>CM070596.1:14595082-15969743 GCA_036346395.1 Hsuehochloa calcarea | reverse complement strand
TAATGGGAAGAAACCCCAAAGCAAGCGGCACCTTCAAGGCCGAATCACTTGTTTCCATTGTGGCCACAGGCCACCATGCTCATCAATGCCTTGCGAAATGGCAGCGGGATGCCACGGATGTCGGGCTCCAACACCACCTCCGGCTCGGCCAAGACCCTCACCACCTCAGGGCGCATCTACTCCTCCACGATTCCTAACAGTGGTGAGTGAACCACGTCAGCGGCGAGGAGGCGGCGCACCTAACGTCGTTCGGGTATGCTTCTCGTAAATTCAAGTCCGCTAGTACTATTTGATTCAAGAGCATCTCATTCATTCATTAGAAAAGATTATGCCTCACATCACAATTTTGAAATCCAAACACTTCAGCCACCTTATCAAATTCGATCATTTGGGATCGGTTTTCAAGCCGATAGGGTCCCAGGGACATAAAAGTGGAGATCGAAGGGTTAGTTTTGTGGCAAACTTAATAGTAATAAATTCAGTGGGTATTAATGTGATATTAGGGATGGATTGGCTTTCCAAAAAATAAGGGAAAATCGATTGTGCTCAAAGGTCCATTTCTGTCACAAGCGAAGACGGCAATCAAGTCATTTTTGCGACACCGGTGGCGTTCTCTTCTTTGTGCCAAGGCGGTGATACCACTCTTGAATTAGAGAGCGTACAGTGGTATGTGAATATCCCAATGTATTCCTGAAGAACTTTCAGGCATGCCTCCTGACCGAAAAGTTGAGTTCGTCATCGAGCTTGCACCCGGTACCGCGCCAATTTCAAAACGGTCGTATCGGATGCCTCCAAACGAGTTGGTAGAATTGAAGGAGCAACTCAAGCAACTCCAAGATAAGGGGTTCATTAGGCCGAGCTCCTCACCTTGGGGATGCCCGGCTATATTCATCAAGAAGAAAGACAAGAGTTTACGGATGTGTGTGGACTACCGTCCGTTGAACAAAGCCACCATCAAGAACAAGTATCCGCTTCCGCGGATCGATGATCTATTTGACCAGTTGAACGGAGCTCAAGTATTCTCCAAGATTGATTTAAGATTGGGGTACCATCAAATCAAGGTTAGAGCTGAAGACATACCAAAGACGGCTTTCTCCACTCGTTACGGTTTGTACGAGTACACTGTCATGTCCTTCGGTCTGACCAATGCTCCGACCTATTTCATGAACCTAATGAATTCGGTTTTCATGGAGTAGCTGGACCAGTTTGTTGTCGTGTTCATCGACGACATCCTCATCTATTCCAAGTCCGACGAAGAACATGAGCAGCACCTGCGACTTGTGTTGGAAAAGCCGCCAACATCAACTTTCGCAAAATTGACAAGCAGTGCGGCTTCATGAAGTTAGCTTTTTAGGCCATGTGTTGTCCAAGGGAGGTGTCGCTGTTGATCCTAGCAAAGTGCAAGATGTACTTGATTGGAAACAACTCAAGAGTGTCACCGACATTCGCAGTTTTCTTGGACTGGCGGGCTATTACCGCAGGTTCATCAAGAATTTCTCAAAAATCGCAAGACCAATGATCCAGCTATTGAAGAAAGAGAAAAGGTTCGAATGGTCAGAAGATTGCGAGACAAGTTTTCAAAACTTGAAGGACCTTCTGACCAAAGCCCCAGTGCTCATCCTACCAGATATCCACACAAGCTTCGATATCTTTTGCGATGCTTCTCGCCACGGGCTCGGTTCTGTGCTCATGCAAGGGGGCCGAGTTGTGGTGTATGCGTCAAGGCAATTGAGACCACATGAAGCTAACTATCCCACCCATGACTTGGAGCTTGCAGCAGTAGTCCATGCTCTAAAGATTTGGCGATATTATCTCATCGGTAATCGTTGCGAGGTCTACACTGATCATAAAAGTCTCAAATACATCTTCACCCAAGCCGACCTGAACCTGAGGCAAAGGAGGTGGCTTGAGTTAATCAAGGACTAAGATATGGGACTTCATTACCACCCAAGGAAAGCTAATGTAGTGGCCGATGCGTTGAGCAGAAAATCTCAATGCAAGCGTCGGCGATTATCCCACGTCGGCGAGCTTGTGTCTTTGCAATCGACATCTACGCCTGGAGATAATCGAGGAAGGGTCCCTTGCGGCCCTGAATGTGGAATCTACATTAGAGGACCAGATTAGGGAAGCCCAGAAAACCGACTGGGAAGTGGCTCAAATCCGGGAAGAAATGAAGCAAGGCAAGGCCAAATGCTTCACCGAAAATGCACAAGGCACCCTGTGTTTTGAAGATCGCCTAATGGTTCCTTCTAACTGCAAGTTAAAGGAAGTGATCCTCAAGGAAGCTCATGACTCTCGATTCACTATCCACCCAGGGAGTACCAAGATGTACCAAGATTTGAAGAAGCGGCTATGGTGGAGCCGAATGAAATGACAGATCGCACAGTATGTTGCCAAGTGCGACGTTTGCCAAAGAGTGAAGGCTGAACATTTAAAACCAACAGGAACTCACTAGCTGTTGCCCATTCCAAGTTGGAAGTGGGAGGAAATCGGGATGGACTTCATCACCGACGCTTCCACGGACTCAAACAGGGTCCGATTCCATATGGGTGATTGTCGGTTAGCTAACTAAGGTCGCCCACTTCATCCCTGTCAAGACCACCTACACCAGGGCCAAGCTAGCCGAGATTTACCTCGCAAGGATCGTCTGTCTCCATGGTGTGCCGAAGATGATAGTTTCAGATCGAGGCCCTCAGTTCACCTCACACTTCTGGAAGTGCTTACATGAGGCAATGGGGACCAACCTGGCTTTCAGCTCTGCTTACCACCCGCAGACAGATGGACAAACTGAGAGGGTGAACCAAATTTTGGAAGACCTTCTCCGTGCTTACGTGCTGTCCTATGGCAAAAACTGGAAAAGGTGCTTACCATTTGCAGAGTTCTCCTACAACAACAGCTTCCAGTCAAGCATACAAATGTCACCGTTCGAGTCATTGTATGGGAGGGCTTGTAGAACACCTTTAAACTGGTCTGAAGCTGGGGAAAGACCATTTTATGGTCCGACCTTGGTGGAAGACGCCGAGGAGTAAGTTCGGATCATTCGAGAACGATTACGGGCGGCTCAATCTCGCCAAAAGTCATACGCCGACCGTCGTCGTCGGGAGTTGAGTTTTGAGGTAGACGATCATGTTTACCTTAAAGTGTCTCCGATGAAGGGAACCCATCGTTTCCAACTCAAAGGAAAGTTGGCACCTAGGTACATCGGACCGTTCCAGATTCTGGAAAAACTGGGATCAGTGCTTACCGATTGGAGTTGCCACCATCACTTTCGGATGTGCATGACGTGTTTCATGTTTCACAACTGAAGAAATGTCTCCGACTCCCAACCGAGACCACCGAGTTGGGAGGACTCGACTTGCAACCCGATCTTTCCTATCGTGAACAACCGATCCGCATTCTTGAGGAAGCAGAACGCAAGACGAGAAATCGTAACATCAAATTCATCAAAGTTGAGTGGAGCAACCACACCGAAGATGAAGCAACTTGGGAACGAGAAGACCTAACGCGGGCCGAATATCCTGATCTTTTTCCTCCTACTTGAAGTGCCTTCGTATCAAGAAAGGAAAGGTTAAGCAAAGCAATGTAAAGAATATTTTAAATAGGCTTTCCTTATAACCTTGGTAGGATGTCATAGCACTATATTTGAAGGAAATCAAGACAACAGTTGTCGTACCTCTTTTTTGTTAAATCTTCCGATCGCACCTCTAATCTACCCAGATCTCGGGGTCAAAATCTTTTGTAAGGGGGGAGGTTTGTCACATCCCCAAATTAATAAAGAGGATTACTATGCATCTCATTAGTATGCATCATATTTTCAAGCATTGACCTCACCCGGCCTAGTCCCGATCATCCTCGCTGTTGACCGTCGTTGACCACTAAGCAACCTGCACAACAATAGACAAGCAAATCAAATCTGGGAACAAGTTCTTCACAACTTGACCCACATTAGTCAAAACATGCATCATACAACACATATGCACTGAAACTCATGACTTTGACCTAACCAATGAACAACGCCGCCACGAAGGCTGACGTTCAAGTGACAATCGGTCAAGCCGCCCCTCGGGGCGGTCGAATCCCCGACCATAGGCGGTCCGACCGCCCGAAAGGACTTAGCCGATTTTCAACCCCTGAAAATCCGAAACATACTGGAAACTTTAAACCAATAGAACTTTTGACTGGAGACTCCAAAAATTATGGGACCAAGAGCAATAGAATCCCCTCTCTTTCCTACACTCTCTATTTTTGGCCCAGCTCATTTTGACACATTTGGTCACAGCCGGTCCGACTGCCGCTCATGGTCGGTCCGACCGATTTGGGACCGGTCGGACCGCCATGCTATGGCCGGTCAGACCGCCTGTCACCTGACAGTTCTGAAACTTTGTCGAAAACACGTGAAACGATAAACCGTTAATGACATTGCCAATTGTCACATCATCCTAAGATCTGGAGCATATCCCCATGATATCCATAGTATATATAGTCCACACACAAAAACTAACCGTTGGAGAAGATTCTACTAAAAAATCAGTACAAGCGGTACTATCGACGTTCATCGGCTGGTACTACCACCCCTACACGACAAGCACAGTAACGGCTATATCAGACGAGAAACTAGCCGTTAAAAAGTGCAATGTGGTACTACCGATGTTGATCTTGCGGTAGTTCCGTACTCCGGTCATTCCGATTCTGAAGGGCGGTACTACCGCTTCCACTTAGGTCCAACACATGGCACCTTCTGGAAAAAAAGTACAGCTCCAACCTCCGGAAATACCGAACTGTGGTAGTTCCGCTCTCAACACACCGGTACTATCGCATTTCCAAGAGAGCAACAAAACTCAAAAAGGTGCCTCTCTGGAAAAAAAACGTACCGCATAAAAAATCGAAACTGCCGACTTGCGGTAGTTCTGCCCATGTACCGCCGGTACTACCACACTTCCAGAAAAGCAAAGAAATTCACAAGAAATGTCTCTCTGGAAAAAACATACCACAACAAATTCGGCACAACGGCATGCGGTAGTTCCGCTCTCATAACACCGGTACTACCGCACAGCGGTAGTTCCGCCTTCTTAACTTCGGAACTACCGATCTTCCTGAGAAAAACAGCATTGGCTTCACGACAATATCAATTGCAAAACACATTTGCCAGATGAGCCATGCCAACAAGGATCAAATGCAAGATTCCTAACAAGTTACAAAATACATTTACCAACTTTTAAAATCACACCACAAGGAATAAGATACATAGATTTAAATCATTTGCAAAATACATTTGCAAACTCAAGTCACATGCTACAAGAATCAAGCACGAGCATCAACTATTTGCAAAATACATTCGCAAATAATAGCATCATGCCACAAGACTAAGTTGTATGGACTTCAACCATTTGCAAAACACATTTGCAAATTATAGTCCCATGCTACAAGGATTAAATGCATGTGCCTCGGCTATTTGCAAAACACATTCGCAAATAATAGCACCATGCATAGATGAGCTAGAGCAAGAATAATGAGCTATCAACACATGATTAACTCATGCTACTAGTCAAGACTCCTCTTAATAGTATGACAACCTATACTGGCAATCCGGTCTTCCAACCAAACACCAAGACCGGTAGGAACACATTATTAGCCCTAGTTAGTCATACATTTGCCTTAATCAACTTCTTGAAGCTTGATGACGCACATCTTCATTTCAAATCTAGGTCCTTGACTTTGACAATCATCAACACATGATGATCTCTTTTGCTTCGGGATCTTGTCTTGAATATCATCAACATGTGATGATTTTTTTTACTCCGGGTCTTGACATGCATCAACACATGATGCCTCCTCTATTAGACCTCCATCAACACATGATGGGTCTTCTCTTGACTTGATGATAAACTCATGATCATCTCCTCTTCTTGAACATCATCGACACATGATGATTTCCTTTTTCTTCAAGCTCTTCATATGCATCAACACATGATGCATCTTCTTCTTCTTCAACCTTGACTTGATGATAATCAACACATGATGCCATCCTAAGTCTTCATTACCCTAGAACATAACCTATTCATCCATCTCATGGAAAATGTTCGTTCCACAATATGATTATCATTAATTACCACACTATACCATTAACTCATAATGGTGGGACAAGATACTTCAATCTTTCCCTCTTTGGTAATTGATGATAATAACTTCAATTGCAAATAATTGAATGTAAATAAATGAGAGAACAAATGAGTATATACGAACTACACAAGTTTTATATACTCACAACATGAGTATACAAGAACTACACAAGTTTTATATACTCAAAAGGATATGTTTCAAAGTAGAGATCCCAAATATGTGTGAAGAACGGAATATGGATCAATACTAATGAAACCACAAAATATAGAGTGAATTCCCCCTAAATATGTGCATACACAAATATGTAATAGGAACATATGCACATATTCAAGTTAAACTTATGGTGGGGTCCAACCTATATTTTGGATCCGAGGAATGCAACAATATATAAGAGTATAAAGTCAAATGCATACCTCGTTGAATTTCACCTTTATATCCAAATGAGACTACACACTAGATATAATAATAAAATGTTAGTCTCACAAATAGATTTGTCATTAATCACCAAAATACTCCATTAACTCATAATGGCAGGTCTAGATCTTTCAGCGCGGCGGCCGCCACATTTGCCTCGGCCGCTGAAACTTTAGGCGCGACTTTTCGAGGGGCCATGCTAGTGCTTTAGAGCTGTGCTTCGTGACTTTCCTGGCGGTCCCACCATTTACGCCAACCATGCCGCCCAAAAGAGGGCTAAACAATAAGAGGATGGGACCCCCGGTGTCCTTAGAGTGGCTAGAGAGTCCTCAAGATAAGGGACTAGCTGCTAGAAAAATGTATGTGTATTAGTTGTTTCAAAAAAAACTGGATCCTCTTTGTTACATGGGGGAAGACGGCTATTTATAGCCTCCTTAACAGGGTACATGATATTATTATCCTACCCCTAAAAAGGTCCTATGCACGTAGGGGCTGTAGGGACTTCCCTCCCCCTATACGTAGCCTTAGGCCCATAGTGGACCCTCCTGGGCTTGAACCACCTAGCTGGTGCACCTGACCACCAGCGCCCAAGGCACCTTACGGGGTGTGGGACACCCTCGGGCCAAAGAGGCCCTGGGCATCTTTCGCTTCTCCCGAGGTGGCCCAGACGAACCGCAGCTCCTGGTCTTGCGATGCTTCGGTGGCCTCCGGGTTTCACCCAAAGCATCCCAAAGGGGCGTCTGGGACTGCCGAGGTGGAGTCGGCCGCGGACCCCTCCAGCTCCTCCGATGTGGCCCCAGAGGACTCGTTGCTTCCAGCCTCGGGGGTATCTCGGAAACCCTTAGGGGGGCTCCGGGTCCTCCCCGAGCCTCCTCGAAGGGGGCGCCTGGTGCCCTCCGGAGATCCTTCGGGTGTGCTCCTGGTCCTCCCTAGAGCGTCCCAGAAGGGGCGCCTGGTGCCTCCCGAAGTGGGGGGCCTTTGTGTTCGCGGGGTCTACCCGCGAACTTCGTTGGGTCGGTTGAGTCACCCCTACGATAATACCCTATTTGCGTCACCTAATAATACAATTAGCATATAATTCCCTCAAATATTATCAAATTGAGAGGAAGTTCAAATTCAATGTGGAACCTATAGCTAGCAAGACATACACATATTTTTTTTAAAAAAAAAAATTGAAGGCGCCATGGCACCCTAGCTGGCTCCGCACCGTAAATTTACAACTGTGCCTAGGTACTGAAACATCCGAGAACAAAACCATCCTACCCAGGTAGACGAGAGAGGCAAGTTGGACTAGCCACCCGCAGCCCCAACCATATCCGAGCTGGATCCAGAAGTCAAGTGAGAGCTGGATCAGAGATCTCTTACGACCATCAGTACCACGACATGCTATAACCAGTGGCAGCCACGTTACATGGGAGTTGGTGCATGCAGTCATAGATTGGAAACTGTAGCTGTGGACCACGGGCGCAGCGGAGATTGTTTTGTTCGCTTGCTTGTTCGCGAGACAGGGAGCAGCTGGCATCATTTCCCTGCGTCTTAACACGCAGCTTGTGCTTGGGGACCGCACTGTTTGTAAGTTTGGGGGATCAAACTCACAAAAAATATAGTAGTATACTATTACATCGATGCCTAGAGCGACGAGTACAATGTAAATGCTCTCTCCGTCAGACGCCCGTCATTTTCGGCCTAGATGGCTAGGTCTCCATGTGCCAGAGGAGGAACTGAGTTATCTGGTTGGGCACTCCCAACTGTATATCTAGCTTGTATCTAAATCCATGCCACGTCAGTTTCACAAATATCATTGTTTGGGTTTCCTCGGTAAGACCCGTTCCGATTGAAATTGTAGTAAAAGCCCAATTGTTGCATAGCCAACAGTATATCTATTGTCGTCTTTTAGTTATATCATGTTAATAAAATTTTACATAAAGAAGAGAGACATATCATCTCTTCCTGAATAGAGTATCGTACACGTGAAACAAGACATGATACATTAATTTACTCTAGTTGATATGTAGACCCATTTTAAAAGAAAGATATAAAATATAAATATTGAAGAATGTACTAGAGATTATCTATTATATATGTTGCTTCTGGTGGTGGGTGTTAATAGCTCAAATCGAATTAAGATTTCAATAATTAAGCTGAGAGACATTACAAGTGTTGTGCTGCAATTATTAAAGTCTTAATTCGATTTGATAGTTGTGCTGAGAGACATTACAAGTGTATCTGTTGGTGGGTGTTAATAACTCTATGATGCTTGATGCCATATTATGAAATTGAGTTGTTAACTAGGATCCTACTTGAGCTTATATAGAATTGCTTACTATTGTTATTTTGTTACTATCAGTATTGTGTTATACTCTACCATCCTGTCTATTGGTGTTTTCGGTTGTGACCAGACAGAGCTTGATCATCTGTTGTAATTGAGATATTCTGCTGACTCTACTTTGGTTTATGTTATCTGCAAGCATTTTGCTTCCTGTGCTTTGTCATATGCTCAATTCTCTGTTAGCTGAAAATTCAATATGCTGGAATAGTGTCTTTGTGCACTATTAATCTCATGATCTTTTATTGACTGAGAGTTTAATTTGTGGTATTGACATAAAATTTGGCATATTAGTAAAGCATTAATTTTTGAGCTCAAAGTCTGATTTAGAGTTAGGCTATTCTGAATGTTTTTCCTATTAATTCATGACCAATCTTTTATATTTCCTTTGTGAGGTGGCAGTGAGGAACATCAGGGGGAATGAATGTGGAATTTACGCCAGAGGCTGGCTTCGGTTCTTTTGCTTTGGCTCTGTTGTGCTGGGGCTGTGCTACCCCATGTCCAGGGGTGTTGGGTTGGATACACCCAATGATGCTTTGACTGAGGGTGGGGTTTAATGTGATGTGCACTGTGGGATTATACTGCGGTTACGACAATTGCAAATAGTGGGTGTTGGATTCTAATAATGCCGAATGATGAAACCTACGAAAATAAGACGGCGCCGATTTACTTAGGTTGGTCTAGGTATCATGGGGATCAAGGTGCCGACTAATCTGGGTTAGCCTAGGTGACTTGAAAATCAATGTGTCTGTTAACCTAGGTTGGTGTGGGTAGTCTCGATACTCAGGTAGTTTCGATGGGCCATGCTAGTTCTTTGGAGCTGTGCTTCGTGACTTTTCTGACAATCCCCACGGACGGCGTCAACTGTCGTAGCAAAAGAGAGGTAGACGAGGGGGCCCCCAGTGTCCTTGGAGTGACCGGAGAGTCCTCAAGATAAGGGACCAGCTGCCAGAAAAATGTATGTGTATTAGTTGTTCAAAAAAAACTGGATCCTCTTTGTTACATGGAGGAATACTGCTATTTATAGCATCTTTAACAGGGTACATGATGTTACTATCCAACCCCAAAAAGGTCCTATGCGCGTAGAGGCTGCAGGGGCTTCCCTCCCCGTACACGTAGCATTCGGCCCATAGTGGACCCTCTTGGGTTTGGTACACCTGGCTAGTGCACCTGATCACCGGCGCCCGAGGCACCTTACGGGGTGTAGGACACCCCCGAGCCGAAGAGGCCTCGGGCATCCTTCGCTTCTCCCGAGGTGGTCCAGACGAACTACAGCTCCTGGTCTTGTGGTGCTCCGGTGGCCTCCGGGTTTCACCCGGAGTATCCCAAAGGGGTGTTTGGGACTACCGAGGTGGACTCGGCCGCGGACCCCTCCAACTTCCCAAGGTGGCACCAGAGGACCCATTGCTTTTAGCCTCGGGGGTACCTCCGAAACCCTTCAGGAGGCTCCGGGTCATCCCCGAGCCTCCCGGCAGTGCACAGTGCCCGGTGGGGGCCTTTGTGCTCGCAGATCGCGGGGTCTGTCCCGCCACCCCTACGACAATACCCAATTTGTGTCGCCTGATAATACAATTAGCATATAATTCCCTCAAATATTATCAAATTGAGAGGAAGTTCAAATTCAATTTGGAACCTATAGCTAGCAAGATATACACATAATTTTTCTAAAAAAAATTGAAGGCGCCCTGCACCTAGCCGCTCATATAGTAAACTTACAAATGTGCCTAGGTACTGAAACATCTGAGAACAAAACCATCCTACCCAGCATTGGCGTATCTAATGTAGGGACATGGGTGTACGGATGTACGCCCATTATTTAGGGGGAAAACTTAGTATTTATTAGGTATATATACTAGTAAGTATATTTAAAATATGCATTTACACTATGCATGCGACTCCGTTTGCTTGGCGATTCGCGCAGACGCAGCCCACTCGCAACTCGGTCACGCCGCCCCGCCCCCACACCACGGCACAACTCCCACCACGGTCATGCCGCCCCACGCCAAGTTCATCGCCTCACTTCTTCCTTACTCTCCCTCATTTCTATCCACTCTCAGCCGAGAGCTCCCAGGGTAGTCTTTCTTCTTCTTTGCTTTCCCCCTTTTCTTCCGGTCCTCTTCTCTCCCCATCCCACTTCTTCTCCATTGGGGTGGTTGCTTGGGCCGATACTTGCTTGAAGAAATCACCCCCCCCCCCTCTCGCTTCTCAGGTGGCTCTATGGTTCCCTGGCTCTGCCGCTGGTCGTTGTTGGCTTGGCTGGCGCCCACGCCCGACCTTGGCCCTGAAGGACCGAAAATGGCAACAGAGGGGGAGGGGGTGAATGGTGCCTTAAGAACTCTCTATTAAAATTCACATCGAATCACCATATTCAATAATAGCCGTGGTCGAGAGCTGAGAAAACCACTCGTGGTCGAACAATGATCCAGAAAAGCTTATGCCTTGGTCGATCACCAACTCATGGTCGAATCACTGATGACAGAGAGAGCACGGCAAATAAGCTATGGTCTAAACGAAAAACGGAGGACTCAAAAAAAAATCAATCAAAACATCTCAAGCAAGGCAAAACTTGAATGATCTTGATAAATGTATGATTGATCATAGAGGTTCATACGACCACTCCACTGAAGATACACGAGCATCCATGCTCTTACCCAGAGACAACTCACACAAATTAGACAGAAAAAGCTCAGAGCCGCTCACGAAACATCCTCTTCTCTCGTCACACTTCTTCTGAATCCTAACATCTCTTGTTATAGCCTCAGCTATCGGGTTTCAAACACTGACAACCCATTAACAGAGCAACAAGATGCTTTCCCGAGGCACAGTGCTTTACAGTTACTATCGACAACGGCTCCTTTGCTTTGCCCATTAGCACCAACAACTCCATTGCTTTCCCGGAGGGACTGACTTCCCTTTGCGACTTTAGGTATTTATCAAAATACTCCTCAAGCTGTCTTCTGGAAGCTTCTTCCTCTTGCCTTCTTTGTCAACTCGTTCGATCACCTTGCAAGACTTGTCTTACAGTGATTTCGATCGTTCGGACCTCAACATCTCCTATGTCTAGTCCCGACCTCTCCAAACCTCACCAAGACTTGTCTCCAAGATCCCGCAACCAAATCAAACACAAAGCATCACATAGCACGGCACAATACAAAGAACGGACCACGCAAGCGAGCTCGAAATGAGATTAGGCGCAACAAGACCGGTCGAAATGATGAACTATCAAATGCACAAGGTCTCGATCGCAATACAAAACCATACGACCGGTTCCCAACTCGAGCGACCGATTCGGAGGGCATACGACCGAAAGCTTTCCTCCGTGGTCGGACTCCATTCAGACCACATACGCCGGAGTCGAAAACCTTCCGACCTTAGATCACATAGCAGCGTGGTCGACCACGGACTTTGACTAGCGTGGTCGAAGCAGACTTCGACTCACCGAGTGGTGAACAGACCGACTAAGCGTGGCGGAGCAGACCGACTAGCGTGGTCGAGCGGACCGACTAGCGTGGTCGGAACGGACTTTCGACTACGACCAGCGTGGTCGAATACTTCCTGGTGACCTCAGACCACGACAAACAAGGTCGTGCAGACTTCGACTACGGCGTGGTGAAGCAGACTTCGACTACGCCAGCGTGGTGAATACTTCCCTAGCTACGACTACGCAGAGAAAGCCCAAAAACAAACTCAAATACTCATCACAAACTTTTCAACAATATGTCAAATACTGATCACTCACATGGGAGCACCTCTCACATGGTCTCTCAATCTCCCCCTTGATGAGTATATTGACAAACACGACAAGGCAAAAAGGATGAGTTTGTGATGATGATAAAACATTGTCTCAACAGGGAACAAAAGAGCTCAAGACCATGTTTGACAAAAGAGAAACGACTAGAGCTTGAAATGAAAGAGCAAATTTTTCCGCAAAGGCAAAGCTCCAGAGGACTTTTTTTTAAAACTTCTCCCCCTTTTTTGGCAATAAACACATCAAGATGTACGAAAGAGAGGGAATGACGATATGAAATTCATTTTAAGCATTAGGAGCCATGACGAGTGTCCAAAATGACTATTAGAGAATTACACCAAGCCATAACACATAAGAATGCTATCAAGATCATGACAATTGATGTAGAGAATAGCTAAGAAAGGAAATTCATAATCTGGGACAAGGTCCAATTCTTTTAGCAAGTCAAATAAACCAAGATTATAGTCTAGCTAAAGGTATCCAAGGATGATACAAGCCATGTCAAATACTCTAAGTGGAACCAAGAAGCATAATATTGAACAGTTTAGAGTGCTACCAGTTAAAGAAAGACTCATTTGATCGAGTACTTGGTCTGTTCGAAGAAAAGCAATTTTAACACAAGTTTCTTTTTCTGGAAACATAATTATGGCTTTATCTTAGTGAAGCAAGTTCTGGACTAGGTGCTATCCACAACTGCCTCCTAAGCTTCAACCATTTTTCAAATCTTAACCATGTGCTAGATCCCAAGCCTTATGCGACCACTCCAAGCAACAGACTTAAGGAAGTGATCTTAGGTCATCCAAGGCTCCCCCTGAGTTCATGCCTAGTGCAATGGCAAGCAGTCTCATGAGAAAGATTTGGTGAGATCAGTTTTTTCGCACAAAAGAGATCATTTTTACTTTTGAAGTTTTTAGACCAACGATTAAAGATAAGTCAAGTTTCTTAACGAACTGACAAAGCTTACTCTGAAACTCAATAAAGATTCAAGACTCAACTCAGCCTACTTGACATGGCGAGTATCATAAAAGGATAACTTCAACAGACTAGTCTCAAGAGTTATTATGACAAGATTTTAATTCAAGTTTAGCATTTTTTTTTAATCACCTTAGCTTGGCAAAGACTAAAGTCCACATAAAAAGTCATGATAGATCTAGCAGTTTAGCATGAATCATGGCAAGATGTAAGACAGTGAAAACAGATCATAAGGGATAATAGACAAGGCTCCATATGATTATATTGTAATGCAGGATGAAATGCACGAAAATCCAGAACCTCTTCAGAATGAATTGCATCTTTTAATTCAGGTTGAGTTATGACAAAAATATGAACTTGAAGAAACAAAATGAACTCCCCCTGAACCAAAGGAACAAAGTCGAGAAACTGATAAGAGAAACAGAAAAGGCAGTCCTTAGAGCACATATAAGATATAGAGAATACTAAAACTCAGACAGATTCTTATCTACCCCCATATGATTCCAGGACTATTAGTTGGTCGACTAACACACTAAGGAGCAAACACTGTCCCTGTCTACCCAAGGGTGGCCCGACCCTTGCTAGAACCTATAAGAAGTGAGTAAGCTCTACTTAGAGAGAGGAGGAACAGCTAATAAGCAACATCCTAGAAGCACAAGATAAGAATTAACAGTCAAAGCAACTTGGTAAGAGAACCACTCTAACCTATGCTGGAAGGACTTAGACCCAAAGTACTTAAATGAAATGCAACCAAAAAGGAGTCAGCATAAATAAAATATAATACAGAAGTAAAGCCCAAACTCCCCCTCACAACAGTCCGTAAGGACAAATCACTAAGCTCTCCCATGAGTGAAACCGAGAGCTATCCAAAGGCTTGGTGAAGATATCGATACCGGTGTTCACTCTCTACAAGCTGGAGCACAATGTCACCCTTCTCCACATGGTCTCGAAGAAAGTGATATCTGATATCAATATGCTTGGTCCGAGAATGTTGCACTGGGTTCCTGGCAATGCAAATTGCAGATGTGTTATCACAAAAGAGAGGAACACCGTCGATCACTAACCCAAAGTCCTGCAGGGTCGAGACCATCCAAAGCACTTGGCTCTGAGAATCGGGCTGCGACAACGTACTCGGCCTCTGCAGTGGACTGTGCAACACCGGACTGCTTCCTTGAAGACTAGGAGACAAGAGAAGTGCCAATGAATTGGCAAGTGCCAGAGGTGCTCTTCCTATCTATCCTACAGCCAGCGAAATCTGCATCGGAGAAAGCTCTAAGAGATAGACAAGAGGAGGAAGAGTACCAGATACCATAGTCAATGGTAGCTCGAAGATACCGAAAGATGCGTTTCTTGTCGGCGGTGAGATCGAGGAGAAGCACGAAACCTAACACAAAGACATACGGAGAAATGTATGTCTGGTCTCGAGGCTGTGAGGTACAAGAGAGATCCAATCATGCTCCTGAACTCCTTTTGATCAACAGGTTCGCCGTCTTCATCTGGATCAAGAGCAGCTGTAGATGCCATCGGAGTTGATACTTGTTTTCCATCATTCATGTCGAAGCGCTTCAGGAGGTCTCGAGTGTACTTGCCTTGGTGAAGAAAAGTACCTTCCCGAGTCTGTTTGATTTGGAAGCCAAGGAAGAAGCTCAACTCGCCCATCATGCTCATCTCAAATTCAGAGCTCATAACATCGGAAAACTGGGAAACGAGAGTATGTGAGGAGCCGTCAAAGATGATGTCGTCCACATAGATTTGGACGAGCAAAAAATCAGTGCCAAGACGGCGGATGAACAAGGTCTTATCTACTTTACCCATATCAAAACCATGACTTAGCAGATAGGACTTAAGCCTTTCATACCAAGCTCTGGGAGCCTGCTTGAGTCCATACAAAGCTTTGGAAAGTCTGTAGACATGGTTAGGGTATTTTGGGTTCTCGAAACACAGGTCATTTGACATAGACTTCTTCCTCAATAAGGCCATTGAGGAAAGCACTCTTGACATCCATCTGGTAAAGCTTGAAACCCTTAGAAGCTGCAAAGGCAAGTAGGATTCTAATGGCTTCAAGTCTAGCTCTGAGGGCAAGGTCTCTTCAAATCTAGACCCTCAACTTTGGAGTACCCCTGAGCTACCAGTCTAGCCTTTTTTCGAATGACTAACCCATCTTCACTTTGCTTGTTCTTGAACACCCATTTGGTCCCAATGATATTGTGACCTTGAGGGGCTCAACAAGGGACGGACCTTGTTTCTTTCAAAGTTTTCCAACTCCTCATGCATAGCGTTTATCCAAGACTCGTCGGATAGAGCATGACAAGCGTCTTTGGGCTCAAATGAGGCGACAAAGAGAATGGAGACAAGAGAGACAACCCGCTTTGGAGCGTGTGACACGCTCAAAGAGGTCTCCAATGATGCGCTCTGAAGGATGATCCTTTTGGATAGGTCTAGGAGGTCAGGATGAGATGAAGAAGTGGCCTCTACCTCATTAGCGAGATGAGATAGGAGCAGAGCCACTAGCTTCATAGGAAGCGAGAAGGTAGGTGATCTCCTCGAGGTGCGGTGGAAGAAGGCACCTCAAGAGGAGGAGGAAGAAGCTGGATCGGGTAGGCAACCCTCATCTCCGTCTTCCTCATCGCCCACAAAGATGGACTCAGGCGCTCTAGAGAACCGAGATATCGAGGCCTAGTCCCGGGTGGCCTCATCGAAGGTCACCTCACGAGTTTCTACCATTTTGCTAGACTCACGACTCCTGGACTCTATAGGCACGAGAAGAAGTCGAGTAACCCAGAAAGATCCCATCACACGATCGTGACTCGAACTTATCTAGGTTCCCGGACTTGAGAATAAAACACTTGCACCAAACACATGAAAATGCGAGACACCGGCTTTCGCCCATATCTCAACTCATAAGAAGTGCGATGCAAGAGTGCCCTAAGAAAGACTCTATTAGAAACATGACAAGCGGTAGCAATAGCCTCATTAAAACTTCCTAGGTGTAGAGTACTCATCAAGCATTGTCTGGCCATCTCGACCAAGGTACGGTTCTTCCTCTCCACAACGCCATTACATTGGGGGCGTATGGAGAAGAGGCGGTGCTCTACACTGTCTCATCAGAAACTCTCAAAGTAGGAATTCTTGAACTCGGTGCCATTATCATCTGCGAATTGCTCGTAATGCACCGGGAGCTCAACGTAAAGCCTACTAAAAGACCACAAAAATGAGTAAGCGTCTCATCCTTGAGGCTAAGAAAAACACCCAAGAGTACCTCGAGAAGTCATCGACCACAACAAGAACATACCACTTCCCTCCTGCCGATCAAGACTGATTTGGACCAATCAGTATCCATATGGGCGGTTGTCACCGTGCATCGATCATTGTATCCTTTGGATCGAGAGTGAGAAGCGGCAACCATCTTGCCGTCGTGGCATGGAGAGCAAACTAGATCCTTGACCATCTTGAGTTTTGGCGGACCACGAATGAGATCGTGGCGTGACTCGTGTCAAATGATCAAAGCCTATATGACCTAATCTCCTATGCCGAAGGTCAAAACACGGGATTCGAAGCAATTAAACAGGAGAGGATCACCGAAGACTCGGAAAAATCAAGACGAAAGATCCTCCCATATCGAAATCCATAAACTAGGCTACAGAAGAATCAAGAATTTTGCAATTGTTTTTCTTAAAGCTCACCTCGTAACCGTCATCGTAAGTCGAGAAACCAAAGCGATTATACTGCAGCTTACTTACTAAGGCAACATCTTTCAAAATAAAAAAATCACTTATGCTCACAGACCTTTAGCGATGACACGCCCAAATGAAGCATTTCAAAGTGATCGTCTCATCACCTCGAGCACGGGCTAGGGAAGAAAACCAACGAGTCTCGGTCATATGGCGAGAACACCGAGTCTACAATCCGGACTTTTCCTTCCCGGCCGTGATCCCGAGTCAAGCAGTAAAGTCTCAAGATCTTGGGGTGAATCAACGGTGATTTTGGCACCCAATCTTGAGTAACACGTCGAATGGATGAAGTAGTCAAGCAAGACTCGACCTCTATCTACCCTCGCTCTCTGTCACTCAACAAGCGGAAGGTGCTGTGTGCAACTCAAGTCATTCTTGAATCCGATTGCAATGGAAGAGCAAGTCGAATTACGCAACATCTTCGATCACGCCGTGAGTAGCCATCTCGAAAGGAAACCGAGACCTAACCTCAAAGCGCGGAAGTCACGACCGGAGGGAGCATGAGGACGAAAATCGAAAACTCGGAAAAACCAAGTCCTCGATGTCGCCCTAAATCATCAGCTGTAGCAAACCTAGACCTCATGTAAGTCTTAGGTGCACTCATGGTCTAGGGCTGACCCTGAATGCGCCTAAAGGACTTAACATGATCTCTACGCGCGATCTTGGCGCGCCTGAAGCAATGATCAAACAAATGTCCATCCTTTCGGATGAAGGTGCAATGGTACTTCGCCTCGAGAGGCGTAAGCCGCAGTGGAATCACCTTCTGTCGTCAGAGATCCTTTGAACAAAACCCGGCGACTTAAAATTTACTTTCTCGATCCACAGGCTTAGTTTTGATCACACAGTGCTATGGTTACGAGCACGACGGTGGATGCTTCCTCATATCCTCATGAAAATCATATCCTAGACCACGATTAAATCGCAAATCTTAGATTGGTCTAGAATGAGATTGAGCTTCTTCTTGCCTCCTACAAATCTCTCGAGAGTGTTCATAAGATACTGACACTCACGAAAGAGGGAGGTGCAAGAAGAGCGGGGAAGAAGACACGCAGAAGGTAAGGAGCAAGAAGAAGAACCAAAGAGAGGAAAGATTGGCTTGTGCATGCACGGTAGACTTTGGAGGACAATCCTCTTGCTAGCGATTGGTTCACGTTGCTAGGCGCCTCTACCAAACCCTTAGACTTCTTCCCAACACACACAATACAAGCTGATGATTGTGTCTCTAGAAGGTCCTTAGTTAGCTTCACACATTTTTCATCCAAAGCAACCAAATCACATTTTAGTTTATTACACTGATTGCATGGTGAGCTAACAAGGTCCTTAGAAGCATCTTGAGCGCTTTGTTATTGTGATCAATCATTTCTTGAAAGCTGCTTGGATCTGATTCTAGTTCAAATAGATTAACTTAGGACGATTACGCAAGACACAATGGGCTCTAATAAAGCAGCTTGGAATTCAGCAATTTTGTGATCTGCCCGTTTTAGGTTCATCTTGAGATTATTACAATTTTCACAAGTCTTAGGCAGGTCGAGCAGCAAGGTATATAGACCTCTAAACGAGTTATCCTTAACCTCACAGGAGGTGCAAGCAGTAGCCTCAACAGTAGTAGATGAAGGAGGTGCTACCCTACTCATCTCTAGTTCAGCAAGAAGGCTAATGTTCTCCACTTTAATCATGTCTAATTCAGAGGACACACTATCATGCAAGGTCCTTAGTTTTTCTATGTCATCAAGCAGAGCACAGCATGTGTCACAATCATCATGGGAGGGAGCAGATGTAAGTAATGTAAGCTCTCGTGATAGTCTAGCTACATCCTTCTCCAATTCAGTACACTTAGCCCTAGACTTAGCATGAAATCTACCTAGCTTAAGAAAAGCATCATTGGTGGTCGTAAGTGGGACTAACCTCATCGTGAGTCGAGATCTGACTCATTGTCGCTAGATCGCCCCAAGGGCCATAAAGCACATCTTGGGAGAAGTTGCGTCGTCCTTGGGATCTTGATCGTCCTTTCCATCATCGTCACTCCACCCCTCCACCTCGGCGGTGTCAAGTTAAATCGAGGCGGTGAGGACGCGATGGAACAGCTTCTTTGCCTTCCCAAGGTTGCGGAACTTCTTCTTGCCTTGGTCAGGTGCTGAGGGCTTCGTGTTTCGGTTTTTGTCGATGTAATCGTTCTTGCCCGAACCGCCGTAGTCACCTTTGCCCTTTCCCAGCTTGGGGCAGTTTGCTCGGATGTGGTTAGGGCCACCACACTCGAAGCAAATCACAGGACCTCCTCTTTTTCCATCCCTCCTCCTCTTGTAAGCATGGGAAAACTTCCGAGCTAGGAGGGCTAACTGTTCATCCTCAAGCTTCTCTAACTGATCATCAGTTATGTCACAGAGAGCAGCAAGGGAGAACCCGTGTATCGACTCAGAAGAAGATCCAGAGGTGGGATCAGTGACTAACGCCATCGACTGTGACTTCGACCTTGTCAGGGTCGAGAGGTCAATCTCGTGAGTCTTGAGGCGCGAGTAAAGCGCATCAAGAGTCAGGGTCGAGAGGTCCGTGCTATCCTTGATGGTAGTCACTTTCATCTCCCAAACACGAAGATCGAGTCTGAAAGCATCATCGGCGTTATCCGAGTCGGGTATGTAAGACCGACCGCTCAAGATTGCTCAAAATCTTATGAAAACGCGAAAAGCACTCGTCAAGAGATTCACCAGCAAGCATCTCAAATTTGTTGTATTCTCGCTTGAACTGGTCTTGTCGAACCGTCTTAATCTGGGTGGTGCCCTCATGGTATGCATCGAGGTCACCCGGATGTCGTAAGCGTGAAGACAAATGAGAAATGCGATCGAACTCATACGCTCAAACCACGAATGATAATGTTCCTTGCCTTAGCATTGGCCTCAACATCGGGCATGTTTCCCATATTGATGTTTTCATCGCCGGGAACAACAAATCTAACCTTCACCTTTCTCCGGATGGCATACCCACGAGCACGGATGTATGTTTCCATTCGGCTCTTCGGAAGGGTAATCCGGTCATCAAAGACGGAGGTTTGGTGGAATACTTGTCCGTTGCCATGGCTCAACCGACCAGGTTAAGATCTATAAGGAAGAGCTAACCTGCTACGATACCAATTGAAGGACCGAAAATGGCAACAGAGGGGAGGGGTGAATGGTGCCTTAAAACTCTCTATTAAAATTCACATCGAATCACCATATTCAATAATAGCCGTGGTCGAGAGCTGAGAAAACCACCCGTGGTCGAACAATGATCCGTAAAAGCTTATGCCTTGGTCGATCACCAACTCATGGTCGAATCACTGATGACAGAGAGAGCACGACAAATAAGCTATGGTCTAAGCGAAAAGCGGAGGACTCAAAAAAATCAATCAAAACATCTCAAGCAAGGCAAAACTTGTAATGATCTCGATAAATGTATGATTGATCATAGAGGTTCATACGACCACTCCACTGAAGATACACGAGCATCCATGCTCTTACCCAGAGACAACTCACACAAATTAGACAGAAAAAGCTCAGAGCCGCTCACGGAACATCCTCTTCTCTGGTCACACTTCTTCTGAATCCTAACATCTCTTGTTATAGCCTCAGCTATCGGGTTTCAAACACTGACAACCCATTAACAGAGCAACAGTGCTTTCCCAGAGGCACAGTGCTTTACCCGTTACTATCTGACAACGACTCCACTGCTTTGCCCATTAGCACCAACAACTCCATTGCTTTCCCAGAGGGACAGCTTCCCTTTGCAGCTTTAGGTATTTATCCAAAATACTCCTCAACTGTCTTCCTGGAAGCTTTTTCCTCTTGCCTTACTGTCAACTAGTTACGATCACCTTGCAAGACTTGTCTTCTGTGGTTTCCAGTCATTCTGGACCTCAACATCTCCTATGTCTAGTCCCGACCTCTCCAAACCTCACCAAGACTTGTCTCCAAGATCCTGCAACCAAATCAAACACAAAGCATCACATAGCACGGCACAATACAAAGAACCAGACCCTGCAAACAGAGCTCGAAATGAGATTAGACTGCAACAAGACCGGTCGAAATGATGAACTATCAAATGCACAAGGTCTACGACTGCAATACAAAACCATACGACCGGTTCCCAACTCGAACGACCGATTCTGGAGGGCATACGACCGAAAGCTTTCCTCCGTGGTCGGACTCCATTCAAACCACATACGCCGGAGTCGAAAACCTTCCGACCTCAGATCACATAGCAACGTGGTCGACATTGCACTTTGACTAGCGTGGTGAAGCGGACTTCGACTCAGTGGTCGGAACAGAACCGACTAGCGTGGCGGAGCGGACATCGACTAGCGTGGTCGAGCAGGACTTCGACTAGCGTGGTGAACGGACTTTCGACCACGACCAACGTGGTCGAATACTTCCGTGACCTCAGGCCACGACAAACAAGGTCGTAATAGACCCGACTACGGCGTGGTGAAGCAGACTTCGACTACGCCAAGCGTGGTCGAATACTTCCTAGCTACGACTACATGCAGAAAGCCCAAAAACAAACTCAAATACTCATCACAAACTTTTCAACAATATGTCAAACATCGATCACTCACATGGGAGCACCTCTCACATGGTCTCTCAGCCCATTGCACCTCCCCTCGTTGTCGCTCACTTGTCACTCGGCGCGCCTCGCCTCTCGGCCCGCAGGCGCACCATGCCCGACATCTGGTGCTCCGTGCCCCCGCCCAGATTGCTCGTGTGCGTCACGCCGCATGCCCCTGCGCAACTTTGACCGGCTCGGCCTCGGCCGAGCCGCCACTCTACCGATGCCTCCCTCAAACTCAATTTTCTCTCTCTACTACCCTTTCTGTTAATTGGTTTTAGTTGTGAATATTGGTTCGTTTTACTGATGTGGTTTATTTGTTAATTATGCATGAGAATGAGGATGGGTGGGGCGGTGGGCTATCCTGGCTTGTGGTGTTGCCGCCATTGCCGAGTCGCATTTAGGTAACTACTCCCATTCCTCTGTGATGGAATGGATATTAATTATGATAAGTGGATGTTGTCATGTGGATTAGTAGACAGCGGGTGTGCATTGGCTATTTGGCTCATGGAATCAGATTGGCACTTATGGCTTATTCTTGCTGTAGTTTTTTTTAGGGTTAAATGTCGATAATTCGGTAATCCCCTATCCATGTGTCTATATATCTACTCTGATGTAGAAACTAGAAACACTACTCATGCAAATTCAGTACACATACATGTATATGTGGTAATGTTTTCCTCAATATAATTCAATTGTTTATAGTCCTAACACCATATTTTGCATTATTAGCCCCAAAAGAGTCAGATCGCTATATGACTATTAGAAGTAATGGAGGACTCAACCAAATGCGTACTGGAGTAAGTTCATGACACCAAAACTTAATTTTTAGCTTCATGTTTATCTGACTTATATGTACACACTTTTGCATCGATAATTATATAGCTGCTTAAATAATTTGTACTTTGTTTTTTATATTATGCACATTTATGTTTTACATTGTACAACATGTTTGTAACATCGAACATCTATTTTGAAAATCCTGGATCAGCCACCGCTACCCAGGCTACCCATGTAGATGAGAGAAACAAGTTGGACTAGCCACCCGCGGCCCCAACCATATCCGAGCTGGATCCAGAAGTCAAGTGAAAGCTGGATCAGAGATCTCTTACGACCATCAGTACCACGACATGCTATAACCAGTGGCAGCCACGTTACATGGGAGTTGGTGCATGCAGTCATAGATTGGAAACTGTAGCTGTGGACCACGGGCGCAGCGGAGATTGTTTTGTTCGCTTGCTTGTTCGCGAGACAGGGAGCAGCTGGCATCATTTCCCTGCGTCTTAACACGCAGCTTGTGCTTGGGGACCGCACTGTTT
This sequence comes from Hsuehochloa calcarea, assembly GCA_036346395.1. Taxonomy (NCBI): domain Eukaryota; kingdom Viridiplantae; phylum Streptophyta; class Magnoliopsida; order Poales; family Poaceae; genus Hsuehochloa; species Hsuehochloa calcarea. The sequence continues at coordinate 15,946,538 of CM070596.1, read as the reverse complement.
GTAAGTTTGGGGGATCAAACTCACAAAAAATATAGTAGTATACTACTACATCGACGCCTAGAGCGACGAGTACAATGTAAATGCTCTCTCCGTCGAATTGTGGACTATTTTAGCTTCGTTGCGTCACAAAAAATTTAAAAAAAACCTTTAAAATTTAAAATTTTCAAAAATAACTCCCTACCCGTACTAGCTGCCGTTCCGGACGGCAGCAACTTGCTGCCGTCCCCAGAGTAGCACCTTGGTGCTGCCACTTGTGGGGCCCGCAACAAGTCTTTGCCCCAGACGGTAGTAACTCTGCTACTACCCACCAGGGCGGCAAGACCGCCCGAACCGCCACATGGCGGCGGCACAAATCTTGCCGTCGGTCCGACTGCACGTGGGCGCACCGGGCGCGCTTAGCCCCGGACGCAGCGGCGCGCCAGCGCAGCAAGGGAAGCGCCTTGGCGTCTATAAAAGGGAGCCGTGAGGGAGCGAGCTCCTCACTGGCTCCTGCGACGCGATTAGGGGGTGAAATTTTTGTGCGCCAACTTCCACACAAGGTTTCGGAGCAAGGACCTCATGAAGATGTTTAAGAAGCTCTGCATGCAGAACCAAAGGAGAAAGTTCGAAACGGTGTAGAGACAGCTCGATGAGGAGACAGGGAAGCATGTAAGGCACTCCGCGCATGCCGAGGCAGGGGCAGCGGCTAGAGGGTCCACGAGAGTTGGGGAGTTCACACAGTGGGTTAACTCGCACGCACCTGACCTGGAGAAATGGTCCCTGCTGCACGACACGGACGGTGCAAGGTACGGGATCATGACGACCAATATGTCGGAGGTGTACAATGGTGTGCTCAAGGGTGTCCGCACCCTGCCGATCACTGCGATCGTGGAGGAAAGCTGGAACCGTACCATCGGATACTTTGTTAACAGAGTCATGATGGCCAAGAAGCATCTGGAGGATGGGAAGCAATTCTCCGAAGTAATGCATGCCTACATGGAGAATAAGATCAGTAAGGCTCGATCACACGCCGCTCGTAACATGGATGGCGTTAGGCAGAAGTTCGAGATCAGGCTCAGCGAGAAGTACGTGATGGGCCATACTAGAGGGGATCGCAAGAAGGTCTGCACAATTGGTAAAAAAGCGTCGTGCACCTGCAACAAGCCGCAGCTTCTACACAAACCATGCTCCCATGTGTACGCGGCATGCGCGGCGTGGCGGCAGGCCTCGGAGCGTTACATCTTTGAGTACTACAACACTCACCACCTGTATGCAACTTGGAGTGCCGAATTCCATTCAGATGCAGGCCGACACGCACTGAGGACCTTTAGGTAGAGCAGTGAAGTGGGTGCCCAACGACACACTAAAGCACCCGGCCGTGGATGACGCTTGATCCGACGCATCCGAGCGACATGGGGACGACGGCGTGGGCAACGGGTTCACCACCCCCGTTGCGGTGTCGTAAGACATTTGGGCACTCGATCACCACGCCTAAATGCGGATCCCGGCACAAGCGATTGCATCGTAGCGAGGAAGATATAATTACTAAGTCGTGATGTCGCTTGCTTATTTCAATATCTTTGATGGACTCTGTTGCTGTTAATCCATGCCTTTATGTAGTACTTGTTAAGTTGTCCGGGTCTGTTGTTAACTCATTATGGTCATTTTGTGTTGTTGAATTTTTTATCGTATGTTTTGCCTTATTTTCCTGTGCCACACAATATGTTTTACATGCATGCACTGACATGTTGTTTCCCTGTTGGCAGGAGATGGCGCGAGCTCCGCTAACGACGTCTGACGAGCTCGACCGACCCACGGGATGTGGGACACCGTTGCCGGGCGTGGTCCGCCGGCGTTGGCCCTCAAAGCCTGGTCCTGAGCGCCCCAGAGAGAGCTGGCCCCTTGACGAGTAGTATGTCCCCAGGCTTCGGGAGACCGGGCTCCTGCCCCTTGCCCGGATGTTGGACCTCCCGCACGCGCTGTAGTTTGACGCGACACTCCTGTCTGCGCTCGTGGACCGTTGGAGACCGGAGACTCACACTTTCCACTTCCGATGGGGGGAGATGACCATTACTCTGGAGGACGTGGCTCTGCTTACAGGTCTACCTCTGCGTGGTCTTCCAGTAGTGCCCCCTCCGAGGGCAGTAGACTAGAAGGTCAGTTTGGCCGACAGATTTGGTCACCCGATTGGTGCGAACGCGTCAGGTGTGCCACATTCCTGGCTGCGGCGGTACATGATCTGCCCCGAGCATGCGATTGCGGAGGAAGTGAGGACACACTTAGTTGCGTACCTTTTGTTCTTGTTCAGATGGATCATGTTTCCTATCACGCAGGGAGACTGCGTGTACCCGAGCTACATCTATCTGGCACAGTCTTTGGCGGACGCCTGGCCCGAGAAGATTCCACAGTACAGTTGGGGCTCTGTAGTGTTTGCGCTACCTACCGAGGGTTGTGCGATACTTGTCAGCGCAGCACGGGCGAGGAGCTAGTCCTCGTTGTATGCTACGCCCTACTACAGTTATGGTCGTGGGAGCACTTTCCAGTCGACCGACCGTACTTCCGCACCAGCGTGCACCCTTACCAGGTGACCACCGAGCTTTACGAGAACGCTGCAGGGGACGACCCCGTCGACGGGCCTACGATGGGAACACGTTGGACACGTGCTACCCTAGGGTGGGCTAGGGAGAGACCGAGGCGCGTGTACCCAGAGTTCCATAACCTTTTCGAGACTCTCCACGAGGATGAGGTCATCTGGTGGCCATGGACAGCACAGTTCCTTCACGACACGGCCCCCTATGGATTATCGCCCCGATGCACTGGACGAGGCACTCGATGACGACACGCCACCGGTCTTCGCACATGGTCGAGCAAAGACAATCTGCAATGGTCATGAGGCAGTTCGACCTTCACCAGGAGGTGCCACCGCCCGAGGGATGACCTCTCATAGCAAAGGCTCACCGGTATGTCATTCTTTGGTGTCATTTTGAGGGCATGTTTGAGTAAGATTTTCTGACATGTAAATACAATTGCAGGCAAACAAGGAGAGGGCGGAGGAGCGACGACTGGAGGCAGACGCAGCAGCCCTGGACGACGCTGTGGATCGACAGGGTTACGACGGACATGGTGATGGAGTTTCGCGGCTACGCCATCCAGACGTACGCTGCGTACTTGCAATGGTACGTTTCGCGCACTAGGTGCGAGCTTATCGGGTTAACGCCGCGGCGTCGGATGGGCGCCATGCGAGACGACGTCGTATTAGCTGGTCCGAACCGTCACCGGCGGCGCCGCCGACAAGACGGTAAAACATTCTTCGTGATAATTTTCGTCCGGCGATATTTTTCGCACTTACTATCGGTTTTCATGCAGTACTACCACTTGGAGTGTATCTGCCATGAGACTACTGAAGCTCTACACCATAGAAACAGCAACACATTGGATCGTCTCCTAGGCGTGATGTGCACGATACGCGAGGACACGATTTCTACAATTAGATCTGTAACTTGTGGTCGCCACAGCTACGTTCACGCACAGCATCACGTACGCGGTGGGCACCCTCCACCACCTCCGCCCTCTGCACCTCCGTCGGCACCGCCTCCGACGCCGCCGTCGCACTCGAGAGTCGCGAAGCTTACTTCGGCCTCGACCCGCCTCGGGCCACTGTGTATGTCATCCGTCAACCGGTTCTTATCGTGAGTACCTTTTCATGCACTCATTTGGATGTATCGACATTACCCTTTGTTTTTGCGGCGATTGCGAGGGGACAAAGACTCTGCTCTTGCAACCATCGTCATCACGGAGGAGGCGCAGGAGGTGAACTTCCTCGCACACGTTGATCCTGATCACACCGACCCAAAATTTCAATTTCATTTAAAAATAAGACTTTATTAATTTTTGTGGATTTTTGGAATTTTTAAAAGCTTTTCAATAAAGTATATTAAGGCTAAAAGAATTTATGTGCAAAATCTATTACCAACTAAAAGTTGGAATTATTTTATTTAAGTCCGTAATGCCTCATAGAATTTACGTGAATTTTCTCAAAATTTTGGACTTCATTTACTATTTTCTAAAGCCTATTTGAATTTCTCGAATTAAATTAATTGAAAAAGAATTTAAAATCTTCACATAAAGATCGGGCCAAGCCCAAGACAGGCGCTTCACGGCCCAACTCTTCCCGCTGGCTGATAACGCGGTCAGTCCGATCAAATCGGACACGACAATCAATCCGCCCGCGCTCTCTCTCTCTCTCTCTCCTTGTCGGGTGGGGCCGGTGTGCAAAGGTCGTCTTCCGTGCCCTTCTTCTCCGAAGCGCCGCCTCCTGCCGCCATTGATGCCGTCTGCGAGCTTCGTCTCCTCCGTGATTCCTCCGCCTTAACCCCCAGATTTACGCGCATTAGCATCGCCGCTTCTCCGCATTCACCCCGACATTACCCCCTTCTAACGCCAGAACGCGTCGCGCCTCTCGCCTCGCCGCTGCCACCTCGCCCACGATCTCCACCTCCCGGCCTCGCCCTCGCCTATAAAAGGGAGCACCAGCGCTCTACTCCCTCAAGCTTTTGCCCCAACTCTCCACACCTCCTCGCTCCCGGCTGCCCGCATTGGCTCTTCTATCTCGGCCCGCCGAGCTCAGGTTGCCGCTTAGCGCCACCGGTGAACCTCCTGCCGCTCGACCGCACCACCGGCCGCCAAAGATCCGCGAACCAGTGCGCACCTCCGCCCTCTGAACGTCGCCGGAGCTCCTTCACGCTAACGACCGAACCACACCGCCGCCTCGCCGTCGCCGACCATCTTCCGCCACGCTCGCGCCGCCAGTAGCGATCGACTCAATCATCACCTCCCGAATGTTTTGCGACGCCAGCCGGAGCTCGCCAAGGCCGCGCATGTCACGGCACCCTTGGTTCCCGAGCACCTCTCTCTCCGGCCGGCGTGGTCACCACCTCGCGCCACCTCACCATTTTTCGCGTGCGTGGCAACCAAGTCGGCGCCACGTGGTCGCCCGGTAGCCTTGTGGCCAAAGACACTACCCTTCAGATCAGGTCAGTGAGCCGAGTCCACCGTGGATTCGGGTGACGCCGTGGATCGAGTCCACGCATCGTTTGGGCCCACATGTCAGTCTCTGGAATGCTGTGCACGACGCATGCTTATAAGAATAAATGGAATTTCCTTTAGAAATTTAATTGGAAATTCGAAATTCTGATTTTAGGATTTAATTTAGGTTTTAAACTTCCAGAGCTCGTATTTCTTCATACAAACTCCGATTTAGGTGATTCAAATTTCTAAATTTGTATAAAATCAAGATCTAACTAACTAAACCAAAATTATTTAATTTGGAGTTAATTTGAATTTTCATTTGAATTTATTTGTGTTCATTTGAATCTGCTTGAATTTGGAATATTTTCAGATAGATTTTGACGACTCTCTAGAGCTTGACCCTATTGAAGAAGTAGAATACCAGAATTTGAACAAGGCAAGTTACACCATTGACCATTTTGCCCCAATATTTAAAATTATTTAATTCTGTTTTAAATTATTATTGCATGCATAATTGTATTTAATTATTTTAAATTCCTGTTTTAAATATTTAATTATTCCAATTCCTTTGTATAGCCAAATTTGATTGTTGTATTACCAATTCCTTGTAGCCTTAGTCAAATGAATTTAAAAATAATTATATGCATAGCAAATGCTTAGACCATGAAATATTTGACTTTGGGAGAATTTAGCCAAAATTTCATAAATTGATAAAAAGCCTATGACATTGCCTTGTCATGGTAGACTTTTGCAAATGTCTTTGAAAATCTAAAATAAAAGAAAATGGTTTGTACTTGGGCAATCATGGACCGTTGGTGGGTGCAAGTTTATGCACGGGCCTGTCTGGTTAGGACTGAGACCCAGGGTTTTTAATGAAAGTTACCCAAGTAGATTAAGGACCTGTAACATCCCAATTTTCAGAGCTTTAAAAATCTTTTAAATAGTGGTAGTAAGAAAATTCACCATTTGAATTTATTTGAATATTAATTTAAAAAGCTTAATATGGACTTTAAGGACAAATTGATTTAATGTGCTTAATCCCAATATCAACCATTGTCAAAATTATTTTATTTAGATTCTATATGCTTGGATATATTTTATATAATTTTCTGGAATTTTTCCAAAGTCATTTGCTATTTTCTATTAGCTATTTTCATTTTCTGGATTTATTTAAAAGAAAAACCTATTTTAAATCTCGAACGATCTAAGGCCGGGTCAAGCCCAACACTATTCCAATCGGCCCAACTCCCGCAGCCCATTCGCCTTTGAGCCGCTGGATCTCGCGTGCGTGTCTCCTTCGCGCGATCGCGCTTCGCGCGCGCTCGCTCGCCTTCCTCCGGCCTTGATCCCGACGCCGGTTGTCGCTTTCACCGTGCCCGCGCCGCCTTTCTCTCTCGACGTGGCCCACCGAGTCGCCGTCCTCCTCCCGAACTCCTCGCGCCCGACTGCTTTCTTCCGCGCGCCACCGCCGCCCTCGACACGGACTCTAGGGTTCCTGCCCTATTTAAAGTCAAGCGTCGCGTCACGGATCGCCTCCACGCCGCTTTTTCCCAAAGTCTCCAACCCTAGCGAGCCGCCGTTTCACCGAATCGAGCTCCAACCTCCCGCCGCCGTGAGCTTCTTCGCCGTTTGCGTCGCCGTCGGTGAGCACCGGCCGCCGCCACACCCACCCCCGTGTTCGCCGCGTCGAGGGCTACCCCGCGACGCTGCGTTGCCCTCGAAGCCGTCGCTCGCCGTCGCCGCCACTCACCCGCACCGCTCCGCCGCTTTTCTTGTCGCCGCCACCGCTCGGTCATCTCCGCGAGTAGCGATCGCGGCCATTCGCCGCCAGTTGCGCTGATTCGGTCGCGCACCTCATTCTTGGCCGAGCCGTCGCTTCGCCGGATCCCCACGCCGCGAGCGGGCGTCGTCGGCGTTTCCTCACGACGTGGCCTCGCCGCGGTCACCGCCACCTCCCCGCGTGCTTGGGTGTCGCCGGATCAATCGCCCAGCGTCGGCGCCGCGCGCGCAGACGTGCATACCAACCCAACCAAATCTCCGTGGCTCGGTGAACCCTGGGTTCATCAGTGGTCGAGCCAGCGACAGGTGGGGCCCACTGTCAAGACGGATTTTAATTAAATCCTTTTTCCCACTGACGCAAGCATTGCGCAATAATTCGATTTTCCTTTATAAAATTAATTCGGGAAATTCGAGAAAATCCAATTTAGGGTTTTATTGATTTTCCAATCTTCCAAAGCCCATATCTTTTGCATCCAACTCCGATTGAGCCCATTCAAATTTGTAAATTCATATAAAATTCAGATCTATTTATTTATGAATTTTATTTAATTTTGGAGTTTGTTTTGCCTCTGTTATTTATTTGTTTTGTTTCTTTTGTCTCGTTTACGAGTAGACGTCGATACTTCGGGGAATTTTGCGTAAGAAGGAGCACCTCAAGACCAAGACCAATATCTAGATCTATTCCAAGGCAAGTTATACCTTTGATCATTTTGAACCAGTTTTCAAAATACTTTGTTTCAATGTATTGCATTCTAATTCAAGTATTTATTTAAATGCTTTTGGGTGTAGTTACTAATCCAAATTGTTATGCCACCTTGTCTATTGTATGCCATGATCTTTTGTCACCCTAGGTTGATTAATTATTTAGTTGGTATTATTGTAGCACCAACGTGGGTTGGTTAGATACGATTAGACTGCTTAGCCATGCCACGAGTCATCATTTCATGTGAGTTGCAATTATAAATTTGACTAAGTGATTATGGAACTGTGTGATGAATCTGTGTGTCTTTGTGGTTTATTACTCGTTGATGGCATGTGTTGCACTTAATCAACAGGTGGGAAAAGATTTAGACCGAGGCAAGTGGTGGATTCTGTGTGAATGGTGGAGTGTGTGCTTATTAAACTTTGTGATTTGGGTAAAGCTCGAAGTCTTGCCTTAGTCAATTAAGGACTTAACTTTGTGCGCCATTGAACTGGGCCTTACCGTACGACCACATGCCTAGTATGGGCTGGGCCTAACTTAGTAAGTTATGGAGTCTTGACATTGACAACTCAGGTTGTATTTAAGCTATGTGATGGGTTGGAGGTGTGATATGTCACATCGCGGGACGGTTCATTTGATCCCCGCCCAATGGTGTGTGTCGTTCCAAGGGCGTGTGTACAAATTGACTGCAGATAAAGCACACCAGAGTGTCATTGTTTGAGATGAAGTCTCCAAAGGTTTTGTTGTGATCAACTCGATCCGTTGGTTTCATCGTGTGGGTAAAGTGTACAACCTCCGCAGAGTGTTTAAACCAATCTATTGAATAGCGCGCCCTCTGCTATGGACATGCTCTGGAATTTCACACGAGGGGTAGATTTTCATAAAACAATTGGGAAGGGTCGGTGTGTGAGATAACTTGTTCAAATTTGTGTGAAAGAACTTGATTAGACTGTGTGTCCTTTGTGAAATCAATTGTTAACTTATTATTGTCTATTTGTTTTGAATTACGCTTTCAATCTATTATTTGTATTCAATTGCAAATGTTGCATTTCGCAAAATAACCACGAAGCCATTCTTTGGAATAAGCCATCATGTATAAATGCATTACGTGGTATGACTTGCGAGTACGTGTGTACTCACTCTTGCTAAACAAATCAATGTATGGAGGAGTCGTCACCGCTTTTGAAGAAGAGTTCTACGAAGGTTGAACGTTAGGGTCTTGATCCCGATCGGTTCTGTGGTAAATTGATGGGAGCCACCGAGTTTATTCGTTTCATTGCAGTTTATTTCTTTATTGTCGACCTTGCATGGCTTAATAAATGTAACACTCGACCATAAGGTCCCAACAGATTATTTGTTATTTAAATGTACTCGTTTATTCTTATATTCGTTGTATGGATGTGATATTTCATCAATGTTGACCTTTGTGTGCACTAGCGTGATCCTCGACTAGTCACGAGAATACACGAGGGTCCAGATTTGCATATTTGGGTCCCGACAGAGGTGGTATCGAGCCATCTTGTTGTAGGTCTTGACCCTAGTTAGATTGGCCGTTCTTAGTGAGTCCAAAACTATTTTCTAAAAGCAAAATTAACTTGCAAGATTAATTGAACTCTTTAACTCATCTCATGTCTCTCTTGACTCAACTATCTTTGAAATTCTTTCTCTCCCATTGCTTTAAAGTTGTTTTCATATCCTTGTCCATCTTGACAGATGCCTCGCCTTGAGTTATGGAGAGCGCAAGGGAGGACTTGCCGCCGAGCTTTGGAAGTTGCTACAAGTACTTGGAGGGTTCGATCGTCCATTGTACCGTGGCAGTGTTTGGATTGTGAACGGCCGAGATCGTGGAGTGATCTGCCATTTGACCATCTACGCCAGACAGAACACCAAGGCAAGCAAACCATTGAACATCTCACTCGAAGGAGTATTTGGATTGAAGCAATCCAGAGTCTTCACGCCTTGCCATCCCGAGGATCGCAACATCTACTCGAGAGCTTCGTGACACGGTTTTCGTTATCATCCCCGCACTTCCGACGTGGATCTTGTCGCACGCTTTCCGCTCTGAAGGAGAAGACAACGCCATCGTCGTGCATCTTGCCCGATTCCACGCCAGAAGAATCGTTGGAGTTAGCCGCCACAGAGCCGAGTGTACCTATGAGACTCTTCAGAGAGTCAAGAAAGGATCGCCATATTAGAAGAAACTCTTTATGGACGACACGAAGAAGACATCAAGAGGAAGACCGGAAGAAGCTAATGGACCTACTGAACGTAAGAGAGCAGAGCGCAGAGCGAAGCACCAAAGAAGACTGCACTGTGGACACTGCTCCTATTGCACCATCCCGGACATCGGGATCGGTTTGCGAGGATGCCACCACTTTGTGTCTACAAGCAGCGGAGCACCGCCAAGGTCATGGAGGCTATTTGATTGAGTAGTCTGTTCGCGTTGTTTGTGCTTAGCCGCTTTATGTCTTGAGTCGCCCTTTAGGCTGTAGTTTTGTGTGCTTAAGTTCGTCCTTATTTTTGTGTGCAAGTATGAGCCGCAAAGGCCCTTAGGCATTTGTTGCAAGCCATACTATTATCTTAATCAATATAAGAGTTTGATTGAGCTTTCTTAAAATATGTTGTTGGGTTTTACCTACCCCGCTTAGTTCTACAACTTATCTCGTGCTTGCTACCTTATCTAACCCTTGAGATTCACCAGATGGTTCGGACTCGTCAAGTCTGCGCAAGTGGTTCCGATACTCAAATGTCGGAAGGACGGAGCAAATCCCGAGAAGCAATTCCACCACAAGCACCTTGCTGATCTGCAGAATTTTGGAGCATTCATGACACTGACCGGTGATGTACACCATGATGAATCGATGCAAGCTATGAATAATCGAACAACAACAATCAAGATCACAATGGAGCCCAGCTTGCTCATGGTCACAATGGATCATCCAAGTTGGCGGAGTTTATGAGGACCCGCCCACCAACCTTTTCGACATGTCTCACCAAGAGAAGGCGATGATTGGCTTCGTGTTATTGAGAGAAAACCGCCGATCACTCAATGCAACGATCATGAAAAGTTCTCACGCTCTCACCTGATGGAAGGCATTGCCGCCGAATGGTGGGAAAACTTTTGTGCGGCGCATGGAACGCCGCAAGATATTACTTGGGAAGAGTTCACAACCGCGCGAAGATCATGTACCGAAGGAATCATGGATCTAAAGAAGGATGAATTCCGTGTTCTCAAGCAAGGAGGAATGTCGTTGATCGACTACCTCAACAAATTCTCTCAACTTGCTCGATATGTCGCAGAAGATGTCGCCACCGACAAGGCTCGTCAGTAGTTTTCAAAGGATTGAACACTTTGGACTTCAAGTCAACTTGATCGCCCACACCTTTCACGATTTTCAAGAGTTGATCAACAAGGCTTTGATTCTAGAGGATAAGCGCAAGGAATTGGAAGATCATCGTAGCGCAGAATGGCTCAAAGAAGGAAGTCACCAACCCCACCGAGGGCAAGAATGATTCCACCGCAGATTTAGCCGTTTTCCACCACGACTCGCGGACCACCGCACCAACTTCAAGACTCGCCAGCTTGCTCGTAATTTCGCAACCCCGCACTACCAACCCCAATCCAAAGAAGCAACCCACGAATACAACCGAGTTTGCTTTACTCGCCGTCACCAGGGCATTTCGCCAACCGATGTCCGCAGAATGGGACTATCACTCCAGTACGCTTCAACCTTGGGAATACACCAGCCAAGACACCAGTACAAGGCAACCATCAAGGAACTTCTCAAGCTACCGGTCAATCCGGAGGAGCACCGCCATCAGTGGTCAGAGGCCGTGTCAACCACGTCACTCTGGAAGGAGCCCAAGAAGCACCTGACGTTGTACTAGGTAAGTTCCTAGTAAATTCAAGACTGCATCGCCTGCTTGATTCGAGCTTCGCATTCGTTTGTTTCTGGAATTTTGCAACTAAGAACAAATTGGAAGTTATGCATCTTAAGCATACTCTGTTAGTCCAGTCGCCTGGAGCAGAGCTAAGTTCTAAAGTTGGATGTTTAGGAGCTAGGCTACTCATAGCTGGAGTTGAGTTTCTAGCCAACCTAATAGTTCTAGACACTGCACCATAGATGTCATCCTTGGTATGGATTGGTTATCCAAACATAAAGCGATGCTAGATTGTGGTCAAGAGCCGTGACAATTGAGGATACCACAGAAAGAAAGTAGAATTTCTAGCCACCTCAAGACGTGATGGACATTTGGTAGTCACGACCTTAAGACAGTTTCTTTGGAAGATGTACCTATAGTCGAGATTACCGGATGTATTTCGGAAGAATTACCAGAATGCCACCGACCGTGACATTGAGTTTGTCATCGATCTAGTGCCGTGAAAAAGCACCAATTTCAAGAGACCCTATCGGATGCGGTCGATGAACTTGTGGAAATGAAGAAGCGGATAGAAGAACCTTTGGAGAAAGGTTTTGTAAGACCTAGTTCGCCGCCATGGGGAGCACCAGCTTTGTTTGTCAAAAGAAAGATGGAAGTATGAGAATGTGTATCGATTATCGCTCTCTCAACGAAGTCACCATCAAGAACAAGTACCCATTGCCCGAATAGATGATTTGTTCGACCGGATGAAAGGAGCCGAGTATTCTCCAAGATCGATCTACGATCAAAGTTACCATCGATTAAAGATTTGTCCTAAGGATGTACCAAAGACCGCTTTCTCAACCCGGTATGGACATTATGAATTTCTAGTCATGTCTTTTGGATTGACTAATGCCCCTGCCTATTTCATGAACATGATGAACAAAGTATTCATGGAATATTTGGATAAGTTTGTGGTAGTGTTTATTGATGATATTTTGGTATACTCAAAGTCAGAAGAAGAACATACAGAACATTTGAGATTAATCCTAGAGAAGCTCAGAGGACATCAGTTGTATGCCAAGTTCAGCAAGTGTGACTTTTGGAAGAAGAAAGTTGATTTTCTCGGCATGTGATGACGGTAGAAGGAGTAGCGATTGACCGGGAAGGTTAAAGTCAGAATGAATTGGGAGCGGCCCAAGACGGTTACTCAAATTCGTAGTTTCTTGGGAATGGCAGGATACTATCGTCGTTTCATTGAAGGGTTCTCAACGATTGCTAAACCTCTTACGCAATTGTTGAAGAAAGAGAAGAAGTTTATTTGGACCCTGACTTGTGAAGAAAGTTTTCAAGAATTGAAGAAACGTTTGACTTCATTTCAAAGTGTTAGTTTTGCTTGATATTAGTAAGGATTTTGATATCACTTGTGATGCTTCGCGTCAAGGATTAGGATGTGTCCTTATGCAAGAAGGAAGAGTCGCCGCTTATGCGCCAAGGCAATTAAGACCTCATGAAGAGAACTATCCTACCCATGATTTGGAACTAGTCAGTAGTGCATGCTTTGAAGATTTGGCGACATTATCTCATCAGAATCGCCGTGAAGTCTACATGATCATAAGAGCTCAAGTACATATTCACTCACCGATTTGAACATGAGACAGAGAAGATGGTTGGAATTAATAAAGGATTATAATCTTGGAATCCATTACCATCTGGTAAGGCCAATGTAGTGGCGGATGCACCGAGTCGTAAGAGCTACCGCAATGCTCGAAGCAAAAGAGTTGTGTTCGTAACTTTAGAGGAATTCGAAGCTACTGACTAGAAGTTGTTCGGAAGGATTTGTGGCCAATTTGGAAGTGCGTCTACTCTGGAGAAACAGATTCGTGAAGCTCAACCCAAGGATTACGAGTTTCTCGATCTCAAGAAGAAGATGGCGAAGGAAAATTTAAAGACTTCACCATAGATGATCGGGATATATTGTGGATCAATGGACGATCGTGTACCGGATATTGATGGATTAAGACAACCGATTCGAAGGAAGCCCATGACTCAAAGTATTCAATTCACCCCGAAGCACTAAGATGTATCAGATGTTAAGAATAAGTTTTGGTGGCCAAACTTAAAGCGAGACGTCGCAGAGTTCGTTGCCTTATGCGACGACGGTGTCGAAAGTAAAGGCCGAACATCGAGACCCAGCAGGATTGCTACAACCACCAAGATACCGTAATGGAAGTGGGAAGAGATCGGTATGGATTTTATTACGGATTACCCAAGACTCAATCGAGTTATGATTCGATTTGGGTAATAGTGGATCGCTTGACTAAGGTTGCCCATTTCTTGCCAGTCAAAACCACTTACTCGTGAGACCGCTTGGCGGAATTGTATATGTCAAAATCGTCGACCGCACGGTGTGCCTAAGAAGATAGTGTCGATCGAGGATCTCAATTCACCTCTCGTTTCGCGCGAGTCTACATGAAGCCACCCGAACTCATCGAATTTCAAGATCGCTTATCATCCCTGACGGATGGACAGATGAAAGAGTCAATCGATATTAGAAGATATGTTGAGAGCCCGTGCCTTAGCTAATGCTACCAGTTGGGATAAGAGTTTACCGTATGCGAATTCTCGTACAACAACGATTATCGCCGGTTTGCGATGTCACCATTTGAAGCTTTGTATGGTCGTGCTGCGCAGAACTCCGTTGAATTGGTCGAGACGGTGAACGTGTAGTGTTCGGGCCGATATTATTCAGAAGTCAAGAACAAGTTGCTATGATCGAGAGAGGTTAAAGATAGCCTAGTCCGAGCAAAAGAGTTATGCCGATAATCGTCGTCGTGACCTCGACTTTGAACCGAGGATTTTGTGTATCTTCGAGTTACTCCGCCAGAGGTGTTAAGAGATTCCACACAAAGGGAAGCTTGCTCCAAGGTATGTGGGTCCATTCAAGATTTTGGAACGCAGTGGAGAAGTTGCGTATCAATTGGAGTTACCGATCGTTAGCGTGGAGTGCATGATGTCTTTCATGTCTCTCACCAAGAAGTGTCTTCGTGTGCGTAAGAGCGGCACCGTTGGAGTCAATTGAATCAAGGAAGATCTCACGTACAAAGAGCAGCCTGTCAGGATTTTGGATGTCGCAGAGCACCGCACCAGAAGCAAGACTGTTCGTTTCTGCAAAGTCCGGTGGAGTAACCACTGAAGGAGAAGCAACGTGGGAACGTGAAGAAGAGTTGAAAGCCGAGTTCCCTAGCCTTTTCTCTAGCTAGCCGGAATCTCGGGGACGAGATTCGTTTAAGGGGGGGAGGTTTGTAACATCCCAATTTTCAGAGCTTTAAAAATCTTTTAAATAGTGGTAGTAAGAAAATTCACCATTTGAATTTATTTGAATATTAATTTAAAAAGCTTAATATGGACTTTAAGGACAAATTGATTTAATGTGCTTAATCCCAACATCAACAATTGTCAAAATTATTTTATTTAGATTCTATATGCTTGGATATATTTTATATAATTTTCTGGAATTTTTCCAAAGTCATTTGCTATTTTCTATTAGCTATTTTCATTATCTGGATTTATTTAAAAGAAAAACCTATTTTAAATCCTTCGGAACAGTGCTGGGCCGAAGCCCAACACTATTCCAATCCAGCCCAACTCCCGCAGCCCATTCCCGCCTTGAGCCTGGATCTCCGTGGCGTGTCTCCTTCTTCGCGATCAAGACGCTTCAAGCCTGCGCTCGCCTCGCTTCGCTCCCCCCCTTGATCCCGACGCCGGTTGCCGCTTTCACCGCGCCGCCGCCTTCTCTCTCTCGACGCGTGGGCCCACCGAGTCGTCGTCCTCCTCCCGAACTCCTCGCGCTCCGACTCCGTTTCTTCCACGCGCCACCGCCGAATCCTCGACACGGACTCTAGGGTTCCTGCCCTATTTAAAGCAGCGTCGCGCCACGGGATCGCCTCCCTCCAGCCGCCTTTTCCCAAAGTCTCCAACCCTAGCGAGCCGCTGCTTCACCGGAATCGAGCTCCAACCTCCGCGCCACTGCCGTGAGCTTTTTCGCCGCTTGCGTCGCCGTCGGTGAGCACCGGCCGCCGCCACACCCACCCCCGTGTTCGCGCGTCAAGGGCTACCGTCGCGGCGCGCTGTTGCCCTCGAAGCCGCCGCTCGTCGCCGCCGCCACTCACCGCACCGCTCGCCGCTTTTCTTGTCGCCGCCACTGCTCGGTCATCTCCGGCGAGTAGCGATCGCGTCACCGGCTTTCGCCAGTTGCGCTGATTCGAAGGCGCACTTCACCGCCGCTGAGCCGTCCTTCGCCGGATCCCCACGCCGCCGGGCGTCGTCGGCGTTCTCACGGCGTGGCCTCGCCGTGTCACCGCCACCTCCGCCCGGCGTGCTTGGGTGTCGCCAGATCAATCGCGGCGTCGCGCCGCCGCGACAAAGCGTGCTACCAACCCAACCAAATCTCCGTGGCTCGGTGAACCCGATTCATCAGGTCGAGCCATCGACGGTGGGGCCCACTGTCAAGACGGATTTTAATTAAATCCTTTTTCCTACCGACGCAAGCATTGCGCAATAATTCGATTTTCCTTTATAAAATTAATTCGGAAATTCGAGAAAATCCAATTTAGGGTTTTATTGATTTTCCAATCTTCCAAAGCCCATATCTTTTGCATCAGAACTCCGATTGAGCCCATTCAAATTTGTAAATTCATATAAAATTCAGATCTATTTATTTATGAATTTTATTTAATTTTTGGAGTTTGTTTTGCCTCTGTTATTTATTTGTTTTGTTTCTTTTGTCTCGCTTTGTAGTAGACGCCGATACTTGGGAATTTTGCGTAAGAAGGAGCACCTCAAGACCAAGACCAATATCTAGATCTATTCCAAGGCAAGTTATACCTTTGATCATTTTGAACCCGATTTTCAAAATACTTTGTTTCAATGTATTGCATTCTATTTCAAGTATTTATTTAAATGCTTTTGGGTGTAGTTATTAATCCAAATTGTTATGCCACCTTGTCTATTGTATGCCATGATCTTTTGTCACCCTAGGTTGATTAATTATTAGTTGGTATTATTGTAGCACCAACGTGGGTTGGTTAGATACGATTAGATCGCTTAGCCATGCCACGAGTCATCATTTCATGTGAGTTGCAATTATAAATTTGACTAAGTGATTATGGGCGTGTGATGAATCTGTGTGTCTTTGTGTCTTTTACTCGTTGATGGCATGTGTTGCACTTAATCAACAGGTGGGAAAAGATTTAGACCGAGGCAAGTGGTGGATTCTGTGAATGGTGGGTGTGTGCTTATTAAACTTTGTGATTTGGGTAAAGCTCGAAGTCTTGCCTTAGTCAATTAAGGACTTAACTTTGTGCGCCATTGAGCTGGGCCTTACTGTACGACCACATGCCTAGTATGGGCTGGGCCTGACTTAGTAAGTTATGGAGTCTTGACATTGACAACTCAGGTTGTATTTAAGCTATGTGATGAAATTTGGAGGTGTGATATGTCACATCGCGGGACGGTTCATTGATCCCCGCCCAATGGTGTGTGTCGTCCAAGGGTCGTGTGTACAAATTGACTGGCAGAAAGCACACCAGAGTGTCATTGTTTGAGATGAAGTCTCGAAAGGTTTTGTTGTGATCAACTCGATCCGGTTGGTTTCATCGTGTGGGTAAAGTGTACAACCTCTCGCAGAGTGTTTAAACCAATCTATTCGAATAGCCGCCCCTGCTATGGACATGCTCGGAATTTCACACGAGGGGTAGATTTTCATAAAACAATTGGGAAGGGTCATTGTGTGAGATAACTTGTTCGGTGTGTGAAAGAACTTGATTAGACTGTGTGTCCTTTGTGAAATCAATTGTTAACTTATTATTGTCTATTTGTTTTGAATTACGCTTTCAATCTATTATTTGTATTCAATTGCAAATGTTGCATTTTCGCAAAATAACCACGAAGCCATTCTTTGGAATAAGCCATCATGTATAAATGCATTCTGTGGTATGACTTACGAGTACGGTGTGTACTCACTCTTGCTAAACAAATCAACAGAAGTGGAGGAGTCGTCGCCTGCTTTTGAAGAAGAGTTCTACGAAGGTTGAACGTTAGGGTCTTGATCCCAGTCGGTTGCCTGTGGTAAATTGATGGGAGCCACCGGAGTTTATTTCGTTTCCGCTGCAGTTTATTTCTTTATTGTCAGCCTTGCATGGCTTAATAAATGTAACACTCACCATAAGGTCCCAACAGCTATTTGTTATTTAAATGTACTCGCTTATTCTTATATTCGTTGTATGGATGTGATATTTCATCAATGTTGACCTTTGTGTGCACTAGCGTGATCCCGACTAGTGCGAATACACAGAGGGTCCAGATTTGCATATTTGGGTCCCGACAGAGGTGGTATCAGAGCCATACTGACTGTAGGTCTTGACCCTAGTTAGATTGGCCGTTCTTAGTGAGTCCAAAACTATTTTCTAAAGCAAAATTAACTTGCAAGATTAATTGAACTCTTTAACTCATCTCATGTCTCTCTTGACTCAACTATCACAAATTCTTTCTCTCCCCATTGCTTTAAAGTTGTTTTCATATCCTTGTCCATCTTGACAGATGCCTCGCCTTTGAGTTATGGAGAGCGCAAGGGAGGACTTGCCACGAGCTTTGGAAGTTGCTACAAGTACTTGGAGGGTTCGATCGTCCATTGTACCGTGGCGTTGCTTGGATTGTGAACAGCCGAGATCGTGGAGTAATCGCCATTTGACCATCTACGCCAGGCAGAACACCAAGGCGAGTAAACCATTGAACATCTCAGCTCGAAGGAGTATTTGGATTGAAGCAATCCAGGAGTCTTCACGCCTTGCCATCCTGAGGATCTGCAACATCTACTCTCGAGAGCTTCGTGACACAGTTTTCCGTTATCATCCCCGCACATCCGACGTGGATCTTGCTGCACGTTTTCCGTCTACGAAGGAGAAGACAACGCCATCGTCGTGCATCTTGCCCGATTCGCACGTCAGAAGAATCGTTGGAGTTAGCCGCCACAGAGTGGAGTGTACCTATGAGACTCTTCAGAGAGTCAAGAAAGGATCGCCATATTAGAAGAAACTCTTTATGGACGCACACGAAGAAGACATCAAGAGGAAGACCTGAAGAAGCTAATGGACCTACCGAGCGTAAGAGCCAGCAGAGGCGCAGAGCTGAAGCACCAAAGAAGACTGCACCGAGGACACTGCTCCCATTGCACCACCCCGGACATCGAGGATCGGCTTGCGAGGATGCCACCACTTTCGTGTCTACAAAGAAAGGGAGCACCGCCAAGGCTGCGGAGGCTATTTGATTGAGTAGTCTGCTTCGCGTTGTTTGAGCTTAGCCGCTTTATGTCTTGAGTCGCCCTTTAGGCGGTAGTTTTGTGTGCTTAAGTTCGCCCTTATTTTTGTGTGCAAGTATGAGCCGCAAAGGCCCTTAGGCATTTGTTGCAAGCCATACTATTATCTTAATCAATATAAGAGTTTCATTGAGCTTTCTTAAAATATGTTGTTGGGTTTTACCTACCCCGCTTAGTTCTACAACTTATCTCGTGCTTGCTACCTTATCTAACCCTTGAGATTCACCAGATGGTTCGGACTCGTCAAGTCACGCAAGTGGTTACGATACTCGATTGTCGGAAGGACGGAGCAAATCCCTGAGAAGCAGTTCCACCACAAGCACCGCTCGATTGATCTGCGAAATTTTGGAGCATTCATGACGGCTCAGACCGGTGATGTACACCATGATGAACCGGATGCAAAGCTATGAATAATCGAACAACAACAATCAAGATCACAATGGAGCCTCGCTTGCTCATGGTCACAATGGATCATCCAAGTTGGCGGAGTTTATGAGGACCCGCCCACCAACCTTTTTCGACATGTCTCACCAAGAGAAGGCGATGATTGGCCGTGTTATTGAGAGAAAACCTGCGATCACTCAATGCAACGATCATGAAAAAGTTCTCACGCCTCTCACGGATGGAAGGCATTCTTTGCCGAATGGTGGAAAACTTTGTGCAACGCATGGAACGCCGCAAGATATTACTTGGGAAGAGTTCACAATCGCACAAGATCATGTACCGTAAGGAATCATGGATCTAAAGAAGGATGAATTCGCGTGCTCTCAAGCAAGGAGGAATGTCGTTGATCGACTACCTCAACAAATTCTCTCAACTTGCTCGATATGTCGCAGAAGATGTCGCCACCGACAAGGCTCGTCGTAGTCGTTTTCGAAAGGATTGAACATCGGACTTCAAGTCAACTTGATCGCCACACCTTTCCCGATTTTCAAGAGTTGATCAACAAGGCTTTGATTTTAGAGGATAAGCGCAAGGAATTGGAAGATCATCGTAGCGCAGAATGGCTCGAAGAAGGAAGTCACCAACCCCACCGAGGGCAAGAATGATTCCACCGCAGATTTAGCCGTTTTCCACCACGCTGCACGCTGCACCACCGCACCAACCAAAGACCTCGCCCGCTTGCTCGTAATTTCCGCAACCCCGCACTACCAACCCCAATCCAAGAAGCAACCCACGAGAATACAACCGAGTTTGCTTTACCCGCCGTCCACCAGTGGCATTTCGCCAACCGATGTCCGCAGAATGGGACTATCACTCCGAGACGCTTCAACCTTGGGAATACACCACCAAGACACCAGCTCAAGGCAACCATCAAGGAACTTCTCAAGCTACGGCCAATCCGAGGAGCACCGCCATCAGTGGTCAGAGGCCGTGTCAACCACGTCACTCTGGAAGGAGCCCAAGAAGCACCTGACGTTGTACTAGGTAAGTTCCTAGTAAATTCAAGACTGCATCCGCCTGCTTTGATTCGAGCTCAGATTCGCTTGTTTCTCGAATTTTGCAACTAAGAACAAATTGGAAGTTATGCATCTTAAGCATACTCTGTTAGTCCAATACCGGAGCAGAGCTAAGTTCTAAAGTTGGATGTTTAGGAGCTAGGCTACTCATAGTCGGAGTTGAGTTTCTAGCCAACCTAATAGTTCTAGACACTCGCACCATAGATGTCATCCTTGGTATGGATTGGTTATCCAAACATAAAGCAGTGCTAGATTGTGGCCGAAGAGCCGTGACAATTGAGGATACCACAGGAAAGAAAGTAGAATTTCTAGCCACCTCAGTACGTGATGGACATTTGGTAGTCAACAGTCTTAAGACAGTTTCTTTGGAAGATGTACCTATAGTCAGAGATTACCCAGATGTATTTCCAGAAGAATTACCAGGAATGCCACCGGACCGTGACATTGAGTTTGTCATCGATCTAGTGCCAGGAACAGCACCAATTTCCAAGAGACCCTATCGGATGCCAGTCGATGAACTTGTGGAAATGAAGAAGCAGATAGAAGAACTGCTGGAGAAAGGTTTTGTAAGACCTAGTCCGTCGCCATGGGGAGCACCAGTTTTGTTTGTCAAAAAGAAAGATGGAAGTATGAGAATGTGTATCGATTATCGTTCTCTCAACGAAGTCACCATCAAGAACAAGTACCCATTGCCCAGAATAGATGATTTGTTCGACCAGATGAAAGGAGCCGGAGTATTCTCCAAGATCGATCTACGATCAGGTTACCATCAGTTAAAGATTTGTCCTAAGGATGTACCAAAGACCGCTTTCTCAACCCGGTATGGACATTATGAATTTCTAGTCATGTCTTTTGATTGACTAATGCCCCGCTATTTCATGAACATGATGAACAAAGTATTCATGGAATATTTGGATAAGTTTGTGGTAGTGTTTATTGATGATATTTTGGTATACTCAAAGTCAGAAGAAGAACATACAGAAAGTGTAGAACCCCTCTCCTTTGGGATCAAGTAGGAGAACACCAATTCTTCGGACCAGAATTGATAAAAGAAGCTGAAAGTAAGGTAAAAGCAATAAGAGAACGTCTGAAAGTAGCTCAAACCCGACAAAAGAGTTATGCCGATAATCGTCGGAGAGAACTATCCTTCGAGATGGGAGATTTTGTCTATCTCGGGGTAACTCCACTCGAGGAGTGAAGAGATTTCGGACTAAAGGAAAACTCGCACCTGCATTTGTCGGACCCTATAAGATTTTGGCAAAAAGAGGTGAAGTTGCTTATCGCTTGAGCTACAAAGATCTCATCATTGCTCACAATGTCTTCCATGTATCCCAGTTAAAGAAATGTCTCAGAGTACCACCAGAAGAAACACCGCTCGAGAGCATCGATCTTCAGGAAGATCTCACCTATGTGGAACAACCAATCAAGATTCTCGATGTGGCGTAAGCGTCACACCGTATAAAGTCATTCGTTCTTGTAAGGTTCAAGTGGAGCAATCATTCGTAAGAAGAAGCTACCGGGAGCGAGAAGAAGTTTTGAGAGCCGAGTATCCCTACCTTTTTGTTGACTAAGTCCAATCTCGGGTTCGAGATTCCCTTTAAGGGGGGTAGGTTTGTAATAGCCCAAAATTTCAATTTCATTTAAAAATAAGACTTTATTAATTTTTGTGGATTTTTTGGAATTTTTAAAAGCTTTTCAATAAAGTATATTAAGGCTAAAAGAATTTATGTGCAAAATCTATTACCAACTAAAAGTTGGAATTATTTTATTTAAGTCCGTAATGCCTCATAGAATTTTCGTGAATTTTCTCAAAATTTTTGGACTTCATTTACTATTTTCTAAAGCCTATTTGAATTTCTGGAATTAAATCAATTGAAAAAGAATTTAAAATCTTACATTAAGATCGGGGCAAGCTCGGCCTTCGGCGCTCACGCCCAACTCTTCCCGCTGCTGAACGCGCGCCGTCCGATCAAATCGGACGGCCGACAATCAATCCGCCCGCGCCCTCTCTCCTCTCTCTCTCATTGTCGGGTGGGGCCCGTTGCGATGTCGTCTTCCTGCTCCTTCTTCTCCGCAGCGTCGCCTCCGCCGCCATTGATGCCGACGCGGAGCTTCGTCTCCTCCGTGATTCCTCCGCCTTAACCCCCGCATTTACGCGCATTAGCATCGCCAGCTTCTCCCGCATTCACCCCCGACATTACCCCCCCTTCTTAACGCCGGTAACGTCCCCGCGCCTCTCGCCTCCGCCGTTGCCACCTCGCCCACGATCTCCACCTCCCGCCTCGCCTCGCCTATAAAAGGAGCACCAGTGCGCTCTACTCCCTCAAGCTTTTGCCCCAACTCTCCACACCTCCTCGCCTCCCGGCTGCCCGCATTGGCTCTTCTATCTCGCCGCCGAGCTGTGGTTCGCATTGCCTCTAGCGCCGCCACGGTGAACCTCCTGCCCTCGACCGCACCACCGGCCGCCAAGATCGCGAACTCGTGCGCGCCTCGCACCCTCTAACGTCGCCGAGCTCCTTCGCCGCCAACGCCGAACCACACCGCCGCTCTCGCCGCCGACCATCTTCCGCCACGCCCTCGCCGCCAGTAGCGATCGACTCAAGATCACCTCCTCGAATGTTTTGCGACTCACGGAGCTCGCCGCCCGCCATTGTTCGCCGGCACTTTGGTTCCCGAGCACCTCCCTCTCCGTGTGGCGACGGTCACCACCTCGGCGCCACCTCACCATTTTCGCATGCGTGGCGACCAAGTCGCGCCACGTGGTCGCCCAAGAATACAAGGCCAAAGACAGCTACCCTTCAGATCTGTCTTTGAGCCGAGTCCACCGTGGATTCGGTGACGCTGTGGACTCGAGTCCACGATCTGCTTGGGCCCACATGTCGCCTCTGGAATGTTGTCACGACGATGCTTGCGCTAATAAATGGAATTTCCTTTAGAAATTTAATTCGGGAAATTCGGAAATTCTGATTTTAGGATTTAATTTAGGTTTTAAACTTCCAGGAGCTCGTATTTCTTCATACAAACTCCGATTTAGGTGATTCAAATTTCTAAATTTGTATAAAATCAAGATCTAACTAACTAAACCAAAATTATTTAATTTGGAGTTAATTTGAATTTTCATTTGAATTTATTTGTGTTCATTTGAATTCTGTTTGAATTTGGAATATTTTCACAGATAGATTTTGACGACTCAGGAGAGCTTGACCCTATTGAAGAAGTAGAATACTGTGAATTTGAACAAGGCAAGTTACACCATTGACCATTTTGCCCCCAATATTTAAAATTATTTAATTCCTATTTTAAATTATTATTGCATGCATAATTGTATTTAATTATTTTAAATTCCTGTTTTAAATATTTAATTATTCCAATTCCTTTGTATAGCCAAATTTGATTGTTGTATTACCAATTCCTTGTAGCCTTAGTCAAATGAATTTAAAAATAATTATATGCATAGCAAATGCTTAGACCATGAAATATTTGACTTTGGGAGAATTTAGCCAAAATTTCATAAATTGATAAAAGCCTATGACATTGCCTTGTCATGGTAGACTTTGCAAATGTCTTTGAAAATCTAAAATAAAAGAAAATGGTTTGTACTTGGGCAAACATGGACCGTTGGTGGGTGCAAGTTTATGCACTGCCTGCAGTTAGGACCGAGACCTGTGGTTTTTATTGAAAGTTGCCCAAGTAGATTAAGGACCGGCCTTTGAGCCGCATCTTGCAAAAGCTCCACCGTACTACCACATGTTCAGTATGGGCGTAACCGGGCTTAATAATTTGTATTACCTCAGATTATTTATGCCATTTTTGTTGTGTGGGTGTCGGTTAGACTTTATTCCCACTTGGCGCAAGAGGGGTTTCAGCAGTGGTTAGCCTAATGGAAGTGAAACCTTAGCGGGCATATTGGTATTGAGGTAGTGCATTGAAACGCCTTGTGATAATTGCCTAGTCACACACCTAAGGAAGTGTGTATTGGCCCACATAACTGCAAATTATCTCTTGTGGGTAAAGTTGTACAACCTCTGCAGAGTGTAAATCTATTCAATAGCCGTGTCCACTGCTATGGACATGCCGAGCAAAGCCACTCTAAGTTAGATTTGTTTTTGGTTTTAAAATAACTTTGGACATGATTTGAGGATGGTTAATCCTTGTGGTAAATTTAGGCGGGTAGCCTTGTGATAGGAGGTATCCTTCACCATGTTTCATATGGAGGTTATCCACTATAAAATGATCAATTTTAAATCTGATTTTAGTTATGTAATGAAAATGTGCCTTGAAACTTAGTATAACTATTTAAACCAAAAAGGCTGATTTATGCAAATAAACCCTACAACCTTCCTTTGAATAACTTATGCATGCATTCTAAATTTTGTATTGGGTGTAATTTGCGAGCACAGTTGTAGTGCTCACTCTTGCTGAATATTATTATTCAGAGAAGACTGCTATCCGAAGGTGAGGGGAGGGACACGTTGAGGCAGCGACCTCCAGACCAATGCCTGTGGCGTATCGTGTGGCTTACCATTATTATTTGCTTCCGCTAATGTTTTATTTGGCCTCGGCCCGCTTGTAATAAACTCTATGATTATTAAATATACGCTTGGATATGTTTGTGATAACATTTTTGTGACTGTGTACACTGGAAATCCTGGACTAGTGTATGAACACAGAGAATTTGGGATCCTTCGTTCCCGGGTTCGACAAAAGTGGTATCAGAGCCATATCGACTGTAGGTCGTGACCTAGAAAGAAATCAAACCCTTAAGGATTTATTTTGAAAATTAAAAATAACTTGGTCTTCTGGAGTCATTTCTCAACTTTTCTCTTGAAAAATTATTTACTAACTCATCTCCTTTTCAAAATTGTAGATGGTCAAGTTCCAATGCCATTTCCTGGAGTCTTTTTGGTCATTGGGCCGCCATTCTCTCGGAAGATGATGCAAGATTTGGACTTTGAAGAAAGACCGACGATCAAGGATACAAGTATAAGGTGGGAAATCAGAACGGTGGAGAGTAGAGGTGATCCTCTACTCCAATCTATCGCCGAACACGCACTTCCACGCCTTCGATGCCCCAATGCGACGAGACACCTTCGCCAAGGCATCCAGATGCTGACAGGAAGCAACCCGCAGACTTCGCTACATCTCGATCATCGCCTCAACGACCTTTGGGTTCCACTATTACCCAATGCATATCCCAACCCGGCATGGCGGTGCTTTTCGCTCAACTAGAGATGAAGATCGCCCCGATCTCACTCATCGTGGATCTCGCCGAGCCATGGATTATGCCTACGGAATACACTAGATGAGCCGTCTCTCCCGCAAGTAAAATTACAAGATGCGTAAGAAAAGTTGAAGATCGCAGATCAAGGCGGCCTCCTACAAGGAAGGCGAGGCTAGTTCTAGTGAGCCGATTATACCCCAATAACACCATAGATTTGACCTTAAATTTTTCCTTTAGTTGTAATTATGAGCTACCAAACCTTTGTAGTAGCCATAATGAATTAATAAAATAAAAATAAATTATTTTGCCGAAATGTTCTTGCCTTGTGTTTGTTGAATTTGGGCTATTTTAGATCTATACTCTTATAATTCCTGTCTCTCTTGTCTAATCTGTGAAGAATTCATCAGATGGTGACCACCCGCAGGAAGTGTCGGTGCTAGAGGGCAAGGAAATGAGAATGCCGAATATCAAGAAACCTAGCTCAACACCACCACCTCCTCCAATCAAGCTCCGATCGGCGCCAAATGATGGCCAATCGACTCATCGATTGAGTTGCTAGCCCATCCCTTCACAAAGAATCGAGAATACCCAAGCGCCGACCTATCATGCTCCTCCACCTCCCGCAAGAGTAACTTTGTCAGAGTTCATGAGGATGCATCCGCCAACGTTTTCTAGTAGCACGGAACCCATGGACGCAGATGATTGGCTCAGGGCCATTGGAAAGAAACCGGATATTGCTCAATGTGCGGATCGTGAGAGAGTTTTGTTTGCCTCTCATCAATTGATTGGTCCCGCATCGAATGGTGGATAATTTCAAAGATGTCCCATGCTAATGCCCAAGAAATCACTTGGGATGAGTTCATGCAAGCTTTCGCCGATCTCACATTCCATCCGCATGATTACCTTGAAAAAGAAGGAGTTTCGCCGCTTCGCCAAGGAAACCGCTCGGTTGGCGAGTATCGCATAAGTTTAACCAACTTGCTCGCTATGCCCCGAGGATGTAGCCAGAGACGAAGACAGCAAGAGCGATTTCGAAGGGTTAAACGACGAACTCTCTGCTCGCTTGATTTCTCGTGATTTTACCGACTTTCAGCAGCTTGGTAATAAGGCCATACGCCAGAAGGCAAACATCGAAATGGAGAATCGCAAGCGGAGGATGGCGGCTCGAAGTTTAACTCGGGAGGATCGCCAAGCCTCGTTTCTCTCGCCTCACCACCTCGGCGTGGGAGATTCCGCACTACTACACCGAGAGTTCCAGCTCGATTCGCGCCCAAATACTTCCGGATTCCGTAGTAGTTCATCCGAGGAGGCGAGTTCAGTGAGGTTACTATTTCCACGGCGAGAATCACTTGCTTTCATCGCAACGAGTTGGGTCACTATGCCAATAAGTGTCCCAAGAAGCAAGAAATCGCCACCCCGTCAAGCCAACTCCGGAGTTTGGTCTCCGGCGGTCCCTCAAGACGGTGGTCAGTTCATGAAGGGACGTGTGAATCACGCCACCGCAGAGGAAGCATATGCGACACGGATGTTGTTCTTGGTACGTTCCTTGTCAACTCAAGACAAAGATCGCTTTATTTGATTCCGAGCTTCGCATTCTTTTGTGTCAAATAAGTTTGTGGAAAAATATGGGTTATCTACCTCCCCTTAGTTAAGCCCATGTTAATCCATTCCCTGCTCGTAAATGAGGGCTAGTTTATTCTCGTCCAAATCTTACCTTTGAAATCTCTAGAGTAACTTTCTCGGCCAACTTAATAGTCTTATGCTCGCAAGGATTGGACGTAATTTTGGAATGGACTGGCTTGCCAAAAATCGTAAGGTGATAGATTGTGCTAGTAGATCTATCAACCTCACCAATGAACAAGGGATTTCAAGAGAGTTCCAACCCAAGACTTCTACGGAAAGAAGTCCTATCTTGACCGCTTTAAAGGAAGTGGCTGGAAGATATACCCGTGGTACAAGAATATCCAGATGTTTTTCCGAGGACTTACAGTATGCCACCGACCGACATAATGTTCTTAATTGACTTAGTCCTGTGGATCGCTCCAATTTCAAGCGACCCTACTGAACGCCGCAAACGATCTAGCAGAGTTGAAGAAGCGATCAAGAACTACAGAGTAAAGGTTACATTCAACCGAGTTCATCGCCTTGGGGAGCTCCAGTACTATTTGTCAAAAAGAAAGACAATAGTATGAGAATGTGTGTGGACTATAGATCACTCAACGAGGTAACAATCAAAAACAAGTACCCGTTACCTAGGATAGATGATTTGTTTGATCAACTTAAAGGAGCCAGTGTTTTCTCCAAAATTGATTTGAGATCAGGCTACCATCAGTTAAAAATCAGACGTAAGATATTCAAGCGACCTTCACCACCGGATATGGATCATGCGAGTTCACGGTGATGTCATTTGACTAACAAATGCCCCTGCTTATTTCATGAATATGATGAACAAAGTGTTCATGGAATTCTTGGATAAGTTTGTGGTGGTATTCATAGATGATATTCTCATCTATTCAAGAGATATGGAAGAGCATGAAAAACATCTCAGAATTATTTTGGGCAAACTTCGAGAACACCAACTTTATGCCAAACTCAAACAAAAGTGAATTTTGGCTCACCAAGTGGCTTTTCTTGGACACATTGTGTCGGCAGGAGGAGTTGCGAGAGACCCTCAAAGGTTGAAGTCAGAATGGATTGAAGCAACCCAAGTCACCACGTATGAGAAGTTTTCTGATTAGTTTGGGTACTACCGCAGATTCATTGAAAGTTTCTCCAAGATCGCCAAACCCATGACTCAACTTCAAGAAGGAAAAGAAATTTGAATGGACAAGTGCATGTGAACAAAGTTTCCAAGAGTCAAGAAAAGATTAGTCTCTCGCACGATGCTAGTCTTACCGGATATACGTAAGAATTTTGAAGTTTTCAGGACGATCCACTTGAGGGCTAGGATGTGTACCGATGCAGAAGGAAAGGTCGTGGCTTATGCATCTCGCCGATTAAGGCCACATGAAGGAAATTATCCAACTCATGATTTAGAGTTAGCGGCAATTGTGCATGCTTTGAAAATCAAGCGGCATTACCTCATTGGTAATCATTGTGAGATTTTCACAGATCATAAGAGTATGAAATATATCTTCACCCAATGATCTTAATCTCGAGCAAAGAAGATGGTTAGAGCCGATAAAGGATTATGACCTTGGAATTCATTATCACCGGGTAAAGCTAACGTGGTAGCGGATGCTCGAGTAGGAAAGCATATCGCAACACGGTGTTAGTTCAAGAAAATCAACCGAGTTGTATGAAGAACTAAAGCATCCGAACTGAAATTGTCATCAAGGTCAGATCAACACAAGGAAGTCCAACCAACCATACAAAGTCGATCGAGAAAACAAATAGAAGACGAAGACATCAAAGAAATCATGAAGAACATGAGAAGAGGCAAAGCCCTGTGATTTTCTCGAAGACGAGCAGAGGCACAGTATGGTTTGGCAACCGTGACGTGTACCTAAACATCATGAAACCGCATAACTAATTTCGAAGAAGCTCATGAATCACCTTACTCTATCCATCCCGGAGTACCAAGATGTACCAGATCCAAGGAAAAGTATTGGTGGGTTAGTATGAAGCGAGAGATCGGCGAGTTTGTTGCACGTTGTGATGTATGTCAACGTGTTAAGGCAGAGCATCGAGAGACTCGCCGGATTGTTACAACCATTACCAATTCCCGAGTGGAAATGGGAGGAGATTGGTATGGATTTTATCACCGACTACCTAGGACCCAATCAGTTGTGATTCCATTTGGGTAATAATTGACCGATTAACAAAAGTGGCTCATTTTATTCCACCAAGACCACTTACGTAGCAATAAGTTAGCGAATTGTACATGGCCAGATCGCTTGTCTACATGGTATACCCAAGAAAATTGTGTCCGATGAGGTTCGCAGCTCACTTCAAAATTTTGGCAGAGTCTACATGAAGCTTTAGGAACAGACTCAACTTCAAAGACAAAGATATCATCCCCAAACAGATGGTCGACCGAACGTGTAAATCAGTCCTAGAAGACATGCTTCGAGCTTGTGCTATAGATTATGGAAGAAGTCGATAAGAATTTGCCCTATGCAGAATTTTCCTACAACAACAAACTTTCAAGCTAGCCTACAGATGTCGCCATTTGAAGCATTGTATGGTAGAAAGTGTAGAACCCTCTCCTTTGGGATCAAGTAGGAGAACACCAATTCTTCTGACTGAATTGATAAAAGAAGTCAAAGTAAGGTAAAAGCAATAAGAGAACGTCTGAAAGTAGCTCAAACCCGACAAAAGAGTTATGCCGATAATCGTTGAGAGAACTATCCTTCGAGATGGGAGATTTTGTCTATCTCGGGTAACTCCACCGAGGAGTGAAGAGATTTCAGACTAAAGGAAAACTCGCACCTG
Source organism: Hsuehochloa calcarea (assembly GCA_036346395.1). NCBI lineage: Eukaryota > Viridiplantae > Streptophyta > Magnoliopsida > Poales > Poaceae > Hsuehochloa > Hsuehochloa calcarea. Next base: position 15,916,698 of record CM070596.1, on the reverse strand, counting down.
CATTTGTCTGACCCTATAAGATTTTGGCAAAAGAGGTGAAGTTGCTTATCGCTTGAACTACCAAGATCTCACACTGCTCACAATGTCTTCCATGTATCCCGATTAAAGAAATGTCTCGAGTACCAACAGAAGAAACACTGCTCGAGAGCATCGATCTTCGTGAAGATCTCACCTATGTGGAACAACCAATCAAGATTCTCGATGTGGCGTAACAGCGCCACCGAAGCAAAGTCATTCGCTCTTGTAAGGTTCAATGGAGCAATCATTCGTAAGAAGAAGCTACCGGGAGCGAGAAGAAGTTTTGAGAGCCGAGTATCCCTACCTTTTGTCGACTAAGTCCAATCTCTGGTCGAGATTCCCTTTAAGGGGTAGGTTTGTAACACCCAAAATTTCAATTTCATTTAAAAATAAGACTTTATTAATTTTTGTGGATTTTTGGAATTTTTAAAAGCTTTTCAATAAAGTATATTAAGGCTAAAAGAATTTATGTGCAAAATCTATTACCAACTAAAAGTTGGAATTATTTTATTTAAGTCCGTAATGCCTCATAGAATTTCGTGAATTTTCTCAAAATTTTTGGACTTCATTTACTATTTTCTAAAGCCTATTTGAATTTCGAATTAAATCAATTGAAAAAGAATTTAAAATCTTCACATAAGATCGGGTCAAGCTCAAAGATTTGGCGCTTCACGCCCAACTCTTCCCGCTGAGTAACGCGGCCGTCCGATCAAATCGGACGGCCGACAATCAATCCGCCCGCGCTCTCTCTCTCTCTCTCTCTCTCATTGTCGGGTGGGGCCAGGCAAGGTCGTCGTCTTCCCTGCTCCTTCTTCTCCGCAGTGCCGCCTCCCGCCGCCATTGATGCCGTGACGCGAGCTTCGCCTCCTCCGTGATTCCTCCGCCTTAACCCCGTGATTTACGCGATTAGCATCGCCACTTCTCCCGCATTCACCCCGACATTACCCCCTTCTTAACGCCGAACGCCCCGCGCCTCGCCTCCGCCGTTGCCACCTCGCCACGATCTCCACCTCCCGCCTCGCCGCCCCTATAAAAGGAGCACCAGTGCGCTCTACTCCTCAAGCTTTTGCCCCAACTCTCCACACCTCCTCGCTCCCGCTTGCCCGCATTGCTCTTCTATCTCGCCGGCCGAGCGTGGTTCGCGCCTCTAGCGCCGCCACGGTGAACCTCCTGCCGCTCGGCCGCACCACCGGCCGCCTCAAGATCGCGAACTCGGTGCGCACCTCCGCACTCTAACGTCGCCGAGCTCCTTCGCCGCCAACGATCGAACCACACCGCCGCCTCGCCGTCGCCGACCATCTTCCGCCACGCCTCGCGCCGCCAGTAGCGATCGACTCAAGATCACCTCTGAATGTTTTATGACGCCACCGAGCTCGCCAAGGCCGCTGCTCGCCGGCACTTTGGTTCCCGAGCACCTCCCCTCTCCGGCGCCGACGTGGTCAGCCACCTCAGCGCCACCTCACCATTTTCGCATGCGTGGCAGCCAAGTCAGCGCCACGTGGTCGCCCGGCAAGAATACTGGCCAAAGACTGACTACCTACCTTCGTGATCAGGTCTTTGGAGCCGAGTCCACCGTGGATTCGGGTGACGCCGTGGACTGAGTCCACGACTGTTTGGGCCCACATGTCAGTCTCTGTGAACAGTGCCGCTGACGCATGCTTGCGCAATAAATGGAATTTCCTTTAGAAATTTAATTCGGGAAATTCGGAAATTCTGATTTTAGGATTTAATTTAGGTTTTAAACTTCCAGGAGCTCGTATTTCTTCATACAAACTCCGATTTAGGTGATTCAAATTTCTAAATTTGTATAAAATCAAGATCTAGCTAACTAAACCAAAATTATTTAATTTGGAGTTAATTTGAATTTTCATTTGAATTTATTTGTGTTCATTTGAATTTGCTTGAATTTGGAATATTTTCACAGATAGATTTTGACGACTCTAGAGCTTGACCCTATTGAAGAAGTAGAATACCAGAATTTGAACAAGGCAAGTTACACCATTGACCATTTTGCCCCAATATTTAAAATTATTTAATTCCTATTTTAAATTATTATTGCATGCATAATTGTATTTAATTATTTTAAATTCTGTTTTAAATATTTAATTATTCCAATTCCTTTGTATAGCCAAATTTGATTGTTGTATTACCAATTCCTTGTAACCTTAGTCAAATGAATTTAAAAATAATTATATGCATAGCAAATGCTTAGACCATGAAATATTTGACTTTGGGAGAATTTAGCCAAAATTTCATAAATTGATAAAAGCCTATGACATTGCCTTGTCATGGTAGACTTTGCAAATGTCTTTGAAAATCTAAAATAAAAGAAAATGGTTTGTACTTGGGCAAACATGGACCGCTGGTGGGTGCAAGTTTATGCACGGCCTGTCAGTTAGGATCGAGACCTGTGGTTTTTATTGAAAGTTGCCCAAGTAGATTAAGGACAGGCCTTTGAGCCGCATCTTGCAAAAGCTCCACCGACTACCACATGTTCTCAGTATGGGCGTAACCTGTGCTTAATAATTTGTATTACCTCATTATTATTTATGCCATTTTTGTTGTGTGGGTGTCGGTTAGACTTTATTCCCACTTGGCGCAAGAGGGGTTTCAGCAGTGGTTAGCCTAATGGAAGTGAAACCTTAGCGCATATTGGTATTGAGGTAGTGCATTGAAACGCCTTGTGATAATTGCCTAGTCACACACCTAAGGAAGTGTGTATTGGCCGACATAACTGCAAATTATCTCTTGTGGGTAAAGTTGTACAACCTCTGCAGAGTGTAAATCTATTCGAATAGCCGTGTCCACGGTTATGGACATGCTGAGCAAAGCCACTCTAAGTTAGATTTGTTTTTGGTTTTAAAATAACTTTGGACATGATTTGAGGATGGTTAATCCTTGTGGTAAATTTGGGCGGGTAGCCTTGTGATAGGAGGGTATCCTTCACCATGTTTCATATGGAGGTTATCCACTATAAAATGATCAATTTTAAATCGATTTTAGTTATGTAATGAAAATGTGCCTTGAAACTTAGTATAAGTATTTAAACCAAAAGGTCGATTTATGCAAATAAACCCTACAACCTTCCTTTGAATAACTTATGCATGCATTCTAAATTTTGTATTGGGTGTAATTTGCGAGCACAGTTGTAGTGCTCACTCTTGTTGAATATTATTATTCAGAGAAGACTGTTATCCAGAAGGTGAGGAGCGGGACGATTAGGCAATGACCTCCGCACGATTACTCGTGGCGATCGTGTGGCTTACCATTATTATTTGCTTCCGCAATGTTTTATTTGGCCTCCGCCCCGCTTGTAATAAACTCTATGATTATTAAATATACATTTGGATATGTTTGTGATAACATTTTGTGATTGTGTACACCGGAAATCTTTGGACTAGTGTATGAACACAGAGAATTTGGGATCCTTCGTTCCCGGGTTCGACAAAAGTGGTATCAGAGCCATATTGACTGTAGGTCGTGACCTAGAAAGAAATCAAACCCTTACTGGAGCGACGACTGGAGCGACGACTGGAGGCAGACGCAGCAGCCCTGGACGACGCTGTGGATCGACAGGGTTACGACGGACATGGTGATGGAGTTTCGCGGCTACTCCATCCAGACGTACGCTGCGTACTTGCAATGGTACGTTCGCGCACTAGGTGCAGGCTTACTGGGCCAACGCCGCAGCGTCCAGTGGACGCCATGCAGGACGACGTCGTACTAGCTGGTCCGAACCGTCACCGGGCGGCCCGCCTCGACAAGACGGTAAAACATTCTTCGCATAATTTTCGTCCGGCGATATTTTTCGCACTTACTATCGGTTTTCATGCAGTACTACCACTTGGAGTGTATCTGCCATGAGACTACTGAAGCTCTACACCATAGAAACAGCAACACATTGGATCGTCTCCTAGGCGTGATGTGCACGATACGCGAGGACACGATTTCTACAATTAGATCTGTAACTTGTGGTCGCCACAGCTACGTTCACGCACAGCATCACGTACGCGGTGGGCACCCTCCACCACCTCCGCCCTCTGCACCTCCGTCGGCACCGCCCTCCGCACGCCCGTCGCACTCCGAGAGTCGTCGAAGCTACGGTCACTCGGCCTCGACCCGCCTCGGGCCACATGTATGTCATCCGTCAACCGGTTCTTATCGTGAGTACCTTTTCATGCACTCATTTCGGATGTATCTGACATTACCCTTTGTTTTTGCAGCAGTTGCGAGGGGACAACACTCTGCTGCAACCATCGTCATCACGGAGGGAGGCGCAGGACTGGACTTCCTCGCACAGCGTTCGATCACACCTACGGGAGCGCGACCAGTGGTTCGGCGACACGTACGGAGGGTACACCGCAAAGACTACGGCTCAGCCGCCAGAGGATCCTCGTCAACACAACAGCCTACTCAAGTACACGTGAACGTACTTACACCGATTTTTCCGTCGCACAAAACCAATGACTAACTCACCTTGTACGCTCCCCGCAGGAAAAGCACCAGTGGGTTGACGGTATGCTCAGGCCTCAGCCGAACCGCCACGATGAGATCACCCCAGATTCGCCTCTCAAACAGGGCCCCTACTACGGCCTTCGAGACGTACGCCGCTCCCCGGACAGGTTCACATTCCCTGAGGATCAACTACGTCGTCCCCGCAAGCGATACGACGATGCGCCCTAACTAATTTCATGGCTGTGTAAAACTTGTTATGTAATGCCATTGTGCATCCCGCCTTTCTGATTTATGTAATGTCCCTGTGCGTTACGATAGTGAGATTTATATACACAAAATGTTCTCCGAAATATTTACTACTAACAACAACTGTACCTCCCGATTTTAACTTACTAAACCTTAAAGACATAACGCAATGTCGCTTTCACGATACCTCCTCGGCCTGCTACTCATGACGCGAATTTTCTTCAACCAAATTACAATTTACCCGCGGGCTATATATATGCATGATTTGGCTGCCATTCCCCTCACTCTTGAGTTCCTCTTCTCCTTCCTACCAGTCTTAAACGGGATGTCTACGGCTTCATCAAACTTTCGAGTGAGCAGGCAATTAGAAGCACTACAATAGCACTTGGATTGCCCTCGTTGCAAGGATCCGGTGAATGTGTTCACCTCCCATACGCCAACGAATCCATCCCGAGTGTTCATGAAGTGTTCAAATCTTACGGTAACTTGTGCCTGATCATCCCCAATGAACTTCTTTCCAAACATCATGTTTTTTCACTTGCAGTTTGTGGATATCGTGAGGATATGTGCACGATCTCAGGATGATGAGTCAATTGGCAATGGTTTTGTTGGTTTGCAATTTGTCGCGTTTTCGGGTTTGCTCCAGAGTCAATTGGCAATGGTTTTGTTGGTTTGCAATTTGTCGCGTTTTCGGGTTTGCTCAAGGTTGTCAGTCATCGGCGGTCGATCGGCAGTCGCCGGTCCGACCGGCCCGATGGAAAGGTCCGACAAGAAGGCTTGCCGGTCCGACCGCCAAATGGTGATGATGGAATTTGAAATGAGCCAAAATAGGTTGTGTAGGCAAGTGAGGGAGTCTCTGGATGTGGTCACATAATTTTTGGAGCTCCCAGTCAAAAGTTCTATTCATTTGAAAATTCCAGAAGGTTTCGGATTTTCGAGTTGGAATTTTGGCTAAGTCTTTTCGGGCGGTCCGACCACCGTTATGGAATCGGTCCGACCAGCCTGGAATCGGTCGGACCGGCCGTGTAGGGCGGTCAGACCGCCGATCACTTGAAGATTAGTCATTTTGGCATTGATGTGATTTGGTTGTGTTTATTGTATGAACTTCAATACTTTATTGTTGCATATTGCATTGTGGAACTAACGTGGGTCAAGTTGTGAAGAACTTGTTCCCGGAGACGATTTGTTTGTCTATTGCTGTGCAGGTGGCTTGCATGTCAATGACGTCAACGGTGAGGTGGATCGGGACTACGCTTGGAGAGCTGAGGTCCAGAACGATCATGGATGCCGGGTGAGGTCGTGTGACTCAAGCAGGGTGCAGAATGGGCAAGATGGATCGAACGGGTAGTTCGGTGCAGCTGGTTGGATCAGGCGGTGCGGAAGTCGGTGCGAGTCTCTGGGAGGTTCCGATGGGATTCGGACGGGAGAGACTTGGCGACGTGATGAGAGCCGCTGATCAACCTACACGTGGTGGAGTAGGCGATTGCTTCAACAGATGTATGTGTATGGGTCCCATGTGTGTGTGGGTCCCCAAATGTGAAACCCTTGGCCTCTCCTATAAATAGAAAGGGGGAGAGGAAAAACCCCCCAAGCACTCATTTGGTCCCCTCTTCCTTGTTCTAGGGTTAGGGTTTGGAGAAGAGAGGAGAGGAAGGTTGTGTGTGTGCTCTTTGTTGAGCTCTTGTCCTCCTTGGGGGAGTGGTTTTGTAAGCAACATCTTGAATCAATCAATCCATTGATGTTTGCTCAAGAGTAAAGTCTCTCTTTTGTGTTCTTCTCTCTTTTGTTGATTGTGGTGCTTCCTTGATTCAAGTGTTTGTGCTTGGTCTCTTGACCTACTTTATCTTGCTTTGATGTGTGGGAATACTCCTAGATTCATCTAGATCATCAACCTCCACAAGCAAGTCTTGAATCAAGTTTTTCATATTTCTAGGGTTTGTGCACTTCTTTGATAAAATCGTCAGAGATCGATTCTGTGAAGCGGATCTGGAGGATCGTCGCTAGAAATAGGTCTCTAATATCCTTAGGGAGGTGTGCTCCAAATTTGGTCAAGTTTCATTGGTTGAATCAAAAGTTGGACCAAATTTCGTTTTGGATTTGGGCATTGTTTTTCAGTACTGGACTAAATCGGTCGGACCGATTTTTATACGTGATCGACCGCCACCTTCGCATCGCTAGATTCAAGGCCGATCGAACCGATTTCAAATCGGTCAGACCGCCCGTTGGTAGCCGGTCAGACCGCTAGTGCCCAGACCGACCAGTGAGATCCATTCTCCACTAGTGTCTTATGGTTGAGGGGGTTATCGAATTCAGCACAAGGCTTCCTCAGGCGCCATCGATCTTCTTAGCTTTCATAGCTAAAGGAGTAAGGTTCGTGTTGAATTTGATTAAGGCGAGAAATTTGAGAAAGCGCATATTCACCCCCCTAGTCGCCTTTACGGTCCTACACAGTTCTAATTATTTTTACAGAACACAACATGTCGGTTCTGGCTGTGGGCTGATGAAGCTGTGCCAGAGGTTCGAGGTATTGCAATGCAAATTGCAGCCTTGCAAGAGGACACCCATCGTGTGGCTGTATTTCGTCAAGTGCCTCGACCATCGGATCAACCGACGGAAAATAAAGATAATATTCTTAAAATACTGGATGAAAGGATGGAAAGGATTGAGAAATCGCTACAGAAATTAGTTAACATAGCCAGTTTGGTAATTTTTCTTCTATTATTTCTTGTTCTTGCTAAGTAGAAGTTCAGTTTTAATAAGATTGTAATATCCACTCTTTATCTATGCATCCCTGCACTACGTGATGTATGCCTTTGCGGCGTCATGTATACCTCTATCTAATTCCGTTATGAACACTTTGCATGTGAATTAATCAAACAATAATTTCCAAATCAGCGTGGAACTACCGCCAACTAATTTGGGGTACCGCAAATTTCTTGCGGCACTACCGCTCTTAAATGAAGCGCAAAAAGACCCTCTCTGGAAAAACCGTTCCGCACAAAAATCAAAACTTCCGTAGTGCGGTAGTTCCGCTCCCAACATGGCGGTACTACCGCGCTTGTAGAAAATCGGCTAAGATGGCGGTACTACCGCGCTTGTAGAAAATCGGCTAAGTCCCAAAAGGGTGCTCTTTGGGGAAAAAAAATGACAGCACTCTGCAGAGTAAGATGTGACAACACACTGCCTCGTCAGCTTTTCAGACCGAAATGACAGCACTCTGCAGAGTAAGACGTGACAACACACTGCCTCGCCAGCTTTCATACCGAAATGACATCACTCTGCAGAGTAAGACTGACTTCTCTCTGCAAACCAGGACGGGAGAGGACTCTGCAAAGCAAGACGTGGCAACACTCTGCCTCCCCAGCTTTTCCTACCGAAAAGACAGCACTCCAAAAAATAGGACATGACTTCTCTCTGCAGAAAGATTAGACAACACTCTGCCAACCACGTCATGCCAACCCTCTGGCTTATAAAAGGAGGTGCAAGTCATCTACGAGAGAAAATCACACAACCAAACCCAACGCTACACCAGAGCTTGCTTCACCACGCTGGGATGGACAACCTTAAGAAGCAATAGGACAAGATCTGTGATCTAGCAAGGGCTTCAACGGCACAGGCCAAACAAGCTAGGGCTGCTGAGGCCCGGGTCCGGTAAGAGCAGCTTAACAGGATATCAGCTCTCCGCAATGAAGCCCCTCATAGCAGCAACCCCTGCCAGAACGTTCCAACCGAGCCTTCGCCGTAACACCCGCCAGAGGGGGAGACACCGCCCCTCTGTTGGTGTAGGGACACATGCAAGTTCTTCGAATCCAAGCATCCGCTCAGCCTCGGTATGCGTTACTGGGGTTGTCTTAACTACTCCTCTGACTATCCCGACCGCCGTTGGGATACGAGCAGCTATCGGCAGCCGGTAAGGAGTACTTACAGTAAGTTATCGTACCAATTCTCTTTCAGAGTACGCACTAACAATCTCTCCCGTCTACCCGTAGTCCCCGAAGCCGCTATGTGGCTTCCGCAAGTGGATCGACCTAGATCCACCCACACGACTAGTGGCAGCTCGACTTTGAGGAGTGGAATGCCGAAAGGGGACGCGAGATCCGGGAGGAGGAGCGTCGAACTGAAGAGCACAACCAGCGTATCCGACGGGAGACGCAGGCCCATCTCAAGGCGTGCGCGATTGTGGAGCGCGAGGCACGCGAGAGGAGCGCGAGAAAAGCGGAAATGGCGCCGAGGCGCATGGCAGCGAGGAGTACAACGCCGAGCTCGCAAGAAAGGGCAAATGGCCCCGGTCCACGCAGTAGGTCGGGTCATTCCGTAGTAGTCCCCCCTCCTATTCGTCATGTTTCTAACTATCCCCTAAAGGCATGCGTACTTACATGGTCCGGAAGCTCGTGTCGCAAGTTACCGTAGTAGTAGCGTCCATGGTAAAATAATTAGTCGAACCATCATGCCATGTGACCACATGTAACGTGCTTTTGTCTGCGCGCGGACTGCAATGTAGTTCTGGTGCTGTGCCTCCGCTGAGCTATCAAAGTATGCCTCTTCTGGTGGAATTCCAGATATAACCATTCACATCGGCATCGATTCTTCTATGTTTTAGGGGTTCTCTGTAATCGCAACGTTCTCAGTCCCTTCAGTCAAGTTAATTTTTGTACTCTGCTTTTTCGTACTCTGCTTTCACAAAAAAAATATGATCGAGAACCATATCGACCAAGACTAGTCATGTTGTACCAAACTTCGCACATTTCAAGTCACATGAAATCATGAAACCCTAATTTCCGAAATGTCTTGTCCTAATTTTTGAGACCTAAACCCTGGATTTGTCGAGATAATTTTAGAGCATATAAAATTATGTAAACTTTACACAATCAAGTCCACTATGTAGGAAGTCTAGCAAAAAAATTATAATGTTTGGACCCCATTTACTATATTAGAAAATTCTTACAAACATTAGACTTTAAAGAATTTTAGAGAAAAAATAATAATGCATAAAATTTTAAAAAAATTACACAAGTACACACACTATGGAAGGAAGCTCCACAAAAAATTTCATAATTGTTTGAGCTCATTTTGTATATTTAAAAAATTGTCCAACAAATATTATTAATTAGTTTTTTTATAAAAATTTTTTTGAGGTGCTGCCCTTGGGGCAGCAGCACCTTGGTTGCTGCCGTCCGGAACGGCAGCTAGTAAGAGCAGGGGGTCATTTTTGGAAATTTTAAATTTTAGAGGCTATTTTTGAAATTTTTGTGACGCAATGGGGCTAAAATAGTCCAGATTTCTGTTCCGTCAGACGCCCATCATTTTCGGCCTAGATGGCTAAGTCTCCATGTGCAAGAGGAGAAACTGAGTTATCTGGTTGGGCACTCCCAACGGTATATGTAGCTTGTATCTAAATCCATGCCACGTCAGTTTCACAAATATCATTGTTTGGGTTTCCTTGTTAAGACTCGTTCCGATTCGAAATTGTAGTAAAAGCCCAATGTATTTATTGTCGTTTTTTAGTTAGTTCACATTAATAAAATTTTACATAAATGAGAGAGAGCGCATATCATCTCTTCCTGAATAGAGTATCGTGTACGTGAAACAAGACATGATACATTACTATACTCTAGTTGATACGTAGACCCGTTTTAAAAAAATTATAAAATATAAATATTGAAGAATGTATTAGAGACTATCTATTAGATATGTTGTTTCTAGTATACGTTAGAGACAATGTTATCTCTAACTATTAGAGATGCTCTTGTAGGGATATATGACGTTAATTCCTGTCAATAGCGTGGTTGAATGAGTTAGTTGCGTGAATTTTTTATATGATTTTTCAAGATTTAAACCCGTGGTAGGTCGGTCTGAGCCTTAAAATCTCAGATCCTGAGGTTTAAGAACAGAGCGTGAGAATTATAATCGCGTCAACGAAGAATTTGCTTTGGTGACACTAATACTATTTGTGCCGGAGCCGTGGGTGGACACACGAACCAATTGGGCCACATTTCGGCTCGATCTGCAACCTGTGCCGGCGGGCTGTTACGAGGAAAACCTCACCGGCGGCGGCACGCGATGGAGCTCTCGGTCGCCTTCGAGGAGCGCGTCATGCGGATGGTGGACGCCCGCAACCACCGCCTCTCCCTCCTCCACGCCTCTCCCCCGCTCTCCTTCTCCCCTCCTTTCCTCCCCCAAACCCTAACACCCCAACCTCACCACGCCGCATCCTCCCCTTGCCGCGCAGGTCGAAAAGGAGCTCCAGGCCACCAAGTCCCGCCTCTTCCTCGAGCGCCGAGCGCGCCGACATCGACGCCGCCCTCGCGCGCCGCCTCGCCGTCGCCCGCGACCTCAGGCATTCAGATCCATCCCTCCATCTCTCCCCCATTTCATTCATTTAAAATTCCACATCGATGTGTTTGAATCGGTGACGCGGCGCACGCAGCTCGGTTAGGGGCGAGATCGAGGAGGCGGAGCGGAGGGAGGAGGAGCGGGACCGCTTCTACGGGGCCAAGAGGAAGGAGATGGAGGAGTTCCAGGCAATGTCGCAGCGGTTCGAGGCGGAGGCTCGCAAGGAAGTGCAGAGGCTAAGGGATTTGGTATCTCAAGTAAGGTCCCAATCCTTCGTACTGATAAACTATGAGCTTATTGTATTATCTAGCTTGTTTAGCCTAATTGTTATTTGTACCAATGGCAAGGCATTTGGGTGATCAACCTGATGAATTATTAGCTCCGTTTGCTGTGCCATGTTCACATGGGCATTACAGAGCAGGGGGGTTTAATAGGTCTTGGTTAGCTAGCTGCTTGTAGTGTAGAAATTGTGCTTTTGTTGGCCTTCCCAATGGACCACAGGCCAAGCTGGAAGCTATCTTCTGCCATTAAGTCAACACGTTTGCCTTGTCTCGAGTCTCTCGACCATTTGATCATAACTCGTGTGGTATAGATCGAAGCGGGTGAGAAATTTTGGTCATGGTTGCCTCCTAAGAAGAATTTGAATTTCAAGCCTGCGTTGATATGCCCCGACATTTGTGACTTTACTTCAAGGAGAGAAAACGACTGGTTATGAATATGACTAAGCACTAACATTGATAAAGGCTAGCCTGTTTGTGATTTGGCCTGTCGCTTGTCGCTTGCTTGTTTATACTCCCTTTAGTTCACAAAAACAAGTCGTTTTGGATATGAACATGGTCCCCAAAATGCAACTTTGACTGCTATTTACTATTGTAATGTATTTATAAAATCCAATAATATTATAATATTACGAAAGCATTTTTCGAGAAAAATCTACAGATATGATTTTCATGTATCTAATACAAATATTTGAAAACATATCGATAACCAAAGTTTGACGGCACATATTCCAAAACGACTTATTTTTGTGAACTAGAAGGAGTATCAACATTCAAGAAGAAATGTGGTATGATGTCAAAATGGTGGATGTTGTCAATCTTGTTTTAGTGTGTGTCACTTATAAACGATACTCAAAGTGTAGAAGTATAGGCCATTGACTAGGATTGTACATGGATCAAAAGTTCACAATGCTACATTCGTAAAATGAATCATTGCTACTATATAGCTTTTTAACAACTTTGTTGAATGCAGCAGGAAATGGCTGTCATGGAAGCTGTGTATAGATTTTATCTTTTTGCATCTTAGTCAAATCTCTCTCTTATCAAGTAGCGGTCATTTTACTGGCCCATGTTAAGAAAACAACACATGAGGAGTCATGGACCACAGTCTGCACATTACCATTAACTTCACAAGCATCTAAATAACATTAATCTGAATTTTTTAAAGACATTGTTCTTATTGGTAGGAATTTCCCCTTTTTTATAAGACATTCTTAATTAGTCCATTTTTTAAGCAAATTGCAATACAATAATAAACATCAGCCGCAAGAAACTTTCTCAAATAATATATAGTTCAGGATCTGATGATCTGAACCAACCAATAGGAAACCATTGTTCAATATCTCATCAGGCACTTACGACTAACTTACTGTCAATGCTGTGAATTCATATACAACTAAATTACTATCTGCTGATGCTGTGAATTCATATCTGATTGATGGATGGCAACTTTAATGGTGCAGCTGAAATCAACCCTGCAAGATAGTCTGATCCAGGGAAGGGAATCCCGGTACCGGATTACTTCCCGCCGGCCGGTCGGGAACGGTAACCAGCCGGTTACCGTTCAAGCTGGAAAAAACCGGATAAAAATCGTTTGAATTAGATTAAAAACCAGTCGAATTTCAAAAATTAAAATTTGAACTTGTAAAACTCGAGAAAACCGGTCGTGATTTTTTTTCCCGTCGCCCGGCCGGTAACCGGCCAGGAATTTTTTTCCCCTGGTCTGATCTCACGGCTAAGAAGGCAAAGCTGGCCAGGCAGCTACCGGCCGGCAATTTTTCCCCTGGTCTGATCTCACGGCTAAGAAGGCAAAGCTGCACGAGTGCCTGGCTTCAGCCCGTTCAGAGAACTGCCCCAGCAGCAGCTCCAGAAAGCTTTCGCGTCACAGGTTGGGGATCAAACGGCCGCACAAAACCACCATCTGAACTACAGGTGGGATAGAATGCTACTAGCAAAACGAGGACACATGCATCAGCTAGTTCCGTTGCTCCTTTTCCTTCCATGCGTCGGCTGTACAGGTGAAAGAAATTTGAAATGTGTGCTGGTACATCCAGACTTTATTTTCAGTTGTGCATCCAGGAACATTTTTTCTATAATCGTATTGGACTTCAAAGTTTCACGGCATTATAGAATGAAAATTAGTACTATTGATCAGAAGGCTAATGCCTAAAAAGCCATGAGAGTACGAGTACCAATCGTATATACTCACAACATATGCACCAAGATCTTTCTAAGACATCAGGATTTTCATAGATTTTTTAAATAATAATTACAAAAATAAATATCCATTTAATAAATTATGAATATGGGTTTCTGTCGTCGTTTGAAATAGCGACATGCTCATGTCGTCATTTGGATTTTCTAACTTATTTATATTTATTTTTGACTGAATACAACTTCAAATTTTGAAGGATTTTCTAAGTTATTTGGTAATATCTTGTAGTTCTTAAAGAAGTTTAAGTTTGTTGACTGCGAGGATAAACCCCTTATAAGTTAATTGCACCCGCGCTGTTGTTACCCGGTTTGCATGCCAATTTGTGTGCTTTTGGTTGCGATTTTGCTATGTGAAGTGGCCGTTGTAGGTGCATTGTTCGGTTTTTTTGTGTCTTATTTGGTAGTGCTAGGGTTTCGGATTCCCAAATCGAGCGCAGTGGTTTTAGTGTTTTGGATGTTGGACATGTGTTGAGCATGAAATTTTGAAATATGAATTTTTTGGGTACATTTTCCAGAAAAATCACTCTGTTGGCAATGTAGCACCGGATGATGACAAGTTCACAGTCAAGGTTTATCATGGTGGGTTTTTCTGCGGACCGGGTAGCAACCGGAGCTATGTAGATGAAAAACTGAACTGGTTTGATCGTTATGAGACAAATACATACACAAAATTTAACAACCAACATATATATTGATATGCATAAACAGAAGTGCGACCAAAGCAGCTAACAACAACATAGACACAACCAGCAAACAATTCAGTAAAGCTACAACATCCTTTCCTAATTCTAGCACTACCATCAACATGCCAACAAGTACAAATAACTTCTCCATGCCTTCTCCAACTATTTCTTCTTCCACCTTCATTTTGTTCTTCATCACTGCTTTCCACCTTCATTTCGTTCTTCATCACTGCCATGATGTTTTCATCTGAACGTACGATGCTTCGTTCACACAAATACTTGTTATATTGTTCCTCCCACAGCCAAAAGCTATAGTCAGATCCATCGTGTTGACTCCAAAGAAAGCAAAATGAACAAAATCAGAACCAAAAAATCGTGCACATCAAAACCAAAATCCCAATTCGAAAGACCAACTCACCTAGTGGTTCGTACATTTAAAGATTTTAAATCGAGGTTGGGATTCTCTCTCATTCTGGAGGTCAACCGCACCACGTTCCGCCACCTACAGCTTGGGCACAGGATCAACGACAGCTCAAGCTTCCCCCTATGACAGCTTCCGACGTCGCGGCCATGGAGAGCGCATCGAGCCAGACGTCGCAACTATGTCGTCGGAGCAGAGGGGAGGTGTCGCATACGGTGCACACACAAAAAAATATATTCCACAATATACTACATCAAACTAAACTAGGCACTGCAATATAAAATTGATCTATAGGATTAACCACGTCTAAAACTAAACTATAAACACAAAATAGATGTACTACAATAAACTACACTATATAACCATACATATAAAACTATCAAATACATTCAATTATGAATCTGCTAGTTTTGTTTGCTAACCTACTACGGTTTCGCAATTAAATTTAAAAATATTTACAAAAATTACATGCAAGGTGGGCGATCGGATCTGCAACTCCCTCTCCCCCCTTCTCCGCTACGGAAGGACAATGCTTCACTAGCTTCCTCCTCTCCCATCCCTCACCTCTTTCTCCCTTTTTTTTTTATTAAAAGTGAGTATCGATTGAATTTTTTGTGTTTTTATAAGAGGTTCATGTCGTCATTCCAAATGGTTGTAGGAGGTGCAGGGTTTGTCGCCAGTTGAAAATGACAATTTGCTTCTCTGCCATCATTCCAAATGGCAACAGGAGACTACTGTTTGATTGGCGACAGACATCTCAATTGGCAATCCAACTAGCGAATGGAGCATGTCACCGTGATGTTTGTCGCCAACTCAGTTGGCAATCCAACTAGCGAATGGAGCATGTCATCGTTTCAAACGGCAATCGAAGCTTATTTATGTAATTTTATTAAATAATATTTATTTTTGTAATTATACTAAAATAATTTATTATTAAAAAAAGGCTTTTCATATAGCTTCCTCCCGTAATGGTTACTGACGCTGCAAAGTGTGCAGTGTACTCCTATCATCAATGTTGTAGGCCTAGTCTTCCCATTATATGCTGCCTAGCGTGGACGCTCTAGGGGTTGGTGCCTCTCTACTCGCAAGTATTCATGCACTTGTACCATTTGGTTAAATGCTGGAATTCTGGACTGTTTTAGCCGTATATCACCACAAAATTCCAAAAATAGCCCTCATATCTCCGAAATTCCCATTTTAACCCCTTTCACCACTGCCGTTGTCCCGGACGGCAGCAGTGACTCGCCGCTTGGGATCAAGAAGAGCACTGCTGCCGTGTCGCATCAAGAAGCGGAGTCACCCGCCGCCGGGACGGCAAAGCAGTGGAGAGCACTGTTCAAATTTTTTTTTTCTGAAAATTGTATTTAATAATATTTGTTTGATGAATTTTTAAATATAGTAAATGAGCTCAAAAAATTATGAAATTTTTTGTGGAGCGTCCTGACATTGTGTTCTTGCTTGTGTAATTTTTTCAAAATTTTATCTATTTTTGTTTTCTCTGCAGAATTCTTTTAAGTATAATGTTTCTAGGAATTTTCTAATATAGCAAATAAGGTCCAAACATTATAAATTTTTTTTTCAGATTCCCTACACAGAGGAATTCATTGTGTAAATTTTACGTAATTTTATATGCTTCGAAATTATGTCGACAAATTCAGTGTTTAGGTGTGGAAAATTAGGATAAGACGTTTCGGAAATTAGGGTTTCATGATTTCATGTGACTTGAATTGTGTGAAGTTTAGTACCACATGACTACTTTTGACCGCCAACTAATGGCCGATCGGACCGCCCATACCTCAACGGCTATAAAACTAATGTTGGCCCTCGGCTAGTCGGACCGCCACCTAATGGCCGGTCGATCGCCGCTAAATCGATCAGATCGCTAAGGTGGCGGTCCGACCGTCTCGAGAAAATCACCCGCACCAAAATGGTGCTTCTCGAAAAAATATTCGCTAGATTTTCTGAACTTCCGATCTTCTGTAGTTCCTTTTTCTCAACCATGGAACTACCGCACGTAAAATTAATCCAGGAAATCGGCCGACCGCCCAACACATGGCGATCAGACCGATTTGCCACCGGCTCGATCGGTGACCTCGGCGGTCGACCGCCATCCACGAGACCAAACCTTTTGTTTCACTTCAAATGGAAAAACACATTTGTCCATTTGAGTGTAATTCCAACAGGTTCACAGATGATATTCCCAGCAAGTTGCAAAACACATTTGCCAACCTTTAGAATACTCAAGACATGATGATTTCTTCACTTTGGGATCTTGTCTTGAACATCATCAACACATGATGATTTCTTCATCCCGAGTCTTGACATGCATCAACACATGTTGCATTCCTCACTTGACCTACATCAACATATGATGCGTCTTCTCTTGACTTGATGTGCATCAACACATGATGTATCCTTCATTAGACCTCCATCAACACATGATGGGTCTTTCTTGACTAGATGATCAACTTATAATCATCTCCTCTTCTTGAACATCATCGACACACGATGACTTCCTTTTTCTTCAAGCTCTTCATACGCATCAACACATAATGATTATTATTAATTACCACATCATACCATTAACACATAATGGTGGGACAAGATAACTTAATCTTTCCTCTTTGGTAATTGATGATAACCATTTCAATCACACATAAATTGAATTGATAAAGTAACACGATATGAGTATATATAAAAACTACACAAGTCATATATATACTCACATCATGAGTATGCTGAAAACTACATAAGTTCTACATACTCAAAACTTGAGTATACGAGAACTACATAAGTTCTATATACTCAAAACATGAATATACAAAAACTACACAAGTTTTATATATATTCAAACATTAGTGTAGGACCGTAAAGGCGACTAGGGGTGAATAGCGCTTTCTCAACTTTCTCGCCTTAATCAAATTCAACATGAACTTTACTCCTTTAGCTATGAAAGCTAAGAAGATCGAAGCGCGCGATGGAAGCCCTTGTGTCAATTCGATAACCCGTTAACCACACGACACAAATGTGGAGAATTGATCTCACTAGTATGGTGCAGGCATTTGGCGGTCGGGCAGATCGACGGTCGGACCGACGGTTAACGAGCTGATCGGACGGCTACTAATGGCGGTCGGACCGCTTGATATCGGTTCGACCCGCCGCCATCGGGCGGTTCGAAGGCGCGGTCGGACCGGCCGTTATAAAACCGGTCGACCGATTTAGTCCAGAACCGAAAAGCCAAGCCCAAATCCAAAACGAAATTTGATCCAACTTTTGATTCAACCAATGAAACTTGACCAAATTTCGAGTACACCTCTCTAAGGATATTAGAGACCTATTTCTAGCGACGATCCTTCAGATCCACTTCAGAGAATTGATCTCTCAAGGTTTTACCAAAGAAGTGCACAAACCCTAGAAATACGAAAATCTTTGATTCAAGACTTGCTTGTGGGGGTTGATGATCTAGATGATTCTAGGAGTATTCCCACACATCAAAGCAAGACAAAAAGGTCAAGAGACCAAGCATAAATCCTTGAATCAAGGAAGCACCAAAATCATCCAAAAGAGAGAAGAACATAAAGGGAGACAAATGATTTCTCAAGCAAGCATCACAAGATTGATTGATCTCACAAGATGCTTACAAAGCCACTCCAACAAGGAGGACAAGAGCTCAACAAGGAGCACATACAATTTCTCCTAACCCTAACCTCTCCTCTCCTCTCCTAACCCTCGAAAAAGGAAGAGGGCTCCAAATGCTTCAAGGGGTTTTACATCTCCCCCCTTTCTATTTATAGGAGAGGCCTAGGGTTTTCACTTATGGGACCCACACACACATACAACTCAATCTGTTGAAGCAATCGCCTACTTCACTACGTGTAGGTTGATCAGCGGCTCTCCATGTCGTCAAGTTCCACCCAGGGACTTGCACTAACTTCCGCACCGCCTGATCCAACCAGCTGCACCGAACTGCCCGTTCGATCCATCTTGCCCATTCTGCACCATGCTTGAGTCACACGACCTCACCCGGTATCCATGATCGCTCGACCTCGGCTCTCCAAGCTTAGTCCCGATCCACCTCACCGCTGACGTCGCTGACACGCAAGCCACCCGCAACAATAGACAAACAAACCGACTCAGGAACACGTTCTTCACAACTTGACCCACGTTAGTTCCACAATGCAATATGCAACAATAAAGCATTGACATTCATACAATAACCACAATCAAAACACATCAATGCCAAGAAGGCTCACCTTCAGTGATCGTGTCCGACCGCCCCACATCACCGGTCCGACCGATTCGGCCGGTCGGACCGCCCAAAAGACTTAGCTAAAATCCATCGTGAAAATCCAAACCTTCCGAATTTTCAACTCAATAGAACTTTTGACTGGAGCTCCAAAATGATGCGACCACATCCAGAGACTCCTCACTCACCTACACATCCTATTTTTGGATCACTCAAAAGCCACCGTTAGGCAACACTGGTCGGACCGCCACGGCCACGGCCGGACCTTCCACGAGATGTCCGATCGCCTAACATCGCCGGCCGACCACTGTGGTCCGACAGATCAAGTAAACCCAAAACGTGAGATTTTGCAAACCAACAAAGTCATTGCCAATTGACTCATCATCCCGAGATCGTGCACATATCCTCACGGTATCCACAATTAGTATACATGCAAGTTCTTTAAATCCAAGCACCTCGCCCTCGGCATGCGCATCGGGTTGTCCCAACTACTCCTCCGACTATCCCGACCGTCGTTGGGATACGAGAACCTATCGGCGTACCGATAAGGAGTACTTATAGTAAGTTCCGCACCAACTCTCTTTCGATCACGACTTACAATCTCTCCCATCTACCCGTAGTCCCCGGAGCCTCTGTGTGGCTTCCGCAAGTGGATTCGACCTAGAGATCCACCCACACGACCAGTGGCAACTCGACTTCGAGGAGCGGAATGCCGAAGGGGACGCGAGATCCGGAGGAGGAGCGCTTGACCAAGAGCACAACGAGCGATCCGCCGGAGACGCAGCCCATCCCGAGGCGCAGCGCAGGAGCGCGAGGCACGCGAGAGGAGTGGGAAAAAGCGGAAATGGCGGCCGAGGATAGGGCACCGGCGAGAGTACAACGCCGAGCTCGAAAGGAAGGGCAATGGCCCGGCCCACGCAGAGGTCGGGTCATTCGTAGTAGTCCCCTCCTACTCGCCATGTTTTTACTATCCCCTAAAGACATGCGTACTTACATAGTCCGAAGGCTTGTGTCGCAATGTACCGTAGTAATAGCTTGTGTGACTAAACCAATTAGCCGAACTGATGAGGATTAAAATATTCATATATTATCTTAATATATGAAAAAGACCATACGTCTTCGTGGTCGTAACTTCTAAGACCACCGACCTAACTGGTCGTAGGTGCTCTGGTTATATAATAAATACCTGCCTGACAAAGTCCTAAACCTAGTCCACGATCAGGTAAGTGCTCGTAAAGCTATGAACATGCGTCTGGGTCAAGTATCGACTACGCTACTCACTGTGTGATGAATGAAACACGTGTTTCATATTCCGCATAATACAACACTATCACGGTTGATGGTTTAACGTCTCCTAAATCGTTAACCGCATAGCGGTTGACACCTTCACCAACCACTCTTGCAGTTGGTGGAATGGTCAAACTGCCGCCTCTTTCCGACCAGACGCGTCGCTCCCCAACGGGTGTCTCCTCGTGAGATAACTGCCACCGCTTCATCAAGTACTTAAGGAGGACCACGTATAGGCGGAAAGGAGAGGTCAAGACAGACATCGAATGCATACACGTAGCACATCGAGCAAGATATAGCAAAGTGTTGTGTTTTTAGATACTCTCAGTGTTTGTAATAGTGAGTTCATAGCAATAAAGAGCAAGCCGATCCACTCCCGTGAGATACGATATTTTTCCTCTTTTCCTTTATATATTCATAAGATCGGCGATTTGATCGTCGACACGAACCAACATGCCATGTGACCACATGTAACGTGCTTCTGTCCGCGGACTGCAATGTAGTTCTGATTCTGTGCCTCCGCTGAGCCATCAAAACAATACTATATTGCAAGTATGCCTCTTCTCGTGGAATTCCAGAAATAATCATTTATATTGACAACGATTCTTCTATGTTTTAGGGCATCTTCGTAATCACAACGTTCTCAGCCCCTTCAATTAAGTTCTCAGCATCCCAAAGTGAAGAAATCATCATGTGTTGAGTATTCTAAAGGTTGGCAAATGTGTTTTGCAACTTGCTGGGAATATCATCTGTGAACCCTGTTGGAATTGCACTCAAATGGACAAATGTGTTTTTCCATTTGAAGTGAAGCAAAGGGTTTGGTCTCGTGGATCGGGCGGTTCGACCGCCAGGTCACCGGTCGGGCCGGTGGCAAATCGTCTCGACCGCCATGTGTTGGGCGGTCTGACCGATTTCCCTTTGGATTAATTTTCTGTGCGGTAGTTCCGCCGTTGAGAAAAAGGAACTACCGAAGATTGGAAGTTCCGAAAATCTAGCGGAATATTTTTTCCAGAGAAACACCATTTTGGTGCGGGGTGATTTTCCTCAGACGGTCGGACCGCCACCTTGGCGGTCGATCGATTGAATGGCAATCGACCGCCATTAGGTGGCGGTCCGACTAGCCGAGGGGCCAACGGTTAGTTTTATAGCCGTTGAGGTATGGGCGGTCCGATCGGACATTAGTTGGCGGTCAAAAGTAGTCATGTGGTACTAAACTTCACACAATTCAAGTCACATGAAATCATGAAACCCTAATTTCCGAAACGTCTTATCCTAATTTTCCACACCTAAACACTGAATTTGTCGACATAATTTCGAAGCATATAAAATTACGTAAAATTTACACAATGAATTCCTCTGTGTAGGGAATCTGAAGAAAAAAAAATTATAATGTTTGGACCTTATTTGCTATATTAGAAAATTCCTAGAAACATTATACTTAAAAGAATTCTGCAGAGAAAACAAAAATAGATAAAATTTTGAAAAAATTACACAAGCAAGAACACAATGTCAGGACGCTCCACAAAATATTTCATAATTTTTTGAGCTTATTTACTATATTTAAAAATTCATCAAACAAATATTATTAAATACAATTTTCAGGAAAAATTTTTTTGAACAGTGCACTCCACCTGCTGCGGTACGGGACGGCAGCAGGTGCCTGCTGCGGTCCCGCACGGCAGCAGGTGGGTAGAGGGGGCTAAAATGGGAATTTTGGAGATATGAGGGCTATTTTTGAAATTTTGTGGTGATATACGGCTAAAACAGTCCAGAATTCAGATGAGAACCTTTCTTGCAATGTCAGGTACAAATTAGTACGTAGATAGCCCAAAATGAAATGCGGTTGTATTTCATAAATTTGGGCAAATAACGATCTTGTCTATTGCTAAATACATAGATACATCGCACCCTTGCTACAATATGGAGATACAGCTGTGTTTAAGATCGAGTCTGTCTTCGACGCAAAAATAAAAAAGAGTAGGCATTGAAAGTGCCTAAAAAGGCATAACAATAAAAAGGGGAATGCTACTGCATGCTGATTTATTCCTGCCTCCAATTACCTATACTTCTCTCACCACTATCCATCGCATAATCTCCCATCTCTCTCTCTCTCTCTCTCTCTCTCTCTCAATTAGGAACCGACGAGCTCTCTCTCACAAAACCACCGAGGAGAGGGGGTGTCGCGGCTGCACGTCGGACAGCGATAGGGAGGCGGGGGTACCACGGACCGCAGGTCAGAGCTCGTTGTTGCTTGCGCTCAACAAGTCCATCCACCATGACTAAAGCTTATGCATATGTCTTCTCCTTCCGAGGAGCGGTTGGAACTCGCCGGATCTGGCGGATCAGAAGGCGGAGGAGGCAGAGGACGAGTGGAGGGTTGGTGGAAGTGTTTGATTTTGTTTCTAATATTTTGTTGTTTCCTCCATATGGATGTCTTTTACATTACAAAATGTGTTGCAGGCGTGTTGCAACCCATGAGATATTTTGAGATGTCCTCTTCTTAAAAAATGTTGCATCTGGATTTTTGAGATGTTGCGATATTGAAAAAAAAAATGTTACGACCGTTGAAAAAAATTGCACACGTTCTCCAGGTTTTCCTTTTTGTTTTGATATGTTATATCCTCCGGTTCTTTTTTGTTGCGGCTGTTGGAAAAAAAAATATTGCACGCGCTCTCAAGATGTTTTTCTTGTTGTTTTGATATGTTGCATCCTTTAGTTCTTTTTATTACGACTGTTGAAAAAATGTTGCACCTAGCATATGACCATATGTTGTGCTCGTGAAATCAAAATATTTTAAATGTTGTAAATTTTTTGATGTTGGTCAAATCCTGATTTCTGTTTCTCTCGGTCGATTGACTCAAATCTTTTACCTGCCCTGGCCTCTCACTTCGTTTGACCAACCGGTTTGTGTATTTACTGCATGTAAGAAAAAAATTTTGTTATAGATATTGTGCCAATATGTTGCGTTAGATTGTACAATGAAAAGTCGTCCGAGCAAATCGTTGTGCCTCAGGAAAAAGTGAAAAGAATACCAACCTCTTCATGTTTCTCGCCAACGCCCACCCAAACAAACGAAGGCATAGATATAAAACAAACAAGGCTCGCAGATCTCATAACACTCTTTTTATGCATACGGCCATTTGATAAACAATCATATACACATCTAGGCGAGCAAAATAAAGCAAACTAACGCATAAGTGCAAAACAATAAATGCCACGTATTTTCAGCACGCTTGCACGAGCAACAAGCACGTACACGTACACCTATTTAGGTGATCTACACAACTCTGGCGGAACAAAAAAAAACATAATAGCACATAGACACATAACATTTAAACCGCATACATCTCGAACACTCTTTCACAACAACGTGCATATAAGTCCATTTGAGAGACCATGTGAGAGGTCCTCCACTCTGAGTGATGAGTATTTGACATCGTGGTTGAATAGGTTGAGAGTTGAGTTTTTCGGTATGGACTGTTTACATCTTTGAATCAGTGAAATCGGAACTACCATTGTATGGAGCGGAAGTTCGATAATCGAACTACTGGCGTTGGAAATAGGAACTTCCGATTTACAGGTTTTGAGTTCGGTGAAGGAAATCGGAACTTCCGCACAAGGTAGCGAGTGTCCGATAATACCGACATTGAGTGTTCCTCCGAGATGGTAATCGGATTTGAAAATCTGGAAAGGCGGATGTTCCGAAGATCGGAAGTTCCGCAGTGTTAAGCGCGGAACTTCCGATAATCCTGACAAGTGCGGACGTTCCGGAAATCGGAACTTCCGCAAGGTAAAGTGCGGAACTTCCGATTGTGTCCAGAACTGTGCAGAGAAGGATATTTTGTGATTTTGATTCTGTATGAGTTTGAGTCTTATACAAATGTTGATGCTATGATATTGTGCAATGCTATGTGATGTGTTTTTGTCTGTGTTGACTGCAGGACATCGAGACGAAGTCGTGGCGAGACACGAGGTGATCGGACTAGGCGCAGGCAGCGTTGAGGTCAGAACGGTCGGATGTGTCGAAGACGGCGTGAATCTTGAGGTGGTTGCGTGTCAAGGACAGCAAGGTGTACGGGAGGCTTTCAGAAGGTGCGCAAGGGGCGAAACGGGGATTTCGCAAAGCGGCACAAGTGGAGACGGTTCCGTTCGGGTGTAGCGGGCTTAATGGGTTGGAGGCCCATTAAGCAAAGGCTATAAATAGAGCTCAACCCCTGTTGTTAGGGTTAGAACTTTTGAGATAAAATTAGGGTTTACCTTTGGAGAGGTTGTTTGGACTTTTGGAGAGTGTTTGAGTTGGAGTATATAAACTGAATCCTTGTAATCATTCCTCTTTGCTTTACCTCTGTAATCCTTGTTTCAATCCAATGAAATCTGAGGTTTTGGTTAATTGATTTTGCAACTCTTCCTCTCACTGTTTTTACGTTGAATATCTAGGTTTCGGTGTATCTTTTGATTTACCTTATGAGAGTGCATGAAACTTGAGAGCTAGAGTCATTTTGATATTGCTAATATATCCTCAAAGTTTCATGAGCTAAGAATCTAAGAATCTCTCGATTCGCGGGTTTTGATCTTTCTTTCGTATTCTTCAAGAAACCCGATTTTGCTTTGATTATTGAATCTTTGCTAGCAACTTCTTCTCAATATGGTCAAGATGTTGCTTAGGATGATGTCCTGTAAAACTTGACCAGAGAAGAACAACAGATCAAAAGTAGTTTGGATTTTTGGGCAAAAACCCGAGCGTTCTGTTCTTCGGTCAGGATAATCGGAGCTTCCGATTTTCACAATGAATACAGAAGCGGAACTTCGCGCCATACACAATGGAACTACATAGCGGAACTTCCGCACTTTACCGGCCGAGCTTCCGATTTCGGAAGAAACGACTGAGGCTTGTTTTTGTTATTTGATCTTGCTTCATTTACTTTCTTTAGATCTCCAGAGATCTTTGTAGGCTTGTTTAAATACAGTAAAGGGGAGTATTAATTTTTAGGCACCATTCACCCCCCCCCCTCTGTTGCCATTTCGGTCCTTCACCATTTAAATGACCCATCAGACACCCCTCTGCCGAGAAAAGTAACATACAATTGTAAAAAAAATGCTAAAACCTCACACAGCTGGAAAACTCTATCACCAACAACATGCGTATACGATCATGCATATAACACGTATACACAAAACGTTAAAGCTCATCACATTTCGAACACTCTTTCACCAGCAATGTGCACATACATTGCCCGGTTAGATGACTCATCCTAGACACCTCCAACCGAGCAAAATAATATACAGAAATATAATGTTAAAACCTCACACATCGCGAACGCTCTTTTCACTGGTGACATGCACATAACACAATGCAGATGACCCGTCCTACAAACCTCCAACCAAGTAAAGTAACACAGACAAAAAAAAATATGAAAAACCCACACATCTCGAAGGCTCTTCCACCATCAACATGCACATAAGACTATACACATAACCCATTTCACACATCTCCAGCCAAGCAAACACCTCCAGCCAAGTAAAATAACACGCGGACATAAAACGTTGAAACCCCCACACATCTC
The DNA here is from genome assembly GCA_036346395.1 of Hsuehochloa calcarea. Lineage (NCBI taxonomy): Eukaryota > Viridiplantae > Streptophyta > Magnoliopsida > Poales > Poaceae > Hsuehochloa > Hsuehochloa calcarea. The sequence goes on along the minus strand of CM070596.1, from coordinate 15,890,953 downwards.
TTACTCTCTTTTTCACCAGCAAAATGCACAAATGGCCATCTAGAAACGCACCTCTTGCCAAACAAAGTAACACGTAGGAAGGCAATTCAAGCTCCACTCATCCCAATCTCTCATTTCCATCTCACAACACACGCGTACAACCATCTACACGATCCGATGTATACACTATCACTAATAAACCGTTTAGCTTTTCCGTAATTCGGACCCACAAAAATATATATAAAAGATTAACATACACCAGAAAAGCACCCTGAGCCAAGCCCCACACAACATAGGTTTTCCTCACTCGTGCTAGCCTGCTAGGTTGCAGGGCGCATGCGAGTCATTTAACACCTTTTTAAAACGAAGTAGAAAATATAGCCTCTTTACGATCGAAATGATAGAAATGATAACACAACAGATCAGGTAAGCAACACGTATCCCCTATCGTACTACCAGTCCGCAGCACCCCCTTTCACGATTCCTGTGTGTGGCGGGCCGCCTGTCGCGCTTCCAGTGCGCGGCAGGAACTTGTGCGCAACAGGTGGCCTGCCGCTCACGAGAATCGTGGAAGGGGTGCTACAGACGGGGAGTATAGCAAATATATTATTTTTTATCATTTCAAATGTGAAAGAGTTAGATTTGCTATTCGATTCCAAAAAAAAGGCCAGATGAGCCAATAACTCGGGCGCAAACCACCGCCCTCCTCCCTTGCAAGCTGTGGCTCTGCCACGATTTTTTTTGAAATAATATTAATTTAAAATATAATTACAAAAATAAATAGTCAAAAATAAAAATTACAACATTAGCCTCATGTCGCCAATTGGAATGGCGATATGGACCTATGCACTATCAACAGAAAGCTCAACAGTACCGAGAGCTCCTTGTCGCCATTCCAATTGGCGACAGGGACCTGTGCACTGGCGACAAGGGGCTCAACAGTACCGAGAGCTCCCTGTCGCCATTCCAATTGGCGACAGGGAGCTCTCAATACTGTTTTTATTGACTATTTTCGAACACATATTTTATCGATAAATCACACTAATGTTATATAACATTCTGCACAATGTCATAACATCTTTTGTCAAAAATCACAATGACATTACGTAACATTCAACACAACGTCTTCACATATTTTGTCGACAATTCACAATGATATTACATAACATTAAACACAACGTCGTCATATACTTTCTAGACAAATCACACTGACATTACAACCCATTCACAACAACGTCATCGCCACCTAGTTTTTTGACAAATCAAAGTAATATTACAAATCATTGGGCATCACATATTTCACAGGATGAACCTTTCCCGTGGCCGCAACCTCAACGTCCGCCATGTGGACCGCGAGTGGGGCGGTCGGATGAGGTCCCTGCGGCGACATTCGGACTGTCGATGTCTCATTCGTCCTGTAAATTTCTCGTAAGGTATTTCTTGAAGGTGTGCCTAGACTCCCTGCAAATAGAGCACTTCTTCATACGACGCCTGGCATCTACTTCGTCCATGTCATTCCTTATACGCCGTATCTGTCGCCGGCCAACCTTTTCCTTCAGCCTATCAATGTCTGCGGCCCAGAAAAGTTGCTCTCAGGTCGGATGACCAGTGAAATGGCCAACCACGGTAGCGTAACTATACATGTATACACTCCAGGTTTGCATCACCTCCTTCTTGTTGAAATAGTCAAAGAAGTACTAGTTGGGATGTTACGCCACCGTCGAGCATGCGGCTATGACATGGGAGCATGACCTATACAGAACAAGGAGTTTGTTGCAAGTGCATACGCAATTAGCACGGCGTAGTATGCACTCGTGGGTGATCCTCTCGCGGTTCGTCCCACGGCGTCCTTTATCCCTGCACATTATTTCGAAGCGAAGCTCCCTTGTGCCCATCTTGAATGCCCGGTGCATCTCACCCTTCTTGCTCTTCTCCTCCATGTGCTTGGTGATCATGTCAGAGTAGAATACCCTGTCATTTGCCATGGCGAGCGACGCGTTGTTGCTTTTGTCAACAAAGTAATTTATGGTACCACGGAGAATTACCTCTACAATACCAACCAAAAGGAGGCACCTGTCGCCCCGCATGACCCAATTGTACACCTCGGATAGATTGGTTATCATGACACCATAACGTGCACCACCCCTATCATGTAGTAGCGACCACTTCTCCTTAGGATCGTACTCAATCCAATTCGAGAAGCATTTCATCTGCACCCCCCCCCCCGTCTTCCTCGTCAGACTGGAACCATCTGTGAGTAGCTGTGGCAATGCTTCGGGGGCTTGGTCAGCGCTTGGGACAGCCTTTTTCACTGTCTCCCTTCTGTGCGTCTGGGTCCACTCATCCAGAATCTTCCAGAGTGTTTCAAACTAACGCTGCTAGTTCTTGTTACACAACCGCTTGAACATGTTCATTAAGTTCTTGTTGCGGAACTGCTTGTAGAAGTTTACACCTAAGTGCCTCATGCACCACCTGTTCTGCAGATGCACCCATAGAAGTGGTTCATTCTCTTCTTGTTGTAGCTGAGTTATTGCACTCAGTAGGCCCGCATGCCGATTATGCCTGTTTTATCGCTTTCAACAAATGCAAATGCCACAGGAAGATTTTATTGTTCACGTACGTCGCTATTGCAGTCGGTATCTGGCCCTTGTACTTTCCAGTCAGGAATGTGTCATCCACACACATGATTGGACGGAAGTGCCGAAATGCATTGATGTATGGACCAAAGGCGAAGAATGCTCACTTTAATACCCTCTTATTGGCCCACTTCGGATGCTTGGAATCTTGAATGTCGATATAAATGACGGGATTCCTGTCTTGTATGACTTGGAGTAGCCGATGGAGGTTGTGGTAGGAGTCCTCGAACGCACTGAATCTTGATTCCAATGCCTTTTTTTTGCCCTCCACGCCTTGGCATAGCTGACTGTGTACTGGAACTTTGCCTCAATCACCAGAATGATGGATCGTGGCTCAAAATCTAGATTATCCACGATCTCACCGTACATAAGGTTCATGATGAAGCCTGATGATAGGTTCCTGTGAGACTGCACTGACTCAGCGACAACACATGTGTGAGTAACCACTATAGAGCACTTCCAGTAGGTGTCCCACTTAGACTGAAATGCGTGCACTCGCCAAGGGCATCCCTCTATGTTGCACATCATGTTGTAGCATCTTGGGTTAAACTTGACGACTATGAATTTACACCGCACCGACAAGGCCTACAATTTTACCACCTCCTCCACAGCCTCCTTGCACTTATGCATAGCTGTAACATCCCAATTTTCTAAGATTTTTAAATTTTTTTAAAAAAAATAACCAATTGATTTTATTAAATTATTAAAGCTTATTTTGGAAATTTCATAAATTTAAAATAACTTAATGTGAGTAAATCAAACTCTAACTAATTAAAAATGTTTTATTTGATTTTCTAGTTTTATATTGGATTTCCTTTTTCCCATACCTTGTTGCTATTTCCGTTGAGTTATTTTTGTTTCTTTTTGGTTTTCCCGAATTTTGAAGGCTTTTTTTTTTGAAGCTTTAACTTTTTTTTGAAGGCAGGAACCATTTGATTTATCTTCATTTGTTAAAAGCTTAAAATGAGATTCTCAAAAAATTAAAACTGTTTAGTATGAATAAATCAAACTTCAATTAAAATCAAAATTAATTTATTGGATTTTCTAGACTTTCTTGAATTTTCTTTCTTATCTTCTATTTCTTTTCTCTCTCTCCTGATTTTCTTCCCCCGTGTTGCCTTCTTCCTGAGAACACCTTGCCCATCCCCTGGCACCCCATCTCCTCCCCTCACTTGCCCTTGACTTTGCCACCCCTGTCCATGACATGGCTTCCCCTCTCCCACGCCACCTCCATCCCTTGCCCATCTCCTGCCCCCTCCCATGTTGCTGCTACTGCTGCGCGTCACTACGCCCAGTGCCCGGCTCCCTGTGCTGCCTCCTCCCGCTCCTCTCTGCGCCCCCTTGTTGCTCTTTCCTGCTTCTTTTTTCCTTCCCAATGACGCCATGCCTCTGCTTCCCCTGACGGCCCCTACTGCCTCCCTTTTTCCCCTCGCCCTGGCACTCCTACACCGTCCCTTCCTCCGTCTGCCCCGGTCTTCTCCACCACTTGTCGCCTGCCGTCTCCTTCACCACGCCCATGTTGTCCGTGCGTCGGCGCAGGGCCCCGTCAGCACCTGCTCCACCTGGTCTTCTCCCTCACATTCTCCTATTGACGTCACCTGCCCTCTGCTCCACCCCATCTTCTCCCTACCTGCTTCCATGTCGTCCCCATCACGTCGCCCTTGACCCAGTACCGCCCCGCGCCTTTGCTGTTGAGCTCCGCCCCTGCTGTGAAACTTCTCTGCTACTCCCCCTTCCTCTGTAAATGGAGCACCAGGACCCACTTGTTCCCCTCTTGCTCTCCCCTCAACTCTCCCCCTCACTCTCTCGCCCTCGTTTCGCCGTGCTTCGAGTTTCGCCGCCGCCAGCTAGAGCTCGCGCCTCCGCCTCCAGCTGGAGCTCGCGCCTCCGCCTCCAGCGCCACTGTTGAAACCCCTCTGCAATCATGGTCGCCTTCATTGGCTTCACAAGGGCGCATTTTACCCCGAGCGCACCTCCTCGCCTCTAAAGCGTCGCTGGTGCTCTAGCGCCACCGCAAGCCTGATCTCGCCACTACTCTTCCTCTCACCGTCGGTCACTCCGTCGAGCCTTGCCGCTGAAACCGTGTGCCTTGGGTTTGCCTCGCCCCCTCTCCTTGTTGCTACTTTCACCACTGCTCGCCGTGGCGCGTAGCACCGGCGAGCCATCGGGCCCGAAGAGCCCCGCCGCTAGACTTCACCGCACCGATGCTTCAGGTTGTGGTCAAAACCTCCTTCCGACCATATGGTTGAAACATCCTTCCGACTGGGTGGTCGAAACCTCCTTCCGACCATGTTTTCTTAAACTTTCGAGAGCTCGTTCTCCTTCGTCCAAGCTCCGATTCGAGTGATTTAAATTTCTAAATTTAGCGACTTTCTTTTGGTTCTAGTTTGGTAATTTTTGGATTTTATTTAGAATTATTTTATTTATTTTGCTCTTTTCGTACGTATAGATTCCGGCGTTTCCGAATAGTTCTTGGACCCGTCGACCGAAGCCACTCAAAACTTCAACGAAGGCAAGTCGTAGACCTTTGATCATGTTGAACCCATTTTATAAAAATTATATTATTTTATATCAACATGCATTGCTAGGTTTATAACAAATGTGTTGGACCGAAAAGGCGACTAGAGGGGGGGGGGTGAATAGGAGCACGCTCACTTTTTCACAAATTATGAACTCAATACAATTTCACTCCAGTAGCTATTAGAAAGCTATGAAGATCAATATACCAAGTCAAATGAAGACTAGTATTGAATCCAATAAAACCCCTAAGCAATGCGACAATAATCGCAAGAATCAAAGCAACACAAATCATGGCGGTCGACCTGCTGTAGTGAACCGGTCGGACCGATTGTCAGCGATCGGACCATTGTTATCTTGGCGGTCGGACCGCTCGAAATCGGTCGGACGGTGGTGACGGTGGTCGGACCGGCGATCTGAACCGATCTGAAGCGATAAAATCCGATTCACGAAGTTGCAATTAGGTCTAACTTTTGATTCTCAACTCCAAACTTCACGAAACTTTGCACACACCTTCTCTATGCTATTGAGGACCTATTCCAATCGAATATTATGATAATTCTTGGAACGATCTTGAGCAATTGTCAATTGATTAACGAAGGTCTAAACCAGGGCAAGAACGAAAACTTGATCCTAAAGCTTGTTCGTGAGAGATTGATGATCAAGATGATGCTAGATAGATTCACACATATCACAGCAAGCTAATTCACGTGAAAGAATCAATCACAAACTCGCGGATCAAAGAAAGCCCTAAAAACACGAAATTGAAAGCAAGAACGAAAAGAGACTTATCTCAAGCAAACCTTGCATAGATTGATTTCGTGGTTGATGCTGGATTACATCCACACCATCATGGATCAGTAGTGTCGGTGTATTAAAACCGATCTTACGTAAAGATTGTTTGATTCGGGGGGTCTCCTAGAGATGAGATCACGCAGAGTGGATTGACACGGGATGTTTAGACAGGTTCAGGCCTTCTCCGGAGAGAATAATAACCCTAATCCTGTGTGTATGGTATTCTTGATGATCAAGTAAAAGACTAAGACTCTTACAGAGAATAGCACTTGTGTTTCTACTTGACTGGCTCTTGTTCCCTGTCTCTCCTCTCCTTATCCCTCTGATTGATGCCCTTATATAGTCGTGAAGAAGTAGCCGTTTTGCCCTGCGGGAGATGCACCTAATTAATCCAGTAACGGGCGCATGATGGCAGTAATTACCGGCGCCTCGGCTTCTTCACGCCGTCTCGCAATTATCTTCCGAGAGATAATGGGGTAATTACACACCATTAATAAGCGGAATAATAGTGCGTGCGACTGTTCGATTCCTTAATCAATTGGACCAACTCGCGTAGGTTTGATTATAAGGTGGTCGTAGTTTACCCGGTCGTAGAAGAACTTACGACCGGTAGCGATCGAAAAGGACTTACGACCGTGTAAGCGTCGAGAAGGACTTACGACTATGTAGTGGTCGTAGAAGGACTTACGACCATGATATAGTCGTAGCAAGACTTACGACTGTGGGGGTGATTGTAGAAGAACTTACAACCACTTATTGGGCTTCTCCCTTATAGATAAGGGGTACCTCTGGGGACTATGTGACATCATATTTACCCATAATTAGAATTATAGATAAAAGATAAAATGAGGATTATTAGATCCTCGTCAAGTAGACAATCAAAGATCACGAAATTCACCTCAAACCATAAAGAGCCCTAGCCTCCACCTCAACTCCTCTAAGCCAATTAGGGTTTCGCAACAAAAGAGGCGAGAGAGAAAAGAGCTAGATGGTGCAGCCACCACCTCCCCCTATTTATAGTGGAGGCCTAGACTCCTAGGGTTTGACTCCATTGGGCTCCCTTAAGGCCCACTAACAAACGGGTCACACACGCACGCTTCGCAAAGCGCCGTCTTTAACCTTTTGACCTAAACCGCTTCACCATGCGCCATGGATTCGCCAATAGGTCACCCTTGTCCATCTTGTGTCACGCTTGAGTCGTTGACCTCACCCGGCATCGTAGATCGTTCTGGACCTCAACTCTCCAAGTCTAGTCCCGATCCTCCTCGCCGTTGACCGTCGTTGACCACCAAGCAACCTGCACAACCATAGACAAGCAAACACGAATTCGGGAACAAGTTCTTCACAACTTGACCCATGTTAGTCAAAACATGCATCATGCAAATCATATGCCATGAAACCAATGACTTTGACCTAACAAATCAACATCGCCACGAAGTTGGCCAACGTTCAAGTTATTACGGCCCGACCGCTCCAGCGAGGCGGTCGGACGCCCATGGCGGTCGGACGCTCCCAATGAGCGGTCGGACCATATGGGACTTAGTCGAATTTCAACCCCTGAAAATCCGAAACCTACTGGAAACTTTAAACCAATAGAACTTTTTACTGGAGACTCCAAAAATCATGAGACCAAGTGCATTGGGATCCCCTCACTTGCCTACAACACCTATTTTTGGCCCAGCTCGTTTTGACCACTTTGGTCATCGCCGGTCCGACCGCCCCACATGGCCGGTCCGACCGATTTGGGACCGGTCGGACCGCCGTGCAAGGACCGGTCGACCGCCCCCTATCGAAGACGCTGTAACTTTGTCGAAAACGCGTGAAACGACAAACCGTAAAAGCCATTGCCAATTGTCACATCATCCTAAGATCTGGAACATATCCACATGAAATCCACAAAATGCTTTTGGGAATAGTTAAATATCTAATTTTCATTATGCCTCCTTGAATAATTGAGAATGACATGTACCCTTGAACACCATAGGTTGGGTTAATCTTAGTTGAACATATTTAATTACCAACATGGGTGTGTATTATGCTTAGCCATGCTTTAGCTGTACGTTGGGATTCATGATCACGTATTCATAAATGATTAATCTTGACTTAATGATATATGGAATTATGGTGCGACAACTTTTGTTACAATTTATTGTGCCATGGCAAGGGTTGCCATTTGATCGGGTTGAACAAAAAATGATTTCATACTCAGGCTAATGATCGTGTAGTAAAGGAGAGAATTTTGGGATGTGGTTGCCTCGCTTGAGTAGTCATTAAGGACTTAACTTTGTGCGTCATTGATCTGGGTCATACTGTACAACCACATATCCAGGATGGGGTGGATCTGGCCAACTAATTAGCAAGTTTTTTGTTTGGTTCTATTTTGGTTGATGAAATAGCGCAAGAGGGGGTTCAGAATGACGAAACCTTAGCGAGCAGAACCGAGTTAAAACTGAGCTTTGTAAAAGCGTTGTGATAGTCTATAAGAAAACGTGTGTTTTTATCAAGATGATTATCTCTTGTGGGTCAAGTTGTATAATCTCTGCAAAGTATTACAAACTATTTAAATAGTCATGTCCCCGGTTATGGACAATGCCTAGTGGTTTCACACGAGTGATGGATTTTCATAAAAATGTTGGAATGATGGTTGGGAAGCAATCTGGTTGTTGGTTCGGAAGTGAACGGGATGTTCACTAGTTGTTTCAAATAACTTGTTTACTTATGTACTTAATCTTTTAAATTATGCTCTTCAATCTATTTATTGTATTTGCTGTCAATACTGCTTTCTGCAAAATAGCTATAAATCTATCCTTGTTCAAGCTTTGCATGAATACTATTTATATACATTTTCCTACAACTTGCTGAGTACTTTATGTACTCACGGCTATACGTCATTTGTTGATTAGTCAGCGAAGAAGGACCAGAGATCACCGAGTTCTACTAGGAAGATTACTTCGAAGATTTTGTAAACTAGGTTGCGTCTTCCACTCGATTGCCTGTGGGCATGTCGGATGGCTACCACAAGATATTTTAGTTTTCGCTGTAAGTTTATCTTTTATTGTTAAGTCATACGTGGTAACCTCTATAAGACTTGACCATAAGGTCCTTTTGCTACTAAGTAATATTACTTTGTCTACTTCTTAGCTACCTTGTTGTATGGATATGATTTCATCGATGTTGCAAACTTTGTGGAATAGCTATTAATTATGAGACTAGTTCAGGATGCACAGAGGGCTCGGGTCCATTGGCCCGGGGTCCCAACAATAGATAGTATCAGAGTCATATCGACTGTAGGACGTAACCTTAGTTAGCATGATCGTTTTAGTTGAAAGTTTTAAATTTTATTTTCTAAATCAAACCAAGTCAATTGATGAGTAGTTATTCTTCTCTTGTCTTATTCCATTCCTTTTCTCATCCTCTTCTAATCTCTTCTTGTATCATCCATAAGTTCTTTCATCTTATCTCTTCTGAAATGTTGTTTTTAAATTTAAATGGATCTTCCTCACCTCAGTAATCTCTATATGATCAAGCCTTGTTTCAAGTCGACTGCCCATATAAGATAAATTAGTAGTGGTGTACCTAAGTTATCCTTACCAGTTTTAGTATCGCTTAGTCCGGGTAATAAAATCTTCTGCTCGAAGTTTTATTTCCTCTTAATAGCTTTTCGTCTATTTGTTAGTTGGGTTATGGTTCAGACCCGCAACTCTACAAGTCGGGATGAACCTGTGGATCCCAATACAACACCCCCTTCGGCCGTAGTAGCAGATGGTTTGAGTCAATTCATGGCAGCCCAGACGTAGTTGATGAATGCAATGATGCAGAATATAAATCAGATGATAACTCAACAGAACCAGACCGCTGCTGCTCTAGTCACAATGCTGAACCAGAATAATCAAGCAGCTGCCCACGCCACCACCACCAATCAAAGTTTGCATAGTTTATGAAGACGCATCCACCTACTTTCTCCAACTCATCTAAACTGTTGGACGCATATGACTGGCTGCGCTCCATAGAAAAGAAGTTGGCCATTGCTCGATGTGACGATCGCGATAAGGTTCTATACGCCGCGCATCAGCTTGAAGGGACTGCTGCAAAATGGTGGGAGAATTTCTATGCAACCCATGAGAATTTCGAAGCTATTACCTGGGCCGAGTTTTCAATAGCTTTCTGCAACTCTCATGTCCTAGAGGGTATAGTTGAAAGGAAGAAAAATGAGTTACCAAGGATCCAGCCATCAGAAGTTTCTCATTTCGATGACATAAGTCATGTTCTTCTTGAAAGTCACCATCCAGGGAGGAACGTTATATGTTACAGGTTTGGTGAATAAGGGCACTTCGCTTGTGAATGCCCTCAAAAGGAAAAGCCAAAATAAGATAATCATTGTGTTAATTGCAATAACACGAGATACTGTTTCTCCAGGTGTCCCAAGAGGGAGATTATCCAGTATAAAGTCTGTAACTATTGTGGCAAGGAAGGGCACTTTATCAGACAATGTCCCTTACATAAACAAGAATTCTTGGCACCACGAGTAACTTCGGCATTGGAAGTCAGATCAGAAGAACCTCAGATGTCATACCAAGCCGCAAGGATCTTTAAGCCTGTCATAAGAAGCCAAGCGAGCCATGACATTACAAAAGAAGCTCAAGCTGAGCAAAAGCAATTGTGGGTCTGCCCACCGAACCAGTCTAAGATTGCGCCTGTATCAGTTGTGGAGAGATTGGGCATAGTGCTAGTGGGCACGAAATCAATTGCTCAAGCTGTGAAGGAAATCATCAACTCGGAGAATGTCTAATGAACAAGATGTAGGATCAGCTACTCCCGGACCTTCGGCCATTGTATTCGCCACGCTGTGGCTGGAGTTCCTGACTTCTTCTTCGACACCACCACTCCCTTGTTCAGTCACCGATGCAGAAGTGGGCTTGGCATATGCCTGGGTCAAAAGGATCAAATCCCACCATTCTTCCATCATCATGCGTACGTATGACTGCCATGACCTTATTCCCTTGCGTTGCATTAACTCCCAATATGTGCTCTGTGTTGCTGGGGGAGCAAGACAACTCAATCTCATATCATACACAGCATAACCCAACTCGAATGAGTGGAATAACTATCGCATCACAACGGCCCATGTACGTTACTCTGATCTTCATAGGGGCACGATCGCCGATTGAAAATAACGCAAATCAATCCCATCAGGACCCTCAAGAATAGTGCCTTGACTGTAGTAAATTTTGAAGTCAGTGGCGTCCGACATATTTGACGTACTGCACCGTAAACAAGATTATCACGATTAACCAAATATCTAAAACTAAGCTATCTACCGAAAAGGATTATGTAGAACGTACTAAACTACGTAACCGTACATCTAAAATTATGTAATCCATTCGGTTAAAAAAAATTACCTGAAAAGTAGGCGATCGGACGGGCAGCGTTTCATTAGCTTCTCTCCTCCTCTCCCTTCCCTCACATCTTTCTCTTTTTTCTGAATAAAAATGTATTTTCCCCGAATTTTAGGGTTTCAATGGTCTTTTATATGAGAGATTGTGTCGCCATTTAGAATGACGACATAGATTTACAGGACCCCTATCGCCATTTGAAATGTCGGGTTTTCAAATTTTAATATTAAAAAAAATCAGGATCCCTGCCGCCATTTCAAATGGCGACAGAACCAATTACCAATTTAACTGGCGATAGGGAGCTCTCTGTACTGTTGAGTCCTCTGTTGCTAGTGTACAGGTCTCTGTACGACAACGTCTAGTTTTGTAATTTTTATTTATAATTATTTTATTTGTAATTTTTAAAAATTAATATATATATTTTTTAAAAAATCGCTCTGTCACCGAGATTATTATAGCGACCGCAGCAGAAGCTGCAGAGCCGCAGTCTCTCTCGCAGCGGTAGCAGAAGCAGAAGCCTGGTGTGTAGTGTGCGGTCCCTTCTCTTTTGCTTCCTTTCCTCCCGCCCCAAGAAAAAATATTTTTAAAAAGAGTAATCCCACCTCCCCTCCTCGCTCGGTCACTCCAAAAGTCCAAAGTCCAAACCCGCAACACCGCGTACGCGTGCGTATACCGTATGTATCTACGGTGAGGCGGTGCGGGGCAGTGCGGCGCGGGCAAGGGTTTCGTCTCCGGCGGCGGCGGCGGCGGCGGCGGGGGAGGAGGTAGATCTGGGGGGGAGGGAGGGAGGGATGGGGAACAAGATTGGGGGGAGGAGGAAGGCGGGGGTGGAGGAGCGGTACACGAGGCCGCAGGGGTTGTATGAGCACAGGGACATCGACCAGAAGAAGCTGCGCAAGCTGATCCTCGAGGCCAAGCTCTCGCCCTGCTACCCGGGGGCCGACGACGCCGCTGGGGGCGACCTCGAGGAGTGCCCCATCTGCTTCCTGGTAACAAAAGTGGGGAGATCTCTCCCCCCGACTCCTCCCCACCTGCAATTTTTCTAGCCGTTGGTGCTTTGTGTGTGCCGAGTGTGGTGGCTGGGATGGAAAGTTTTTATGCGTTACTGCATACGGATTGGGTCGATTAGTGCCTGCTTTTGTTCGATTGTGGAGCGCCGTTGGTGTGAGCCCGTTGGGGAGGTCGATGAGTTTGCACGTGATTTTAATTAGTGTCTTGGAAGTTCTTAGGGGCAGAATTTTACTCAACTTAGGCACATTTTGTGATTTGATTGCATTCTTCTTGGGTAAGAAGTGCAATTCGTGGACAATTTATTGCAAAATGTATTAGCACTTGCGTTGTTTTTGTTATGTGTGCCAGCGCTGGTATCTGCCTCTGTGCTAGTAACATCACAGTGCGTATGTACATTGTCCAAAATGGGCTTCTCAGTGGCCCTGAGGTTGTTATTTCACCACATTTGATTATTTGCTCATGTTGGTTGGAGAATTCTGCCACTCTTTTTGGTGTCATTAATGTTAAAGTACTAGAGAGACATTGCGTATATTGATTATATTCTATATTCTATAGGCCTATCTGGTGGTAGTGTTGTATTGCATATGTGCATGGCAAGAAATGTAGTGCTTTTCGATGCTACAGACCTTATATGAAATTTTACTAATTCAGAAACAAATAATTGGCTAACTGTTCTGAGATGTTGAGTGCCTTTTTGAAATCGTCTAGACTATAAAGTGGTGCCATGGTGGTATGTCATGTGTGGCCGGCATTATAGCCGGTGCCGCAGGGATGAGCCGGTCCTACCGACTTAAGATGTGAAGTCTAGGAAAGGTTAATTTAGGAAGAATCCTATTAGGAAGGTTTAATTTGGTAAGAGACTATTAGGAAGGTTTCATTTGGTAAGAGTCTATTAGGAAAATCTCATTAGGGAAGTTTGCATTAGGAAGGATAATACCTTCCAAGTCAGTTCGTACCCTTTATATACGCAACATATGCATCAATAAAAATCAGCAAAAGGATTGGGAGTTACCCAATCCCCTTTGTGCCATCCCCTGTTCTCGTGCACTGTTCATCCGCGCCCACCATGGTGTCCCGGCGCAATCCTCATCCACCTGAGTTGATTTTGCCATTCCGTCTTCGCTCTCAAGTATAATCTCCTGACATCTTGGTATCAAAGTCACTTGCTGTTTTCCCCCATGGGGACTGACGGTGGTTTCGACGACAACTTCAAGGAGATGATAATGAAGTTCATGGAGAACACTGGCAACCAACTCAAGTTGTTGCCCGAAGTTTTGGATCGGCTCGACATTCACGATGGCCAGCTTGCAGCAATCGGGAGCCGTCTTCACCGCCATGAGCAACGGTTGGAACGCATGGAGGGCCAGTCCGGTAGTGAAGAAGGCGCTGTTGATCAGGACGAACGAGGCGCCGTAGCCTCTAGTGCCGCCATAGCCTCTGCGCCACCGCCGCATCTCTGCAGATCGATGGCGGCTACCATCGCCATCGCCATCGAGGCCGCGGCCGTGCATGCGTGCGGTCAGGAAGTTGCTTGGGGACTTCCGCCCTGGCCATACCAGCCTCCACCCTAGGGTGATTTCGGCTGGGCAGGAGCCCCTCGAAAACCGACACACTACACCAAACTCAATTTTTCATCCTTCGATGGCAAGGAGGATCCACTACCCTGGATCAATCGATGCGAGCAATTTTTTCGCGCACAACAAACACCCATGGAAGATAGGGTGTGGCTCGCTACGTTCAACATGACCGGCATGGTACATCTGTGGTACATGCGAGTGGAGTGCATGGATGGTATGCCTAACTGGCGGCACTTTACCGACCTCGTCCACTGTCGGTTTGGCATGCCCACACGCCACAATCCGCTAGGCGCATTGACGAGCCTTCGGCGTACATCATCGGTGGCCAACTTCATCGAAAATTTTCTGACCCTCGCTCGTTGCGGCCACTTGGACGAGGAATAACAGTTGATGCTCTTCACAGTTGGACTTGGTGAGCCCCTGCAGACGAATGTCGAGCTCCAGCGGCCGACTAACCTGGAGGTCGCCATGGACCTCGCCAGGGCCTACGAAAGTCTAGCATCGCTACCCCAGGAGCCGACGGCATCCCTGCCAATCTCTAAGACGGCGAGCTCCCGACCTTTCCAACCGCGGCCTACCGCATCAGGTGCGTCAGAGGCCGGCTCAACGACACCATCGGCGATGACCATGGGGGTGTCAGGCTCGGCCAAGCTGTTCAAGCGCCTCACGCCAACCGAGATGGAGGAACATCGTGGCAAGGGACTTTGATACAACTGCGACGAGAAATTCATGCCAGGCCACCAGCGTTTCTGTCAACACATCTTTATGTTGCAGGTTGAGCCGGACGATGACGACCTCGAGGAGGCGAACGTGGACACCACCATCTCCCTCCTGCCCTCACCGGGATTCGCAAGTCCCAAACAATGCAGCTTTCGGTGATGCTCCACGACGTCCAATTGATGGCCCTGATCGACTCCGGCTCCACCCATAACTTCATTGCTGCTGAGCTCGTCGATCAGGTTGGTTTGACGCTGGCGCCACACACGGACCTCTTTGTGGCCAATGACGACAAGGTGGCGAGCGGTGGGGTGTGCTACGTGACACCTCTCTCCATCGACCAGAAACACTTCATCCTCGACTTCGCACTATACCATTGGGCGGCATCGACATCGTCCTTGGGGTCCAGTGGCTCCGCTCCTTGGGACCGATTGTCTGGGATTTCAACCTCCTGGCGATGCGCTTCCAACATCAGGACTGGGAGATCATCTGGCGCAGCGTGGCCCCATCCCGGCCAGCACCGCATCTCCACTCCGCCTTGGCCACGGGAGATCTCATGGAGGAGCTACTCGCGGAATTCGCACCGGTTTTCGATGCGCCTCGTGGCCTTCCACCTCCACGCGGTCGTGACCACTGCATCCACCTCCCCGGTACCAGTGCGGTGGTGGTTCGGCTATACCGATACCCGGCTACTCAAAAGGATGAGCTGGAGCACCAATGCACCGCAATGTTGGAGCAAGGCATCATTCGGTGTAGTAGCTCGGCCTTTGCAACGCCCGTGCTCCTGGTCACGAAGAAGGGCGCATCTTGGCGTTTCTGCATCGACTATGGCACGTATCGTGTTCTTTCCAAGATCAATGAGGTTGCGTACCAATGGGACTTGCCTGTGTTTGCACGCTTACATGATATCTTTCATGTGAATCTCCTCCACATCAATGGATTCGCAAAGATCAATGACCTGTCATATCAGCTGGACCTTCCCAAGACTGCCCATATACATGATGTCTTCCATGTGTGTTTGCTCAAAAAGTTCGACGGGGTGCCCCCGACGTCACCAACCCCAATTCCTCCACTCCTCCATGGGCAGATGATTCCAATGCCTTTGAAGGAGCTGTGTGCCAGGCTTAACCGTGACAAGTGGCAGGTGTTAATTCAATGGCAGGATTCACCCGCATCCGATGCTTCATGGGAAGATGTCCGGGAGTTCAAGACGCCTTATCCCTCTTTTCAGCTCGAGGATGAGCTGTTTGTCGAGGGAGGGAGAGATGTCATGTGGGGCCAGCATTATAGCCAGCGCCGCAGGGATGAGCCGGCCCTACCGACTTAAGATGTCAAGTCTAGGAAAGGTTAATTTAGGAAGAATCATATTAGGAAGGTTTAATTTGGTAAGAATATATTAGGAAGGTTTCATTTGGTAAGAGTCTATTAGGAAGGTTTCATTTGGTAAGAGTCTATTAGGAAAGTTAGGAAGGATAATACCTTTCAAATCAGTTTGTACCCTTTATATACGCAGCATATGCATCAATTAAAATCAGCAAAAGGATTGGGAGTTACCCAATCCCTTTTGCGCCATCCCCTGTTCCCATGCACTGTTCATCCACGCCCACCACGGCGTCCCGGCGCAATCCTCATCCACCCGAGTTGATTTTTCCCTTCCGTCTTCGCTCTCAAGGATCATCTCCTGACATGGTATGTGCATATTTTGTGTGATCAACGTGACTGTGTTAGTGCTCTTGGGAACTGAGATTGAGAATCTCATTGCCATTGTAGTGCGCTTTTATTCGGTTGCCTAAAGGATCATGCCTGGTTCTGGTTAATGTTCGGTTGTTCCAGGATACTCTGGATGGTTCTGATCTAGCTTGTAACATAACTGGAGATGGTATTGATTTGCTTGTACTTATGTGGCACTAAGTAGATGTTTTTAATGTTACTGTAGTTGGAATGTTACTGCAATTCCGGTGCATTTGATGATTAGCCTCTAGCCCTAAAATTCACTTGATTGTTTAAGATGAACTTTGTATTATAGAAGTTTCTTATATTTTGCACTGGTGCTAATAGCATTATTTAGCACCTCTAGTATTTATGAGTTTTAGCTTACTAGAAAGAATACCCAGCTAATTTGGGCAACCAATCTGTGATTTCTCCTGTCCTAAAATGCATGTTTCCATTCATTGTAGTACTACCCAAGCCTTAACCGATCAAAATGTTGCTCGAAAGGGATATGTACAGGTAATACATCTATCCTACTACCAAAGATTGCGTGTTACTCGTTAGGTGCAAATAACCTTACATATGATGTTTGGTATTTTTGCAGAGTGCTTTCTTCAAATGAAACCAACACATACTGCTAGGCCTACACAGTATCCTTTATGCATCTCTAGTCTTATTTCATTTTCTTGGTAATCTATGGCCTTATTATGAAATATACTTAACCAATAAAGATGCCCATTCTGCAAAACTCCCAATTATGCTGTGGAGTATCGTGGTGTGAAGACAAAGGAGGAAAGGAGCATAGAACAATTTGTAAGTCTTATGTTGTGATGCTTTCATTTTTTGTTGAATGTTGATATATTCCCAGTGTTTTAGTATTTCAAAGCCAAATGCATTTTCTTTATCTTTGTAAAACATTTCACAGGAAGAGCAAAAAGTCATAGAAGCACATATGAGGATGCGGCAGCAAGCACTTCAAGACGAAGAGGATAAAATGAAAAGGAAACAGAACAGGTGTTCTTCTAGCAGAACAATCACTCCAACAACAGAAGTGGAGTATCGGGATATTTGCAGCACATCCTTTTCAGGTTTGCACTAGATGCGAAACATACACATTTAATAATGTTAACTTTTCTTCAGTTTAATCTGATCATTTACAGTATATTATGTCCGTTGCAGTGCCATCATACCGATGTACTGATCAAGGAACCGAGTGCTGTTCATCTGAACCTTCATGCTCTGCACAGGCTAGCATGCGGCCTTTCCATTCTAGGCATAATCGGTACGTTATTATGTTTTTTTATTTCTTGTCATATGTTGAACATCAAACCTTACTGAAGTTCTACTTTTAATTTTGACATGAAAAATGTCCATATGCCATTATACCAACTGTTTCAAATGTAACGCATCAAATGAGCGATTGAGAACTATTAAAATAGGAGAATGAGAAGTACCAACATTAGCCATTAGATTCAATCTAGATGGCAAAGACCAACCATTGGATTAAATGTAGATGGCAGAGGCCAAACCATTAATAGCCTCTGACATTTCTGAGAACACCCCTAAATTATTCCACTTTACACTTGCCCTTCTGTATGTTAGTGACATGGGCAGTTCACCCTGATCTGCACCATTCAAGTTGACACTGAAGCCGTGATTAGAGTTATCATTCTTCTATTTTAAGGTTGGTTCCTACCAGATACCGTGACCTGTTCCAAATGACACATATTAAATGTTTAAAATGACACATATTTAATGTTTAATTTAGTAAAAACGTCTATTGAGAGAGAGCATGTTAAAGATAATCCTTTATGCATTTATATTGTTGTGTTGGTTGATATGTGACCCATTGTGGGGTTTTTACTCCATACATTGCTTGCTGGAATTATTGATAATTATGGTTTAAATTGTTAGTTAGAATGATTCAGGTGATATTTTGGAGGCCGGGGTGTTACAGCGTACTTCAGTTGGTGATTTTTTTTAAAAAGTAGCCAGGACAAGTTTTTCTTGATGTTACACAAGTAGTAAACAACAGCATCTCTTCAGTTCACACATATCACATCACTGCTAAGTGCTAACTGAGACTTTTCGATGATGGTACAATGTAATGCTAGTGCAAAAACTATATGGTAGAGGGATGCTCGAGCCAGAGTGAAGTTGAGGTACCAAAAGTGTATTTTGTTATGAATAGAGCTTGTAAAAGTGTATTTTGTTATGAATAAAATTTGTATTCAATGTGAGGCCAATGAGCCAATATATATACAAGTACATGTGTGGCATATATGCAAAGAACCCCTTGTACAATACACATCTGACACCCCCTCAAACTTATGGTGGATCAACAATATTAAGTTTGGAGAGATAGAAGATGTGTTGAGCTCTGGTCTGCGCCTTTGTGCAGAAGTCTACCAACTGAAGTTCCGAAGGCATATACTGAAGATCAACAATCCGGTCGTACACCTAGGTCTGCATGTAGGAAGCATCAACACCAATATCCTTTGTAAGCTCATGCTTCACCGGATTTGTAGCAATGCTAATAGCCCCTGTACTGTCAGACGAAAGAGGAGTGGGCACTGACACAGAAACACCAAAATCCTCAAGTAACCACCGTAGCCAAGTAACCTCCGCAGTCAACAAAGCCATAGCTTGTAATTCTGCCTTAGCACTCGAATGAGAAACTGCTGTTTGCTTCTTAGTCTTCCAAGCAATGAGAGAACTACCAAGAAAAACACAATAGACAGAAGAGACCGACTATCAGAGTGATCACTAGCCTAGGTAGCATCAGAATATGCCTGGAGCTGTAAAGAGCTGGAACAAGGGAAAAACAGACGACAAGTGATGGTTCCACGAAGATATCGTAGAACACGAAGAAGATGACTATAGTGGAGCTGAGTGGGAGCAGAAATAAACTAACTCAAGATATGCACAAGGTACGAAATGTCAGGACGAGTGACACCCAGATAAACAAGAGTCCTAACAAGGTGATGATAGCGTGTAGGATCAGTAAGAGGCTTACCATTAGTGGGCTGAAGATGAACATTAAGCTCCATGGGAGTCTCAGCGGTGTGCTGATCCGTAAGTGAAGCACAATCAAGGTCCTGAATATACTTTTCTTGGGATAGATATAAACCCTCAGGCATAGAAATAACTTCAATCCCAAGAAAGTAACGAAGAGGACCCAGATCAGACATGAGAAACTGCTCATTAAGACGCTCCTTGACAAAAGTGATGTACTGAGAATCATCTCTAGTAATGATCATATCATCAACATATAAAAGGAGAAGCGTCCGACCACGAGACGAAGAGTGAATAAAAAGAATAGGATCATGAGCACTTGCAGAGAAACCAGCTGACAACAGAAGAGAAACGATCAAACCAAGTACGAGGAGCTTGCTTGAGGCCGTAAAGAGATCGGCGAAGGCGACAAACCATACCCTCAAGAATAGAATACCCCGGTGGTGGTTGCATATAAACCTCCGCACGCAGCTCACCATTGCGAAAGACATTCTTGACATCAAGCTGAGAGATGGACCATGCTTGAACAGATGCCACAACAAGAAGAGTGCGAATAGTTGTCATGTGAGCCACATGAGCAAAAGTCTCATCATAATCACAGCCATGTTCCTGCTAAAAACCACGTGCCACGAGACGAGCTTTATAGCGCTCAAGAGAACCATCAGAGCGGATTTTAACCTTGTAGACCCACTTTCACGTGATAGAAGTAACACGCACGGGAAGATAAACAAGATCCCACATGCCAGTACGCTCAAGGGCAGCAATCTCCCCTGCCATCGCATGCTGCCATTCCTGATGAACAACAACATCATGCGATAAGAAGTCGGTTCAGCAAGAGCCGCTAAACAAAAGCGCACAGGAGGCCGAATAGACTGACGATTACGAAGAGCATATCGAGAAGGAGAAGCCGAAGAAGATGACACATCAGAAGAAGATGGCGCATCAGGAGAATCCCCAACTCGCAAACGACGAGTGTGGTAAAGAGGATAAGAAGGAACAAGGTCAGGAGGAGCCTCTGGAGAGGATGGCAATGGCGAAGGAGACGGTGGAGGAGGCACCGAAGAGGACAAAAGCTGTGATGGAGGTGTGGTGACTATGGGAGTGACAGGAAAAGTTAGGAAAGAAAGAGGTTCGATAAGAGATGCTGGAGTGGTGGAAGAGAAGGACGAGAGTAGAAAGGACGAGACTCATCAAAAGTGACGTCCCGAGAAACCCGCATCCGTCGGCCAATAGGATTCCAACAACGATATACCTTATGCTCAGCGCTATAGCCCAGAAAAACGCACTCCACGGACTGAGCGGCCAGCTTGGTGCGCTCACGAGGGGCAAAAAGAACATAGCACACACACCCAAAGAGGCAAAAACTAGAATAGTTAGGAGTCTTGCCATAGAGACGCTCAACTGGGATTCCACCTTGAAGACAGAAGAAGGCTTAATATTAATCAGGAAAGTGACAGTGGAAACATTTCTCAGCCCAGAAGTGTGAGGGAACAGCAGAAGCAAGCATAAGAGCACGAGCTGTCTCAAGAAGATGACGATGCTTTGTTCGACCACAGATTCGGGCATGAGCACTGCGAAAAAGCGAGAGAGTGCCCTACTCAGTAAGAAAACCACGAAGGACTCTTGACAAGTATTCCCTAGCAGAGTTAGCACGAAAGATACGAATAGGAGAATCAAACTGAGTATGGATCATGATGGCAAAAGTCTTGTAGATGGATAAAACCTCACTACGAGATGACATAAAGTATATCCATGTGTGGTGAGAAAAATCATTAATCAAACTGAGTATGGATCATGATGGCAAAAGTCTTGTAGATGGATAAAACCTCACTACGAGATGACATAAAGTATATCCATGTGTGGTGAGAAAAATCATTAATAAAAATGATATAATATCGATGACCTCCTTTCGAAGCAAACGGAGTCGGACCCCATACATCAGAATAAACAAGATCAAAAGGACGCTGTGGCACTGACTCACTGGAAGGATAGAGAAGTTGAAGCTGTTTACCAAGCTTACAACCCTGACAATTGAGAGAAACATCATCAGACACAGACCCCAAAAGACCACGACGAAGTAAAGAAGATAGACGCGACCCGCAAAGATTGTAACACCCCAGCCCAACACTGAGCCTGGAATGCCACCAAACTACTCTTATCATCTATTATACATCAACACACTGTGAAATTTCAGCAAGCATAACAACATTAAAACCCATCCACGGGTCACATTAACACAAGCATAGCACTATGACAATCATAAATAAATTAGACCTAGGAGCATAGCAAAATAATAAACCAAGATTAACATAAACCAAGTATCTATGGTTATTCAATACCATCATGTCCTAGATATAAATATTCATGTTATTCTAAAAGTTTCTCATGTCCAATGAATCAAATAATTGGGTGAAGTGCATGATTCCAAGTCGCTAGCCCTTCCGAGTAAAACGTCATCATTGGTCACCTAAAAACAACAATAGAGCAAGAATGAGTCCAAGACTCAAAATACATAATAAAACCATAAACAATAGTTTATTAACCAAAATCAAAGTTATCATCATCATCCATTTAGTTAATGTCATTGTCATTCTCAAACAAACAAGCCATATTCCATATAGGTAAAGTTGCACAATTTAACAATTTACTTAGATATGCGAATGCACCAACATGCTCATGCTCATATGCATCTCATCGGTGATACCGATATAGCGAGTGTTCACCGTCGATGACACACTCTATTCTTCACTCCGTGAAGTCCCCACCAAAGTAGGATTTTATCTAGAGCTCTCCGGACTAGTCATGTATCTTTCTCACCGACCTCAGGAATAGTTACATGACTTTCTCACCGACTGCTCATGCAACCCATGTCATGATGAATGTAAATGATCGACATCTTTATTTATTCATCAACATAGTCCATCTCATTAACTCAATATCCACTCATTATCTCATTATCATAATCTCATTCACTCAAGGTCATCAATATCATGTATAAGAATAAGTGAGCGAAAGCATAATAAATAGCATGATAAGTAACATCAATGATCATGGTGAACAACCCATTGTTCACCACTCTACCATATACTTGCCTTCCGCTACTGTGACGAGTTAGGAGGCAACGACGAATTTCTCCACTCCGCCCCGCGCCTACACAAATATTTATTGAAATAAGAATAATAAGTTATGACGTGGGTACAAGCGTTTACCATAACCCTCTATCTAATCAACATAACCAAAAACTCAAAATGACGAATTAACTAATCACCAATATCGCCATTACGATCGTGATGCGAGAAAAATCGTAATTAAATATCTATAACTCGAATGACTTGAAACGATTGCTCAAATACTTTTAACGTAACGGGCTATGAAACTCGGTTGGTGGAATCCTTTGATTCGGCCAAACAAATGGCCTAAACAACGATTGAAAACACTAATGATATCGCCCGCATTTGAACAGCGATAAAGAACATGGCATAACTTTCCCTCTACAGATCCAATAGATATGATCTTTATCAACTCGGAAAGATAATTTCAAGGGCTACAAAAACCTAGTTGGGTGGAAGTTCGAATCGACTCTAACTAGATCAAAACCGAGGGCAAACCGACGGTTCAAATTCTCGGCAGACGGGACGGTAGCGCGATTAAAAATTCATATATCCTAAACCGTAAGGTGGAATCAAGTGATCTCAGTGCAAAAGAAAGATAACGACATCAGAACAAAACTCTAGAATACGAAAATACCATATTCGGCCTCTAAGTAAATCATAATGGCTCGACAAGAAAATCGCCAAATCACGTCACTCTCCCGACGATCGCGGTAAAACTTCCATATCTCCTAAACCGTAACTCCAAATTAGATGATCTCGGTGCCTAAAGAAAGCTAAGATCAAGGGCTACAACTTTCTAAGAGGTGGGAAGATCGAAAACGTCTGGAACTTACCCCGTCGACGAACAAAATTGCTGCCCTGCAGGAGGAGGGTGGCGGCGGTTGGAGAGGGGAGGAGGGTGGCGGCAGGGGGGAAAAGGGAAGGGAAGGGGTTTTAGGGTTTAGGAGAGATACCCCTTTGGCCCCCTCATGGGCCACCCCTGGCCGAGGCCCGAGTCAAGTTCTTTGAAAAAACACGAAAACCCCAAGAAGAAAAAGCGATTGATTTTCCCATTAGCTCCTTCTTCGAAACTTCTTCTAGTCGCTGATTTACTTTTGGGTATTACATTCTACCCCTTAAATGAGATTCGACCAGAATCTACTCACCGATCTTTCGAAAGAGCGCAGAATCGAATTAAATAACGATATCCCAAGCTTGGAATTGCTCGATTACTCACTTAACACTCGAGCACACCAACCGTGCGTGATTTGCATAAGGACCCGAGACAGTCAACGCGATATGCCAACTTCCAAATTTACAAATTTTCTGAAACCAAGAGAATCCAATGGAACTAGAGAGTCATCATCGCATCCACGCAATGGTAACTCTCCACCAAAAGGTTAAATCCCAAAATTTGACATTTCAACACGAAAACAAATCCATTTTCTAAATAGGCGGTTACGAATGAACACCACGACGACCAAAGAAGAAACCACTCGAATGCCCAAATCAAATACTTCTTTTGGTTTATGCGAATTAAAATGAATCGACATGCCAACACAACGCCAACTCAGTTACGGAAAACAACGATCAACAACACATAACTCAAACGAAATCGAAAACGCTTCACTAACCGAGAAACATCCTTTTCCTCGTTTTTTTAGGAGTAAAACTTCTCGAACCTTGGAATTCAAATTCATCGCATACCACATGTGCTTAAACCTTTTAATTGAACATCCTCAAATTATGCTCAAACTGAAATACATCATTAACACCATTGTGAAGAGGCTCCATTGAATCCTCCAATTACTCTAGGCATCTCATTACGCTAATCAACATTAATTTGAATGAAGGCACCCAAAGCGCCACAAAATAGATCCCACACAATCACATTACCTCTAATTTTCAAGAACAACTCGTAATCCTCGTACACACGCTCATGTACTACATCGTAAAGGTTCTATCAATGATCATTCCACCGCTCAGAAACTCTATTATTCCACTTTCTTTACACACACTCATTGTGTGAACAAAGGTCTAGCATAAAAAATGTAAAGCCAGATTCAACCTCTAAGACTCTTACAATGAACTTTTGGTATACTTGATAGTAAATTCTTTGATCGGATAACTAAAATTCACGGAATCCAAACAATATCCTCAATCATTAATATCAACATTCCTCACTAATCAAGTAACTGCCTAATGTGATTAGCTTCACCAAACTTGAACCCACTAAACCACACTACTCCATTTCACCCACACGACCGCAATATACACATTCGCAAGACTCTAACTAATTGACCAAGTTATAAACTTTTGAATATTTCAATATTCCACCGACATGAACAAGGGTTCTTGAATTACAATTCACTATTGGTTTTACTAGTTGTAACAACATAATCGGTTTTACCTCAACGACCATCATTCCTTTTGGATCCAATTCTCTACAAGATTTATATCACAAAATCAATTTTTCCTCCAATGCTCTTGAAATAACTTACAACCTCAGTCTCACATCAAGCATATACTTGACCACTACTAACAGGATGCCATCAGATACCCCATAAGGTTTTGTAAAACAAATTGATGAAGTGGCAAATAAAATATTTTTTCAAAGAGGGAAAAAATATTTTCCTTTGCAACAAACATAAGATCGGAGAAATAGACAAATAACAAGGATCTCGGAAAAGCAAAAGCAGAGACCACAATTGAGGCACAAGTCCCACAAAAGAGAATATGAAATCTCAAATAAAACAAAGCACCACTTTTGAAAATCGAGAAACTCCTATGGGGCAAAAATAGAAAGTTTAGGCACACTTCAAGTAAATCATGAGTTACAAAACTTGACTTGATCTCGAATACTTCTACTTCACTCTTTCTTTAACAAAGAAAGTAATTCTTTTTTAATTATAACGTCACGTTGCCCACTCAAACAAGAAAAGTTGTAAGACCAAATCACATGAATCACTTAAGAACCAATAAAGCTTTCCAACAAGCCACTTGCTCAATCCAATCCCAGCTACTACATAAACCATGAACTACAAAAGATCACAGATGCAAAACTTGAAAATTTTCATTTGAGCGATACTACGAGTGACGATCAAATTACCTTCTTTCTATAAGAATCGACAACACACTACCAATCTATTGTCGATAATCTTACTAACATCCGAATAATACACTGTTAACAAAAATTCATCATAGTCTACCCTTCCATTGTACAAACTCTCTAAAACTCACCAAATTGTTTCATACTACTTTATTATCTTGTCCTCAAATCGAGAGTCCACCAAAAGCTTACAAACTATTACAACAACAACTTTATTTTAGCAGAGATCTACTACACAAATCAAAATGTTATACCAAAACCCTTTCATTATGGACATGCTATCGTCTGACAATTCCACTATCATGAAAGCATAGGCCACCAATTAATCCCACAGTTCACCTCTTATAGATGCTCAACACCAAACGTCAACACACAATTGTTGCACTCCAACCACTGTTGCTATCAACTGGCTTCATCAAGAAATCTAGATGCTACCTACTTTCCTTTTCAAATCACATGAACAATCACAAATACATGTTCAACTGTCCATCCTCATATTCATATTTTAGTGCAAAAT
Source organism: Hsuehochloa calcarea (assembly GCA_036346395.1). Taxonomy (NCBI): domain Eukaryota; kingdom Viridiplantae; phylum Streptophyta; class Magnoliopsida; order Poales; family Poaceae; genus Hsuehochloa; species Hsuehochloa calcarea. The sequence continues at coordinate 15,864,885 of CM070596.1, read as the reverse complement.
CCCAACAAAACTTCCAAAATCATAGCCTTCCATCGATCAAAAGTCTCAACAACTCTGCAACCAAATTCGTCCAGTTATTCTAGTTAAAATAACTATCTAGAAACTCCTTCCATAATATAAAATCATCTAGTATCTACAGATAAGATAACTCCAAGATTAATATCCACTATGGTAATAATCTAGCATCTCCCCAACTTTTCCTTCCCACACAAGAAGATTAATCCACTTTGAGACCAACTAATCCAACAAGTTTAGCAAAACTAAATAATTTTAATGATCATACAGGTCATCAATGTTCTACAATTCTTAATAACTCCTTTTAATCCAATTAGGTATAGCCATACTATTAATCATAGTTCATCAAGAACTACCACATGACACCATCAAGTTAATCAACTTTCCTTCCAAGGTTCTTGGTTAAGATTGATTATGCACCACACTCTGCACTCCAACTTGATAACACATACCATATCTATTAATTTATTTAATTACAACCTTTAACTTAACCACAACAAGACATCGCTAAAGGGTTTTAATATTTTCTTTTATAACAGAGAAGCATTCAACTTCAATACTCAAAATACCCAAAAGAAATACATTGGGTCAAAGCTTCCACATGTTAAAGGACTTGAAAAAGAAAACTTTCGTTATCCAAAATACCAAGCTAACAAATGAGTCATTTTTTCCCAACAAGAAAGGTAGATCTCTCGTGAAAAGATCAACCTTGCAAATTAACGACGTTCACAAGAAACAACAACAGATCGACAGTCAGGAGAACAAATAATAACTTAATATAACCAACAAAGACCAATGAAAATACATCAACTGCATTGTAAATACTAACCCAAGAAAATTCATCAACCGCAACTATAACAGAATAATCAAATTCAAACTCAAGGAAGACAACAACTTTTCTAAAGAAACATATCCTCAACACCTGTAACTAAGTTACCCGATGTAAACACTTCACCACTATCATACAACAAACGGTGATATAACTTGGCCATGCCTATGGCCACAACCACAATCTCTACCTCTCGACTATCATGACCCATAGCAATCACATAATCAAATCATAAGTAGTCAGAACCAATTCATAACATAAAACATCAATACAACATAAGCAAGCGTAAATGCGATACTCATCCCATTCCCATCCTCATGCACCAAAGGTGTCAAAATTTTAAGTTAATTAACCATTATCAAATTTTGGTTTATTTTAGAAGTCCTAAAACAAGTTTTAGCAATTTTAGGTTAACTAAGTTATTAATCTATTCACCACGGACCAAGCCCGCTCGATACTAATGTAACACCCACCAACACCGAGCCCGAATGCCACCAAACTACTCTTATCATCTATTATACATCAACACTTTGTGAAATTTCAGCAAGCATAACAACATTAAAACCCATCCACGGTCACATTAACACAAGCATAACACTATGACAATCATAAATAAATTAGACCTAGGAGCATAGCAAAATAATAAACCAAGATTAACATAAACCAAGTATCTATGGTTATTCAATACCATCATGTCCTAGATATAAATATTCATGTTATTCTAAAAGTTTCTCATGTCCAATGAATCAAATAATTGGGTGAAGTGCATGATTCCAAGTCGCTAGCCCTTCCCGAGTAAAACGTCATCACCGGGTCACCTAAAAACAACAATAGAGCAAGAATGAGTCCAAGACTCAAAGCAAATACATAATAAAGCCATAAACAATAGTTTATTAACCAAAATCAAAGTTATCATCATCATCCATTTAGTTAATGTCATTGTCATTCTCAAACAAACAAGCCATATTCCATATAGGTAAAGTTGCACAATTTAACAATTTACTTAGATATGCGAATGCACCAATATGCTCATGCTCATATGCATCTCATCACCGATACTCTGGGTATAGCTGAGTGTTCACCCGTCGATGACACACTCTATTCTTCACTCCCGTGAAGTCCCCACCAAAGTAGGATTTTATCTAGAGCTCTCCGGACTAGTCATGTATCTTTCTCACCGACCTCACCTAATAGTTACATGACTTTCTCACCGACTGCTCATGCAACCCATGTCATGATGAATGTAAATGATGCGACATCTTTATTTATTCATCAACATAGTCCATCTCATTAACTCAATATCTACTCATTATCTCATTATCATAATCTCATTCACTCAAGGTCATCAATATCATGTATAAGAATAAGTGAACGAAAGCATAATAAATAGCATGATAAGTAACATCAATGATCATGGTGAACAACCCATTGTTCACCACTCTACCATATACTTGCCTTCCGCTGTTGTGGCGAGTTAGGAGGCAACGACGAATTTCTCCACTCCGCCCCACCGCCTACACAAATATTTATTGAAATAAGAATAATAAGTTATGACGTGGGTACAAGCGTTTTACCATAACCTCTATCTAATCAACATAACCAAAAACTCAAAATGACGAATTAACTAATCACCAATATCGCCATTACGATCAAGAAGACGAGAAAAATCGTAATTAAATATCTATAACTCGAATGACTTGAAACCAAGTGCTCAAATACTTTTAACGTAATAAAGCTATGAAACTCGGTTGGTGGAATCCTTTGATTCGGCCAAAACGGTGGCCTAAACAACGATTGAAAATACTAACGAGATATCCGCCTGATTTGAACAAAGAGAAAGAACATGGCATAACTTTCCCTCTACAGATCCAATAGATATGATCTTTATCAACTCGGAAAGATAATTTCAAGGGCTACAAAACCTAGTTGGGTGGAAGTTCAATCGACTCTAACTAGATCAAAACCGGGGCAAACCGACAGTTCCAAATTCTCGTGCAGACAGACGGTAGCGATTAAAAATTCATATATCCTAAACCGTAAGGTGGAATCAAGTGATCTCGGTGCCAAAAGAAAGATAACGACATCAGAACAAAACTCTAGAATACGAAAATACCATATTCGCCTCTAAGTAAATCATAATGGCTCGACAAGAAAATCGCAAATCACGTCGGCTCTCCCGACGATCGCGGTAAAACTTCCATATCTCCTAAACCGTAACTCCAAATTAGATGATCTCGGTGCCTAAAGAAAGCTAAGATCAAGGGTTACAACTTTCTAAGAGGCGGAAGATCAAAACGTCTGGAACTTACCCAACTCGACGAACAAAATTGCTTTGACCGCAGGAGGAGGGTGGCGGCGGTTGGAGAGGGAGGAGGGTGGCGGCAGGGAGGGGAAAAGGGAAGGGAAGGGGTTTTAGGGTTTAGGGAGAGATACCCCTTTGGCCACCCTCATGGGCCACCCGGGCCGAGGCCCGAGTCCAAAGTTCTTGAAAAACACAAAACCCCAAAAAAAACGATTCAGATTTTCCCATTAGCTCCTTCTTCTGAAACTTCTTCTAGTACGCCGATTTACTTTTGGGGTATTACAAAGATGTCCCAAACAATGATGCTACTGAACAAAAGACGCACTGGAGGATGCAGCAGAAGCAGTGGCGACGGTGGAGGCGGCAAGACTGGCCGGGGTAGCGGAAGGAAGATGAAGCCAGTCAAGCTCCCAAACATACTGTAAATCACAGCGGCGAGGGCCAGTACCAACCAGAGTCCCTGTTCATCGATCCTGAACACAACAATAATCAGAATCGAGAATAACACGACAACCATGATCAGTGAGCTGACCGGCAGATATGAGCTGCATGGTTAGTTTGGGAATATGAGAAACAGCAGGAACATAAAAAGAGGAATTCGAAAGAGTGTCTCGTCCTGCGACAGAAAGAGAGGTACAATTTGCTGTCTGAACAGTGATAGGAGCAGCTAAATGACGAATGGAAGTGAGACAAGTGGAATCAGATGCCATATGAAAGGAAGCACCAGAGTCAAGAATCCAAGGTGATATACCTGAGGAAGAAGTAGAAGATGGTCTCACTAGAAGACTGTGCAGCAAAATCAACAGAACCAAACGGTGTGTAGCGACCATACGACGCAAGAAGATGAGAAACTTCGAGAATCGAACACCAGAGCTCACGAGAGGATGAACTACACTCGCCCTTCGGAGGATGGCCACCACGACGTAAATTCTTCTTCTTGTAGCAGAATTGCTTCACATGTCTATGCTTGTTGCAATAGGTGCAGTGGAGTCTTCTACCAACAAAGAATGCCTTTGGTGAAGACACAACCGTGATGGAGTAGTCATGGGTGTGTAGAAGATAGAGGAGCCGCTGTGTCGAAGCGAAGGAAGCAACCAAACAGAATGCAGACCGCAACACGAAAGCGAATCTCCTCAGCACGAACAGCTACAAAGGCCTCCAATAAAGTCATACGAGGGTGTCGTGCTAGCAACTGAGCACGAGTTTGCTCATATTCAGCTCGAAGACGTGTCAAGAAGTCGTATATGCGATTTAAACTCCAGCGAGATGAGGCGACGCCGACAAAGATCGACAAGTATGACTAACATCCAGTCCCAAAGAGTCAATCTGATGCCATACCGCATAGAACTCGTCCCACGTGGCATCTCCTCGCCGACCGATCGCTCTTGTCGCACAACAGAAAGATACAACGAATCATCAGATGGCTCGTAGCGGTTGCGCAGATGCTCCCACATCAACTGTGCTGAGGCCAAACCAACCACATCCCCAGTGAGATGCACTTTCATGCTAGCAACTAGTTTCTATGTCTTGTAGGTAACATACTGAGTTTGAAAAGTCTCCATGACATCCTCAAAAGAAGCAGATAGCCCTTTTACGAGTGTCTCGGAAGCATATATTTGACCTAAATAAAATATCTCAATCTATTTGAGAATCTTGGTTTTCATACTATTTCTAGAGAAGCTGGTTGATGTTGTCATGGTGCCTCTTGTAGTTCTTGTTCAGAAGATTGGTATGCTGTACAGCTAGTTGATTTATACTTCCACTCTGACCCTGTTGCGGGTGGGGTTGGGGGGCGGCGCTCCAACTTCAGCTTAAATCTGCAGAAGCTAGAACTCTACTGGGTACGAGTACGACTGGAGGGACCTCAAAGGAAATTAAACCCCTCTTGTGTCAAAAACCTAAAACTCCGCTCCATCAACTTCACTGGGAAGCCAGCTTTTTGGAAGAAGCTAAACTCGAACAAAATAGGCCTTAATCTCTGTTCAGTTTTATAATTTACCTTATAAAGATTTTCTTCTACTAAGCATCTATTGAATGATGGTCAAGTTAATCCATTATGCTGTTGAGATTTTATATTAAATAGGCTTCTAACAATTACGGAAATTATTTTTTGCTTACAGTGATGATAACATTGACATGAATATAGAGGACATGATGGTTATGGAAGCGATTTGGCGTTCCATTCAGGTAAAGTGGAAACTTTTTCATATGTTCCTCAAATGAACATTAATAAGAATATGTACAGTGCATGATGTGAATAATATTATGAATGCTGATTTGTTGTGTCAGGTAATGGTTCTGACGTGCAGCAGAAAAAAGAGACTGTCGTTTGCATAGAATATGAAACTTTGCTGAATTCACAGCATTTCTAGCTAAAAAAGCATGTTGAAATTGGCTTTCGAAAAAAAATAGGAATGTGTTTACTGTTTTACATATTCTGATAAATGCATGACCTAGTCTGCAAAACATGCATTTTTTGCTTCCTATGATAAAAAACACAATTAATTTGCGGAAAAGCATAGTCACATTACTGAGTAATATAGATTATTGGGTTCGTGAGGCTAGTTATCGTTTTCTTTTGGTAATTTATACTTTCAAGTACTAGTATAGTCATTTCACGGATATTTCATGGTAAACTTTTGAGGTTTTTTAAAAGAGCATGCACAATGCAATTGTTTACAGTGGTCCAGAGCCATTTATATTTACCAGTACCACTAAACTCAGTTCTTCCCGTGTTCTTAATATCAAACTGAATCAATCATATTTGTTTTGATGATTCCATGGCTTGCCTTTGCAATATCAGATTATGAGCCAGCTAATAGAAATCTCGAACACAACTTGTTTCGGGAAACTAAGGCTCCGTTTGGAATGCTGGATTTTTTCCTGTTCCTGTGGGAAATGAACTGATTCCTGTGAAATTCCTGCTTTCCAAACAGACCCTAACTTGTTTAGACTTTAGAGAATAGACAGTAGGGCTTTAAATCAGGGTAGTCTAACAATTCCTCATTGATTCTGTTTTTTTGCATGCAATCCACTGTTTGATAGTACATTCAGAAAAAGAGGAGTGTTAAAAAAAATCATCAACTCTATCCAGTAGCCAGTTATTAGTGCTGATTAGGAACCTGTTGCTAATGCAGGTAGTTAGTTGACTAAGTAGAGAACCAGTACTTGAACTGTGTGACGGACAGTTCTTGACTTTTGTGCTCTGAAAATTTGCTTCTCGCACTTAAAAGTGCCAGATTTCGTGCATGCAAGACGGTTTTCGGGCATGAACTTGATGGTGTATTTTCTTCATATGTACTGTTATTTCCTTTGTCCTTCAAGTTTGTATTTGCTCATTTGTGTGGTCACTGTTCTCCAAATAGGTTGCAGTTTCATACAGTGCTGTGTCTTTTGGCTCTCTAATGGTTGATGATGTTTCCACACTTCTTTCGTCATTTTCCCTTCTGAATAGCGTGTTGCAGTTGTACAGTGTATTTAAAGTTAAGAGTAACTAAACAGAATTTAATGAATATGATGTATAATTTTTCTGCTGTTACAAAGCTGACAGTTCCCACTGAAACTTGCTTAATTCCCAGCCGTGTGCCTGTTATTTGTCAATGGTTGCAAGCTACAACCAAACCATTAATATGATTACATAGAACGCCCTAGGTCAACAAATAGGTAACATTGATGGTACTTAAGCAAAGACCAATGCATTAGTAAAAGTATTATTGAGACTGGGCTCAGCTGAGGAACAAACTGATCTTAGCAGGGTTTACTGTCGTAGATCTAGAATCGATGAGCAACATCTATTTCATCTAAATTTTCATACGATCCTAGACTGCATATTGCATTGCATTACTTTTGATTGTTTTCAAGTAAACATATGTTTCTTAAGTAGTCGGCTCACCATACCCCTGAAAATGCAAATTTTTGTTTAGAATTGCTTTGAATTGATAAAGAAATGTAGTTTTGTTGAACGAAAGAAAGGCACACATGCTTAGTTTCTACTAGAGCTCCTTTTGAGATGGAAATTATTCTTTAAACTAGATGTAGCCCAAACAAACAATCTAATTCTTCTAAGTACCGCATCTACTTTGAATTTTGATGCTCCACATTATAAATAATAAGCTGGATTGGGAAAATTCATGGATTATCTTATAGTACAGAAAAGTTTGAATGCATATCTGCTTCTAAATGTGTTCACGTTTCTCTCTGAGCAGGAGCAGGGAAGTATAGGAAATCCTGTTTGTGGTAGCTTTATGCCTGTAATTGAGCCACCCTCGCGTGAACAGCAGGCATTCGTTCCAGCTGCTCCTCTAGAAGTAGCTCATCCCGGTGGATTTTCTTGTGCTGTTGCCGCTTTGGCTGAGCACCAGCCACCAATCATGGATTTCTCTTACATGACTGGCAGTAGTGCTAGTGCGTTCCCATTCTTTGACATGCTCCGCCGGCCATGCAGCATTGCTGGTGGAAGCATGTCTGTTGTGGAGAGTTCACCGGATAGCTGGAGCGGGATAGCACCAAGTTGCTGTAGGGAAGTGGTAAGAGAGGAAGGAGAGTGCTCAATCGACCACTGGTCGGAGGGTGCAGAGGCCGGAACAAGTTATGCTGGCTCAGACATCGTGGCGGATGCGGGGACCGTGCCACAGTTGCCTTTTGCTGAAAATTTCAGCATGGCTCCAAGCCACTTTCGTCCGGAGAGCATTGAAGAACAGATGATGTTTTCCATGGCTGTTTCTTTAGCAGAAGCTCATGGTAGAACGCACACGCAAGGGTTGGCATGGTTGTAACACAGTGATTTTGACGCTTTGCTGCCCTTCCCCTTGCGCTGCTGTAGTTCTTCTCCCCTGCTTCTGCTTCTTTTTGCCACCCGCTTTTGGCCTTTTTGTTTCTCTTTTTGCATGTGTTGCTTCATGGTTTGATATAGTTCCTGCTATAGCTCTCCATTGTTATTGCTTATATGTATGTAAAATGGAATATGGGGAAATAGGAAAGAAAATGGGTCACAGTTCTTTTGACTAGTGGGATGCAGTGTGTTTCCGCATTGAGAAGAGCATATAAGATCTTGCGAGTTGCAGCTATGCCAGGTGATGGAGGTGTTGTGCTTGTCAGTATTCCCCTCGTAATGTGCATGATGACACGTTTTGGGATCTTGTCATTCTTGTGCAAGTAGTGTACAGCAGCTGATGGAGAAATCCCTGTGTCCCTGACTCGTTTTGTGTGTACACTGAAGATTAGGCTTCTCTCCAGAGTTATTTCGGTTTATACCTGATATTTCGTTATTTTCACTCCTGTTTCATTTTTGAATAACATTTCGTCCGAAAGATAGGAAACATTACCAGTTAAGTCACAATTGTCTTGTTTCTAGTTGCTCCCGAAGTTATCCAGTCCTGTAGCGATTTAAGGAACACTAGTCTTGTAGTCTTGTGCTGGTGTCCTGACAAACATGTAGGAGAGCTGCGTATTCATCTCCTTTGGTAAGGAGAAAGTACAGACAAGCAACAAGCCAACAACGGAGTTGGAACAGGAGGAAAGAAGAGTGGGGAGCGAACTGAAACGACATGGCCGATCCCCTGATGGGCATGCTTGGTTCACTTGCTCGTCCTTACCATCAAGGCTGGATAAAAAGGGTGGGCAAACGAATTAAGCATCCCTTGGTTGCAACCGGTGAGAGGTAGGCGTACAATTTGCCTCGATTGGAACCCATTCCTTGTAGAATTTCTACGAATCCTAATGCTTTGTTTCTGTCTAAATTTCTGCGAATCCTGTACGTTCCAAACTCGCAATAAGAATGTCCAAGTCGTGCTTTGAAGAGGAGAAATGAAGGGGCTTCAAGCGCATGGACCACCCCCCACCCATGGGCTGGCCTCCCTAGCCTGCAAACAGAACGCGCTGGCGCTGCTCTAGGCTGTTTCTACCCGCGAGCCCAGCCGGGCGTCCTGCCTTGAAATGTTTGGTTCGCACCTGGTCAGGACGCTGTCCGGATCCTGCCAGAGTGGTGTTTGGTTGTGTACGCCTGCCAGGCCTGGACCAGGCACCCAAATCGAATGCCTGGAAGCAGGCGAGCAGCCCACATGCGCCGTCGTCTTCCCTGTCGTTGTCGGCGCCCCGCTTGCAGCACTGAGCGCCGCCTCACTCGGCTCTCGCCGTCGCCCCCTCCTCGCTCGGCCTCTGCCGCCGCCTCCTCGCTCCGCTTTCTCCGCCACTGAGCCGCCTCCTTCCCCCGCTGCCGGAAGAACACGGATGAGGAAGGAAGAGGGAAACATGTTTAGTGGTTTTACACTTTCTCATTCGCAAAACATTTTTTAAAGCTTTCTTGAGGTTTAAGGCACCAACCAAACACCATATTTCAGGCTTGCTTAGCTAGATAAAAATTATCTACTTTTCAGGTTACATTTAGGCACCACTTTTTTCAAGTATGGAATCTAGGGCACCAACCAAATAAACCCTAAGGGTGTGTTTGCTTGCTGCCCTGGAGCGCGACTGCCTGGCTAGGACTAAACTGAGAGTTTGCTGAGATCCTCGCTCAGGCCTATATGACAAAAAACGAGTGCATGATTCCCAGGCACTCGATCCACCATTTATGTATTCGATCCACCGTCCCATATTTCATCCACTAGTCTCAGCCAAAGGATCCCAACCAAAATTCCTATCTTTAGTTTTATCTGGCCACGCAAAAATCATCTGATTTCCATACTACCCCCATGCACAACTTTATAACAGGCATGGAGCCCAGACCACCAACCAAACAAGTCCTAAAAAACACCGGCTCCTAACCTATCATCTGTTCGTCTTCGTTGTCATCATCATCATAAAAGAAAAGAAAGAAAAGGAAGCGGTGATGAAAAAGGATTGGGATTGGGACCCAGTGTGTTTGGTTGGATAAAATAAGTTGTATATATATATGAGATAGTTCTGGATATGCCTTCATCCCTCTGTTTGGTTGAGTGTATCGAACCAACTGGTTTTGGATGGGCAGTACAGATTCTAGAAATATTCCCGTGAGATACTGAACCATTCCGTTCGATGAAATTGGTCGAACCAAGCGGTACAGGACGGACCTGTCCTCTCACATCGCGTGTGCTCACCACTCACGTTAGATATTAACGAGTTTGCCATTAGCGGTTAAATTTAAAGAACAAATTTAGCTATAATTTGTATATTTAGAAATGATTAGTGTTTAATTACTAAAATAGTTCAATATCAGTGGGTCACATTGTGATTAAAAATTGCATTAAATTAAAGAATGGCTAGTAGTATATTATTAACCTTTAAATCAAAATATAGAACTTAACTAGAGATTAAGTTAGAAAATTATATATTAATTAGAAAAGGATAGTTACGTCAAAAAAGAAGGAAGAAAAAGAGAAAAAAGAAAATGAAAAAAGAAAAATAAATAAATAAATAAAAGAAAAGAAAAGAAAAATACTATAGAGGTAATCTCACTAATGTAGAGAGGAGGTTACCGAACCAACCTTATTCTCTTAACCAAACATAATCTCGTACCATTCGTGTTCCAAACTATACAACCAACTAAACACATTCGTATATCATCCATTCATCCTATACAATTAACCAAACATACTGCTATATGTACCACCCTATTCAGAACTATCTTACCTTGTTCAACCTCGTTCCAGCAAGCAACCAAACACTAGCTACTTCGTCACCCACGCATCAGCTATATACTTCCTAGCTAACGTTCATGCATGTGTCTCCTGAATCATGATGCTTATTCCTTTATGTTCCGTGCATGCATATCAACGTAAAAGCGTACGTACGTCAAACCCTTTTTTTATGAGAAATATGAACCCATGATTATCCCAGGTCTTAGCAACATTCAAAGGCTTTACGAAACTAGTCCAATACTCATGTTTTGCTACGAAATAATAATAATAATATATCATTAACCATCGTCGTGCTCAGTCTACAATGCAAGTGATCTGCTGGTAACCCATTCTTGAAAAGATAGATGAAATCTTTGGACTTCTTGAGCACCAGCTTGGGCAGTTGGGGTGTGAGGAGAGTGGAGAGGAGGCTATGAGTGGCCAACCGTACACATGGGAGGAACCGAGAAAGAACGAGATCCAACGGCTCACATCTCACGAGGAAAGATAGATCTAACGGCTCACATCCCATGAGAGAGGACGGACCGCTACCAATTCATTCTTTTAAGTAGTAGAGATATGAACGTGCTATCTCAACTCCCAAATCTCAACCAATTAGGGATGGGAGTGGGTCCGCCTGACCTAATGGATAACCGATCCGAACTCAAATTTCCAGTGAGATGGGCAGATGTACAACCCACAAAATAATCAGACTAATACCTATTGATCGGTTGGTTCTAGTGGTTCGACCCTGACGCGAACACCTAAAGGCACCACCCCAATGCCTTGGCGGCACTCCACCCGGACGCCTCGACGCGAACGCCTGCAGGGTTGGTCCAGCGCATCGCCGCAGCCCGCCTCCGATGGGCCACTGCCTATATCTTCCACCCCTACGCGCCACCGCCACCGCCACCGCCTCCATCCCTCCACGCTAGGAACCGCCGCTCAACAAGACTGTCTTCCTCAGGTCCGAGATGGTACAATCCTCCCCTCCTCTTTGCTCCTCCGTTCAAATTCATCACCTTAATATCTTGAATCTTTCCCAACGTTGGTCTAGTTTTGCTTTGCAGACGACTGTGCCGCCGCCGGCGGGGGTGGTTCCAACGGGCGCCACGGTCTCCAGTGCCAAGAAGCGGCGGAGCTGCGAATGACGTAGTAATGGAAGTCGGAGAAAGTTGGAAAGTGGGAGGTATGTATAGAGTGATGAAACGTATGTAGGTGATAATGCAGCAAAGGGGTCGACCCTCCAGGGCCGGCCCATGCCCCTCAAAAAAATGTATGGTCACCTCGGGTTAGATTCGGATCGAACCGCCCCTAGCGGTCCCACCCCTACAACCAATCGATCATTCGACTGCGTGCCTTTCAGTTTTGCATCTTGAAATTCGTGGATGGAGCAACGGCCATGGAAATGAGGACAACCAAGCGTAGTACTGGTACACCGTACTTCTCGATCGATTATTCTCGCCAAGCACGGAACAAATTAAAACGGCACAGAAATGTTACATCTCATCTCGTAGGTAGCTTTTATGGAATTGATACTTAGTTATCGATCGTACTGTTGTCAGCTTGTTAGCCAAGAAAAAAGCACTTGTATAGAAAATTGATGTTCAGTTTCACTTTGGAAAATTATTTTTGCACACCACCACAAAGTTCATAAGTCACTGATCTGTCACTATAAAACGTTCTCTCCCTCACACGCCAAACTCAACATGTGGTTGACTTGTCAGATTTTCTCTATAATGGCCATATCTCCCTTCCCTATCTCTCTCTCTCTCTCTCTCACCTCCTACTCAACGAACAAGGCCAGCCACCGGCACCTTGCTGAAGAACGGATCTGGAGAAGAATACCTCGCCGACGGTGGGAGTCGGATCTGGAGAAGAAGACATCGCCGTGGTGGGAGACTTGGATCCGAGAGAAGACCTTATTGGCTGTGGGATCCGGCCTCGTTGGGTCCAATGTCTTCCTCATCAAGGAGGTCGTCGTCACCACTATAGAAGGTGCGGAGGTCGGGCCTATAATACCATGTTTAATAAGAGAACAAAAAGGGATTAAAGAGGAGGGAGTGGGCTAGCCCAAGGCCCAAACCGAGTCCACTTTGGACTCGGCATGGGGGGTGGGCTGCCACCCTATAAAGGAGAGGAGGGGCGCCAGCCCAATACCTAACTACACGCCTACTGCCCCCTACCAGCCGCATGTTCCTGCCTCAAGCCCTAGCACCTACCGCCCTAACTTCAGCCGCCTTGCTGCACTAGCCGCCGCACGCCACCGCTAGCTGCCCCTGCCCCTCTGTCGTGCCCCTGTCGCACTTATGGCTTATGGAGTGTTGCTGTCTATAATTCTTTTGTTGTTAATAACAGTCGTGTAGATTGCATTATTTCTTACAGTAGATGGTCAAATTAAATTATGGTCATAACTAGTATTAGTTAGACAATTTTTCATAGTTTTCACAAGTGGTAGGGTTTGCTATTTTTCATGTGGTAGAAAAATAGATATAAAATTGTTAAGCATGTTGTTATGTAGTGTTCTAGATTGACCTTCGGTGTTAAACATGGGGAATTAGAAGGCGTAATCAGAGAGTTTTCATAACTAGGAAATTGTAGAAAATTTTGTATAGATTCCATAAAACATAGATTTTGCTATGTTTGGATTCCAGTGGTAAATGTGATGGCTATTTGATCAACAAGACAACAGGTGGTTGTTCGGTCAAGCGGGGTTAATTATATTGGGTTTGCCTATAGGAGCGATGTTGAATTATTTTATGTTTGTGTAGCGTGGTTACATATTTTTGAGGAGGATTATTGGTTTTGTTCAGGGAGTGTTGCTACAAGTTTGGTCCCACCTTTTTATCGTTTCGGTTTTCGTGACTAAAAGTCAAGTGCATGATAGAGTGGTGGACATCGGTTTGGTTGCTACTTGTCTTTACAATTAACTTTCTATGAAATTTATTTATGCTTATTTAAATACCATGATAATATTGATGACATGATAATGATGATGGTATGGTAATGATGATGATATGTGTGAGAACCCAGGGTATTTAACTTGTAATACTTAACCATCTGATTGATCATAGTATTACAAATTAAATATCCCTCTGTCGATGTATTGTGTACCTCTCAGGAGCAGTACATATACATCTTTACAAGATTTAAAGCATCAATTCCATATACAAGTTATTACAAATACCAAGTCTCCATAATTTACAACACATAAGTCATTCAAAGTTCATTTTACACAAATAACACCGACCGGCCAAATGACAAGATAAATAACTAAAGTTGTAGCAAACGCAAAAGCCATAAGATGACAATAAGCAAAAGCCAACCGACTACCCTTACCCACAAGGCAACCGACCAGAAACTCGCCAAGCTAGTCGTCCTGCACGAAGTCGGTCTCACAATAGTTGATCCCTTGGGGATCAACCTCCTCTGAAATTGCAGCAATCGGGTTGAGTACAAAATTGTACTCATAAGTCTTACAAGCAAAAGAATAAATAGATGCATTCATGTATAAAAGAAAATACTACTACACTAAGCAGTTTTCAGTATAATGCAGTTTTCTTTGCAATAGAGTAATATATTGTAATTTTTTTAGCAAATCTATTTTAAAATATTTAAATAACAGAGAGATAACATTTATAAATATAATTAACATCCTAGAGGTGACTTTCTAACAGCCACCACAACATAGCACGAATTACCTATTCGTACCATCCGATTTCAAGTTTTAATGAAAATGATGTAGTCTAATTCTTATGGGAAATAACCAAGCGTGTCTATAACCTAGGATGAGGCTATTTGAATAGATTCACTACTACAGAAAAGCTCATCACAGACGGTTCGTAACAGTCATCACAGACGGTTTTTGAACCGTCTGAAATTTTATGTCTATGATAACAAGCGGTTATCACAGACGGTTCCAACCACGAACCGTCTCAGGATATTAAAGAATCACGCACGGTTCGTCGTTGGAACCGTCTGTGATATTATGAATCACGCGGTTCTAACCACGAACCGCTCGTGATACACCTAATTAATTTTTATCGTATTTTCACTAGCCTCGTGAATTGCTAGCCATACCTCCAAAACTAGCAAGCGTAAACATATCATAGATAATTGTTGACAACTCAAAGTGATCATTTAACTCAAAATCAATTACAAAAGAATGTTTCAAGTATATATTGTCGCTAGAGTTACAAATTGAATTACAACTACCAAAGTGAATTACAATATTGAATTAATTGTTTCGAGGTCGCTCATCGGTGTCGACGGCGTGAAACTCTCCGATGGTGTTAACTATGTCCGCTTTGATGAAGCCGCAGAGCTCCTCGAACGCGTCGTGACTCGTCCATCTCGAGTGCATTTAACTCTATGTTCAAGCCCCGCCGCTAGCTAGTGAGTAAAGTAGTAAGCATATATATTTAAATTTATAATTAAGAAATAATTATTACGAGATTGACAAACCTGGGGATCGTGCGTCCTAGAAGCAATCAATAGCTGGATATGATGGCATACGTAGAATGCGCATAGGTGATCTCGTTTTTGCTGGCGACACTGCAAAAATAGAATTACATATATATGCGCATATTGTGTTGTAGCACGTACCGGAAATCGCATCCTGTGAGTCAGTGTGGCGCTCGTTCCCTTGTATAAACCTCCCTCGGCAACATAGCCGATGAACGCCCTACATGATTCAAAAAAGTTATCCTCGTCCATTTCAAACGAAGGAAGACTACAATAGAGTTATATGCGAAGGAAATGAACATACCTGTCGAGTATTCCTTTAAGAAGGGTGAAGTCATGATTTTTGTTGAGTAGAGAATCAAGGTACAATACCATGTTCCTCTTTGGCATAAGAATCAGAAGAATCCAGTGGAACCTACTCGTGTATGTCGATATAGTCATAAACCTATGTTGAAACGTAATTTGTATAGCAAATATTGAAGCACTTACTTCTGGTTGTAGGGCACCATTATGTAGTCCTTGTCATCCAGAGCAAGCAATCCTATTTTATGTAATTCTTGACGTAGGATGCGTCTTGGTTGATTGTTTGCTCAGAGACCACGTGTGGGTCGAGGAAACCCACCGGTTCTTTGATTCGACGGGCACATTTCATAATGTATATGTACATAAGCAATGAGTTATGATATTTATCGGTATCACGTGAGTGTAGAAATTGATTGTACACACTTACCGTGTCCAGCATCGTAGAAGTGAGGCGTCGAGGGCAGTTAGGTTGTATAGGTAATATAAGTCTTCGAAGCCCACGACAAAGTGGCCAGGCTCGTGGAGAAAATGCTCCCTCCCGTATCTGACGGTGATTCCAGTATGACCCCTTCTCTCGAGTCTTGCGCAAGTACCAATCATGCAAAGCTTGACAAGCTACTCCTGAGCTCTTTATTTCTGCGCTGGAGACCAACGGACTTCCGAGGGAGTATTTCACGGGTTTGAGAGGTGCCTTAATGTTCTTTGATTTCGATTTCTCCTTAACGAGGCGGCTGAGGGACGTCTTCCCGTGAGACGCCTCAGGGACCGATATGGTGATACGCTTGTCTTGTCCCTTCGCCGTCTTCTCGACGGGAAGCGATGTGGCGGCCTTCTGATGCTTTGGTTGAGGCGGACTCATCAAGGGTCCTATTGGAGAGGCAGGTCCTCGCCGCTATCACGCCATGAAGGGTCCAAAGGCGATGTCCTTCTTGGGCCACTGGATAAAAGTGTACGTGGTATCCCCTAGTGTTCTGATTTCTTCGTTCAGGGGAATCTCCAGCGGGATGGCTATGAAATTGTCATGTACCATGTCCACCTGCACTCTGGCATAACCCTGCGCCAGCTGGGCACCGTGTTGCACTGCCCCTTCTTGGTATGGATACACCATACCCCGCCCAGCCTCAATAGGAATCGACCCAACCATCCTCACTTGGAGCTTGCAGGGCGTCGGCTCCTACAAAATGGTACACAATTAGCTAAGGCGTCCTATAGGTCTATCTTTGGAGCACTCCAGAGATGTACATTACCTCGATGTCGTCGATCGGTAATTGCACGTCGTCATGTCCAGAATTATGTGTGGACGCGACGCTACTCCGATATTGAGGAGGACTTGCTCCCAAATTAACAGGGGCGGCTTGCGCCTGCATGAGTTCATTTACTTGGTTCTGCAAGTTTGTTATTTGTTCTTGAAAATTTCCAACAATCATATGTTCCAACCGAGCATCGTACTGGTCCTTGGATCTCTTCCTCCTATACGTATCGGAGTTGTGTGGGAATCCATCCCTCCAAGGTACGTAAACCCTAACGCCTCACGTGCGACCCGGTGCTCCTTGTTTCCTGGGGTCAGACAGACATCCTTCTCCCTGTCTACTTCGAAGGAACCTTGGGAAGATACGGAAGTCAATGCTTCCTGCAAGAGGACATCATGTTATTGTAGACACCATGAAGTTATGGACATACTAATAATTAAGTGGTTCCAGAAATTTACCAGGCGTTGAGATACTGCCTCGTCTGCCGGGTTTGTGAAAGAGATGCTGCCCGAAGACGTGGCTGATACCCTCGCTCTTAACCAGGCTCGAGCGTGCTCGCCTGAGATCTCAGCAAACGGTCGTGCAGTAGTCTCGTCCTCCGCCGCCCACTGTGTGGCTTTACCCGTGTACCCAGCGGTGCCGAGTCTGTGGGGGTGAGTGTTTTGTGCCTGGATAGCTTTGTGCGCCGTACGTTGCTCGTGAAATTCGGCCGTCGTCTTCATCTGCACAAAGGCGTCCCATGTATCCCGTGACAAAAATTGATACGTCGTGAAGGGCGTCCGACCCGTGTTCACGTACTGCGTGACAATCAGGCTCTTGAAGGTCCTCCACGCGTGGGACATCGCCAGCAGCGTGTGCCATCACACACGTGCCTGGTCTGCTTAGGGAAAGTGAACGAGGCAGAAAGTTCAGTCCATAACTGGTCTCTCTGTACATCCGTCAGAGGCTTCCAGGTTGGGGTGGTGATGTGGACCCGTTCCCTTGCAAGTACCCCGCAGATGGTCCGGAATCTCGCAGCTGCTTTCTTAGGACTCAGCGGGATCCCGACGTCACTGACCTCCGTGATCGTCATGCGGCCTGAGGGCAATTTGGAGATTCCTCTTCCTTCTCGCCTGCGTACCACCTTGATCGGAGATCTAGACGCATTTGGCGACGTCGCTGACGGCGGTGAAGACGGTGCCTCTGCCATCTATATAAGTTACGTACGCAATGATTACATAATCAAATATAAGTTTCCCATTGAACCTAAATATATGATACGTAGTAAATAAAATATATGAAATTGCCCTCGATACAGGAAACTCCTGGGGTATCAGCCCTACACACTAAAACAAAAGGAAACACAACCCCCCAAACCACACTAACAAATTTTACCCCTAATCAGAACATCCAAAAAAACGGTCAGCAACTAAACTCGTTTCTTCATCTACTTCTCGACGTTGTAAATATAATAATATGCCTTGTAAATATAATAATATGACACCGTTCATATCTGTGTATCGCAGTCAGATATTACGCAGCTAAGACGCATACAAGAATCCTCACAATCTTTCAAAGTAAAGAAGTCACACAAATAATAATCATCGAACATATCAACGATAGCATATCATATCAATGGCTACCTATGTATCTGTGTTCCAAGAATCAATTGCCCAAGACAACTTCAGAAACTGCAAAGTGTAACAATTGAATGGATGTCTATGTTCATGGTTACAATGAATTATCCAAAGACTGACACAACAAGAACTTGTTAAAGTTAGAACACTCCAACCATCCACCATAAACAATCCCACTATTGCCATCCATCCATTGACTACCACAGAAAACCTCAAGAAAAGAAACTGCTTTCCCCTAAATCACCAGCCTGAAAACTATTTTGATGTGCCTATGTGACGCTGACAACTAATGTCTTAACATGTCATGAAAAACGCAATCAACTGAACCTATGGTTGGACATTCAGCACATTGCTTCCAGACAGAAAAACTTAAATCAAACCTTAGAACAACCTATTGCATCTGAAACAAAGTGGCAATTATAAAGACCACCCAGATCAATACTTAAAACATCCCGAGAGTCTTTCCATTCAGATTATTGAGTAGTTATAGTTAAGCAGCCAGTAAGCAATTAAGCACACACCCTGACACCAGTCTATGCAGCGAGTCTCAGGATACATACAGAGATATGGTAGAGCACACAAGAGGATACAACAATACTTAGCCCGCGGAAGAGTACGGTGATGGTGGACTGGTGGGGGGTTGGGGTTGGGGTTGAGTTCAGTGAGTCGCGACGTGGGCAACGACGGTACTTTGCTCGAACTTGGTCTCCCATCGGTGAGGACGCCGAGCTCCTTGTCGGGGGAGGCGACGGCGGTGGCGGCCACAGCTGTGGGGAGCGTCGGCCGGCTTATGGGATGGCCGAGGCGGTGGGGCAAAACTTCCGTGGCACCGAATCGGCCAGAGGGCACCGTGGCGGAACGGGAGGCGGCGCGGTGGCGCGGATCGGGGTGGCGACGCGGCGATTCGGGAAGTGTTAAGAACTAGGGCAATCGCACAACCATTCGAGCGAGCACTTATAGACTAACATCACTGCGGTTCTTTAATAGAACCGTCAGGATGATTTATCACTGAGCGGTTCTATTAAAGAACCGCTCGCGATAACCCTAAACATCAAAGACGGTTCTTTAATGGAGCCATCGTGATGTGAGTAATCCTGAGCGGTTCCATTAAAGAACCGCCTGCGGCCGTGCGATCTTGAATCGTGCTATGAGTAATCGAGATCGAACGGTTCAAGTGAACGGGGCGATCAGCCGGTCCGATCGGCCACTCAATTCAGGCTGTGATCTCCAAATCGGACGGCTCGGATCCAGGAGCGGGAAGGCCCGAGTGGTCCGAACGGGTACGAGATTTGGACTGGAGGATCTCCATCGGACGGCTCACACACGACACGGTTAGGCGGTTGAGCTGAACCGCGAGACTCGGGTCGGAGTCTGACTCAGGTTCGAGCCCGAGTAACAGTGATTCCAGATTCTGAATTGAAAGGCTGAGATGATTTGGGAATTTCTAGAGGTAGCACCACAACTCCAAAAATTCTGAAATTTTTAATGAGTGATCCTAACTTCAAGATAAACCATTCATGAATTTTCCAAAATTTCTCATGCAGTGCATTGCCCGCTAGAAAATTCACAAGCTGCTGGACAGGGGGTTTGACCAGGGAGACAACAGATTTGACCAGCCCTTAGAAATAGCAAATAATTTCTAAAAATTATGAAATTTCTCAGGGAGGTTACCCAGATGATCAAGAATTTAGGAAAAATATTTCCCGATGATGATCACAAGGTTTGGCTAGAAGACCTTGAATTGCAACACTTCGAGTCAATAACCTTTATTGAATTTGAAGTCCACATTTCAAGGAGATAAATTCTAGAGAATTCAAATGACAACAAGTATGCATCCAAAAGTTTTAATTTATCCTCATTTTTATACATTTAAAACACAACTAATTGCCGGTCGATCCGCTAAATCGGTCGATCGCTAAGGGCGGGCCGGTCCGACCGCTCGACATGATGATCCGACCGATTTAGCACCTGGCCGGACCACTGTGCCATGTAGCAATGCACTTTTAACTTTGCTCAAATGAAAAAACACATTTGCCCATTTGTGTGCATTTCCAACAAGGTTTCAAAGATGATATTCTCAACAAGTTGATAACTCTAACAAGTCCACATTAACATCAACATTAGAGATGACAAGTCCATAACACATGTTAACATCAAATTACAATGGAATACATGCTTAATTGAAATATAGTCCTTCATGATGATCGACGCGCATATAGCTAGCTTCCTCACTGGGTTCTTCCTCCAGTCTGATGTCGTCTCCAAAAGGAGGCAACTCGTCAAATTGATTGTACTCTTCCTCATCCACGACATTCCCAACTCCGACAATCCTTATTTTCCCATGAAGAACTACGTGGCGGTTCTTATTTGCTGGGTCCGTTACATAAAAAACATGAACAACTTGCTTAGCGAGTACGAATGGTTCGTCCTTGTATCCGACACGCTTGAGGTCCACAAGAGTGACGCCTGCATTTGTCGACCTTCATGCCCTGCGGAAGTTTAACCCAATGACATCGAAACAGGGGGATCTTGAAAAGTACATAGTCGAGCTCCCAAATCTCCTCTACGAACCCATAGTACGAGTTCAACCCGGGTGCCCCCGCGGTATGGAACCCCTCGTGAAATGCATCTATGCGGACACCGCTGTTCTAGACTGTGCTCTTCCTATCCCGAAGTGCCAGATAAAACGTGTACCCATTTATGTCGATCCTTGCCATGTCACAATTGTAAATTTTGGTCCTTTGGCCAACCATAGCAGCGTTTCATCACTTGATGACCTCCAAGTGAATCGCATCTTTAACCATTCGTTGAATCGACGGTTGTGCTCTCTCGTTATCCAAACCTCCGACCAGTCTGGATTCTGTTAGTGTACCATGTCTTTGTGCTCGTCGATGTACGGGGACACTTGGATCATGTGTTGCAAGACCGTGAAATGGGCCTGCGTGTATGTATCTACATCGGGAGTGATTGCTTTCCTCCCGATGGTCCCGATACCCTCCAGTCTCCCCTCGTGACGAGATAGAGGCACACCTATCGGTTCCACCTAAGCCATGTAGTCGACGCAGAACTCAATGAACTCTTCGGTTGCATAACCTTCGATGATACTGCCCTCCGGCCGAGATCGATTCCATACGTAGGACTTCAGAATTCCCATGCATCTCTTGAAAGGGTACATATGACGTAGGAACACAGGGCCTCAAATCTTTATCTTTTTCACAAGGTGACCAATGAGATGGACCATGATATCAAAAAATAACAGAGGGAAATACATCTCAAGATGACATAGAGTCGTCACCACCTCGGCCTGCAGAGCGTCGAGTCCTTCGGGATCGATGACATTCTGAACAATTGAGTTAAAGAAATAACACAGCCTAAAGATTGCCTCTCGGACCTTGTTTGGCAAGATACTCCTAATTGCAACAGGAAGCATCTGTGTCATCAGCACATGAAAATCATGAGACTTCATACCAATTAATTTCAATTCTTTAATGGAAAGAAGTTTCTTAATATTGGCGGAGTAACCGGACGAAACTTTCACACCATGTAAGCTTTGACACAGTTCATTTCTCTCGGCCTTGGACAAAGTGTAGCAAGCTGGGGGAAGGTACGTTCATTCTTTATCGGTCTCTTTCGGTGCTAACTCGGTTCTTATGTTCATATCAACCAAGTCACGCCGTGTGTTAACACCGTCTTTTGTTTTGCCACTAATGTTCAGTAAGAGACCAATCAAGCTATCACATACATTCTTCTCCACGTGCATGACGTCGATGCAGTGGCGAACTTCTAAGTGCTCCCAATAGGGCAAGTCCCAATAAGGCAAGTCCCTTTCCAAGCACAGCATCGATATCCTTAACCATATCATAGACCTCTTTCCCTCTAAAAGCCCTTGGAGCTGAACCGTCCTCCTTATTTCCGTCGAATTGTTTCTTCATCTTGCGGTATGGGTAAATCCTGGGAAGGAACCTACGGTGACGCATATACACAGTTTTGCGCGAGTTGTTCAGCCATACACTCTCGGTACCATCTAAGCAGTGCGGACATGCTTTGGCTCCTTTTGTACTGAACCCCGATAGGTTACCAAGGGCAGGAAAATCATTGATGGTGCAGAATAACAAGACGCGTAAAGTGAAGTTCTCTCGTTTGTACGCATCCCATACTTGTACCCTTTCGTTCCAAAGTGTCACAAGATCTTCCAACAATGGTGCTAGGTACACATCAATATCGCTCCTGTGTTGCTTCGCCCTTGGATAAGTAGTGACATCAAAATGTATTTCCGCTTCATACACAGCCAAGGAGGAAGGTTGTACATACATAGATTCACGGGCCAAAGTGCTATGTCACCGCTCATGTTACCGAAAGGATTCATTCCGTCCGTACTCAACCCTAACCTTATGTTCCTGGTTCGACCGAACTCTTCAAGCTCCGATCGAAGTTTCTCCACAAGGCAGAATCAGCAGGGTGTCTGAGCTTCCCATCTTTCTTACGCTCCTCTGATTGCCAACGCATCAATCTTGTCTCCTTTCGGTTCGCAAATAAATGCTTCAAATGTGGGATCACAGGCAGATACCACAACATCTTAGCAGGAGGTTCTTGCTTCACCTTAGCAAGATTCTTACGCTTGTATCGGATGCTTTGCACACGGACATACATGCATGTCTGCATACTCTTACTGTAGAGGATACAATCGTTCGGACATGCATGTATTCTTTCTACTTCCATTCCCAATGGATAAAGAACCTTCTTAGCTTGGTAGGTCGTGCTGGGCAACACGTTTCCCTCTGGAAGGATGTCAACTAAGAGACCTAACAACGCCGTAAAACTCTTGCCGGACCAACCATTGCTTGCCTTCAATTTTAGCAGTTCAAGCACGGTTGATAACCTTGTGTATTCCGACATGCAGACAGGGAACAAAGGTTTCCCCGAGTCCTCCATTAAGCCCTTGAATCTGCAAAACTCTCTCTCACCGTATTTCCCTTCTGCATCGCGTAGCATCTGATCCAGATTGTCATTATGCGACCTATCATCATCAAAAGCACATTCCATACCCTGCATATCGTTGACTTCCTCGGCGATGTTGTCACATCGACTTCCAGATAATCGCTCTTCACCGTGATCGCTCCAACATGTATATCCTTTTTTGAAACCCCTTCGTATTAAGTGAGCTTCGATCTGCGCTGGGTTGTTAAACATTTTCATATTACCGCAATCAATGCATGGACAGTACATAAATTTTATCCGATTCTTCAACATATCCTGCTAGGCGGCTCTTCTAAAAGCAAACACGCCATTAATATACTCTTCACTCACACGGTTCTCAATGTACATCCAGTTTCGGTCCATCTACACGTATACGCACGTAACAAATTAATTAGTGTTAAATTATATTAATAAACTGCAAGTACCCTTCATAATGACCAAACACATTAGTGATTGGTCTAGAGCAAATATAAAGGGTTACAGATCGTTACACATTAGTGATAGAGTAAAAATAAAGGGTTACAGATCGTTACCCCTCTCTCCAAGGTGGCGGAATGTGGGAGGAGGCAGCAGAGGTGCCGCAATGGGGGAGGAGGAGGCAGGGGTAACAGTTCAAAACGGAATGGGCAGCAATGTGCATGGAAGGAGGCAGCAGCAGCAGGGTGGCACAACGGGGGAGGAGGCAGTAGCAGCAGCAGCAGGGTGGCCAATGGGGAGGAGGCAGCAGCAGCAGTAGGGTGGTGGCGCCTCAAATGGAATGGAAAGGGGGCCTGTCGGGAGCATCTATTTATAGTGCTTGTATATCACAGACGATTCTTTACAAGAACCGTCTGTGATACTGTATCACAGATGGTCTGTGATAAATAAGTATCACAGACGTTTCTTTATACGAACCGTCTATGATGAGTACTATTATCACAGACGGTTTATATTAACCGCTCGTGAAGTATCACGCATAGCCAGATAAAGAACCGCTCGTGATACTTATTTATCACAGACGGTTAACGAAGAACCGTCTGTGATAATTTTATCACAGACGGTTAGCATGTTTTGTAGTAGTGATTATACCCTGCAGGGGTGTACAACTTTACCCACATGTCAGACCGCTCCTTTGCTATGCAATAGTGCACAATTCCGAAGGTATGCCGGTAGAGCTAAGTCCTACAAGACGTTTTCCAATATAATGCATTAACTACTAGTCACCAGTATAGATGGAAACCCATACATTGTGTCGGAGTCACCGGTAAAACTTCGGTCAACTACCCCTTGGGGTAAAGCCTAGGACAACTACCGATGTTCCTCGGTGTGGAGAACCTGGATAGGGACCCACTCCCGCACACCCAATACACACAAAATATTTTTAACACAACACACACAACCTCCCGCGACTCGGAGCTAACACATGCCAAAGTACTAAGTCAAGAGAGGTCTCATATATACCCCCCTCATGTGGTTCCACGCAAAAATGCTCCGTACGGTGGCGCAAGTATTTCGGTCCTTGTTGACTTAGGCACCATCCACACCTGATAACCACACCATCAACCATATGCCCAAGTTTAAATCTTTTTATTTTCAGGTTTATTTTTTTCAGATAAAATTACATACATGAGTACCCTGACTCAAGTATTTAAAGTTATGATATAACAATCATCGCCGAAGCGATGATCCTCATGCTATCGTTATAAGCATTGCTAAGCAAACCGATACGCATACTATACATATACACGACCAGAGCCCATCTATCGGACTCCAATTCATTAACAATAATCTAACCTAGGCTCGGTAGCATTGGTTAGCATTTACCTATAGATCATGCATCTATTTGGATTAACTACTCCTAACAAAAATTAACATCAACATAGCACATGCATACATACATTTGCAATCAAGATCGTTTTATCAAAAGTAATAGGCGTAAGATGATCAAAGGGGGGCTGCATGCCTTGCTGGAGATACTCAACTTGCTGCATAGGATCACTCTCACATACAAATAGAATCGTCAAAACCTAGCGAAAGAATCGAAAAGAACCAATAAGAATGGATAACGTCGAATAAACTCAAAAATTCAAAATCATCCAAAATTCATGAAATTTACAGAGAAGGCATATCATGATTTAATATGAATTTAGAAATAAAAATTATTCGATTTGAAGTTCGTATGCGAAAGTTATAGACTAAACCAATCCTTTCGAAAGAGAAAATCCAACAATTAGACTTCGAGTACTGTTGGTTTCGAGTAATCGCTCGCTTCAAAGCATCGCTGGCTTCGAGTCTCGCTTGCTTTGAGATCGCTAGCTTTGAGTAATCGCTCGCTTCGAGTCATGTTCGTTTCGAGTACCAATCGTCCGACTTCACAAGGTCGGAAGGAGGTTTGACTACATCCTGGTCGGAAGATGGTTTCGACCACTTGGTCGGAAGGAGACTTCGACTACGGGTGGTCAGAAGGAGGTTTCGACTACCTGGTCGGAAGGAGGTTTCGATTACAGGTGGTCGAAGGAAGTTTCGACTACAGGTGGTCGATGTCGTAAGGAGGCTTTGACTACAGGTGGTCGAATGGAGGTTTTGACTACCTAGTCGTAAGGAGGTTTCGACTAAAGGTGGTCAGAAGGAGGTTTCGACTACCTGGTAGTAAGGAGGCTTCGACTACAGGTGATCGGATGGAGGTTTCGACTACATGTGGTTGGAAGGAGACTTCGACTACCTGGTCGGAAGGAGGCCTCGACTACAGGTGGTAGGAAGGAGGTGGTCGAAGAAGGTGGTCGTAGATGGTCGTACGTGGCTTTTAACTTCGACTACAGGTGGTCGGAAGGAGGTGGTCGAAGAAGGTGGTCGAAGAAGGTGGTCGTAGATGGTCGTACGTGGTCGCAGGTTGCAAGTGGTCGAAAGTATAACAACATAGAGAAACTCTCTAGGCTCCACTGCTGCATGTGGAATGATGGTTCACGGCACAGTGTAATGGTTCATAGACTACAGTGACTATGCACTTAAGATCTTGGGCCCAGATGTCATAGAGACATCAGAAGGACTAAACCGTCGTTAATTAAGCTAAGCATTAATTAGCCCCTTAATGACAGGGATTTGCCCTAATCCCTGGGCTATAGTACGGGACAAAACTCTCGACCAGCAGAGGAGCCCAGACTGTGAGTTTCTCCGCCCAATTGCCGGTGACTGAGGCCACAGTGACGTGGACCAAGAGCTAAAATGGGATCCTGGTGGCTATGCGAAGTTAACGGTGGCCAAAGCATCGTCGGAGGAGGCACGATGATGGTGAGCGGAGGAGAAGCTACGGTTGCGATGGCAAGTGCAACCCGGTGGATTAGCGAGCTACCTGATGCGCGCACCAGCGCTAGTAGGGGTCCAGGAGCCTACCGGAGAGGAGTGGAGAGGATGAGCTCGACGGAGGCTAGCCATCGACGAGCAACAGCGACGACGAGGAAAGCTTCAACGTAGAGAGCTCACCCTGAGCAAGGAGGAAGGGAAAGGTAGGTAGGAGAAGCTTGAGAGATGTTAGTAGACGGTAATATCGCAAGGAATCGATGAGAGCCTCACCGTACCGGAGATGGGGACGAAGGTGACACTTTACAGCCGAAGTTGAGGAATTCCAAATTGCATCGGTTCCTAAGGACAATTGATGAAATTGAGTTAGGAGAATGGATCCTTGAGTTCGGTAACATATTCTGATGCAGAAAGGAAGGAAGAAACTACATTGTAACACTAGCAATGCAGTGGTGGCGCACCGGCCGTGAGCTAGAGCTTTAGCTCTTCCTCGGTTTAGAGATCAATTGAGCAGGGAAGATGTTAGGGGAAGGAATGGTGATTCTTGGGGTGCCGAAAAGATGGAAAGCAAGGGCTCAAGCGGATTTTATAGCCGGCCCAACAAAGAGTGCGAGGAGAGGGAGCTCCATGGTGAGCTCAGCTCATGGCGCTCGGCATGGACGCGTCGAGGGTACGTGAGGCAATGGGAGCATGGGCGAGTGCGGAAGACGCGGCCAAACCACGGGCACACGGTCTCAAACCAGGGGCGAGACGAGGTGTGCTGGCGTGAACCCGGTTCTTGGCATGGCGGCATACTGCTGTTTACAGCGCGCCGATCGCGGGCGAAGAAGGGCTAGCGATGGGGCCCACCGGCTAGCGGCACAGGAAAGAGCAGTTGGGTCAGTTGGTTAGGTGGTTTGATCGAGTCGATTCGGATCGGTCGGTGTCGGACTCGGAACTAACACCCCCCAAATCCTCTGTGTATTTCTGAACTAGTCTCATGATTAGTAGCTAGTTCACACAGTAAACAAATATGGTAACATCTATAAAGCGCACAACTTTATTAATAAATACCAGAGTTTATTACGAATGAGGCTTATAAGCTAACAATAAAGAACACAGCAGAAGACGAAGAATAAGTATTAGAGTCCAGCTAATCTGCCAGAGACAATCTACTGGGGTAGCGACCTAGTCGTCGAGATCCACACCGACAGTGAAGTCATTCTTCTCTGAAATTTATTTGCATTAAGTAAGGGTGAGCACAAACAATCGTGCTCCGCAAGTTACACCAATAACAGATTATAATGCATGTAAGGATATATGAAAGGAAGGCTTATTGGTTGAATTTGTATAAAGCAATGTTTTCTTTAAATATTTGTACTAAGTTCCAAAGCAGTTATTCTATAACTAAAATTTATTTTATAAATTCTCAAGTTTTATAGTAGGATAACCTCCATATGAAATATGGTGATGGATACCCTCCTATCACATGGTTAACTGTCTAATTTTTCAATTGGATAAACTATCCAAAATCATTTATCAAAATCTTTTGAAATGAAAACCAAAGTTTAACTTTGAGTTGTTTTGCCCATCATGTCTATGACCGTGGACACGAGTATTTGAATAGTTTTATACTCTACAGAGATTGTACAACTTTACCTATAAGAGATAATTCACTTTTAATGTCCGTCTGATACACTTCCGAAGGTGTGCGACTAAGTGATTATCATAAGCCCTTTACAATGGGCCATTCCAAAGTAGTCTTGCCCGCTAAGGTTTCACTTCCTTTGGACTAACCATCTGCCAGAAGCCCCCTCTTGTGCCGCTAGGGTTTCACTTCTATAGGGCTAACCACCCGTGGGAAGCACCCTCTTGCGCCAAGTGGGAATACTGTCTAACCGACACGCACACAACAACATGGCACAACTAACAATGAAATATTGCAAATTTTTTAGCCCGATCTAGCCCATACAGGACATGTCGTGGTACAGGGGAGCTTTGCAAGATGCGCATCGAAGACCTATCCTTAACTGATTTGGTCAACTTCCAAAATAACTCATGGGTCTCAACCATTCCCGAATTGAGCTCGTGCATAAATCTGCACCCACCAACTATCCATTGCGCCCAAGTACAAACCATGTTTCATTTTATTTTTCAAATCATTTGTAAACTTCAATTCCATGGCACACCAATGCTATGGATACAATTTAAACAACATTTGATTTTTGGATGAAAATTCCCAAATTGAATAATTTTGGGTCTAATCATGACTAAGCATAATTTTTCCTAAAATGTTCTTGTTCATACTGTTGCATAAACTAGATTTTATCTAAGATGTCAAGGTATGTCTAATTCAATGTCAAAATTGGATGCACAAAGGAATTAAGAATAACTATAAATTTAAAACAGGGGTTTAAATTAACTTGAGTATAAATAAGCATGCAATAATAATTTAAAATAGAATTTAAATAATTTAAAATATTAGGATCAAACATGAACGAAGATGTAACTTGCCTTGCTCAATTAGTTGTTGTTCTTAAACGGCGTCGAAATCCGGTTATCCAAAGTCGCCGAAATCTATATGCATAAACGAGCTAAATTCAAATAACATTCAAATAAAATCCTTAAAAAATTCAAAAATTATAAAATAAATACTGCTAGGAATATATCGAATTTATATGAATTTAGGAACAAGAATTGATGCATTTGGAGTTCGTACGAAGGAGAACGAACATCCGAAACATTGGATATCGCAAGAAATGATAGAATCCGAGTACTGCTCACTACCGAATACTGTTCCCTCCGAGTGCTATTCATCTTCGAGTACTGTTTACTTCTGAGTACTGCTCATCTTCTAGCACTGTTCACTTCTTAGCACTGTTCATCTTCAGTACTGTTCATCTTCGAGTACTACGGTCAAAGGAGATTACGACTACACTGGTCAAAGGAAATGCTACGACTACCTAGTCGAAGTAACGCTATGACTATCTAGTCGAAAGGAGCTACGACTACCTAGTCGACGGAAGGCTACGACTATCTAGTCGAAGGAAACTACGACTATCCATTCGACGAAAGGCTAAGACTACAAGCTTGTCGACGCTACGCACCACGGCGAGCTACATGAAGGTGCACAAAAGGAAGAGGAGATGACGCTGAACCTTGAGCGATACCTTACGATGGCGAAGCTCAACGGAGTAGCCGGCGGCAAAGAAAAAGGTGGCGGCGAGGTACGGGTGAAAGTGACGACGGTGCTCCGATGATCCTCCGACGATGAAGAAGTACGCCTGAGGTAGAGCACAACTCGGCGAAGCTCCCGGTGTGGACGATGACACCAGAGATCGATGGACGGCGGCCCAACTAGCAGCGGAGGAGCTTCGGCTTCGATTCGAGCGGATTGAGACGGGTAAAGTGGTCATGGTTGCGGGGAATGGAGTGATGGGAGAAATGCGAAGGCTATGCCCCCTTTTATAGGGCATGGAGTAATCGGAATGTCGAGGACATGCCTGGACGTTTTCAGCCGATGCAGCGACGATGAGTAAAGCGAGTAAAGATGAAGAAATAGTCGCTTGAGTGAGGCAGCAAGTGAAATGTGATTGCGGTAATAATTGGGCACGATCTCATGTGGGAACGAAAGAATCAATGTGGTTTAATCGATCGGAACAGGCAGCGGTTTGTTTCGATGAGAGGAAGACGAAGGGCTAGTCGAAGATGACAGGTGGGGTCGGGCAGAAGAGAGAGAGAGATAGAGAGAGACTTGTCGACACACTGAGCAAAAGAAAACGGTATGGTAGGGGATGCATTCGGCCCGAACACTATTTTCTTGATGTTTGAGAGATTTACTGATTTAAATAATTCAGATAATTCATTTAGGCTTTAGAAAATAGCAAATAAAATACAACAATCATGAAAAAATTCATAGAAATTCCCTGAGTCACTTTGGACTTAAATAAAATATTTTCAACTCATAATTGCTAATTAATTGTTGTAAATGATTTATTTTGCCTTTAAAATAATTAGGTAAAAGATTTTGAAATTTCAAAAAAAAATCTAGAAATTAATTACAATTTCCTTTCAACTTTAAATACAATAAAAACCTAGAAAGCTCAATTAATTTTCTTTTTGACTTTTAAAAATTTGGAAATTCAAGAAAAGCGATAAAACTCTTTTAAATTATAGAAAATCAAATAAAATTACAACTTTATTAATTTTATTTTTGGTAATAGAATTTTGGGATGTAACACTTGGACCAAAGGTCAGGTCCGGTCGAAGGAACAGTGAAACTAGGTTTTGACGAATAGGTTGAGTCATTGAGGAATTTTTGGATAGAGCTGCACAACTTGCAAAAATTCCAAAAATTTTATAGGAGGCTATTGACTGTAAGAAGGACCTTGTGTAAAATTTTCAGAGTTTTTCACAAAGTGAATTTTTCTGTAAAATTCTTTCAATTCTCATATTTAGGAGTTTGAGTTGGAATTGACAACTTTGACTGGTCAATTCAAAATAGTTAATAAAATATAAAAATTATGAATTTTTTTAGAGAAGTTACTACGATGATCAAGAACCTAGGAGAATTATTTCCAAGCACTGTTCACAAAATTATTAGATGCATTTGGTTTTCAAAATGCACAAAACCTTTGAAAGAAATTCTAGAAAAACCAAATGACAACATGATGCATCAACAGTTTTAGATTTTCTTCATTTTTATACATGTGAAATACAAACTCGAGTTTGGGATGTTAAAATATGCCATGGTGATGACATGGTTATGATGATAATGGATTATGTTAATGCATAATAGAAAATGGTGCATCACTTGAATTCATCATGACAAGATTGCATGAGCCAGGTCGGTGAGGAAGTCATGCAACTATTCCAGTGAGGTCGGTGAGAAAGTTATATGAATATCATGCCCATACCTTATAGGCAATTGACATGGCATTTTTTATCTACGTGGGGCTCATACCTCATCTATAGGTTCTACAACATTTTATTCATTTTGTAGAGGTTCAGTAGGAGTTGAAATACTTTTAGATGTTTCCTAAATTTTTTCGAGTTGCACTTTGCTCCCACTGAATCCTTTAGAAAGAAACTCTTTCTCCGAGAAGACACCATTACGGGCAACAAACACTTTGTAACACCCCAGCCCAGCATTGAGCCTAGGATGCTACTAAACTAACTTATTTATTCACTTTACTTCTATTCACTATCAAAATTCAGTAAGCTTTACAACGTCGAAAAAGTTAGTAATAATCAATAGAACCAGCACAAACTACATATATCCAAACTAAAGTGTATTACAAATTGAATAACAACATCATCAAGTAACCGATCCAAATGAATATTTGAACATAATGAGAAGAGTTCCTTACCAACTATAATTGGTTCATCAAGATTCTTCAGAGTTTTACTTGGATGTAAGACTAAACAAGCCACTTGAAATATTCTATCATGTATGAGTTTGATAAATCAAGATTTGAATTTTCAAAGCATAAATAGTAACATCCACGAGAAAACCTTGGCTATTCCAATTACAAGTAAATCAATCATCACGAATGATGAGCACAATCTTATAACAGAAATAGTAACCAGATCACTTTAAATTAAGCATATGAGTTATTTTTATTTGCCATAAGTAATATTGAGTGATGTACCCCTTCCCATGGATGTATTCCTCGGGAAGTACCTAAAGAAAATATCAACAACAAGCATGAGTCCACGACTCAGCAAAGTACAACAGTATAATAGATAAAGCATCATAAACAGGTAATGAATATAACAAAATTCTCATATAAACATCAACAAGGAGACCTCAAGCTCACACTCCACAGGTGTGGGGACTTCACGCCCATCCAATACATGACGGAGACCTCAATATAACCATTCTTGACTACCACGTAGTCCAAGAATTAAGAATGTATGCTTTGATGCAAATGATCATAATATCCTTAATCGAACATGAACAAATATCTTCTCGCAAGGAAATTATGAATAAAATTCGTACAAGTAAAACAATGATAATTTTCATGAATTTTACTTCCTCATATGCAATACACTAGTTGTACATGCCTCAGTCGTGCGATGGGTAACGATGAGCAGATGACTCTATCCTCGGTTTCTCACCACCACATGGCATTGGTAAAACATACTAAGATACCATCCAAAGGCACACCACATAGCAATAAAACAAAAAAAACTTATCCGCTCCTATTCGCAATCCAAAACAATATCATTCCTTCCCAAATACTAATATCTCCAAAACAGACAGTCGTCTTAGAAAAGCCATAACTTTTAATTTATAGCTCCAAAAAATATGAACTCAGCCTTACTGGAATCTACACACATAAACCCACAAATTCTCAACTGATCGAAATTTCATATTATTTCATCTAAACCCTTGTTTTTATCTTCGAAGACTGTTCTGTCGTCTTCGGTATAATCGAATTAGAAATTCCATAACTTTTAATTAGTACCTCCAAAAAAATAGATCTAAGACATTCTGGAATCCCTAGAGAATTAGCTTCCAAAATAATCTCAGTCTAATTTTTCTATTGTGCAATAAAATTTGCTAACATAACAATTTTCCCAATTGTTCCCAACTGAAGGACAAAACTGCATCGTATGATTCAAAAATTCATAACTCCCGTTATACTTGTCCAAAAAATATGATCTTGGGCTCTCCGAAATCATTATTAAGTTAGCTATCTAAGTCATGCAGACCAAAAGCCCAAATACATCCATTTTCAAGTTTTAAAATGCAAAACTATTTTTGTTGTCCAAAACCCAGAAACTGAACACGCACTCGGATTATAAAAATCATAACTAATTATTTACATAACCAAATTTCATGATCGAATACTCTACAGAAAGATAAAATAAAGGTATACAATACTTTAGAAGATGATATTCCCAGATTTCGCAACTACTATACTCGAAATTGTGGTACAACAGAGGTGGTAGATTGTCGATCTACCAACAGATTCTACCGATCTACTAAATAGATCCTACCGATTGCTAAAAAAATGGAGGTAAAATAATTGTCACCCTTGAAGATCAAAATTATGAACATGAAAACCCAGCGAGAACCCTTTCTTCTCTTCTTCTTCTCCCCCTTCCTCTTCCTGTCTTCTTGGCCGGCAACAACCTGGAGGCGGCACCAGGAGGCAGGGCGGCGCAATGAGCAACAGGGGGGCAGTGATTGTAGCAGGGGTGGTGGCTATTGTAGCAAGGGCAGTGCTACAGTAGAAAGGGCTGCTAGGATGCTGCCCACCCCCTCATTGCCCTCTAAAATACAGCCCATTAATGGGCCTTGGGCTAAAAGACGGTTTCCCCCACTTGGGCCACGGTAACATGGGTTGAAAGGCTCAATTTATAATCCCTCTAAAAAAATATGAATTTATATATCCTAAATTCCAATATCTTTCTTTTCTTAATACGCTTTGATGCTAAAAAATTAAACGGAATATTACACACTTTGTCATCATTCCACTTATAAAAGTAATATCTTTTAGTTTCCTTAGTGTAATACCTGAAATTTATTCGGGCGAATAGGAGAGTATTCGGGAGAAAGAGTTAAACATAGATTACAATTTTCAGTGATCTCAAGGGGGTTTCTGCGAATTCCCGACAACCTGGGCATTGGGCCACGGCCCATGTGGCCCAAGAGGGGGCTGGCCAAAGGGGGGATGACCTTCCTCCAAAAACCGTAAACCCCCTTCCCCCTTCCCCCTTTCCCCCACTTGGAGCCGCCACCCTCCTCCCTGTCGTGCGCCACCTTCTCCTTCCCCCTGTGCCAGATTTGTTCGTCCGATTTGGGTAAGTTTCGTACGTTTTCTGATCTGTCCATCTCTTAGAAATTTGTATCCCTTGGTCTTATCTTTCTTTAGGCATCGAGATCACCTGATTTGGAGTTGCGGTTTAGGATATAGGGCCATTTTCGTGCGACCGTTCAGGAGAGCTGACGGGATTTGGCAGTTTGCTTGTCTGGCCATTATGAATTATCTATAAGCCGAATCAGAAAGGCTACCCAAAATTAATATTTTATATAATTCATTAAGCTTTCCAAGTTGATAAATAACACAATTTTTAGAGTTGGAAATCAAAAGTTATGGAATTTTAACCGCGCGTTGTTCTGTCTGTCTGAGATCTGGGGACTATCGGTTTGTTCCTCGGTTTTGATCTAGTTAGATTCAGATTCAGAACTTCCACCCAACTAAGTTATTGTAGCCCTTTAAATAAGCTTTCCAAGTTGATAAATATCACCTCCATTGGATCAGTAGAATGAAAGTTACATCATTTTCTTTACTGCTATTCTGAATTCTGGACAAATGTCTCGCTATTCCAAATCAAAGAACCCCGTCAACTAGAGTTTTGTAGAGTTATGCGTTAATTTTCATTGGGCACTGTTTCCAGGTCGTTTCGTGTCCCAGATAATTATTTATGATTTTATTTGTACTGCTGTCCAGTTTGTTGGGCAGATGGCTGAAATGAGTATTGTCCGTTTATATTCGTGGTTTGTGTTGGTTAGTGGGAGGGATAGTGTGGGTCTCCCGTACCTAAGCCATACCACGTTATTCTTATTTCGGGATCATACTTGTGTAGGCGGCGAGGCATCGCGTGTGGTAACACCTTCGTTGCTTGCTAACGCGTCGCAACACGAAAGGCAAGTACATTGAAATTCTTTATATTGATGAATGATGTGTGTTTGTGTTCATGCTAATATTTCTATGATCCATGTTTTCAATCAAAGATGTTAATCAATATTTATATTCCATTACATGCAATTCCAATGTGTTAAGATATATTGATTTATGTGGAACGCTCGCTGTTGGTTGTTGTGCCGAGTTGATGATCCATTTTCATATTCTATGATGTACATTCTGTTCCTATTTGATAATCCATGAGGAAGAAAGTGATAAAATTCATTGCATATGTTCATTCAATTCATGTGTTGTTCATATGCATTCCACAGGAGTGGATTTGTAAAGACCCATCAACTCCAGTATGAGCATATAAGACCCACCATTCCAATGTGGGTAGTTTCGGACACCCGTATGAAACGTTCTTCATACGGTAATTTGGTCCCCGGACTTTGTTAAGTATGGGATTAAGTGAACACCGACGGGTGTCCCACTCGCTATACCGGTATGAGCATTTGTTAGTCCATTCCTTTCAATGCATCCATTCATTCCATTCATATATATAAGTTTTCAGAGATTAATTCTTAATTCGTAATGTGACTAACTTGTTCATAACCTGGTATATTCAATTGTTTATTGTACTTTCTAAGTTTCGACACACCCTTGTTTTTTTGTGTTTATTTAGGTGAACCTTGTTGATGATAATGTTAATGGGAGGGAGTAGACCAGCACGTTCCACACAGTTCATTACATTATATTTTCATTAATGGATTTAACTATGTTAATCGTTGATGAGAGATGAACTGTAATAAGTAATGTTTAGACTTCATGTTATGTCGTTCCATGACTAGTTCCTTGATTATTCACCATTGATGAATTGGTTATTTTCACCTCGTTACCATGGTATTGTTGTCTGATTAGAGGCATATTGAATCTTATTCCGCAATTTGATGGTATGTTGTATCTTTAGGTAGCATCTTGGCTTCCGAATAGCCAGGGTGTTACACTTAGAATACCCCACAAAGAAGCACTTATCCGACTTGAGTGTGAGTTTATCAGACGTCAAACATTTTACATAATCCTCACAACCCCAAATCCTGATAAAAGATAATCCAGGACACTTCCCGGTCCATATCTCATATGGTGTCTTCTCTACCAATTTTGATGGAACCCTATTTTAAGTGAAAGCCATTATTTCTAGAGCGTATCACCAGAAATACAATGAAAGATGAAATTAGCTCATAATTGACCGAACCATGTCTAACAAAGTTTGATTCCGTCGTTCATACACCCCATTCCATTAAGGCGTTCCCGACGGGGTAAGTTATGGAACAACTCCACATTGGTTTAGATGATCACCAAACTCATAGCTTAAATATTCACCTCCACGATCTAATCGTAGATATTTGATTGTCTTGCCAAGTTGATTCTGTACCTCATTATGAAATTCTTTGAAGTTTTCAAAGGATTCCAACTTATTCCTCATTATGTAGATGCGACCATATCTACTAAAGTCATCAGTAAAAGTTATGAAGTACTAAAAACCACCTTTGGCTGAAGTGCTCATTAGTCCACATACATCCGAATGTATTATGACCAGTAGGTCACTTGCCCTCTCACCTTTGGTCGTAAAAGGCGCCCCTGTTATCTTGCTAGGTAACCCAGATTTACATGTTTCAAATGATTCAAAATCAAATGAGTTTAGAAGACCATTTTTATAGAGCCTCATCATGCACTTCTCATTTATATGACCTAGACGACAATGCCAAATGAAAGTGAGATTCAAATCATTAGGTTGAAGTCTCTAAGCATTAATGTTATAGACAACATGACACGTAGGACATTAAAATCCATACATGCATCACATACACATTGGGCCATAGTATTCACATCAATCCCTGCAAAAGATGTTTTGCATAGAATCCAATTCTATCGGGTGACATGAACACATATTACCATATAACTCGACTATGAATACCTAGCACGATGGTCCCTACAAAAATTTTCTGGGACATGAATTTATTCATGCAATCGAGCCAGAGAAATCATCGGATTAATCATATTAACCATATTCCGAACCAATCTGATCACCACCTAATCCGACCACGGACTGCGGTATACCCCGATGGCGGAATTTCGACCGGTAGGAGTATCATGCAATATGATCGTAAACAAGCACAGTAAAACATATGGTGATTTCAACTCATACCTCCCACAAACCAATCTACTAACACAAAAAAACCGATAGATCTTATCAACCAGTGCCTAGATCGTTCCATCCATATGAACCGATCTAGGTTATCCAACTAGACCAGTAACAGATCTAATCTACTACTGCCACATATCAAGTATATGCGACTGATCTTGATCAAAAACTACACAAGATGGCTCTGATGCCACTGAAGGGATACAGGTAGGGTACACTAGCTGACAATTCCAAAATTCTACCACATAAACCAGGATGTCATGCAAGCAAGAGATCATAGATCGTTACCACCAGACGCGCAGTGCAGCGGAAGAAGAGTTGGAACAGCTAGATCTAACGTAGAGCGCGTCGATGTACTGGTCGTAGTCGATCGTCCAGCGTCATAGTCAATCGTCTAGCGTCCTCATCACCGATCGTCTCCTTCAGCAACCAGTCGCGTTCCTTGTGAAGATCATGGATCGTCCTCGAGTGCAACAGCAACCGCAGTAGTGCCTCTACAGTCTCCACACATCCAGTGATGGAACACCGGACGATGGTGTGCTAGCACTAACTCGCATGTTAGGGCTCCCAAGAAGATGATGATTAGGGTTTCGGTGGAGCAACTCATGCTCTCTGTCGTATATCCCAATAGCCTCATTCATCCCCTTTATATAGAGCCCAAGACGGATCCTATGCAAACACGTTTGTTCCAACCCGTTAGGTGTGTGACCTGGTAGGTTCAGGCGTAATCGGTTGTGACTCGGAAACACCTTTTCGACCACGACTTGTTAGCAGCTCATAGCAGGACATAACGATTCCCGAATACACATAAATTATATCGGACGAACCTTAATGCAATATGATCTACGACCAGGTCATTATCACTTATAATCAGCTCATATCTCTATACGACCAATTCATATTTAGTCATGACCAGTTCGTAACTCCTTACGACCACTGATTATGTTCGATTAGTCTACGATCAGCTCGTATCTCCATACGACTAGTCCGTATTTGTTCGAACTGAGCGACCTGCTCGTGTATTCTCTCATTCCCTCACGATATCTGGTTGAACTCTTTGTGAGATAAATTGTCATCTATGATCTGTTCAATACTTTCTCGATCAAGTGTCAGATAACTTTATGTTATCGACTCTTCGACCACTAGTGGTATAGCCATGCACTTTATTTATCCGACCACATCGAAGGACCTGAGATATATCTCTTATTACGTTAGGAGGTGCAATTCCCATATCCAACCAGTCACATTCCTCCCCATGTTTCATAGCATACCCGAAAGTTATATATTACCCAGTTATGGAGAAGTGTTTGGCAACTCCTAAGTGTATTATTCCACATGTAGAAAACTATGCTGATCTCAGGTCTAAGGATTATACATCATCATTGCTTGAGACTAATTGATGACACATAAATTCATAACAATCTCAACAGTGTCTCAAGGTGGGTCAATCCAACACCATGTTCTCTAACGTGTGTTCACATTATTGATTCGATATCCCTATATCCATGATCGGTGAAACATGGTCATCAATCAATACATGTGTCGGTCGATAGAGTCACTAGTGTTCCGACCAGTGACATCCGACCAGGGATACATTTAGAATGACACCATATAAGTTAAAGAGCTTCACCAACAAGTCACATACTTGTTAATCTTTGTCAATTATAATTTACTCAAGGAATATAATAACATTTATTCTATAACTCATAAACATAGACGTGATAAAATCATCTCTATGATTGCCTGTAGGGCATATCACCAACACATTGAAACCCATGACTTCCTGATACATGAATAGTGTCTGCCCGATCTGACCGCCGCTCTTGGCCGGTCAGACAACCCCACTGTTCTGATCTTCAACCAATGGTCAGTCAGACCGCCTGGGACTTAGGGAAAATTCTCAGGTCCCATACTTTCACCATCTCTGGAATTTTCAAACTCTATATAGTGTCGACTTGAAAATCAAATTCCAATAAGACCAAGTGCAAACATGTCCTCTCACCTTCCTTAACACATGATTTTTGGTTGATTCCAAAAATTCGCATCTTGACTTTTTGGTCGGTCTGCCGCCACATGTGGCTGGTTTGACCATCGTGCCCCCAGCCGGCCTGATCGCCACCCAAGGCTGGTCAGACCACCGGTAATGGCCAGTCAAACCACCACCATGGACGATCTAACCTCCTCATCTTGATACCAATCTGAAATTGTCCAAGACCGTGGGTTTCTCCAAACACCTCGATACTATTACCAATTGTTCAACACACTAAGATTAGGATTATCTACCTATGATCTTTAAAGTTTAAAATTTCTAGAGAGGGTGCTGTCGGGACATGGTAAATTTCCTAGAGCGGTCTGACCGGCTATTTACCGGTGGTCAGACCGGTGGGGCGGTTTGACCGACTAAGCGGCGGTCAGATCGATCATGGGCGATGGTCAGATCGACCAGAGGAGGTTCAAGCACCGGGAAGATGATGAAGTTTGTGGATTTGGCAAAAAGTCAACAGATTTAGTGCATAGGTATTGCATGGTGCATGTTTGGGCTAACATGGGTCAAGTTGCGAGGAACTTCTACCCAGAATCAATTTTTTTAGTGTATTATTGTGCAGGTGACTTGAAGTCAACTATGGTAAATGATGTGGATGATAAGGACTAGGCTAGGAGAGCTGAGGTCTGGAACAATCGAGGATGCCCGGTGAAGTGGTTGGACTCAAGCATGGCTTAGGATGTACAAGATAGACTACACGGGAAGTTCAGTTCTCCGGGATGCATCAAGTGGCTTGGGGGGTCCATGCAAGTGACGTGGTGGTTTTGATGGGAGCTAGATGGGAGAGACTTGTTGATATGAAGAGAGCCATTGATGAACCTATGCATGACGAAGCATGTGATTCCTTCATGATGATTAGACTCGGCCTTTGGATTAGGATCGAGAATGGGTAGTTTGGTATCTTTGCCAAAATACTGGGTTGGTGACCTTGGAGAACCGTCATGTGGGACAGTCCAAAGTGTAACACCCCAACCCATCAAAGGGCCTGGAATGCTACTAAATAAATATGATAACCATTTAAACATAAGGCATAGTTCTAAATTCCAGCAGAACCTGCTTTGTATAATTAAGTATACCGGAGGTTCCAACAGATGCATATACTATTATCAATATCTCAACAACCAAAGTTCATCAAAGCATTCTCAAATAATCTATTCAGCTAATGCATAAGCAAGCATAATTAAAATTTACCACTCTCATTATTACAAATAATCCAATGCATTCAAGCATAACCAAAATTAATCTTTAAACAGTTTTCTTATTATTAAGGTACGATCTAAATGATAATCATCTTTAAAAGAATGTGTGGTAGTGAGTGCATCCAAGCAACCCTACTCCCTTCCATGCATGTCGTTCTTACAAGTGGTACCTAAAAGCAAAACAAAAGCAAGAGGTGAGTCCAAAGACCCAGCAAATATAATAAATGTCATCAATAACATACAAGCATGTAACTCATCAGCTATACTTCACAAAACCACATATCAATCACTTTACACATGCATGCTACACAATATTCTCAACATGATCTTTTTCCTCCTCTTTCCCTTTTGCATTTTATCGGTAATGCAAAGTGTGCATCCGTCGATGCACGCCCATGCCTGTACCATCTGGTACAGGGACCAATGCCCATACTCCAAGTGTATGGGGACCTAAGCCCATGCACTTCAAGCATGGGGACCTCTAGCCCGTCATTAACATGACGGAGACCTCAAGAGTTGCTTGGTCATCACATGACCAAGACTTCAATAAACCAACATGATGCATATGTATGAATTCTCAAAGTAACACAAACATGCATCCTCAACAACATTGCATATGAGTAACCTATTCATACTCCAAAATCTCATAACCATAGACAAACAACCATGATTAACACGTAATTCATACCTCTAGCAACCATGAACAATACCAATTATGCCATCTTCTCAAACATGAACACACAAGTACTCATAATATATATCGAATCATTGCCATTCAATAATATATATTATATTCATCATTATACTTGCCTTAACCACGAGAGAACGAGGGATGTACAGAAGGTGTTGCCCCCGGTACCAGTCCACCACCTGAATAATAATTATAACACACGCTAAAACACAGCAGTGGACCAAAACAAACTATATAACAACAACCATGAACTCGCAAAAATATCTAACTCGATCCCGTCCCCAAATTCCTAAACGTCGATCTGTCCACTCGGTGGATAGTCAACTTCATAAATACATATCTATTGGTACAGGAGTCCAAATAAGATGTTCTTAGACTTTATGGAAAGGTAATTAAATTCTCCAACTAAGTCTA
Organism: Hsuehochloa calcarea; assembly: GCA_036346395.1. NCBI lineage: Eukaryota > Viridiplantae > Streptophyta > Magnoliopsida > Poales > Poaceae > Hsuehochloa > Hsuehochloa calcarea. The sequence goes on along the minus strand of CM070596.1, from coordinate 15,823,092 downwards.
GTTGGTAAGCCTTACTGAATCGGCCAAATAATACCCCTACCAGGCCAGTTAATAAAACATCAATTTCACATTGGGCTCTCTGGACAGAGCACGAAAACCACCATAACTTTTGCTACGCAACTCGTAATGGGGTGATCGTAGACTCTATGGAATCATGAAAAAATCAGCTACAATAGTCTAGTTGTACAAGTCTCCTGATTCGGCATGCTACTAATTCTTATATTCAGATAAACTTTCCGTCTCTGCAATCTGATAGTCAGCAAAACAGCGGTGGTAAAAATTCCATAACTTTTGATTGCCAACTCTAAAAATTGTGTTTTTTATCAACTTGGAAATCTTACTGAATCCTCTACAACATTCATTTTGGGTGCATTTTCTAATTCGGCCTCTAAATAATTTATAATGGCCAGACAAGACAATCTACCAATTCTCGTCAGCTCTCCTGGTCAGTCGCGGTAAAACTACCATAACTCTGAAAACATAAGTCCAAATCAGGTGATCTTGGTGCACAAAGCAAGCTATAACCGGGGGATACAACTTTCTAAGAGGTGGTCAGATCATAAAATGTATGGATCTTACCCAAAACTGGCGAGCAACAACGCTGAACAACACTGATCTGCTACCTCGTCTTGGCCGGCACTCCAACGGTGGTCTCCTCGCCTTTCCTCCAATGGACCGCAGAAAGGATCTTCACCGGGAGGGAGGTGGTGCTGCTGGGGAGGTGGTGGTGCATGGGAGAAGCAATGGGGAGAGGGGTGGCGGCTATGGGGGGGGAGAGAGGGGAAAGGGGGAGGGTGGCTAGGGTTTAGGGGGGAGGTCATCCCACCTTTGGCCAGCCCCCCTCTTGGGCCACATGGGCCGTGGCCCAAGGCCCAGGTTGTCCAAATAATGCGAAAAACCTCCTTTTAGTTTTAGAATTTTTACTCCTTTCTTTGCCCTCTCTTCTTTCAGCCGATTTTCTAATTACCCGATTCAATTTCGGGATATTACATTCTACCCTACTTAAACAGAATTCAACCCCGATATCTTTCGGTCGCTCTACTCGAAGGACATTTACATTTAGCATGCGGGACTCCAGCTCCCAGGTCACTTTTCGCTCAGTCTGATGCGACCACCGCACCTTGATGGATTCCAACATCTTACACCACCACGCTCGTCTTGATCTTATCTGGTTTACTTAACTGACGAACTTCGAGCGTAAGGTTTTACTTGTGGTTCATCGTCACGATGAATCTCACACCTGCACTCTCAAATACTCTCTCGACATTGGGTCATATGAAATGTTGTGTACCCCGCCGCGCATGGACCCGAGATGGATCTAGCGAAATGCTAGCATCCAAAAATCAAACTGATGTACCTTGGGCCAACCTTACCTGCGGTACCAAACCAGACACTCTACACATAACACATGGACTCTGGTTCCAACTCTCGATCGACCTTTTCATCTTAACAATGAGCACATCATTTAACCAGGATCACACAACAGAACTTGCTTTAAACAACTCTTTTATAATCAGAACCCAATTAAAAATAGCGGATTCTCATCACAATCACAAAATAACAACTTTACCCCAAAAAGGATCGAACTCAAAAGCGAAGATTCATCATGAAATCCCTTCCGCTTTCCCAGAAGGCAATTTACAAATAAACACCTCACAAGCCGAAAGAGAAACCACTCGAATACCCAAATCGATTACTTCCTTTATTCTTTCTAAACTGATAAGAACCACGTATGCCAGTCATAAGATCAAACTCCATTTGCGAAAGACATCCGTCATAAGCACATAGCTCAATCAAGAATCAAAGAGCGCTTCACTACTCGAGGAAACATTTTTTTTTTCAATTTCCCTTTTAGAAATAGAATTTCCCTCAAATTATGGAACCCTATTTCATCCATATCACAGTAACGCATTTCTTTTAAATTGGCAATCTCAACACTATGCTTAAACCGAACTCACCATTCATACCTTTGTAGGGAGGTTTTAATGACTTCCACAAAAATATACTCTAGCCAACTCCTCTACCAAATGAATCACTTTGATAAATAATTTCCAACGTACCTCAATATAGGTTTCACCCACGATCACATCTTCTCAATCCTTTAGAAATAATCAACTTAATATTCACAGCACACGCTCTCATTTACTACACTAAAAAGTTACTATCAATGGGCATCCCGCTATTCAAAATACACACTTATTCTACTACTTTTACACATAATCATTGGCAACCAAGGTTCTAGCGTAAAAATCCAAAGCCCAAATTCAACCTCCAAGACTCCTACGATAAACTTTTCGTACAGAAGATCGAGAAACCTCGTACTCATTCACTAAAATTCCCACATTCCAAACCTACTCAATCCTTATCATCCACATGTAAATATTTTCTCGACCAAATTGTCTTTAGAATAATTCTATCTCCCATAAGGTTATTTACTAAGTCAGGGCATACCTGCCGACATCACAATACTCCCTACTATTCCAACAATTGTCATAACGGTTAGACTTCTTTGCCATTCTAATCTCATTAACTACACCATAAAAAATATCCTCCTACTCAACCTTGCAAAGTACCCAATCACGTTACTTTAATAAAATTAATCAAGGTTCTCATACCTCCGATAATTCTAATGTCCCACCAAAATGATCTAAAGGTTCGTGAACCGCAATTTAGTATAGGTTCCACTGGTTGCAATAATGTAACCAATTAGCCCAAAAGATAAACATTCTATTTTAATCAAATCCTCACTGAGAATTATTCCAAGAAATCAACCTTCCACTCAATGATCCTAAACGACTTGACCACTACAGTCTCACCAAAATCATCTACTTGACCACCCCTATCAAATTGTCATTTTACATCCTAAAAGACATTGCAACACGAATTAGTTAATCCTCTCTCAAAAGAAGATATTGGTAGAAACAAGTTTCAGCACATAAAAACGTTTACCTCTCGCGGTAGACACAAGACCAAGGGAGATAGTCAATTAGCCAAGATCTCGGGAAATAGAAGACAAGACCACAGTTGAGTGCACAAGCTCCACTAGAAACGAATTTTCAACCCTCAACGAACAAAAATAAATCATTGTCATTGAAACTCAGGAAACTTTCAAGCGGCAACAACCAAAACGTTAAACGCATTTTAATAAGTTGCCAGCTATAAAACTTAACCCCAACTCCAAATACCTATTCCACACTCTTTTCCTTAACAACGAAAATAATTTCCTTTGTTTACTTCATCGCTTGCCACCTCTAACAAGAAGTGTCTTTAAAATCGGAGCACGCTAATCACTTAAGGACCCAGTAGAACATTCTCACACCTCGATTTGCTCAACAATTTCAGCTACCACACAACCATGATCTACCAAAAATTCATGAATACAAAGCTCCACACTTTTCATTTAACCGATATTACAAGAGGCGGTCAAATTACTTTCTTTCTGAAAGAGCCATCACCACTCCCACAAGCCACAATCCCTTGCAGACAACCTTTCTAACATTTAGGATAACACACTCTTAACATGATTTCTTATCGTCAACTCTTTCATTATAAAACCTTAAAAGTTTACCAAATTGGTATATACCACTTTATAATCTCATCCTCAAATTGAGAGTATACTAAAATCTTACAACCTCACTACAACAACAACTTTATTTTGGAGGGAATCTACTGCACAATTTAAAAGGTTATCCCAAAACCCTTTCATCAAAGTTATACTATTATCCGATAATTTCACCATCATGCAAACACAAGTCACCTATTAAATCCTATCATCAACCCTTCTAAAAGAAACACAATATATTATTTTATAATATTTCTATTATCTCAATAAGATTCCAACAGTCAACTTGTCCTAGAAATTATATGATACACCAACCACACTATCAAAGTAAACCTCTTTTAACAAGGGCATGCAGCCACAAGTCATTCTCAGAAAACACACTGGAATAAATCACTTTTAAATTTCAACCCTTCACCTAATAGGAATACTCACACCAATTTAGTACACACTAATTCCAATCTGGAGGTTATCATAATCCATTGATGATTATCCAATCATGGACGAATCTATGGTCCTTTCTCTATTTGTATTCCCTTAGGCATACATAAGATCGTCAAGTAGCCAATCAAAGAAAATTACATATCATTATCTACTGAGACAACAGTCGAACAAATCCTTATGTCTCTCATTCTACACAGTTAGATTAGCCTATCGAGACCAAATAATCCAACAAGTTTAGCAAACTACACAATTCTAATAATCAACCATTTCATCAATGTTCCACACTTTTAATAACTCTATTGATTCCAACCAAGTATAGTCACACTCATATTCACAGCTCATCAAGAACTACTAGAGGACAATCTCGACTTATCCAATTTCACTTCCAAGGGTACTCGTTATGGGATGCTAGGGTTTGCACTTCAATCAACTCAAGCTTAGGAAATCCTAATTGTGATTTGGGAAAAGGATAGATATGGGATGCTAGGGTTTGCGAGAGATGGATTTATTGAGTGCTCAAGTGTTGAGTTTTTCTTCTCCATGGTGGAGTGGTCGTATACCAACAATTCCTTAAATCAATCCAAGCAAGTTTATCCCAAGATGAGTTCTATCTTGTTATTGCTCTCTCTTTGAAGCTTTTGGGGTTTTGTTGTTCCTAAGGTTTTGATTGGGTCTTTTGCTATGATCTAACTTGCTAGAACTTGTGGGAATTGATCTCAAGTCATCTTGATCATGTTCCATCCACGAGCAACCTTTTGGATCAAGTTTTGATTTCCTAATTTTTGTGCCTTCTTGACCTCATCCAAGAAATTCGTAGAACCTTATCTTTGATTGTGCCGATCGTCGATCGCAATATTTTTCTGACCTTCTTGATGATCTATGCTTGAAATCTCAAGGAATTTGAATATCAAAATCAAAGGTTAAGATGATTTGAGATCTCTTCGGGGTGCTGTCCCTGCAACTGGTGGTCAGACCAAGCTTGAAGCGGTCAGACCGGCCACCAGTGGTGAGACCAGCAAGGTCTTGGCATTTAGAGCAGCTGAAAGGCTTTATCCTAGAGGTTTTTCAGTTTCAACATAAGACTTTCGTTTTGTTCTTGTGCTGATCTTCATAGCTTTAACAGCTACTGGAGTGAAGAGGAAGTTCCATACCGAGGTGGTGAAAAAGATAGGTACTCCTATTCACTCCCCCTCTAGTTGCCTTTTTGGCCCAATAAATGGTATCGAAGCCCGATTAGTTCATACTTGATCTTAATCGGTCGATGAACATAGTAACTGAAAAGTACTCCACCAAACTGCATATCTTCGGTGGGCTCTACTATGCCTATTGAAAGAATCGTATGCATGACTACATTCAGAGCGAAGGTCAAGCCAAATGGGAGGTTGTTCAAGTTCCTCTTGTTTCGCTTGAGGTTGCTATGCCGGCTTCAACGACCATGTTGGCTAACAACCATATTGCAAAGAACCTTCTATATGTTAGGCTTGTTGGACAGGAGTATGGCAAGATTTATCACCTTGAGACTGCGTACGTGGTTTGGCACACTCTTGAGACCTATCATGAGGGTTCTTTCCAAATCAAGCCTGTGCGCCAAACGGTCTTCAAGCGAAAGTACAACAAATTCGAGATACATTCTGAAGAGTGCATCGATGACGTGTTTATTTGCATCAGCAAGGTGCCCAACTATCCGAGAGTGGTTGACATTGGATATTCTCAATCTGACAATGAAACCCATGTCTTTGCTGCCATCAACACCAATGAGAGGGAGATGAAAGCTACTGCCATCGAGGAAAATATCAACTTGAGTTATCACACTTTGGGTTGCTGTATAGCAAGCTCAACACCCATGAGATCAAAAGAGTTGATCATCCCAAGAAGGCAAATATGGCTTTGGTAACGGATCTCGCTAAGAGATCTCATAATGGTAGTTCTTCTAACTCGTCGTGTTTCTCTTTTGTGTGTCTTTCTGCAATCAATGAGGAGGATCTTGAGTCCATTCCCGAGTCTGAGTTAGCCCTCTTAACCAGAAAATTTTCCTAGCCTATCACAATGTGAGAACAAGAAGAGAGGTTGTTCGATGACTTTCTATGTGTGTGGTGAGCTTTACCACATTCTCGCCAACTATCCCAAACTGAGGGGCAAGGGAAACTACAAGGAGGAGAAGGGCACTTGGAAGAAGCCTCAAGGCAACAAGGCCAAGTTTGATGCCTGCAAGCTCGTGTAGGCCGCTCACCGGGTCCTTATTGCTTTTGGACATTATTCAATAAGTGATGTGGACTCCGGGGGCGAGGAAGACAATGAGGTGTAGACTCCTCAAGAGAAGAACAAGGGCAAGGACTTCACCTCATGTGCTTCATGGCACACGACGATGTCGACGTCGACACACCCAATGAGGTACCTTCTTCTTATGATGTTCTCTCAATGCGATGCGATGAGATTTATGAGCAAGTGCTTAGTAAGGATAAGGCGCTTAAGAAAACCATGGCTAGGGCTAAGGACTTGGAATCTCAAGTTGATAGTTTAAGGCTTGAACTTGTGAATGATAAGGACCTTCATAGTGATGAATGTGCCTCTTGCCATGTGTTACGTGCTGAACTTGGAAAATTGCAAAATGCTCATGACATTGCTTTGCACCAACTTGAAAATACTACGAATGAGATGATTAAATTTAAATCCAATCCTTGTGACAAATGTTAAGAAACTAGCAACTTGGTAGCCTTGAACATGATGACAAGAAACTTGATTCTATTGCTTGTGCATTTTGTATTTAATGAGAATGTGTGGCCCACTGCTAGTTGCTCACTCATACCAAACTAACTACTAATTGGATACTTACAAGTGGACCCCATTGTCAGCACCTCCCATTCATTCATAGAGAGAGAGAGAGAGTTTAGGGAGGAAGAGCAAAGGCAGGGGATGGAAACAGGGGAGGGTATCGTACCTTCGAGCCATGCTTGCCGACGACAAGGGGTGGTAGAAAGGAGGTGACAGCCTTGAAAATGGGTTGCCGAGGTATAGTGGAAGCTAGGTGTGGTAGTGTCGCAGCTCAGGCAGCACCGAGGAGGCTGGGCGGTGGGGCACGGTGGTTGGGCGCGGGGAAGGTGAGGTGGCAGCGGCGCTGGAGGGGGAGAAGGGAGACAATAGCGTGCACATGGGAACAAGAGTAGTTCTGTTGCTTCTTGTAGTGACCAGAAGAGGAGCTTCAGTGAGGGGGTGGTTCTTTTCTGCGCTCGTTCCTAAGAAGTTCAAGGGGGCACCACCCTCATGATTTCCAAGTCCTAGCCTCCGAGTTCATTTCCCTCTTCAGCGACTCCATCTTCCTGCCCTGTTCTAGGGAAGGGTATGATGTGCTTCAAATGTGGAGGTGGACATCATGCGGCTGAGTGTTCTTGTATGGGAGAGTGTTATCACCATGGCCGGCTAGATCACATGAAGTCGGTCTGTCGGCAAAATCCCACAAACATGATCAGGTGGGAGCCAATGCCTACATTTGGTTTAGTTGCTTCAACTCTGAAGTCTGTCCGGATGATGGCGGTTGGTCCCACTTGCGATGGCATCCCCACAGGCACCACCTATTGGGCCTTACTGGTAGCCTGCGCCAACGACAACACTTCAGATTGTCGCACCTCTAGTTGTCCCAGCACCGCCTCACCTGAGTGTCAGGGCTTTTGTCGCCTTGGAACCACCTTTTGTCACCATGGCACCACCTGGAGTCTACGCCATGCTTACCATTGAGTCTATAGGACGCGTCTGACGTGTTGTGGTACATTACTTGTGGATTTCCATGATACCCTTGTTCTTTTTTTTATTCTGAAGCTACCTACTCATTCGTATCGCTAGAGTTTGCTAAGAGGGAAAATTTGAGTATGCAGTGGATTTCGTAGTATGTTCTTGTCAGCTCTACTAGGGGTATCATTGCTAGTTCAACAATTTGTCCAAGTTATGTGGTTTCTATAGACGATGAGGATTTCACCACCAATCTGATGGTTATTCAGTTAGAACCTTTTGATGTTATCCTTGGCATGGAGTGGTTGCATAGTTACTGAGCCGTTATCTCTTGTTTCTACAAGACCGTTATCTTGTAGGCTCCATTCGTAGAGAAGTTTATCTTTCAAGGGAGTGCACCACCACACTCTCTGTTTGTGTTGGCCAGTTTGTTCCCTGGCCGGCGAGCTGTAAAGATTGGATTACTCTTGGCTCTTGCGAAAAAGACAAGTGTAGCTTTGCCTATCGAGGAGGTCCCAATAGCGCGTGATTATCCCGATGTGTTTCCTGCTTAGCTTCTAGGAATGCCTCCAGAGCGAAATGTGGAATTCAACTTGGACCTTGTTCCCGGTACTCGACCTATCTCGTTGTCTCTGTATCGTTTGCCACGTCCTTTCTAGGAGGAATGGAAGAACCAATTGGATGGTTTGTTGTTGAAATCACAGACTGAGATGTGGTTTGTCGATGTTTTAATATCAAACTCATGAAATGAATGCTAAAGGGGGGCCTCCTTGATCGAGACTATATAGGAATGAGACACATGGATTTAGATAGGTTCGGGCCTTCTCCTGAGAGAATAGCAATCCTAGTCATGTGTTCTTGTATTGATTGTATTTACAACAACAGGGAAGTCACCGAAAACTCAAACTAATGCTTATGTCACTTCTTATCTCTGTCCACCAGTGTTATCCCTAATATAGCGTTCGAGGGGGTGGCAGTTGTCCATACCAAGAAGCGTCTCAACGGATGAAGAATAGAACATGTTGATGGTAGTTATTGTAAGAGAGAACACCCCACGTTCGTCTTGCGGTTATGGTAGAGACAGAGATTAATACGTGTAGTTATACCTAAAGTATAATTACCCATATTACTACTGTGTGTAACTAAACATAGTGTATGAGGTCCCTAGTCGATTGGCTTCACATGTCTGTGATCCTTATCAACCATAGGCTGGTGATGATTGACCTGGTCATAGTAAGGCTTACGACCATAATGTGATCGTAGTAGAACTTACGATTAGCAGGTGGTCATAGAAGAACTTACGACTACGAGGTGGTAGTAGGATGACTTACGACCATATAAGGCGGTCGTAGAATAGCTTACAACCACTAGATGTTTATAATCTCCCTCATTATGAATAATGAGGGGTACCTTTGAAGGTTATATAAAGTCATTATTATCCATAACAAGTATTACATATAAAAATTTTAATTAATTGAGTATTATTAGATCCTCGTCATCTAGCCCCCAACTTCAAGTGTGAAAATGACTTAATTGGAAAAGGGGTCATAGGATCATGGTCAAATATTGAATATCTTCGACTGGTATTTCTTTTGACCAAGAATTGACTTCATCAAGAAAGGTATTTTTACTTGAATTGTAAAAATAAAATTCCCTTTTCCCGAACAGATATAATAAAGAATGCCAACCACCTCTTACAATTTCTGTTTGTTGGGAGCGATTCTCGAAGAGATTTGCAAGTGTTGGGATCCCACGATCTTTTACTCCAGACCTGCGGTTATAAATAGCCGCCCCAGGGGGTATACTTTTGGTTTTTACTTTCCCCAATAGCTCTAATCTCTTGAGTTCTTGCTTCCTCTGTTTCCACCCGAATCACATTTTCCCCCAAAATCTCTTCAAATCCAAACCAAGTTCCTCGAATCCAACTCAAATCCTTGAAGAAATGGTCGGAGTCATTTCGAAGTAGGAGAGATCGGAGATTTATATCGCGAAGATGATGACACCGATCATCATGGACCAAAGCATTGGCCATCAGAGGAGGGAAGAAGCCCCATCTTCCAGGCATTATGCGAGTGTGGCTTTCGACTGCCCGGCCACCCATTCATAACGAGCGTGCTCAAGCACTTCGGGGTGGAGTTGGTGAACTTGGTTCCCAACTCCATCATGATGCTGAGTGTGTTCATGTTCTTGTGCGTGACCAATCTGGGAATCTCTCCAGATCTGGACCTCTTCAAGTACTATTATGGAAAAAGAGAAGCACCGATCAATTGTCGGCAGTTGTGGCTTCCAACTCCACAACGGGATGTCGAAGGAGTATATCCTCATGTTCACTTGATCGTCATGGCCAGGATGGAGGAAGAAGTGGTTCTACTTGATCGTGACCAAGGACGACAGTCTCTACTTGAATGGCAAGCCCGCAGAGAAGAAGAAGAATTGGGACTTGGGTCCAGAGAACCTCGGCCGCTTAGCCCATTCATTCGAGCCATCAAGGACTTTTGGGAAGGAGGGTTAACCAGATGGCATGTGGTGTGGGACTTCATCACAGGTCACATTAGCCCCCGGCAGAATCGAGCACATCCTTGTGGGAGTACTGCAGTCTAGTGATGTGACCAGAGACTACGAGGAAGGTAATATTATAATCAATATGTTTTTTCAATTTGTGATTCGAGCACATCTATTAATTATATTCTTCTGCTCATAGACTTGATAGAGAGAAAAAGAGGGGGGTTGACGCTCGGGTCAAGCTCATCTCTGAGAAGCCCCCTACGACCACAGAGGGAGCTCCTCGGATACTTGCGGTCATATATGAAGAGGAGAGAATAACACGCCTAAAGGTAATCAACATTTGTATTGGTTTCATCTTTATGGATTAGTAGTCATAGTTTCGACCACTTATTGATTCTTGCTTTGTGACCTTTTGCAGCAAGTTGGTGCACCAGATCCTCAAGATGTCACAGAGATTGAATTGGGGGTCTACTGAGGATGACTCTGAGGAGGACAAATTCCCTATGAGTAAGAGGCGTCGTCTTGTGAAGGCGGTTGGCAAGAAGAGGGGGGATGTCGGGAGTTGGAGCTCCGCTTCTCGACTGACCACTGCTAAAGGCAGCTTCTTGGCAGATTTAACTATCAAGGATACATAGAAGTTGGTTGTAGAGCTCAAACATAAGGTGCCTAAGGCAAAGGTGCCTTTATATTACAATGATAAGACATTCTCAGTTTCCCCCTCTTCTGCTGTTATCAAGTGAAATGAAAAGGAAAATTGGACGAGTTACATTTCTTTTGTGAAGGCCACTGCCGGTCTAGCAGAGCGTGTATTCAAAAGAAATGACAACCTCTAGGTGATCCAAGTCAGATTCGACCACCCATAATAGGAGGTTGTAGAAGAAACTCTGACCACTCCTCTTCATGTACAACTAGTTGAGGTCATACAGGATGTGGTCGCCCAGACCAGCGATGCAGGGAACTCTCCAGAGCCTGAGATCACAGAGCTGGTGAGGGTGACAGAAGAGGAGGAGAAGAATAAGAAGGAGAAGAAGATCAAGTCTTCTCTCGGGAAGATTTCCTCGGGCTTCAAGATCGTGTCTAGGAAGCCTAGGTATGTAAAATTTTAAAAATAAGGGATCGTACTTACTCTTCTATTTCACCTTTGATGTATTAACATCTGCCTCGTTGTTTCAGTCCTGCCTCTCTTGCCCTCCCCCCTCCGCCGGATGTTTCCATGGAGAAATTTGTCATTGTCATGGCTACGACTATGGGAGTGCTGGTCTCCCCTCCGGTCGTAGAGACAGAAGCAGAGACAACAGGAGAAGGGGCACTCGCCATCGAGCTAGCCATGCCCACTGAGGTGGTTGAGACACCAGTGGTCATGGAGGCATAGACGAAGGCATTTGAAGACGAAGCAATGATGATGATCGAGTCAACTGTCGAGGACATCAACATCTGGACAGGAGACTTGTCATTACAATCGCCTAGGGTAGCTCAAATAGAGTTAAAAAATTATGGAATAACTCACATAAATTCCCTGAATTATTTTGAAATTAATAAAATCATTTCCAACAAAAAATTGGTTTTTATTTTCACACATAAATTATTTTTTATTTCTAAAACTAGGAAAATTCTTTTTAAAGTCCAAAAAATCCAGGAAATTAATTAAATATTCTTTCAAACTTTAAAATTCAAGAAAAAAAAAACAAGAAAGCTCTTTTAAATTTTAGCAAAATCCAATAAAATAATAACTTTATCAATTTTATTTATAGTAACTAAACTTTGGGATGTTACAAACTAACCCCTTAAAAGGAATCTTGTCTCTCATATTCGGATGGGCTAGAGAGAGAAGACAAACATAGGATAAATGAATTGAGAGATTGGAAAGATATAGTGTGAGTCTATCTTCAAGTTAGCTTCATCTCCAAGGGTCTTGAGTTGTTTGAAATTTTGAAGTATCAATATGCATCGATAGGGTTGAGTTGTCCAATGGGTTATTAGAGAAGAGGGGAGAGCAAAGGATGAGAGAGAAAGCTATGAGGAGAGAAGTCTACCCACTTAAGCAAACGTTGCACACAAAATAAAAAGATCTACGTACGACGTACCAAAAGAAAATATATCATACATGTTAAGAAACAATAGTTCTACTTGATCGATACTCTTAAGCTGATGATACGACTCAATACACAGAATGAGCATTGGCAAACTTAGACTATATGGATGGTCTGACATTGCAACTTATGCTCATGGTCTTCGATAAATCTTGCTTATTATCCTTAAATGGTAGAGATTACTTTACAACATTCTCTTGATGGCTTCATGTCTTGTGGTCTTGAACGTAATGGTTAATAATCGTGCTGGCCAACTATAGAAATTTACACGAAAAAGAGGATCTATTTAACATTGTAAAATGGTGAAGGAATAGCTAGGTAAGAAAGATTTGCTATGAAGAAGCTAAAGAGAGAAAGATGACCAAAGATGAGGAGAGCACATTTTTCTCGTTACATAAAATAAGTTGTGAAGTTTTTCAAATAATGATCATTCTAACTAGGTCACAACCTACAGTCAATATGGCTTTGATACCATATTTGTGGGACATGGGAGTAACACCCCTAGATCCTCTGTGTATTATACACTAGTCCGGGAACAATAGCTAGTGCATACAATAAACAAATATGGTAACATCGATAATTCGTATAACTTTATTAATGAATATCAGAGTTTATTACAAAAGTGGCTTACAAGCCAACAATAAAGAACACAACGGAAGATGAAGAAGTAGTAGAGCCCAGCTAATCTGCCATAGGCAATCGACTGGGGTAGTTGCCTAGTCGTCGAGATCCTCCTCACTGGCAAGGTCCTTCTCCTCTGATAAACATTTTATTAAGCAAGGGTGAGTACAAAAGTATAATAGTCCTCAAGTTTTTGTTGGAAAACCCGCCTGTTGCGGAGGTCGTGGCCTTTCTTTTTAAGGAAATGACACCGTCTTGGCTTATTAGTTTTCCGTTCAGGGCGTTTGCCTTTGGCCCAATTGGAATACTGCTTGGTGCTTCGAGGCTCCCTGTCACTCACGGCTAACACCTCTTTAGAGCTCTTGACCCGTGACTTTTTGTTTTTGGACTTGCTCTTCGATTTCTTGGACGGTTTGTCCTTCTACTTGGTACGTTCACTTGCTCCTCAAGTACCTTTGTCATCACGATCAATCGTCCGATTGCACTCAACTGCTTCAAATGCGGTCGTGTAGTAGTCTGCCATCTCAAAGAGCTCAGCGACGGTATCAGGAGGGTTGAGAGCAGTGCCTTCGTGATCCTATGGTTCCGAACGCCCTATTTGAATGCTTTAATAACAAAAGAAAGACTTCAGAAATTGAATTTCTAACCTAATTGAAGCATCTTATGAATTGACACAAAGTCTCATGAGAATGTTGTCACATTCGGTGCATGTCGTCCTCTTTTCCAGGACGCTTGTAGTTGTCCTAGAAGTTTGCCAGCAGTAGATCACACAAATGTTGCCATGAGTAGATTGACTCTGCTGGTTGGTTTAATAACCATGATCGAGTAGATCCCTCGAGTATGGTTGCTAAATAATTTGCCATAACGTGCTCGTCTCCTACAGTGGTGCATAATGCAGTTGTGTAGATTTGGAGAAACTTGATGGGATTCTAGGACCCATCGCTCTTCTCCATGTTGGCTGGTTGAAATCTGGCCGGCCAGCGAACTGCTTAGAGATCAGACAAAAATGCCCAACATCTGGTAATAGTGTCGTAATTCCTCCTTTGCGGGAATGAAGGGTTAGCATCACCAGGTGACCGTACTCAATGATAAATGGACCTAATCTATCATAGATCTCGGTCCTACAAGGGTAATACTCCTTGCACTCCATTTGATGATGTAGATTCCTTTAAGGAAGTGGTGAATGACCACCTCCCCTAGGAGTCTGCTGATCACCACCTGTTGTAGGGTTTCTTCTTCGACCAGCATCGTGGTCGGGAGACCGATCGAGACTACGGTCTTGTTGTCCTCCATGAGGAGAGTTGTTCGAACGACTGGCGTTCGAGGGTGTGGTCCTGGTGTGACTTCCGGGACGGCGTTGTCGGTTGCGCTCAATTATGGTAATAGTAACCTGAAGTCTTTGTGTGATCTCTTAAGCAAAGAGATCGTAACCTGGTGCTTGGCCAAGCTCCAGAGTTGGGTTCTCGATCAAATCGTTGATCTGTTGAAGTTCTCGGGTAGTTTCTAACTGGTAGTTGATGCGCCTAGGTAGTATATTCCGGGTTGCAATCCTCCTTTGTGAATGGTGTCAGGATCGTCAACATCGAGTTGGCTGGAGCATTCCTCAATGGAGTGTGATCACTTCAAGTATGTCTGCCACACTCATGAATGTTAAGATCCTGGTCATCATCGGAGGCACCCTCGCCATTATGACGAGAGCCCAAAGCAAGTGATTGATGGGAAGCAGCCACAGTCCTGTGTCTTGGAGAATGATCAGGATCTGAGGGAAGGACAAAGACCTCCTTGGTGCTGGTGTCCTCGCATGCAGTCGAACCCTTTATGCTGGACGAGTAGTTGAAGGATAGCGCCTTGCAACTTGGAGCAATCCCCTCCTGTAAGGGGAATTCTGGGTTATAATCGTCTTTGGTTGAATGTGAATCCTCCAGGGATATGGTCGAATCCGCAACTGCAACAGGTTTGACCACACTTCTAGTGGGGGTAGCTGAAGGGTGACGGTTAGCAGATGATAGTCGAGCCCCGGAACCATGGATTCTAGGACTTGACACGTCAAATCGGATGGACTCAGATAGGCTCGAACATTTGGAGGAGGAATCCTTACCACATTTAGTTCTTGTTGTGGGGCTGCCTCGATCATGGTCACTTGGACACTTGCCCTGTGAGGATTCTGGCTCCTCATTTGAGCATACTATTGTGGGGGAAAAGGTTCCCTCCTCAACCTTGTTTGATATGCGATTTCCAGGATCTGGTGAAAGATCCATGTAGCCGACATTGTCATCAGACGAAACCATGCTTGGCTTGTAGTCGTAGTAGGCATTCATATCGAGTCCTACGTAGTCTGCAAGATTGAACCAATTCTTCTCATTCCACTCTCCTGCCATGGTAGCATTAGGGTGGTCATAGAAGAACTTATGACTACAAGGTGGTCATAGAAGAACTTACAACTACGAGGTGGTAGCAGGATGACTTAAGACCGTATAGGGTGGTCGTAGAATAGCTTACGACCACTAGCTATTTATAATCTCCCTCATTATTGATAATGAGGAGTACCTTTGAATGTTGTATAAAGACATTATTATTCATAATGAATATTACAAATAGATAGTTTAATTAATTGAGGATTATTAGATCCTCGTCACGGTTGATTCTTGAGTCAACAATTCCAGAACGTGTGCGAAAAGCACAATAGAGTGATCCCCTATTGTGACAAGTAAGGAAGTGTCTTTTTTAAGACAAAATGGGGATTTCAACATTGATGAGTCTGGAGCATTGCGATTTATAAGCCACCTTTGTGTGCAAAGAAGGGGCAAGTCAATAATGATATCTTGAGAAAGGCTCATTGTATGTCGTACACCATTCATCGTGGCGAGACCAAGATGATATAGGGATCTAAAATAGAGCTTCGGGTGGAAAAGAATGAAGGTGGATATCGCTAAGTATGTGGCTTCTTGCAGAGTTTGTCAGCAAGTGAAAGCCAAACATAAGCATCATGCGGGACTATGCAACCTTTGGAGGTTCCTCAATGGCCTTGGGACAATATCTCAATGGATTTTGTGGTTGTGTCACCTCATTCTCCACGAGGGAAGGATGTTATTTGGGTAGTGGTGGACCGTTTACCAAGTTTGCACACTTCATTCATATCCGCACAACGAATACGATAAACGATTTGACTCCTATTTATGTGTAGGAGATAATGAGGTTGCATAGTGTACCCAAAACCATTCTTTCCAATAAAGATGCCAAGTTTATCTCTAAGTTCTGGAAGAGTTTGCAGAGTGCTTTGGGCACTCAATTTCGCCTTAGAATTGTATTTCACCCTCAGATGAATGGGCAGTCTGAGCGCACCATTCAGACATTGGAGCACATGCTGAAGTCATGTGTCTTGTGTTGGAAGGGTAATTGGGAGGATCAGTTGGCTCTTGAAGAGTTCGCCTATAACAACTACTACCACTCCAGTATTTGGGTAGCACTTTTTGAGGTTCTGTATGGGCGAAAGTGTAGATTGCCACATTGTTGGGATTTCATGGGCGAAAAGGTAGTTATGGGACTAGATTGGGTCCAGAGGACCATAGAGCGAGTGGCGAAAATCAAGCATAATCTGCTAGCAACTCAGAATTGATAGAAAATATATGCAGATCTGAGAAGGATAAATTTGGAGTTTGAGGTGGGTGACTAGGTGCTCCTAAGAGTGTCTCCCACCAAAGGAATTGTGTGGTTTGGTACCAAAGGGAAGCTTAGCCCTATGTATGTTGAACAGTTTTTTATAGTTGCACCAATTGGAAAATTGGCATATCGCTTGGACCTTCCTGAGTCCATGCGCGAGGTGCACAACGTCTTTTATGTTTCGATGTTGAGAAAGTACCTGAGAGATCTGGAGCATTAGATTTCATTAGAGCTGTTGACCATCGAGCAAAATCTCACCTGCGTGTCCCATCTGGTGCACATACTGGAGGAGTTGAAGAGGGTGTTGAGGCATAAGATATTGAAGTATGTCAAGGTTCTATGGTCGCATCAAACCGAATGGGAAGCCACCTGGGAATCCGAGTCTCGCATGCGCGAGAAGTACCCAGAGTTGTTCATGACGGGTATGTGTTAAACGTTGTTTTACTTCAATTTTGTTGTTCTTCGTGTAGATTGGCGATCATAGAATTCGGGATTGAATTATTTTGGGGTAGAGTGTAATACCCCACTTAATAAAAATAAAAAAGGGATTAGAGAGAAGGGAGTGGGCTGGCCCAGGGCCCAAACCAAGTCCACTTCGAACTCGCCATGGCGGGTGGGCGGCCACCCTATAATGGAGTGGAGGGGCACCAACCCAAGCCCTAGCTGCACGCCCCCTGCCGCCCTAGCCACATCCGCCTTGCTACCCTAGCCACCACTAGCTATCTCCTGCCGAGTTGCTGCCACCTCTTGCCGCGCCATCGTGCTATGATGTCGTGAGCTGCGCTAGTGCTATTGATGTTAACTGCTGCTTGCAGAGAAGGAGAAGGGGGCAAGGGGAGGGCAACGAAGGAGAAGAAGGGAAAATGAAAATGAATGAGAAGGGAAAGAAGAAGTTATGGTTTCACGATACAATTTTGTTCGTCATCCGATTTCGAGGGGTAATGATCTGGAAATCCTTGCCCTGTATCGATTAATTGTGGTGCTGAACCTTGAGATGGAGTTTTGGAGTATCTACATCTTGTTTTATAACTTTTTCATGTTAGGAAAGTTGTAGATTATTGTTTAAGCTTTCTATAGAGTGCAAGGTCACTAGATTTTGTTAAGCGGTGTAAAACTTATGGCTTATGGAGCGCTGCTGTCTAGAATTCCTTCGTCGTTAACAACAGTCGTGTAGATTGTATTATTTCGTACAGTAGAGGTCAAATTAAATTATGGTCATAACTAGTATTAGTTAGATATTTTTCCATGTTTCCACAAGTGGTAGGGTTTGCTATGTTTATATGGTAGAAAACTAGATATAAAATTATTAAGCATGTTGTTATGTAGTATTCCAGATTGACCTTCGGTGTTAAAAATAGGGAATTAGAAGGTGTCATCAGAGAGTTTTCATAACAAGGAAATTGTAGAAAATTTTGTATAGATTCTATAAAACATAGAGTTTGCTATGTTTGGATTTCAGTAGTAAATGTGATGGCTATTTGATCAATGGGACAGCGGGTGGTTGTCCGGTCAAGAGGGGTAAATTATGTCGGGTTTGCCTGTAGGTGGGGCTGTTTATTCGGTATTTTTGGTTTATACGGTTCGGTAAATACGGTATTTTTAGTTTAGTAAATACAACATTTTTTAAAATACAGTTCGGTATCGGTAAATGCCAATTACTTTCTGTACGGTATTGGCAAATACCAAATTTACCAAAGTTAACGCAAATTGATAACAATTCGCGAGTCGAGGACTAGCTAAAAATTGTGAATCTACTAATCGTCAATCGTTTTTCTCTACATAAGTATGGATATGGACCATAAATCATAAATGAATGTACACCATGTACCGTATCAGTAGTAGTACATACTAGTATTAAAGCATGCATACAGCCAACACAACAGTCGGCCAGCACAATCGCTCAGTGCATGCATGCATACAGCACTGAGCAAAGCTGAGACAGCAACCCAAGCCCATCAAGGCATCAACCAACTCACTACTTAGGTCAACAGCCCAGCACAACAGTCAGTAGAACAGGCCCATTAACCCTGGCTAGGCGCTAGTTCGGTTCAAGCTGCCCACCAATCGGTTTTTTCGGTTTTCAATCGGGTTTTCCTGAAAAATCGAACCCTGAAAAACCAGGAATTGAAATATCGTACCTAATACCAGTCAAACCGAGTTCACCGATACAGTTCGATTTTTTTGTATGGTTTTTTCAGTTCGGTGGTAAAATAAACAACCCTGCCTGTAGGAGCGATGTTGAGTTGTTTTATGTTTGTGTACCATGGTTGCATATTTTTGAAGTGGATTATTGGTTTTGTCTAAGGAGTGTTGCTTCAAGTTTGGTGTCGCCTTTGTATCGTTTCGGTTTTTGTGGCTAAAAGGCAAGTGCATGATAGAGCGGTAGACATCGGTTTGTTTGTCACTTGTCTTTATAATTAAATTGCTATGAAATTTATTTATGCTTATTTAAATGCTATGATAATATTGATGACATGATAATGACGATGATATGGTAATGATGATGATATGCCATGGTGATGACATGGTAATAATGATGACATGATGATAATGGATTATGTTAATGGATAATGAAAAATGTTGCATCAATTGCATTCATCGTAACAAGATTGCATGAGCCAAGTCGGTGAGGAAGTCATGTAATTACTATTCCAGTGAGGTCTGTGAGAAAGTTATATGACTAGTCTGGAGAGCTCTAGATAAAATCCTACTTTCGGTAGGGACTCCAGAGGATGGAGAATAGAGTAGTTCATTGACGGGTGATCGCTCTGCTATACCAGTATAAGCTTAAAAATATGCATATGGACATGTAGCATAGCCGAACATTGCATACATGCAGAGTTGATGATGGTAAATGATTACATGAAAGACGATGATATTGAATGAGTATATGAAAGATGATGACAATGATCTACTTGAATTATAAGTTGTTTGTTTATTGTTATATTATGTACTTGTTGAGTCTTAGACTCATTCTTGCTTTGTTGTTATTTTTAGGTGATCAGTCAAGGCAACATGCATGGGCTAGAAGTAGCACATTTGCATCACACGCTATCAATCATACATACATTATTAAATAGTTGCTATTATTCAATCTAGAGACTCGATACTTTAATCTAGAATACATTAGTGGACATTGTTATCATTAGCTTAGTTACTTTGGAACTTTATTGCTTTAATTATGGTTTGGTTATTTAGTTATTGCTAATCAATGTTCCCAGAAACATGGTTCCGGGCGTTCTCGAGCGCATGACCCCAGCGTTCTTGGACGTGTAGTCCCAAGCTATGAAAGTTAATCCTTTATGTGTTTATACCATTATGATTGTTGAAAGGTGATCCATTGTGGGTTTTAATCATGCATTGCTTGCTAGAATTATTAGTAATTATAGTTTAAATTGAGAGTGAGAAATGTTTAGGTGGCATTCTAGACTCAGTGTTGGGCCGAAGTATTACAGAGCCGCCCGTTGGCGCCGGTGAGGAAGCAGGGCGAGGGCGCGCTGGGCGGTGAGGGTGTCTGGAGTTGGGATATGTGGGGAGGCGGCGCGAGCTCAGCGCCACATTGTGCACTGTTTCATTGACTTCTATGTCATCGTCGGGGATCCTGGCAGGGAGGCAATTGAAGCAGCGGTCCAACACCACTACGATGTCAGGGACCCTACCATCGCCCCTTCAACTCTAGTGTCTACGCCACCATGACCATGACTGTAAGAAATCCCCATCCTCTCCAACCGCCGCCACTACCCTAGGTTGTTCCTTTGGCTCACGCGACGAGGTGGTGGCGCGGCCTCCCTCCGCTTCGGCGCCCACGAGGGCTCGACGGGGCTGGATTCCAGCATGAGCAGTGGGATGGGTATGCTGTCTGGAGACCCCCTTTCACTGGATTTTGTTCCGTCTTTGGCGCCGAGGAACATGTGGGAGGAGGCGATTGTGTCCTCCTCCTCGATGATGGTTCCTCATCGGAGGGCTACTTCTTGATGGCGGCTGGAGGAGCAAGTCAAAGATGGGGAGAGTTGGGAAGGACAGAGAAGTAAGATATGGGAGGATAAGGATGGAGAAAATTAGTCTTTTCACACCTCCGTTACAACTTGATTGCAAGAAAATGGCCAATAGTGAAATAAATGGGTAAAGTTTTAAAAATACAGTGACATGAGGGTACGTTTTGCAATGGCAGATTAGGGACCCGGGGACTTTGCAATGGCACATATTTTTTCCCCTTCCACACTTTTGAAAGAAGCCAAAAATTGGTGTGAAGTGACTATCTTTTGATCAACTAGTCGAATTGTCTGCACAGTTGCACGACTAGCTGTTACAATACCTCTAAAAATATTGTTTTATTTGTTTTCCAACTCCAATACTTATATATGACTGAAAATACTAGTAAAAATTGTGCGGCTAGAGAAATAATGTTTAGTTTCAATTTGAAAGAAGCAAGAGTTGTTTTTGGGTGACTTTTATGTATTTTGATCAATACCTCCTCACACCCCACCTCCCCTAAATGCCTTCAGCTTCTTAGTAAAAATGGGGTTTCGAGTATCCTAAAATGTGTTAGAAATGTGGACATTAATTTAATTCCATATTTTATTTTGAGACAAAGATCACACAAAACTAGTAAGGCATAAATCGATACTAACAACAGGTTACTCATTGCACTTCTAAATATACACAACAAAAGATTTACAACAAAATAGACTGGTCGTACGACCAACTTATAGTCAGGCTTGATGAAGAACATGAAGCAGTGCAGACTTGAAGCAGAGGTCGAAGCAGTGTAGAATGTAGATGATGCAGCGCAGCGAGCGGTTGCATAGATGTGCTACCCAGAAACCTTATTGCCGCCCTGTGGAGGTGAACTCTGCGACAATGGTTTAGAGATACCAGCTCACCCTCCTTCCCGGTGCACGCCAAAAAGAAGGGACGACTTGGTTCGACAATACAAACCTCCAGCACAAGAGAACCAAGAGGAAGTAGAAAGAAAATGGATGTCTCTTCGTCAACCCTCGTCTAAACGTCTCCAGATCCTATTTATAGTCGAGACAATTACTCTCTAGTAACTGTCATAATAAACCACTGGTAACTGCTAATTCAAAACTAATTAATTGTCATTAAGCAGTGTTTATTGATTCTGATTACACATTGGTCTGCAGCTTCGACCACTGGTCTACAGTTTCGACCAGTGTATTCCGACCACCCTGGTCTATGGATCTGACTACTAATTTTCGACCACTTATTTCGACCACAGTGTTTCGACCGTACTGGTCTATGGCTTTGACCAGATTATAGAGAAAAACACGGTCATCAAAAGAAAGATGGCTCGAGTTCACGACACGCTCACGGTCGCAAGTCGCAAGTCACAAGTCACACGATTGCCACGCAATATGCGCGTGCGCGTGCGTACGTGCGTATGTGGCTTTAGCTATAGTTCTCCTTATGTCACCCTATGTCATGTGACACATGTTTCAAGGGCTGGCAACGACTCCACCTTATAAATTGCTCTCCCACAACTTGACTAGGTAATATAGGACTAAGTCATTAATGCTTTAAAATTTTAGGAATGAATGAGTCATAACAAAATGTTGAGAGCTAACCATGTGATGGCTTTAAGCTGAAGCCCCCTAGATAGAGGCCCTGTTTGTTTAGGCTTAGGCTTTTTGGCTTATAGCTTAAAGCCAGCTTTTTGGCTTAATCGGCTTATAAGCCTGCCAGCTTTTAAGCTAAGCTTTGGTGTTTGGTAATCTAGCTTTTTAAAGGATGTTGGCTTATTGAGTTGTGTGTGAAGGATAAAAAGTCTGAATTGCCCTTGAGGGTTTGAAGGATGTTTTTAAGGATGAATTTAAACTTATTTTTGCCATCCATTTCAGAAAGATCTTACAAGCCTTTCTCCAGCTACGGTTACTCAACAAAGTCATTCCAATACTTGGCCCAACCGATACAATGGATGGCAATTGCAAGCCCTTGCTTTCTATACTCTTTAGTTCCAGGTTGAGACATTCAGGCCATTGCAGAAATATCTTGCAAGCCTTTCTCCCTTTGGACAGTGCAGGGAGATGATTAACCAGACAGAGACATAAATCATTCACTTGCATTCTTCAGTACTAAAATGGTGCCATAGCTCACTACCCACAACCGACAGAATTAATAGGATCTGAAATGTTCAGCCAAAACCAACTCCACATAAACACAAAAGTTTTATATACAGCAGAATTCACAAGGATTCTGTTCCAATGTACAGCAATACACAAGCACACTGAAGAATTGCGCATTTGCAGTTTTGCACAAAATATATATACACACTGCAATGGCACTATATACAGGCCAGTAGTAGAGTCTAGGTCCGAAAGCAAGTGGGGCAAATTAGCAATGGAATAGCAACTCATCTCTACATGTTATCAGAGGTTAGCACTTAGCACATATCAATGAGGAATATGTTTTCTGTGACGTCCAACTCGTCTTGTTCAGCAGTTGCCTTGCTTTGCAAGAGTAAAATAGCCTTGAAACCTCAGGAAGGACATACCCGTTCAGCGCTGCTTCGAAATCCCACTGCTCACTTTTTTTAAAATCTTTTGGATCAGTTTTCACTTTTTTTTAGGGTTTCCATGTCTCCCCTTCATCAATATATTATGCGTCTGGGACAAACATAGTAGTAGAATAAACAGAGCAATACTATATACAGCATAGCTAGGAGAGATCTGAGATATCAGTTCTGAAGAGAAATAAGCCACTGTTCTACAAAATTATTTCCATCTGCAGAGCGCAAAAAGGAAAGAAGAGTATTAGAACAAGATAAAAAACTGTAGTGATGGGGAAAATTTATACACAACACTATGAAAAAAGAATAAACTAGTAGCAAATACTAGCGCTCTGGCAATTAGAACACTGGACTATATGATTTCGGCATGCATAATCACTGATACAACCAGTAGTTCAAATTCGGCTCAATGCAGCTTCCAATACAATTATCACTGATACAAATCTTGCAAATCCAATACTCATACTCATACAAATCCAATACTCATACACTAATCAGCCATCAATCTTGCAAATCCATACAATTATCACTGATGATCACCTTGGAGTCCTCAGCGGCAGTGGGGGCGTTGGGGAGGCGGTGTTGGAGGAGAAGGGGAGGCGGCGAATTTTAGGCCCTGTTAGTGAAGGGGAGGCGATGGGAGGCGGCGGCGATGGGGCGTTGGGAGGAGGCTGCGTCTGGCGTCGGTGGGGAGGCTGCGTCTGGCGTCGGTGGGGAGGCTGCGTGCGGCGGCGGCGGCCAAGAGGGGAGGGGGAGGCAGCGGCGGGTGGGACGGGATGGGAGGGCGGGAGGAGGGAGGTGGCGCGGTGGCGATGGGAGCAGGGAGGAGGCGGCGGCGGGGGGAGGCTGCGTCTGCGGCGTCGGTGGGAGGCTGCGTGCCGGCGGTGGCGGCGTCAAGAGAGGGGGAGGGGAGGGAGGGCAAGCGGCGGCGGGTGGGACGGGACGGGAGGGGAGGGGAGGGGAAAGGGGCGAGGGGAGGGGAGCGTATGGGAGGAGAGGGGAAGCGATCGGGAGGGGTAAAAAAAAAGAGAGACCCACGTTTATATACGGATGGCATTTCGTGGGTAATTTCAACGAACTTCAGTGGCAGACTGTTATTCCATTCCGCAAAAGCCAAAAAAAGCACCTCTCCCACGGCTTATGGCTTTTAGGCTTAAATAGGCTTAAGCTTTTTATAAGCTGAATAAAAAAGCCACCCCTTTGTTTAGGCTTAGGCTTTTTTGCTTATAAGCCAAAGAAAAAGCCTAAACAAACAGGCCCAGAGTCTTAAGCTTCTTTCGTACCAAGAATCTGGAGCTATTTGATATAACTCTCCATTGGTCTAGCTTAAGCCTCCTCAGTAATCCCCCGTGGCTCCTTCCTAGTTAAGAACCGACCATCTGGGCACTGGGGAGAGAAAGACGTCTTTCTTCTCGCGTAAACAGCAAGGGTCAACGGCATGAGTCGCCGTTCATATGCAGCTTAATTAGGCGGTCTAACAAAGCCCGCATACAATACGGGAAACCTTTGTCAATGATGCCATGTTGACACCATGAGCGTCATCTGTGGACCAAAGAATTTAGTACGGTTAATTTCACTCGAAGAAGTCCGCCACCACCTAGCCAGAAATTGCTATAGGTACGTGCTCCCAGCCCTGCCGTTCTTGTCCGTCACTCGTTTGGAAAACGGAAATGGCTATGCGGTACACAAAATATAGGTCTCAATTGGAATGCGAGATTATTGACAATTTCTATCTATTGAATATGAGTTCCATAGTTATGGATTAAGTGCCTTCCAATTTGAGTAAGTTCACAAATTTGGACAAAAACAACAAATTCAGACATCAAAACGACAAACCTTGGTTCCTCTCCATTGATGATAGCGACGAGATCTCTATTAACGCTGATTGATGTTAGGGTGTTCATCAAGGTTATGGAGGGCGGAGGCAGCGGCCTAGTGGTGGGCAACGGTGGCGGACGGCACGGTGAGGCGACTAAATATTAGTTTGGGTGGGGTTGGAGTGGCGGTGGTGGTAGGGAAGAGAGGGTGGTGAGGCGAGGCAGCGAGGGCGCTGCCGGGCGCGGGTGGTGGAGATAGGGTGGGGGCGGTGGTGGAGGCACACGGAGCTTGCCAGAGAGGAAGAGAGACGGGGCGGGGGCTAACAAAGTAGGCGGTGGCTAATGAAGTAGGTGGTGGCGGGGTGGATCTTGACGGATATAGAGGTGCGTGGAGCCCAGTCACCGGGATCCTCTCGTCGGGACGCGGAGGCGGATAGGGGAAGCAAAGTAAGGGAGAGGATGAAGAAAGAAGAGAGATCGATTGTGTTTCGATTTGTAACTACAGATCAATATTCAATCCATAGATATGTCTAGATTTTTTTTCCTAAATCCAGTGGGAATTGAATTGTTCCTGTAAAATTTTAACAAAATTTCTGCGTTCCAAATGGACGCTTAAACAGTCTTTAGTATTATGCCTACTTTACAATAGTTAGTCGAAGACAGTTTCCTAGTTGTCTGAGGTGCAAATGTTATGCAAATATATGTGAAACATTGTATAAAAAAATTGGGTTCATCTTAACCCATCATTGACAAGTCCACCTATAGTCGTTTTAGATGTTTTATTTTACTATGTCCACAGTTGAGAGTTCTCAAATGGATGTCATTTTAGAGTATCGTCTGGTCAGATATTTAAAACTTTGGCCACTAATACACACAAAATATTTAGATTTGTCAAAAACTCACATGTAAATAACACTAGTAGATTAACCATCAAATGTTAACATAATCCCACCGGTTAGAAAAAGTCGTTGCACACTGTGTGCAGTCAAAGTTTAGAGACTTTAACTATCAATATCTTTTAAAATATTTAGATTAGATACATAAAAACTCGAAAAGTACTTTTATAATATTATAATTTTATTGGATTTTACCAATATATTACAGTAATAATTAGTGGTCAAATTGTATTTTAGAAACTGTGTTGATGTTCAAAATAACTTTTTTTATAAACAGGAGGGAGTATAATTATAAAAAGTAGTGATCAAATATGTATATTGAAGACCGTGTCGTTGTTCTACGCAACAATTAAAAATGAATGGAAGGGTATTTTTTAACATATTAACCACTGGTACTATCAACTTTTAAGATCTAAACATAGCTACTCCAACCGGTATGGAACACTTGTCTCGTAGCTAATGTCCACAGTTTGAGTCACACTAACATGTTGGGTGGGCCATCGTGGATATTCCTTGATTTGATCATTTGACATCTTGGTTGTTGAGCCTTAAGTATTACTAGGTAACCAATTGCACTTTTTCAAAAATGAATCTATAACTAAAATACTTTACTTCTGTCTAAAAATAGAAATATTGGAAAGATAGGTAAATGACTCTTCTGGCAAACTAGATTCCACATCGGTGTATACAAACAATAATTTTAAACTAAGATGTTAGGGTATATACAATAGTAAGACTGCTGTTGTCTATAGTAATTCTTCATATCACCTGTAAACAACATTATAGACAGCTCATACAATGGATTGTCTTTTCAATTGTCTATAAATGGCACAATATTTTAATACTTTTATGGACCTAAGACATTTCCTCCTTGATTCTGGTGATACAGTTGGCTACAAGATTGTAGACAACACATTTCTATCTCTTTATTCTCTTTCATCCACACCAGTTTAAATCATACGTGGCAGAGACTATAGACAGCTGATGTAAACCTATTGTACATGACTTAGGCCCCGTTTATAACTTGGGCATTTTTCTTGATTTTTACAGGAATTAAATTATTTTCTGCTGCATTCCAAGTTGGCCCTATGTATATAACAAATTTCCCATGTTTTTCCACTTCAACCTACTGCCAGTCTGCCTCCCATTTCAATTACATTTCCTTTGTCCCAACTGGAGGAGCTGCAGGCCGAAAATATATGTGTAATTTGCATAAAAGTAATTATGTATATGCTATAGCCGTTACTCCCTCTCTTTTTTCTGACGAGAAATGAAATATACTCCTAAAATGTCTTAGAGATTCATGGGACAAAATTGGACAATTCCCTCCTCTCTCTCTCTCTCTCTCTCTCTCTCTCTCTGCCTGTGTACAACTGTAGTGGCATTAAACCCCTCGTATGCCTGGTACCGGTAGCACTGACAATTTCCTCAAAAAGTGAGTAGGTTTTGTAAGCGAGCGCTGCGCTAACATCATGGGAAGGGGTCTTTGAGGCAGTACCAATGCAATAGTAGCAGTACTCCTTTGTCTTTAACCTTTTGTTCTTTTGAGGAAAAACAATATGTGGTACGATCAGCTCAGTGCAGAATCATCACCACCAGGTACGTCAAATTAAATTTCTCCAAACAGACCGGTGAATTTTAAACTTTTCTTCGTGCGTTCACGCTAGATATATTCCGTTTATTTCCTTTTAAGTAGTTTACGGTTGCTATGTTGTGTTCTGCGGTGCCAATTTTAAATCTACCGTGAAGAAACAGTTGTGAAAATCAAATAATTAGATTAAAGTTAGACAAATATCGTTACTCAATGCTTGTTCCTGTTACATTTTCACTCATTTGTTATATTATTTGGTACACAATGATATTTTCATTTGCAACTTGGTTTAGAAAATAAAATCGTTGGACAACAAAAATATATATAAGTGGTTCTACTACATGAGATTATCATAATCCACAGTATTGCCAAACAAAACCTTAGGCATGTTTTCCTCGCTAATGCCCCGTTTTGAACACAAATTTTTCTAGATTCCTACATGAATTGAACAATTTCCTTGTTCTAAGCTTTGCCTACTTATTTTGTACATTTTAAAAATGCACTTCTAAAAAACATGCATGATTCAAGTATGTTTCCTTAAAAAGAAATTTTTGCTATTTACTAGGTATCCCATCTATTTTTCTCAATGACCATGCACTTTTTAGACCATTGATTTCCTTCGTATATGTGATAGTCCCTCAATGAAGTTTAGTAATCCCTGTAATCTGGGTAGTAATTACCCAAAATATGGTGGAAAGAATTTTCAGTTACAATTGGGGTAGTAAGCCATTGTTAACTAGTATGCATAGAAGGATCGCGAGAAGCCTACGATAACACAAAATAAAAAATTATCGTGCAACCAAAGAACTTCCGCTAGTAATAGATCATAATATTACCACTAGACGCGCCGACTCGTAGCGGAAGTAGAGTCGATGTAGCGAGTTGATGCAGTCATAGTCGTACTCGCCGCGCATCTTCTTCTCCGAGTCTTGTGATCGTCACGAGTTGCGGATCGTCCTAGTGCTAATGCTTCGCAACTTCTTCTCCGAGTCTTGTGATTGTCACGAGTTGCGGATCGTCTTAGTGCTGATGCTTAGCAACAACACCTCTAAAGTATCCACACATACAGGGCAGGGATACCACACGCGCGGAGTGCTAGCGCGCGGCAGCGTGGTATGAGGAAGGCGTGGCTGTTAGAGTTTCGGGAGTTCTTCAAAAGATCATCGTCACCCCATGCCACCACCCCTCTATATATAGGAATCCATGATGGGTCTCGTACTTGAGGCCCATTAAGAACTCGTGGTCTACAAGAATTCGGATCACCATCCAAATCAAATCCTAGCCCTTTAAGTGTGTGACCCTATAGGTTCATGTGTAATCGGTTGTGACTCGGAAACTCTTTTTTGACCACTAGTCGTTAGCGGTACCTAGCAGCACATAACGATTTCCAAACACACATAAAATATATAGAACGAACCTTAATGCAATATGATCTACGACCAGGTCCATATCACTAACGACCAGTTCGTATCTCTATACGATAAGTCCATATTTGGTCTCGATCAATTCGTAACTCCTTACGACCAGGTTTCGACCACTTAGTGACTATGTTCAACCAGCCTACAACCAACTCATATCTTCATACGACTAGTCCGTATCTGATCAAACTGAAAGACCTTCTAGTGTATTCTCCCTTTGCTTCACGATGTCTGGTTGAACTACAGATAAGATGTTATATCATCCATGGATTGTTCAATATTTTCTTCATCCATGGACTGTTCAATACTTTCTCGATCAAGTGTCAAATAACTTCATGTGGTCGACACTTTGACCACTAGTAGCATGACCATGCACTTTCTTTATCCGACCACAACGAGGGGCCCAGAGACATCTCCCCTGTTATGTTTGGAGGGGTAAATCACATATGACCAGTCACATCCCTCTGCATATTTCATAGCATACTCGAAAGCTACCTTTATAATTACCCAGTTACGAGTAGCGTTTGGCAACCCCTAAGAGTGCTACTACACATGTAGGAAATCATGCTGATCTCAGGTCTAAGAATTATACATCATCATTGATTGAGACCAACTAATGATACATATAATCATAACAATCTCAACAGTGTCTCAAGGTGGGTCTTTCCCAACACCATGTTCTCTAACATGTGTTCATATTATTGGTTTGATATCTCTATATCCATGACCTATGAAACATAGTCATCAACTAATACATATGCTAGTCTATTCATATGTGTTCTCATATGTTTTCGACCAGTGAACGTTTAAGAATAATCATCGCAGAAATATAGAGTTTCACAATCAAGTCGCATACTTGATAATAAATATTATTGATATTATTCTAGGAACAAGATAACATATTATCCAATGTTATGAACATAATGAAATATAATCATCTTTATGATTACCTCCAGGGCATATTTCCAACATGTATTCCCACAAAAAAGAAAGTAATAGCTACTTTACCAAAAATACTAAATACTTTCATGTTTTTTTCACTTTTGTACTTATTGATCTAATCTTTTTAGTGCTTGTAGTTTTATATTAATGACAAAACATTAGCCCAAATCAAGTGTCAAGTGAATGAAAAGTTGATCCCAAGTCAGATGCTCTTGGATTGTCGAGTTACTGAGCTGCAATAGGCTTAGGGCATGCTTGGCACATTTGTAGATTTTCTGAAAAGCGACTTCCAGCAGCGGGTTGTAGGACTGAATAGGTTTAGTGTTTGGCTTTCAGGTAGGTTAGCTGCAGCTTCTGAGATGGTGAATGTCTGAAATACCCATGAGGCAAGTAATAGCTTGTCTGGTGCCATTTAACAACAATTAACGCAATTGATGGTAATTAGCGACAACTAACGATAATTAACGACAACTAACGCAATCAACGCAATTGACTACAATTAACGACGACTATATCAATTAACATAATTAACTACAATTACCACAATTGACTACAATTAACAACAACTACCGCAATTAATGCAATTGATCACATTTGACGACAATTAAAGCAATATACCACAATTAACACAATATATCGCAATTAACAACAATTATTACATAAATAAATACAATTAAAAATTATTACATAAATAACCACAATTAAAAATTATTACATAATTAATTAATTTACAACAGAGAACAAAAAGAAAATGAAAAGGAATAGGAACATTGGTTCGGGTTGCGGCTCGGCAGCGGCCTACTTGTTTGTTCGCTAAAAAGGCCAAAATATCACAGATTTTCTACTTTTTTGTACGTAATTTCACTTGAAAATTAACATTACCAAGCTTTTATCTTCACATAACTATCATTTATGCATTTGTATCCATGACAAACATGTTACCTTATCAATATTTTTGCAACGATTACAATTGAAAATTGTTAAAAAAAAATTTAACATTGGAATATTGCTTTCCAAAAAAATAAATTTTAGTAGTTACACTTTGAGACCTCTAATTAACATGTCAGCAAGCTGAGCAATGCGAGTAGTACAAAAAAAGAGATATCAAAATAAAGAAGTATATAGAAATGCGAGTGGGAGGAGGAGGGGCGGCGATGCCGACGCTGGAGGAGATGGGGGCCGACGCAGGAGGAGGAGGAGGGGCGCCGGCACCGCGAGGGAGGAAGAGGGATGGACAGCGCGGGAGGGGGAGGAGGGACGGCAGCGCCGGCGTGGGAGGAGGTGGGGGCTGGCGGGGAGGAGGAGGAGGGGCTCGGGGGTACAGGGTTTAGGATTAGGGTTTGGTCGGGTGGGGATTTTATTCGATTGCAAAAGCATGTAATAACTCGTGAACTTGAGGGGCAAAGTTGGAAGGGGTGCTGGGAAGTTGCCCCGCGGAGCTTTTTCGCTTTCGGCTTTTTCACGTATAACGCGGCTTCCGGCTTTCAAGAAAGTCGGTGGGAAAAACCCCTAAACTTTAGGATGACTTTCGATTTTTTCGGAGGAAAGACTGAAACCGTACCAAACACCCCCTTATTACATTAGTGCAACACATTTCTTT
Source organism: Hsuehochloa calcarea (assembly GCA_036346395.1). NCBI lineage: Eukaryota > Viridiplantae > Streptophyta > Magnoliopsida > Poales > Poaceae > Hsuehochloa > Hsuehochloa calcarea. The sequence goes on along the minus strand of CM070596.1, from coordinate 15,791,700 downwards.
TACACCAAGTGGTGAAAAGTTTAAGTGATAGGATGAACCAAACGACGAACTGGGACCAAATACTAAAAATGACAAAATAACGCACAAAGTTCTTTAATGCCACAAACGGCTGGATTAAAACATTGTTCATTGTTAAAAAAAAAACTTGTTATCACTATAACAAAAGTGACATGTTTATAGTTTTAACTACTAATAGCATTGCACACACAGAGTGACTCCTACCAACACCGTCGATTGCACGATCGGACGGCCAGAAAACATCAGCAGTTCCCTCCTGGATTTGCAATTCTGCATCCTCTTTTCTCGACCAGGGAGGCGAAGGGGGCAGAAGCCGAAGGAAGCCACGCGCCGATCGAGCAGAGCACAGCCCCCAGTCTCAGTACCACCACTCCCGATTCTCACCCCCGCCGCCGCCGCCGCCGCCCGCGGCTCTTCTCCGGCTGCCGGTCCTAGTGTCGCTTCCCGGCCTCGATCTCCTCCGGAACCACCAGCTGGGGTTGCCGCTCCTCCTGCTCCCCCCGCTGGAGATCCGCCCGGAGCGGCATATCTTTTCTGGGTAAACCCTAGCCTCTGTTGATTCGAGTTTGCCCTCGTTTTCTCTGCGAAAAATCGAATCTTTGTGCGGGATTCCGCCCGCTTCTTGTAGCGAGCGCGCCCGTTGCTGCTTTTACTAATGTAATCCATCCATGGGGTTATTTAGCGGACGTTTGTGTCGGTGCGTCTGCGTGAGAAATTTTGGCGGGTGCGTTCGCCTCTGGTTGCGCGCTTGGGATCTGGGGGGTTGTAGTGTTCTCATTTGGAGAGCTGGGCACCGTGGGAGAGAACTCCTTTTTTTAGACGTGTGAGAGAACTATTTCGCCTTGCTGTCGTGAATGTAGTGTCCATTGCTTTGTGGATTTTCCAAGCTGTAGATTTATTGTTTTTGGTTTCCATCTCATACTGGTAAGCCGTTGTACCAAAGGTTTCTTTTAGATGAACTGTGCCAAAGATTTCTCTGAACTCTAGGGTATTTTGTTGGGAGTACAGATGGAGTATGTTGGATAAGAATTTGGACGCATTTCAGGAACTATTTTCATTATTTCCCCCAAACCCATTGCATGGACAATATTAATTTTATTTTGTCAGTCTTGATGTCATTTCAGGTAGTCCGTTGCTTGATTTGCTGGAGAATTCAGGGATATTACGGCGGTAATGTGAACAACCCTTCAAACTGCTTTTTTTTTTCTGTGGTTAGCATTCTCATGTAGTTAACCATTTATGGAAACCATTTATTTCTATCAGCTGTGTAGTATTGTGGTATGGTTGTATAGAGTTGTTATTCTTATATTTTCATCATCTAGTTTAGGATTTGGACCTAGAACGTTAAGAAGTAAGAACCTGTTCGGCCTAGCTTCAGACTATGTGCTTATAAGCTGAAGCCATGGCCAAACAGGTGGGCTCTTCTTGAGATTACCATATAGGTCAAGCCAACTTTGTACTAGAAGCCCCTAATAAGCTGAAGCCAGTGGGAGTGAGCTTCTAGTGCGTATACAATGAAGCCTCAATCAGTTTGTTTATTGGAGAAACTTAAGCTTGTCCCTGGCCCTAAAAAATCGTTGGAGGTTTTAGATTTTTCTCGTCATCTTCCACTTTTGCGACTGTGGAAACTGTAAGCTTATGTTCTCATATGTTGTTTCCTGAAGGTCAATCAGCAATCTGGAATGTTTTTTCTAGCTGAAGCAAATAACTTTCGGAGCTGGATAATAGTATTCTGTTAGGGACATGCTCCAACCAAGGGAAGCTGATGTGCCTGTACTCTTTGTTGTCTTTATCGTACTTCCTGTGATAGCTTATTTTCTTCTTGGGAGATGGCATGATGCTGTAAGTAAGAAGGCAACGGTAAGTGTGCTTGCCCAGCGAGCCGCAGAAGAAGCCTTTAAAGTGGAAACAATGGCGTGTCCAGATGTTATATTGCCAGGACCTTCTTTGAGGCCCTTGCCTTATTTGAGGTCTGCACCATCTTTAAGACCTGAATACCATGAGTGTGCTACTTGCCATGGCCCTGCAAAGACCCGCTGCTCCAGATGCAAGTCTGTTAGATACTGGTAAGATTCTTGACCTATTGTTTATTGGTACCAACTAATAACCCCCAAAAATATGTTTAGGTTCTAATGCATGTTTGAATCTTACTCTATTAAGTGTTGTATATCGATTGTAATCAATTTATTTACTGAAAGAATCTATACCGGCATGTGCTTCTTTTGAAATTCAAACATCTGGTCTACCTCTCATTTTTTTAGCTTGGCTTGTTTGTTTATATGACTGTGTACCTCGTCTTCACATTGGATCCAGCACACGATTAGAGGAACTGAGGAAGCAGCACAACTAATAACTTGGATCTTCCTGTAATACATAATACGATTCTATTCTTTGCGATTGACTGGTTCAATTTGTCCTTGAACTATGACCTCTCTCTCTCTCTCTTAATCATGTGGTCTGTCTTGAGTCGACGATAATTAATGTAATGTAAGTATTTTCTCGCCCGCCTGTTGCGGACACTTCATAATGCCACTTTGAATGTTCTACAGCTCTGGAAAGTGTCAAATAATACACTGGAGGCAAGGACATAAGCAAACATGCCAGCAATGGCATGGCAGCAGTGCTAGCAGCTCTGGAGGCCTACCTCCCACTGAAAGTTCTGAACAGATGCCGTTCTTGAGTAGCTTGAATTCACCTCTTCCATGGGGTGACGTTCACCAGCATGACATGAATTTTGATACTGTATCAGAGCCATCCTTTGTGACTACTGATAGCTATAATCTAGATATTGATCCATTTCTGACTGACAGAAGCAACATGAATAATTCAAACCAAAGACTTCATACAAGTGAAAATGGTGCTGCTGTTGCACCTTGTGAAAAAAACAATTACAGTGTTGATGAAGAAACTCACTCTTCTGAGATTTTATCAGGAAATAAGGTAGCTTAGCCAAGCTCTTACAATTCAATTTTTATTATCTGCATTTGTTTTATTGAACCCATTACCTTATGCTTTCAGGTTTCAAACAACAGTTCTGGTTGTTCAGATGAAAAGAGTGGCAACCGTGGTGTAACTTATCCTCTCAAAAGTACGATACAACAACCCAATAGTTGTGCTCCAGAAACAAGAAAACAGCCCAAAGCAAGCATCACAGTTTATGAACCCGATGTGGGTGTCTATTTAACTTCTGATATGATCAGTTCTTGTGAGGGGCCATATGCTTCTGCCCCGGAGTCACTACAAAGGAGTAACTCATCTGGAAAAACTGGGAAAGGGAACATGATGCATAAGAAACCACCATATCCGTCAGGTAAGGTGGTTCCATCACAAAAATCACAGGAAAAGGTGTCGACATCATATCAATATGATTGCCATGAAAAGAATCCTTACAACAAAAATGAACAAAGTTAGTAAATGATTTCTTCTTTGATAAATTGGCTATCTTTATCTTATAGTGCCTTCTTTTATCTCATGTATTTACTACATTGTGTAGGATCTACCAAAACAAGTGTTTCAACAAGCAACAATTTACAAGGATGCAATGGAACCGCAAACTTAGGAGCATCGAAGGTTGAAGTGTTGAAGAAACCCTCAAAATTTCTCAAAACCAGCCTGGTGGGGTTGATCAATGATAACAAGCGGAGTAAGGTTTGGAATCATCTGTGACAAATCTTTTCTTGCAATTACTTTGCAATTTCTGTTTGAAAAGAATGAAGGCTTTGCTTCTAAATTGGCATTTCAGGTATTGTTCCCGTATGAGGATCTTGTTAAGTTTTTTCAGTATGAAGTACGGGGCATCTCTCCTAGAGGTCTTTTCAATTGTGGGAACAGGTATTAAGCATTGCTTATGTAGAATTGTTGTGCTGACTTAAATTGTTTTTGTTATTTTTATGTACTTTTGTCAAGATGAACAACTTTTAATATCTTCTGCATATAATGGAGCCTAAGAATCTTAACAGGAGGGATGGGACTGAATTTCGAATAGGAGATATGCTACAAATATTAATTACATAGATAGCTAAATTAGCTAATTGAAAATAAAAAATGGTGCAAATAGAATTAAATCCTATTCGATGTACAGCTAATTAAAATAAGGAAAATCCTACTGTACCAAGAATAATAGTGAAAATATCAGTTTAAATAATGTGTACTTTCTTAATTTATTCAATTAAATTGATATTCATATACTGTTTGTTTCATCCTCATTTCTGTAAATCAAACATTTACTTGGTTAAATGGCAGCTTTTCATGAGGCTATCTGACTTTGATTTCTCCCTCCCTCTCTCTCTCTCTCTCTCTCTCTCTCTCTCTTTTGCAGCTGCTATGCTAATGCTGTTCTACAATGTCTCGTGTGCACAAAACCCCTGATGATCTACCTGCTTCTGAGATTGCACTCTAAAGACTGTAATACTATCCCAAGCAATTTTTTTTTCCTTTAATACAATTGCCTATTTCTTCATGTCTCTGTTCCCTTGACTTTGATTTCTATCCTCTTTTAGGTTGCTCAAAGAATTGGTGCCTTATGTGTGAACTTGAGCAATATGCTTCAACTTTACGTGAAAGTGGCGGACCCTTGTCTCCAAGTAGAATCCTTTCTAATCTGAGGAATATTGGATGTCGGTTGGGTGCTGGGAGTCAAGAAGATGCTCATGAATTTTTAAGGTGTTGTAACTGTTACATGCTAGATTTAGTTCCTGTTTGTGATTGCTTGCTATTGTTCAGCTTGATCTAATGATAAGGTAACTTCATTACAATATGGGAGATTGGGGGTAATCGTTTGAAAATTCAATTCAAAACTTTCATTCCATATTATTGCTTGATTAATATCATACTTCGTTCAATATTATTTCTTCATGCAAGAAAAGCATTTTTATTGACCAAAAATAGCTGTTCTGAAATTAAAAGGTATCATGGCCTTCTATTATTGGGCATGGAATATAAGTGTGGCAAGAAGTGATAATTAAAACATTGTTGGGTAGGAGTTGATGAACTTTCTTCCTTGAAAGAAACTTAAACAGAAAATTTGGGGTCTGTCCAAAACTCTAAATTATTCTTTCATTCTGGCTTATTTTACTTCTCATGAGAGTATCCATTTTTATGGGGCAGTTGAGCATAACTTACTATAGTTATATACTTATATTGTACCATAAAAATGATTCAAGGTAAATCAAAGTGGCATGGTAATTTACAAATACAATAATTTATGACATAACATTGTGCCTGATGGTAATATGATGTAATTACTGCTTTTTGCACTAACTAAAAGATCCATATTATCATGTTTGTGCAAAAGGAATCTATTGCTGTCTGGCTAGAGACCTGCGTCAACAATAGACATAGAATGTTGTCCAGGTGAATAATTGATTGCTGTCTCCCATAACCTGGAAAGGCAATGTACTGATTAACTGATGTACTCTAAATATTCAAGAGGCTTTCAATGGGTCCTTTTCTTAGATTCCCATGCTCTTGTATGTTTGCACTTTATGAAGTAGGCTGGGGAAAAATAAATTGGAAATAAAAGATATTGTAATTGAAGTGTTCAAAATCTGACACAACCAAGGATAGAAAAACCGTTCCCGGCGCAATTCCCTGCCGGCGGCCGGTACCGGTAACCGGCCGGTTACCGGTTTTTCCGGGAAAAACCTGGTCGAATTTTGTTTAAATTTTCTTAAAAATCAACCGAAATTCGAAATTTGAATTTGCAAACTCCGGAAAAACCGGCCGGGATTTCAAATCCCGCTGCCCACCGGTAAGGCCGGTAACCGGCGGTAACCGGCTGGGATTTCTATCCCTGGACACATCTATCCCTTTCCTGTTGATCATATATTCACAATTTGTTTATAATGTGCCTCAATTTGAACACTACTAGACACCTGGTGATGTCTATGCAAGCAGCGTGCCTGGATGGACTGGGTGGTGAGAAGCAAGTAGAACAAATCTTGCAGGAAACTACACTGATACAACAGATGTTTGGTGGCCGTCTTAAATCTAAGGTAAGTTGATAGATTGCCGACTTCTGGTGTGTAATTTCTGATATTTTGAAGAATACTGCTAATTTATTTAATGTTGTGCTTAATTGACCATTTATATTTCTTGTTAATATGTTTTTCCCATATGTAAAAGATGCAATTTTGTCACTTAAATTTTCTCTTCTGTTAATGCCAACTCTCTTGCTAGTTGGTCATGCATTGTGTTCATCTATAATATACTAACTGATTTAGTTAATGAAACAAGGTTAAATGCCTCAGATGCTATCATGAGTCTGAAAGATATGAGAATATAATGGATCTTACTTTGGAGATTCATGGTTGGGTGGAGTCCTTGCAAGATGCTTTGACACAATTCACTGCTCCTGAAGATTTAGATGGGGAGAATATGTATAAATGTGCCAGGTACTGTGGCAACTAATAATCTTGTTACCCATCATTTTGATCGGACCACAGCATATTATAGCATCTTAAATCTTTACCGCAGGTGTTCTGCTTATGTCAAAGCTAGTAAACAACTTAGTGTGCATGAGGTGCCGAACATATTAACGGTAGTTCTGAAAAGATTCCAGGTATTATTGTATTCCATGCAATATTGACCTGTTCCCAGTAAATGTTTGTATTATGCCTAATGTTCAGGTACATGTTTGGAAGCATATATTCACACTTGTGTTGTCGTGAGATATACATTTATCAGTATTTGAGAATTTTCGCTTGAAATGACTAATTTGCCATAGAATTACATGATGTTATGCTCTGCACCTTATTTAAAATTGCAACTGCGCCCCTCTAAAAAATGTAATGAAGCACATTTTGGGCACTTTTCTCAAGCGTGCAATTCATTGGTTGGATCACTTATTATATGACTTGTGTTTAGCTGTTTACGGCTCCAGCTACTCTGCAATCGCATAGGTACCTGACTTTTTCTATATGAAGGAACTAATTGAACTTTTTCTTGCTTCAGTCAGGGAAGTATGGCAAGATTAACAAATGCGTCACTTTTCCTGATATGTTGGACATGGTTCCTTTTGTGACTGGGGCTGGTGACAACCCTCCTCTTTACTTCTTGTATGCTGTGGTTGTACATGTGGATACAGAAAACGCATCATTCTCTGGACATTATATATCATACGTCAAAGATATGCAGGGTACATGGTTGAGAATTGATGACTCGGAGGTATGGGTTACAAAAAAGTGAACAAATGACATACTGACAAGTTTCCTTGAACTAGACTAAGAACCTGTATATATGATTCTTTCAGAAGTTATTCTGGACTCATGGAATCACATAGGTGTATATTTATTTAAAACAAACATATTATGAGATTAGATGTCCAATGAGTCATAACATGCTCTCTTTCTCCTAATGCAATTTTTGTGTTAACTTACTGTTTTGGTGCTTATGCCATACTGACAAGTTTTCTTGAAGTAGATTAAGAACCTGTATATGCGTTGCTTTCAGAAGTTATTCTGGACTCATAGAATCACATAGGTGTATATTTATCATAAACTGAACATATTATGAGATTAGATGTCCAATGGGTCATAATATACTCTGTTTCTTCTAATGCAATTATGGTGTTAAATACCCCCTCCAATCATGAAAACATGTCATTTTGGACATTGACACGGTCCCCAAAACGCAACTTTGATCTCTAATTTTTATTGTAATATATTTATAAAACCCAATAAAATTATAATACGATGAAAGTACTTTTCGATACAAATCTACCCATATGTTATGTATCCACTCTAAATATTTAAAAAGATACTGATAGCCGAAGTTTGGAAAGTTTGATTGCACGTATCCCAAAACAACATGTATTTGTGACTGGAGTGAGTACTGTTTTGGTGCTTATGAAGCTCTATTATGCATGAAAATCTGTTCGCATCAAAGTGCTTTGCGATGACAACAACAATTAACTTCACATTTTATCAGCATGTGATGTCCTTTTTCTTAGGAGGTTGTTATGGCCTCATTTATGTGAAATGTGAACAGCAAAATCCGAGAATTGTATGAGCTGATTGGTAATTTGTGTGTTATTGTATGCAGGTCCAGGTTGTATCACTGAATCAAGTTATGTCAGAAGGTGCTTATATGCTATTCTACTTGAGGTACATCCAACCTGTGATATGTGCACATCTAAGTTGTCAGTTCGAATTATTTCTGTGTATGCAGCAGTCTCATATTTATAAAACCATATTCAGATCTTTTCCTCGCCTGCCGAGGATATACATTGAAAAGGGTCTGATGCCTGTTTCAACATCTGCAAAGCGCCATTCATCAAAATCATCAAAGGGCTCTAAACAAGAGCAGAAGCAGACAGAATTACTCTTTGCTTCCAATGATCAAACCTATGGTGTTTATGATTTTAGACCACATGGGGATGGGTACAGGCAAGATCAGCATGCTGAGTTGAGGTCCGTAAATTTCTATCATATGGATGATGCTTTAGCAGACTCGGTTAGCACAGACTTCTCGGAAGCTACGTCAAGTGAATGGTCGCTGTTTACCAGTTCTGATGAATCATCATTTACCACTGAAAGCACTAGAGATTCATTCAGTGTTGTGGATCACGGTGACAATGCTGGCCTTGATCAAATTTCCTCTATATTTGGGTCATATTATGCTCCAGATCATCCTCTTGCCAATTTCACGTCATGTACAAGGTTCTCGCCTTCCAATCCACAAACAAGGTACTTTTCGGAGAGCACAGGCTTCGTCTCGGATTCTTCCTTGCCGACTCACCCCCACGGCAATGTACATAGAGGAAGATATCCGGACAGGGCTTGTGCTTCTTCAGCTGAACCTCTTGCTTCAACAAATCAGCGAAGCGTGTATGGTAGGCATGGCCTTAGTAGAGATGGTTTTGTTCAAACATCTGGATTTTGTCATATGTAATGGTCTACATTTGATAGTTTTAGCTGGAGCTCGGCAGCTGTGGTTAGCACTGCCGTTAATATCGCCTCGTGTTCTTTTATTTCAGATGAGGCATATTTAATCTTAGCTGCATATCCTAGGGGTAGTTGAGTGACTCAGTGTAGCGAAGTAACTAGAATACTAGATTCTGTTTAGGTGCTTAGCATTTCAGGTGATACGTTAGAACTCAGGGACAGGCTTTGCGCCAACCATTGTTCAACATAAAGCCGGTCAAGCATTTATTTAGTTGTATGGAATGCTTCCAGATTTCTAATATTCCTTGGCCAAAGAAAAAGAGAAGAAAGTTCAGTATTAGAATACTGTTGATTTGAGCCTCAGGGTCATTTGTTCAGTAAAATGCAAATCTTTGTCAAATTTTCAGATGCATACTCTCAAAAGTGGAATAGTTTGAAACAGTGTGGTCTCCTTTTCCTTATTTCATGGCGATTAGATGATTTTTCTACCTAAAAGCCAGGCCCTTAGGATTTGGTCCGACGTTGTTATTGCTGCTTTAATTCTTACTAGTCCAATACTCGTGTTTCGCTACGGATTAAAAAAAATCATATCTCATCAACCGTCATCGTGCTCAGCCTACAATGCAAGTGATCTACTGACAACCCGTTCTTGAAAAGATCGATGAAATCTTTGGGCTTCTTACGTACCAGTTTGGGCAGATGGGTTGTAGGGGGAGTGGAGAGGAGGTTATAGGAGGTTAACCGTACGCACGAGAGGAACTGACAAAGAACAACATTCAACAGCTCATATCTCACGAAAAAAGATAGATTTAACGATTCACATCGCATGAGAGATCGTATGAGAGAGAACGGATCGTCACTAATTTTTTTTTAATTAATTCTTATGAAGCACATAAATAACCTTGAAATCGACAGTTGTGAGAATGTGACACGATCGATCTTGGTACGCGCAAATAAACTAATCTGGGGTCTGGGATTCCAGTCCCCTGAGGCAGCTGCTGCACAGCATTTCCAGATTTATTGATCTGCATGCTTGGTTCCTGGCTAGCTAGTTTTGCTATCTCGCTTGGCCCAATCAGGCATTGCCTTCTTGGATGCAGGCATGAACTGTACCTGTCTGTACATGACTCATGTCATTCATCCACCACTCAAATGGCATTAGCCCTTTGGCGAAATCTTTACCGTCAGATTGGAAATCAACTTAGATAATGATAGTGATAAAATTTCCACCATCTTGATGTGAATTAGTCTTGTAAGATTTGATGGTATCGGCAAAAGTAATGTCGAACGTTAGGTGCTAATCACTACTCACAAGACACAAGGACATGCATGATCCATGCAATGCAAGCACAAAGCCATAAAGGTGATGTAGCTGCCTGCAGTTGCTAGTTTGAACGCTAACCGTTGGATAGTCCAACCAGCGTCGAATTTGGATTGTCTTGTTAGATCTTAGTGTTTAAGTCTGCAGTTATTTGCAGACCCAAAACCGACAAAATATTACATATAGTGTGTGTTAGAGATATAGTTAGAGATAACCTTGTGTTAGAGTAGGACTCTATTTGATTTGGTTTCCTTATCTGTAATATGCCTTGTGTATATATACTGGCCAATTGGCTCCTGAGAATACAGGTTGCATATTCCAACATGGTATCAGAGCATTAGGGTTACCTCTAATCGCTGCCGCCGGCTTTCCTCTCGCAACTTCGTCTCGTCGCTTCGTCGGCATCATCTCATCACCGACGTCTTGCTGCCGGCCTCGTCATCCTGCGCTCAGATCTTCTGGATCGCGCCACGTCCACCACCACCGCCGCAGCGCCGGCTTCCTGAGCTCGTTCGCGGCGTCAAGCCGGGTCCCGTCGCCGTGCTGCAGATCTGCGTCGGCCACCACCGCCTCGTTTTCCAGATCCTCCGCGCCGACTACGTCCCGGACTCGCTGTTCGACTTCCTCGCCGACGAGCGCTTCACCTTCGTCGCCGGGATCCACCTCGGCTCCAGCCGTGAACGCGGTGGACCGCGAACGGCGAGGCGCCACTCGGCGTCGAGGCCGAGGGCGAGGGTCGTGTCGCCGACGCCGCCTTCGGTGCCCTAGCCCGACCCGCGCCGCCGCTCGGTGCCCTAGCCCGACCGCGAGCCGCCGCCACGCGGGTACGCACAAGACCACCGCTGGCAGGAGAAGGAAACCCTAGTTAGGGTTTCCCCTGATTCGGCACTGGGCCGATTAGAATCAATCGGCCCGGCCGGGTTTTCTTCTTAAAGAAAGAAAGAAAAAAAAAGAAGAAGAAGAAAAAAACCGTTGTTCTAACCGCCGCGCCGTCCAGCGCCGCCTGTTAGACCTCGTTGTCTTGGTCGCCGCGCCGTCCAGCGCCGCCTACCAATGGGCACCGTTTCCCTCCCTCGCTGCCCGGTGATCTTCGACGGTGTTAATTACACCGACTTCGTGTCTCACATGCGCATCCATATGCGTGGTCTTCGTCTTTGGGGCGTCCTCTCTGGCGATGTCACCTGCCCGCCATGCCCTTCTCCTCCGACGGAGCCTACGTCTGGTGCGCTTCCCCCGACAGCTGACAAGGCTGCTATTGAGTCTGCTGGCCTTGCTGATGAGAAGGCTGCCTCTGCCTACCAAGAGGCTCTGGACTCCTACATGGATCGCTTGACTACCTACACTCAGTGGTGTGACGACGACGCTCGAGCTGCTGCTGTCTTCATCGCCAGTGTTCAGCCTCAGTTTTCTTCTGAGATTGTGGGATTTTCATCTACCGTCGGATGTGGACTCATCTTCGACAGCCGCCACGAACCCTCCGAAATGCCTCTACTTGTCGATGAGTTCGTCAGAGCACTCTCTTGGCAGGTGATGCTACTATTGACGCCTTCTACGCTCGAGTTCGCGATGCAGCGTCAAGCTGGACTCTCTTCGCGACCGCTTTGTCGTTCTGTTCATCTTTGCTTGGTGTCGTCTGTGACACAGAGTTTCGGCGTGTCTCACGAGTTCCTTACTCGCCTTTGTCTGAGTTCGAGCGGGCGTGCCCGACTACTTGCACGCCACCCTCGTGTCACTCTTCCGAGGCCCTTACCGAGATACGTGCGGAGGAGACTCGTCCGAGTGGTGCTGATGCGATGCCACTCCCTCCGTGCTCGCCTTGCCGTACACTGCTACACCGACTACTTCACGCCAAGACTGCCGCCTCCTCCCGGCCGCCACCAGTGGTGGTGGCCGCCCTCCATCTGGCGGTGGTCGTCCTCGCCGCTCCCATCTGCGACAAGATCGGCCACATTGAGTCTCGATGCTACAAACAGCGGCATATTTCACGCCGTTCTTCTCCTAGCACCGCACCGTACTTCTACAACGACATCCGTGATCGACTACTTCCGCATTTTCTCTCACCGAGCGGAGATAGCCGGACTTGACGATCGCGTGCCGCTTGAGTTCTTCCTCGGATGTGTTCTGCGAGTTCCGCGACTAACTCTTGCACCGAGAAACCACCTCCTACACGCATGTACCTCCCGTGGATCCTTGATTCCGAGCATCCTTCCACATGACTTCCGATTCTTCCACTCTATCTTTTGTTACACCTCTTGATTCCCCCGGTGTTCTTTCTGCGATGGTACCTCTCTTTCGCCTCTCAGTCGAGGACCTCTTAGCAACTCATCTTTTCATGTTCCTTACATTGCTCATGTTCCTCGACTAACCATGCAGACTTCTTTCTGCTGGATGATTCTGACCTTGGTTATCGGATCATTCTCGACTCTGACTCTTGTTGTGTTCAGGACCGCCACACGGGAGCTCTGGTTGGTTCTGGCCCTCGGCGCCTTGACTCGTAGCGTCTCTGGGAGCTTGACTGGCTTCACCTTCCTTCTGCTGCCACCGTCGCCGCCAGTCTCTCCGCCTCTGCCACTCCGTCTACCGGATCTTTCCAACAATGGCATCACCGTCTTGGCCATCTGTGTGGCTCTCGTCTGTCGTCTTTAGTTCGCCGTGGTCTCACGGGTCTGCCTCAGAGACGTGTCTCTACATTGTCGTAGTACGTAAGTTAGGCAAACAGCTTCAGCTTCCTTATCCTCATAGTGAGTCAGTGTCTCAACGTCCTTTTGATCTTGTTCATTCTGATGTTTGGGGTCCGGCTCCCTTCGTTTCGAAAGGGGGTCATCGATACTATATCATATTTATAGATGATTTCTCTCGCCACACTTGGATATATTTCATGTCTTCTCGTAGTGAGGTCTTGTCTATCTATAAACAGTTTGCCACTATGGTTCGCACACAGTTCTCCACTCCTATTCGTGTCTTTCGTGCTGACTCTGCTGGCGAGTACCTCTCTCATCACCTGCGCAGTTTCCTTGCTGACCAGGGCACTCTCGCTCAGTTCTCTTGTCCTGGTGCTCATGCTCAGAATGGTGTTGCTGAGCGCAAGCATCGTCACCTCCTTGAGTCGGCTCGCAATCGATGATTGCCGCCTATTCCACCTCACTTTTGGCGAGGTCGTTTCCACCGCCACCTATCTCATCAACATCCAAACCTTCTTACGCTCTTGTATGCAATCCCTATTGAGCGTCTCTGTGGTCTCCTTCCTGACTACTCTGCCCTTCGTCTGTTTGGCTGCGTTTGCTACGTTCTCCTCGCCCCTCGAGAACGCACCAAACTGACTGCTCAGTCCATTGAGTGTGTCTTTTTGGGGTACAGTGCCGAGCACAAGGGCTATCGGTGCTGGGATCCTGTTGGTCGACGGATGAGAATTTCTCGGGATGTGACTTTCGACGAGTCTCGTCCCTTCTACCCACGCCCCGTCTCTCCTTTGACTTCCTCTGTGGAGTCTCTGTCTTTTGACCTTTCGGATACACCTATCTCGTCTCCACATATTTCTCCGTGGCCTCTCCGCCATTGTCGCCGCTTTTGCCTCCCGCGCTCCTCGGGCTCCCCTACTACACTCGTCTACACTCGTCGACCTCGATTGAGGATCTTCCGATGAGTCCACTTCCTGATGTTTCATCTTCTTCGATGATTCATCTTCCCCGATGGGCCGTCTTCTCCTCGCTACGCCTCCGCGATCGCGATCGATTCGGCCTCCCGCCTGTTTGCCTTTTTTCGCGCGAGCCTACTTGTGAGCTCGCCTCCCTGGGATGTCATTACTCATCCCGAGTGGCAAGATGCCATGGCCGAGGAGATTGCCGCCTCGAGCGCATTGGTACTTGGGATCTTGTTCCTTTTCCATCTCACTCTCGTCCCATCACATGTAAGTGGGTCTATAAGATTAAGACTCGCCCGATGGCTCTCTTGAGCGCTATAAGGCGCGTCTTGTTGCTCGTGGCTTCCAAGCAGAGCATGGTCGTGACTACGACGAGACTTTGCTCTGTGGCCCACATGACCACCGTGTCGCACTCTTCTTTCGGTGGCGTCTTGTCGCCATCGGTCTGCTTCTCAACTTGATGTCAAGAATGCCTTTCTTAATGGCAAGCTGCGTGAGGAGGTCTACATGCATCCGCCACCGGGTATTCATTCTCGAGGGCATGGTGCCGCGCTTCGCCGCTCTCTCTATGGCCTTAAGCAAGCCCTCGTGCTGGTTTGAGCGCTTCTCCTCTGTGGTCACTTCTGCTGGTTTTTCAGCAAGTGATCATGACCCTGCGCTTTTTGTCCACACTTCGTCTCGTGGTCGGACTCTTCTTCTTCTGTATGTTGATGATATGATCATTACCGGAGATGACTCGAGTATATTGCCTTTGTCAAGGCTCGTCTTAGTGAGCGATTCCTTATGTCGGATCTTGGTCCTCTTCGTTACTTCCTTGGGATTGAGGTTACTTCCACTCCGGATGGTTTCTTTATGTCCCAAGAGAAGTATATTCAGAACTTCTTGATCGCGCCTCCTCATCGGGACGTCTGTTGAGACTCCTATGGAGCTCAATGTTCACCTCCGACCCTCGATGGCGAGCCTCTTCTCGATCCGACTCGCTATCGCCATCTTGTTGGGAGTCTTGTCTACCTTGTCGTTACTCGTCCGGATATCACTTATCCAGTTCACATTTCGAGTCGGTTTGTTTCGCTCTCACTCAGTCCACTACTGACCACCTTCTTCGAAGTTCTGCGATACCTTCGTGGGACTATCTCGCCGTCTCTTCTTTCCACGCTCCGGCTCGTTACAACTTCAGCTTATTCGGATGCTACTTGGGCGGCCGATCCTCCGATCGCGGTCTATCTCTGCCATCTTGTGTTTTTCTTGGTGGTTCGCTTATTGCACGGAAGGCGAAAAGCAGATCTGCAGTGTCCCGTTCGAGTGCAGAGGTCGAGTTGCGAGCTATGGCTCTCTTGATGCAGAGATTACTTGGCTACGGTGGTTACTTGAGGATTTTGGTGTTTCACATTACACCGACTCCTCTCTTGTCGAGACGAGACAGTGCTATCAAGTGTTGCAGTGACCCGTGAAGCATGAGCTCACCAAGCATATTGGTGTTGATGCTTCCTTCATGAGGTCTTGTGTGCATGATCGGTGATTGCTCTTCAAGATGTGCCTTGAGCTTGGATAGCGGATTTCTTCACGAAGGCCCAGACTCGAGCACAGCACGGCTTCTACCTCTCCAAACTCAGTGTTGTTGATCCACCATGAGTTTGAGGGGGGGTGTTAGAGATATAGTTAGAGATAACCTTGTGTTAGAGTAGGACTCTATTTGATTTGGTTTCCTTATCTGTAATATGCCTTGTGTATATATACTGGCCAATTGGCTCCTGAGAATACAGGTTGCATATTCCAACAGTGTGAAGTTTCTTCTCAAAACATTCATACAGGGCACCTCCCTTACCCTGCAAGAATCCCAAATTAATTTAACCAACTCTCTCTCTCTCTCTCTCCGTACATGACCAGGAATGGATGCCCTTGGGCCCACCATGCTTCGGATCGTGTCGTGTCGGCTCGGCCCGGTCACCCTGCCGTGCCGTGCTGGCCCGCCTCGCCTCTGGCCAAGCTTAGGCACAACCCAAAAGTCCGCTGTGCTAGGGCTGTGCTGTGCCGGCTCAAGCCCAGCCCTAAGTAACTATAGACGCTCGGGAAGACGACAGCCGCCGCCACCGCCTAGGAAGACAAAGACACCCGTGCGCTATCTACACCCGCTCTCCCTTGCCATAGCCTCCTCCTCCTGGACGCCGATGAAGAACTCCGCTCACCTTGGTCGTGCCGTGCACTTGCGAAGTGGGTGAGAAGGACGACGAGGAGGTGGATGAAGGGAGGGCGGCGGACGGCGGCGCATGGGGAGGGATAGGGAGGGCGGCGGCGCGTGGGGAGGGAGAGGGAGGGAGAGGGAGAGGGAGGGGGTGGCTGGAGGAGTGGAGGGAGGGGCAGGCGGCGGCGCGTGGGGAGGGAGAGGGAGAGGGGAGGTGGTGGAGGAGGGAGGAGGGGCGGTGTGTCGAGAGGGAGGGAGGTGGCAATCGGCGTGTGGGGAGGGAGGTGGCTGCAGCTGAAGGGGGATCAGAGAATGTGATTAGAGATTGGGAATTTGGGAGCCGGGTGGGATGGGGTTGGGGAGGTGGGAGGGTGTTGGGCAGCCGGTTAGCGAGAGGGGTGATTGGTTCGGCCAGGTCGGGGTGTGGGAGTGATTGGGTTAGGCTGAGGAGGGGAGGAATTGTGCTAGAGAGGGAATGTTGGACCTATTTTGTGTCGTGCCGTGCCACCCAACGGGCCGTATTCTTATGCCCTGTTCGGCCCACTGTTCGTACCGTGTCGACCTGACCCACCATGTGTTGTACCGTGTCGTGTAGACCATACTGTGCTGACCGATCCTCGGCTCATCCCGAAAAGCACGGCCATGTCCAGCTCTACCCTTGCGACACAAGTTTCCGCAGGTTCTTGCACCTGTAGGAAGCCATCTCATCTCAGATCTATCTCACCTCACCGAACCAAACCGCACGCATGCAGGAATGCTTGCATGCACACGCTTCCAGTAAAAATATATGCTTGCCTAGAGCTCTCTTTCTCTCTCATGGCTTCTTCCACCCGTGCGCGTCTCTGTCTCCTCATCCTCATTTCCTTCGCTCCCATCGCTTCCTCCCGCTCCCACCCTGCAACCAGCCGCCGGACACAAGCCATCTACTCGCCGGTCGTTGCCGCTCGCCTGCGAGGCTTCCATGACGCAGCGTTGCCAAGAACGCCCGGTTCCGATGGCCGTCCAATGGCCAAGAACGGCGGTGGCAAGCGACCCACGGCAGCGTTGAGTAGGAGGGGCAGAGGGAAGAAGGGCGGCGGCAGCTTCGGCTTCGGCGAGCGGGCGTCCTCGGCCATGCTTCCGAGGGAGTTCGTGCCGCCGTCGGGCTCGTCGGCGTGCCACAACGACATGCTGGACGGCGACGACGTCCGGTTCTTCGCCTGCGGCGGCGCGGCGCCGTGACGTGCGCGCATGGCCTCTTCTTCGTCAGCATGCATATGATTTATTTGGAGTTCACTGCCAAAATATTGGCTGTTGCATTGCTGTTAACATTGATCGTAGTGCGTGAGTTCATGCTGTGCCTACCATCTGTTGCTCCTATTATTAACCAGCTCGATCTTGTTGTCACAAGTGCAAATTTAAATTAAATGTCAAGTTTTGATTTGTTCATGTGGAAACAGGATCAACTACCTCAAAACTGAGGCAAAGATATGATATTCTGTGGCGATACTAACTAGCTAGTGATATACATTCAAGTTTGAAGCTTTAGTACATGACCGAGTTGTTGAGTTTTTGGCTAAAATAATAAAAATAGCCTTTTTACTCATGAATTAACAAAAATAGCACCGTTGTCGCACTAAAAAAGGTAAGGGACCTATCGCGCCCCTAGACGCGGTAGGCCACGTGTCAGGGGTGGGGGGGGGGGGTGTGCAGACGACCTGCCACGAATTGAGGGGTGTCGCAGGTGACGTGCGCTGGCCTCTTGCTGCGTCCCCAGTTCACAGGAGGTCGCCTGCTGTCCCCCGTGCGCCCGACATGTGGCCTACCACACAACCAGGGTGAGGTAGGTCCCCTGGCGTGATTTTTTTAGCGCGGCATCGGTGCTATTTTTATCAAATCGTTCGCGGGAGGGTTATTTCACTTCAGAACAGTGTCAGTTTAGCTAAAATCTCTTAGTTATATGTACTTATAATTGTTTAGCAGACATACAAGTACTAATATTAGTCCAAAGATTAGCCAGTATTTGCTATTTAGTGAATGTAATACTCCGTTTATTATTAGAGAATTAATGGAAATTAGAAAAAGGTGTTTAAATAGAATTGAAAGGAGAAATTCATATTTTAAGGGGGAAGAAGAGAACTTGGGGCTTGACCCAGCTGTCTTGACCAGTGAGTGAGCCATAGCGCGGGGTGGGGGTGGGGGTGGGGAGCTCCCAAACACTAAGCAGGCCCAGCCCCTGCCATCCACCTCCTGCCGTGGTAGTATTTTTTTCGCTACCGCCGCCTTGCCAAGCCGCTGCTTGTTGCTGCTGTGGCAAAGGGTTACCGTAGCAGCCCAGTCCTGCTGCAGCCCTGCCAAAGTGCTGCCATGCACTACCGCGGCAAGGCAAGTGGCTGCCACGCTTCCCAGGTGGTGCGGTGCTGCTACCAGACAGGGAAAGGGCAAGGGCAAAGCAAGAGAGGGCAGAGACAAGAAGGAAAGAACGAAGGAAGAGGGGGATTTTGCGGGATTTCGTGATTTGTCATTGTGATCTTCAAAGGTAATGATTTGAAAATCTTAGATGGCCCTAGATTATTTGCTATTCATTTGGTAGATCGTTTGGGTAATGAGAAGAATCAATTTCAGTTTGCCCTAGTTCGTCGAGTTGCGACGCGGAGCATTGCGGGGGCAATTAGATGTATTTAGTCTTAGATTCATAGTTTTGTAGAATTATAAAAGATGTATAAAATTTTGTTAGCTTTCCAGGAAGACCTAGAACACTAGATTTCGTACAATTCAGAGCATTGCGGGGGCAATTACATGAAACTATTGCATACACTCCAAACACTTGATTCATAAGGTCATGCAAACTTTTATTATAGTGTGATTTTTTTTTTTTTTTTGCCTTAGGCCTCGATAAACTTTGAATAATTCCAGTTACTTTGTTGGAACCTATTTTAGGTAAAAGCGCACGCACACCGTCCCCTACTACAGTGGCACACAGTATTATTTTCCAAACCTTTTTGTTATTGGCTACATGCATTTCTGGTGGATATTATTTTGAATGAATTCAAGGCCAATCGGCTAGACTAGGATGGGCCGATCTGCGGGGAAAACGAAAAAGAAAGAGAAAAGCTTCACAAGCCCACGCAAACCAAATCTAGGCCGAAAGCCCATTTTGATAGTTAGTAGTGTCAATTTGGGCCATGGGCCTGTAGTGGTGGGATTATGAGCACATAAACATAACGCTGGGTCTTCGTACAGAACTGGCTTAACCCTTTTACTCGAGGCAACAACTAAAATACGAAAGTTTTTCTGTGTGGCCTGGAGATTCCGCCACATCTGTGACAGCTCGTAATCATACAGTTTTAGCTGGCCTCTTTAGCTTAATGTACTAGGCCCATTCCTAGTAGCTGGACATGCATGGATGGGCCTTAGCCAGCGTTTGCATCTGCAGCACAGCTGAACGACACTGCAATGCACGAGAACTGCACCAGTTATATAATGCATGTTTAATTGCGAATATTTGACTTTTTGAATCACCAACATGCAACTTATATAAATATATTCATAAAATTATTATATGTGAAGATATTTTCCATGGCTGATCTAATGATACAATTTTCACATTATATATATATAATGAGTAATTGAGTGCTAAGGTGTTAATGACAATTTTGACCGTTGGATCATGCAGAGTGTTTAATGCAGAGCATTAGTGGTGGGAGCATACAAGGTGTTTAATGCAGACGCATTAATGAAGGTGTATTGGAAGTGAGAGTATGCAGGGTGATTAAATGGTTTGGAGGTGGGAGCCCTATTAATCTTGGCTGTTCAATCCAGATCCAACGGTCAAGATTGTCATTAGCACCTTATTACTCAATTACCCATTAGCACTAGATATGTCCCCCCATATACACACACACACACTTTCTACTCCCAAGTGTAATTACTCCCACCTTTAATATACCACCTAAAAGAACTTATACTCTTTTATCACTTTGGGTATACCCATGTACTAATTATAAGATACTCCAACGCGAACCACACGAAAAATTTGTAAGATAGTCCATAGTTTTTAGCATATTTTGTAAATACCTTCTAGTCCATAGTTTTTAGCATATTTTGTAAATACCTTCGTATTTGCACTAAAAAGGAGTATATCTAAAAAATTATACATACCCCCCTGAAAAGGTGTGAATACCACTTAGATGGTCTTATATATTCGTATACTACACATACATACTATCGGTTACGCAAGATACTCATTATGTTGTGAGATATGGAATATGGAGTAACTACTCCTGGGAGTAGGAAAAAGGCTTCCTATATTAGTAACCGAAGTTAAGTAATTTGATTGCACATTTTCTAAAGCTTTGAATAGAGTGAGTATTTATTTTCATGCATGCATGCACGCATCACTCCATCTCCATGTGGTCACCTACTTAAACTACTCGCACCAATTGTTGTTTTGTTTAGCAATGCTAGCTACTTGAGTCTTTTGTTATTGCGCACTGATTAATTAAGTGCAGCGCAAACTCTCTCTCTGTGAGTTAAAAAAGCTCTGTCATTCTGTAGCTCGTTATAGTTTTTGTAATGGGAAAATGACAACAAGAACAGGTGATTATTGCACTTGAAGTGTTCTTTAAGAGAGTTGTGCTTGAATGATTAATTGGAGTCATTTGGAGCTTAGCATCTCTGTTTAGTTGAAACAGATGTTTTTCCTCTATTCTCAGAGATACACTTTTCTCTTCTTATGCACAGGGTTAGGGAGTACACCAAGACACAGGGCAGGGGTGATGAACTAGTTCAATCACGTGTACGATCATTCACCACATATATACCTTTCTCTCTCTCTCTCTCTCTCTCTCTCTCTCTCTCTCTCTTCCCTTCTCATCTTAGACTTGGACTGTTAGTAATGATTCTTGAAGATTACGGTGGTTGTGGTCTTGTTTAAGTTGTGAGGCCGTATTGTTATATGCTTGTGCCATGACCAGCATGACCTCCTATTCATCTTAGGCAGTTCTGGCATTTATTTAGGGCAAGTACGTACTCTTGACTAGTCAAAACAGGAATGGGTGAGTCAATAAGTTTGATCAAATGAACATCTCATGCCCAAGTAATGAACAATTTGTTCGTTGATTAAAAGGCTCTGTGTTTCTGCGTAAGGAGTACGAATTTAACAAAAGGGAAATTTCCCAAAAATTACACAGGACCCTTTTACAAATGCGCAGCCACGTAACTAGGAAGAGAACTGGTCTGGAAAACTACGAAGAAAAATAGACGGTAATTCTGGCCTAGACAGGCATTGGTACACTCTGTTGGAGGTAATGGAATTTCTCTTGGTGGCATTTTCTTTACCTGAATGTTTGGCCACTTAATATTGTAGAAGCATTACCAATGCTTAGGTATTCAGCTCCCTGGAAGTCATGGAACCCCTCCTGCTCATGTCTCTGAATTTTACCCTGGGGATTTCTCTGTGACATCAGTGATGGTATCATGCTGATTTTGATTGATGCCTGATGTTTCAGTCTCAGCTTTATGCAATATGCAAATATCACTGCCAACTGCCAAGTGCATGGTGATGTGGCAACAGGACATGGAATTACACCATGCTTTCTTTTGCTGATGTCTGTAGCTTAATTTGTTTTCAACCTATCTATCTAAAATATTAATAGCACATCTAAATCCAATCTAAAATATTAATAGCACAACCGGCTTCCTCGCCCCACAGGCGTTTGGGCGATTTTGAGGCGACGTCCTCGCTTCCGCGGGTGTCCACGCCGCACCCGTGAGCCTGCACGCACCCCGCCCTTCCCTGGCCGCTAGATCTTGCGTGCACGGTCGTACATCGGGATGCTCCATCTAAGCCGCTAGAGTGCGGGTGTTTTACCTGCCTGGTTACGAAGTGTCAACGACGGGTGATTGCCACTGCTACTTCTCTTCTTTGTGGCCATTTTCTTTTGGTGGCATGAGACGGAGTCCTAGCAAATAATCTATATTTACAAGGAAACATATATCTACTAGCTGTTATATATCTCTTAAGAAGTAAATCAAAATAACATGAACTATTTGTTATCTCTATTTCCCCACCGCCAATATATGGTGGGCCCATCATGAATAGCGTGTGATGCTACAGTGTCATAAGATGCTGTTTATGTAGCCTGACAATTTCTCTCTCAACCTACATGATAGCTTGCCCTCGAGCCGTGGTGGTGGCCAGAGTTGCAACCTTTGAAAGCCCCACCTCGACAAGAGGTTGTTATGCTAACGTGATTCTTTGGAGACCGTCGTCTTCTTACGCGATTGCGGCAAACTCACATATCGTAGTGATAAGTATGGGAGCGTCCACGGAAGTGCCTTGGCGAGTTTTGGTTGCACCTCAGTAGGCTGCAACAGCCATGACAATATCGCGACAGGTTTTTCCCCTGATGCGGTAGACCCTGGAAGCGCCATGATGGCCACAACGGACTTCGGTATGGCTGTGGCTGCAACGGCAGGCTCCGCGGCTGCCAGGACGGGATGCAGCAGTATCGCAGCAAGGTCCGACAGTGTCGCAGTGGTTGCTGGAAACACCGCCGTCTGCTCCTCTTATTGTGCCTTCTTCTCCTTCTAATCCTGGATCAAATTCGCTAAAGTAGCATGCATGTCTGGGAAGATGTCCACCATCTTCTTGTCGTTGCGTTGGAATTTATGGCCATCTTATTAGTGTTAGTTTTTATCATGATTAACGACTCGGTGGTAGGTTTGATGGTCTGATCTATCGCTATCACCATGATAGCAGAAGTAATGGAAAGGAATCGACTACTTTGATACCAAATGCCATGAATCCTAGTTCATAACAGGGTAAACACCGTCCTAAGAAGGTCGGACGGTGGGATCAGAGATTAGACTATAGATTAGGATGATAGAACATTGGGTGGGATGCTAGATTAATTCATCTTTCTTGCTTGATTGATAATTTGTACATGATATCTCTTTTATAGGGATAACTTAACTTGAATCGTAAGAAAATCTCTATTTCTAAGAAAACATATCTCTACTAAATATAATATATCTTTAAAATCTAAATAACAAGGATACTAATTATTCTTCTATCTATTAATTTCTCAGCCACTAATGTACCTGCCGGACCGCCATAAGCAGTTCGTGATACTACCGTCCGAAGTTACTGTTCATGCGCATGAACAGTATTCCTGGACGTTACAGCGTAGCTGCCTCTTGAACAAACAGTGTGTTCCTAAGGTGATGCAATTTATTTTCCAAAAAGATCTGCCAGCAATGTATTCTTATGAGGGCCGCCTAACACGTCTTATATTGTTATCTCTGTAAAATTATCTGCAATTGGTGCTGGTTATTTGCTCAGATACATAAACATATTCCAGCAATGTACTCTCATTAAGCAAGCATTATCTGTCCTTGGTCAATGGATGAGGCATAGAAGTGAATGTTCCATCATGGTCCAGTAGATAAGTTCTAATTTTTTGGTTGCTTGCACCCTGCTCATTGTAGTGTGGTTAACTTCCTAAAAATGTTCAGTGACCCATTAATCTAAGGCTAACTTAGGTGTGGGAGTTTTATGCTGTTATCATCGGCTGCCCATTAGATTAGCTTATTCACAATAGCAAGATTCAGCTAGCTATTTTCCCATGAAAAGAGTTGAAATGAGAAACCATTTTACTGCAAGATTCATATTTACTTAAATGCAATGCACCAATGATTAAAGCGTCTATACGTATGTATTCGGGTCTCTGTTTAGACATTAGAGAATCTGTCCCTTTAATAGTTAAACTAGAAATGCCGCTGAAACTTCTTGCTTACTAAAGGCATCCTCTATTATATTATAAAACCAGCACAAAAAGAAGTCATTACATTCACTCTGAATGGCTAAAAATTCTAACGTTAATCAGTAGAAAAAAAAAGATCTACACCATCGATTAAAAGAAATATTTTAACAGTATTGTGGATATCGTGAGGATATGTGCACGATCTCAGGATGATGAGTCAATTGGCAATGGCTTTGTTGGTTTGCAATTTGTCGTGTTTTCGGGTTTGCTCTGTGGTCGTCAGTCACGGGCGGTCCGACCGCCAGTCACCGGCCCGACCGCGATGGGAAGGTCTGACCGGCAGTGCTTGCCGGTCCGACCGCCAAAAAGAAAAGTGGTTTTTGGAGCTGAGCCAAAAATAGGTTATGTAGGCAAGTGAGGGGAGTCTCCTGGATGTGGTCACATCATTTTTGGAGCTCACAGTCAAAAGTTCTATTCAGTTGAAATTTCCAGAAGGTTTCAGAATTTCGAGCTAAAATTTTGGCTAAGTCTTTTCGGGTGGCCCGACCGCCATTGTGGGATCGGTCGGACCGGCCTGGAATCGGTCGGACCGGCCTTGTAGGGCGGTCAGACCGCCGATGACTTGGAGGGTAGCTAAGTTGGCATTGAGTTGATTTGAATGCGTTTATTGTATGAACTTCAATGCTTTATTGTTGCATATTGCATTGCGGAACTAACGTGGGTCAAGTTGTGAAGAACTTGTTCCCGGAAACGATTTGTTTGTCTATTGCTGTGCAGGTGGCTTGTAGGTCAACGACGTCAACGGCAAGGTGGATCGGGGCTACGCTTGGAGAGCTGAGGTCCAGAACGATCATGGATGCCGGGTGAGGTCGTGTGACTCAAGCATGGTGCAGGATGGGCAAGATGGATCGAACGGGTAGTTCGGTGCAGCTGGTTGGATCAGGCGGTGCTGAAGTCAGTGCAAGTCTCTAGGAGGTTCCGATGGGATTCGGACAGGAGAGACTTGGCGACGTGATGAGAGCCGCTGATCAACCTACACGTGGTGAAGCAGAAGATTGCTTCAATAGTTGTGTGTGTGGATCCCATGTGTGAGTGGGTCCCAAAAAGTGAAACCCTAGGCTTCTCATATAAATAGAAAGGGGGGAGATGTAAAACCCCTAAGCACTCATTTGGCCTTCTTCATCTTTTTCTAGGGTTTGGAGGAGAGGAGAGGAGAAGCTAGGGTTTGGAGATTGTGTGTGTGCTCTTTGTGTGAGCTCTTGTCCTCCTTGTTGGAGAGGTTTTGTAAGCATCTAGTGTGATCAATCAATCTTGTGATGCTTGCTTGAAAGATCATTTGTCCCTTTGTGTTCTTTCTCTTTGGATGAATTTGGTGCTTCCTTGATTCAAGTGTTTAAGCTTGGTCTCTTGACCCATTTTGTCTTGCTTTGATGTGTGGGAATACCCCTAGATTAATCTAGATCATCAACCCATACAAGCAAGTCTTGAATCAAGATTTTCATATTTATAGGATTTGTGCACTTCCTTGGTAAAACCTTGAGAGATCGATTCTACGTAGTGGATCTGAAGGATCGTCGCTAGAAATAGGTCTCTAATATCCTTAGGGAGGTGTACTCGAAATTTGGTCAAGTTTCATTGGTTGAATCAAAAGTTGGATCAAATTTCGTTTTGGATTTGAGCATTGTTTTTCAGTACTGGACAAAATCGATCTGACCGATTTCTATACAGTGGTCCGACCGCCAGCATTCAGACCGTCAGTTGAAGGCCGGTCGAACCGATTTCAAACCGGCCGATCGCCCTTGGTAGCTTGGCCGATCGCCTGTGCCTGATCGACCCTTTGAGTTTAAGTCTCCATATTTGTGTTTTGTGGTTGAGGGGGTTATCGAATTCAGCACAAGTCTTCCTCTGTGCGCTTACTGATCTTCTTAGCTTTCATAGCTAAAGGAGTAAAGTTCGTGTTGAATTTGATTAAGGCGAGAAATTTGAGAAAACGCCTATTCACCCCCCTATTCGCCTTTGCGGTCCTACAAGTATAAATTAAAAGAAATAATACATGTCAAGTATAATATAAAAATAACTGAAATTCGGAATAAAAAATAGAATAAAATTATCAATTTGATTTCGATACAAAATTCTAAGTAAAATACTTAAATAAATACAATTTGGAATACAAATTAAACAAAAATTATCATTTGTATTTATATATGAATTCTAGCTAAAATTAATGGAAATTCGAAATAAAAAATTAAATTAATTAACAATTTGATTTCGATACGAATTACTAAGTAAAATTTCTAAATAAATATAATTTGGAATAAAAACAAAAGAAAATTTAGCAATTGGATTTGTATACGAATTCTAGAAGAAATATATTGGAATTCAGAATAAAAAATAAAATAAAATAAAATAAGCAATTTTATTTCGATACGAATTCCAAAATAAATTTAGCAATTTGATCTAAACACGAATTCTAGCACAAAATAAGTGAAATTTAGAATAAAAAATAAATTAGCAATTTTATTTCGATACAAGTTCCTAAGAAAAATATCTAAATAAATATAATTTGTAATAAAAATTAAAGGAAAAATTAGCAATGGATTTGTACACTAATTCCACCAACAAAAATAAATTCAGAAAAACATAAAACAAAATTAGCAATTTTATTTTGATACTAGTTCCAAAGTAAAATCCTCAAATAATTGTAACTAAGCATAAAAATGTAAAAAAATACCAATTATATTTGTATACTAATTCCAATAAAACAATATTTGAAATTAGGAATATAAAAGAAAAGAAAATTCATAATTCGATTTCCATACAAATACCTAAGTAAAATATCTAAATTAATATTATTCGGAATAAAAATAAAAATTAGCAATTAGATTTGTATACGAACTCCAGCAAAAAACAACTAAAATTCATAGTAATAAAATAAAATTAGTAATTTGATTTCGATACAAATTCCAAAATAAAATCCCTAAAGAGGTGTAATTCAGAATATATTTTTTGAAAATAACAATTGTATTTGTATACAAATTCCAATAAGAAATAACTAAAACTAGGAATAAAAAAGTTAAATAAAATTAGCAATTTGATTCTGATGCGAATTCCAGAGAAAAATCAACAGATAATTGTAATTCATAATAAAAATTACCAATTGGATTTGTATTGCAATTACAACAAAAAACAATTGAAGTTCGAAATAAAAAATAATAGAAAATTTGCAATTTGATTTCAATACAAATTCCCAAGTAAAAGCCCTAAATAACTAGGAATAAATTAAAATGAATTTAGACTTTTGATTTGTATACAATCTCCAATAAAAATAACAAAAAATATTGAATCAAAATAAAAGTTATATTGAGGATAACACAAATGGTGTCGCATGACACCACAAAGGAGTGCAATGGCGTCGATCTGTCATTCAAGAAGACATTGACCAACGGAGAAGCGAAGAACCGAGGTAGTGATGGTGGAGATGAGGACAATGTTGTGCAACTCACGTTAGGCATTCGCCGAGAACAATGTCGTGCTGCACGCTGGAGACAGGGGCCGCGACGACGAGTAGTGAGCGTTGACATTGTTGAAGAATTCAGTGGCCAAAGAAGATCGATGATGGGGAATCCCTGATAGAGAGGAGATGAAACTTTGCATTAAAGACGGTCTATGAACGATATGAGGCCATCGGGTAGCTTGGTGTGCCACCGCTGGTGAGAGGCACATCATCACTGGCAATGGTGAGAAGATTCTCCATATCGTTAAACAGTGACTAAAGCAGACATATCGACGTCAGTAAAATGGGAGGTTGCCATGGTTAGTGAGGAACCCACAGCGTTGAGTTGGCCAACGTCGAAGAAGAGGAGAGGCCAACATGGGAGAAGAGAACATTGAGCACGTATAACACCATGTGTGTGTATATACATACATGCAACCATACGAATAGAAGCATGAGTAAACAAAAGCAGAGAAGTAAAAAGCTTGGAATAGAGGTGACACAGTCATAAAGAATATACTCGGGGCCACCAAAGAGAACGTAATAGTTGTCTCTAGCAAGGATCAGTGATGGTTGCACGTGTATGTGTGTTAGATGTCGCAACGGCCAGCATTAAGCAATAATTGCACAGAAATAGAAGATAACTATGTGGTAGTGTATTGTATTAAAATCGATTATGAATTAGACTTGGTGTTGGAGGTTGAAGCAGAAAAGCAGAATTGGCCAGTAAAATCGACTTATAATTAGAAGAAAAAAAATCAAACAATCGATACCAATAAATACCAATATTGAATACATGAACGATATATAATAAATTTAACTGTGTAAAAGTCACCCGCTAGTTTTGTATGTACAAGAGATGAAATTGGTTACCGTGCCTCCGCAAGGGCCGTACTACCTGCCAAACAATAGGAGCAGAGTCCGACGCCGACAGCTGGTAACACTCGTTCAAGCTGCATATTGTCAGGTTGTTCCCTTATAGCAATGCAGTGCAACTGTGCAAGGGAGATGCCCTGTGCAGCCGTGTGCATCTTGCAGTGGTTTCTTACAGTGCGATGCGGAGAGGGAGGAGGAGAAGGCGATCTGGGAATGTTGATGACATGACTAATTAACCTCAGCATTTCCCTCCTTGTTAGTTGCCTAATTAGTTTGGTTTCCTTAAGAGAATGTAAATGAATGTAATGTTTCGTACTGCCAGGCATGGCAAGCTGCAGTTGTTGGAGATTAATGCAATAGTTGTTACTACAGATATCACGGAGGGATGAGCTGAATTGGTAATATCCTTCTCTGACCGTTAAGCGGTAAAAAGTTTGTGTAGTCTGAAATAACGTGTTTTTTTGAACTATTGAAGCTTACGTATTGACCGAGATATTTGAGGAAGGAATGAAGTGTTGGTCAAAGAAGAACACATTTATATTAAGAACAAGGGAGGAACATGTTATTTTTGTCCAAAATTTTCCTACATGTACTTAATTTTATTAGGGAAAAATTTTGTTGGTGCCACTAAAAAGGTTTGCAGTTTAGGTTCTGCCATCGGAAATTGGACCATGATATTTATACCACTGAAATTTTGGCCATTTTTTTTTTGCTTTTGCCATTACTGTCAGTTAAAACACCTTAAATGTCAAATTTTAAGCAAAAATACCTATTTCTAGCTACTTCTTTTTCTCATTCCTTCCTTTTCCCCCCTTCCTCCTTTTCCCTCTTCCTTCCTCCTTCTCTCTTCTTCTCCACCAGACGTCCTCCCTCCTCCTCTGCTCTTCCCCAACTGTGTCGGCTCAGATTTGCCTGCCTCCGCATCCACCACCGCAGCGCCGCTCAGCCTCACCCCTAGCCGCCGCCCTCACATCGGCCTCGCTTGCACATTCGCCAGCTTCCACACCACTGCCTCGGCCCCTTTCGCGCACACCCAGGCTCCAGTGCACCGCGGTGCGAAGACCTCGCCTTTGCCGTGCACGCACCTCACTGGCTCCCACACGCGGTCGCCCCCGTCAACCCCTATCGCGTTGGTTCCGCCCACTACACCTCCGTCGGCCTCCACACCTGCTCCGCCCCGCGGCGGCCTTGCCTCTTCCGCGGTCCACCTTGTGCCAGCTCCGCCTACTCCTCCGTCGGCCTCCACGCCGGCTCCGCCCCGCGGCTTCCTTGACTCACCAGACCCTCGTGCCGGCCCGCCGCGCGCCGCCACCATTGCCTCCCTCCCTCCCGCAGACTCCGTCTTCTTGCTGCCCGCTCTGTCAGTCTCCATGCCATCGCCTCGGGCCACCTCGTGCCGGCTTCGCCCACGCCTCCATCGGCCTCCATGCTGGATCTGCCCTGCGGCGGCCTCGCCTCCGCCGACTGGCTCCGCCACGCTTTGTTGGCCTCCCTCGGCCATGGCCGCACCACACCATGGGCATCCTCCTGCGGCAGCGTCAGTGGTGGACCTCTCGGCTGGTCATGCGCGCGCGCCCGCCTCTGCCTCCACCTCGTCGCGCCGCTTTCCTTCCTCCTCTGCGTGCCGGAGCTGACACTAGGCAAAGAGAGAAACGAGGGACTGACAGTGGGGCCCACAAGCTGACAGGGATATTAAATGTCTTTTTGGAGAGAAAAAATAACAAAGAAATAGTGATCAAACGATCTATTGTGTCAGTCAGACTAACAAATAATGACGATAATGGTAAAAACAAAATGAAGCTAAAAATTTCATGGCAAAACCGATATCATCTGATTTCTGATGACAGAACATAAATTTCACACCTTTCTGATGGCACTAACAAAATTTTCACCTTTATTAGTGGTAACCGTGAGTCTGAAATCACGATGCTGTACGTTGTGAATATTCGTGGATTGCATTGGGCTACTTCAGGATTTTGGACATAGATAATTATTACTTTCTAGGCAGTCCTTTCCACTCTTACATGTCGTTATTGGATTGCTCCCCTGGTCGACGGGTCTGACAGCGCGGCGAAACGCGCCCAACCTTCTAGTTCAGTTTATTCGACAAGACTGAATATGATCTGAAGAAGATACATGTACCTCTGGCTGCTTCCTGCTGAGAAATGTCAAGCATTCAACCTTGGAGAAAACTGGTCAGCATATATTACTCTGGCATGTCAGACTTCAAATTCTTATGGTTTCAGATGGTTCAGATGTGCGTAGGAAATGAAAGCTCTCAGAAGCTTCTTTCTAGTCCTCTAAAAAATGAAGCTTCTTTCTAGCATGTATGACTAGAAAAGTGTTGTCCATTAACAATAATTATATATAAAATGCTCTAACAGGTGATCATACTCATAGTATTGACTATTCAGCACATCATACTTTTTGTCATAGTTACTTTTTCTGTTATTATTATGATCAATGACACTCAAGATACAACTCAGTTTGTCTGACTTGAGGAAACCATGTATTACCCTTAGTTTTTACCCTTCAGGGCACTTGTAAGCCAGAATTATGTTCTACTTTTGTCCCTTATTATTTTTTTCTTTTTTGAGGAAACGGCAAAATGCCGTCATTGCATTAAAGAGAGAAGAAACGTCGGAACAACCAGAGAAACACGAAAGACCAAAAAAAAAAGAGCACAAAAACGAAAGAACCTAGAAGTAAAAAAAAAAAAACCACACCGAAACAAAACCCCCTCCCCCTCACTCCATGGGCCGCTAGTGATCCATCCCTTCACTGCCTACAGTCACCTCCTCACCTTGCATGTATATATGAAGTTTGGTCGCCCCGTTTAGCGTCCAAACCCTAGCTTCTTCTTTGATAATGGAGAGTAACCCTACCGGCACCTGCCTGAGGTGTTGAAAAATTCGTCTATTTCTTTCTTTCCATATGTTCCACAAAAAAAGAATAATCAGTTATGCCAGGCTTTTTTTTTTTTTGCAGTTTCCTTTCCCGAAATGGAAGATGTTGATCCACCAGTCAACCATCTTCGGTCGAGTTGTCCATTGCGAGGGGTTTAGGTTATCCCACTGCACCCAGGTAGCCACTAAAGACCAAATTTGTCTGGCATATGAACATTCGAACATAGAGAACACGAGTGATCATTTTGCATATGCTGACGAGTTAGGACGTCTGCTGTCAGTACTCGATGTTGGACTAGAATCCATACAAAAAATTTGCACTTTTGTCGTGCCCAAATGTTCTAGAACAGTTTTCTGAAAGGAGCCTCCACTGCTCCCAAAAACTGTCTCATAAGCTGACTTGGCTGAGTAGCTACCTGAGGCCATCCATTTCCAGGTTATATCGTCTAGCACATTTTGAGGAGTGTGACATGACGAACCATGGTATATACTCTAACAAAATCCTGCAACAAATGTATTGAAATTTTCCACCTTAAACCGGCTATCCATTTTCCTCCATGCATTGCCTCCCGTACCGTTCGATTTTTTCTTGCTGCAATACGAAAAAGTCCTTGAGCTAGTTCTTTCCGTGACCTTTCACCAAGCCACTTGTCTTTCTAGAAAATCACACTTTCCCCATTTCCGATGGTTATCGTCGTGGATGCTCGGAATAAGGCATGATCTGTCTCTGAGATCGGTAATGGCATCCCATTCCATTATTTTTCCAGTGTCTTCCATTGATACCACATCCATTGGAGCCAAAGTGCGCGACTGAAAGGTTCTAAACCCAAAACTCCTAGCCCATTGACCTTTTTTGGGCGACACACTACGTTCCAGCTCACCCAACACTTCCCTCCAGCGCAAATGTCATTTCTGGCTCAAAACCAAGCTCTTCGACGCTTGTCAATCTGCTTAATCACTCAGGCCGGTAGCTCAGCCTGTTAGGTGGTACATTGGTATACCTGTGATGACCGCATCTTTTGCCCCTTATAGAGGGGGAAGAATGCTGTTTTTTTTGTTGTTGTTGTTTGTGTATGTGGTCGGTAGTGCAAGTACTAAGAAAGTGCTGTTAGGAAGGCACTCATTGTCTCGTATCCTGCACTGGTTATAAATTAATGTCTGTGCTTCTTTGTTGCTCAGCATGGCTTTATTGTTGGTTACTGTTAGGCAATTGCCTGGGCAGGCTGGCCATCCTTTTTAGTGATGTTCCCAAGCGCCCAACTTCATGTTGCCAACCTAAACACAACAGGAAACCATAAGGGTGGCTTCGAAATTTGGTTTCAGCTAGAGGGACCACCCTACAGTGTCATGGTGGAGCAGTACCACCCTTGCTTTTACACACGCTCTAGTCTAGTCTTTGCCCGGCCAGCCCTGAACGCCCCTACAGCATCAACTTATTGAAGGTGGGGTTGCTGATCAGGTACCAACCTGCCCCTGGAATGATTTTTCTGGGGACACATGAAATGCCTTCGCTGTGGTAGCTCACTTTGGGAAGGACAATCTCACAATCTTGAGGACCATCACTTGCTTCAGCCGCACAGCTAATACTAAAAGGCCTCTGGTTTGCAGTACAAAAGGTAGGATGGGAATGGAAGTGATTCCGGGATATATGCTCTGCAAAGGTTTCTGTTCTCTTTTTCTTCTTACGTCGTCGTTGTTCTTCGTCGGTTTGTAAACAATTAAGCTGAAGTGTTACTTTACGTAGTATATGTTATACTCTGATACTCAGCCCCAGTCGAATCAGAGCTTGTGAGAAACAACATGAGCGTGCACAGTATCAAGAACGGAGTTGATGAATCTCGTAGAGAGAATAAAATAATAACAAGAGAGAAAAATATTTAGCGAAGCCGATAGTAATTTTTTTTAAGAACAATCTTAACAGAGTTCAAGAGATTGTTGATCTCTTACAACTCTATTGAATCTTTTAGGGCCATCGGATCCTTGCCCTGTATAAGAATCTAGTGCTAAAGAATAATATAACATCTAATTTTGTCATGCGCCTCTTATTTTGGATGAGTTAGTTTGCGACTTATGTTCTCCGTTACCATCACTCATGACTTTATATAGCGTCTCCTAGTTATCATCGAAAAGGAAATAGGAATCCTAATATGATTAGGATAGGAATCCTTATAGAATACCTCTCCAAGTTCTAGTAGGATTAAGATAAGAATCCTTGTAGAACACCTCTCCGAGTTGTAGTAGGTTAGGAATTTAGGATACGAGTCACCCGTACTCAACAGTATATAAGCTGAAGTGTTCATGTATTCTTTATCTTTAACCCAAACCATTATAAAAAAGAATCAAAATGACATTTTCAACTTTTTCAAAGTCTTAAAGATGAAACTTTTAACAGTTAGATTTTACCGCCATATATTTGGAAAGAGTTATAAAAGAACAATGGAATGACAAGTATTTCGAACGAGAAACTTACTCATACCCCTTTCATAATTCACAAGGATACGTTTGGATAAAGCGATAACGGTTTGACTAAGACCTCAAAAAGAAAAAAAGAAACGGAAACTTCAGTCGTCGCAAAAAATTCAGAACGCCTCCATGTCTCTCTGGATCCTTCTTCGGAGGTTTCGGTGTGGCATTTTTCACGCGCTCGGCGCCCTCCATCCGACGATCCTATATCACGGTGATCTTGACTCGTGCAATGCAATTATTTAGGGGATCATCAATTGGGCCGGGGTTGAGTTTTGTTTTGGGTTGTCCAAGGCCGATCATCCTTTCCAATTGGCAAAGGCAAGGACGGCTCCTGCAACCTCGTCGCTCTCCCTGCATGCCATGTGTGAACATAACATCCATCCGATTCACCGAAGCCTTCATCTCACGATTGCTTGCGTAATTTCTGGCAGTAATCAGGTCATTTCCAAACGAGAATCACCTTCAGCGGTAACTAGGATTTTTAACTACAGTAAACTCTAGCAAATCCGGCCTGGACTCGTCCAAAATGAAGCATTTTTAAAGCCGCTGGTCAAGGATTTGCTCAGCTGGTCTGGATTATAACAACAGAATTATTTTTCGGATTTTCCCCCCTGCAGTGCTCCGATTCTTCGATGGCATCGATTTCTGACTCTTAAACAGCTTACACCCAGACACAATTGTAACTAGGCAGCAAAGCTTGGAAGCACTGAATAAAGTTGCTGTTTGTTTGGAGGAATATAATCTATCCCCAGGCTGGAAAGATGCTGTTCTTCCTCTTGTTATTCTCTTTCGATTTTTTCTTATACCACTGCACAACTCTGTTGGATTCTCCGATTCTCTCTCCAGTGGCTGGCTGCCTCAGCAGCTGGTTGATCGATCAGCCAACTGGGACAATTAAGATAATGATAATGATGCCTCTGCAAACCAAAGCGGTTCACATAATGAGCATCCAAAAAGAAAAGGCTGCAGTAAGCAAGCAAAGTTTGCTGAATTGCTGAACACTTGTCGAACTCTCTGGTGATTTCTTGGCGATCCTTGATGCTCTCAAGCGTTAATCAGCGAGCGGATTGGCGTGCGTGGCTAGCTTATCGTCGCAGCTGTGGCCTGCTACGTAGTCTTGCCGCCCGTGACAGCTCAAGACGACTTTGCGTCTCATCAGATGATATATATTGTAATTTTATCTGGTGTCGTGTGGCGAAGTTGGAACGATGGCAGCGCAGGCAAAATGGTACTAAAATTGTTCTCTCTGATATGCATATCTTACCAGCATTCTTCTTCCTGTTTAAGATAGTAAAATTTATACACCTGGATGGCCACGGTACGTATAACTTTTAGTATCTAAAAGTTTTGAAGTTCGTCTTCCATGACATTCTTTGCACCACACCTGTCGGATTACTTTGTAACCGCAAATCTAAAATTATTATTTACATGTGAGTCGTGACCAACAAATTTGTTTGCATTTTGATATCTGATCTATTTAGCGTCAGTTTGTAGTTGCTTTGTGTTTATGCTTTAAAGCTGTGGTGAAAATATCTATTTCTACGTTTGATAAATTAAATTTAAGTTCGATACATTCAGTTATCTAATGATTTGCAACTTGATTAGGATAAAAGTAACTACCCAAACACCTGTTCAACCAAATGAGACCCGCAATTCCAAATGAACTTTAGTAACGGGAGAACTGATCATTTTAATTTGAGAGCCTCCCTGATCCGTTGGATTAAGAGGCAAATTGATTTGAATTGTTTCTAGGGACTGTCTATACAAAATTTACTTTTTTTCTCTCGTAAAAACTATCACATTCTAAAAGTTCATTTACAACTCTATTATACATAAATTATAGTAAATTATTTATGTAATTTTAGTTCTTGGTCACTGTAATTATTCTTGACGATAATATAGAAATCCTAATTTAATTATTTATCTGTAATCCTTATCATGGATAATGATGTCATTATATGGTTCTTGAGTGTACCCCTTAATGTTTATAAGGGAGAAACTAGAGTCGTAAAATCTTCTACGACTACCTCATAATCATAAGTTCTTCTACGATCACCTTATTGTCGCAAGTCTTTCTACGACCAGGTCAGTTACGACCACCCCATAGTCGTAAGTTCTTATATGACTAGCATATGATCGTAAGTTCTTCTACGATCACCTCATGGTCGTAAGTCCTTCTACGACTACCCTATAATCGATCGAGTTTATAGACAAATATGCCCAATTGATTAGGGTATCTAAACAGACAGTATACACTATTATTCTCTGAAATAACTGCACGATTAATCTCTCTGTCCCGGTGATAACTGTTTGGCGACGTGGGAACGTTACTTCTCTAACAATAATTTTCGGTAACTGCGCCATCATCTGAAGCACTCGTACGCCCTTTGGGCTGGAAAAATTGTCGCTCACTTCAAGCACACTATAAAAGGAGGAATCACTAGACGGTAGAAGGAGAGGGAGGAAGAAAGACACAATCAGGAGCACAAGATATTGCATTTCAGTTTTTCTCTTGATCTGTAACCAGTAACCAGCATACTCAATATAGCCACACAGGAGTAGGATTGTTATTCTCTCCAGAGAAGGCCCAAATCTGTATAAAAATCCAAGTGTCATTCTCTCTACGTGATTTGAGTCTTGGAGACCATTTGAATCAAACAATCATTACGTAAGTTCGGTTCTAAAACCCTGATAGTTGGAGCTGTCCGTGGGGAATCTTCTGGTCATCAGGTTTCCTTCATTTTCTCCCAACTCTAATGCTTCCATGACAGGAGAGTGGAACGAGGAGAACTGGTTCGACTTGGCTGATTACACAGATATTGACATGGATGCTGACTTCAACTAAGAGCCGAGTATTGTATCATTCGATGGTGATGTCGCCTCTGGAGATCATTCTCCAGGAGACCATACAACCGATGGAGTTGAGGAGGGATCCTTATATCCCACAACGTTACGTCCAAATGATGAACCAACTTCCTCAAAGGGCAAGGGTCAATCCGACCACAATTAGGACTGCTCCGAGGCAGACCCAGAACATGGCGAGGCCTCCCCTTGCAAATGTTTAAGTCCGCCTAAGGCAGTCCGACCTGGCACGGTAAGTCCTGGAAGCCATCATTCCGGAGCTTCATCAGCATCTGGTGGTACTGTCTCTCTGGTTAGCCCCACAGAGGATGGGTTGAACATACTTTTCCAGTGAGTTCGACCATCCCATCGCAGGGCTCATTTGCGGACGGAGACGGTTATAACCCGGAATTCCCCTTCCTTGAGGGGTTTGTTCCAAGTCACCAGACGGTGTCTTTTGACTACTCCTCAAGCGAGGAGGCCTCGAGCGCAAGTGGAGGTCATCAACGAGAGGTATTCGTCCTTTCCTCAGGTGATGATCACTCTCCTAGAGACAGGACTGAGGACACTCCCCGACGATCACACAATGCGACCCCTCGTGGCAATGGTAGGGACACCTCCGGTGATGAACAGGGTCACACTCTAATGAGCATGAAATCCTTGAGATAATCGCACTTTATTGAGGCAAACTCAAGGATCAGACAAGGACGATCCTGAGACAACTTGACAGAGAAGAATAGCAGCTTAGAGAAATCCGCCTGAGCACTTTTAGTATCAGTCAGAGGAAGCTCAGGAACTCCAACATATCAGCGATCTACTCGATAACCCAACTCGAGAGCTTGCCGAAGCGCCTGGCTACGACCTCTTCACGCAAGAGATCGCACGAAGGTTTCGAAGCGTGATGACCAAACTCGAGCACCCTCGCCATCATCATTCCAGAAGTCGTAGCGATACGACTCCACCAGCTTCCAGTCGTTTGAACAATTCACCGCATGGAGATCGCAGCGACAACAGGTATGTCGCTCTCCTAACCGAGAAAGGTTCTTGAACGCTCAAGATAAACAAACTCTCAGAGAGGTGATCGCTCACTACTTCGACACGCAGGTCCGCAGCAAAGAAATGAGATACAAGGAGTATTACCATCGAGAATCAAGACTTATTATAAGTCGGGTTCACCCACTACCAGGTATCATCGTATATGATCACCTTATAACGACAACCCTTCTTTTTTTTTCAAAGGAGGCATTACGAAGTAATTACCGGATGTAGGGCATTCTCGCCCGACCTCCGAGCAGTTCGCTGGCCGCGGCGGTTTTGACCAGTGAACATAGAGAAATTCGATGGGTCTCAAAATCCCATCGAGTTCCTCCAAATCTACACGACCGTTGTTCGAGCAACAGGAGAAGGAGAGAGCATCATGGTGAATTACCTTCCGACTGTGCTCAAAGGGTCCGCTCGATCGTGGTTGCTAAACCAACCACTCGAGTCAATCTACTCGTGGTAACACTATTGTGACCTTTTGCTGGCTAACTTCCACGGTACCTACAATACACCCTACACAGGATAAGACAAAACAACCACACGACCTTACATCAATTTATCAGGCACTTCAGTCAGGTTCGGAATTCAATTCCTGAGGTTTCTGACTCATTTGTTATCAGAGCCTTCAAGCAGGGAGTCCGCAGTAGAAGAATTACAGAGGGCATCACTTTAAATCATCTGGCTATAGTTGCTGAAATCTTCGAGATGGCGAAGGGTCATAAACCTCAAGCCAACAGCTCTAAGGAGGTCTTAGCCGTAAGCGACAAGGAACCATGAAGTTCCAAGCAATATCCTGATCGAGGCAAAGGTAAGTGCCCCGAGCGGAAGAATGGCAAGTCTAGGTGGTGCCCTTTCCATAAAAAGGAAGGACATGACCTTCGCAACTCCCGGGTTTTCCAACGAAAACTCGAAGACTACTACAACGGCAAATGACCACTTCCTACCCTCGAAGAGGTAGGGCAAGCGAGTTGTCCTACGTAGTCGGACGACAACAAGGGGATGTCATTCCAAGATCCCGAGCATATCATCGAGCATATTGTGGATATCATGGGGATATGCTCCAGATCTTAGGATGATGTGACAATTGGTAATGGTATTTATGGTTTGTCGTTTCACAGGGTTTTCGACAAAGTTCAGGCTTTCTGGACAGGGGCGGTCCGACGGGCCATAGCATGGCGGTCCGACCGGTCCCAAATCGGTCGGACCGACCATTTGCGGTGGTGATCTTAGGATGATGTGACAATTGGCAATGGCATTTATGGTTTATCGTTTCACAGGGTTTTCGATAAAGTTCAGGCTTTCTAGACAGGGACGGTCCGACCGGCCATAGCATGGCGGTCCGACCGGTCCCAAATCGGTCAGACCGACCATGTGCGGCGGTCGGATCGGCCATGACCAAAGAGTGTCAGAATGTGCTGGGCCAAAAATAGAGTATGTAGGCAAGTGAGGGGATCCCAATGCACTTGGTCTCATAATTTTTGGAGCCTCCAAGCAAAAGTTCTATTCGTTTTAAATTTCCAGAAGGTTTCGGAATTTCAGGGCTTGAAATTCGGCTAAGTCCCTTGTGGCGGTCCGACCGGCTCACAGGGAGCGGTCCGACCGGCCAAAGGGCAGTCCGACCGGCTCACAGGGAGTGGTCGGACCGATTTCCACTTATGAATGTCAGTCAACTTCGTGGTGATGTTGTTTTGTTAGGTCAAGTTCATTGGTTTCATGGTATATGTATTGCATGATGCATGTTTTGACTAACATGGGTCAAGTTGTGAAGAACTTATTCCCGAATTCGTGTTTGCTTGTCTATGGTTGTGCAGGTTGCTTGGTGGTCAACGACGGTCAACGGCGAGGATGATCGGGACTAGACTTGGAGAGTTGAGGTTCAGAACGATCGAGGATGCCAGGTGAAGTCAATGACTCAAGCGTGACGCAAGATGGACAAGGGTGACCTATTAGCAAATATGAGGCGCAAGATGGCGCTAGGTGAAGCTGTTTAGGTCAAAAGGTTAAAGACGGCGCTTTGCGAAGCGTGCGTGTGTGACCCGCTTGTTAGTGGGCCTTAACGGAGCCCAATAGAGTCAAACCCTAGAAGTTCTAGGCCTCCACTATAAATAGGAGGAGGTGGTGGTGCACCACGCCTCTCTCGCCTCTTTGATGTTTCAAAACCCTAATTGGCTTAGGGGGAGTTGAGGTCGAGGCTAGGGCTCTTGATGGTTTGAGGTGATTTTCGTGATCTTGGATTGATCACTGATCCATGATGGTGTGGGTGTAATCCAACAACAATCACGTTCTTAATCTACGCAAGGTTTGCTTGAGATAAGTCTCTTTTCGTTCTTGCTTTCATTATCGTGATTTTAGGGCTTTCTTTGATCCACGAGTTTTTGATTGATTCTTTCATGTGAATTAGCTTGCTGTGATATGTGTGAACCTATCTAGGATCATCTTGATCATCAATCACTCACGAACAAGCATTAGGATCAAGTTTTCGTTCTTGCCCGATTTTAGACCCTCTCTTACTCAATTGACAACTGTTCAGGATCTAGCCAAGAATTATCATAATATTCGATTGGAATAGGTCCTCAATAGCATAGAGAAGGTGTGTGCAAAGTTTCGTGAAGTTTGGAGTTGAGAATCAAAAGTTAGGCCTAATTGCAACTTCGTCATCGGGCTGTTTTGACTGTTTTAGATCTATTCTGGAGTCTGCCGGTCCGACCGCACCTCACGACCGGTCCGACCGATTTGGCAGCGGTCCGACCGCCGATATAACAGCGGTCCGACCGCCTGAAAATCGGTCCGACCGCCTCCAGCCGAGGTCGATCACAAGATCAGAACACCTCGCTATTCGAAGCCAAGATGTCACGCAAACCCATCAAACTACTAAGCATAGCATTAAAACTAGATTATCCAGATTCAATCAACATAAATTCCTAAAGAATGACAATGAACGATCACTAGAATCATGGTAAAGAATGGATAAACGATCATAATACCACGAACAGTCAAACGATACCAACATAGGGTTATTACAATCTGGAACTTATTTCAACAATTTGGCTTGAATGAATGGCAATAATAATTGTTTACGATTGGATAAAAGTGAAGTGTAGTGTGCCGAACTACCCCACCAAATCATCTTGTCGTCCTCCTCAATTACCTAATTAAAACATACAAAGCAAGGGTGAGTCGAAGACTCAGCAAGTACTAAACAAGAATAATCAAGCATGGAGTGGACAACACAATTCAGTTGAATTACGAACAATTATTGGAACACCTACATGTGTGTATGGAATGAATACATGAATGGATGAAATGTAAGAATGCATTGAAGGTATGGACTTATCGACTGCATATACCGGTATAGCGAGTGAATCACCCGTCGGTGTTCACTTAAAGTTACCGTATGAAGAACGTTTCATACGGCAGTCCAACGTGGCCCACATTGGAATGGTGGATCACACGCACCCATTCGAATTGATGGGTTTTCAAATGCCCATCTTTGGAATTGATGGGTCTTTCAAATGCCCATACCGAATTGATGGGACTTACTAAAAGAATCCACTCCGTGGTCATAATGAATTTTATGAATGAACATGATGATTTCTCATGGTATGAATGAATATCACACATTAGTGGAAAAGATACATGGCGTTCAACAACATGTGTAAACAAGTATAAGTATGTATTCACACTCAACATAATGTACCAATAAGGCCACACTAGTCA
This sequence comes from Hsuehochloa calcarea, assembly GCA_036346395.1. Classification (NCBI taxonomy): domain Eukaryota; kingdom Viridiplantae; phylum Streptophyta; class Magnoliopsida; order Poales; family Poaceae; genus Hsuehochloa; species Hsuehochloa calcarea. The sequence continues at coordinate 15,750,572 of CM070596.1, read as the reverse complement.
CTTGCAAGATATCAACACCATGAACAAAGCACAAGAACATTCATGTAAACAACATATCATTATGCATTCGCTTGAATTCAACACCGCTAACATACAAGATTTGCCTTTCGCGTTGTGACTCGTTAGCGAGCAATGGAGGTGTTCCCACACATGATGCCTCGCCGCCTACACAACCATGTTCCCAAAAATAAGAACAACGATATAACACGCTACGGTGTTCTACAATACTCTAATCAACCCACACGCCCAAAGGTTCAATTTGACTTCTACACTAAAAGTCCAGATTACCTATCTTTCGGCAATGACGAGAAACTTCACAATTAATTATATGTAACTCTAAAAGACCTGAAACCAGTGCTCACTGAATCTTAACAGATCAGGCTACAAAACATTAGTTGGCGGAATCCCCTGATTCGGCCAAAACAGAGGGCTAATTATCAGCTAAACACAACCCATCTACGCCTGTCCGCAATACGATCGAGATAAAGAAAATAGCGTAACTTTCAACCTATTGATCCAATGAGAATGATTCTTATCAGCTTGGAAAGATAATTTTAAGGGATAAAATAACTTAGTTGGGTGAAGGTTCTGATTCGGCCCCTAATTTGAACAAAACAGAGGGACAAACCTACTGACCTCAGTTTTCAGATAGACCGGACAGTTCGTAATCAAAAATTCATATATCCCAAACTACAGATCGGATTTTCCTGATCTCGGTGCCAAACGAAAGCTAACGTTCCCAGGAATAAAACTCTAGAAGGGCAAAACCCCAGATTCGGCATCTACAGTAGTCTAAACAATAGATGAAAACACTAACATTTATCTGCCTGAATTGAACAGTGGTAAAGAAAATATCATAACTTTCATTATACAGATCCAATAGAGATGATCTTTATCAGCTTTGAAAGATAATTTAAAGGGCTACAATAACTTATTGGGGTGGAGGTTCTGGAAATGCCTCTAACTAAATCAAAACCTAGGATCAAGTCGACAGATCCTTCTCGTCAGACAGACAGAATAGCGCGCACTAAAAAAATCATATCTCCTAAACCGTAAGGCAGAATCATGTGATATCGATGGCTATGGAAAGCTAAGAACAATACCTACAACTTTCGAAGAGATGGACAAGACAGAAAACGAACGCATCTTACCCAAAATCGACGTACAAGGCGGTACACAGCAAGGGGGAAGGGGGGGCGGTGGCTCCAAAGGGGGAAGGGGAGAGAAATTTGAGTTTAGGGTTTGGGGTGGGAACCCCCCCTTATGGCCGGCCACCACATGGGCCCCTCTTGGGCCGTGGCCTAGGCCCAGGTTGTCGAGGGTTTATGCAAAACCCCTTCTATTTTTCAGGAATTTCTACTCCTTTAATTGTCTTTTCTTTCCCCGGCTTTCATTCAAATTACTCGATTCGATTATTTACTCTTTTCGTTTCTGGGGTATTACATTCTACCCCCCATAATAGGATTCAACCTCGAATCTACAGCCAATCCACTCGAACAAAAACTACGCTCGAAATTATCAAGGATAAACACGCACGTAAACGAACAAGTGCGATATCGCCGCGCATGCAAGACTCTATCTCCCAAGTGGTCTCTCTCGGAATAGAGAAACCACAAAGCAAAGATGTGAAGCGACGTCGACCTAACAATCAACTTGAACTTTCTAGGTACACTCATCGAAGCGGATCAAGGTAAGACCCTACTCGATGGTCAACGCTTTTAACTTAATCTCCAACTTTGAATAGTCCTCGCTGCCACTCAAGACCAAAGACGCACCTTACGCTATGCATTTCGCGTATGTACCGTGACGGTCAAAGCGATAAGCCGACTTCCTAATTTCTTCTATCGCCGAAATGAAGAGAATCTAATCGAAAAATAGAGAGTTCTCATCGCAACCACGCAATGTTAACTCTTCACCAAAAAGGTTAAATCCCAAATGTGACAATTCATCAAGAAAGCAATTCCACTTCCAATGAATCAATTTGCGAAAGAACACCACGAAACTAAAAGAGAAATTTGCTTGAATACTCAAATCAAATATTTTTTTACTCGATCGAACTCGAAAGATTCACCATGCCAACACGGCCCCAACTCAAAGTGCAGAAAACACTTATCAACAGCACAAAACCCAAACGAGAAGTAAGGAAACACATCATTTTCTAAGAAAACATCCTTTCTTCCGCTTATCTCTTCGAGGAGTAAAACTTCTCTCCAATATTGGAATTCGAATTCATCGCATACCTCAAGAGATTAAACCTCTTAATTGAACATTATCAAATTATGCTCAAACTGAAATACATCATCCACACCATGGTGGAGAGACTCCATTGATTTTTTTGATTGCTCTAGACATCTCGTTCTACTATTCAACCTTAATTTGATTAAAGGCACCCAAAGCGCCACAGGATAGATACCACACAATCACATTACCCCAAATTTTCAAGAACAACTCAGAATCGTCAGTACATATGCTAATGTACTGCTTCACAAGGGTCCTAGCATAAACATACTCGGAAAACTCATTTATTCCACCCTCTATACACACAATCAGTAGGTGACCAAATGTCTAGCATAAACAAATGCAAAACCCAGATTTAACTTCCAAAACCTCTACAACAGATTGCTCTTATAACTGATAGTGAAATCATCGAATTAAATCTCCAACATTACCACCATTCTAACATACTCACTTATTGACATCATCAGAAATCACCCACACCATCTCGCAATGCTATCCAATTGCGTTACTCTAAAAATTCAATGAAGGTTTCCATACCTCCGATAATCACCAACCTTTCAATCCTGAATTGAAGTTCTAGAATTTCACTATACTGTGTTAATCACCAGTAACACTTTTCGGACTTACTTCGAAGTCAAACATCTCAGGTGAATCAATTTCCCTCCAAGGGATACAGATCAAAATCATTTCACATTCTACTACTCCTCCGATAACTTGGTAGCAAAATATCATCGCTACGATTACTCATCCACCACCAAACAGTTGCTAAACTTTCACCTTACAAACACTTCGCAACACAAAACTGTGATCCTTTCTCAAAAAGAAGAGGTGAACAAAAACAAGTTCATTCATACAGGAAAGCGTTGCTCACCACGGCGGCCAAGAAACCAAAAGAAATATTCTGCTAAAGGTGATCTTGGAAAACGAAAACTAAGTTCGTGGTTGAGGGAACACATTCCTCAGAAGATAATAGCAAATAACAACCGATAAGAAAATGTCTTTACGATTGAAACTCAAAATTTTTTGAGTGAAAATGGCAGAAAATTTAGGCAATGAACTCATTAAACCTAGGTGGAGTCCACAATTGAAAACATGAGCTTCACAAGAAGAGAATGTCGGATCTTTACAGATAAGAACAACGAGCATTCAAGATCAAAACGCCGCATCATCAAGAACCATTATAACTCGCAACAAATCGCTTTACATGGCAAACTTCGTTTATCATAAATAGCGGGACCTCCAATAGGTCATGAACACAAAACTCGAAATCGAATCATTTTGGAAACATCAAGAAAGGTGGTCAAACTTCTTTCTCTATAAAAGAATCAACCTTACTCTCACATTACTGATCGTGTCAATAAACCTTCTAAAGGGAACATGACAAATCGGGTCATAAAATTTTCAAAGATCAAATGGAATTGTAATAACAACTTATTCTAGAAAAGAATTCTGGTATGAAAACCACAAAGTTGAACAAACGTCACACCCAGCACTACAAAACTCTAGAGAAAGGGGGTTTCGACACTTTTCTTTTCAAAGGGAGGTTCTAAACTCCAACACTCCAAATATTCCAAAGAAATGAACATAGTCGAAATTTTCTTCAATGAACTTTGTGAAAGGAAATTTTCATTCTCCGAACTGTCAAACGGATAACCGAGCTGCCCTTATCAACAAGAGAGATAGGGCTAACATAAAGAGAACGATCTTATCAAGAATAACGTTCACAAACAGCAATGAGAGCTCCGCAGCCAGGAAGGCAAGAAACTATTTTAAAAAACAAATAGGGTCCAATAGAAAACCGTAGCCCATAATCTTTGTTTGGGTGCAACCCCCGACTTAAGCATAACCAAGCACTCCGAAAGGGTTTTAACGCTTTTCTTCAGAAAAGAGATGCATCAAATTTCAACAAGCAGAGGGTTCCAAAAGGAATACATTGAGCCAATGCTTTCTCGTGTTAATGATCTTGCAACAAGAATTCTCATTCGGCAAACCATCAAACGAGTAAATGAGTCGCTCTTCTCTAATGAGAAAGAAAGAACAACCATGAAAATATCAATGTTGCCAATTTACAAAGATCATTCGTAGTAAAAACAATTCGACAATCGAAAAACAATAATATTTTCGGAGTACCATTAAAGGCCTATTTAAACTCGTCTACCAAAATCATGAACCCAAGAGAAATTCATCAATCGCCACCGGACAAGAATTTGTCAAATTCGAAAATCAAGGAAGAGAACGACTTACTAAAGCAGCCCAAGAGAAATATGCAAGATCAATACACACTTGATAGAGAACTTGCAAAAGAAGTCTTCCAATACCGAGATTCCAAACGAACGAATGAGTTAAATTTCCCAACAGGTAAAACAAATCTTTGTGAAAAGAGGAATCTTGCATTTGAACTATGCTCACGTGGAGCGTAAATATCACAATAGTCGAAAGGGCAATATTTGTTTCAAAGAACGAGTCGAGAACTGCTGGAGCTTGCCTTCTTCATTAAAACCCCAATTTCAAAAGAATTCACGAATCGCCAGAACCACAACCAGAAACCAGATATCGTTCGAGAAAGGCAACAAGTTCATCAATGAGCTCATGCTCAATACAGAGCTTATGGAACAGAGGTAAGAAGTTCTCTAATATCATACTACAAACAAGGTGTAGCCCGCAAAACCTGTGACATCAACCACGAACTCAATCGATCAACGCCCGCTAGCTAAACGCATAACTAATGCAATCAATTATGAATATATATATTTATATCGGATCATCTCATGACGATCATAGAATAATTTCATAGATAGAGGTTGTCACATCATATCATGGATTAACACATCATAGCACAACACAATTTAACAACGACTCAATACTCGAGTCACCACAATTGAAATGCGGAAGCAACAGTTTACCCAACCCTCCTAATGTGCACAAGGTGTCAATTTAATATGTTTGAATGAACCACGGACCTAAAGCCCGCTCTGATACCAACTGTAACACCCTGGCTATTCGGAAGCCAAGATGTCACGCAAACCCATCAAACTACTAAGCATAGCATTAAAACTAGATTATCCAGATTCAATCAACATAAATTCCTAAAGAATAACAATGAACGATCACTAGAATCATGGTAAAGAATGGATAAACGATCATAATACCACGAACAGTCAAACGATACCAACATAGGGTTATTACAATCTGGAACTTATTTCAACAATTTGACTTGAATGAATGGCAATAATAATTGTTCTGATTGGATAAAAGTGAAGTGTAGTGTGCCGAACTACCCCACCAAATCATCTTGTCGTCCTCCTCAATTACCTAATTAAAACATACAAAGCAAGGGTGAGTCGAAGACTCAGCAAGTACTAAACAAGAATAATCAAGCATGGAGTGGACAACACAATTCGCTTGAATTACTTAACAATTATTGGAACACCTACATGTGTGTATGGAATGAATACATGAATGGATGAAATGTAAGAATGCATTGAAGGTATGGACTTATCGATCGTGATATATCGGTATAGCGAGTGAATCACCCGTCGGTGTTCACTTAAAGTTACCGTATGAAGAACGTTTCATACGGCAGTCCAACGTGGCCCACATTGGAATGGTGGATCACACGTACCCATTCTGGAATTGATGGGTTTTCAAATGCCCATACTGGAATTGATGGGTCTTTCAAATGCCCATCTTGGAATTGATGGGACTTACTAAAAGAATCCACTCCGTGGTCATAATGAATTTTATGAATGAACATGATGATTTCTCATGGTATGAATGAATATCACACATTAGTGGAAAAGATACATGGCGCTCAACAACATGTGTAAACAAGTATAAGTATGTATTCACACTCAACATAATGTACCAATAAGGCCACACTAGTCACTTGCAGATATCAACACCATGAACAAAGCACAAGAATATTCATGTAAACAACATATCATTATGCATTCGCTTGAATTCAACACCGCTAACATACAAGATTTGCCTTTCGTTGTGACTCGTTAGCGAGCAACTGAGGTGTTCCCACACATGATGCCTCGCCGCCTACACAACCATGTTCCCAAAAATAAGAACAACGATATAACACTGCTACCGGTGTTCTACAATACTCTAATCAACCCACACGCCTAAAGGTTCAATTTGACTTCTACACTAAAAGTCCAGATTACCTATCTTCCGGCAATCGATGAGAAAATTCACCATTAATTATCTGTAACTCTAAAAGATCTAAAATCAGTGCTCACTGAATCTTAACAGATCAGGCTACAAAACATTAGTTGGCGGAATCCCGATTCGCCAAAACAGAGGGCTAATTATCAGCTAAACACAACTCATCTACGCCCCGTCCGAATACGATCGTAGATAAAGAAAATGGCGTAACTTTCAACCTATTGATCCAATGAGAATGATTCTTATCAGCTTGGAAATATAATTTTAAGGGATAAAATAACTTAGTTGGGTGAAGGTTCTGATTCGCCCCTAATTTGAACAAAACCGAGGACAAACCCATCGACCTCGCTAGACAGACCGGACAGTTCAGTAATCCAAAATTCATATCTCCCAAACTACAGATCAGATTTTCCTGATCTCAGTGCCAAAGGAAAGCTAACGTTCCCAGGAATAAAACTCTAGAAGGGCAAAACCCCAGATTCGGCCTCTACAGTAGTCTAAACAATAGATGAAAACACTAACATTTATCTGCCTGAATCTGAACAGTGGTAAAGAAAATATCATAACTTTCATTATACAGATCCAATGGAGATGATCTTTATCAGCTTTGAAAGATAATATAAAGGGCTACAATAACTTATTTGGGTGGAGGTTCTGGAAATGCCTCTAACTAAATCAAAACTAGGATCAAGCCGACAGATCCTTCTCGTCGACATTGCATGCAACAGCGCGCACTAAAAAAATCATATCTCCTAAACCGTAAGGCGTAATCATGCGATGTCAGTGGATATGGAAAGCTAAGAACAATACCTACAACTTTCTAAGAGATGGACAGGACAGAAAACGAATGCATCTTACCCAAAATCGACGTACAAGGCGGTGCACAAAGAAGGGGGAAGGGGGCGGCTCCAAGGGGAGGGGAGAGAAATGTGGAGTTTAGGGTTTGGGGTGGAACCCCCTTATGGCCGGCCACCACATGGGCCCTCTTGGGCCGTGGCCCAGCCCAGTTGTCGAGAGTTTATGGAAAACCCTTCTACTTTTCAGAATTTCTACTCCTTTAATTGTCTTTTCTTTCCCTGCCCATTCAAATTACTCGATTCGATTCTTTACTCTTTTTGTTTCCGGGGTATTACAAGTACATTGTATTGCTTTGATCTTTGATGTTTTTGTCATATTGCTTAGGGGATTAAATTGAATTCAATACTAGTCTTCCGCTGTACTGGTACATTGATCTTCATAGCTTCCTCATAACTATTGGAGTGAAATTGTGTTGAATTCGTAATTTGTGAAAAAGTGAGCGTGCTCCTATTCACCCCCCTCTAGTCGCCTTTTCGGTCCAACACATATCTATGGGGGGGTCATCGGCACACGAGTCAAAACGACAGCTTAAGGCTGTCGAACGTGAGGTAAAGTCCATTGACCCTCCTCCTCTTGTCAATAAGTTGCCGAAGTGGTCGGAAGTCACCATCTCATTCGAGAAGAGTGATTGCCCGATCCCTTCCACTCGACTAGGTCATTTTTTGATCATGGTTGAGCCTACCATCAACAACTACCGAGTAAATCAAGTGTTATTTGATGGTGGAAGCTCGCTAAACATCTTGTTTACGAGTACCCTGGACAAGATGCAAGTACCTAGGACCAAGGTAAGACATGTACGATACTCTTTTCATGGTATTGTACTGGGGTCTTCGGCCAAACTTATTGGCCAAGTTTCTCTTCCTTTAACATTTGGTTCACCAAGTAATTTCAGAACAGAGAAGATCTCCTTTGATGTGGTCGATTTTGATACGGCATATAACGCCATACTCAGACGACCAACTTTAGCAAAATTCTTAATGGCTACTCATTATGGGTATCAATGTCTTAAAATGCTAGGTCCTAAAGGAGTAATCATAATTCACTGTGATAAGAAGATGGCGCATAAGTGCGACTGTCGATCCCTCGAGATGGTTGGCCAAATACCAACTCGGGAAGAAAACAAGGAGCAGTCTTCGACCAAGCAAATAAGTCGAAGTCGCATTGAAGCCGAATGACTAGTTCAAAGAGGTTCCTCCGATCCAGAGGAGTCCTCGAAGACTATTCACATCGGGGATACTTTTGGCCCCAAATAGGAAGACATCCTCATCACTTTCCTCTCAGCAAACGTAGATGTCTTCGCGTGGCAAGTATCTGACATGCCCGGAGTCCATAGGGAAGTGATCGATCATAGGCTAGCTTTATGGCCTGATAAAGTACCCATAAAACAAAAAAAAATACGAAGATTTGCTCCTGATCGACAAGATGGTATCAAATCAGAATTGGACAAGCTACTTAAAGTAGGCTTTATAAGAGAAGTCGACCACCCAGAGTGGTTGGCCAACCCTGTAATGGTTAGAAAGTCTAACGACAAGTGGCAGATGTGTGTAGGCTTCACTGAGCTCAATAAAGCTTGCCCAAAAGATGATTTTCCTCTACCTCGTATCGAAAAGTTAGTTGATTCTATCACGGCTATAAACATTAAGTTTTCTAGATGCGTATTCGCTACCATCAAATTAATATGTGTCTAGAAGATGAAAAAAGACTTTATTTATTACTGCATTTGGAATATTTTGCTATATCAACATGCCATTTGGTCTAAAAAATATTGGCGCTTCTTTTCAACTCTTGATGCAATCGACTTTTTATCTCAATTTTACCAGAATTTGGAAGCCTATGTTGACGATCTAGCCGTAAAAAGCATCAAGCGGCTTTATCATATTTCCAACTTGCAAGAAACATTCGACAACATCAGAAAACACCGCCTGAAACTCAATTCTGAGAAGTGTGTGTTCGGAGTCTCTTCATGAAAGTTACTTGGATTCCTTATCTCTGTACGAGGAATCGAAGTAAATCTCGAAAAGATAAAGGTCATCGTGCAAATGCGCCCTCCGACCACGAAGAAAGAAGTCCAGAAATTCACAAGATGCATAGTGGCTTTAAGTTGTTTATCGCACGACTGGAGAAAAGCACTACCTTTCTTCCAATTTTTAAGGAAGAACGAGGGTTTCGAGTGGTCAGAAGAGGCAAACGTTTCCTTTGAGGATGTCAAGAGGTATCTTACAAGTGCTTCTATTTTAGGTTCTCCAAAGCCAGAAGAGATGCTCTTAATTTATCTAGCTGCCACGCCACATGCAGTGAGCGCAGTACTGGTCGTAGAGCGTGAAAACGTCCAACGACCAGTTTACTACGAAAGTGAAGTTTTACGCAGGCCTAAGGAGCGCTACCCTCAGGTCCAAAAACTTCTTTATGCCCTCCTCAAGTCTTTGAGGAAATTGTGGTATTATTTCCAAGCGTACAAGATAATTGTGCCATCTGAGTTTCCCTTAGGAGTGGTCCTCAAGAACAAGGAAGCAGGGGGACATATGGCAAAATGGTTAGTAGAACTTGGGAAGTTCGACTTCTATTTCGTGTCCCGAATGACCATTAAATCCCAGATCTTGGCAGACTTTGTCGCCGAATAGACAAATCTTGAACCTGTTCAAGATCCCCAGTATGATACCCACGATCAGTGGATGATGTACTTTAACGGGTCACTTACTTTAAGTGGCTCGGGGCTGGGGTGGTCCTGGAATCTCCTACCAGAGAGACCTTAAAGTACGTCATTCAATTAAACTTTTAGGACACTAACAATATGGCAGAGTACGAAGGTTTGTTGGCTGGTATACGAGCAGCGAAAGCACTCGCGATTCGACGACTACTCGTGAGAGGAGACTCTCAACTAGTCGTGAATCAGGTTAGAAAAGAGTACAAGTGCTCTAATCCGACCATGTCTTGGTACTTATTGGAGTTCCGAAAGCTAGAAAAGTATTTTTTGGTTTCGAGGTACAATTTATCCCTTGAAAGGGTAATTTCCTCGTAAACTAGCTTGCTTGTATGGCTTCTTCTCGATTGCAAGTACCAAAAGGAGTTTTTTTGGAGCAACTCCAAAAGCCATCTCTGGTAAAACACCAGAGACAACTCCTATTGAGACAACCTCTCTAGAATATGAGGATACCTGGATGAATCCCATCTACGAGTATCTTCAGAAGGGTACAATACCCGATGATGATCTCGAGGCAGAACACTTATCTCGAAAGGCCAAAATGTATACTTTGGTTGAATGAGTCCTCTACAAACGAGGCACTCAATGGGTACTCATATGATGCATATCGTAGATGGAAGGACTAAACCTCCTTCATGACATACACGGGGGCATCTGTGGAACTCATGTTTCCTATAGAACGCTGGTCGGAAAGGCTTTTCGACAACGTTTTTACAGGCCAACAGCCCTCTATGATGCCAAAGAGTTGGTTAAGAAGTGTGTACAATGACAGTTTCATAGCAGGCAGATACACCATCCGACTCAGTGAAGAATCTAGACCCGCCATTATGAGTTAATAGAGTATTTTGGTGATTAATGACAAATCTATATGTGAGACTAACACTTTAATTATTGCGTAGTCTTATTTGGATAAAAAGGTAAAAATCATGGAGGTTTGCACTCGACATCATATTCTTATTGGTGAAAATCATGGAGGTGTGCACTCGACATCATATTCTTATATAGTGTTGTATTCCTCAGATCCAAAATATAGGTTAAACTCCACTAAAAGTCTAACTTGAATATGTGCATATGTTTTTATTACACATTTACGTATGTACACATTTAGGGGGAGTTCACTCTATGTTTTGGGGTTTCATTAGTATTGATCCATATTTTTTTATCCATATATATTGGGGATCTCTACTTTGAAATATATCGTTGAGTATATAAAACTTGTGTAATTCATATATACTCATATTTAACTACATTCAATTATTTGCAATTGAAGTGGTTATCATCAATTACCAAAGAGCGAAAGATTGAAGTATCTTGTCCTACCATTATGAGTTAATATTATGTTATGGTAATTAATGATAATTATATTGTGGAACTAACATTTTTCAAGGGTTGGATGAATATGTTATGTTTCATGATGATGGAGACTTTGGATGACGTCATGAGTTGATCATCATCAAGTCAAGACTCGGGATGAATGAAATCATCATGTGTTGATGGTGTTCGAGTCAAGATCAGATCATCATGTGTTGATGCGTATCAATATCTTGAAGAAAAGGAAATCATCATGTGTTGATGATATTCAAGAAGAAGAGATGATCATGAGTTGGTCATCAAGTCAAGAGAAGACCTATCATGTGTTGATGGAGGTCAAGTGAAAGAATGCATCTTGGGTTGATGCATATTCAAGTCAAGAACTTGAAGTAAAGGAGATCATCATGTGTTGATGATTATCAAAGTCAAGAACCTAGACTTGAAGTAAAGATGTGCATCATCAAGCTTCAAGAAGATGTTTAAGGTAAAGGTATGACTAGTTAGGGCTAAGGATGTGTTCCTAGTCTTTTACCAGTCTTGGTGTTTAGTTGGAGACCAGATTGCTAATATAGGTTGTCGTACTATTAAGAGGAGTCTTGACTAGTAGCTTGAGTTAGTCATGTGTTGATAGCTCATTGTGCTTGCTCTAGCTCATCTATGCATGGTGCTATTGTTTGCGAATGTATTTTGCAAATGGTTGAACCTCATGCATCGTAATCTTTGTAGCATGAGACTATAATTTGTAAATATATTTTACAAATGGTTGAAGTCCATGCAACTACTCCTTGTGGCATGTTGCTAATATTTGCGAATGTGTTTTGCAAATAGTCGAGGTTCATGTATAAACCTTGTAGCATGCGACTTTAGTTTGCGAATGTGTTTTGCAAATAGTTTAAGTCCATATACCTTATTCCTTGTAGCATTGATTCTAAAAGTTGGCAAATGCGTTTTGCAACTTGTTGAGAATTTTTTCTTTAACCCTTGTTTGCATCGCTCATCAATTGGCAAATGTGTTTTACAATTGAGTTTGTTTTGAAAGCCAACTGTGTTTTTTCAGGATAATCGGTAGTACTGGAGTGTTCTTGGCGGATACCTCACGGCAGTATGTCCGAAATGTAGTGCGGTACTACCACAACCCGGTCGACCAAGTTTTGTTGGCGGACGTGTTTTCTAGGAGACACCTTTTGAGTGTGTTTTGCTCTCTTGGAAAGAGGTAGTACCGAGTTCATTTATGGAACTACCGCATTGCGGTATGACCACAATGCTTATCACGAAACTACTCAATCCGGTGTAACCGATTTATGAAGTGATACGTTATTTCCAGAGAGGACTGGTTTTGGACCTCTAAGGGAAGCGGTAGTACCGCCCTTGTGTTTTGGAACTACCGGCGAGCGGAGCTACCACATGATTCAATGGCGGTACCTTTTTTCTAGTTTTCGGTGCCGGAGCAATGCTTCCACCAGAACTAAAGACCAGATCAACACGAGTCCAAACCTTCAACGACTCTACCCAAGAACAACTTCGAGCAGATGACATCAACCTACTTGAAGAGAAGATAAATCAAGCTTTAATCCATTCAGTAGTCTACTAGCAAGCCCTGCGCAAATACTACGATCGTATGGTCCTACCTCGCAGCCTTGCTGTAGCTGACATAGTATTGAAGAAAATTCAATTCCAGTCTAATCGGAATAAGCTTTTCCAAAAGTGGGAAGGTCTTTACACAGTGGTCGAAGTTACGCGACCAGGTTCAGTATGACTATCAATGGAAGACGGCTGGATTCTCTCGAACTCTTGGAACATCGACCAGTTACATAAATTTTATGTGTTACCAACCACTCTAACAATAAAGTATCAGGTTCTTTCTATCTTTATTGTCTTACTTTGAGTAGCGCTTCGATAATTTTTGGACTATCCCCTGGTTGTAAGTTTTTCTACGACTAGTACGTAGTACTTCTTTACATTGGTCGAAAAGATAGGAACATCACCTAGTAAAAAACTTTTCTTTCTGCATGTGGTCCTGCCCAGTAGAAGGATATTTCTAGTGTTGACTCGTTCCTCACTTTTACTGCCAACACAAAGAGCTCGGGTTCAACAAATATGGTCGAAATATTTTCAAGCCAACTCTTAGTTTCTTAGTTTATTTCTTCATTCATTTTGAAATATACTATAAGCAGAGTACACTTTGGTAATTTGTTCGACTACTCTTGGTAAACTCGGTTGGTTCTAACTAGTCGGAGAAAGACACAATATCTAGTCGAAGTCTTTCCTCTCTGCACATGGTCCTGGCCACTAGTAGGAACTTCCTAGCGTCGTCATGTTTCTAAATATTACTACCAGGGCAAACCTATTGAGTGCACTCAAAAAGGTTGAATGAATTCTAAAGGAACTATGGACGCTTGTTTAACTCAAGTTGCCGCTCTGTATTTGATTAATCAAATCGGAGATGGTAACATCACCTAGTCAAAGCCTTTCCTTTCTGCACATGGTCCTGCCTACTAAAGGAACTTTCTAGCCGACTAGTTACTACTATTACGACCAAAGGCAAGATAATCGGATCATGCACTATAAGTTAGCCAAACCTCTTTTTTCTTCAGAAACTCCTTTTTAACACTATTTACTTAGTTTTCTAAATAAACTAAGCAAATAGCCTGTGTCTAAGATAAAATTATTAATATGATTTCAATTCTTAGTCTTAATCTCTTTTTCCATTCATTATCTTATGAGTTACTAACTACTTGACAAGATGATTTTTCAGAAATAAGAAAGGATCATATATATCAACAAACTTATCTTTGTAGGTTCCTATTATAAACTACTCTGACGAAGGAGATCTTATCTGCATCTCCTCTGTGACTTCCTTGCTGATCGACTGCATATCTTCCATCAACCGCTATGCTTCTGCTTCAGAACAGTCGAAGTAGGCTTTGACTGGTTGCAGATTAAAGTTGGAGTCATGAGCTTTAAGTTTTGCCAGAACAAAATTTATTCCACCTTCGACTGCCTCCTTTATCGAATCAGCTTAGTTGGTCTTCTGAGTGGTCACCAACTCTTGCAAAGTCCCGACTTGTTTTTCAATGGTACTCAAGTGAGCAGTTATTGTGTCTTCACGAGGAGTGACCTCCTCGGCATGTAGCTCACTGAGTACATTGTTAAGGAGAGAAATGTTGTCCAGAAGATTGATCCTCACCGACTTCATCTCCTCCTAATTATAAGTTGAAGCCCCACGGAGTTGTTTTATTTCGAATACTTGCTCTGAAAAGAATAAGGCTAGTCAGATAAAGTGACCCCTAAAGGAAAACAAAACTAGTTGCATTAAAAGATTTGTTTACCTGCCAGTCGAGAATCTAACTTCTTGACTTCATCGTCATAAGAGGCAATCTTTTTGTATAGCGCTCCTCCCAAGACATATGCTCCCGATCTTTTTCTTTGGTGATATGGGAAATCTCATGAACAACCATGGTCTTGTCTTTGATCTCGGTTTTGAGCTTTCCCATTTTTACCTCTTTTTCTAAAAAGGAATGATAGTTAGAAAAAGAAAAGAATGTTATAAACAATCTTAAGTTCAACACTTACCGTTTATTTGTCCCTGCAACTTTTGAATTGCAGAGTTTGCCTCCTGAAGCTTCTTCAGAATGGTCTCTTTCTCTTCCCTTAGATTTTTTGTCTCGACCTTCTCGTAGTCGAGCAAATTGGCCAAGGACTTTTCGTCATTCTTGAACCTACAGAGGAAAAGAGTAGACATGAGCATAGGACAAGTGGTTGTAAGACTTTCTACGACCGATACCTAGTTGTAAGTTTTTCTATGATAATCCTCTAGTTGTAAGTTCTCCTATGACCATTATCCAGTCGTAAGTTTTTTACGACATTTCCCTGTCGCAATTTTTTTACGATAATCCTCTGGTCGTAAGTTCTTCTACGATCAGTATCTAGTCATAAGTTTTTCTACGATATTTCCCTGATCGTAAGTTCTTCTACGACCAAAACATAGTCGTAAGTTCTCATACGACAATCCCCATAAGCATTGTGCAAGTGGTTGAAACATAAACGACTACGAGTAACAGTGACTTACCATCTTTCTGCCTGCTCGCAGAGTTCCGCCTTCTCCTATCGCAGCTGTATAAGTTGTCTGTTGTACTCTGCAACAGGGATAATT
Organism: Hsuehochloa calcarea; assembly: GCA_036346395.1. Lineage (NCBI taxonomy): Eukaryota > Viridiplantae > Streptophyta > Magnoliopsida > Poales > Poaceae > Hsuehochloa > Hsuehochloa calcarea. The sequence goes on along the minus strand of CM070596.1, from coordinate 15,735,138 downwards.
TACTCTAGAGTTCTCTGCATAAAGAAGGACAGTGAGAGGCGAGAAAATCCACATATATAAATATTGAGTAACAAGCACTTTAGTTGATGCTTGTTCGAGCAAATATGGAGAGTACACATGCAGAGTTCTTCAGTTCAACAAGTTGTTGAACCCGATTCCACCACACCTTTTCGAGACACTTGTCAACGAAAACATTCCCCCTGTCAGGAATATCCTTGGGGTGTGGAACTCGGGTACGAGACCTGAAAGAATTCAGAAAAGAAGTTAACATTTTCTTGTTCTTTTGATTTGGTGACGACAGCTCCTTGGGGGCCAAGAGGAACGTCAACAACGACTTCCTTCCCGGTGCGATGGCCCAACGATCCATCACCTTGCCCCGATGCTCTCGCTACATCATGCCTTTTTGCCTCGGCCTCTATGACCACTCTCGTGGTTGCGCTTGTTTCGCAACAACGAACTCTTCCACCACTTGACCGTGGACGATCCTTCGACAACCGCCATCGTCATTCCTCCAACCGCTAGAGAAATAGCAAGTGGATTCTCAACAGAACGTCCTTGAGGGTCGAGGAGTTGGGCTAAGATCACAAAAAGGAAAGCACGTTAAATGGTAAAAACAAAAGGTAAATGTTGTTCTTACACTTTTCTCTTTTTACATAACTTCGTGTGCCAAATTTGATCTTGAATCTGGAATAAACTTTCCCTTAAAAAGATTTCTTCGACTTCTTCTTAACCACGACCACGTCTGGTCGAGGGTCTTGAGCAAGCACTACCGCTCCTTGAGCCTCCTGGCTCTCCGGATGGCCGAGATCTGTCTCGACCACATCAAGGGCAAGATCGCCTCGACCACGTATAATCGCTAGTGCGCTTGTTTCCTTCACAAAAGACATAAAATCTTCCAGTTCTCCTTTAATTGTTGCTTAACAAAGCCACGGAGGCGTAAATCGCGAAAGTCTTATTATCGTAGTAAAATATTACCTTGATGTTGGGGGCTTTGCGTTTGAGTGTTTCAGCCGCTTCGGCTACCTTTGCCTTCTCTGCAGCAGCCATTTTTGCAGCGAACCATGCAAAGGGCCCGGTCGGAGCAGAAGAGCTCGAGCTTACGCCTCCCTTGTTGACGACTTTCACGGGCCGATGCTTTTTGCTGAAGGAGCCTAGACTTGCTCCATCGCCGCGCCAACGACCATCAATTCAACCTCTTGGTCGTCCCGACGACCAATGTTGCCCAGAACCTCAATCCACTTCACGAACTCCTTCTTGGGGATCTTCTCAGCGACTACCAGAGAGCTTTCATCTTGGTCGCGTCCATCTCCGATTCGGCCCACTGGGAAGCGGCTCCGGCCATCTTTCTCATGGGGAGGAGGCTTGGAGGCGTATAATTTGGTTGGCGGTGGAGAATGCGAAGCTTGATGAACAGTTGGAGTGATTGGGGAAAAGTAAGAACCCTACAATCGTACCCATGGTAAGTTTTTATAACCGTACACTTGGGTTAAAGACGTGGCAACCCAACAGTTGCCACCTCTTCTGAACCGCCCAATGCATGTGTCTATGAGGGTCTATTCAGATTCGTAAATTTGTCTGTTCGAGAAAACCGAGTCTGTCTTTACACCTCAAACGAAATTACCTTCTTGATCAAGTCTTTTTCTGCTCAAATGAACTACTAGTCGGAAAGGATTGACTTTCGATCACCATACTACGACCACTTTGTAGTAATAATATTTTCTACGACCACCTTATAGTCGTAAGGTTTCCTACAAACTTCTTGACCAAGTCTATTTTTGTTCAAATGAAATACCAGTCGAAGAGTTTTTCCTTCGACCACCATTCTACGACCATCTTCAGGTCGTAAGATCATCCACCGCTCCTTTCCCAAGTAGGTACTTTCACTTGAAGCTGGGGGCTAGACGACGAGGATCTAGAAATCCTTATTTAATTATTTATCCGTAATCCTTATTATGAATAATGATACCATTATATGGTTATTGAGTATACCCTTTAATGTTTATAAGGGAGAAGTTGGAGTCGTAAGATCTTCTACAACTACCCCATGATCGTAAGTTCTTCTACGATTACCTCATGGTCGTAAGTCCTTCTATGACCAGGTCAGCTACAACCACCCTATAGTCGTAAGTTCTTCTACGACTAGCATATGATCGTAAGTTCTTCTACGATCACCTCATGGTTGTAAGTCCTTCTACGATCAGTTCAGTTATGACCACCCTATAATCGATCGAGCTTACATACAAGTAGGCCCAATTGATTAGGATATCTAAACAGTCAGTATACGCTATTATTATCCGGAATAACTGCACAATTAATCTCTCTGTCCTGGTGATAACTGCATGACGATGTGGAAACGTTACTTCTTCAATAGTAATCTCTCGTAACTACGCTATCATCTGAAACATTGATACACCCTTTGGACGGGAGAAATTGTCGTCCACTTCGAGCACAGTGTAAAAGGAGGAATCACCGATGGCGAGGGAGAGGGAGGAAGAAAGACACAATCAGAGCACAAGACATTACATTTCATTCTTTCTCTTAATCAGAACAAAGATACCCAATATAGCTACACATGAGTAGGGTTGTTATTCTCTCCGGAGAAGGCCGAACGTGTATAAAAATCCACGTGTCATTCTCTCTACGTGATTTGAGTCTTGAGACCCCGAATCGAACAATCATTACATAAGTTCGCTTATAAAACACCAAGAATTCTTAAAAGTCTTAATAACTCATATTTTTATCGTATGATTCAAAATCTTACATGTACTTTAGGAGGTTAAGCAAAAACAAAGACAAAAAAATGAAATTATATACCAACAAAATATGGTAATGTGATGAACCCGTTATGTTCTTCACATATACTTTGAGATGTTGAGCAAAAACAAAGATAAAAAATAAAATTATATACCAACAAAATACAACAATATGGTGAACCTATTATATTTAAAAAAAATTATAATAAATTCAGATCCAATTCATTAGATTAAAAAAAATACAAATCTCAAATATATCTAAAGCAATTCCCTTGTTTCTACGGCGTCGACCACTTACACCAGTAATATCACGGATGCATAAAGAGGACGGAAGACGTAAGGTGCGTCTGGGATATCAATGGTTGAGGTTTGATTTCCAGTACGTTCCCACTGTGTTCATGTTTTCGTGCCCCACACACATTACGCTGAAAACGAAAACTTTGTCCTTTATCCCAAGGGAAAACGGTAGTAAATTTTATCTTCCTTTGTAATTTCTCGATGTTGCTTCTACCCTCACGTGCGCCAATGGAAAATTCACTGATTTCTTGCAACCATAAACTTTATAACTTCCTATGCAGGTTTTTTAGAAAATACAGGCGGATTGGATCATATATACCTTTTCCTAGTGTCATCATCGTCATGGGGTCAGGGTTCTTGCTTGTCACCGTCGCCCATCGTGTTTACTGCCACGCCTCATCTGTTGCTTATTAAAACTTACCATTGTTGTTGTCATGGATTATGATTGTTCGTAATCCTCATTTGGTCCAAATTGATGGTGGAAAAAACAGTAATTAAAAATCAAACTCTGCTAAATAACATTTGACCGTTTTCTTTTAACTGAATGATACAATTAAGAAGTTTAGAACTTGTTTTTTTTACATTCGACCGTTTTCTTTTAATTGAATGGTACGATTAAGAAGTTTATAACTTGTTTTTTTTACAGAGTTCGTGGATTACACCCTTTATAATTATTCGAGGGGTGACAATTAATGACACTAAAGACGTCTTTAAACTTCACACACGTTCTTCAGTAGAGTCATGAATCATCATGTCTTTTAACCAATTATCATAAGTTGCAAAACATGCCAATAATTGTATTCCCGTTAGTCACATGAGGAACTGTAATGTCCTCCAATCAGTTTGCTAGTCGGGGATTTCTCGGAACCGTATAGCTGGTTGGATGGTATTCATAGCTGTTCGTCTCATGACTCATACTGGTCGTCGACCAGTTGTGCCGTATTAAAGGGTATTAAATTTCCTTTAAGTACCGGTTGTGAATTCATAACCGTTATAGAGATAATCTCGGATATATAGCCCTACTTTAGCAGAGACTCTAACTTTAATCGAAAAAATTAATCGGATCAAGAATCCTCATCAACATCGTTATAATTTTTTTTAATAAATATATACCATTGTATTAATACACTGTTTATCAGCAAAATGAGTTGCGCTGTCTACTAATACATGATTGCTAGCTTCACCCACCTAACAAGAAATCCGAAGTTCCTCGCAAAAAAAGAAAAGAAAAGAAAATTGCAAATCCACTTGGTAACACACCAGCCGTTCCAAGATGCAGGAAAGCAGCAAGTTCTAACATAACCAATCAAAACACGTTACTACTGCCTTATTACTGCAGCCGAAATTAGTGAAGAAAACCAGGTAGGGAAAGCAAAAACCTGTGGGACTCGTATGATCGTATCAGCCTAAATTTAGCCGCAGAAGATCCGGTCTGAGCCGTGGCCTGTGCTGCTGCGCATGCCCTACCACCCGGGGTGGGCCCCGAGGGCCGGTGACGTGCATCTCATCGCGACGAATCCCACCACCCTCTGACTAAGGCTCGCGCCTCCCGATTCTCCCTCCCCCAACTACTCACTCTTTTTTTTAAAAAAATAAAATTTTATTATTCTTGAATCCCACAATTTTTATTATTTTTCCTATGCGAAAATATTATTTCGTTAAAAATAAAAAAGGCAAAAAAGAGAAAATATCTGACTATCTCTCACTCTGTTTTCCTGTTCCTATATGCACATTTTTTTTCTCTCGTAGAGAACTTTTTTAGAACCATAAAAATATCTTACAAAACCAAAAAATATTTAAGATGGGAAATAAGAGAGGAAAAAAATTGTATTTCGTGCTGCTATTTATAAGCAACTTCCCCGAAAGCGATCGCTGCCCACATCTCACCCCCACCCCACGCGAGAGAGAGAAAGAAAGAAGAACACTAGTGCAAAAACCAAACACCAAATCGAGAAGAAAAAAAAGAATTCGCTTGCCATAGAATAATAGTCGAGTTGATCTCTCCTTCCTCGAGTCTGTACGGCGTGGTTGATTAAGCTAGCGTAAACGAAGCGATAATGGTGGCCGTGGCGGTGGTGGCGACGGAGAGCCCGATCCGGGCGGAGGCGAGGGAGGTGGAGGCGGAGGCCAAGGTGGAGGTGGAGGTGAAGGGTGATGCGACGGCGGAGGCGGAGGAGGAGAGGGAGTACAAGAGCGACATGAGGAAGCTGGAGGAGCTCATGTCCAAGCTGAACCCCTGCGCCCAGGAGTTCGTGCCGTCGTCGCGCCGCGCGCCGGCGCCGGGGGGAGGGCTCTCCGCCGACGCACCGGTGTACGTATCCAACCCCGAGTACTTTGGTGGCGGCGCCGGCCAGCTGCAGGTGGGCGGAGGCGGCGGGAGGGACTCCAGCAGCGACGGATCCAGCAACGCCGGCGGCCAGCCGCAGAATCGCCGGGTCGGTGAGCTGTGAATTGTGTTTTTTTTTGTGGGGTTGCGGGTTCTTGGGTTTTGTGTTAAGGACGCGGTTTGATTTGACCTTTTCGCGTTCATGATCGCCGGAGGATTTGGTGATTTACGTCTTGCGATCGCCTGAAATGATGGGGTTTTAGGCGGCGGTGATCGTTTTTTTGTTGTTGCAAGATTCTGTTTTTGTCCTTTTGTCCTGTTTATAATCTTGTTAAAATTGAAGTCTTGAGCAGGGAGGGTTTATAGTTTTGTTGGATATTTGTGTTTTATGCTCATCTTAAGGTTGTCAAATGAAAATTCATTTTCCAGAGCTGAACATTTTAAGGATCAATCAATCTGATCGTGTTATTTTAGTAAGAAATGTGCTAATCGGAAGAGTGTTCAATGATCTGTGGTAGTGGCACGCCGATTGCCGAGTATTTGATTCGTGAATTTATTTTATGTGATGGGCGTACTGTGCTTGATGTTAAAGATTTGATTTTTGGTGGACCTCCATTTCGATTTTAATTTCTCAGAACAAATGCTATGCCAGTGATAATGATAATTGCGACTTTGGTGTGGTATCATGGTGAATTGACCTTGCTTTCCTGACAACAACAGAGAAGGAATAGCTTCAACCAGGGGAGGAGGAGGATGGGAGGCCGGACGCGGCGAGCTGATAGGGAGGATAGTGTGCGGCGGACTGTCTATGTCTCCGACATTGATCAGCAAGTGAGCATACTAAATAGAGTAGTGCTCTTTGAATTTGTTCTTTTTTGTATCTTGTTGTTCAATTATCTTCCTTCTGCTCCGTAGGTGACTGAACAGAAGCTCGCTGAAGTGTTCTCTACTTGTGGACAAGTAAGCTCTAAGATTGTTTTGAGGAAATGTGGTAGTTTATCTTTCCCATCTTAAGAATGTGATTACTGATGGTAGCGACGGAATGCCTTTCATTGCCTTGCGAAACATAATAGATAACAAGATTAGTAAGCCTTCTGAGTTTCAGCTTTTGTTGGAAGATACTTTTATGGTTTGGAACTTTGGATGCTGGCATGGTCTTAAAATAGTTAACCGTCCTGAAAAGTGAGAAAAGAGTTCATTTTACGCAACTTCGTTGCGGCAAGGCATGAGCTTGTGTTGTAACTACAATGCCTCTGCATCCTCTCTTTTGCAATGTGAATTGATGCAGTCACTAAGATAATTGTTATTTCGTGCTATGGTTTTCGTTTCAGTAGTATTATGGGAGGGTTTTTTAAATGCGAAGGCATCTACTTCCAAAGCTTGAGGTACACAGCATGTGGTAATGACGAGATTGGCTATTTTGAATAGGCCGAAGAGAGTCTGATGAGCAGTATGTGTAGGAAATAACAAAGTGAAGATTGTGTATTATTTTGATTGTGCCTCCAAAAAAGTTGCAGGAAATAGGAGAATTAAGAAGCATCACCTTATGCGAGGAAATAGACTAAACAACAAACTGTAGAGGTCAACAATTATATATAAAGTACAAGCACACTAGTTTGTTTAGGTGAATTTCTTTAGTACATTGAGTACATAATGATTGATAAATATCTACAATCTTAATTCATAACAGCACTTTATGCTGTGGAGCTACTAGTAAGGAAGGTGAAGCTACATTGTTGAGGTTTTTTTTTGGGACCAGCTAACTAGTAACTATTGATGGTTTATGGAGATATTTACCTGGTGCACACTTTGTTTAGAGTGCAAAGAGGAAGGACATAGACATATTTCACCATATAAAAGTTAGCCAGTTTGGGCTCTCACTCCTCTCAGATAAAACACACTCTTGTGTCAAAGGAGTTAACAACTACTGGTGGAAATGAGCAAGTGTCCTTTGTTATTACAAAGTTCTAACTTACGAGAAGTTCACCACATGAAAGGTTAGGCTTCTGTTAGTTAGTGCCTTTGTCTTACCTGTAGGACTATCAAAAGAAGACAGATATTACTATAAGAATATTATAGAACAGTTTTCCTCATTTGTTTTTCTATTGAGATGACTACTACAGTACCACTTACTTTAGAATCAAGTTAAAAACTCAACTTAAATGATACGTTATCTGAAATCCAAGTTGCATTCCATCTATAGGAATTGCCAAAAAGGCAAACCTTTTTTTATAACTTTTTCTTGGCCACCACAAAGCTCAGCTGAATACCTAGTTTAATTCGGGTGGCCTGCCTTTTCAATTTGGAACTTTCCTGAACCAAAATAGCACCGGACAAAACAAAATTGTAGCCATCTAAGACTACTACTAAATAGACAAATCATTTTGAATATTGAAATTTTCCTAATGCTTTTGGAGTATCATTCATTCAGTTATGCATGTATGTTTCTGGCTATGGGTTATATTGGATAAATATAGCTAGCTTAGCACTTGGTAATACAATTATCATGTTCTTACACTTATCTTTTTTACCTGTAGGTGGTAGATTGCCGTATCTGTGGAGACCCACATTCAGTCTTACGCTTTGCCTTCATCGAGTTTGCTGATGATGGTAGCACCTTCAAGACTATTTTTTCTTTTATTGTCTTGTGTATGGATAAACAGCAATGGTGAAGTTCTCCTTTGTGTGCAGCTGGTGCAAGGGCAGCACTTACACTGGGAACCATGCTTGGTTTCTATCCTGTTAGAGTTTTACCTTCAAAACAGCGATTCTACCTGTGAACCCTAAATTTCTTCCTCAAGTAAGTAGACGATTAGGTTGCATAATTCAATCTACTTGGAACTTATACTGCCAGTTTTTCCTTTTCATGTGAAAAGATATCTAGCAATGTTGGTTGTAATGCTCTTTTCTGTACAGACGGAAGATGAGAAAGAAATGGTTTCAAGGACTGTATATTGTACTAACATAGATAAGAAGGTATGCGAGCCTAATCTTTTGGTTGTGCATGTGGTTGCAGTCGTATTCTTAATCGTACTTAACATCTTAGTCTTGAAATTTGAAGTATTGCATTATGTTGCACTGCCTTTGTTCAATAGGTTTTGTAATCTTGGTTATTTTAGTTGAATGGAATGAACATTTTAAAGGATACCACAAAGTTATTCAAAGCTTACTTAAGCAACTTGATCTGTTTAAAAATACTGAAAAAAGGGAGGGTGAGATGTTAGTGAATCAAAAAATACTACACCAGCGGTTGATTTTATGTTATTAAGAAATGCCACTTAAAGATTTTTCAATGATAAAATTTGTGCTAGTTTTTCCTTGAAAATTCGATGATTTCGGTACGTGAACAATCTCCATTATGCATAAGCTGAGCGTTTGCACCATTGCTAAGCAGTGGACCATGATTCAATGTACAACTAAAACTCCACCACCTTGATCAAGGGTGTAATCTTATTTGTTACTACTGTTGCACTCTAGCATTTGAAGTATCATAGATGATGACAGTGCGCTTCACTCATCCGTTTATGAGTGAGTAGATACATAAATTTTGAGGTGCAACCAAGTGCCTACTGCATATATTCATTTTCAGGTGCTACCAAGGGCCTTCAAGGCAGATATACATATGTGAATAGATACATTAAAAGTCTGATAACATCCCCCACCCACCCACCCCCACACACACACACACACATATTTTGGTTGTTAACTGGCATATCTTACAATAATATTGGTCTTGGAGGTTGCACTGATCACAGAGTTTTGCTAGTTATTGTTTTTCCAACCTTTCTGTAAAAAAAAAAAATTCAATTTTTCATATTGTAGCTCTGATTTTTTGCTGTGGAATGTTGAACTGAGATTCAGAAATGAATATGGTAACAACAAAGAATGAATTCAAATGTTAAGGCTTGGAATTTTTGTCTTAATGCCCTATTCGTTGATGGTCAAGCTGTTTTGCTTAATTATCTTCTGGATTGTGCAGGTTACGGAACAGGATGTAAATATTTTCTTTCAGCGGCTCTGTGGGAAGGTACGCCATAAAACTACTGGGACTTATTTTTCATTCATTTAGTCTTTTTTTTTTCTAAAACTGTTGGTGCCTTCCCTTTTTTTAGGTTTCTCGACTGAGGCTCCTTGGTGATTATGTACACTCCACATGCATTGCGTTTGTTGAGTTTGCTCAAGTAAGTAGAACAAGGTTTTTCCGCATTATATTTTTGAAGTAATCAGGATTTAATTATTTAATCTTCAAAGTACTACTGGTATATAATTAACTACGAGGAGCGAGAATTGTGTGAAACTGTGAACTAATTTGATTTCTTATTTGAGGGATATCTGGCAAAGTTGTTCATAAACAATATCAAATGAAATAAGCAAACAGAATATTTGATAATTTTGTGTTCAGTCCAGATTTGGATATTCAATTTAGTTTTTCTTGGATTTCTGTTCTGTTTAACCCCCTCCCCAATTTACTCAACCTCTGTTTAGTTTGGTTGTAGAAAATTCATTCATAATGGCGTGCATAGATGTCTGCAAATTAGACTAATCATGCTATTAGTGTTTTTGGGACTTTGAGACTTGAGTTGGTCGAAGAGTATGGATGACACAACTAGTCAACTTTTAAAAATTCCAACTTTGGTGGAAAACATGTCAATAATGCCTGCTAACTGATCAAATTAAAAGAATCCTCGATTCTATTTGCTTTACGTTTTGTGGTTGTGCACAACTTATTCCCCTTTCCACCAGAGCTTTATCTAGGCACCTTCCTTTCTGCTGCAGCTTCATTTCATTTGACACCTGATTATGTTCTGAAAATGTGATAAATACTCAAAATTTTATTTCATTTTATCCTCACTTTTACTGGATATGATATATTGTAAGCATGGCTCCTGGGGCTAAATTTGTTAGAAACCTTACATACTTCTCCATGGTGTAACCTAGTCATTATATATAAAAACTTTGCAAGTAGACTTATCTCCTTTTTTTAATTTTTTTGCTGTATCCAAGCAATCTTATTGACACATACTCAAGGCCATTCCAACCCATGACTTCATACTTAATTCTGCGTTTTTTGACTCACCTTTTTCAATATATTCTTTGCAGGCAGAAAGTGCAATTCTAGCCCTGAACTATAGTGGCATGGTCCTTGGCTCGCTTCCTATCAGGTAAAGAGTGGATCAGTCCATGTTTGGAGTTCCTGTAAGAGCATCATGAATCATCATGTGCTTAATCCTATCATCCTCAATTGCACAGGGTGAGCCCTTCGAAGACACCAGTGCGTCCGCGGTCTCCTCGCGTGATGTCAAACTGAGTCTGTCTCGTTCCGAGCTGTCGTCCATTTGAGGCTGTCATCAATGGCAGGTATCCCAGGAAGAGCTTTTCCAGTTGTGGGCCTCAGAGCTGTCGCTTCGCGGATCAGCAGCCGTCGTTCCGGGAGTACTCCAGTATCAGTCTAGTAGGAGGCCAAGTAGCTAAATGCTAATGTTCGTCCTTCAGAGACCCATCTGTATGTTGGGGGAGGCACCAGTTTCGTTTCTTTCGTTGGATATATCCTTCTGTTAATTATGGATGGATTTTATAACAGCCTTTGCAGGCATTGGAAGAATAATGCCTATGGCTTTTTGTTTATTCTCTGTGGCTAAGAGCTCTTCTCTTATCGATGTTCATAATCTTCCATGGTGGCACCGTGCATTGCTGATTTGCTCCGGGACTTCTTGCGTTTTGGCGTTACGCGATCTTGCTGACGTAGTATCGCTGATGTTAATACAGGGAGCATGCAGTTTTGATTACGACCTGTTTGTTAGGTTCATGAATGTTAGCTTGTCTTTCCATGTACCGTGTTACTTCTGTACTTTAGTTGTCATCTTTTAACGCCAACCATTATGATTCAGTTATCTTTTTTACGTTGTCATAAAATGAGATTCTGGTTCTTCTGAGATTACGCCCGCGCACGTGAGTGTAAATCCGTGTGACCTCTGAGTAGCGTGGGTACACGTTTTTTTTTTTTAACTTAGGCACACTCACTACAATCCACCATTCCATGAAAAGGTAGTTTTCAGAACTTTTAGCCCTGGATTTCAAGAAAATAAATTTTAAAACTTTTCAACACTAAGGTCTTGTTTGGTACAGCTTCCACTCCCAGCTTTTCAATCGATTCTCGTGGAGTCATACCAAACACTTTGATTCTTAAAACCACTAGATTCTCGCTTCTCATGAGGAGTTGCCGAAAATGAACTAAGAACGAAGCGACCTCTAGCAGATTCTCGTGAGAATCCAACCATCAGAAACGAAAATATCCTTTGAAGTTGAAGGTTTTTATCCGCAAATGCCACTAAGTTACACAAATACAATTGAAGTATTACACAGAGGGGTGTCATGGTCTATTTGCCTCTAATCCTCCCTCATATGGTTTTTGGTTTCAACAGACAGCTCCAGATTCTTAGAGAATCAGGAGCAGAATCTGAAAAATAAGAATCTGGAGTTGTACCAAACAGAGCCTAAATCCAAACTTTCACCCGGATATTCCATAAAATTAGAATGTGTTTTTCTTTATGAAAGAATTCTAAAACAAAAGCAAGTAGAAGAATGAAAACACAACAACAAAAAAATAATAATCAAGGAAGTGTAAGGTATAAAGAAAAGGATCGTCTTTTTGTCTGGCTTTGTGAATGCTCTGTTTAGAACATTCAGTCAAATTTTTTTACTGTACGATCAAGATCTAGCGCCCAATATTTCTCCCTTCCTTACCTGTTCACCTAATCATCCCGAAAACTTGATTTTTTTTAAATAATACATTTTTTAATATAATTACATAATAAATGTCCGTTTAATAAAATTATAAAAATGGGCTTATGTCACCGTTTCAACTAGCGATATGCTCCTGTCGTTAGTTGGATTGGCGACAGAGATCCCTATCGCCAACCAAACATTATTAAATATCTTTGTAGCAATTCGAAATGGTAACATAGATCAAATCACCATTTCAAATGGTGATCCGTTCTTGTCGTCAAACCAAATGGCGTGAGGAGCTGGAAATTTTTTTGGCGGAAATATTGAAATAGTTTTATATTTATATTTTGAGAGAATGTAGCTTCAAATTTTACAGGATTTTACTACGTAATTTGGTAATATTTTGTAGTGTTTAAAAAATCCGGCGTTTGTTGACCGCATGTAGTGTTCACACAATCGATTATTTTTTAAAAAAGAGAACACAATATTAAATGGAGAACAACTAGGGAATTAAATTTAAAAGATGAGATTTCAGTCGTGACCATAATACGTCGTAATCTAGGTGTGAATTATATGGCACAGACGGTTTGGTTATGTGCATTTGTTTGTCTCACTACTCTTACGATCGAAGTAACAACATGCACGAATCATCAAACCGATCTACACGTAGAATACATGTGCACCTTTTAGAATCGAAAAAAATTGGTGGATCAGAAAGAAGCCAGTCTTGAGACCCCATCGGTGCCTTGCCCTTATCTCTCATGAGACTGTGGGCGTGGCGGTCGCAAGACAACCTCAGACTAGGCTTCCATTAGCTACTCGGGGTAACCACCCGCTTAGCGAGAGCATCGGAGCTCACCACCCGATGGGACCATGGGTACCTTCCTTATCCGCCGCACACTAGGGCCCGATCGTCCTCAGTGTGTTGTTTTGGGGTCTTCCACCACCACCCCGTTTTCTTGGGCTCCATTGGTGCCTTTCCCTTGTCTTCCCAACTCTCGGGTACATAAGGTTTCCAGCGGTGGAAGATCTCGGGTGGTAGCGCGTAGTTCAGCATGTATTTTTTCTCAATGAATTCCCTATTGTACTTGTCTGGGCCATCGATCCATCGATGTGTGAGAGAGATTCTCTTTCGCGAATATACGGGCACGTGTAGTACGCTTGGGTGGCGGTCGCCGGGTGTGTGGACTGAATGATATGCGTCGGGTTACCGCAGTCGCACTGCGGGCATGAAAACTTCAGTGGTACATGCGCATCCTTCATCAAACAATTCAGGTAGTTTCCCGCCTTCCCGATAAGCCAATTTCGCTTCTGCATCATGTCCCAATAGCCTGACATCTCCAAGTCCGACGTACTGATCTCCTCTAACTCTCTTCTCCCTCCTTTCTCTTTGTTGTGCGAAACCAGTTGGAGTGGAGTGTTGACTGTGGTGGTGGAGTCTACCCCGCTTTTATAAGCATGTAGGGTGCAGTGTTGAGGGGGTAAATAATGGCAAATGTCAGGGTGTGGCCATTTTGGTCTAAAAAGGTGGCATCGCAAGGTGTGACCATTTCTATCTAAAAAGATGGGAAGGCTAGCGAGTGGTGTCTACTCACAGAGAAAAGTTTGTTTGGGTTGTCCTTTTGGTTTGAAAAGGTGGCATGGTAGGGTGTGGTCAATTTAGTTTGAAAAGGTGGCATGACAGGGTGTGGTCATTTCTGTCTGAAAAGGTAGGATGACTGGCAGTGATGTCTACTCACTGAGAAAAGTTGGCACGGGTTGTCTTTTTGGTATAAAAAGGTGGCATGGTAGGGTGTGGTCAATTCGATCTGAAAAGGTAGTATGACATGGTGTGGTCAATTCGGTCTGAAAAGGTGGCATAACATGGTGTGGTCAATTCAATCCAAAAAGGTTAGATGACTAGTGAGTGATGTCTACTCACTAGTAAAAGCAGGTTTGAGTTGCCCATTCGGTTTGAAAAGGTGGCGTGGTAGGGTATGGTCAATTAGTTCTAAAATGGTGCTAAAGGCTAGAACGAAGGTGGGGTGTAATGTTCTTGTATTTTAATGTGAATTGAACCTGGCTTGATAGCTTAATTCATTTTGGTATTGTAATCTCATGGGGAGAACGAAGGAGGGTTCGCGGACATCCTTCACCAGCTGATGCAGTACCTTGGTTACACCCGTCCTCCTATCTTTAGGGGCCGAATGATGAGGATCATGACCCACAAGTCTTGGACCATAGAGGTTTTCCTCTATGTCAGGGTTGACAAGTTTGCTTCCCACTACTTCCAGGCTGAGGCAGCCCGTCGCAGCTATCTCGATGCCATTCAGGATGCAGCCCGAGTCGCCTCCACCAACTTGTGCTGGATGCACGAGGATCTCTTACTGAGATCACCTTTCTGCTACTACCCGTATCTCCCCGATAGAGAGCGTGTCCTGGAGGTCTTCGATGGCAGAGATGACAACCCCCGCCTGACCCACTAGGTGCAGCTCACGCAAGCGATGGCCGCCAACATCAACACTGCCATGGACGAGATCAGCAGCTTCGAATGCTTCTCACCAGTAGCTACGCCCACTCCAACACCCTCCACAACAATATGGTCAGGAGTGATGAGGTCCACCTTGCCGCATTAAGGAGAGAGATGCCACCATCGTAGAGTTGGCATGCCTCATAGCCGCCATTGTGATCACCGCTCTAGCTCTAGTTCCTCCTCCACCAGCCATCGCCTCTAGCGACAGGACTCCTGATCGACCACTCTGACCCAGAGGAGCCCGCAATAGGATGATTGCACGCAAGAGCGTGTGACGCCCCAGTCCACAGCCCTTCATCGACCTTGGCGAGTACGGTAGTGGGACGCTTGATCTCGGCCGTTCACCCCGCCTCCCGTTCACCCAACATGATCGTTCCCGTTCCAGCTCGCCGGCCTTCATTCAGAGTCGTTCCCGATCTCACTCCCTAGGAAATGACACCACTTGTGGTAGCCAGTTCTCGATGGAGGAGTAGTCAGGCTAGTCTAGGTTAGCTAGCAGTGCTTGCTAGACAGTCTTTTGGGTTTCAAGCACTTTCTGTTTCCTTCTATTGTAGATGTTATGTTTGTATCCTGTGTCGTGACTTAGCTTAGCCTATATGCTATGTGTCAGGAGTCATGTAACACCTAATCCCCTTAATATAGTGCAACCATTCTAGGCTTTGTATTATATGTATTCGATCTTCTTATTGGTTTAAAGTTCTTCTGTGTGTGATTTAGAGGGCTAGTAAACCCTCATATACTCACTCTAGTTCTAAGCCTCAGCTTTTCTTGAGATCCGCCTAGAGAGCATTGCCCCAACCCGTGGAGCTTTGCAACCGGCCGAGGAAGAGGCCGTGGCAATGGCCGTGGTCATAGCCGAGGACAAGATCTACTTCCCCTGCCACCAGCAAACCCAACAATGGCGCAAGTTATGTTCCAGCAGAGCAGATTTTTCAAGCTTTGCTCGCCAGTCAACAGACTGGAGTAGCCGGCCGCAACTCCAAGCTTGCAGACTTCCTCCGGACAAGTCCCCTCACTATTGCTGCCGCCAATGAACCCCTAGAGGTGGAAGATTGGCTCAGAGATACTGAGAAGAAACTTCGCCTTGCCTGCTGCTCAGACGAAGATAAGGTGGACTTTTCCACCCATCAAGCGAAGGAGTCGCGCAAACATGGTGAGAGAACTACCTCATTGCTTGAGATGGTGACAACTTAGTGTCCGAAAAGAAGAAGCAGCAGAAGTAGTAGCATCTGCCATTGGAAATCAACTAGACTCCACCGTCGCAGAAGAAATTCTTGAAATCTATGTAGATGAAGTCGAACCGCAGCGACCAATTCCTAGGTGAATTCAAAGCCACTTTGAACCAACCGCATCGGCCGGTACCATTAGAATGAAGAAGACCAAGTTCAGAGCTCTAAAGTAGGGTCACATGTCAATTACTGAATATCTAACAAAGTTTAACCAGCTTGCCCACTACGCTCCCAATGACGTAGCTGATGAAGAAGAAAAGACCGATCGCTTTGTGGAAGGTATGCGTGAAGACATGCGAGTTGAGCTTATCCTCCACGATTTCCCCAGCTTCCATCACCTAGTCAACAAAGCCATTGTTATAGAGAATGAGAAAAAGACTGCAGAGGCCAGTCGCAAAAGAAAGATGGCATTTTAGAGGCCACAAGGCAACTTTCCACAGAAATCAACATTCCAGGGTAGCTCATCCTTCAGATCATCTGCATCCTTGCCGCTAAAAAGTTAAACTCTAGCTCCACGTCCCCAAGGAAGTGGTTTTCGTACTCTTCGCCTCGCCGGACAGCCTGCAACAGTCAATCCAGCAACTAACCTTCACTGCTTCAACTGTAGAGAAAAATGACACTTTGCTAATAGGTGCCCTCATCGTCAGAACGCTACTGTAAAGTTCAACTCAGGAGCCGCTCCAACTCTAGGCCAAGCATGAAATCAAAGCAAGAGTCATCAGACTTCGCAAGCCTCAAGGTCTACCCCGACACCAAGCCGCGGCCGTGTGAATCATGTCACAGCCGAGGAGGCCCAGGATGTCACAGGAGTGCTAATGGGTATGTTCTCTATTAATTCGGTACCCACACAAGTTTTGTTTCATTCTGAGCTTCGCACTCTTTTGTTTCAAGAAAATTTGTTGAAAGACTTAAATTGTCATCCTATAAGTTAGAGAAACCCGTGGTACTTAGTT
The DNA here is from genome assembly GCA_036346395.1 of Hsuehochloa calcarea. Classification (NCBI taxonomy): domain Eukaryota; kingdom Viridiplantae; phylum Streptophyta; class Magnoliopsida; order Poales; family Poaceae; genus Hsuehochloa; species Hsuehochloa calcarea. The sequence goes on along the minus strand of CM070596.1, from coordinate 15,718,342 downwards.
CACCCTGGGACCTCTATATGCTACCTCAGTTAGTTCCAGAGTAGAATTGCTTTGGAAAATTTTGGATTCCTAGCAAACCTTCTTGTGCTCGAATCCCAAACTCTGGGTATCATCCTAGGGATGGATTGGTTGGCCAAATACCAAGGATTAATAGATTGTGCGAACAGAAAAGTGGTGTTCACCAAGAATCCAGAAACCATAATAAAGTTTAGTGTGGACCGTTCCTCTCCTTTGGATCAAGTAATCCACCACTTTGAAGAGTTGTCCCTAGAGACAACGCTCTGTAGTCAAGTTTACCCCGATGTCTTCCCGGAAGAATTGCCAGATATGCTCCTAAACAGAGATGTTGAGTTTGTAATCAACTTGAAATCAGGAAGCAGCCTACCTCAGTAACGGAAGTGCGTAGTTTTCTCAGTTTGGCCGGATACTACAGACACTTCATAGAAGGATTCTCTAAGTTTTCCAAACCAATGACCCATCTGCTTAAAAAGGAAAGGAAGTATGAATGGACAAAAATTTGTGAAAAGAGTTTCCAAGAATTAAAGAAGTTAACATCTGCATCAGTGTTGATCCTGCCGGATATACACCAGGATTTTGAAGTCTATTGTGATGCTTCGCGTCAAGGTCTTGGTTGCGTACTCATGCAAGGAGGAAAAGTTGTAGCTTACGCATCCAGACAATTCCGTCCTCACGAAAACAACTATCCAACTCATGATTTAGAGCTAGCAGCACTAGTGCATGCCTTAAAAATTTAGCGGCATTACTTGATTGGAAATCATTGTGATATGTACATAGACCACAAGAGTCTTAAGTACATTTTCACGCAAGTAGATCTCAACCTCTAAAAGAGAAGATAGTTAGAACTGATAAAGTGTTACAATTTAGATGTCCATTACCATCCTGGAAAGGCTAATGTAGTTGCTGATGTATTAAGCCGTAAGTCCTACTGCAGTAACATCATGATTGAAGAGCATCAACCTGAGCTCTACAAGGAATTTGAAACACTCAACCTTTGTTTAATAGAACAAGGCACCCTAGACACGGTGGAAGCACATCCAACTCTAGAAGAGCAGATCAAGACCGCTCAAGAGGGACATCCCGGAGTCCAGAAATTCAAGCACCTCATGGCAAAAGGGAGAGGCCCTAAGATGATCGAAGATCAGTAATGAGTCCTATGGTATGGGAAGCGTCTCTTTGTTCCCCACCAGAAAGAACTCAAGCATTTGATTCCGAAAGAAGCTCATAGCTCAGCATATACCCTGCATCTAGGCCGCACCAAGATGTATCAAGATATGAAGATTCTGTATTGGTGGCCGCGAATGAAAAGAGACATCACCGAGTTTGTAGCTTCTTGTGATGTATGCCAGCGAATCAAAGTCGAACATCGAGACCCGTGAGTTGCTTCAACCGCTCACAGATCCTCGGTGGAAATGGAAAGAAATTGGAATGGATTTCATTACAGTGTCGCTTCAAACCAAGTCCGATTGTGACTTAGTATTGGTTATAGTGGATAGATTGACTAAAGTCGCCCACTTCATCCCAAATGAAGACAACTTACAAGGGAGACAAATTAGCAGAGTTATATATGGCTCGTATTGTATGCTTACATGGAGTATCCAAGAGAATTGTCTCGGATCGAGGTTCTCAGTTTACATCACACTTCTAGGCTAGTTAGCATGATGCCCTTGGGACACACCTTGCTTTCAGCACTGCATATCATTCACAGACTGATGGTCAGACAAAAAGAACAAATCATATTCTAGAAGACCTACTTCGAGCTTGTGCTTTGGAGTTCACCGTAGACTGGAAGAAATATTTACCGTATGCTGAGTTTGCATACAACAATAGTTTCCAATCAAGTCTAAAAATGTCCCCGTTTGAAGCGCTTTATGGAAGAAAATGCAGAACCCCTATGCATTGGTCAGAATCAAGAGAAGGTTATATCTTCAGACCAGATACCCTCAAGTAAGCAGGAGAGAAAGTTAGGCTGATCAGAGATCGCCTTCAAGCAGCTTAGTCCAGACAAAAGAGTTATGCCGACAACCATCGAAGGGAATTAACCTTTGAAGTTAGAGATAATGTGTATCTCAAGGTATCACCGCTTTATGAAACTCGAACATTTAAAGTGAAAGGCAAGCCCGCACCACGATACATAGGCCCGTTCTCAATCACCGCCAGGCGTGGAGAAGTCGCCTATCAGCTGGAACTACCTAAAAGTTTGTCAAACGTTCATAATGGTTTCACGTCTCTCCGCTCAAGAAATGTCTCAGAGTACCTGAAGAGCAGACTCCCGTCGAAGCCATCGCCCTTCAAAAAGATATAACTTATCCGGAGCATCCAATTAAGATCCTCGACGTCATGGAGAAACAAACAAGATGCCAAATCATCCACCTATGCAAAGTCCAATGGAGCAATCACTCAGCTAAAGAAGCCACCTGGGAGCGCGAAGACCAGTTAAAGTTGGATTTCCTGTCCTTGTTCCCGGAGTAGCTCGAATCTCGGGGTCGAGATTTCGTTTAAGGTTGGTAGGTTTGTAACATTCCCGTTTTTGAATAGTGAATAGTGTTTACTATTTAGTTTCTGATTTTCAATCGTATTCCAAATTATCGTATATTTTCAAATTCTTCTAGCTTCTAGCTAAGCTCGAGTTTGTGTTTCAAACCTCCTTGCAATTCCAAGATTAAAATATCAAATTTGAATTCTCGTTTTTGAATTTTGGACCCCTTTTCCAATTTTACCCTCCTCTCTTGTTTTGGGCTCAGCCCATTTCTTCTTGGGCCGGCCCAGCTCCACCCAGCCCACACCCCTCCTCCCGGCCTGGCTTTTCCCCAGCCTAGCTCTTTCCCGGCCTACCTCCCCCCTTCAGCTACCTCGGCTCAGTTCCCCTCCCGCCCTTTCGTTGTCTCCACCCGGCCGGTCACGCCCGAGCGGATCCCGTGTGCCGCCTGCGCTGCCACCTACTACCACATTCCTCCTCTGCAGGCCATGACCACATCACCCTTCCTCTCGCCTCGTCTTGTCGCTGTGACATCTTGCGTCCTCGTCGCCCCAAGCTTCCAGTCTACGCACTGCGTCCACGTCAGCCAGCCCTCCAGGTCACCGCTCCCCCTCGTCATCTCCCCGCGTGTGCCACTTGCTCCTTGACCGCGAGTGCTGGAGCCGTTGCCACGCACCTCAACACCTGGTCCAAGCCGAGCGCTGCGCAGCAGACGCGCGCGCATGCGTTGCCCCGTCCGCGCCCTGGCTCACCTGCCTCCGCCCTGTCCGGTCGCCCGCTTCACCGGCTTCACCACCACGTTAGCAACACCCTTGTCCAGTCGCCTCCCTAGCTGCGAGCTCGCACCTGCCCTGTCCTTGCAGACCAGTGCCCATGACTGCCTCGGGACCACGCGCTTCTCTCGCCGTGCCAACGGCTCCATCCCTCCCCGCATGGCTATAAGAGGGACCCCTGACGCCCCCTTCTTTACTTCGGTAAGTACCATCGAAAGTCGCCGCCTTCCTTCCCTTCGATCGAGCCAACTCGCCGGCGATTCGTCGCTTTGGCACCGCCATCACCGCGCCAACCCCATCACCACGCTCCCCTGGAGACGAGGAAGCCAACACCCCAAACCATTCGGGTTTTGGTCCACCACAGCTGCCGTATTTCGCATTCTTCCCTGACTCTGGCCAACCTCTTCGCCCCCGTCGATCTCCCTTCTCTGGCCACCTCCGGTCCCCATTGTTGACCCGGTAGGTCCGCCTCCAGTAACATCCCAAAACTCTGGGGTTGTATTTCAAATGTATGAAAATAAGGATAAATTAAAACTTTTGGATGCATCCTTGTTGTCATTTGAATTCTCTAGAATTTATCTCTTTGAAATGTGGACTTCAAATTCAATTAAGTTAATTGACTCGAAGTGTTGCAATTCAAGATCTTCTAGACAAACCATATGATAATCCCCTGGAAATATTTTTCATAAATTCTTGATCATCTTGGTAACCTACCTGAGAAATTTCATAATTTTTAGAAATTATTTGCTATTTCTTAAGGGTTGGTCAAACCTGTTGTCTTCTTGGTCAAACCCCCTATCTGGTAGCTTGTGAATTTTCTAGCGGGCAATGGACTACATGAAAAATTCTGGAAAACTTACAAACGGTTGATCTTGAAGTCAGGATAACTCAGTAAAAATTTTGGAATTTTTGGAGCTGTGGAGCTACCTCTGAAAATTCCCAATTCATCTAAGCCTTTTTAAATCCAAATCTGGAATCACTGTTCCCCGGGCTCGAACCCGAGTCAAACTCCGACCCGACTCCCTCGGTTCAGCCCAACCGCCTAACAACATCGCGTGTAAGCCGTCCAATGCAGATCCTCCGGTCCAGATTCTGCACCCGTTCGAACCATCTCAGGCCCTTCTCTCCTGGATCCGAGCCGTTCATTTCCAATCGAACAGCCCAGATCCACCGGACCAGGCCACTCCTGCGCTGCGCCGTGAGTCGCTGACATCGCCACGCCTCACAGAAGCTCTGCGCTGCTCCGTTGACGCCGTGGATCCACCGCCCCGGCTGACCACTCCTGGAGCGTTGCCTCTTCACGCCGTCTCCTTCCCGGCCGTTGGAGCTCTATAACTCTGTCTCCCTCGCCTGCTAGCTCTCACTTTCCCTCTCGGTAGCCGAGGGAAAGGAGGCGATATCTTGGCTCTCTCTCTCTGGTAAGCTTCGTGCTCCCGCCTCCTGCTCCATCTCCGTTCCTCCCTGGTTCCATTTTTGTTAACGCGAGGCCTTGCCTTGGCTTGTAGCGCCCGGAACACCGTCGAGCTCTCTTCGGTGGCAGAACTCGCACCAGGAGCCGCCGTCGTGCCAACTCAGTGTCTGGTGAGTCCCGTCCTTGCTCAAGTGCGTCACTGGCCGTGCCTTGGCTTGCTTAATCATTCCCCTCACTCTATTTTGCCATCGGTTCACAGGGGCCCGGGAAATCCGAGTTTGACCCATTTTCGGCCGTGGAGCTTCCGTTCTTCCCCGTCGCCGGTGTGGTAAGCCCCTTGCCGATTCCTTGCTTGTACACCGTCTATGTACTGCCCTTGAGTTTTCTCTACCACTCATTCCCGGTCTTCTTCACCAGAGCGAGCTTCCCTCGGTGAAGCACCGCGCCGCCGTCACCCTCCTCGTCGCTGGCTCGACTCCGACCTTCTCCGAGTCTCTCCCTCGCTCAGGTAGCCTCTCTGTGCCTCGTAGATGCTGTGGCACCGGCTTCCCTGGACAATGCGGAGCTCGCTTGTGTCGTTTGCGTTTAGCCGTAGCTCTCCGTCGCCTCTCTCTGGCGCGCCGCCGCCTCGGGTCGGCTCAGCCACCGTGAGTACCACCGTTGGGTGTGCAAGAGTATTGTGAACCCGTCCATACCCTTAGCTAGCGCCGCTGCAGTGCCTGGAATGCGGCGAGCTCGGCTGGCTTGAGGCGGTGTTGTCGGATTTTCAACAACACTGTAGCAAGGTCATTAAGACCAAATCCCGTTCATTAACTGCTAATGATTGCTTAGTAGTTAATGGCTATTTTATTCAGATTCTTGCTGTGACTAACATGTGGGGCCGAGCACAATAAGCGAGGTTTTAATCTCGGTCGTCACAGTGTATGACATGTGGGCCATAGCATTTAGCGCGCGGGCTGAAATCTCATGGACCGTAGTGGATCGTGAGTCTACGTACTATGTTGCGACCCGTGAGTATGACATGTGGACCCCACCTGTCAGGCTGAAAATTCTATTCGGTTTCAAAAATAGAAAATGCACTGTTTAAGGGCCCACTAGTCAGCGACCGTGGCTAGGACCGGCTGGGTGTAAAAATACTTTTATGGTTTTATAAAATCCAAAATTCTTTATTTATGAACTGAAAAATGCATTAACTTGAAAAATGCATAAGTTTTTCTCTGTAGCTCCAATTTTAGTAAAATTAATTTTGTCATGTTCTCTCATTCTTGTACTTTATTGTAAAATAGGTTTTGAGCATGTTGCTATCCCTGAAAATCTGATTTTACAATTATCTTGTGCACTACTTTATTGCCTTTGAAAAACCATAGAAAATTCATCTTAGCTCCGAATGAGGTGAATCATTTTTCGTTGATCATCTCATGTGGTGCTCTGTCTACCATAAAAATTTCATGTGCACCACCTCTTTGGAATTTTTCAGCAAAACTTCTATTTTTGGATGAATAGTGACATCTAGCAATTTATTAGATTTTCTGAAAAACCGACTTTCGAACTGTCATAACTATTGCATGGTATATCCAAATCAATTGATTTTATTAATTCATCTAAAATCATGATATACCTTATGTGAATTTGTTATGATTTTTGGACGAAATTGTATTTTTGGGTCTTTTCGGTATTATTCTTTCTTATTGTACTTTCGATTCTTTCGAATAGCTTTCGACGACTTTATTGATTACGCGAGTGATCCTCTGCGACAAGAAAGTTATCTCCAGCAAGGTAAGCAGTTGTTTCCATTTGATCATATTGATCCCGTTACTTTCAAAGTCTATTATCTTGTTTGCAAAGTGTATGTATGCATGCTCTATCTTGTTTTTAAATTATCGATCGAGTAGTTGATCCTATAGTTGCATAAACTGTAGGTATATGTTCATCCTCTACCACGGAGCCTAGGATTTATTCGCTGTGATTTAGGGTTCGATGGATGGGCTCTAATCACTTTACTTAGTTTGCGAGTTGATGTTGCTTAGAAATGCTTAGAACGGTAGAATGGGGATCATCGCTTCGGCGATGGTCATTTTATCATCACTATAACTATTTGAATATAGATACTCATGTATATAATTGTATTTGGAAAACTAAAACAGAAAGTGAAATATTTTAGACTTGGGCACATTGGTTTGATGGTGTGGTTATTGGGTGTGTGAATGGTACCCGAGTCAACAAGGACCGAACATCTTGGACACTGACCCAAGCGTTTTTGCGTGCTAACCACATGAGAGGGATATGAGACCTCTCTTGACTAAGTACTTTGGGAGGTATTAATTATTGAAGTCGCTGGTGGTATGAAAAAGAGAATGTTTGTTTGGGTTGAGAGGGATGGGTTCCTTTCTAGGTTTGCCAAACCCAGGAGCACCCGCAGTTGCTTTGGCTGGGCCGGTGCGTTCGACTCAACGTGTGGGTCCTTAGTGGGAGCCCATAACGGCGGTTCATAAAGGGTCAACCCCCATACGTGCGACTCGTAATTAGTACAATCCATTGGAAAGCATCTCGTAGGACTTAGCTGTGCTGGCATACCAAAGGAAGTATGCTAAATCGTATGGCAAAAAGGCAGTCTGGCATGTGGGTACATTGGTACACCCCTACAGGGTATAATCTATTCGAATAGCCAAGTCCTTGGTTATGGACATGCTTGGTTAGGTCTCTACAAGAGTTAGACTCAACAGTTTTTAATAAAACTTGATTTCAGGTGGTACGAATGGGTAATTCGTGCTATGTTGTGGTGGCTATTGGGAAGTCATGTCTTTCGGCTTGACGAATGCTCCTGCTCTTTTCATGAATCTTATAAATATGGTATTCATGGAGTATTTAGACAAGTTTATGGTGGTCTTCATTGATGATATCCTCATCTACTCGAAGGATGATGTAGAGCATGCAGAACACCTGAAGCTTGTGTTGGGAAGCTAACTTGACGGCGTGACTCTATCTGAAGTTTAGCAAGTGCGAGTTTTGGTTGAAGGAAGTGGCATTCTTGGGCCATGTTCTTTCAGTGGGAGGAATAGCCGTGGACCCGAGCAAGGTCAGCGATGTGCTCTCTTGGGGTCAGCCCAAGTCAGTAACCGAAGCGAGGAGTTTTCTCAGTTTGGCGGGATACTATCGTCGCTTTATTGAGAATTTCTCTAAGATCGCGAAGCCAATGACCGAGCTGCTCAAGAGGGATAAGAAGTTTGTGTGGTCCGCTGTTTGTGAGGAGAGTTTTCAAGAACTCAATAAAAGATTGACCACTGCTCCAATTCTTGTTCTTCCCGATGTCTGCCGGAGCTTCGATATCTTTTGCGATGCTTGTCGTCAGAGACTCGGATGTGTTCTTATGCAAGAGGGCAAGGTAGTGGCCTATGCGTCGAGGCAATTGAGACCTCATGAACTCAATTATCCGACCCATGACTTGGAATTAGCTGCAGTGGTTCATGCACTGAAGATTTGGCGACATTACCTCATCGGTAATCGTTGCGAGGTGTACTCGGATCACAAAAGTTTGAAGTATTGGTTCACCCAACCAGATTTGAATCTCAGGCAAAGAAGATGGTTGGAACTAATCAAGGACTATGATTTGGGTCTCCAATATCATCCGGGCAAGGCTAATGTTGTTGCCGATGCTCTCAGTCGCAAGGTTTATTGCAATACCTTGATGCTCAAGGAGCAGCAGCCCGCCCTCCATGAAGAATTTCAGCGGCTCAACTTGGGAGTGGTTGAGCATGGTTTCCTCACTAACTTGGTTGTGCGACCAACCTTGGAAGATCAGATCAAGGCTGCTCAGCAAAAGAGTGAAGGAGTGAGCCAAATCAAGCAGAATATCAAGAACGGAACAACCAAGTGCTTCTCTGAAGATGACAATGGTGTTCTATGGTTCGGAGAGCGCCTTGTTGTTCCGAAGGACATGGAAATTCGAAGAGATACTCATCACAGACGGTTCGTATTAAGAGCAAATGCGTGATAAACGCTTATCACAGAGCGGTTCGTGATCTGAGCTGTATGTGATATGTCATCCTGAGCGGTTTTGTATAAAACCGTCGTGATACTATTCGTTAGGCGGAAAACAAAAATTTGCACTTAATGGTCGGGCTGCTGAAAATCTCTCTATATTAACAGTGTCCTTTGCCATCTCCATCTTCTCCTTTGCCATCTCCATCTCCTCCTCTGCCATTTCTCCTTTGCCATCTCTGTCTCGCCCTGACGTTGAGCTCTGGCCTCCCCCGAGCTCATCGCCCACGACCTCCTCCACCTCGCCCCAGCCTCATCGTCGCTGGCCTCCCACGACCTCGTCGCCCCGGCCTCCTCTACGCCGCCGCCCGTCCTCCCCCAGGTTAAATCGCCTCGCGCCTCCTTCACTTCGCCTCGTCCTCATCGTCGCCGACCTCCCATGACCATGTCACCCCAGCCTCCCACGACCTCATTCTTTCTACTCCCCCCTTTTGCTTTGTGATGTGGATTACTACTGTGAGGTAGATTACTACTGTGATGTGTTAGTGCTCTGTGAATGGATTGAGTTGATGCTACTGTGATGTGGGTGACGCATGCCGTGTTGTTTTTAGTGCTCTGTGAATGGATTGAGTTGATGATACTGTGATGCTATGGCTATTGTGGGAAAGCTAGCAAAAAGTTCAATTCGAAAATCAATATCAGATTCATTCGCGAGGCTCGGGAGGCTCCAGACGAAGTGAAAAATCCGTTTTCGTTTTTTTGCCATAGAAAAAACTATCACAGACGGTTCTAAACAAGAACTGTCTGTGATAGTTACTATCATAGATGGTTCTATTCACGAACCGTCTGTGAAAATAGACTATCACAGACGGTTCTATTCACGAACCGTCTGTGATAGTCTATTTTCACAGACGGTTCATGAATAGAACCGTTTGTGAAAACAGACTATCATAGACGGTTCGTGAATAGAACCGTCTGTGATAGTCGCTATCCTGACGATTATTCGTGAATAGAACCGTCTGTGATAGCCTTTTTCTGAGACGGTTCAAAAGCATGCGTGATGACCTCGTATCATCACGAGACACAAAAATTGACGGTTCAAAAACCGTGCGTGATGATGGTTTAGAACCAAATGCATGATGAGCTTTTGTGTAGTAGTGTGAGTTCCTAATGGGCCTCAAGATCGAGACCCATCATGGATGCCTATATAAAGAGAGACGGTGGCATGGGGCGGGACAGAGGATGATCTTTCGAAGAACTCCCAAAACCCTAATAGCCACGCCTTCTCAGCCACGCTGCCGGTGCTAGCACTCCAGCGCGTGGTGATCCCGCCCCGTACGTGTGGATACCTCGAACGTGTTGTTCCAGAGCATCAGCACTAGCACGATCCGCGACTCGTGACGATCACCGGAGTCGGAGGTGAAGTCGCGTGGTGAGTACGACCACTCGAAGGAGCAGACACGCGGCGAGTACGACCACTCGAAGGAGGAGACGCGTCGTGAGTACGACAACGACTGCATCAACTCGCTACGACGACTCTACTTTCGCTTCGAGTCGACGGGTCTAGCGGTAATCTCGTGATCTATTACTAGCGGTGGTTCCGTAGTTGCACGGTAAAATTTTTGTTTATGCTATCGTAGCCTTGCCCGTAACCAAACAGTGGTATCAAAGCCATGCCGTCTGGTTTTAGATTCGGATTGGTCACATATTGTGATATGTGGCAGTTATAGATGTGATCTGTTTCTATTTCTGCTGATCGATTTGATCGTCCATGCTTTTTGGTGGTAAGATGGGTTTCTTATTCGTTATTCCGTGATCGTGCTTGCATGGTCGTATCACGACATGCCTCTACCGGCTGGTTTCTGCCATCGGGGCAAACAGTGATCGTAAATCCATTGGAGCACGCGAAGATCATTGTGGTTGATCGAATCGGAGTTATGATCGAATAGTACCAGATATTTTATTGCGCTTGTTCATGATCACATTGCATGATACTCCTACCGGTTGGAATTCCGCCATCGGAGTATGCCGCAGTGTGTGGTCGTATTAAGGCAATGATCAGATCGGTTCGGAATAGGGTTAATATGATTGATCTGATGATTTCCAAGTCTCAGTTTCGTGAATAAGATTCATGTTCTGGAAAAAAAAATTCGAGAGCGCTGCCCTCGTCCAGCGAGGGACGCTGCCCCTTCGAACCCCATCCGCTAACCGGCTAGCGGGACCGCCATGCTGGGTAATCAGACCGCGCTTTTTGTAGTTTGTGTTCTTATTGCCCAATAGAATGCTATTCCATGTCTAACTCGTTATTACAGGGATTGATGTGAATAGTATGACCCATGATGTATGAGATGCATGCATGTGTGTAATGTTCTTGACCTGCGTGTCATGTTTATTGCAGCCCAAGGCTGTCTATATTTGTATAACGGCCTGCGTGTCGACTTGTAGTGCTAATTTACTCGTAATTTTATCCCTAGTACTGTTAGGAGTAATGGCTTAGTGGGAGTACTTGGAGGTTTTGGCAACTTGGAGGCATGGCGAACTGGATGCTTGGCGATGGAGATCACCATAAGAAATGGTCATACTATATCACAATACAATTTGATTGTCTGTGAATGCCCTTTTTATTCCTGTTCATTTATTTCTATGCATGTTATTTAATTGCTTGAAATGCTTTTAACATGGTAGAAGTAAATTTCCCTCAGGTAATATTAAGTTAAATTGATGCCCTCCCAATTAGCTCGCCATCCATAGTCTTGTATTTTAATGGTAGGTCTTGCTAAAGCGAGTGCCATTAATATTCCTTGACTAGATGGGTTTGTGTCGGACACTTACATAGCGTTGGTCTAACTTGACAAGGTCATCATAATGATTATGGACTTTGGGGCATAGGGTTGCGTGTCAGGAGCATAGAGAGCTGCCCAACAACAAGAGTCATATAGAGATATGATTAGCAAAGGGTTGCTTACCATATTCACTAATCTTCTAGCAGTGATGCCAAAGCTCACTAGTAGATTAAGCGATTGTGGGTCTTGAATCACTAAATATCATAAGAGGATATGATATTCGGTGGGAGTATCTTCATTAAATTGTTTAATAGAAGTTACTTTTCTTGAACATATGTCTTAGTTTTGCATATTTCATGTTGTAGATCATGGCACCAGCTGCTGTACCTACATCCAGTTTTGCTTTACGTTCGATTCTTGATAAGGAAAAACTGAATGGAACAAATTTTGTGGATTGGTCCTGCAACCTGAGAATTGTTCTTAGGCAAGATAAAAAGGTACATGTTCTAGAGGAACCAATTCCTGATGTACCTGCTGAGAATGCTGCTGCTGCTCTTAAAATAGTCTATAAAAAGGCATGTGATGAGTCCCTTGATGTTAGCTATCTCATGCTTGCTGCAATGAACTCAGACCTTCAGAAGTAGTTTGATAATATTGAGGCCTACGATATGATCGTGGCACTCAAAGGCATGTTTGAGACACAAGTAAGAACTGAGAGATATGAGATCTCAAAGAAATTATTTGGGTGTAAACTAGCTGAGGGTAGTCTGGTGAGCCCTTATGGGATCAAGATGGTTGGTTACACACAGAGCTTGGAAAAACTTGATTTTCCACTTAGTCAAGAGTTGGCTGCAGACTTGATTCTTGTTTCGCTTTCTGCAAGCTATGTGTAGTTCATTATGACTTTCCATACGAACGGCTTAGACAAGAATCTCACCGAACTATATATGATGCTTAAGACTGCAGAGGACAGCATTAAGAAAAGCAACAGTTATGTGATGATTGTGCAAAAGAGTACTAGCTTCAAGAAGAAGGCTAAAACTTGGGTCAAAGGTAAAGGCAAGGCTTCGGATGGGATCCGAGCTATCAAGCCTAAACCCAAGACCAAGTCCGGCCCGACTCAAGAGAATGAATGCTTTTACTGCAAGTAGACAGGCCACTGGAAGAGGCGCAAGAAATACAGGTGATGCGAAAAGAATGATGAGACTAAATCTTCCACTTGGTATTAATGTCATAGATGTTTTTTCTTTGATTCTTATGTTAACTCGTGGGTATTTGACACGGATCGGTTTCTCATATTTGCAATTCGATTCATAGTCTAACAAGGAGTAGGAGATTAACAAGGGGTGAGATGGATTTTCGCGTTGGGAATAATGCAAGAGTTGCTGCATTAGCCGTCGGGACTTTGCCATTACTTTTATCTTTAGGATTTATTATGGAACTAAATAATTGTTATTACGTTCCAGCCATAAGTAGAAATATCATCTCCGCATCATGTTTGATGGCGAGAGGGTTATAAGTTCATTATAGAGAACAATGGTTGTTCTATATTTTTGAATAAAATATTTTATGGCTATGCTCTGTTTTGAATGGGTTGCTTATTTTAAATCTTGATGATTCACCCATCTATAATGTTAATACAAATAGGCTTCGGCCTAATGATATGAATTCCATTTTTATTTGTCATTGTCGTTTGGGTCACATAAGTGAGAAACACATGAAAAGACTCCATGATGATGGAATTCTAAACTCATTTGATTTGGAATCATTTGAAACGTGCGAATCTTGCCTGATTGGAAAGATGACCAAGACACCTTTCACTGGTCGGAATGAAAGGGCGTCCAACTTATTGGCACTCATACATATTGATGTGTGTGGACCAATGAGCACGACAGCTAGAGGTGGTTTTCAGTACTTCATTACTTTCACCGATGACTTTAGTAGATATGGATATATCTATTTAATGAGGCGCAAGTCGGAATCCTTTGAAAACTTCAAGGAGTTCTAGAATGAGGTACAGAATCAACTTGGCAAGACAATCAAATCTTTACGATCTGATCGTGGAGGAGATTTTTTGAGCCATGATTTCGGTAATCATTTGAAACAATGTGGAATTGTTTCACAGCTTACACCACCGGGTACTCCACAGTGGAATGAGGTGTCCGAGTGGCGTAATCGTACCTTGTAGGACATGGTTCGGTTAATGATGAGCCAATCGGATCTGCCATTGTATTTTTGGGGTTACGCTCTAGAAACTGCCGCTTTCAGTTTGAATATGGTACCATCTAAATCAGTAGATAAGACACCATATGAGATATTGACTGGGAAGAGTCCTAGTTTGTCTTTTCTAAAGATTTGGGGTTGTGATGTTTATGTTAAACATTTGACGTCTGACAAACTCACACCCAAGTCAGATAAATGCTTCTTCATAGAATATCCTAGGGAAACCAAATGATATTATTTCTACAATCAAGAGGAGGGCAAAGTGTTTATTGTCCGAAATGGTGTCTTTTTGGAGAAAGAGTTTCTTTCAAAAGGAGTCAGTAGGAGAAAGATGCAACTTGAAGAAGTTCGGGAACCATCTGAAAGTGTTTCAACTCCTATTGAACCTCTACAAGACGAACAAGGTGTTATTGAACCTGTAGATGAGACATCAGCCCCACGTAGATCTAAAAGGCCGCGTCAATTGCCTATAAGGTATGGGCATGACATATTATTGTTGAATAATGGCGAGTCTGAAACTTATAAGGAAGCAATGATGGACCCAGACTATGAGAAATGGCTTGGAGCCATGAAGTCCGAGATAGACTCCATGAGTGTCAATCAGGTTTGGAACCTGGTCGATCCACTTGATGGTGTTAAAACTATTGAGTGCAAATGGATCTATAAGAAAAAGATTGATATGGATGGAAATGTTCACATTCATAAATCTCGACTTGTCGCAAAAGGGTTTCGACAAGTTCAAGGAGTTGACTACGATGAGACTTTCTCACCAGTAGCGATGCTTAAATCTATTCGGATCATTCTAGCTATTGCTGCATATTTCGACTATGAGATATGACAGATGGATGTCAAAACGGCTTTCCTTAATGGAAACCTTAGTGAGGATGTGTACATGACACAACCTGAAGGTTTTGTTGATCCAAAGAATGCTAGTAAAGTGTGCAAACTTCATAAATCCATTTATGGGTTGAAGCAAGCATCTCGGAGTTGGAATTTGCGTTTTGATGAGGAAATCAAAATTTTTTGTTTTATCAAAAACAAAGAAGAATCTTGTGTTTATATGAGGGTTAGTGGGAGCGCACTTGTAATCCTAATCTTATATGTGGATGACATATTATTGATTGGGAATGACATTCCTATGCTGGAATCCGTTAAGGTATCATTGAAAAATAGTTTTTCTATGAAAGACCTAAGAGAGGCAGCATATATCTTGGGAATAAAGATCTACAGAGATAGATCAAGAAGGATAATTGGATTAAGCTAAAGTACTTATATTGACAAGGTGTTGAATCGGTTCAACATGCATATTGCCAAGAAAGGGTTCTTACCTATGTCACATGGCATAAGTCTTGGCAAGAATCAATGTCCTTCGACCACTGGTGAGCGAGACCGTATGAATCGCATTCCATATGCTTCGGCCATTGGATCTATTATGTATGCCATGATTTGTACCCGACCAGATGTATCATATGCTCTAAGTGTTACGAGAAGATACCAGGCTGATCCCAATGAAGGTAACTGGACAGCTGTGAAAAACATTCTTAAGTACTTGAGAAAAACTAAGGATGTGTTCCTAGTTTATGGCGGTGAAGAAGAGCTCGTTGTAAAGGGTTACACCGATGCAAGCTTCCAAACCGATAAAGATGATTATCATTCGCAATCTGGTTTTGTATTCATTTTGAATGGAGGAGCAGTGAGCTGGAAAAGTTCCAAGCAAGAAATGGTTGATGATTCTACGACGGAGGCCGAGTACATTGCGGCTTCTGAAGCTGCAAAGGAAGGTGTTTGGATAAGGAATTTCATTGCTGAGTTGGGTGTAGTTCCAATTGCCATGAGCCCAATGGATCTCTATTGTGGCAATAATGGAGCCATTCTTGTGAGCTAAGGAGCCGACATTCCATCGAAGTCCAAACATATGCTCAGGCGTTATCATCTCATTCGCAAATTGGTCGATAGAGGAGATGTTAAGATATGCAAAGTTCATACGGATTCAAATGTTGCTGATTCGTTGACTGAGCCTCTCTCATAGCCAAAGCATGAGGCGCACACAAGAGCTATCAGTATTAGATACTTGAATGATTGACTCTAGTGCAAGTGGGAGATTGTTGTAAATATGCCCTAGAGGCAATCATAGAGATGACGATATTTCGTTATGTTCATGATTTTGATAATATGTTATCGTGTTCCTTGAATGGATCATCAGTTATAGATCAATAAGTATGTGACTTGTTGGTGGAACTCTTTAACTTATATGATGTCATTCTAAATGTATCCCTGGTTGGATGTCACTGGTCAGAACACCAGTGACTCTAGATTAGCACATATATTGATTCATGACCATGTTTCGCCGGTCATGGATATGGGGATATCAAATCAATAATGTGAGCACATGTTAGAGAACATGGGGTTGGATAGACCCATCATTGAGACACTATTGAGATTGTTACGAATCTATGTGTCATTAGTTGGTCTCAAGTAATGATGATGTATAATCCTTAGACCTGAGATCAGCATGGTTCCCTACATGTGTAATGACACTCTTAGGGGTTGATAAACGCTACTCGTAACTGGGTAGTTATAAAGGTGGCTTTCGGGTATGCTATGAAACATGCAGAGAGATGTGACTGGTCGAGATAGGATTTACCCCTCCTAACATAATAGGGGAGATGTCTCTGGACCCCTCGTGGTGATCGGATAAAGAAAGTGCATGGCCATGCCACTAGTGGTCGAAGTGTCGACCACATGAAGTTATCCGACACTCGATCGAGAAAGTATTGAACAGTCTATGGATGACACAACATCTCACTTGGAGTTCAACCAGACATCGTGAGGCAAAGGGAGAATGCATGAGTAGGTCGCTTAGTTCGATCAGTTACGGACTGGTCGTAGATTGATCGAACGTAATCACAGAATGGTAAGGACCTGGTCGTAAGGATTTACGAACTGGTCGGGACCAAATACGATCTGGTCTTATGGAGATACGAACTGATCGCAAGTGATGAGGACCTGGTCATAGATCATATTACATCAAGGTTCGTCCACTATTCTATGTGTGTTCGGGAATCGTTATGTGCTGCAAGGTACTGCTAACGACTTGTGTTCGAAAAAGAGTTTCCGAGTCATAACCGATTACACATGAACCTGTAGGGTCGCACACTTAAAGGTCTAGGATCTGTTTTTGGATGGTGATCTGAATTTTTATAGGCCTCGAGTTCCTAATGGGCCTCAAGATCGAGACCCATCATGGATGCCTATATAAAGAGGGACGGTGGCATGGGGCAGGATAGAGGATGATTTTTCGAAGAACTCCCGAAACCCTAATAGCCACGCCTTCTCAACCACGCTGCCGGTGGTACCACTCCAGCGCGTGGTGATCCTGCCCCGTACGTGTGGATTCCTCGGAGGTGTTGTTGCGAAGTATCTGCACTAGGACGATCCGCGACTCATGACGATCACCGGAGTCGGAGGTCAAGTCGCGTGGTGAGTACGACCACTCGGAGGAGCAGACGCGCGGCGAGTACGACCACTCGAATGAGGAGACGCGTCGTGAGTACGACTACGACTGCATCAACTTGCTACGACGACTCTACTTCCGCTTCGAGTCGGCGCGTCTGGCGGTAATCTCGTAATCTATTACTAGCGGTGGTTCCTTGGTTGCGCGGTAAAATTTTTGTTTGTGCTATTGTAGCCTTGCCCGTAACCCAACAAATTGAATAGATTATTCCATGTCACCCTAGTAGCTATGTGGTAAATACTAGTATAGGTTGTACTTAAGCGAAATGGTAGTCTTGCTTAAGTACCGGAGCATTAAAATACCCTAATCATCATCTTTTAAACATGAAAGTGGTTTTTGGCAGTTATTGTGGGTAAATGACTGGCATGTTGAGTTAATTGGTTTCACTCCTCAAAACCCTAACGCTTAATATTACCACATCTGGGCGGATGGAAAGTGTGGTGGGTGTCGTCGTGCACGAGAGTGGTTGGTAGGTGGTATAAACTGTCCGAATGGATTACGGATTTAATCTTGTCATGACCACCCATGTAAAACAAGTACAACCACAAGTCTGTAAAATACAACTTGGCTTTGTAAATTTATTAAACTCTGAACATTATCTCGCCGGAGCGGTAGCTGGACCGTGCAAGCACTGGACACAGTCCGGCTTGAATGGGACACCAATGCAAGGTGAAGTTGCCAGTCGTGCTAGACGTTGTGGGTAATCCAGGTACATTAGTTGCTGAGACGAACATCCCGCACAACTTTTGGGCGTGGCCCACATGGGTGAGATAACGGAAGGGGTGAAATATTTCGAAAGGTTACTGTGATAGTCGCTCAACTACATGACTAAGGAATCATGTGGGGCAACAAGTATGATTGCCTCTTGTGGGTACAGTGTACAACCTCTGCAGAGTCTAAACTATTTAAACAGCTGTGCCTACGGTCATAGGTGGACATGTGAACTTACTAGAGTTAGTTCTATTTCAAAAACCTTTGTGGGTGGTACGAAAATCAGGCCAGGCTCACTTAGCCCTGAGATTGGATTTTTCTTGAGCCATCGAGCTCAGTGGTGTTGTTAATGATTGGAGGTAGCTCCAATCAAAAGAAGCATAAGGTAGAGGTTCCGACGGAGTGGACTTCTGCTGTTATTTAATATTGCACAATTAGTTTCTTTAATAAAATGCAATTTGGTTAAAATACTAAGTGATAGGAATTTTTGTAATTATGATAATTGAAAATGTTGCTTTAGCAAGTAAAAGAACCCAAGCCACCCTTGTTCAGCCATGAATGTATATTATTGCATCTTGTGTGTTGGCTCGCGAGCACAAAAGTTGTGCTCATTTTAGCTATCCCCCAAACCCCTCAGATAATGTGAACCAAGGAGATTATGTGTATTACAAGGACCCAGAAGTCGATGGACAAGGCAACAATGAAGAGTAGTCCAGTTCTATAGTCTAGGTCTCGCCTTAGTCTACTGGACTCGTTCGGTACTTGCGTACAACCGATATTATCCAAACCCTTGGATAATATCCGTCGTACGCCGGCTACCCCATTCGCTTGCCTGCGGAGAGATGAGCTCTACCCCTTTTGCGTTCGCTGTAGTTTACGTTGCTTTCATGTAATGCAATCAATTGGGCCTATCTGGCTCTTTTGTAAAACTCGACCCGGTGTGGTCTATGTTACTCCGAAGTTTGTAATATATTTGAATGGTTTAGTTCACACCATGTATGAAATAATTTAGCAATGTGCCTGTGAGTGCTATCTACTGATGCAGGGAATATCATAGTGTTTTCACAGACGATTTGGGATTTGCAAAATCCGGGTCCGACATCGCGCCACCCCAGTCGATTGCCAGCGGGCACATGAATATGCTTCACTAAAGTTGTTTTGTCTCCTTCCGCCGTAGCTTATTTAAGATATTCGCCTTCTGAGGCATTAATTGCAAGCTTTGACCTTAAGGCCGTTACTCTAATATTTATTGATATTTGGCTATTTCTTAGTTATCTTTGCATATGGAATTATATTTCATTGATGTTGCCATTGTATGCACTAGCATGATCCTAGACTAGTGTAGTATACACAAAAGGTTCGGATTTGCATATTTGGGTTCCGACGCGCGTGTGGCCTTAGTATTCTTGGCGTGTGTGACCATGCTATGAAAGATAATGATTTATCCATTTATATTCTTAAGTTGGTTGTTTAGTGACCCATTGTGGGGTTTTATTCCATGGATAGCTTGCTGGAATTATTGATAATTATGGTTTCAATTGTCAGTGAGAATGATTTAGGTGGCATTATGTGCTAAGTGTTTGGTCGGGTGTTATATTTTCCCCTATTGTTATATTCTTTGTGTAATGACCTAATTGCATCTCCGCATGTGATGTAGCCATTTATCTGCATGAAGCCATTTCCATACAAAATGTCTGCACATCATCTACATTGCACAAGCATAGCCTTTTACCATTGCCTGCAGCAATACTGTTGGGAATGTATCTAGCTAAAAGACAATCAATGACAAATTAAGGTGAAGCTAGCCTTCCCAACAATTTCCCCTCATGGACTAATTGCAAATGGAAATAAAAAACAAAGAGAGAGATGAAGACAATTCTGAAATTTTATTAATACTCTTAAAAGATAAAACACGGAGCCACCACAAAGCAACATGCTTGTAGTGTTTTATTTTTATTTCTTAGGTCCTATGAGTCTATGACAATTCATCAGGCTGAAGTCTCACTAGACAGAGAATTCTCCTTCGGCATCTGAGAATCCCTGATAGCTTTTCTGTTTATATTTAGGAGTGAAGGCACCGAGCTCTTCTCCCCTATTATTCTTCAAGCTTCTGGCTTCCGCTCTTGAGATGCGATACGCATTGGCGATCACATCCACTGGCATAGCACGAAGGATGGAGTTCTTTCCTGCAATGTTGCTCACCATGGAGTTTGCGTTTGTCTTGAATGCAATGTATTGGCATCCTTCACGCTCTGCTTTCTTCAAAACAACATAGTTCTGTGGTATGATTAATAGTTGCCCTGGGCGAAGAATGCCACTGAACACTGTCTTTCCATGGTTACTAACGACCTGAACTTGTGCACGTCCTTGAATCATATACACCACACTATGAGCATTAATGTTCCAGAACGGTGAGAGAATAGCATTCTGTAATGCGAAGTAAAGAACAAAGTCATATTATCTTAATCATGTTTTGAATAAAGAATTTGCACCGAAGAAATTGTAAGAAAGTTTTATAACAATATCACTTTTATAAATACCTGGTATAGGTTTACTCTAGTAGCACTCATTCCAACGAGGTTAAGGATGGGGAACTTTTGAGTATTGAGACGTGTAATCCTTCCAGCACGTGGGTTGTAGGTATCAGCACGATTGGGATTTTCGATGTTTACCCTTGCCTTGATTGCACAGAAGTTTTCCTCCAAACCGTTGCTTTTGCCAACTGGTTGTGGTTCCTCGCGATACTGGATTTGTTGGGATTGCTCTTGTGCTTGTTCTTGCTTTTGTGTTGTAGTGGGTTTTAGTAATTGAAGGCCATTCTTTACCCGAATGATCTCTCCCCTTTGGTCATTTTGACTCTGTAGCCTCCTAGCCGTCTCTATGTTGATGTTGAAGGCCTCACTTAGTAGCTCAATGCTGAACCCGCTGAATACGTTTTGCCCAGAGTGTTGCTCGACTGAACGTTCAATCACTTGTTGCTCTCTCTTATTGTTACCAGCTAATAAGAACTCCTGGATATTGATACCAAGGAAAATAATAAAGTGTCACCATATGAATTGCAAGCAAACCACAAGTACGACAAATGCACAACAATTACAAGCTAGAACATTGATTAAAAAAAGTAGTTACCTTTTGCCTTGGTTCAAGTTGATTAGCGTTGTTGTTTACATCAAAAACATAGACCGCCACAACAGGTGCATCACCATCGTTGTAGAACCAATGTGCAACACCAGTTGGCAGTGCAACAACATCTCCTTGCCTAAATTGGTGGATCTTCTGGTGCTCATCTCTAAACTTTTGGCTCTGGCTTTGACCTTCAACCCCAAATTGTTGGAATTGTTGTTGGTAAGTTGCTGGGCAACCGGGAAAAGTCAATCCCATAAAACCTCTCCCTGCAAATGACCATGTGTGTGCCAGATTTATAAAACTCAAATATGCATTTTTTTAATCTTTAACTCATAAAAGATCCTACTTCTAGCTACATGAATGATGAACATAGTTTATACTAAACCCATCGTTATACGAACCTTGGATGATATATACTAGGCCAGGAGTGTTTGTGTATCGAGGTACTAGAAGGCCCTGAGGCTCAATAACGCGTCGGATGATATATACACCACTGCACTGGAATTGTTCATTCTTCTCATCAAAGTACTCGGTAACGCCAGCTTCTGACCTCACTTTTCTAAGTGGCTCAAATGCTTGTATCCTATCAAATCTACATTCCCTTGGACCTCCTTGCCGAGAGTTTTGCCATGGGTTTATGCCTGGACTGAATAGCTGGGCCATAGAGCCATGGCATAGGAGAACGACACAAAAATAGATAGAAAATTGGGAGAAGGTTATAGCTGCCATAGCTATTTGGAAAGGCTAATAGAAACTTAATTGATTGATGTGATTTCCAAGACATACAACTTGGCTTTTATAGCCAACAAAAGCGGCTTGGCATCTAGGTGGTGACAGAGTTTGTTGACATATAGACAGTGGACAACCTGTGATGCATGATCTGTGGTCCAAAGAAGTATATAGATATAAGCTAGCTTCACAAGATTAAGCTATCCATATGAAGAATCATGATTGATCTGCATTGTGCTTTGGGGGTAAAGTGAAAATGGTGTTTGTTGACAAATGTCTTTGCCTTGTGGCTTTATTTGTTCTTGTTGTCATAAAGTTTCTATGCTAGATAAGTCACATGCTCCTTTACAACAACAAAATTTTAGGTTTGTTGTTATTTTTGTCTAGCACACTCTTCTCTTACACCACGTAAAGTAATGTAGTTGATGATATGCATGAATATTTGTAGTTTTGCTATGTACTGTCGATAAGTTATGTGCTCCTTTACAACAACAAAATTTTACGTTTGTTGTCATTTTATCTAGCACACTCTCCTCTTACACCACGTAAAGTAATGTAGTTGATGAAATGCATTATATTTGTAGTTTGCTATGTAATATGCCAATTGTCGAATAAGTCAGGTGCTCCTTGACAACAACAAAATTGTAAGTTTGTTGTCATTTTTGTGTAGCACACTCTCCTCTTACACCACCTAAAGTAACGTAGTCTATGAAATGTATGAATATTTGTAGTGTTGCTATATAATTGGCAAAACTTAATACCCCTTTTCATTTTATTTACTTCCCAACTAATCTATAACACCTTTTTTGAGCCATTTGGTTGCACAGCTAACCATGAATTTTGGATTTGTTGTGTTGATCTATTACATTATGGTCTTATCTAGTAGAAAAAAACCATAAACACCCCCCATAACTTACCTACTTTTTAATTTGCCCATCATATCTCATTTTTGTTTACTTTGTCCCCATAAGTTAAGTTGGCTTGTAATTATCCGCTAGATTGCATGTTAACATTATTTTTCATGGTTTTAATTATCTTTGGCACTAGCTTTATTGATTTTAGTACTTATTTAACTGATTTCAATACTTGTTTCAATGATTTTAGTTATTTAGTTATTTGTAATACATGATTTCAACACTAAAACATTAGCAATGAAATGGTGTATTACAACTACCAAAATCACTCATATAATTCAAATAAGTATTAGCATCATTGAAACGATACTGAAACCACTTAAACAAGTGCCAAAGGTAATGAAAACCACAAGAAATAGTGCTAACATGACCTGGGGGGTATTTGCACACCAACTTAACTTATAGGGGGCAAAGTATATGATAATTATATATGTGGGGCAAACCAAAAAAGTATATGACTTATGAAAGTGTATGGATTTCCCTGTGTTGCTTAAGCAACTCCGTGCGCTGGCCTTTGGTCTAGTCCATAATTGGACAACTAGTGCAACATAACCCATCCAACCATATTTACTATGTGACATGACATGGCTATTAGTCCAGGCTATAAATGGCCAATTGGTCATTCAGCATTGTGTTTAAACATATTTTATCAAGTTAGGGTTTGGTTGAGCAATGTCGATTTTTTTAAATAATATACTTTTAATAAAGAATTACAAAAAAGTAGTCGATTCTTTTTACAAAAGTGGGCTGTCGTCGCCATTCTAAATGTGGAAATAGTCTTGTCACCATTTGGAATGACGACAGGGATCCTATCACCATGGAAACAGTGTTGTCGCCATTCCAAATGGCAGCACAGACCTAATTCACCATTTGAATTGGAACAGGAGCCTGTTGCCAATTGGAGATAGGAGCTGAAATTGAAATTAAATTATATTTATATTTTGGTAATATATTTATGTGCCCGCGAAACCAATAATTTTTTAAAAGATACGGAAATATGAAGTAGAGAACAGTTTAGGAGTTTCAATCTGACCGAACATAACGACACATGCACGAATCAAACAAAAATATTTGTAATGTGATTTTGACGACGCAATAGCCATTGTCTCGTAGATGACATCACCCCATTGATTTTCCAATTGATGATGCCGACAAATATTAAAATAGTATTACTATTGAACCATGGTTTGACAAAAAAAATCCAATGGTTGGACCAGTGAACCATGAATCGATCATGTGAGTGGTTTGCTTGTCGGTTCGGTTTTTTGCACTATGGTTGTGAAGCCCCAATGGAGACCAGACTGGGAGTGCTATTGCCATGCAAAGGACCACCGCCCTCTCGTAGTAGCGCCCACTCGTCGTTGAAATCATAGTTTGAGGTCTATACTCCCTCGTGTGACGCCAACCCCTCATCCCAAATGGGTGTACGACCTGTGGAACAGTACATTATGCAAGTAAAAAAGATGTAAATGCTGAATTAGTACGTTATGCATGTGAACAAGATGGAAATACCTGGTGGTTGCATCAAAGCGGACGGCTATGCGTAGTCCAGTCCTGTGTATGAGTGGAACTACGAATCTATCAGAAGAAATTGGAGTTGGTAAATAGTAGAATTCAAAATAAACAAGCAAACGTGAGTGTTTCGGGTGTACCTGCTAACTATGCTAGGGTACTCCCGGCACGGTGACATGAGGACCCACCTAGCACATCTGGGTGAGGAGCCTGGGGTGTGATGCACTGTGGCTCATCCCCACGTCCACGCACTGGTGGGTCATGCGCTGTGGAATATGAATAATAGATTAAAAACACGATTGGAAAACAAATAGTAATAACAATTTAACAAGTATATCAAAAAACTCACATAGCCTAATCAATTTCTTTCACCAAGGAGAGACTGACCAATTTCTAAACAAATTACCGAGATTCATGTTTTCCCAGCACACAATCCACCATATCACAAAGTCTTTCCACTCGCCTCAGTCTAAATATTTTCCTACCTCGTTGACTAGCTACAACACAAGGCATCATCGAGTGACAACATACAACACACAATCTTTCCACCAAAATTGGCCCATAATCACTTAATCAAGTTTAGATTTGTAACTCAAAATGATATCAATAACCCGTTGCATGGCTAAGTAGAGTAATCATGTCTCATCAACTCACGTTGGTGCTATGATAATACCAACTAGTAATTAACCAAGCTAGGGTGACAAAATATCACAGTAATACAATGAGCAAGCTGCATATAATAAAGTAGGTGTATAGCTAATACCAAAGCATTTAAATAATTAAATAATTGAAATAGCATGTAATAGATTGAATCAAAGTAATTTTGAAAAATTGGATGCAACATGGTCAAAGGTACAACTTGTCTTGCTATAACAATGATGTTGTTCTTTTATCTACGATGTTCTATTTCCTTGACCTTCAACATCTTTGGACAATTTCAGAAAGTCAATGTCTAATGAGAGAGAAAGCGTATAAATAAATAAAATTCAAAAATATAAATCAAATAAACTCCTAATAAAGCGTATAAATAAATAAAATTCAAAAATATAAATCAAATAAACTCCTAATTGAAATTTAATGGTACTGGAAGGTAGGGCTTGATTTCATATGAATTTAGCAACTTGAACGAGTTCAACCGGAGTTCGTATGAGAAAGAACGAGCTCTTAGAAGTTCAATTGGGAAGGAAAATGCTGAAAAAGAAAATGGAGATAGAAACTAATAGGTGGGGTCCACGGAATATTCCTGTAATATTTTATTTTGGAAATTATGGAACTGAGTGTATGACATGTGGGGCCGAGGGGATTTATGTATTTTTAAGAATTAAATTAATTCAAAAAAAGAGGAAATAGATCGACATGTGGGGCTACTGTTGTATGGACCAGGTCCACAGAACAAGGTCAATGGTTCACGGTGAACTGGGTTGATGGAATAGTGCCTGACATTGTAGGGTCCATAGGTAGATTACTTGGTCCACGGTGGGCGAAGTCCACCGAATCTAGATCTTGGCTTTGGGCTAGTGGATGCCACATAGGTGATGACTAGGCATGCCACAGAGGAAGGTGAGTCGTGGTGGTGATGACATGGTGATGGACCTCGGTAGAAGTCGCTCAACTCTCACGATCCTGGCTACGAACTCGCAAGGCCCAAAACCACGCAATCGCTGAATTGCTCGACAAGTCATTATCAACCGTGCACGAATACCCGGATGACTTGATCACGAAGATCAATTCCTGCATACACCGAAGAAGCACGCAAGAACAAGATAAAATGCAATCTTAATTGCAAACATATGACTAAGTTCAAGAGGTGGGATTCCGCAGAGGTCCTTTACGGTTGGTCTAGTTGACACAAGTGAAGAACAAGAGTTTTCACAATAGAGAAACTAATCAAACGAAATCCAAGGAAACTAGAGGGGTGCGACCTCCTTATATATGGAAGGGGAAGCCGCACATAGCTAACAAAATAGGGGGTGATACTATTCATACACTA
This sequence comes from Hsuehochloa calcarea, assembly GCA_036346395.1. NCBI lineage: Eukaryota > Viridiplantae > Streptophyta > Magnoliopsida > Poales > Poaceae > Hsuehochloa > Hsuehochloa calcarea. The sequence continues at coordinate 15,692,181 of CM070596.1, read as the reverse complement.
TTCACAAACATGCTACTGTTCACATGAACAGTATGGGCCCTATTAGGTGCCCGGCTAGCGTATGGGCGAATTCCGGTACGATTACAAGTCCCAAATCGGCCCAAATTGGTGATATAGCACCTTCTTTTGATGATTCCAAAGTCTATAGATGGAATTTGAAGGTGAGGCTAGATCCGTTGGAAAGATCTCGGAATAACATTTCCAACAAGCCTAAGAACACCCGAATCGGACTGCGTTTACAAAAGTTATATGCGTTTAAAGTCGGTGCTATCTCCGGAGGCCGAATTGGATTCCAAAACGTGTCCAGCTCGAACTCTTGCTTAGCTTGGACAAAAAGTGATGTGATGCTGCACAAATATATATTTTCATCATTAGGTAGCATCATATAGTTCATATAATATAAATGCACTCCTAAAAATGAGCTCACATGATAATCTAAGTGAAGCGTACGAGCTCTTGTAATTGGAACAACGAGCATAGCAAATGTGGTTATATCGATATGGGTCATGTCCTCATCATTCTCCCCTTCTTGAAAACAAAGCCATCCTTGGCTTATGATAAGCTGAAAATAGGGTAACAAAGAAGCCAAGGTGTATGCATGGTATATGTATATGTCATTTGTTTTAACTGTTCTTCGTTGTTGCACAATTAATGTTATAAAACAACAGCGATCATAAAAGCTCATTGTATTATTAGCTCAAGAGTAATCATATATGTTAATGAGCAAAACAAAATTTCTCACACAACAATTATCGCAACTAGTTTTGCAAATGTAAGTGAAGCATTTATACAATTCAAATATATGAAGTTGTAAACTTGTAGTGGTAGCACATATTGGCAAATCTACAACCTTTGGAATCAAACAAAGTTCATCCATATAATCATATTTCAATTGACTATTAGCAAATTCATCTAGCAAGGGTGAAAAGATTTGAAAGTTCTTCCATACTTCAATATTATTATGCGGATTGTCAATACTATATGGTGCAATAAGAGATGAACACATAGGCATTGGATGATCACTAAAGTTTATTTTCCTCTCATAATGAACAAGATTCGGTACACAAGAATTGTTGTTTAAAACAGTGAGCTTCAATTCATCTATGTGATCACAAGTTATGCATATTCGATACACATGAAATTGATTATCTACACCATAATCTCCAATCAAATTAAACTTATATCCAGGGGTGTACGCACTAGACAAGGATTTCAAACATACGATTTCGGAAACTTTCTCCATAGCATGTGACAATTTCATCGATGGCTTCAACATAATGTAACATAAAGAATCAGTAGGAGAAATTCTAGTCAAAACTTCTTTATGTCTAACCAATTCCACATGATCATTATATGTGATTGACTCATCATATGAATCGCTCTAAACAGCAGGAAATTCAATTATGTTATCACATTGTGTACTCAAGTCAATAGGTAAATCAATAAGTTTATCACATGGTGCACTAAAATCAATGCAGTCTGAATTCTCTTCGTGAAACATGTGCATATCATAATTATTTTCCACTAATTTTTGCTCTAAAATAGCATGAATAGTGGGTAATTGTAGTTCTTCACAAGCATACTCACCTTGAGTGATGATAGCACCTTGGTCTTTACATATTTCGCTCTCCTCAGATGATGTAGGTGCATCCATCTCCTCATCTTCCTTCACAACCAACGGAGTTGATGGTTCAATCAGCTCATTATCCTCTTCAGCATAGTTCTCAACTTTCTGCATGTTGTTAGTCACAGAAAAAGATACAAACACAGGTTTATTCTCATATTTTATAACATCAAGCATTCTCAATTTCTCCTTAATCTGACTTTCAACCTTACAGGCAAGTATAAACAAATGAGAGAGAGAATTATATTCTTTATGAACAAGAAGGTCTTGAATTTCTTGATTAAGCCCACTTAAGAATCTATTCTCTGTAGCTTCAACATGTTCTTCTAAGCCACAAGACAACAAACGATTTTTTTTAATTCATGATAGTACACCTTTACAGTTCTACTATGTTGTTTTAAGCGTTATAATTTAGCTAGCAAATAATCAGCATGATATTTAGGGACAAATTCATCTCTCAAAAGTTTCTTTAATGCATGCCAAGTTTGAGGCACTCTTCGATGTCTACGTAAATACTTCCACCAAAGTGTTGCATCCTCAACAAAAGCACTAGTGGCAGCTCTAATCTTTTTCCTATCAGACCATTTATAATATTCAAACTCTTTATCTAAAGCAATCTCCTAGTCAACGTAGGCATCAGGTATAATACCCCGAAGGTGATTCGGCTTATTAGAAAAAGTTTCGGAAGAGGGAGCTAATCGAAAAACCAGAATCATCTTTTCACCGGGGGGTTTTCTGTGATTTCACAGCAACCTGGGCCTGGGCCACGGCCCAGGAGGGGCCCATGTGGTGGCTGGCCATAAGAGGGGGGGTTCCCACCTCCCAAACCCTAAACTCCACATTTCTCTCCCCCTCCCCCCTTTGGAGCCGCCGCCCCCCTTCCCCCTTGCTGTGCACCGCCTTGTACGTCGATTTTGGGTAAGATGTGTTCGTTTTCTGTCCTTTCCATCTCTTAGAAAGTTGTAGGTATTATTCTTAGCTTTCCATAGCCATCGAGATCACGTGATTCCTCCTTACGGTTTAGGAGATATGATTTTTTTAGTGCGCGCTGTTCTGTCTGTCTGACGAGAAAGATCTGTCGGCTTGATCCTAGGTTTTGATTTAGTTAGATGCATTTCCAGAACCTCCACCCAAATAAGTTATTGTATCCCTTTAAATTATATTTCAAAGCTGATAAAGATCATCTCCATTGGATCTGTATAATGAAAGTTATGATATTTTCTTTACCACTGTTCTGAATTTTGGGTAGATAATTGTTAGTGTTTTCATCTATTGTTTAGACTACTGTAGAGGCCGAATCTGGGGTTTTGCCCTTCTAGAGTTTTATTCCTGGGAACGTTAGCTTTCTTTGGGCACCGAGATCAGGAAAATCCGATCTGTAGTTTGGGAGATATGAATTTTTGATTACGAACTGTCCGGTCTGTCTGAAAACTGAGGTCAGTAGGTTTGTCCCTCGGTTTTGTTCAAATTAGGTGCTGAATCAGAACCTTCACCCAACTAAGTTATTTTAGCCCTTAAAATTATCTTTCCAAGTTGATAAGAATCATTCTCATTGGATCAATAGGTTGAAAGTTACGCCATTTTCTTTATCTCTGATCTGTATTCTGGACAGACGTAGATGGGTTGTGTTTAGCTGTTAATTAGCCCTCTGTTTTGGCCGAATCAGGGGATTCCGCCAACTAATGTTTTGTAGCCTGATCTGTTAAGATTCAGTGAGCACTAGTTTCAGGTCTTTTGGAGTTACAGATAATTAATGGTGATTTTTCTAGTATCGCTGCCAGTTTAGCGGTAATCGGGCTGTTGGGTAAACTTGGTAAAAATTGATCCCGTTGTTTGGGTGGGAGAGATAGAGGGGATGGAAGGGCTCTTGTAGCAATGTTATACCTTGTTATTCTTATTTCGATTATACATTTGTGTAGGCGGTGAGGCGGTGAGTGGAGGGGCATCTTCGTGTCCTCCTATTACGTCACATCGCGGAAGGTAAGTACCCTATGTTGTTTGGTGATGTTTCCAATTGTTTGTTTGATGTTGGGATAAATTGTGAATGCCTTTTTCTATCCATCCTGATGTTTATTTCATTTCAAGAAGATGATTCTTGTGATTAAAGAATTAGCATTCATTTCAGTTGTTGCATTCCATTACATGCAACTAACTTGTGTGGCATCCTTGATATATTATGTTGTGTGGGAATGCATACTCATACTTGTTTACACATGTTGTTGAATGCCATGTGTCTTTTCCACTAATGTGTGTTATTCATTCATACCATGAGAAATCATCATATTCATTCATAAAATTCATTATGACCACGGGAGTTGATTCTTTTGGTAAGTCCCATCAATTCCAGTATGGGCATTTGAAAGACTCATCAATTCCAGCATGGGCATTTGAAAACCCACCATTCCAATGTGGGTAGTGTTGACCACCATTCCAATGTGGCAACTTGGACACCCGTATGAAACGTTCTTCATACGGTGATTGGGTCCCGTTCTTTGCATGGCACGGGCTTAAGTGAACACCGACGGTGTATCACTCGCTATCTGCAGTATAAGTGTGATTAGTCCATTCCTTCAATGCATTCTTTCATTCCATCCATTCATGTATTCATTCCATTCAATCATATATGTGTTCCAAGATTTGTTCGTAATTCAACTGGATTGTGTTGTCCACTCTATGTTTGATTATTCTTGTATGTACTTGCTGAGTCTTTGACTCACCCTTGCTTTGTATGTTTTAATTAGGTAATTGAGGAGAAGACAAGGTGATTTGGTGGGGTAGTTCGACTGCTGCACTTCACTTTTATCCAATCAGAATAATTATTATTACCTTTCAGTCAAGCCAACTTGTTAAATAAATTTCCAGATTTGTAATAATCCAACTTTGGTATTGCTTGACTGTTCGTGGTATTATATCTGTTTATCCATTCTTTTCCATGAATCTGGTAATCGTTTATGGTCATTCTTTAGAAATTATTGTTGATTGAATCTGTATAATCCAGCTTTAATGCTATTCTTAGTAGTTTGATAGTTTTACGTGACATCTTGGCTTCCGAATAGCCAGGGTGTTACATCAGGACCAAATTTACTAGCAAAGGATGGCAAAGTGATTTTAGTTTTACTGGACGTACTATCACAATCATATAGCTCCCGTGGTGAAGAAGTTTGTCTCAAACGTGCATCTTCCTCGCGAACTTTCTTGCGCTCCCATTCAATGGCTCGAAGAAGATGTGGATCTAACTCGTAATCATCCCGCGAACCTGCCATGGTTAGTAGAAAATAAGAAAACAAATCACAAGTATATGCTCCTATCAACTACTAGGTTCTGTCATTTCAACAGTTGCTCTCTCACAACGCCTTACCATGTTCTTACTAGTTCTTACCAATGCAGCAAGGAAGTGGTACAACCGGTAGCTGGTTCGTGATACTCTCACTTGCGATTAGCCCAACGATTGCAATGAACGGAACCTGCTGAGTTAGTAGGAAGTGAAGCTTGGAAGGCTTCAATATGGTAGCAAGGATCAGTAATAATCAAATCAGTTAATGCAAGTTAAAAAATTATTCACAGTACTAGTCAATGTTGCCGATCCTAGCCTAATCAAAGTTAGCTAATCAAAGCCCCACTAAGAGATGTGTATGTACGCACACGCAAAGATAAATGTGACTTGATGTAAGCAATGAAAAACTTCACAACAAGTGCTAGAAGATATGCTAACCAACTACTCAAACTTCTTTGTAGGGCACAAGATTGTTCATACGATGTAGAGCACAAAAACGGAATAACGTACAACATAAACAACCCTTTAGTTCAAGCAGAAAACAACAGTTAGTCTCGACAGATAAAAGATCAAAGTTTTATATGGCCTATATATACTCATTTGAAAGGTTTCAATGAGATTTACAACTTTGCAGCTGAGGTGAACCCCAAATTCCGAAGGGAAGACCGAAAGAAACGACAAAAACTGAAACCGAAAAATTGTGACGCGAATTCGGGCTGAAGATGGCCAATTTTGGGAGCCCCAAAGGGCAATTAGAGGCTTAAGTGGAAAGGATGCGCCTCGTCATTAGCTTTCCAACGAGTGCCAGGACGTCCAAAACGGACACCGTATGTAAAAGTTATGCCCATTTTACTGAACGTGTCTCGGAAACGGAATCGTACTCGAACTCGAAACCGACTCAGGTTCAATCTTGAAACTGCTATATCTTTTGATTTCGTTAGCCAAACTTGCTGAAATTTTTTGTGCAAGCTTATGGCTATATATAGAAGGACTCCACAAATTTTCACTGGTTTTTGGTGTAAGATTCTTTTTCTACCACGACTTTTCTTCTGTGTGGCGGCCTCTTTCTCCTTCTATTATTTGCCGGCCCTAGGGTTTTTCACTTGTCGTGAATAATAGCAAAGTGTTCTCTCCTTTTTTTTTGCAGATTAGAGGAGTTCTAACCCACGAATTTTCTATTTTAGATGCAAAAATTAAGAACCATAAAGAACGATTAAGCGACGCGAAAGAAAAATACGAGAAGCAATCTAGACAACGACCAACTAGACAATAACTAGAACTAAAGATCAGCAATTAGACATGACAATGCAACCAAAGATTCAACAAGCAAACTGAAAATAAAAAATTGCAAAGGCTCAAAGAGCTCAGTATGGATGATATATGCAAATTTTTTTTCTTTTGGCAATTTTTCGGACTCTAGGTATGAAAAACAAATCTACTACTAGAAAACTGGAAACTCCCACCGATGAACTGTAGCTCTGATACCACTTGATGGACCTCGGAGGTCCCGATTTGGCCCGATCTTTCGATGAGAAGATAAATTCGGTAGAAGTCTCTCAACTCTCACGATCCTGGCTACGAACTCGCAAGGCTCGAAACCACACAATCGCTGAACTGCTCAACAAGTCGTTATCAACCGTGCACCAATACTCGGATGACCTGATCACGAAGATCAATTCCTGCATACACCGAAGAAGCACGCAAGAACAAGATAAAACTAATTCTGAATTGCAAATATATGATTAAGTGCAAGAGGTGGGATTCCGCAGAGGTCCTTTACAGTTGTTCTAGTCGACACAAGCGAAGAATGAGAGTTTTCACAATGGAGAAACTAATCAAATGAAATCCAAGGAAACTAGACGAGTACGACCTCCTTATATAGGGAAGGGGAAGCCACACATAGCTAACAAAATAGGGGGTGGTACTATTCATACACTGTTCACAGATGTGCTACTGTTCACGTGAATAGTATGGGCCCCATTAGGTGCCCGACTAGCGTATGGGCCAACTCTGGTACAATTACAAGGCCCAAATCGGCCTAAATTGGTGATATAGCACCTTCTTTTGACGATTTCGAAGTCTACAGAAGGAATTTGGAGGTGAGGCTAGATCCGTTGGAAAGATCTCGGAATAAGATTTCCAACAAGCCTAAGAACACCCGAATTGTACTGCGTTTACAAAAGTTATGTGCGTTTAAAGTTGGTGCTATCTCCGGAGGCCGAATTGGATTCCAAAATGTGTCCAGCTCGGACTCTTGCTTAGCTTGGTCAAAAAATGTGTGATGCTGCACAAATATGCATTTTCATCATTAGTTAGTATCATATAGTTCATATAATATAAATACACTCCTAAAAACGAGCTCACCTGATAATCTAAGTGAAGCATACGAGCTCTTATAATTGGAACAACGAGCATAACAAATACGGTTATATCCATAGGGGTCATGTCCTCATCACATGGCGTCGGCGACGTGGCATAGTGGAGCTCGGGCACAAGGGCTTGCAGGCGTTGCGGTTCATGATGGAGCGCGCGGTAGGGTGGAATGAAGAGGGTGGTAGTGGCAAAAATGGTGACACAGGGGCAACGGCCCAGAACGATAGCAATCATCGGTGGCGAGGAAAGAAGCTGCGGTGGTGGTGGGTTGCTGGACAGTGACGGCATTGCGGTGGAACCTCGGGGAAAAGGGTGGAAGCACAACGTAGAACATGGCACGAGGATAGCAAAGGTGGTGAAGATGAAGGCGAAGGACCACCAGTGATGACGTAATCGATCGGCGAAGGGCGGAGGCCGGAGTTGGGAGAGATGGGGGAGATATCGGCGCACAATGGATGAAACACGAAAATCAAAAGTTGAGGATTGTAGATCGGGAAGTGGCACATGAAATGACGTGAAAGAATTGGTGAGAAATTGAACGGGTCGGTGAGGAATGCTAACGGGGTGTTTTGGGCATCGTGGGCTTGGCCAGAGGAGAAGAAGAAGATGAAGATGATGAATAGTGTCTTTGTAGCTTTGGCTGTTGGACGCATTATGTGGAGGATGGCGAGGTGACGCCGATGGTGGTAAGGCTCGGCGTGAGGAGCTCCAGGGTGGTGGAACGGGTGCGGCAAGTCCAGCGCCGTACTTGGGGAAGAAGAGCTTGGGTGGTGGCGCACAGAGGTGGCTCAATGGAGGAGCACGGTGCGCATGAGGGCGACACTTTTATGTCCGAGGGATGCGTGCTTGACACAGACATTGAGCTGGAAGCGATGGCGGAGGTAGTGTTCGGGCGGCTGACGTGCGCTACAACGGTGGCTTGGCACAGACACTAAGCTGGCGGGGACACAAGGTAGCCAATTAACACTGGTTTTCAATTAATTGATGTTTACATTAATCAAATTAAATTGTTTTAATTTTAGAAATTTCCATTTAAGCTTTATTAAACCAAGAAAAAATGGTGAAAATTTTAAGGACCTAATTTACACAAAAGATTTTGGAGAGCTCAAATTTTGGGATGTTACAAACCTCCCCACCCCCTCTTAAAGGAATCTCGACGATTCAAGCTGGCTAAGGAGTAGGTTAAGCAACTCAGCCTTCAGGTCCTCTTCTTACTTTCAAGTTACTTTGACTTTGACATGACTGCTCTTCTGAACACTTGCGGAATGAACACCTTACTCCTTGTTGAGCTTCTAACTTCTTCCACAAGCTTGACGAACTGACATTTGGCAGGCAAGGCCTCTTGCAACTCAATTGCTTCTAATGGGACTTTTTGGTTGGTGCTGGAGAACACTTCTAGAGTTTGGGAACTCCTACTGCTGACTGGTAACTCAGGTTGACAAACTACCTCTTTCTCTGAGATTCAGAAACTCGAATTGACTGACACACCTCTGAGGCAAACTTCTTAACACAGAACTCTATCGCAAACTTCCTGGTCTGAAACTTTCGTAAGATCTTTCAACAAGTATCCTAAAGATAGACATGACTGCGAGGGTGATAACCTAAATAATCTGCGTAGCTTTCCTTGTTGAACTAAGTTACTGACAATCCATTTTAAGGTTCAAGACACTTGATCTTCTGTCTCTTGATTGATGCAAAATAACACACCTTTGGTATTGATATGCTCTCTAGCTGAATGATGACTTGCACAATCAATCATAGAGATTCAAATGGACACAACTGTGAACTAGCTGATAGCTCATGTTATTGAGGAACTCTGCGTGCAACAATTACTTGCTCCAACTGGTACTATTATTTAAGGCACAAACTTATTAATTCTTTCAATCTGTTCACTAGTCTGGGTTGATATACAGTATTGAAACATAAATGAGTACCCCAAGCTTCATGCAAACTCAGATAGAAACGTGGGGTGAACTGGGATCCTTGGCCTGACGCTTTCTCCTCTAACACATTCTGCAAACTAACCATTTACATCGATTCGGTGATGAGGGAATCCTTCGACACTTTCTTTTCCTCCACCTAATGCTCAAGATATCGCATCAAGCTATTGATGGACCAATTACAAGAGCACGTCGAAGAAACTACGGATCGGTGAACTTGCTTCTTAATGAACATGTCATTAATTTTAACAAGAATTTTATGCTATCTAACACTTGTACTTTACTTGTTCTCAGGAATGAGGATCGAGAAGAAGAGTTGTCGCAGGTTGTATAGGAGTCGGCGCCACTGTGTCTATTGGCGATTCCAGCATGAGTACAAGAAGGCGGGAGATGCGTTCGGTGCTGCCCTGAGTCTACGTGTCATGTCGTCAACCGGACATCTATCGCATGTGTTCGGTTTTGCCAAAAGGAAAGAATCAAGCTGTATCATGTTCACATATCGGATTTGGAGATGGCCAACGCACCATACATCAAGCGGCATCATGTTCACATGGAGATGGCCAGCGAGCCCTGCATGGCTGCATCAAGCCAGGTCATGTGCACATACACGTACAAGACTTCAAGCTGAACCAAACTATTCAGTTGTAACACATTAGGCAAGCTTCTTTTTTTAGTATTAGTTGGTAAGGAATAGGAAACAAATTAAGAACCTGGCAATCAGCTGCTAGCACTTTCCTTGTTCGTTAAAATAGCTAGTGCTTGGCATCCGTTAAAAGAGCTAGCGCATTGAGTGCTACGTAGACCACTTTTGTAAAAGAATTGAACACAAGTTATTGTTCGTTCTTTTATACCAGAATTTCATGCGATGATTTCTGAGAGAGAATTAAGCGATCCATTGTTCATTCTGCAAGTCAAGGTCAAGTTTGCTTTTCCACTGAGAATTGAGGGCTTAGCGATCTCCGTTCGTGGTCTAGTGGCGATCATCCCGGTGCGTATCAGCGAATATCCATGGTTCTACTCGAGAAGATCGGGCCACCCCGTATCATCGTGGTATCAGATTCCAAGCCACTCGGTAGAATCTCTTTTTACCTGTATTTTAGTATATTATTTTTCTATACTATACACCGAAAAAGCCACAAAAAATTGACTTTCACTTTAGTTTAATTCAGTATTTTTAGTATGTTTTGTTATATCTTAATCCACTCATTCATTGTGTTTAGTTGCTGGTCGTGTTCCATTCGCGTCACTTTTTATTTTTCCCATCCAATTCAAGTTTGCCCAACTAGTGTTGTGATAAAAAAAACCAGAAAATCCAAATCCGAATATCTAGTTCCTGTTTTTGTGCAACTAAACATCGCTTATATCTAGTGGATTGCACGTTGTTTTTTTTCTTGAATCCATCGATCTGTTCGCTAACCTTTCGTACCTATTGAAACTAGCTTGTTGTTGTACTCGAGGGACTGCTCCTAGTATTTTTTTTGGGACTCCAATTTTTGTGTTGGTACTGTTCACATTCTAGCACTGTTAACGTTTTAGGCACTATTCACTTTTCAGATACTGTTTACATTTTGGTGCTGTGCATGTTTTGGTAGCATCTTCTGTTCACATTTTGGTAGTTCAGAGTGGCCTTGAGAAAAATGGAAAAAACAAAGAACAAAATGGTTCTCTATAGTTGGATGTGAGAACATAAAAAAAGAGTGCAAAAAAAAAAAAGAGTGCGGACAAAAAAAGGCAGAGAATAATTCACGTATTTTTTGTTGGAGCATTTTCATATATTTGTATCCACTACTATTCGTGTATCATAATTTTGAGCAATCTTATGCCCCCATATCCAACTTTTGAGCACTAGCTAGCGTCTCTCCTTGAACTGTTGCAATACGAGTGTTCGTATCCATACAAAATTGTTCTTTTTATCACTCATTTCTTTGATTGCAATAGTCCTATTATCATTGAGCGTGGATTACTACCTAGCTCGACAATCTTCAATTCTGAATTTATTAGGTTGTTTTCCTTAGTTAGCTTCACCAAAAACATCCGTGTCGTGTATTGACTGTCATTCTTGGTATTCGCCCGCACAATTTTGGTTGTTCATTTGTTGCTATGAGCAGAAGTTTTTGCCACTCTTAATTTACTTCGAAATGGTAAAACTTGCTTTGTTTCAGAACAACAATTGAGAGATTCCCATTTATTTTTCACATATATTTTCACTCGGTATTTTTTCTACTGTGACTATGTCCGGGAGCGAGCATGGCAAGGATCTTGACGGCAATCTTACTGATCTGGTCACCAAGATGCACTACCTTACACTTCGTGCCACACTCCGGGATGAGTTCTGGGTTGAGGTCGACCAGGTGCGTGATGAACTTGGGCGTGTCCAAAACAACTTGGACTGCCCGGGGACAGATTTTCAGAAACTGTCCGTGATCGTCGACGACAACCACAAGGTACTGTTTGATGCTATTGCCAAGCTCATCACTTCGATGCAGCTGGGTACACTCGGCGAAGCGGTAAGTGTACACCTCCCGTATGAGTCGCACGACGAGACGAATGCGGAGGCTACCGCTAGACGGAAGCGCGAGGATGAAGAACGGCAATGACAAGTCAATGAAAAGGCACGTGTACGTGAAGTGGCACAACAGCGTCGTGCTCTTGCCGAGATCGCAGTGTGTCCCCTACACACGGGTGCAGCTGTGGCAACGACACTGGAGGAGGCGGTGCCCACCCGGGCGCCAACGATGGCGTTCATGATGGCACCTATGGAGGCACACACGATGGCACCTATGGGGGTGCCAACTATGGCGCCCATGGAGCAGTCAGTGGCAACCGCCATGATGAAGACAATGGCGACGATTATGTGTTCGCCGGGTACTTGTCGTGCTATCAACAAAATTAGTACGCATACAATCGTCGGCGCAATGAGGACGCTGATGATCTGGTTGCAAACCCAAGTTCACAATGCCTTCCTTTGAGGGTACTATAGAGGTGGATGTTTATCTTGCATGGGAGCTAAAAGTTGATAAGATGTTCCGCATGAACTGCTATTATGATCAGCGCAAGCTGGATCTTACCGTTGCTGCTTTAGACGGATATGCTGCTACATGGTGGGAGCGCTGTGTGCAACAGCGTATGGAGCGACACGAGCCACATGTTGTTACATGGGATGAGCTGAAGCGATAGAGACGCATGTGCTTTGTACCTACACATTACAAGCGCTCGTTGCATGAGAAGCTGATTGGGTTGCGACAGGGTTTGAAATCAGTTGATGAGTATTATAAAGAGATAGAGCATATTATCATATATGCTGCTATGCGTGAGAATGAGAAACAAGCCATGGCTATTTTCTTGCTGGGATGAATTATGCTATTCGACGGATCGTTAATCATCATCAATACAACAACATGGTCGAGTTGATGCATCAGGCGCGTGAGGCTGAGAAACATGTAATTAAAGATGCTAAGTATGCTGCATGATAACGTTATTCAGCGAGCACATCACCACCATACGACAAAGGCGGCCAGCAAACTCGCTCCATCCGGGGGCAATTCGATGATGCGTTCGGCATAGAGGAAGGCAGATAATGCGCCTCGGTGGCGCGCCGACCTCTAGCGCACGCTGCTAGCACGGCACCCTCGATGGGTTCTACAGGCCATTCACGTGATGTGACAAGCTACAAGAGCAAGGGAGTTGATCATTTTCAGAAAGATTGCACAAATAATAAAGTTATAATACTTATTGATGATGGGTATATTTCTGCTAGGGATGAGGTCGATACTACATTTGCAGAAGATTCCATAGAAGATGAGAGATTGGACTATGGCGGGGTCACTAGATGGAGAGCATATGTTAGTCTGCACACCTCGTGTACTTAGCGTGTCCCAAAGCTAGTCTACCACACAGTGGTGCAATTTGTTTAAGTCATGGGCGACAGTTGGCGGTAAAGTGTGCAAAGTAATAATTGATGGAAGAAGTTGTCATAATTTGGCCAGACAGGAGATATGCACCAAATTGGGCTTAAAATATTTACCGCATCCTCATCCTTATCGTGTGCAGTGGTTGAGCGATGTGGGCGAGGTGAAAGTTAGTCATATGGTGAAGGTGCACTTCAAGATTGGCAAGTACGATGATACAATTGTTTGCGATGTGGTGCCCATGTCAGTTTGTCACTTGTTGTTGGGGTGCCTATGGCAATTTGATCGCTATGTCTATCATGATAAGCATACAAACTGCTACAAGTTTAAGTGGAGTGGCCTAGATGTCATTTTGTACCCACTTACACCGACAGAGATAGTCAATGCTAATAAAAAGAAAATTGAGTTGATAATTTAGAGTACACCAAATAGAGATATTCCACCTTCGGTGAGTTAGAGCCACAAGCCAAAATTGAGTAGTAAAAAGAAAAGTGTAAGAGAGAAAGGTTTAGTAATGTTAGCCACCAAATTAGAGATGAGAGCTTTTTGTGAGAATCCCAATTTGGTGCACTTTGTACTTTTGTACAAAGATGCATTGCTTTCGCTTGATGACTTGACGTCTCTTCGTAGTGGTGTCTCTTATGTTTTCTAGGAATTTAGCAATGTCTTTCGAGAGGAAGTGCCCACTGGTTTACCACCAATCTGTGGGATACAACATCACATTGATTTGATTCTGGGAGCGACGCTGCCAACCCGACTGCACTTTTTGAATAGACGCAAATCGAACTTGCTGCCATGCAGATATGGACCATTCAAAGTGCTTGAGCAGATTAACGATAATGCATACAAAATTGAGCTTCCGGGAGATGAGTATGGCGTGCGCTCGGCATTCAACATTGTTGACTTATCACCGTTCTCTGGTGTTTTTAACCTAGTGTCGAGGACGATGCTTTTTGAAGAGGGAGAGGATGATGAGGGCATCCCTCCGACACTTTCTTATCCACCACCTAATGCTCAAGATATACACATCGAGCTACCGACTGGACTAATCACAAGGGCACGTGTCAAGAAACTACAGGATCAGTTGAACTTGCTCCTTAACGAATATGTCATTAATTTTAACGAGAATTTTATGCTACCTAACGCTTGTACTTTACTTGTTCTCAAGATTGAGGACAGAGAAGCAGAACTGTCACAGTTGGTACAGGAGTCGGTGCCACTATGCCTTTTGGTGATGCCAGCACGAGTACAAGAAGGCAGGAGATGGGCTCGGTGCTACCCCGAGTCTACGCATTGTGTCGTCAACCGGACATCCATTGGATGCGTTCGGTTTTTGCCAAAAGGAAAGAATCAAGTCGTATTATGTTCACTTATGGGATTTGGAGATGGCCAGTGTGCCATACATCAAGCCGCATCATGTTCACATGGAGATGGCTAGCACGCCCTGCATGGCTGCATCAAGCTGGGTCATGTGCATGTACGCGTACATGACTTCAAGCTAAACCAAACTATTCAGTTGTAACACATTAGGCAAGCTTCTTTTTTCAGTATTAGTTGGTAAGGAATTGGAAACAAATTGGGAACCTGGCATCAGCCGCTAGCACTTTCCTTGTTTGTTAAAATAGCTAGCGCTCGGCATCCGTTGAAAGAGCTAGCGCATGGAGTGCTATGCAGACCACATTGTGTAAAATAATTGATCACAATTTATTGCTTGTTCTGTCACACCAGAATTTCATGTAAGGATTTCTGAGAGAGAATTAGGTGATCCATTGTTCGTTCTGGAAGTCAAGGTCAAGTTTATTTTTTCGCAGGGAATTGTGGGCTTGGCGATCTCCGCTCGTGGTCTAGCGGCGAATATCCATAGAGCTGCAAGTCCATACACTAGTACATGGTGTACAGCTGAGCGTTGTCCGTTGTCAAACACTAATTATCCATGGTTCTACTCAAGAAGATCGGACAACCCCGTATCACTGACTCTATACCATCTCTGTCGTATAACATTCTGTTAGATGGTCTCCAGACTGGGTGATATTGACAGGGATGAAGCGACATCACTCTTCATGGAATTACATCATGATTGGATCCTGTGTAATCCAATGTTTGAATTCTCAGGGATATGAGTAATATGGTTATGACATTTTGCTGCATATTAGATCCTCATAGTTTAACTTTGAGATCTTTGTACAACTTGGTACTTCTAGAGGAAATGGAATGCTTGTACTCAAATGTTGGTTTAAGAATCCACTACTTGAGTTTCTTCTGATCAAATACGCAAAGCGACTCATTGATTCGTGGAACCTTTTGCCCGCCTTCAATGGATCCCAAAGTTTTATGTTGCTTCACGTGGGGGCTGAAAGCATCTGCCACTACACTGGTCTGGCCTGAGGGAACGGATTTCAACCTCATGGTTCTCGATCCATTTAAACCATCTTTGTTGCTCCCTAGTAGAAAATTTTGAATTATGAGTAGGATAATTCACTGCTTGAAATTTTAGTTGTTAGAAAATGCCAGCGAAACTTCTCATCACGGAACATCCCTGAAGATGTGGAGGTTTTTCCTTATGAGGACCCCTGGGTTCTTTCTGTAAGACCGAAGCCTTCCCGGTCTTATGGAAATAACTCTGAACCTCAAGTGAATGAATTTCATCTTAACCCCATCTAAGTGAGAAGGCCCGATCGAAACTAGAGACCTGGGATCATGCGTACTGCTCCTCTGCGAGCACTGCATGATGATCGGTTCTCCAACGGTCCAAGTCCACACATAAATGAGTTAAAATGGAAATGAAAGCAGCGGGTATGTGTCACGTGTTGTCTCCCAAGATCAGCGACCAACACGGACATACCCTCATCAACATCATTCACAGACATACAACATTAATACATAGACATAATGCAAGACATACAACATAATAGTTCAATTCTGTATTGATTACAAAAGGGCCGACCATTCAAATTCAATTAAACACTTAAACTAGCAATGGAAGAAAGTAATATAAGCAAAAGACCAACAGTAGTATGCCCATAGCCCAAGGCAACTGACTAGGAGTTAAAGAATAACACTATTCATTAGCGTCGCCGTAGTCGGTGCTAACGACTTTGTCGATCGGACGCTCATCCTCACATGTAATTGCAGCAAGCGGGTTGAGTACAATTGTACTCGCAAGTATTACACAAAGGAAAATTAGTTATGCATATTGGACAGTCAAAGAATAGCATTAGTGGCTTTAGTTTTGCAAAAGACGCAACCATTTTCAACCTACACATACTAGTTTTTCAATTGTTATTTCAAAATCATATTTGAAGTGGAAATAAAGCATGTGATAAAGTGATACATTGATAAACAATTGAATCAAACAAATACCAAAGTGGCCGCCCACTTTGATAAACTAAAATGAGTGAACACCTATTTATGCCGAATACCAAGTTTTAACCGTGTCAATTTTATTAGAAAAGTCTAGCGATGAAGTCTCCCAAAACCAAGTGTTGCCGATCTCATACAGGTACCTAAAACACAACAAACAACAAGGGGTGAGTCCAAAGACTCAGCAAGCATAATAATTGGTAACAACAGTATAAGAAAGAAACCCATCAATTATACATCACAAATCTATTCACCGAATAAACCACATACACATGACATGCAACCTGCTCATATGCTCTTTATGCTCTTTGTCTTTATCTTTGTCTTTTTGCATTTTACCGGTAATGCAAAGTGCGCATCCGTCGATGCACACCCATGCCTGTGCCATCTGGAACAGGGACCTTTGCCCATACTTTGCAAGTATGAGGACCCTTGCCCATGCTCTTCAAGCATGGGGACCTATTGCCCGTCACCAACATGACGGGGACCCAACTCTGGCTTAATCAACACATGACCAAGACTTCAATAAACTACATGATGCATATGTATGAATTCTCCATTTGACAACAATATATATCCATAACAACATTGCATATGAATATCCTACTCATACTACAAAACTCACAAACATAGACCTTCCAACTTTCAATGCAACCATGATAAACACGTAACTCGTAACAATAAAGTCCATGCTCATTACCAGACATATGACCAAATCAATCATGAACAATATAAATAACAATAGAATGTATCGGTCAAGTCATTCGGTAATATCTAATATAACCATAATCACACTTGCCTTAATCGCGAGAGAACGTGGGACGTGCAGAAGGCGACACTAAGGCGACAGTAGCAGGCCCAAGCAAAAAAATATATAACAACATACTCGAACTCGCGAAAGGGTCTAACTCGATTCCAACCCCAAATCCTAAACGTCGATCTGTCCCCTCAGTGGACAGTCAACTTATAAAATTCATAACTTTAACTACCGGGATCCAAATTATGTGTTCTCAGACTTTATGGAAAGGTAATTAAATTACCTAAATAAACTTAGTTGGGGAGCCCTTCTGATTCTGCCATAACTATCCCTACCAAGCCAGTCTACAGAATATCAATTTTTACGTCGGGTTCTCTGAACAGAGCACCAAAACTACCATAACTTTTGCTACGCAACTCGGAACAGGATGATCTTGGGCTCTATGAAATCACGAAAAAACCAGCTACAATAGTCTAGTTGGGCAGTCCCCTGATTCGGCCTCCTACTAGTCGTAATGTTCAGGTGAAGATCTCTGTCCTAACAATCTGACAGACAGAAAACGGCCATGGTAAAACTTGCATAACTTTTGATTGGCAACTCTAAAAACAATGTTCTTTATCAACTTGGAAAGGCTACAGAAGTATCTACAACATTCATTTTGGGAGGCATTTCTGATTCGGCTTCTAAAAAATTCAAATTGGCCAGACAAGACAATCTGCCAATTCACGTCAACCCTCTTGGACAGTCGCGGTAAAACTACGATAACTCCTAAACCGTACATCCAAATCAGATGATCTCGGTGCCAAAAGAAAGATAAAAACGAGACCTACAACTTTCTAAGAGGTGATCAGGTCAGAAAATGAACGCAACGTACCCAAATATGACGAGCAACGGCGCACAGCAGGGAGAGGTCGGGAGAGGCGGCGGCCACTAGGGGGAAAAGGGGGAGGAATGGGAAGAGGGGGAGGGGTTTAGGGTTTTGGGGGGTGGGAACCCCCTTTATGGCCGGCCACACTTGGGCCCCTCCTGGGCCGCGGCCCAGGCCCAAGTTATCGAATAAAAAGCAGAAATATCCCTTTCTTTTTAGGTATTTTCTCTTCTTTTATTGCATTTTCTTCTCCCGGCTGAATTACTAATTACCCGATTAAATTCCGAGGTATTACAAATACAACAAGCCATGCTTCTCAAATCTAGCCTTATAACCACCACCGCGACCGAGATGGAAATGCTTCAGTCAGGAAGTTCGGCATCAGACATTTTAGGCCTGGATTGGGATCCTTCCACTCAATCACTGTGTGGCCGTCCATGTCAGCATGGAACTGCCCATACATCCAGAGTGCTAAGAACCGTCAGGAAGATAGCAATCAGTGATAATATTCAAGAATGCAGTGACAGGAATGATCTTTGTCTTGTTGAATAGATATGCAGGGACATTGTCAATGGACCCATACAGACTATGAAATCAGAAGAAAACAAGAACAAAAAAAGAACAGAGAATGGAACCTGTTAGTCTCACATAAGTCTTGGACCAAGCACCATAGGGATGAAGAACTGAGCTAACGGTGCAAAAGAGGCATTACCAAACATTCCACAACAAAGTTATTTCCAATACAAACTCAAATTTAGCAAGAAAACCAATGCAAGATGGCAGTGTTCTACGAAAGGGAATATTATTAAGTAAAATAAATGAAGAAATAAGACTATTTACTTGAGGCAAATCGATGACGCAAAATAGCTAGCTATGAGATGACATAGGACAAATGGCTTTATGTTGAGTCCTAAGAGGTAAATTTCATCATTGCTAGAGAAAAATTGAATTTTATCTAGTTTAGTGAATGTTTCCTCATAATTTCGAAGTGCTAACTGCTAAATAACATCATGTTATACAGGAAAGAAACATTTATTTATTTTTTTCTGCATATTGTAATCCAAGTGTACGAATAGGACAGCAAGGAGTAACTATAGATGGATTAAATGATACAACTATAGATGAACTGAACCACCACTAACTGAGATCAAAATACCATGAGCCTAAGAGAAAGAAAGAGAAAAACTGAAAAAACACATGGGCTACTTTGTTAAGCCCAATGTTTCCGTTCAATTCATTCAGTAAAATCAAACACGCACAAATAATTGTATCCTATAGAACCATGAACATATCAACTTCTGAAGAAGGCATCATTGATGATCACCATGAGCATAAGAGAAAGGAGGCGAAAAAGTGAAAAAACACATTGGCTACTTTGTTAAGCCCAACATTTTCGCTCAATTCATTCAGTAAAATCGATCATGAACAAATAATTGTACCCTATAGAACTATGAACATATAAACTTCTCAAGAAGGTTTCACTGATGATCTTTGGTTTAACTATCCTCTAAGGACATGACACGCTGACATGTTATTTCTGTCAATGGTAATAACAGAAATAATCGAGAAAAACATACCATAAATGGATAGATGAGGCTTTGTTTAGGTAGGCAATGATATGAGCCATAAGCAATAACAATTTATGTTTCCATCTTGTTGGTAATCAACTAATCATACGTATCAAGCTACATCAGACTGCCCCAAACAGATAAATAAGCAAACCCTACGAGACCAAATGTATGCAATTGAAGAAAGATAATTGCATTTGCTTAATATCTTCCTTAAGTGCGAAAGAAAAACAATCTCCCGAAGTAGGAAGGTAAAAGCGGAGGAAGGAAACTAACAGAGAAATGACTATCTGAACCTCTACTGCTAATTTGACCTCCGCGGCCCCGCACACTGATACCTTCCTTAAGTGTGAAATAAAAACAATCTCCCCAAGTATGAAGGTAAAAGAAGAGGAAGGAAATTAACAGATAAATGACTACCTGAACTTCTGCTACTAATCTGACCTATGCGGCCCCGCACAATGCTCAAACCCAGAGATGGATGCCATCTTCTAGCTAGATCAGCCGTGCCAACAACCTCGCTGTGTAATATATTAGAATTTATGCTAAATCAGGTAACTGAAATTTGCAGCAACGAAGATTGTTTTTAGAGAGCACTATAACTCTTTGCTATTTTCCTCTATTTTATTTTGTAAAATCGGCGACTCGATCATCGACAGAACCAGATAAGGAAAAAAAATATGAAAAGATGGGATGATACATAAGGCGTAGCTGTGTACTTACTCAGGCAGTAGTCAGTGGCGACCACATACGCATATACTCGAACAATCTATATTCGTCCAAATTAGTTATGCAGAGGATTTCCTAGCCATTTTGTCGATCATCTAGTGTACACCAGTCATGACAGTGCAAATCGACTCTTTTAGACATTCTTTCAAACACGGCATGGCAAATTTTTTGCATGATTCCGTATGACTAAATGCCAACAGAGACCAATGTACTGATTGTGTTATGGTAATGTTATAAAGATTTCTATGTTGGATTCCTTCAAGAGCAGCTATCTACCATGCTTCATTGCATTCCCATACCACATAGATAAAACAAACCAAATCTTGAAACTAAAGCAAATTAGTCTAACAAGCACATGAGCTAATGAGACATGATAACACATAACACATCTGAATACCTTTCTTTGGAAATGGTAAACATATTTTTTTCGGTGAAATAAACAAATGTTTTCACCTTCCAATTTACTGATGGTCCTCGAATAAGTTACATAATCTAATCCAATTGGCAAACGTCCTCTTTGGTCATATGTGCTGCAGATTTTACCATCAAATCCCAGCAAAGACGAAATTGTTACTTCCCAAAAATAACTACCTGCATTCTTTAGAAACAAGGAAAGAGGAAGAAGTGACCACATGAAAATCAGACACCAACATCCCTGAAATGGAACCACTATCTAGGCAAAGAACAAGCGTATCTTCTTTTACCTTTGCTGGAATTGCAAAAGGAGGGCCTCAGGTCGCGTAGGCACTGGATTTGGGTTAAGAGGAAGCCGGAGCTCCAAACAATCTTGCCAAGCCCCCTTTTTGAAGAACTCGGTGTCGAGGAAAGAGGAAGAAGAGACCACATGAAAATCAGACATCAACATCCATGAAATCAAACCACTATCTATTCAAAG
Organism: Hsuehochloa calcarea; assembly: GCA_036346395.1. NCBI lineage: Eukaryota > Viridiplantae > Streptophyta > Magnoliopsida > Poales > Poaceae > Hsuehochloa > Hsuehochloa calcarea. The sequence continues at coordinate 15,670,885 of CM070596.1, read as the reverse complement.
AACAAGCATTTCTTCTTTTACCTTGGGTGGAACTGCAAAAGGAGGGCCTTAGGTCGCGTAGCCACTAGATCTGGGTTAAGAGGAAGTTGGAGCTCCAAATAATCCTGCCAAGCCCCCTCTTCGAAGAACTCTGTGTCGAGCGCGGTGGCGCTGGTGATGGCGAACTTGGCGCCCAACGCGAAGCTGTCGCTTCTGGCCTTACATGGGTCCAGCGGCGGCAACCCAGACTCTTGTGCTGTAGGAACCAAGAAACCCCAAACCTCACAAATCCATCAAATCTTGAACCCAACGCAAGCACATCGACGCAACGATGGGCACACACCAGAAGAGAGAGCGACGGGGTAGGGCAAGAGGAGCAGCGATAGGGACGGAGCAGAATCAGGCACGGCGTGGGAGGAGATGGGGAGGAGGCTAGGCGACGGTGGCGCGTGGGCTGTGGGCTGTGGGCGGGGACGGAGAGGGCGAGAGGGATGGCAAGAGCAATGCTTGGCAGGTGAGGGAAGCAGAGAGGAGCCCGCGGGGCTGTCTCAACTCTCAACACTATAGGAAGGCACGAAAAGCATGGCCGGATGCCCGAAGCGAAACAGAGCGACGGAGGCTACACAAACTGACAGGTGGGACCCCAACAAAGGAGAAGGGCAGAGATTCTCTCACGTATAGATCAAAGAGAGATGAGGGACAATTCGACCTTCGATAGTTGGATTACGTCTCTCCCTAGCGGCGCTAGGGTTTGACGGGAGCAACTCAGCATCTCGATCAGAATCCTTGTAGAGTTCGCCTCCAAATCGAGATTTGCTCCTATTCGTATGTACTTTGGTCACAGTTTTCATCTCTGCGGTTGAGGTTATTGCAATTGAGTAGATAAAAGGGCTGTCACAAGGAACTTCACCATCGGTAATTGCTGGGTTTTAGCCAAAGCAGGGACAATTCGACCTTATTAGATCTTGTTCCTGGTCTAACGGCTAGATGGCTGGTGTACCGAACAATGGGAAGATGAAGGGTAACCTAGAGGGCAGTGGGGATAATCTAGATCCAAGGCTGGATTCGAACCATGGGGAGGAGGAGGACAACAAGGTAATTGAGATTGATATTAATGAGGCAGTATTCGAACAGTGTCAGTAGTGTGCAACAAACCCCTTTGGCGATATCTGATGATAAAGCCTAAAGGGAGAGCAACTGCAGAGAGGTTTCATCTCAAATATGAAAGGGTGCCACACTTCTATTTTTATTGTGGCTTCATGGGGCATACTGAGCGAGATTGTACGACTGAGGTCCAAGGTATGCCAGGTATTCATTTCGTCTTAGACCTAAGAGCCTCGCCATACAAGAAGTTTGAACATAGGCGCTAGACAATATCAGCCGACAGTTCACAATCGGCAGCTCGCAATATTGATTTTAGCAACTATCGCAAAGATAGTCCGCCTTCATCGGAGGTGTCATGGAAGGCGGCTAGGGTGTCTTCTTCCCATGGGGAGTCCCAGATCCCATCTCCCTCTCATGTCTCTGCTGAGAACCCTGAAGAGGATGACCACAATTCTGGGGAGGCTTCTTAGGCGGTAGATGCGCATGTGCTTGCCGGAGAAGTGGAAAAAACTTAAGTTCAATGTTCTAGTGAAGGGATAACTAATAAGATTGTTGGGGACAGTAGAAACGAGGAAGAGCAGGGAAAGGCAAATACTAAGTCATATCGAGTTAAAAATCTTGCTTCGAAATGGGAAGCATGGCGGGACCAATATGTAACTCTCTTTCAGGGTTCGGGTGCTAAGCACTGTTTAGTATCCGACAATAGAAAAATTCTCGAAGTGGTGGGTTTAGAGACAAACTCGAAGAAGATTTGGGAGATACCTGCTAAAGCCCCTGATCAAATAGAAAAGGTCTTGGATTTGTCAAATTCTAACAAGTCTGGAAAGGACACCAACTCACAAGATGGGTTCAATATGACACAGTCGTCTCTGAACATTCAGGTTGTCGCGCATCAACTGGAAGATGGACCGCTGTCTGTGGTGGGGAAGCGAAGGATAGTTACCTAGGGGGGGCATAGATAATGGTAATGGAGATGAGATCTAGTGGTTGAGCACCTAGTGTCTCCTTGTTCGGATCATTGCCCACTTTTGATATATATATGACAAAAGATGAGATCAAAAAAGGAGGGGTGAAAAGAGTGATGTATGAAATCATGTGGGAAAGGGAGAGTTCATTAGACCAGGTAATGTTAGATGCACGGTCAAGAAGAGAAACAAAGCAATCACTTGGCGATATCTCCCTCACTTTATAGGAGGTGATGGAATCATTGAAGATATGGAGCCATGAGAAATTCGGTTCGGTGCGGAAAGAACTGGAGAAACTGAGAGGCCAACTATCTGAGCTTAGGAACGCTGAGGGAGCAAATAAACATGCCGAAATAAAAGCAACCTCATCTCGTATGAATGAAATTCTGTATAGAGAATAAATGTTGTGGATGCAGAGATCTCAAATTTCTTGGCTCAGGGAAGGAGATAAAAACACAAAATACTTCCACCAGAAAGCTACCTAGCGAGCTAGAAAGAACAAAATAAAAAAACTGAGATGTTCTAATGGTGAATGGTGTGAGAGCCGGGAGGATATGGAAAATATGGTGACTAACTTCTTCCAGGACCTTTTGACCACGGATGCTTGTACAAGACCAGAGATTCTATCCGGTTTGTATGATACAGTGATCACTGATGAAATTAATGAAGCGTTATGTCGGGCTTTCACAGAGTAGGAGATCGGTGCTACTTTATTTCAAATTGGGCCTTTAAAAGCACCCGGACCGGATGGTTTTCCTGCGAGGTTCTTCCAGCGAAATTTGGGTATTCTCAAGAATGATGTCATCAGGGCAGTTCGTAAGTTCTTCAAGGATGCATGTATGCCTGAAGGAGTGAATGATACTTCTATTATTCTCATTCCGAAGAAAAACCACCCTGAGTCCCTTGCTGATTTTCGACCCATAAGTTTGTGCAATGTGATCAACAAGGTGGTCTCAAAATGTCTAGTAAACCGACTGAGGCCTATTTTGCCGAACATCATCTTGCCAAATCAAAGTGCCTTCATCCCTGGTAGAATGATGTAACATCCATTTCTGTAATCAAGAACAACCATTTCAATTTGAAAGCTTTTCAATCAAAAGAAAAATTTCCTAGATTTCCTAGTTGCAAATCCAAGGATCGAAAGTGGCTTGTTTTCTTACCTCTTCCGTCGCACCGTTCGGCCGGTCTTCCTCCCCTTCTTGCGCCGTGACCGGCTCCCGCTTCGCTCGGCCGCCCGCCGGCGCCCATCCCGCGGGGCGCTTGACCTCGCATGGCGCTTCGCCTCGCCTCGTCGCTGCTCCTCGATCGCCGCCGCTGCGCCTCCCTCTCTCTCTCTCCCAGTAGCGGCGCCGTTTAGCTTTGCCTGTGTGGCCGAGCCCTCTCTCCTCGTCGAGGCACCCCTCCCGGCTCGCCTCGGCCCCACCGCCCGCTCGCCCATGCCTGCCGCGCCCATCCTCAGAGCTCGCCGTTTGCTTCCTCCCCTCCCTCGGCTATTTGCCGAGCGCGCCCTCTTCTTCCCGCCTTCGCCTCCTCCTTCTTCGCCTCGGCTCCACCAAACCGCCGCCTCCGTCTTCGCCTCCGCCGCTGCCGCCTTCTCCTCCGCTTGCCCGTCGTCGCCTTCTCCGTCTCGGTCGCCGCCGCCGCCTCGGCTCCTTCGCCCCGGCCGCGCCGTCCTCCCTCCCCCCTCCTCCTCCCGTGGCGCGCGCCTCGCCTCGCTCCGCTCCCGCTCTCCTTCCCCGCTCTCTCCTCCCGCCTCGGTTCTTCCCAGCTGCGAGGAAGACGAGGCGACAGCGCTTCGAACGCGTCGCCTCGCTTTATCTGCTTCTGCTGTGCGCTGTTGTGAGTGGGCCCCACCTGATCGCCGTCGGCGGTTGTCAAGCGGGGCCCACTCGCCAGTGCGGTGAGGCTTGCGCGCCCGTGCGTGGACCTGGTCCACGCACTGTGCTGTGGACCGGGGACACGTGTCGGCGCGTAGATTTTCCAGAATTTCGGATTTTCTATTTAACTGAAAAATCGTTTTACAGTTTCAAAAATTCATATCTTTTTCTTTATAACCCCGAAAAATATGAAACTTGTGCCCAAAAATTTATAATTTCAAAACCTATATTATGGTACTGGTTTGGTTTATATTTGGATTCATTATTTATGGATGTTGTATTTATTTGCTTTGTTTGCTTGTTTCTTTATTTTCCGGTGCGATCGCCCGAGTAGAGTACGAAGAAGCCGGTGACCCCAACTTCGAGCACGCTCAGGGATACCTAGACTCTTCAACCTTTGACCCAGGCGAGTCAACACTTTGATCATATTGATCCTACGTTTTATGCAAAATTATGTTCTTTTAAAATAGCAAATTGCATGCTTTAATTTTTATGCAAATGTATGTCAAATGATCTTAAGGTAGCTAAATGCCAACTTGATTGTTAAGTAATTAATATATCTTGCCCTTGATAATTGAATTCCCTGATCCTTGTCACCCTAGTAAATATTATGGTAACTTACTAGTTATAGTCTGTACTCAAGTGCCATGCTAGCCTTGCTTGAGTACCGGGGTGCTGATCACCCCAATCATCATCCTTTAAGTATAAAGATTGTTTTGGGCAGTCATTGGGGTAGATGACTGAAGAGGTTAAGTTAATTTGTTTTACACTTCTCCAAAATCCTGAAACTTGCTGATACCACATCTGGGCGGATGGAAAGAATGGTGGGTGCCGTCGAGCACGAGAATGGTTGGTATGTGGTATGAACCGTCTGGATGGATTAAGGACTTAATCTTGTCATGACCTTCCGTGTAAAACAAGTACAACCGCAAGTCTGCAAAGTGCAACTTGGCTTAGTAAAATTATCAAACTCTGAATGTCGTCTCGCATGGTGGGAGAAAGGGAATGTGCAAGCGGCAGGATGCGTTCCGGCTTGAAAGGGACACCGAGAAAAGGTGAAGTTTGCCAGTCGCTGAGGGGTAGGTTGACACCGCATTCAACTACTCCAGTCGCTGAGGTGAACATCCCGCACAACGTATGGGCGTAACCCCATATGGGTGAGATGACGGAAGGGGCAAGATAGTTCGAAAAGTTACTGTGACGATCGCCCAACTACATGGCTACGGAATCATGTGGGGTAACGGGTATGATTGTCTCTTGTGGGTACAGTGTACAAACTCTGCAGAGTCAAAAAAGCATTTAAGCAGTAGCGCCTACGGTCATAGGCGGACATGGGAACTTAACTTGAGTTAGTTCTATTTCAAAAATCTTTGTTGGGTGGAAATGAAAACCAGGTCGGCTCACCTAGCCTGAGGTTGGAGATGGTCCACAAACCAGGTCGGCTCACCTAGCCTGAGGTTTGCGGATGGTCAACAAAACCAGGTCGGCTCACCTAGCCTGAGGTTTTAAGTTTTTCCTGGATCGTCGTATCCAGCATTGTTATAATATGGGGGTAGCCCCAACCAAAGATAAGCATAAGGTGGAGGTAGCCTCTGCTGTTAGTAATATTGCACAAATATTTTATTTACAAAATCATGTTTTTGGTTAAAATGCTAAGTCATAGGAAATTTGTAATTATGATATTCACAAATATTGCTTTGCGCAAATAAAAGAACCCGAGCCACCCTTGTTTAGTCTTGCATGTATATTATTGCATCTGTTGTGTTGGCTCGCGAGCACGGTTGTTGTACTCACTCTCGCTCTTTCCCCAAACTCTCAGAAACAGGAACCCTGGAGCTGTCGACTGCAACAAGGATCCAGAAGTCTGAAGACCCAGGAATCGTTGAAGCGTAGTTTAGTCCTTGGCTGTTCTAGTCTCACCCCGGTCTAGCTGACTCCGTCGGTTCTTGTGTGCTTCCTATATTGTCTGAAGTTTTCAGATAATATCGGGCGTACACGGGTTCCCCAGTCACTTGCCTGTGGAGAGAGATGCTCTCACCTCTTTGCTTCCGTTGTTGTTTCCGATATCTTTGTAATGTATTCTTCTGGCCTGTTCGGCCCTTATTGTAAAAATTGGCCCGAAGCGGTCTATGTAAACTCTGATGTGTAAATTAATGAATGAAATAATTTTGCGTCATGTATGGTTTGATTCAGCAATGTACCTGTGGAGTGCTATCTACTGATCCAGGGAATAGCACGGTGATTTCACAGAGGATTCTGGATTAGGAAATCCGGGTCCGACAAATGATTACTGACAATGCCCTTATTGCCTTTGAGTGTATTCATGCCATTCAAAATGGAGGTGCTATCAGTAGGAATCATTGTGCATATAAATTGGACCCCTCCAAGGCGTATGACCTGGTGGATTGTGTTAGGAATAGTGACTTGTATTATCAGGAGGCCAATGGGCCAGTATATATACACAAGTACAGGTTACAGATAAGGAAACCAAATAATATCTAGACTCCTACTCTAACACATATATATCTCTAACACCCCCCCCCTCAAACTCATGGTGGATCAACAACACTGAGTTTGGAAAGGTAAAAGCCGTGCTGTGCTCGAGTCTAGGCCTTCGTGAATAAATCCGCTATCTGAATCTCTGAAGGCACATACTGAAGAGCAATCACCTGATCATGCATACAAGACCTCATAAAGGAAGCATCAACAACAATATGCTTGGTGAGCTCATGCTTCACAGGATCACGGGCAATACTGATAGCACCTGTACTGTCTGACAAGAGAGGAGTCGGTGTAGTGGCAGAAACACCAAAATCCTCAAGTAATTACCGTAGCCAAGTAATCTCTGCTGTCAAGAGAGCCATAGCTCACAACTCAGCCTCTGCACTCGAGCGGGACACTGCAGTCTGTTTCTTCATCTTCCAGGTAATGAGAGAACCACCAAGAAAAACACAGTAAGCAGAGATAGATCGGAGATCAGAGGGATCGCTGGACCAAGTAGCATCCGAATAAGCCTGAAGCTGTAACGAGCTGGAGCGTGGAAAGAAGAGACAATGAGAGATAGTCCCACGAAGGTATCGCAGAACTCGAAGAAGGTGGCTATAGTGGACCTGAGTGGGAGTGGAAACGAACTGACTCAGAACATGAACTGGATAAGTGATATCCGGACGAGTAACAGCAAGGTAGACAAGACTCCCAACAAGATGACGATAGCAAGTCGGATCAAAAAGAGGCTCGCCATCAGAAGGACGGAGATGAACGTTGAGCTCCATGGGAGTCTCAACAGTACGCTAATCAGTGAGAGAAGCGCGATCAAGAAGATCCTGAATATACTTCTCTTGGGATATAAAGAAACCATCTGGAGTGGAAGTAACCTCAATCCCAAGGAAGTAACGATGAGGACCAAGATCCAACATAAGGAACTACTCACTCAGACTAGCCTTGACAAAGGCAATGTACTCATAATCATCTCCGGTGATGATCATATCATCAACATATAGAAGAAGAAGAGTCCGACCACGAGACGAAGTGTGGACAAAAAGAGCAGGATTATGATCACTAGCTGAGAAGCCAGCATCAGTGACCACAGAGGAGAAACGCTCAAACCAAGCACGAGGGGCTTGTTTAAGACCATAGAGAGAGCGACGAAGACGACAGACCATACCCTCAGGAAAAGAATACCTAGGTGGCGGATGCATGTAGACCTCCTCACGCAACTCGCCATTAAGAAAGGCATTCTTTACATCAAGCTGAGAAACGGACCAATGGCGAACAGATGCCACCGAAAGAAGAGTGCGAACAGTGGTCATGTGGGCCACAGGAGCAAAAGTCTCGTCGTAGTCACGACCATGCTCCCGCTGGAAGCCACGAGCAACAAGACGCGCCTTATAGCGCTCAAGAGAGCCATCAGAGCGAGTCTTGATCTTATAGACCCACTTACACGTGATGGGACAAGAGTGAGATAGAAAGGGAACAAGATCCCAAGTACCAGTACGCTCGAGAGCAGCAATCTCCTCGGTCATAGCATGCTGCCACTCAGTATGAGTAACAGCATCTCGGTAGGAGACGGGCTCATGGGTAGCTGCACCAGCAAGACCAAAACGGGCAGGAGGCCGAATCGACCGACGATCGCGGAGACCGTAGCGAGGACATGATGGCCCATCAGAGGAAGATGGAGCATCAGGAGAAGATGAAACATCAGGAGAAGATGGTTCATCTGGAAGAGCCTCAATACGAGGTCGACGAGTGTAAAAGAGAGTGGAAGGAGCTTGAGGAGCCACAGGCGACGAAGCAGGAGGCGACAACGGCGGAGAGGCCTCAGGGGATATATGTGGAGACTCAGTGGGACGGATGAACGAGGGCAAGATAGAGATGGGTGTATCTAGAAAGGTCGAAAAAGATAGGAACTCCACAGAGGAAACTGAGGAGAGGCAGGATGTGGGTAGAAGGGACGAGACTCGTCAAAAGTCACATCCTGAGAAATCAGCATCCGTCGACCAACAGGATCCCAGCACCGATAGACCTTGTGCTCGGCACTGTATCCCATAAAAACACACTCAACGGTGGCGGTCGGTTTAGTGCGTTCTCGAGGTGCAAGGAGAGCGTAGCAAACGCGATCAAGCGAGACGAAAGGCGAGTAGTGCGGAGAAAGATCACAGAGACGCTTAACCGGGATCTCACCCTGAAGAGCAGAAGAGGGCTGGATGTTAACGAGATAGGTGGCAGTGGAAACAGCCTCAGCCCAAAAGTGAGGTGGAATAGAGGTGGCAATCATCAGTGTACGAGCCATCTCAAGGAGGTGACGATGCTTGCGCTCAGCGACACCATTCTGAGTATGAGCACCAGGACAAGAGAACTGAGCGAGAGTGCCCTGCTCAGCAAGGAAGCTACGCAGGTAATGAGAGAGGTACTCGCCAACAGAGTCAGCACGAAAGACTCGAATAGGAGTGGAGAACTGTGTGCGAACCATAGTGGCAAATTGTTTATAGATAGACAAAGCCTCACTACGGGAAGACATAAAGTATATCCAAGTATGACGAGAGAAGTCATCTATAAAAATGATATAATATCAATGGCCCCTTTCGAAAGGAAGGGAGCCGGACCCTAAACATCTGAATGAATAAGATCAAATGGTAACTGAGACACAGACTCACTATGAGAATAGGGAAGCTGAATCTGTTTCCCTAACTTACGACCACGAAATCTAAAGATCGTCTCTGAGGCAGACCCGTAAGACCACGACGGACTAAAGATGACAGACGAGATCCACACAGATGACCAAGACGGTGGTGCCACTGTTGGAAAGAGCTGGTAGACGAAGCGGCGGAAGCAGAGAGACTGGTGGCAATGGTGGCAGCGGAAGGAAGGTGAAGCCAGTCAAGCTCCCAGAGACGCTGTGAGTCAAGGCACCGAGGGCCAGAACCAACCAGAGCCCCCGTGCGGCGGTCCTGAATACAACAAGAGTCAGAGTCAAGAATGACCCGACAACCAAGGTCGATGTCATCCGTGAGAAAGAAGTTTGCATGGTTAGGCGAGGAACATGAGCAACAGAAGGAACATGAAAAGATAAGTTGCTAAGATGTCCTCGACCAGAGACAGAAAGAGAGGTACCATCAGCAGTAAGCACACTGACAGGGGAATCAAGAGGTGTAACAAAAGACAGAGTGGAAGAATCGGAAGTCATGTAAAAAGATGCTCCGGAATCAAGGATCCACGGGGAGGTACCTGACTGTGTAGGAGGTGGTTTCTCAGTGCCCGAAGAGTCAGTCGCAGAACCTGCAGAACACATCGAGGAAGAACACAAGCGGCAGCGAGCATCGAAGTCCGCTATCTCACGCTCGATGAGAGAAAGCGCGAAGTAGTCGGCGACGTCGATGTAGAAATGCGGTGCCAGTGCTAGGAGAAGAACGGCGTGAAAGATGCCGCTGCTTCTTGTAGCACTAGGACTCAATGTGGCCGACCTTGTCGCAGTAGGAGCAGCGAGGACGGCCACCGCCAGATGGAGGGCGGCCACCACCATCTGTGGCAGCCGCTGGAGGAGGCAGTGTATTGAAGGTGAAGCAGTCGGTGTAGCAGGTGGACGGGCGGCGAGCACGGAGGGGAGTGGCATCAGACCAGCACCACTCAGACGAGTCTCCTCTGCACGTATCTCGGTAAGGGCCTCCAGAAGAGTGACACGAGGGTGGCGTGCAAGAAGCTGGGCACGCCTCTGCTCGAACTCAGGACGAAGGCGAGTAAGGAACTCGTAGACACGCTAAAACTCAGATCGCCGACGCTGACCGAGGCGGACGAGCAGAGCGGCGGCCGGCGGTGCGAAGATAGTCTAGTTGACGCCAGACAACAGAACTCTGAGCATAGAAGGCGTCAACAGTAGTGTCACCCTGCTGAAGAGAGTGCTCCTGGCGAACCACTGACAGGTAGAGGGCATCTCCAGAGGGTTCGTAGCGCTGACGAAGGTGAGTCCACATCTGGACAGCCGAAGAAAATCCCACAACCTCAGAAGAGAACTGAGGCTGGACACTGGCGATGAAGACAGCAGCAGCCCAAGCGTCGTCGTCGCACCACTAAGTGTAGGCAGTCAAGCGATCCATGTAGAAATCCAGAGCCTCTTGGTAGGCAGAGGCAGCCTTGTCATCAGCAAGGCCAGCAGCCTTGTCGGCTGTCGAGGATAGCGCAGCAGACGTAGGCTCCGTCGGAGGAGTAGGGCACGGCGGGCAGGTGACATCGCCAGAGAAGACGCCCCAGAGATGAAGACCACGCGTGTGGATGCGCATGTGAGACACGAAGTCGGTGTAATTAACACCGTTGAAGATAACCGGACAGCGAGGGAGAGAAACGGTGCCCATTGGTAGGCGGCACTGGACGGCGCGGTGACCAAGGTAATGTAGTCTAATAGGCGGCGCTGGACGGCTCGGCGATCAGACCGACGTTTTTTTTCTACCTCCGCTTCTTTTATCTGTCCGCCCGCCTCTGCTTTGCTTTTATTCCGCCCGGCCCACGCAGCCCACCACAGAAACGGGGGAACTAGGGTTCCCCCTTTCGAGCAACGGCGGCGGCGGCGGCTTGGTTGGTGGCGGCGACGGCTTGGTCGGCGTCGGCGACCAGTCGGCGGTGGCGGCAGTCGATCAGGAGGTCCCAAGCGGCGCGGTCGGAACTCCGAGCGGCGGCCTCTCCCGATCGGCGGCTTGGAGAGCGGCGGCGGCAATCGATCGTAGGAGCTCTGAGTCGGCAGTCGGCGTCGGCGACCGATCGGCGATGGCGGCGATCGATCAGGAGGTCCCGAGCGGCGGCGGCGGTCGGAACTCCCGAGCGGCGGCGAAGATGACGACCTGAAGGGCTGCGGCGACGGATCAACGATCTGCTGCCCAGATCCGAGCAGCAAGGACAAGGTAATGTGACGATGGCCCGATCTTCCGAAAGGTACTGATAAATCGATTGTGGAGATCTCGACGTTGATGATCCAAAGGCTCCGACCAAAACAGATCGAACCCCTCGCAATCACTACACCACTGCTTCGTTGGTTATCAACCGTGCCGAACACGGCTGACCTCGCCAAGAAGGCTATCTCCTGCAAGCGAATCGAGAACACAAGCAAGAGAGTTCAAGATGCAATCTGAAATTGTATTGCAAATAAAGTTTAAGTTCACAAGTTGGGGTTTCTCAACCGAACATGAGGTGAAACTGCTAAGCAGAATAATCTTTTAAGAAAAACCCGAGGAAAACTAGAGGGGTGTGACCTCCTTAAATAGGGAAGGGGGAAGCCACACTTATCTAATGAAAAGGGAGGTGGTACTATTCGGTTTTACTGTTCATGTGGATGTAGTACTGTTCATGTGAACAGTACCAGCCCAAATAGCCCAAGTTACAAGGCCCTCGGTCTACTTTGACTCGGACTGGAAAAGTGACGTGACTTATTTTGCAGTTTCTGATATGCTCGGATGGAGTTTGGAGGTGAGACCAGATCCATCTGAAAGTGGACTTCAAGAGCTTTCCAACGAGTACTCACGGCCCCCAAGAAGCCTTCTGGATTAAAAGTTATGGCCGTTTGAAGTAGACGCTGTTACGAAGGCCGAATCTGAATTGAACTCACGAATAGGACTTGGATTGCGCTTGACGGTTCCACTTCTACACTTGAGCTCGCGTGATTCTTCCCCATGGTTCCTAACACTACTGGATTCCGGTTATTTGCCGAGTGCCTCAGGCACTCGGCAAAGGCCCCTTTGCACTCGGCAAAAGCTTTGCCGAGTGCGACACTCGGCAAAGGGCACTCGGAAAAAAAATTATCGGCGAAGCAACCTTTGCCGAGTGCCTTTTGTCGGGCACTCGGTAAAGGCTTTGCCGAGTGCCGAGTTAGCACTCGGCAAAGAAAAAACACAGTCACGGCGCCGGCCCCGTTGACGGCCTCTTTGCCGAGTGCCAACCCGGCCGGCACTCGGCAAAGATTTTTTAATTTTTTTTTGAAAATTTCTTTGCCGAGTGCCTTGCTCAAGGCACTCGGCAAAGATGGAATCTTTGCCGAGTGCCTTGAGCATTACACTCGGCAAATATTCCAGCTTTGCCGAGTGCCTTGACCATTGCACTCGGCAAAGTGCCTTGAGCATTACACTCGGCAAATATTCCAGCTTTGCCGAGTGCCTTGACCATTGCACTCGGCAAAGCTGGAAGCTTTGCCGAGTGCCTTGAGCATTACACTCGGCAAATATTCCAGCTTTGCCGAGTGCCTTGACCATGGCACTCGGCAAAGGGGTCCTTTGCCGAGTGTTGCACTCGGCAAAGTGACCCAAAACTGCATTTTTTATTTATTTTTTACATTCCATCGCGACAAACAAATCCATCCAAACATATATCACATCCATCACATATATATCTCATTCATCACATATATCACATCCATCACATATATATCTCATTCATCACATATATCACATCCATCACATATATATCTCATCCATCACATATATCACATATATAACAATAAGTGCTCAAGTCCATCCAAATAAATCCACAAGTTCATCACAGTCGACAAGTGCATCACAAGTATATCACAAGTCCATCATCAAGTAAACAACAAATGAAAATACAACTATCATTCATCTCGAAGGTGGCCACTGCGACTGTGGTGAAGGAAAAGCTCCATCATTCGGAGGCGCATGAGGTGGATTATTTGAACCCGCCGATTGAGGCTGCACAAAGAAGAAGAGATTGCATGTGAGACAAGATTACATTAGATACCTAATCTAGGAAGGTAAAGGTCATACAAGCAAAGCACAAGCGAAAGCAAAAAACTTTCATACTCACGAGAGTAGCTGCGGTGCGGGGACGCGGAGGCGGAGGTGGAGCCAACACCCACCGGCACAAAGAAAGCCCGTATGTTGCCCAAGACCTTGTAGGAACACCGTAATGTCCGCTTGACCTCTGCGTCTGGGCTGCCGCTCGGCTGCTCGACCTCGGTGGCCGACATCCTCTCGCCGCTCGGACTGCGGCTCCGACGTTGCCTCATTTCTTGTTCCATTTGGGCTGCAATATTTCACTCCAATGTTTGATAATGCAAAGCTAATTAAGGTGTGTAAAGATCAATGTACGACGAGTAAAACAGAATAACTGGAGGCGTCGACCGGTCTTGTCTGTGATGCCGCCGTGGGCGTATGGCGGGCTCTCGCTCGTGCTCGTGCTCGGATCGGGAGAGAGATGGAGTAGAGGCCGTGTCGATGAGGCCGTCGCCAAGCCGTAACCGCCCATGCTTCTTGCCTTGTCCCACCTCATGACGATCTCTCCATCAAAGTCACGGTGCTCGGATCATGGTCGGCCCATGGACCGACCTTGCCGCCGACGATGTACTCACCGATGCGGGTGTGGGACTTCGGGTTCGTGTACGCTGGGCGGGTCCTCGAGTTGAAGGAGGCGTCGGACGTCGCCTTGCCCTTGTGGGCCATACACCATGCCGGAAGTCCGAGCAAGGTGGTCACTATGTGACGCCGATGCGAGAAAGACGACAAGATAATTAGAAATCGAGCGAATTGAGCGTCACAATAGATAAATGAATTCGTGTACCCATGCTTGTTTGTATGCGGAGAGGCTGCGGTCGCCTTGATGGTGTCTTTGGACCTTGCATCATCAAGCAGCGGGCGGGCATCTTTGTGCATCTGGAGATACTCCTCCGTGAACCACTTGTCCACGATCATCGCCAAAGACTCGGGATACGATTGGCACCACCGGGGAATCATCTACACGTCATCAAGTATTTGACATATAAGAAGATCAAATTAAGCGTACTTAATCTCAAAAGCGAATCAATATTAATGTTCTTCATCTACCTCAAGTCTTGGTCCCGGTCGGCGTCATGTTTCTTGCGTCTTTCTTGGTGACCTTCTCTCAAGCTTCGACCCGTGGTAGGTTACGATGGCTCGGATGCGCACCTCGTGATGCATGTCGGTGATGAGTTTTTACGAGCTTTGGTAGCCACCTGGTCCGCCCTGGCCTCAAATCCCTCATCGCATCTAAAATAGGTGCGCATACAAGCGCGATGTATCCATTCATTATTTCAAGAAAAGTCCAATGAATGCGATGTATTGAGCAATGTTGTGCGAGGAGACTTACCCAAAACTCCGCCTTCACCGCGCGCCTTGTTGGGGTACTCCGCGCCGGGCCGACGGCGTAGTGGTCAAGCGAGTAGGCGGCTCCGTCTTCCCAACAGACGTGACAATGCCGGGTAGTGTTGCTGCGCATGAAGACCCAGGATGCCATTGGCGGAGCGTGCGCTACCACCTGACACAACCACCCAGTTCCTGCACAAGTGATTAAGAAAAATTATTAGTTTCTCTTTTTTTTCAACATATCATATGAAGTAGTGGTGACAACATCTAAAGTTACTTACTTTTGCCCTTGGGCGAATCTTTGGGCGTTGGTGAGGATGCAGACCACGAGGAGGCTCGCGGGACCTCGCAAGTAGACACTCGAAGAGGAAGAGGAGGAAGCGGAACCCGTGCCTACCGCCTCGTCGCCGCCCTCGTCGCGCCTCCTCCTCCCCCTCTGCCGAACCGGCTCCTCGTCCAACTCGCCCACGGGCGCCACCTCCTCCTCGGTCGTCTGCCGAATCGGCTCCTCGTCCAACTCGCCCACGGGCGCCACCTCCTCCTCGGCACCTCCTCACGCGGCGTGGGAGGAGGCGGCCCCCTCTGCGGCCGGCGGTCCTCTTCCTCCTCCTCTGTCCGACCCTCCGCCTCCTCCTCCGCGGTCGTGGTCTCAGTAAGCGAGGACACGGCCCTCGACGGTCGCCCGCCATCTTTGTTCACTCACCGCAATTAAAAAGAATAAGCAAGGCGTAATTAGAAATAGATGCAAAATGAACAAAACATAATTACAAAAACATAGTAATACATGTATTAGAAATAGATGCAAAAGAACAAAACATAATTACAAAAACATAGTATTACATGTATTAGAAATAATCTTCATGATTGGGATTAATTTGGATCATAGGTCTCGTCATCACTATCAACATTGTCCAAATCATCAACACTATCAGAAGGAGGAATGTTGTCTTCATTGTCATTGCCTAAGCGTAATCGCTCAAGCATTTGTAAGTCCTTCACATTTCGCACCTCGTCTCCGGCGTCCTCGTCATCAACCCTTTCATTGTCTACTTCCATTCCTATCGCCGGTTAAGTCTATCTGAAACCTCCTTGTAGCCCCTCTTCTTGAAAGAACTCTCCATCATATGTGTTTGGGTTGAAGTTGTAATCTTCATCGTTTGGGACGGAGTAGTTTACCGTGTGGCGATACCTTGTGCACAATAGCCCAACCCTTAAGATGCTCTTTGTCTTGGCACGCGTATGGCATATAATAAACACGGACGGCTGTTGAGCCACAATGTAGACATCTTTTCTGGATAGGCGGAATCTGTCGAATCTCGACTAGCCCAAGCTTAGGGTTCGTCTCGTTACTCGTGATGAAACCAGTGGCATTTGAATATGACAGGATTAAGAGGTTTGGAACCATAAAATGCAAGTTCGTAGATTTCTTCAATTCTTCCATAATAGTCGAGGCCATCAGTGCCGGGCGTAAAAACTCCACTGTTTGTGGTTTTTCGATTGGGCCGACTCTGCTCGTAGCTCTTCGTGTGAAAGCGATATCCATTCACGTCATAACCGTAAATGACTTGACCCTAACGACACGTACCGTTTGCAACTTTGTCTCAAGTCGTCACTTATAGACGCATCGGTTTGGGCCTGCAAGCACAAGCAGGATAGATCGTTATATTATTCGAACGTACGATCAACTTGGAATGTCGAACTAAGTACGAGCTAAATTGGACAGTACCTTCTGTTTGAACCAAGAAATGAAATCGGGGCTCCCTGGTCCCGCACCTTGTGAAAGAAGGGTATCAGTTTCCTGCGGGGTAGGATCCCTTGATTCATGCCAGGATTGACGAAGAAATTCCCTGTACCAACGAGAAACAAGGGGGTTGGACGAAGAAACAAGGAGTGACGGCGTATTGAAACAAGTTCGTTGAAAACTTACCCAATGAACGGCTGCACCTCGACAAGGTTGGTCAACACATATAGCATGATACTGCGCCACTCTTCATTTTTCAATTGCTTAGTGCTCGATGCACTTGCGCTTCCGAGTTGCCCTTGGAAAAGGCTGAGGTTCGATTCATTTTCGCCAGCATTGTAACGAGGGGGTGGATTATAAACACTAGGAAGGTTCTCAGTGTAGTATTTCTCTGTGAAGTTTGACACCTCCTCCAGAATGTATGCCTCTGCAATGGAAGCCTCAATTTTGGCTTTATTTCTACATTTTTTGCGAAGAGTCTTCGACATCTCTCGATTGGATAGCACCAACGAGATTGCGGGCCCCCATACGTGCCTCATACGGAGGTGCACAATCAAATCTTTGCATCGCCAAGAAAAAGCCGGGTGGAAAGATCTTCTCCAACTTACGAGCAACACGGTGCCACTTTTTCCAAGTCAGCAATGACGGTCCGAGATAGCTCCTTGGCACAAAGCTGGCGGAAGAAATAGCTCAACTCTGCCAGCACTTGCCAGACATGCTCAGGGACATAGCCTCGAACCATCGCCGGAAGAAGCCGCTCAATCCATATGTGGTAGTCATGACTCTTCATCCCGTTGATTCGCAGAGTGCCTAAGTTCACTCCCCTCTTCAGATTCACTGCATACCCATCCGGGAACATTAGCGTCTGGATCCATTCAAGTACTTCCCTCCTTTGGTCCTTTTTCAAGACGAAATCGGCCTTAGGCCTTCTCCATGTCTTGCCGCGACTAGGAGGCTGCATCTCTTGATTTGGTCTATCGCATAACGTTGCCAGGTCCACTCTAGCCTTAGGGTTGTCCTTAGACTTTTCAGTGTCCATGAGTGTTGCCCAAAGTGCCTCGGCGACATTCTTTTCAGTGTGCATTACATCAATGTTATGTGGCAGAAGAAGGTCATCGAAATAGGGGAGCCTAGTCAAGCCCGACTTATGAGTCCACATATGTTGCTCACCATATCCCACAAAACCACCTTCTTGATTGGGCACGAGAGCATCTATGTGAGCATGAACCTCGGCACGATCATCATCCGCGGTGCGAGGTGCATCACTCGACACCTTTCGTAAAGTTCTTGATGTCTTGTGCGAATGGATGGTCAAGAGGAGGAATTGGCGATGTCTGTCGAGCGACGAGTACTTGCCACCCTTGTGCAACCAAATGAACCTCACACCTTCCTTGCATATTGGGCATGGGAACTTCCGTGAACACACGGTAGCGCAGAATAACCCATACGTCAGGAAGTCATGCAGGGAGTAGTGGTACCAAACGTGCATTTTGAAGCTTGTCTTTGTAGCTCGATCGTATGTCCATACCCCTTCGTCCCAAGCACGGACCAATTCATCAAACACGGGCTCCATGAACACACCCATATTACTCCCGGGTGTCGGGAATTATCAACGACAAGAATCGTTATGTCGTTGAAAGGAGACGCCGGGGGGGAGATTGAGGGGGATAACGAACACGGGCCAACATGTGTATGGGGCAGCCATCAGTCCATAAGGATTGAACCCATCTATTGCCAGAGCGACACGTACATTGCGAGCCTCATCTGCTTTCTCACGATGTTTGTCATCAAAGCGGGTCCATGCTTCACCATCGGATGGATGTACCATCTTGTCGATTGTACCGTTTGCCATTTCGTGCCATGTCATACATTTGCGGATTCCTCGGTCATGTATAGCCGTTGGATCCTCGGTAGGAACGGAAGGTACCGTAGGATTTTCACGGGATCGTAAGTCGCCTCTTCGGCCATCACGAGTCTACCTCCAGTACGGAGGATTTACACTTGACAAGACTTTGCATCCTTGTGTTCTTTCCTAAATAGGACGCACCCTTGAACAAGCATGTATCTCGCTCATATGGCATCTTAAGTGCACGAAGGAGTTTCGTGACTCGTACATGCTCTTTGGCGAATGTGGCCCTCCGAAGCGTGGTGCCAATCACGGCCAACATCTTATCGAAGCCTTCTCGACTCAGTTTAACTCGGACTTCAACCCCATTAAGCGTCCAATGGCATCCAGTTGAGACACCGTTGACCGATCGTGAAGGGGTTTCTGTGCCGAGTCCATCATGTCGTAGAACGCCCGTGCGGCTGCCTCCATCTCCTCCTTCTCACGTCCCTCATCGAAATGTCCTTGGTGAAAGTCATCTAACATGTACGCTACCCGGCATCGACATCATAAGCCTCGACGCGTGGTCTCACCACCTCCTCTCTCATACGATGGGCTTCACCATGGTGGACCCACCGGGTGTAGTCCGGCGTAAATCCATTCTTCAAAAGATGTTTACCCATGTCCACCTTGTTTACCCTTCTCCTGTTTCCACATTTCTTTGCGAGGACACAAAACTAGACAATGTCCTTTAGCACCTTGCCAAATGCAGTTCAAGAAAGCATCGGTCTTGTTCATCCATTCCGTGGTGTAATCACTCTGACTTCTCCGGCCCGTGTACATCCAATGACGGTCATCCATCCTCTAACATATCAGGGAGTAATATAAGAATCAAATGCATCTACACGATCTTTCTCCTATCTAATAGGTGAAGATAGGTCCTAATCCACCGAGGATGCGTAGATGAGGTTAGTTTCCATGCTCTACTCCTATCCGAGACAAATTCAAGAACACCTCTCATTGTTCTCCAAATACACGTCTGGCGGGGAGATTGTGTATCCGGAGAACAACAGGAGATGTTGCCAAACTCATCACGGATCGAGTAGACCACGAAACTAACCCCATCTACGCATCCTCGAGCGTCCAAAAACGTGGACAATTCAAGCAGATATGGTTATAGATATGCAAAGATCGCATATTTCCAACCGTATCTCTTTCGAACGGAGACGCCTAACTAGGTTACGCCTAACCGAGAATAAAGCGGACCGACCAATCGAGAATGGCATTCAACAAAGTGATATAGCAATAACAAAGTGATATACCAATCAGATACTGATGGCGGTGCAGTGGCGAGGCGACGCGGTGCAGGCAGACCCTCCGGCGCCGCAAGGAGTTTAGTATGAGTACTGTAAAGACACCGTTTTGTGATGTTCAAGTATCAGTACTGTAAGGAGTGAGGTATTGGTACAAACAAGAGTAGAGCATGAGTATGCACATAAAATGGGACATATGTTCTAGATTGTAGACTCTCTGGACTTGACAAAACTATGTTGCAAGAACATGGCATATACAGAAAGCAAAAGGTTCTACATGTAAAGACACAAACATAATGCATAATACTATTCATTATTAATACTCATTTGCATTCTTAAGTAGCATCTCCAACCAAGAGTGTATAAGACAATATCTTAGCAACAATACAAAAGATTGACAAAGGTCTAGTGAACAATTCAATTGTAGTAAGGACAGATCAAGTAGAGTAGAGCTTAAATGGTTAGTAAGTGTTTTTTAGAGTAAATTGCAAAGACAAGTTTAGTATCTAGTGAACTCTCACCCTTAATGGTTAATTAGGATCTGTTAGTGGGCTAATTAGTTAGTGAGTACTCCAACAGCAAATGATCTGAAAGACTAGCTGAAAACTCTAAAATGGCATGATAGCTGTGGTTTGGCATGATAGAGGCTGAAAGATTAACTGAAAACTCTGCCAAATTCAATTACGAATGTTGTTTGGCATTTTTTTCGAGGAGGTCATCCAACGATCTGAGATCCTTTGAAAGAAATGGCAAGCAATAAACTTGAATGACCTAGCTACAATGGATTAGAAGAAAGTTTACGGTAGTCCCAGCTAGATCAATCTGACTAGAGATTTGGCAAAAATTTGAGTAGAGATTGCCAATACAAAGGAGTGTAAATCAAGGTTTACCACGATAGTGATATGTGAGTTCCTCCATTACTATGTATACTACAACTAGAAAAGTTGTTAGGCTCTTGCTTGAGGCTTGAGCTAGTAACTAATGCAAACACATCTGCGTACTTGCTCCCATAGTGTGAACTTACCACTCACCGAATATGCCAACACCATGCCAACTACAAGTTAATAAATTACTAAGCAATATTCAATAAATAATGTCGCGCCACCGACAACCGACCACAATACAACAATATGTTAGCAATGGAGCTAGGATGAGACAATTTTGCAACAGATCAACTGCATGACGGATGATAAGCGAGTGAGCAATCACAAGTCCTAATTGTGGTTTGAGCCCAAGGCATTATAGCAAGGGTTCCATATATGGTATAGGACCAAGTAGGTTATCATTCGATCACTCCAGCTTTGGGCCTCTTGGGATAGGCGTTCTCATTAGGCATCTTTGCGGCTAGCAACATTTTGGTTGTTCCCAGAGAGACCGAGAAGACTCAACATTTTAACATTTTCATTTTCTAAAAGACGGTCCTGAACTTGAAGCGCCTAATTTTCAATAAACCATCATGTCTCACAAATGTAAAGAGCATCTACTCCTAAATGGGCATAACCCGGTGATTAATAAAAATCGGTTTAGTTTGATGTTTTGTTTATCACTTACCACTAGTCGCTAGCCGCAGGAATTGAACCTTGCTCTAAGTAAAAATTCAAGGGTATGGCACACTAAGCTAATGCGATAAGTAATGCCATAGAACACAAACACAGCAAGCACTAAATCTTTGTGACATGCAAGGGCAATGCTCGTGTCTTCAACATATCACATTTAAAGAGAAACCAAATGAAATCTTGGATTGTCTACACTAAACTCATCAAATAAACCAAAAAAATACAGTCATGCAATTGAATTATGCTTGAATAGTACACTCAAAAGCCTTACCGGATAATCGCACACAATCAAAGATGTCATCTAGATGAATTTAGTTATCAACAAATACACATTTAAAAACATTACATTGCGAGACCAAACTATGGTCATGTCCTTAAATCACCTACAAGTAAATAAATTGCACATTCACAATTTACGCTGGCATTCTCATTGTTTTACATAATAATTGCTTACAGGAAGTTCTTGGATATCAAGTACTACCGCACTAAGCGATGCGTCTTCTTTGCATTGACATTTTCTCTAACATGTCTGTAGTCTCCTTTGGCAAGGCATGAGATCAGATGGAAAATGATATGTGGAAATTCTCTCAGTTCTAAAAAACAAGAAATTCTAGATCAAAACTAAACATTCTTCCCTGTCGGTCTAGCATTTATAATACAAATGCAAAATTATTGTAGCATCTAACAACAAACAGACAAGTACAAAAGATGGTGAGTACTCCATTTTAGAGTACTCCAACAGCAAGCGATAAACATTACATGAAAATATTGGTATTATACGTGTTCACTGAGCAATCATGTAAATGAAACAATTCTGAACTAATAGAAAAAAAATGAAACCTTTATCCGATCCAAGAATTGTTCCCGGCGGCCTTGGCGCGGCTGGCAATGGGCATGGCGGCGTGGTGCATAGCATTGTGGCGGCGTGGCGGCGCTGAGTCAAGTAGGCGGCGGCGGCTGGCGCCGAGCTGGCGCGGCGGTGTGTGTGTGTGCGGGCGGGTGGGCGGGGCGTGGGTTAAAAACCCTATTTGCCGAGTGCCCGATCCGCACTCGGCAAAGAGGCCTTTGCCGAGTGCCCCGATCCGCACTCGGCAAATAGGGTTTTTAAAACCCTACAAAATTATTTGCGGGTGTCATTTTTTGACACTCGGCAAATATCTCCTTTGCTTAGAGTGTCATTTTCGACACTCGGCAAAGCAAAAACTCCTTCTTAGAGTGTCATTTGTCGACACTCGGCAAACCATATTTTTTTTTCCACTTTCGACCTTCAAACTTTTTCTGCAGTCCTCATACAATACCTGGTACTCCATGTTCCAATGTGGCACATTTCTCGGACTTGTTCTATATTTCTTTAATTTATTTCAATTAATTAAATTTTCTTGGATAATTCAAATTATAAGCGCTAGTCATTGAATAACGAAAAAATGAATGGAAAAATGATATTCATGTTATTTAGTATAATGTGAGGCCGTAACCAGGAACAGACCACCAATTTCGAGCATCTTGTTCACGAAACATGACCACGAACTTGCGGTCGAGTTGTTTTTAAATTGTATAAAAAGCAAACGAAGTCCGAAAATCAAGAAACTTGGGAAGATGTCATGAGATCATATGTGGAGGCTGTGATAAAAATTTGAGAAGGTTTCGCGCAAGTTGTCACGTAGGATGCTTGCAAACCGAAGAATCTCCGAAGAAGTTGTCACGTATTCTTCTGTTTTTCTAAGGTTTGCAAGCATCGTACGTGACGGCGTGCTCGAAAATTTTTCAAATTTTTTCCACGGTATACGCATACGATACGGTGACAACTCGACAAGTTTCATGATTTTCGGAATTCGTTCGCATTTTATACAATTAAAAAACCACTCCCACGCAAGTTGGCGGCGTTGCCCCGCGAGCACGTTGATCGAAATTTCGAGACAGTTCCTGGATTTAGCCTAAATTTACACTAAGAAAC
Organism: Hsuehochloa calcarea; assembly: GCA_036346395.1. Taxonomy (NCBI): domain Eukaryota; kingdom Viridiplantae; phylum Streptophyta; class Magnoliopsida; order Poales; family Poaceae; genus Hsuehochloa; species Hsuehochloa calcarea. The sequence goes on along the minus strand of CM070596.1, from coordinate 15,647,979 downwards.
AACGATAACATTTTTTGAACGAATGTAATCCATCATTCGATGCACCTGCAGTTCAAACTTACATTTTCTGGAAAAATTCAACAAAACAAAATAAACTATAGAAATATGCCAAAAGGAAATGAAAATGTCCCAAATTTAAACATGTTGTTTGTGGTAGTGTACTAAAGCTTGAAAAAAAAAATTGGTGGCAAAAACCAAAAAAAATATTAGTTTGCCGAGTGCCAAGTTTTGGCACTCGGCACAATACATTCTTTGCCGAGTGCCAAACGGGGGGCACTCGGCAAAGAGGACGCTATTGGATGCCGTTAGACCTCTACCAATCTTTCTTTGAGTGTGTACCTTTGCCGAGTGCCAGGCACTCGGCAAAGACAGTCTTTGCCGAGTGCAGGAATTTGCCGAGTGCCTGGCACTCGGCAAAGGCCTCTTTGCCGAGTGCCATATTTTGCCGAGTGCGGCGCTCGGCAAAGCAGGTCTTTGCCGAGTGCCCGCAATTTGGCACTCGGCAAAGATTTTTGCACTCGGTAAATCACGTGTTTCCCGTAGTGTAAGGACAATTAAATTATCACAAACATTAAGTAGTATGCCATTCTTTGAAATATTTGTATGCAAACTTAGGGACGCATTCACCTGATGGTTAAGTTGACGTGCTCGCGCTCGAGTCATTGGTCCTTGTATCATAGTTTCAGTTTGTTGAGTTTGTTGTGGAGTTGGCATAGTTGTATCTATAGAAAGGATGTCCTCATCACAAGGCGTCGGGCGAGCAGTGACGACAGGGAGTCGGAGTTGCGCGCCTGCAGACGACGAGCTCGACCGCCGACTGGAGGCGTCGGCGACGGCAGAGAGAGCGACAGCAGCCTAGCGGCGGCGACGGAGGGAGGGAGGCCGACGGTGGTGGCAGCTAGGGTAGAGGAGGGATGCCAGCAGAGGCGGCGACTAGGGCAGGATTTGAGGAGGTAAGCCTAGCGCTCTGATACCATATTAGGAATAGCGACTTGTATTATCAGGGGGCCAATGAGCCAGTATATATACACAAGTACATGTTACAGATAAGGAAACCAAATAATATCTAGAGTCCTACTCTAACACATATATATCTCTAACAGATTGGACTTTTAAAAAAAAAGGAAGTCATGTTGAAGTTGGGATTTCACAGTAATTGGGTGAGGTGGATCATGTCATGTGTAACTTCTGTGTGTTATGGGGGGTAAAGAAATCCTGATAAAAATCCATTGCCTAGGCTATACCAACTTATATAATGAGTGTTTTCCATTTGTCAGCCGAAACTTTTGATGAGATTACAAAGAGTATTCACAACTTTTGGTGGGGATCCGAGGAGAGCAAACGAAAAGTTCACTGGTTGGCCTGGGAGAAGTTCACAAAATCAAAATCTCGTAGTGGGCTTGGGTTTTGGGATTTATTTACGCCTTTTTAATCAAGCACTTCTCGCCCGTCAAGCTTGGCGTCTTCTAGCGTTCCTAGATAGTCTATGTGCCCAGGTGCTCAAGATGTGGTATTTTCCAAATGGTGATATCATGGATACAGATTTCCCGCAGGCCGGCTCCCCTACTTGGAAGGCCATTTTGCATGGTCTGAACCTGCTGAAGAAAGGTACCCACATGGAGGATCGACATTGAGCGAGTGTGAAAATATGGAGACATTTGTGGATACCTGAGCTTTTGATTTGAAAGTCACAGGGAAACGAAGATCTTCTAGGATGAAATGGGTTTCTCAGCTAATTGATTAAAAACGAAGACAATGGAATGAGAAGGTGCTGATCGTTAAGGTCTTGATCCCAGTCGGTTGCCTGTGTTGAATTGATGGGATTTCGCTGGAGTTTAATTTTGTTTCGCTGCTGCTATTTTACTTATTGCCAGCCCTGCGTAGCTTAATAAGATGTAAACCCGACCATAAGGTCAAAACCATTATTTGCTATTCAAATTAGTCGTTTATTCTATTAATCGTCTTATGTGGATTGATATTCATCTTTATTGATACTGTGTGCACTAGCATGATCCTGGACTAGTGTAGATTACATAGAGGATCTATAATTGTATTTTTTTTTATATCCCGACATCCTATTAAGGATTACATTGAACTATGAAAACATGAGGACACCCTTGATTCCATTATTCATTATTGAAACCACGTAGTAATTGAACCATGAACTAAGTAGTACTCCATAACATAGCTAACTATTCACCCGACCTTCTCCAAATCGATCCCAAATATGTTGAGCTAAGTCATTCTTGAGATGGATATGCTTTGATCTATCACAAATAGAAGCATGTCTGTTCAATATACTAGTGAACCCATCAATAGGACCATGGTTGATTACTGGTGGGGGTATTGGATCTCTCCCCTGATCATAATTAAAGTCATAGTTGTCATCATATGAATCTCGTTCATCCTCTACTATCATGTTGTGCATTATAATGCAAGCATACATGATTTTTGCAAGGGTTGATCGATGCCAAAAACGAGCTGCAGAACGTAAAATGGCAAAGAGAGACTAGAGAACTCCAAACGCTCATTCGACGTCCTTGCCTCTTCTTGATGTTGTGCAAATAATTTAACACGTTGATATCATTATTTGATCCAGCAACACCAAAAAAAAGAATGCCATATCCAGAGATCTTGAGAGGCGACCGCTTCAAGAATGATGGTAGAGACTCCGTAATCACCACGAGTGAATTTCCCCTGCCATGCAACTGGACAAAGTTCTTTACACACTCTATTATTGTGCTTTGACCAATCCGAAAGCATTCGTCAATGGAATCAGCAGGACATGCGTACTCCAACATCTGCATATATAGCTGCTGTGCACTTTTGCAAAGGCGAGAATCCTTGTCTATTTAAGGCATCTGTCCTCTGGTAAAAAGAAAAGGAGACCATTCGCCAAGAGCTTGCACGATGCGCAGAGATAGGGGCCTTCTCATTCGAAACCTGCGACGAAACACAGCATCGGTATACACTGGTGTATTAGAGAAGTAGTCTGACATGAGACGTTCATGGCTTGCTTCACAATCTATCCCTCTATGTACCTCCTTCTACAACTACGGTGGCGACGATGAGAAGTACCCAAAAGTTGAGCTTCGATCTGCGCATCCATTGCGGCGGCGAAACGACCATCAAAATCATTATATATCCACCTCTTGGGCAATGTGATCTTCAAAGTCACCAATAATGGCAGTGTCATCGTCTAAGCTATCAGATGTGAGGAATGTGGAATGCTAGACGTGGAGAGTTGATTCAATGCATTGCTTCTAGGAACAACTCAACAAACAGGCAACAACTTTATCCCATACAACAAAGAACACAACGTATTAGACTGTGAATACCTACATTAAGCGTAACATACAACGAATTTTTTTATTATTTGTGAATGCAAAGATTAACATGGAGTACAGAAGTATCAATTGTCGTGAATACCTACAATTTTTTATTGTGATAAGTATCAATTTTTTATTTGTGAATACCTACACAACGTTTTCAAAGTGAAAACGCTAAAGTAATAAGCTCATCAATATATTGTTTTTACATCCACCAATTAACTTATCACGGAAATATTGCAGTGCTCTCCCATGCTCCATCCGCAGCAAATCAGTCAAGCAAGTGGTGTCAGCCATTAAGAGTTATGTGTATTTATCGATGATTGCCTTTTTCACTCTTTGTGATTGCTTCTCTCTCTCGTGCTTGGGCTGCTTAATTCAAGCTTGTCTTTGGAGAGTCGAAGGTGTACCTCCGCCATCTTATCTGTCGTGGAAGCTCGTAAGGCTTGTGTTTCATAGTAGAGTTGAATATCATCATGGGACAAACTGCCCAAAGAAGAGTCCGCTACAGCTTTTGCTTTTGCTTTTGCTGCCTTCGTTCCTTCTGGACGAGTGTTTCTGCTTCAATTTGCACCGTGATTGTATCATTATTTTTGGTCTTGCTCTCTTCAGTGTATGTCCGATTCCACTCGGGCTGGTTCCGAACATCTTTCCCTAAGCTGATCGTCGGACTGGCCGCTAACATACACATGCTTCAGTCTGCACCAAATGTCGTTGAATTGCACAATTTTATGGTTCATCCTACCTACCCCAGTGGTCCTTACAATTCATGGTATTTCTCCTTCGATCAACAAGACTATTTTTGTTGTACTTTGTTGATACCTGTTTCCAATAAATGTCTCCTTTCTTTGAATTTCCGTCGATAGGATCGACAAGAGTTATTTAACCATGCGCTAATCTGTATGTGTATTAATGCAACTATAATAAGAACAAATATCATGAAACAATGATACTCGAAATAGAAAACGAGCTCTTACTAGTCGGATGTTGTCCTCTTCCGTCCATTGCAAGCGTCTTCTAGCCCTTTCTTCTTCATCGTTGCTGGTGTTCTCGTAGAATCTTTCTGGCGTTTTCTGTGATGACAGGTAGGACTGCGAATCATGGTGGTTAAGGAAATTGAATGAATGATGTGGTTGGCTATAATTTTCTGGATTCTCAGTTGGAACAGAGGATGAGTTCAACAAATTTATGAAACCACTATAAGCCGTGACTCCTTCTCGGTCACTGAGTGACTTTTTCCCACCCCAAGTTTCGCTTTCACTCCTCTCAGCTGGATAGGAAGATGTGTTCAACAAATGCATGAAAGTAGGTGGCATGTGAGATGTGACTCTGACTTTGGAGTCCAGTAGGTGGCATGCGACTCTTCACCTATGCAGTAATTTCAGTTAGCAGCATGCGACTCTCTCTCACTTTGGGTTAATTTCCAGGTGGCGTGGGATTCTATCCCTCTACAGCAGCAAGACCCATGCGGTAATTTCAACTTGCATGTGACTCTCTCTCTCTCTCTCTCTCTCTCTTTGGACTCTAGGTGGCGTGGGATTCTTTCCCTCTGCAGCAATAAGTGTAGCATCGATGGAAGCAGCGATTAAAAACGAACGGAAGTTACACGCACAGGCACCGGCGAGGCATCGAAGCAAACTTAAACATCACTCCCTCCGTGCAGGCACCCATACCATCTTACATGGCAAAAAAAACTGATTTTTTTACGTAAACAGCTCCCTAAACACCTGTATTGTACATGCCCTAACAACTAAGCACATTACCAGCTAAGCACTCTGCTATCTGTCTAACAACTATTCTGCAACGTGCTTGCTGGAAGCCATTGCAATAAACAAGTGGCATGCAAGGGTATGGGCTGTTTGGTTGAAGACCCCAATGAACAAAGCCAAAATATAGTACAGTCAAAACTTAGTCAAATCCGAAATTTAGTAAAAAGAAACGTTGTTTGGATTGCGGCAAAGTCCAATTTTGGCGTTACCAAAATTTTGATGAGCAATTTCCCTACCCTCGAATTGCCCCCGTATGATCTCAGATTTCGTTAGTGTTACCAAATTTTTATTGGTATTATTAAATATTGGTAACAAATCAAACGATAATCAATTTTCATTGATGTTACCAAAACTTAGTTAATTCACGTTGGTAACAAACCAAATATACCCTACAGTTCAAAACTGACTAAACCCGTGCTTTGAAATATCTACAGATGCAATTATAAAGGAAACGAGCTTATTATATGACACAGCAGAAAATCATTGTTTCGTGTTTTATTCGGGTCAGGCTTGAACAGCCAGATAAGCTCCCCTTGACATAACCAAAAAACTCGAAAATCCTCCAGAGTTCACTAGCACCGGCGAACTAGCTAACATATTCTTCACCACCTGATAGAAGGGGTTATTATTTATACACCGGCAAGCAATCTAGACGCTCTAGCCTGTGTTCTGCATGCCGGCAGCAATGCCCTTCATGGTCAGGATGAGGGTGTCCTCCAAACCCGGTGCATACTCGCTCCCGGTGTTGAGCTGCACCAGCTCATCGGGCTTACTCTCGTCGGTGTACTCCTTCGACAAGGGCGGCTGTGGCTTCACCTCGAAGCTAGGATCTCTTATTCGCTTCAGCGTGTAGGCTTGGCAAACATTCAAGGTTGTAATGTAGGACTCACGCAACCGCAGCCGCTGCTTCAGGTAAGGATCCCCTTCGAGAACATCCTTGTGACCGGCAACCTGCAGAAAATCGACAATTGTTAGAATTTGATATGTCAAGGGACATTCACTTCTCAGTTGTGACAATTTTAAGGCATGGGCAGAATCCGCGATGATATGAAGACTCTGGTAGTTATTTATTCCTGGTATCTGCTGTTCCCTCTTACTTAGAACAAATAGTCAAACAACAGTTTCTTCAATGATGCAGAACAACTAATTGTATTCCCAGAATCTTTCAGAAAACATTTTGAAACTAAAATATTTCAACGATTTCTTCAGGCTCAATTGATCTAAATCCGAAAGTGGCATGAGCTGAATTCTGAAAACACCACCAGTAGGAGTAATTAATTGCATTATATATCATCAGGAAGGAATTCAACTAACCATGTAAAAGTCTTAATGCCAATATTTGGTGATAACATACAGAAGTATCTGAAATGCAAGCAAAACTAAACATTTTAGTATAACCTATTTAGGTTTTAGAGCACTTTACCTGAAGGAGTAGCTGTTTTGTCTCTTCGAAGTTGTTTCTCAGCTGCTCCCCAAAGGACTGCAGATCATCAGACACAAGCAATTTGTCATACAGAGCAGCAATTCCTGGATCTCCCTTGGCGAACACCATCTCAAGTAAGTCAAGGGTGACCCTGAAGAATGGCCACTCATTGTACATTTCTTTAAGAGTATGAATGTTCCTGATGTCCTTCTGCATGATATGTTTGAATGCTGCACCAAATCCAAGCCATACAGGGAGATGAAACCTTGTCTGTGTCCATGCAAAGATCCATGGAATTGCACGGAGTGATTCTATGCCCGCACTAGGCTTTCTCTTCGATGGCCGGCTACCAATATTCATCCTACCATATTCAGTCTCAGGTGTTGCCTGAAACAGCAGATGGACATGTTAAGTGCATATCAGAAGTTCACGTTCTAGACCAATTTATAGCCCAGCTTAACAAAAAGCACTAAGATTTACCCCTCAGTGAGATATACAACGTTGATAAGAGAAACAAAATATGAGTCCTTCTCAAGGATCAAAAAACCAGATTTTGAAAATTTACCAGAGGTAGGCCGAACTTTAAAAGAAAAACCTGGTCCTTCCAAATGGTGGTTCTCAACAGGTCAATGATCACAATTCAGAGAATGAACTTGTCTAACAACAATGTAAAATAATCAAAAGTGACAGGAGACCTAGAGTCTAGAGATGGAAATGGAGCATGTCTCTACATCGGTGTTTGCTACCTTGAAGAGTTTCTTGGTTAAACAACATTGTAAAAAATTGTAGACATGTAGCTTAAGAAAATCAGAGCCTACAAACATTTTCATGAAGCTTTGGAACCACAACTTTATGCTATGTACAAAGAATTCTTGAGTATAGCTAATTAGCTAGAGAGTTGTATTGTCAAGCAGCCTTGAAACAAAGCACGACTTCATGCTCATGCTAAGTGCAAAGTATTTTATGAGTCAGAACACTGGATACAGGTTAACTTACCAATCGGAAGTATTCAACAAAGCGTGGTTCTTGGAAGACAATTGATCGATATTCTTCTGTTGCCACAACAGCCATCTCATCCATTAGAGCACGCCATTCTGGCTTGGGGGAAATCGGAGGATGCATTCCATGCTCAAGAGTAGCTGCAGTGAAGCGTTGCAGAGTTCTAAAGCATAGGTGTTCCTCTCCAAATGAGTGCTCGATAACCTCTCCTTGAACTGTTACACGGAGTGATCCATGTATCGTGTCTGGTGGCTGAGATAATATGGCAAGATGACTGGGACCACCTCCTCTGCCAACTGTTCCACCTCTTCCATGAAACATTGTCAACTTTACTCCGTAATGCTTTGCCACCTTGATGAGCTCCTCTTGTGTTTTATACAGTTGCCACGCTGCAGATAGACGCCCAGCATCCTTGCCAGAATCTGAGTATCCAATCATGACCTCTTGCTTGCCGTTAATCCTATTCATGTACCAGTCTATTGAAAAGAGTCGTGCTACAGCTGCTGGAGCTGCTTCAAGATCTGCAAGTTTTTCAAATAGTGGAACAACTCTCAATGGCTGTTTTATATGGCACTCCCGCTGTAAAAGCTCGACAGCAAGCACATCAGACGGGGCAGTTGCCATTGAGATGATATAAGCGCCAAAACAATCTGCTGGGAGCTCTGCAAGGACGTGAAATGTGCCTAAAACATCAGCAATTTCTTCAGTCTGAGGAAGATCTGAACCGAACAATGGGCGTTTGCCCCTTAGTTCAGACAACAGCCAATCCTGGCGTTTCTCCTCAGACCATTCAGAGTAGGATCCGATCCCAAGATGTGTAGTTATAGCATCAAGGACATCAGTGTGTCGATCAGATTCCTGCCTGATGTCAAGTTTCACAAGAGCAAGCCCGAAAGTTGATACTTGACGCAAGAAATCAAGAAGGCTTCCGTCAGCTATAGATTTGTCACCACAAGCACATAATGATCTGTAACACAGCTCAAGAGGCTCCAGAAACTGCAAGATAGAAGGATGACAATTAGACAACTATAAGTATGACAATGACATTCGCTAAGATGTCTATCTCATAAAAAGAGCTAACCTGTTCAACATTATTAAAAGTTGCGTCCTCTGGAATCTCAGAAATTCCAGTTGTCAATAGATGGCGAGAACGTTCACGTGTATAGTACAATTTATCCCTGACATCATCAAGTATGACACGATAAGGTTCATTTGGAGGAATTTGCTTCCAGAATTCTGCAGCGATAACATTCTCTTAGTAATAGGCAAGTTCAGTAAGCAAATCATTCTTCGCAGAGAAGGGAGTGAAATCAAGCAGTTTACACAATTATGCATGATTTTCAGTGCCAAGCTGCTCAACAACAGGAGTAAACAAATCGAGGGCAAGAACGATGATATAGAATTAGTCAATGTAGACATGTAGTGATGCTGAAAAGTAATGCAGCCGTGACAGGACATCAAAGATTCAAGTCAGTTGTAACAATAGTCCACCTGATTGATGTTTTTAATGAGAGTTTCACGGCCTCTTCAATGAATATCAACAGTTCAATCTCACTAAGCTTTATCACATTGTATTAAATCGAAATAATCTGCTTGTACCTTCAAGTTTTAGCAGATTTTGATCTAGCAGATGCAATTATCAAATTATCTGATGAACTAGAATTCAATAGTAGTGTCCACTCCACAGCATGCATATTTGTAAAGTGCAAAAGCACTAGGTGGATAAAATTCAAAAAAGTAAACAAAGTTAAGATGCACTTATAGATAAGCCTATGAGGTAGTCAAACTGACAAAATAGGGCTTAAAAATGTAAAGGGCAGCAAATTGCAAAATTATTCTTCGCACATGCTATGTATCAGAACTCTCTTGTTGAAGTAATTACTTAATGTGTCAAAAGCAAAGCAACCAGAGAAAACATCCAGTTTTTCATTTAGAACAATAAGCTAATTTATGCAAATTTATCCTAATTCCCTTACATCAAATTATAGTCTTGTTACCTATATAGTGCTTTGCAGCTTTTCTTGACGAGCGATGTAATTCATCTGCATGGACCCGAAGTTCATCACTGCAGCGCCACATAGAGAGCTAGGAAAACATCTTATGTTGTCAACACTGAGAAATCAATATTGCAGGACAGCAGGAGTACTTTTAAGTATGTAAAAGAAGTACTTCTGCTGTTACAATACCTCAAACATCAGATCTTCTATCTGAGAGAAGTACAAGTTTACAGCCATCATTCTCGCCAACAAGCATACATCCCGTGTAACCTCCGGTGTAACTCTTGGATTTCCTAGAAAACAAGACATTTTTAGAGGAGTTCTAATTTTTTTATCTACAGATAGGAAGCAAAATGGACTGCAGTTCTACCTAAAATAAAATGGACTGCAGTTCTACCTAAAATATTAGCATCTCTGAATAATATAGTTTATGACAACAAAAAAGGAATCTTAGTTGACTTAAACATGGAGGACAGATAGCCAATTGCTAGGAGAACTGATATCATAATGTCATTCAGAGGACCCCACAAATCGATTTTGTCACATGTACCACTAGAAGTCTGGTACGTGTGACAGAAGCTCTTCGCCAAAGTACTATTTTCCTTTCCAAACAAACACTGATGTACAAAGTGGCATAGGAGAAGATACCATCACGGTCACCACCCATCCAGGAAGAGAACTGAATGAGAGGTGCATTGTAAGGCAGACGCTCATTAATCCCAATATTTTTCAGAGCAGTGTCAATGCGTCGCAAGAATTTTGGCACGCCCTTCCATATAGTTTCATGGAAATAACTCATCCCGGCACGCATTTCATCCTGAGGAGTGGGAGGTGTCCTACGGATTTCATCAGTTCTGAAAGCAGCTTGAATCTGTGAAATGCATTAAACCATAAATCAGAAAAGGCATGATGAGAACAAAGCAGTAGAAAACATGTCATTTCCGCATACATTTAACCGGGGCAAATAGACAATAAGCTACCACGTTGAACTTGAAATTTTTATTGCATTTTTCTTGTGTGATTGAAGATGGATTCAATCAATCCATGACCATTGCGTTCAGATCATAATATACCATGATGACCTCTTATTGCAAATGTATCATAATAAACTATCAGAGGTGGGGCTTCATAACAGTTAAGAGGGGGTACAAAGTACAACTAGAGAATGGGCAGTTCCAGCCAAAAAACACAAATCTGGCTGGCTAATACACATGTGATTAATTTCTGAAATAGCTAACACCTTTTCAGGAATTGGTACTACTAAATAGATCTGAACACATACATTCTTTTTAAAGCATGTAATTCAGATTTTCCAATTAGAAAGACTAGTAGGTCAAACAATCAATGCCACACTGCCATATACAAACAGTCTGCAGTAATATAGAACCATATTTCAACAGACAACACAACCTTCCAAATTTTGCAAAGGCAGTCTTTGTCAATGGTAGCATCAAAAAATCATCCATTGCACATATTTTACCATTTTTTGTCCATTCACCTTGTGTTATGCAAGCATGGAAGACTCCAACAAACAACTTTTTTTTTTTAAAAAAAAAAAAAGACAATGAATGTTTCATCTGAAATATTTCAATGGAATACTAGAGTACAGCATTGGGGACCTAGGAACTATGTTAGAGAAAACATAACATATGCTGTTTCAACAAATTAATGTTACAGGTTTCAGAACTACTTCTGATTACAATAATCCGGGGGTGAGTCTGTAAGACAAACAATCATGTAATTCCACAGTGTTTTCTAGAAGGCGGACGGCCAGGCAACACCCTTACGCCTAGCCCCCCATCCCAACTAGTGCCTAGCGCCTTACTGAACATTGATTCCACATACGAAAACCATGTAGCGGCACAGCACTATGGTTCAAAACCGCCCAACTTTTGTAGAATCCCAGCCTTTTGTTGGTGGTATCATCAACTAAAAGTAATATCTATTGGACATATCTCTATTGGTTTTTTAAGGAAAAAACATATACCTCCATCTATCTATCTTTGATATTATTAAAACGATGTTAAAGGAATCTTCCACGTTCGCTCTAAGAAGCTATAAATTCCCACATTAATCAAAAAAAGAGAAAAATCTACACCATTTATTTTCATTGGTCCAGATTCTAACGGTGCAAGTCGATCAGTTATATATTATAATTGTTACAGTTGTATAAAGAAATACAAGTACATTTTCAATCATAAGCATTAGAGTTGTACAATAATTACAACTCAATTTTCAAATATAAACACACGTATTGTGTAGCATCTAGTACGTGCATATGCGCAGGAAATTCAGCTAGTTGTACATATTTAACCGTTTTCTGTCCAATCACCTTGTCTTGTTCAAGGTCTTACGTGTCCAATAAACTAATATAAAAGAATGGCGTATAGACCATGGAGATAGAGTTCTATCCAAATTATATGACGGGATTTCAGAGTATGACAGGTACCACATGGATAAAGAGGCACAAAAATGTTAGTACACTTCAGCTAATTAACCTCGAGAGTGAGACCTAATTCTAATAAAAATAATATGGACATAACTAAGCTATGGCATGACAGTATTTGCAGAAGCCACTCATTAAACCCAGAGCCCCACATCTCATGAGGAAAAAAATCAGTTAAATAATCAAAAGGTTGTGGTGGACACTTGCTATACTGAAATGTCATGATTGACTTTATAATATTCTCATCTCAAATTAACATTTTTTTTTATTTACCTCCCTCTGCAGAGCCTCATCAAGCTCCTGCTTGTCATCAGCTGTGATGTCCTTCGCATACAACTGCCTCAGGCAATTCCGGATCCTGCACAACAAGTCACATCACAAACAATCAGCATCTCCGTGAGCACGAAAGCAATGGAGAAGAGATTAATTAGCCATGGGCGCACCTCGCGTGCTTCTGGAGCAGGGACCTCCGGACGGACTGCGTGGGGTGCGCGGTGAACACGAGGTCGACTGTCTGGTTCTTGAGCGCGTCGAACACCTCCTCGCGGGACTTGCCAAGCTGGGAGACGAGCCGCTTGAGCGTCTCCTCGATGTCGGACTCGGTGGGCGCGGATGCCTCGTCAGCGAAGTCCCCCCGCTTGAGCTTGATCCGGCGGCGGTGCGCGATCTGGACCTCCTCGGCGAGGTTGGCGAGGTTGAGCATGTGCGAGAAGGAGCTGGAGACCACGATGGAGTCACCGGGGGGCAGGCTGGTGAGCTTGCTCCCCAGCTCGTCGAGCCGCGCCTCGTCCCGGTCGTTCTCGTACTCCGCCGAGAGCTCGTAGCACTCCTGCACCTGCAGAGGCGAAGAGAACGAAGCCAACGGTTTGGGCATAGCGTCGAACAGGTGGTGGACAGATCTGGAAACCAGAGAGGAGGGGAAGGAAAGGGGGCGGCGCGCGCGAGGGGCGTACGAATTCGCGGAGGTGGGGGCCGTGCAGGTCCTGGAGGATGTCGAGGAAGCGGTCGACGAGAAGGGCGTCGTACTCGACGAGCTTGTCGTCCTCGGAGACCTTGCCGGGGGCGAGGAGCCGCAGCTGGGCGTCAATCGATTGGTGCCGCTCCATCATCGCCTTACCCACAGGCGCGGCCATCGCTAGCTGCGCGCGTGCGGAACCGCGAAATCCAACCGAATCCCCCACCAGAGTGGGGAAATCTCAGCGCCGCCGGCGACGCCCTCGAGGAAGCACGAGCACGGGCGCAGTCGAAGCTACGTGCGGCGGCGGCGGCTCGTTGGCAAGAGGAAGCTAGGGAGGAGAATGAGGTGGGAGAGGAGTGGAGTGTATCTGTATTTGTATGGGAGGGTGACGGTGATGTGGTGGGAATCAGTTCGCTTTGGCGAAGTTCGTGGGAGATCTCATTCTAATGGGAGGCGGTTTTGTGCATTGGTACCTGCGAAACTCAGAATTTGTAACATTCAAGGTTCACATCACCGTGAGGCTTGGAGCCTAGCGTCAGGGTTTACCAGGGTCCGCCGGTACAGACGTGTTATCCCCAGTCTGTGTTTCCCGGGTTCCGCCAGTGCAGATGTGCTATCCCCGGTCTGTACATCCGAGTGCCAAAGCGTGGAATTTTTTTTTTAAATAATATTTTTTTAAAAAAACTTACAAAACTAAGTAATCATCTCAAAAAATTATAAAAATATGTCTATGTCGTCAGTTCAACTGGTGACAGGGGCCCTGAACAGTGGAGGAAATTTGTAAATATAGCAAATTAGCTCAAAACATTATGATATTTTTTGTGTAGCCTCCCAACACATTTTTTTCACTTCTGTAATTTTTTATAATTTTATTCGTTCTGAATTTTTCTCTCAAATTTATTTAAGTATACTATTTGTAGGAATTTATAAATATATAAAATGAGGTCCAAAAGTTATACAATATTTTATGAACGCTCCTTACATAGTTTACTTAATTGTGTAATTTTTTCAGAATTTTATATGTTCTGAAATTATCTCAAAAACTCTGAATTTAGATTTATGATACAGTGTACTTGATTGTGTAAACCCTTAATTGTTGAGATAATTTCAGAACATATAAAATTCTGAAAAATTAAAAAATCAATTAAATTATGTAAGGAGCGTTCACAAAAAATTTCATAATTTTAGACCTTATTTTATATATTTACAAATTCCTATAAATAGTATATTTAAATGAATTTTAGAGAAATATTCATAATGGATAAAATTCTTAAACAATTACACAAGCAATAACACTGTGTTGGAAGGCCACAAAAAACTTTTATAATATTTTGAGCTCATTTTCTATATTTAAAAACTTCTAGGTTCCTATCGCCAGTTGAACTAGTGAGAGGAACCTCCTCCCACTGTTCAGGGTCCCTGTCGACCTAGTTTTGCAATTTTTTGGGACAATTACCTAATTTTGTAAAAAAATAATTAAAAATATTGTTTCAAAAAAAAAACTCCCAAAGTGTGTGCTCACTCCATTAGTGGTCGTAAATTTGTAGATGTTTTATAACTCTACAAGATTGCAAAACTAAACACGACAAGGAGCGAATAAGAATAACCATGATAATGGAGAAAAATCGGACTGTCTTTTTTGTATCGAAATGAACAAATATGATCTTGAAATTTCATAGATCATCTCTCCCACAGTAACACCCCAAAATTCACTTTCAGCTCAGCTGTTTGAAAATATGGGATTTTTAAAACATTTGTATTACGCTTCGTCAACGTTCGAATTTTTGAGTCCTTAATTGAAACCTAGATCTAAAAAACAGAAAATCGAATTCAAACCTGATTTTAAACAGAAAATAAAAAAGGAAATAAATCAATACCTCAAGAGTGCGGTCGGGGTCGAAAGCCACCCAGTCCAACCCGACTTCTTCATCCTCTTTTTCTTTTTCTTTTCTTTCTTCCCTTTTTCCTTCCCTTTCTTTTCTCTCTCCTTTCCTCCCTAGGCCCACCCGCCAGCCTCCCTCCTTCCCTCTCCTTCCTACCCCTCTGTTCTTCCATACCAGCACCGCCCAACTACTCCCCCCTCGAGCCATTGCCGCACCTGCCCCGTCCTAGCCCCTATGCCGCAAGGACACCCCCCTCCTCATTTTTCCTCGCGTCACGCATCGTCGCATGGAGGTTGCCCACCAACCTGTCGCTTTGTGTCACTACTCCCACGCTGCCCCAATGATGCTTCACCCGTCGTCGTCCCGTCGAGCACATCACTCGTCCCGTCGAGCGCCTCACTCGGCCACCTTCTCCTCCTCCCCTCCCGCCTACTTAAGGGCTTGTTTGGGAACACCAATCCCGGCCGAAATCCCTACCAATTACCAGGGATGGAAACCCACAGGGCAAATTTCCCTTGGGCCACCCGGAATGCTAGTTTGGATGCCCACAAGACAGGGATTTTTTTGCCCCAATCCACGTCGTTTCCACCAGGAAAAAATCATCGACTCCCCACGTCGGGAAAGCTCTCCCCGTCACGTCGCCTCTCCTTGCAACCACCCCCCATCTCCGCCTCGCTCGCTCGCTACCACCTCCACCGCGAAAAGGGAAAAATCCCCAAATTCCGCGATATCTACTCGAATATAGCTATATACCAATCCATCTACGAGGGTTTAGAGCTGATTTTTAGTCAAATTTTTTTAAAGAAATAGAGGTTGAGGGGTCGGTGGGAGGCAATGGTAGCACAGGTGGCGGCGGTGGCGAATAGGGGCTCGATGGAGGCTATCACCACGGCGGCGGCAGGAGGGGTCAGTGTCGACGTGGCTCAGTCGCCCTTGACGATGTCGCTGTACGTAGGGATGAAAATGGATCGGATAGTTTCCGATCGATCTGAACGAAAACGGGTTCGGATTGTCTTGGATCGGATTTTTCTCGGATAAATTTCGGATCGGAAACGAATTCGGATTGTTTTTTTCGGAAACGGAAATGAATACGGTAGGCATACTATCCGACGGATACGGATACAGATTATCCAGATAAGAAAAAGTTCGGATATCCGGATTTCGGCCCAAAACAAGAGGATTTTGGCCCAAAAGAGAAAATAATATTTTAATTGATTTTCGAATTTCATAAAATGCAGCAAATCAAATAGTCTTTTAGAAAATAGCAAATAGATTTAAAAAATTCTAGAAAAATCATAAAAATTCCTTGAATTATTTTGAACTTAATAAAAATTAATTCCAAGTTAAAGTTAGTTTTTATTTTTGCACATAAATTATTTTTAATTTCTGAAAAATAGGAAAACCCTTTTTAAAATCCAGAAAATTCAAGAAATTAATTATTTTTTTCATTTTCACTTTAAATCCAATAAAATCCCAGAAATGTCAATAAATTTTATTTTTTACATTGAAAACTAGGAAATTAAATAATTGACTTTATTTTATTATTATTTTCTTTTTAACCAAGAAAACTCTTTTAAATCTCAAAAAATATAATAAAATAATAAATTTGTTAATTTTATTTTTGGTAACATACTTTGGGATTTTATAGTCATTTGTGTATAGATTAACCATCCAGCCTGATTAATGTTAGTGTGAACTAAGTTTTATGTATGTGATGAACTAAGTGTGAATGTGTGATGACTTGTGACTTTGTGAGTTATGACTTATGAGCTAAATATGGTAAACTAAGTGTTATATTTTTGATGAACTAGTTAATGCAGCTTGCTAGTGCCAATGTTATGTGTGGTTGCTGAAAATAGGAACAATTCATGAATGTTTGCATCAAATAAACTAGTTATATGTTTTCGTTAATTTCTAGCATACATTTTAAGGGGTTTTCATGTTCTGAAAAATATCCACGACCGTATTCGTTTCAATTCGTATTCACTCTGTATTCGTATTCGATATTATTCGTATCCGAAGTATTCATATTTGTATCCAAATCCAAAAAAAAATATGAAAACAAATATGGCAGAGCCATTATCCGTCCGTATCCGATCCGTTTTCACCACTAGCTGTACGTGGGCGACCTGGATGGGTGTAACAGACTCGTAGTTGTACAAGCTCTTCATCCAGGTGGGGTAGGTGGTGTGTGTAACATCCCAATTTTTTGAGTTTTAAAAATCTTTTCAGTAGTTTAGTCTTAGGAAAATTCACCCAAGAGATTTTATTTGAATTTTAGATAACGCTTAATATGGACTTTCAGTATCAAAATAATTTAATATGGTTAATATCAACATCAATTATTGTCAAAACTATTTTATTTGGATTCTATGTTCTTGGATATATTTTCTAGAATTTTTTCGAGTTCATTTGCTATTTTCTAATTGCCATTTGTATTTTCTGTATTTTCTAAAAAGGAAAATCTTAGTTAATGCTTTGGGCCGAATCTCTTTGATCTTGGCCCATTTCTCCTTCCCTCTGGCCCAGCCCACTCACACTTTTCGCTCGCGCAGCCCAGCGCATGCGCGCGCCACCTAGTCTCGCTGACGTGTGGGGCCCGCACATCAGATCCGCCCCTCACCTTGTGTCTTCGTCCTCGTTGCACCTGGCTTCACTGCTGCCATTGTAGCCCGTTGAAGCTTCGTACGACAAAGTCGTTTCCAACCGAAAGAATCCTTCAGAGATACGGTTTCTAAATTCTCTTATCCCTCTACGTTCAAATCCAACAAATCATATCCCGTATCACCTTCCATCTTCGAGATTCGCTCGTATTCGTCTCAAACTCGTTTAGGTATCTACCGCTAATACGCCATCCTAGCCTTGCTCGGGCCCTATAAATAGGACCTCGAGGATTGCCCTTGCCCCCGCATCCCAAAAACCCAAATCACCTCACCCCTCAAGCCCTAGCGCCATCGCAATCGAAGTTTTAGGGTTTCGGCCATAGCTTCATATTTTTCGAATTGCGCCACCATCATCGTCGTGCTGCATCGTCAACCAGGCCATCGTCTTCGTCATCACAAGGGCTACCTCGTGAACCCTTCCTCGTCACTAGTACCTCTCTGGAGCCCAATTCCGACAACACTCGATCTTCTCCGCCGCTCAAAGCTTGCCACCGGCCACCACCGTCGTCCTCTTCCACCCGTGAGTGCACCAACGAGTGTGCAATAGCGCCCTCTACTTATTGGTACCACCCACCGCCAACAAAGCGCCACCGAATGCCGACGACCATGGGGACCTAAGCCCTCGCCGTCGGTTGTCAACGTGGCCGTCCACGTGTGTAGCCACCTCAGCTCCCGATCCTGCGTGTCATCCTACATGGTGGCACGTCAGCACGTGCGTGGAACATCCAGCCCTAACCTAGATCCAATCTTACATGGACCCAATCCACCATAAGCCAAGCCTCTAATAGTGAGTCCCACCGGCCAGTCCACTATTCCATAGACTCATAAGCCCGTAGACCAATAGACCTGTTCTGTGGGCCCAATCTATAGATCGAGGGACCACATGTCAGTGATTAATCCTTTTCCCTGGGCTAGCCGGAATGCTAGTTTGGATGCCAGAAGATAGGGATTTTTTGCCCCAATCCACGTCGTTTCCACCAGGAAAAAAATCATCGACTCCCCATATCGAGAAAGCTCTGCTCGTCGCGTCGCCTCTCCTTGCAACCACCCCCCGTCTCCACCTCGCTCGCTCGCTACCACCTCCACCGCGAAAAGGGAAAAAATCACCAAATTCTGCGATATCTAGTCGAATATAGCTATATACCAATCCATCTACGAGGGTTTAGAGCCAATTTTTAGTCAAAATTTTTCAAAGAAATAGAGGTTGAGGGGTCGGTAGGAGACGATGGCAGCGCAGGTGGCGGAAGTGGCAAATAGGGGCTCGGTGGGGGCTATCACCACGGCGGTGGCAGGAGGGGTCGGTGTTGGCGTGGCTCAGCCACTCTTGATGATGTCGCTGTGCCTGTACGTGGGCGACCTGGATGGGTCGGTAACAAACTCGTAGTTGGCTCAGCCACTCTTGATGATGTCGCTGTGCCTGTACGTGGGCGACCTGGATGGGTCGGTAACAAACTCGTAGTTGTACAAGCTCTTCAGCTAGGGTGGGGTAGGTGTTGTCCGTAACATTGCAATTTTCCGAGCTTTAAAAATCTTTTTAGCAGTTTAGTGTTAGGAAAATTCACCCAAGACATTTAATTTGAATTTTAGATAAAGCTTAATATGGAATTTCAGTATCAAAATAATTTAATATGGTTAATGTAAACATCAATTATTGTAAAAAAAACTATTTTATTTGGATTCTATGTGCTTGGATATGTTTTCTAGAATTTTTTCGAGTTCATTTGCTATTTTTTAATTGCCATTTGCATTTTTTATATTTTCTAAAAAGGAAAATCTAATTAAAATCTTAGTTAATGCTTTGGGCCGAATCTCTTTGATCTTGGCCCATTTCTCCTTCCCTCTGGCCTAGCACGCTCACGCTTTCCGCTCGCGCAGCCCAGCGCATGCACACGCCACCTAGTCTCACTAACGTGTGGGGCCCGCACGTCAGATCCGTCCCTCGCATCGTGTCTTCGTCCTCGTTGCGCCTAGCTTCGCTGCCGCCATTGTAGCCCGTTGAAGCTTCATACGACAAAGTCGTTTCCAACCGAAAGAATCCTTTGGAGATACGGTTTCTGAATTCTGTTATCCCTCCGCGTTCAAATCTAACAAAATCATATCCCGTATCACCTTCCATCTCCGAGATTCGCTTGTATTCGTCTCGAACTCGTTTAGGTCTCTGCCACCAATACGCCATCCTAGCCTCGCTCGGGCCCTATAAATAGGACCCCGAGGGTCGCCCTTGCCCCTGCATCCCAAAACCCCAAAACACCTCACCCCTCAAGCCCTAGCGCCGTCGCAATCGGAGTTTTAGGGTTTCGGCCATAGCTTCATATTTTTTGAATTGTAACGCCGTCATCGTCGCGCTGCCATCGTTGACCAGGATGTCGTCTTCATCATCGCAAGGGCTACCTCGTGAACCCTTCCCCGTCGCTAGTACCTCTCCGGAGCCCAATTCTGACAACACTCAGTCTTCTCCGCCACTCAAAGCTCGCCGCCGGCCACCACTGTCGTCCTCTTCCACCCGTGAGTGCACCAACGAGTGTGCAATAGCGCCCTCTACCTGTTGGTACCACCCATCGCCAACAAAGCACCGCCGAATGCCGACGACCATGGGGACCCAAGCCCTCGCCGTCGGTTGTCAACGTGGTCGTCCACGTGTGCAGCCACCTCAACTCCCGATCCTGCGTGTCATCCTACGTGGCGGCACGTCAGCACGTGCGTGGAACATCCAGCCCTAACCTAGATCCAATCTTGCATGGACCCAATCCACCATAAGCCAAGCCTCTCAATGTGAGTCCACCAACCAGTCCACTATTCCATATACTCATAAGCCCGTAGACCATTAGATCTATTCCGTGGACCCGGTCTATAGACCGAGGGCCCATATGTCAGTGATTAATCCTTTTTCCCCGGATTTGTTTTAATTCAAAAATTCAGGGTTGGCGTCAGCTCACATCATATTCCAGATTTTTCAATGGAAAAATAATTCAGAACATTCTAGAAAATCCAATTTTGCCTTTTTCTTTAGATTATATCTTCAAAAGGTCATATCTTCTTCATTCGAACTCCAATTGAGCCCATTCAAATTTCTAAATTCATCTAAATTTGAGCTCTATTTTATGAGATTTTTATTTAATTTTTGTATTTTGTTCCTCTCTAGTTTTATTTATTTTGTTTATTTTCTTCGTTTGCGAGTAGATATTGATACTTCGGGGAATTTCGAGAAAGAGGGCGTTCACTAAGACCAAGACCAGTACCAGGACTTGTTCCAAGGCAAGTTATACCTTTGATTATGTTGAACTCAATTTTCTAAAATTACTTTGATTAAAATTATTATATTTACTTTAAGTATTTATTTAAATGCTTTGGGATTAGCCATTCACTAGTTGATTATATCTACCTTGTCTATTGTATTATCATGATATTTTGTCACCCCAGCTTGGTTAATTAATAGTTGGAATTATCATAGCACCAACGTGAGTTGGTTAGACGTGAATAGTATGCTTAGCTATGCAACGAGTCATTCATATCATCTGAGTTGTAAATATAAATTTGACTAAGTGATTATGGAATTTATGTAAAACTGTGTGTTGTGTGTCATTACTCGTTGATGGCATGTGTTGCACTTAACCAACAGGGTGAGACAAGATTTAGACTGAGGCGAGTGAGTGAACTGTGTGATATGGTGGATAAGTGATTGGAAAAATGAGTGGTAAAATAATGAACTTGTGATTGGAATATATGTATATATATATATATATATATATATATATATATATATATATATATATATATATATATGTGTGTGTGTGTGTGTGTGTGTGTGTGTGTGTGACTTAGTTAGAATAGGACAGTGACAGTCTCGTCTTGGTCAATTAAGTATTTAACCATGTGTGCCATTGAACCGGGCCTTTCGTACAACCACATGCCGGATGGAATGGGCCTAACTTAGTAGGTTATAGAATCTAGCTCGACATTGGCTACTCAGGTAGTAGGTTAAGCTATGTGCAAGGGTGGAGGTGTGTTTCTGTCTCTATGGTGATTTACATCAATGGTCGGTTCGCCGTTTCCAGGTCCAGCGGTGTGTGATGGACTAATTCCCTTTATGGGCATTAGTACTGTCAGTAAAACATACCAAGAGTGTCAATGCTTGAGATGAAGTTTCTGAAAGGTTTTGTTATGATTAGTGCTAGCTTTACTGATTGTATCATGTGGGTAAAGTGTACAAGTTCTGCAGAGTGTTAAACAATCTATTCAAATAGTCGCATTCACGGTCATGGACATGTTCGGGGATTTCACACGCGGGTTAGATTTTCATAAAACATTTGGGATGGGATAGCTGTGTGATCTAAGTCCTATGACTATGTAAAATAATTTAACTATGCTTTGTGTTCTTTGCGAAAACAACTGTTTAATTATTACGATTTATTTATTTTAAGTTATGTATTCAATCTATTATTTGTATTCAATTGCAAATGTTGATTTCTTGCAAAATAACCACAGAAGTCATTCCTTTGGAATAAGCCATCATCTATAAATTGTATTATGTGGTATAACTTGCGAGTACGGTTGTGTATTCATGCCTACTATAATCAATCAATAGAAGTGGAGGAGTCTTTGCCTACCTTCGAGGAGGAGTTCTACGAAGGTGCTAATCATTAGGTCTTGATCCCAGTCGGTTGCCCATGTCGAATTGATGGAATTCCGCTGATGTTTATTTGTTATGCTGCTTATTTAACTATTGTTAGCCCTGCGAGGCTTAATAAATGTAAACTCGACCATAATGTCAAAACCCTTATTTATTATTCAAATTAATCGTTTATGTTATTATTCATCTTGTGTGGATCGATATTCATCTATGTTGATATTGTGTGCACTAGCGTGATCCTGGACTAGCGCAGAATACACAGAAGGCCCCGAATTGCATTTTTGGGTCCCCACAGTGTCGATACGCGTCTACGTGAACTTTAGTGGCCCTCGCTCGGCTACGTCTACGTGAACTTTAGCAACCCGATGGATGGTATTGTGATCCCCTCTCCTCTTGTATATCTCTTTATTCGGTTTGGGATTAGGGGACTGGTCGAGGTATGGATGTTGTTGAATCGTGGTATAATCAGATGGGGGGAAGTTTGTGTTTGGTTCAATCCGATAGCAGATGTAAACTTGTTAACATCAATGGTGGTTCGATTAGTTGGTGGTTGATTGGATTTGTTTGGCAACTTGTTGATATTGAAGCGATCATATTGGTCGAAGTCAATGTCTATGTAATTGATTATGTGAATTTGCTGCCAGCATGCAATGTCACTTGGTTTTATTATTTTTGGGGTGGTGGGGAGGATGATTGTGTCATTTGGATTTTTAGTGTTTTGGGAAGTGGGGAGGATGATGCCCAGCAATTGGTTTTGTTGATCCTGGTTTCGTGCTTGTGTTAAAGACTATGGTGTTTAGGCAATCTTTATTACAATTGAATTAACAGGTTGATTTTATGTATTTTTGGTAGCTAGTGACATGGTTGTGCTGTGTACCGGAAGAATTGATGCCTTTCTAATTGGTTGGAAGTTATGGCATTGATGTTCTATACAGCTAGCCTTCAGCTGTTATTGAATTGTTGTGTGGATTAGCTGCGGCATAAATATAATAGGAATGTACATCGGTCTTCACTCAATACCAAAGATAAATCTGGGCACAATCTGAATATCCTAGTCTTAGAGGAGGATATAAGGTGCAACAATATGTAAGGTACATGCAAATGTTGCATAATGTAGATAATGGGTAAATACATTTGGAGTGCATGCTTTTCATTAGAGCAATTGTTAAGCCTCATCAAACTACATCATCCGTCATGAAGATTGTTAGCATTGTTGTTGTACTTTTGTAGTTTTGCTACTAGTTTATTACAGCTAAATGTGGAGCTTATTTGTTTGCTGATTACCTATTCCATTTGACAGCTGCAAGAGCATTGGAAGTGCTGAACTTTGGTCCTATGAACAACAAGCCCATTCTGGTAATGTATTCAAACCATGACCCAAGCAGCCACAGAAGTTGATCTGCAAACATTTTTATCAAGGTACCGTCTCATCTTTTAGTTTGCATTGTCACCCTAAACTGACCATGTCGGACCCGGATTTCATAACCCAGAATCCTCTATGAAAAACACTGCACTACTCCCTGGATCAGTAGGTAGCGCTCACAGGATACATTGCTGAATCATCTCATACATAGCGCAGAGTGAACCATACATGATATTACAAACATTAGAGTTTAAATAGACCGCATCTGGTCAAGTTTACAAAAAGGGGTGTACAAGCCATATGAGTTCATTACATCAAATGCAAAAATGGTAGCGGAAGCAAAAGTGTGAAGCACGTCTCTCCTCAGGCAAGCGACTGGGGTAGCTCATGTACGAACGATAGTAACTAAGGACTTGGAGAATATTAGTTGTACGCAAGCACCGGCAGAGCCAGCTAGACTGGAGCGAGACCTAGACTAGGAAACTAATCTTCTCTTCACCATTGCCTTGTCAATCCACACCTTGATCCTCGTAGTAGGCGTAGTCTCCATGATCCGCGGGTTCCGAGGGTTTGGGGAAAGAGCAAGGATGAGCACAACTTTCGTGCTCACGAGCCAACACAACAGGTGCAATCACTACTACACAAAGGGTCATCACAGACGGTTCGAAACTGTCATCACAGATGGTTTTTGAACCGTCTGAGTTTATATGTTTGTGATGAGATGAGGTCATCATAGACGGTTTTTGAACCGTCTGTGAAAAAGCTATCACAGATGGTTCTAAACAAGAACCGTCTGGCACCAATAGAATCGCCCGAGATGAAGGGTCCCATTTTTGGCCTCACTGGCTGCCCTGTGGCCTGGCTCATCGGCGTCGAGCACGACAAGAGCCGCCCAGAGCTTCCTCTGCTCCAGTTGATTTTGGGGACAAGTATTGTAGCGTATTGTAGCTCGGTCATTAAGCCATAGCGACGTGATTAGGATAGGGTTAGTTAAGGGCTAAGTAGAATGAAAAGTGGGCCTAGTGCAGTTAAGTAAAGAGTAATTAGACACTAAGTTACACATTGAGTGTATGACATATGGGCCCCATTCTAAAGTGCATAGTATGAACTTAGTCAATAGATCAACACAATGGCATGTGGACTGTGGTCTTTGCACTATTTACATGGACCAAGTCCATGATGGTTGGGGCCCACCTATCATTGATTGTGGCATTTTTCAAATGAAAAATAAATCAAAAAGAAAATAAAAACCCACAAGTCTCACCTGTCAGTGTGAGGAATCTCTCTTCCATATTATTTTCAGGGATTTAATTGGATTTACAACTTCGGAGAGCCCGTTCTCTCTTGTTTTAAATCCAATTGAACGATTCTTAATTCTAAATTCAAATCCTACCCAATTGATCAGAAATAATCCATTTTGCAATTCATTTGAATTTTTTAAGGCAATTTGAATTTTCAAATGTTTAATTAAATAAGTAAAATAAAAGCTCTACTAAAATGAAACCTTGTGACCCTGATAAAACATAAGGTTTCCATGATCAGTGATCAACATCAGTTAGTGCTAAAGTTAAAATAATGCATTTAGCCGAATTCTTTGGTTGCAACTTAGGTTAAAATCATTAACCTTGTCTATGTTCAAACAAACAATGGGCCAACCCTTTAACAAGAGATTGCGTAGTAAGTAAACTAACTAAAAAGTAAAACTAAAGTGATCAACTTAGGTAGTTAGAATCTAAGGTGATATAGTCATGTTTAGGTGTATACATACATACATGATCCAATGACCAGTAGGCCCTAGGCCATTGTCATACAATGATAATCGATAGTAACGACAATACATCAACGACATGTACACTCACGAGTAGGGTAGTAATAAGGTAATGCATTGTAAGAACATACACTTACAAGTAGGCCCTTACCAAATTATCGAATAGGTAAAGTAATCACTATAGTTGTCATCTAACTAGGATTGTGATATGTCACCGACACTTACCTATACAATAAATAGTAATACTAAGTGTTTAGTTAAGCAATTCGCTAGTGATTAAGTTATCCATAAACAATTCTCTAGTGATTAAGTTATCCATAATCATTATACTTGATGAGTCGTGAAGGTTAGTAGTAGCTATGTCACGACCTCATGCTAGTTAGACCGAACCAAAGACGATAGGGTAAATGACTGAATAAGAAGTAGATGGATGAAAACACATAGGTCTTACATAGGGAATGAGTAGTTATCTGCTTAACAAGAAGTAGTTATTAGCGAAAGCTAGCTATAACTAGAGGTCAACCTAGTGTGATAGGTTTACTTTGGTGTATACCAAGCCACACAAGTAATGAGACTAAGTAAAGATCACGTCAAGGATGAAACCCAACCCGCAGACACCACTAAAGATGTAAGACTGGTAACTAGCTAATGCTTGGAAGTTCTAGCTAAGGCTCATGAAACTTTCTTGATAAATATAAAATAATAAAAGGAATTATTAAGTGAACTAGGTCTCGTGTGTCTGTGAGACTTATGTCTACCCTATGCAAACCCTGAACCTATGCATAGGTCTCTCACCTGGCATTCATGGAACTTCCTCGATAAATAAGAAATAATAACAAAAGAAATAATTAGATTAGTTAGGTGCCACGTGTCAGCAGCAATGATATGTCCCCAAGTGGATGACAGTAGTTTAACCATCAATCAACATCACATTGGATCTATCTATCACCCACCACTACCCGCTTCCAGCCGAAGTACAATTCGTAACCCAAATATGTATCAACGAATCCTGTCTCATGAGGTAATCGCCCACATTCTAAATATCCATGGAGGTACTTAATTCTGTCAGAAGTATTTCCTTCATCAACTTCTTTTGGATATACTTCATCTGAAGTATTTCTTTCATCAACTTGCTCTGGATGTATTCCGTCTGAAGTATTTCCTTCATCAACTCCAGATGAGTATGTTTGGTTTCATCTGGAGTACTCCCTTCTTTCAAGATGCCATTAGATATGTTTTAGTTTAGTTTGAAATGTTAACTTCTTCAAACACGCCTAGATTTGTTGACTTTTATTGAAGTGTTTCCTTTGTTACTTGCCTTTGGATTTCATGTGGTTACTTTCAAACGTTCTTGGGTTCGATCGTACTTTGCATAGTTAGAATTTGAAGCCATGACGGAACAACAGTTCGAGCAGGAGCAAAAACAAGACCAAGGTTATCAGAACATTGAGCAAGGTGAGTGGACACTTTGATTATATTGAACCTACTTTTGAAATACAATTATATTGATTTAAATTATAAAATTGCATTGCTATGATTTATACAACTATGTTGATCTAGCTCACAGTTAATACCTTAATGATAATTGAATATAACCTTCCTATCCTTGAACTTGGGAGCTATCCTTTGTCACCCTAGTAATAATGTATACATGACTAGTTAATAAGTATATATCTAAGTATCATGCTTAGCCTTGCTTAGATACATTGACATGTGGGCAATGATTTGCTCTAACAACTTTCAAAAGTCAAAACTGGATTTGGGCAGTCGAGGCTAGAGCCTGGCTGGTATGTTGAAAAGAGAAAGAGATTTCAAAAGAGAAAACCTGAAAACTGTTTTTTAGACTTGGGCTGGTGGAAAGAGTGATGGATGCGTAAGGGAGTACGCTAGAATGGGTATCGGGAAGACCACCAAGTTGATTAAGGACCGGTTCCTGTGATGACCTCTCGTGCACTAACAGTACAACCACAAGTCTACCATATGTAGGACCTGGCTCACTAATTTGCTTCGTCCTAGCGTTGCTTCATCATCCTGCGAACGTGGCATGGATAAGTCCACTACGGTGCAAGGAGGGAGCCTCTGGGGGGCGTTGCAATAGTGGTGAAACCTTACGGGTGGGGTTGCGTTGGGGCGGGGCACTGTAAAGGCTTTCTGATGATCTTCTTAGTTTCACACTTATGACAACGTGTTGACATTAAAATATGATTGTATGTGTGGATAAAGTTGTGCGCCCTCTACAGAGTGTAAAACTGTCCGGATAGCCATGCCCACAGTCATGGGCTATGTCGAGAACTTGCTTGATTAGAGTTTAAGTTTTACAAAATGATTTTATGGATGGGATGAAAAGTCAGGTTCGAACCCTAGGATTTGAATTGTAATGGTTAGAGCCAGTGGAAAGTATTGGGTGCATACAACCACGATATTCGCAAGGTGGATGCGGTTCAGGATTCGCGGACAGGTACATCCTGGAAATTGGTGGGGGAATGTGCTCTTGGGATCAAGGGTGGTACAGCCACAAGATTTGAGGGTTTAGCCGCCTAGGATTTGAGGGTGGTCCAACCCGCGGGAGTCAGGGGGATGTGACCTAAGTTTCGCCGGGTGGTGTAGCAGGAGAGTCGCCAGAGGCATTCAGCCTGGAATTTCCGGGTGGTTGTAACCTTGGGATCGCCGGGTGGATGTAGCCCTAGAAAATGGTATAGTATGAGGTGAATAGAACTGATATATATGTGTGAATGGATGGAACCTTTGGGTATTGTTCTCTACTAGAGGTGAATGGAACATTCACTACTATTACACAAAACACTAGATTTCATTAAAACTTGGTTTAGTCAAAATGCTAGGTTTCAAGATTTCCTACTACTTAATCTATTTCAATAAGTGACTTTACGCAAACAAAAGAATCACAAGTCATTCCTTTGATCAGCCTTGCATATTATATAATTGCATTCTGTGTGTTAGCTCGCGAATACGGTTGTGTACTCATACTCGCTCACTATTATTATTCAGTAAGTATAGAAGAAGAAGGCCATGTGAGCACTTATGAGCATTCGTCAAGACTAGAAATCAAGAAGGCCAAGAACTAGGTCGCGGGCCCCAATCGATTTCTTGTGGGTATATCGTGAGGGTTCCACATGTTACACTTTAAATTCCGCTTCCACTTCTGATTCTTTAAAGATATTTAGCCTGCCCGGCCATTATGAAAGTCAAAAGTCAAAATGTATATTTACGCTTTGTTTATTATTATACAATAACTTTACATTTTCATGACGTGTATTTGATATCCAATGATGCAACTGTGAGCACTAGGTATTGATCCAGGGACCGGTGCTGTGAACATAGAAAATTTTAAATTACAAATTTGGGGCCTGACACCACTATGTCTAGTAATCTTTTGACAAGTTTAGGAAACTCGGTACACATATTAAGTTCACAAGAGTTTGCACGGAGATGTGATTAGCATTGGATATTCCCTTTTTTTCCCCATTGATCCAGTCTATCTCATATCAAAATTCTGACTTTGTTCTAACTTCTAAGATAAAGGAAGAAGGTAGAGCTAATTGGATCCTCACGGGAGCCAAGTGCTTAAAGCATTTTATACTGTATATTTAAATTCCGTCGCTAAATCTGTTTGTTTGTGCTACCTTCTTTATTAATTACATAGGTAGTCCTCCTGTCTGTTGTTAAAAAAAAACATTCTTACTTCTATCTCTTCCATATAATGAATGATCTTAATTGATTAGCCATCACATGATTAAATCTCCTGATAATTCGTTGTTCCTACGTGCCACGCATGTTTTGCAGATTGAGATTCCAGTACTACCTGTGTGTCGTACGGTAAGCTTAAGCTAGGCCAGTTGAAGGGGAAAAATCAATCCCACTTGTACTAGGAGGTACATGCACTATCCTCAGCCTCCACGCAGCTTTGGGATTCGTGCCCCCTTGGGAAAGCGATACGTTTTGCATGTCACATTAGCCGCACTTAACGGTGGTGCACTTCGCTGGAAGCCATGGTATAGGTCGAGAAGGAAAGAAGAGAGACAAGGAGGACGACTATGGTATGGTTTATATATATGACCGATTAGAGGATGGCTCAGTTAAAAAAAACGAGGCATTCAGTCCTACAGAGTTGGGTAATATCTCACTCTGGCACGCCTCTCGATGCACTTTAGGTGGTGTAGATACTGCAAATACTTCCACGTATGTACATGTGCAAAAACCAATTCCGTCAGCGGTTTAATTCAACTATTTACTTGCATTTTGTAGTGTTATCCTGGGAGCTAGATACATTGAATGGTAGTTAATTAGTTATTAGTTACATAAAACAGAGTTATGTTTTTAGTTTAAAATTGAGCCTACATCACACGTGACGTGCGATGATCGTGAATTCATGCTCGTTCTTTTCCCCTTGAATTTCTTTTCCACGGCCTCTAATTTCCGCCTCAGTGGACCATAAAGCCAAGATGACGTCGGATGTCACGCGCACATCGCTAATTTAGGTGACATAAGAAACGCTTTCTAAAACGCACTTGAAACAAAATCCTTAGTCATACTACAGGAATTATGCGATAGCTTGACGAGATCATCCCAATTACATATTTTTTGGGGGACTTATCTGTAAATTAGCCTCGATCCAGTTGACGTATGGGCCGGGCCGGCTGGAGGGGGAAGGTCGGGATCTGAGGGGAATCTTCATTGGATCTACCTCCCTGCTGCCTGGCCTGCTGACAGCCGCCGCTATCGCGGATCGCCTATAGCTGTGCCTGCACGACATAAATTCATTTGCACATAGAACTATTTTGTCAATTCAAACGACAACATAAATTTATTTTTATAAATTTATTAAATAAGTGTTTATTTCTGTAATTTTATTAAAAATATATATTATTTAAAATAAATTCTTCTACTTTGCATGTGGACATCCTGGATTGCATCTTGGGTAACTCCGTCTGCTAGTCTTACCTTCTTTTTTTTTTTTTCATTTGCACAACATGCCGTGGTATATTGTCATAATACTCTTGCCAGATTGTATTTTAGTATATGCAAAGTTGACTAATAAATAGACAAATAACAATAATTATAGAGTAAAGACCTTAAGGTCAAAGCTTACAATTAATATCTCAGAAGACAAATAGCTCAATAAAGTCTGCAATGAGCAAGCGGAATAACTTCAGTGAAGCCCATCCATATCCCCACAGGCAATCGACTGGGGTAGCGCGACCTAGTTCTCCACGATCCTTGAAGTAGACCTTGTTGACTGACATTCCTCCACTTCTGTTGATTGATTATAGAAAGCATGAGTACACAACCGTACTCGCAAGTCATACTACAGAATGCAATTTATAGATGATGGCTTATTCCAAAGGAATGGTTTCTGTGATTCTTTTGCAGAAATGCAATATTTACAATTGAATACAAATAATAGATTGAAAGCATAATTCAAAACAAATAAACAATATTAATTTGATATTTATTTTCATAAATGACACACAATCTAAATAAGTTATTCACACAGCTGCACAAGTTATCTCACACAGCTGCACAAGTTATCTCACACAGCTGACCCTTCCCAATTGTTTTATGAAAATCTACCCCTCGTGTGAAATCCCTGAGCATGTCCATGACCGCGGATGTGACTATTCGAATAGATTGATTAACACTCTGCAGAGGTTGTACACTTTACCCACAATATACAATTAACTCATCATGTCTGCCATGACTGGCCATACGAAAGTATGCGATTGAGCAATCATAACAAAATATTTTAGAAACTTCATCTTAAACATTGACACTCCTGATGTACTTTACTGTCGTCCAACCGATATACATAGCGTTTGGTACAACACACACCGTTGGACAGGGATGCGGCGAACCGTCCCGCAATGTGACCTATCTTGAAGTCCACACCTCCACCCATCACACAGCTAACCTACAACATGAGTTGTCAATGGCAAAATTCCATAACCTACTAAGTTAGGCCTGTCCCATACCAGACATATGGTTGTACAGTAAAGCTCAGTTCAATGGCGCACAAAGTTGAGTCCTTAATTGACCAAGGCAAGACTTCTAATTTCTAACTAAGTCACATAGATTATCATTCCCAGCACACAGCTCCACCCTATCACATAGTATCCACCACTTGCCTCAGTCTAAATCTTTTCCCACCCTGTTAGTTAGTTCAACATGTACATACCATCAACGAGTAATAGAACACAACACACACAGTTTTATCACACAGTTCCATAATCACTTAGTCAAGTTTATACTTGCAACTCACATGAAATGATGACTCGTTGCATGGCTATGCAATCTACTCGTATCTAACCAACCCACGTTGGTGCTATGATAATACCAACTAATAATGAACCAACCTAGGGTGACAAAAGAATATGGCATAACAATAGACAAGGTGGATATAACAATTTGGATTAGTAATTAAACCCAAAAGTATTTAAATAAATACTTAAAATAGAATGCAATAATTTGAATCAAAGTATTTTGAAAAAGTGGGTTCAATATGATCAAAGGTATAACTTTCCTTGGAATAGGTTTAGGTACTGATCTTGATCTTGAGGCACTCCTCCTCCTTTAAAAGTCCCCGAAGAGTTAACGTCTACTCGCAAACGAATAAATAAGCAAAATAAATAAATAACATAGGCAAAACAAACTCCAAAAATTAAATAAAAATTTATAAATAAATAGATCTCGAATTTATATGAATTTAGAAATTTGAATGGGCTCAATCGGAGTTCAAATGCAAAAGATATGGGCTTTGGAAGATTGAGTCTAAAGAAAACACCCTAAATTGGAATTTCTAGAATTTCCAAATTATTTTCCTATTGAAAAATCCAGAATAATGACATCGGCTGACGTCAGCAAGGGATTTCCAAATAAAAAAAAATCCAAAAAAATGGCAGAGAGGCTAACTATGTTGCACAAAGAGGGCTATACAAAGGATCTAGCGCCACACTACAACACAGGACGCAATTTCCGGTACGCGCTACAACACAATAATGCTATATCATACTTCGTAATAATGCGTCTCAAATTGACTGTACCTACATATGTAATTCTATTTTTGCAGTACCGCCAGCAAAAACAAGATCACCTATGTGCATTCTACATTTGCCATCATATGCGGCAATTGGTTAGTGCTAAGATGAAGGATCCCGAGGTTTGTTAATTTTGAAATAATTATTTCTTAAATATAAATCTAAAAATATATATACTTACTACTTTACTCATGCTAGCGACAGGACATAACCATAGATTTAGATGCACTCGCTATGAAAGAGGTCTTGGAGGTTCGAGGGACGCTCTGCGCCTTCATCAAGATGGAGATCGTTAACGTCAACAGAGAGTTTCACTATGTCGACACCGTTGAACGACCTTAAAAATATTGATTCAATTGTAATTCATCATTTTGAGTAGTTGTAATTCAAATGTAAATCTAGCGACAATATATACTTGAACATAATCTTTTGTGATTGATTTTGAGTTTTAAATGATCACTTTGAGTTGTGTCAACAATTGATTCATCTGTGTGATGTATCTGATTTCTGCTAGCTTGCTAGTTTTCAGAGGGCATGGCTAGCAATTCCTGAGGCTAGCCGAGAATAATAAAAAATAATTAGGTATAAATGAACTATCACAGACGATTTTTGGTTGGAACCGTTAGTGAAGGGGCACTATCACAGACGGTTTCAACCAACAACCGTCTGTGATACGCTTATATCACAGACATTTCTATTTACAAACCATCTGTGATATCCGACATATCACAGACGGTTTGTAAATAGAACCGTCCGTGATACACTATGTATCATAGACGGTTCTTGGTTGAAACCGTCTGTGATAGTGCCCCTTCACAGACGGTTTCAACTAAAAACCGTCTCTGTTGATCCTTGTCACAGACGGTTCCAAAACCGTCTGTGATAACCAACTGTTATCACAGACATAAAACTTCAGACGGTTCAAAAATTGTCTGTGATGATGGTTCCGAACCGTCTGTGATGTACTTTTCTGTAGTAGTGGACGGAGGGAAATACATCTCAAGACGATATAGAGTCGTCACCACCGCGGCCTGCAGAGCATCTAGTCCTTCGGGATCGATGACCCTTTGAGCAATTGAGTTAAAGAAATAACACAGCCTCATGATTGCCACTCGGACCTTATTCGGCAAAATACTTCTAATTGCAACAGGAAGCATTTTTGTCAGCAGCACATGACAATCATAACACTTCATACCAATTAATTTTAAATCTTCTATAAAAACAAGTTTCTTTATGCTGGCGGAGTAACCGGACGAAACTTTCACATCATGTAAGATCTGACACAATTCCTTTCTCTCGGCCTTGGACGAAGTGTAGTAAGTTGGGGGAAGGTACGTGTTGGAAATATGCCCTGGAGGCAATAATAGAGATGATGATATTTCATTATGTTCATGATTTTGACAATATGTTATTGTGTTCCTTGAATGAATCATCAGTTATAGATCAATAAGTATGTGACTTGTTGGTAGAACTCTTTAACTTACATGATGTCATTCTAAATGTATCTCTAGTCGGATGTCACTGGTCGGAACACCAGTGACTCTATGACCATCACATGTATTGATTGATGACCATGTTTCACCGGTCATGGATATGGAGATATCGAATCAATAATGTGAGCATATGTTAGAGAACATGGGGTTGGATAGACCCATCATTGAGACACTATTGAGATTGTTATGAATCTATGTGTCATTAGTTGGTCTCAAGTAATGATGATGCATAAATCCTTAGACCTGAGATCAACATAGTTTCCTACATGTATAATAGCACTCTTAGGGGTTGTCAAACGCTTCTCGTAACTGGGTAGTTATAAAGGTAGCTTTCGGGAATGCTATGAAACATGCGGAGGATGTGACTGGTCAAGATGGGATTTACCCCTCCTAACATAACAGGAGAGATGTCTCTAGGCCCCTCGTGGTGATCGGATAAATAAAGTGCATGGCCATGCCACTAGTGGTCGAAGTGTCGACCACATGAAGTTATCCGACACTCGATCGAGAAAGTATTGAACAGTCCATGGATGACACAACATCTCACCAGGAGTTCAACCAGACATCGTGAGGCAAAGGGAGAATGCATGAGTAGGTCGCTTAGTTCAATCAGCTACAGACTAGTCATATGGAGATACGAGCTGGTTGTAGACTGATCGAACGTAATCACAGAATGGTAAGAACCTGGTCGTAAGGAGTTATGAACTGCGGGATCAAATACGACCTGGTCGTATGGAGATACGAACTGATCGTAAGTGATGAGGACCTGGTCGTAGATCATATTACATCAAAGTTCGTCTGATATATTCTATGTGTATTTGGGAATCGTTATGTGCTGCTAGGTACCGCTAACGACTGGTGGTCGAAAAATGGTTTCCGAGTCATAACCGATTACACATGAACCTGCAGGGTCGCACACTTAAAGGGATAGGATTTGATTTGGATGGTGATCCGAATTCATATAGGCCACGAGTTCCTAATGGGTCTCAAGTTCGAGACCCATCATGGATGCCTATATATAGAGGGGCGGTGGCATAGGGTTGTGATGATTTTCGGATGATCTTTGGAAGAACTCCCGAAACCCTAATAGCCACGCCTTCTGAACCACGTCGCCGGTGCTAGCACTCCAGTGTGTGGTGATCCTGCCTTATACGTGTCGATACCTCGGAGGTGTTGTTGTAAAGCATCAACACTAGGACAATCCACAACTCGTGACGATCACTAGAGTCGGAGGAGAAGTCGCGCGGCGAGTACGACCACTCGAAGGAGGAGACGCGTCGTGAGTACGATCACGACTACATCAACTCGCTACAACGACTCTACTTCCGCTACGAGTCGGCACGTCTAGCGGTAATCTTGTGATCTATTACTAGCGGAGGTTCCTTGGTTGCGCGGTAAATTTTTGTTTGTGTTATCATAGCCTTGCCCGTAACCCTACAGTACATTCGTCCTTTATCGATCTTTTTCGGTGCTAACTCGGTCCTTATGTTCATATCAACTGAGTCACGTCGTGCGTTGACACCATCCTTTGTTTTGTCACGATTGTTCAGTAAGAGACCAATCAAGCTTTCATATACATTCTTCTCCATGTGCATGACGTCGATGCAATGGTGAACTTATAAGTGCTCTCAATATGGTAAGTCCCAAAAAAATTGATCGTTTCTTTCAGATGTTCTTCTGATGGGTCCTCAATTTATGTCCCTTTCCAAGCACAACATCAATATGCTTAATCATATCATAGACCTCTTTCCCTTTAAAAGCCCTTAGAGGTGAACCGTCCTCCTTATTTCTGTCGAATTGTTTCTTCATCTTGCAGTATGGGTGATACCTGGGAAGGAACCTACGGTGACAAATGTACACAATTTTACACGAGTTGTTCAACCACACATTCTCGGTATCATGTAAGCAGTGCGGGCATGCTTTGTCTCCTTTTGTATTGAACCCCAACAGGTTACCTAGGGTAGGAAAATATTTGATGGTGCAGAACAACATGGTGTGTAAAGTGAAGTTCTCTCGTTTGTACGCATCTCATACCTGTACCCCTTCGTTTCACAGTGTCACAAGACCTTCCTGCAATGGTGCTAGGTACACATCAATATCGTTTCCAGGTTGCTTCGGCCCTTAGATAAGTAGTGACATCAAAATGTACTTCCACTTCATACATAGCTAAGGAGGAAGGTTGTACATACATAGATTCACGGGTTAGGTGCTATGCTGGCTGCTCATGCTACCGAAAGGATTCATTTCATCTGTACTCAATCCAAACCTTATATTCCTTAGTTCTACACCAAAGTCTTCGACGCTCCTATCAAAGTTTCTCCACTAGGCAAAATCAGCATGGTATCTTATCTTTCTATCTTTCTTATGCTCCTCCGAGTGCCAATTCAGCAATCTTGCCTCCTTTTGGTTCAGAAATAAACGCTTCAAATGGGGAATTATAGGCAGATACCACAACACCTCGACGCCCTCGCCGTCATTGGAGTGATTCTTACGCTTGTATTGGGATGCTTTGCAAACTGGACATATGTGCATGTCTGCATACTCTCGTTCGGGTATGTATGTATTCTTTCTACTTTCATTCCCAATGGACAAAGAAACTTCTTGGCTTAGTAGGTGGTTCTAGGCAACACGTTTCCTTCTGAAAGGATGTCCGCTAGGAGACCTACTAACGTCGTGAAACTATTGTTGGACCAACTATTGCTTGCCTAAAAATTTCATCAGTTCAAGCACGAATGACAACCTTGTGTCAATACCATTTGATCCACCATTGTTCTGACCACTAGCATCATCATTTGTACTTCCTTTATTCAAATCTACATTTTCCTCGGCCCTTAGCCCGAGCATATCAAACATTTGGTCGCCCGTGATGTACACATCATTTCCATCCACATTAGCAGGGTTGGGTAGATCAACTTGGGGAATAGCAAAACTTGCCCCTTGACTAGCCCATATGAGAGTGTGCGTGGAGTTATCGCAAGGACTACCTAGTTCTTGCCATTGTGATGTTTCTGCCTATTCACTACTAGGATCAACATGAAAGGATGGGTGTGGAGGACTCACAGACTGACAGTGCGAAGCACTAGTAATTCCACTGCAAATAGTTGATAAGTTTTTTTTGCCTATACACTATAGTGATGAACTAATAAACCAACTTGCTATCCATGTTTACATCAAACAACCCCAGAAGTTTTGCATCGGTACATATCCTAACTTGTGTTCCTGTCTTACCATCAAAGTACCATATCAAAGCATCATGCGCTGACCCCTAATTTGACTTCCGTTTCAAGTTATGTTGGACCGAAAAGGCGACTAGAGGGGGGGGGGTGAATAGGAGCACGCTCACTTTTTCACAAATTATGAACTCAATACAATTTCACTCCAGTAGCTATTAGAAAGCTATGAAGATCAATATACCAAGACAAATGGAAGACTAGTATTGAATCCAATAAAACCCTAAGCAATGCGACAATAATCGGCAAGAATCAAAGCAACACAATCATGGCGGTCGACCTCAGTAGTGAACCGGTCGGACCGATTGCGGGCGGTCGGACCATTATTATCTTGGCGGTCGGACCGCTCAAATCGGTCGGACCGGTGGTGACGGGCGGTCGGACCGGCGATCTGAACCGATCAAACAAGTAAAATCACCGATGACGAAGTTGCAATTAGGTCTAACTTTTGATTCTCAACTCCAAACTTCACGAAACTTTGCACACACCTTCTCTATGCTATTGAGGACCTATTCCAATCGAATATTATGATAATTCTTGGAACGATCTTGAGCAATTGTCAATTGATTAATGAAGGTCTAAAACGGGCAAGAACGAAAACTTGATCCTAAAGCTTGTTCGTGAGAGATTGATGATCAAGATGATGCTAGATAGATTCAAACATATCACAGCAATCTAATTCACGTGAAATAATCAATCACAAACTCGCGGATCAAAGAAATCCCTAAAAACACGAAATTGAAAGCAAGAACGAAAAGAGACTTATCTCAAGCAAACCTTGCATAGATTGATTTCGTGGTTGATGCTGGATTACATCCACACCATCATGGATCAGTAGACAATCAAGGATCACGAAATTCACCACACACCATCAAGAGCCCTAGCCTCCACCTCAACTCCCCTAAAGACAATTAGGGTTTGAAACACAAAGAGGCGAGAGAGATTGAGGTGCAGCCACCATCTCCTCCTATTTATAGTGGAGGCCTAAAACTCTTAGGGTTTGACTTAATTGGGCTCCCGTTAAGGCCCACTAACAAACGGGTCACACACGCACGCTTCGCAAAGCACCGTCTTTAACCTTTTGACCTAAAACAGCTTCACCATGCGTCATGGATTTGCCAATAGGTCACCATTGTCCATCTTGTGTCACGCTTGAGTCGTTGACCCCACCCGCATCGTCGATCGCTCGACCTCAACTCTTCAAGTCTAGTCCCGATTCTCCTCGCCGTTGACCGTCGTTGACCACCAAGCTACCGCACAACCACGCATAAGCAAACACGAATTCGGGAACAAGTTCTTCACAACTTGACCCATGTTAGTCAAAACATGCATCATGCAAATCATATGCCACAATACCAATGACTTTGACCTAACAAAAAACATCGCCACGGTTGGCCGACGTTCAAGTAGAAACCGGTCCGACCGCTCGGGTGAGCGGTCGGACCGACTCCTTGGCCGGTCGGACCGCTCCTCGTGAGCGGTCGGACCGCCTTGGGACTTAGCGAAATTCAAGCTCCCAAATTCAAACCTTCGAAACTTTAAACCAATAGAACTTCTTACTGGAGACTCCAAAAATTATGAGACCAAGTGCATTGGGATCCCCTCACTTGCCTACAACACCTATTTTTGGCCCAGCTCGTTTTGAACACTTTTGGTCATCGCCGGTCCGACCGCCCCACATGGCCGGTCCGACCGATTTGGGACCGGTCGGACCGCCGTGCAAGGACCGGTCGGACCGCCCCTGTCCAGAATACCTGTAGCTTTGTCGAAAACACGTGAAACTACAAACCGTAAACGCCATTGCCAATTGTCACATCATCCTAAGATCTGGAGCATATCCCCATGAAATCCACAATCTCCCCCTTGATGAACACATTGGCAATTATCCAGAAAATGTAAGTAAGAGGTTTGAAAAGGAGTTTACTCGCAGTTTTCGCACAAAGTCACAACTTGGTCCATAAGCAAGAAAAAACAATGTAAATGACCAAGCTGGCATCAGAATAGTATAGGCATGTGAGACAAGGCAAAAGTAAGCATAAAAACTTTGACTTCCAGAAAAGGGTCAAAAATCTCACATAAGGTCCATATGAAAGAACAATTGTTTAATTGACCTATGATCATTGTGAGGATAAAAGAATGCAATTCAAGTTCAGAAAATTCAATAAAACAATAAGAATGCAACTCAATAACTCCCCCTCACTATGATCCTCAAATTTCAAATTTTCAGTTTCTCCCCTTTGTACAAACTTCTCCCCCAGTAAAGAAATATATTCTCATTAACACATCTTCTCTTCTTATTTAACAAATCTTCTCCCCCTTTGACAATGGATTCATCAAGGAATCACACCTTCCTCTCATCCAGAGATAATAAATATAGAATAAAGGAAGAAGCAGAAACAAAAGAAGCATAAAGAGGAATATGCATGAAATGCAATGGAGTGGCTTCAATTTTTGTATTTTTCAATTTTTTGATTATAAGAAGCTTTGGAGATTACCCAAAAGAACAAGCTAGTATCTCTAATATTGCACAAACAGCATATCAAGCCTGACAGCGCTAGCAAGATCATGGTAAGACATATATATCAAAGCTAAGCACAAAGGCTCAAAAGTAAAGCAGTAGATTTGATCAATTTAAGCAACGCTTCAAATTCAAACAAGTTCATCAACAGGGATCCTAAAGTGAAATTGGCCATGTCAAAATGTCAAAGTGAGATCAAAAATCTAACAAAGACCACATTAAGAGTCAATCAAGTCCCGTATTGAATCATTTTGCTCAATATTTTGTAAACGCCCATTTGTCAACATTTTTCTCATTTGCATTGAATATTGAAGTTGACTAATGATCTAACTTAGTGACCAGATCCTGGACTAGGAGCCATCCACAAACTCATCCTAAGCTTCGACCAGAAGTTTATTAAAGGTATATCTTAGTAAAGAAGATCCTGGACTAGGA
The DNA here is from genome assembly GCA_036346395.1 of Hsuehochloa calcarea. NCBI lineage: Eukaryota > Viridiplantae > Streptophyta > Magnoliopsida > Poales > Poaceae > Hsuehochloa > Hsuehochloa calcarea. The sequence goes on along the minus strand of CM070596.1, from coordinate 15,608,026 downwards.
GCCATCCACAAACTCTTTCTAAGCTTCTACCGGGGCGACAAATCTTGAGGTTCATGTCATTTCTGACAAGCAGTCCCCATGAGATCGTCTGGTTCATCAAACTATCTCCAAGTTCATGTCATTTGACAAACAGTCTCGTAAGAATAGTTTGGCACAATTTCAGCATAAGACAATTTTGATTTTCATTTTTCACATGAGCAGTTATAGAATCTCAAGAACACAAAAGCTCAAGTAATGGTCAATTTTAGATCAAAGAGCTAACAAAGCAATTCTGACAGGGCCAATGTCACAAGAGGAGCACTAATTGCGCAACTCGCTAAAACATCCACAAATTACAATTTCTTAGTTTGAGTTGTTTAAAAGGTTCTAGCTCATATAGCAAAGACTTAGCTACACATGTAAAAGCATGATAATTCTAGCAAGTCAAAGAACTAGACATGACATTGAGCAAGAATTGAAATACAAAAGCTCTAAAGGGTAATAGGCAAAGCTTCATCAATTTTTTTTTAAAAAAAATAAGCAGAAAACCTTATATTACAATGCATCTTTTTGGATTTTTCATACCACTTGTTGTAACCACTTGTTGGATTTTTCATATGAATGCAATATGACACAATGAGATTCAATTAAAAAGCCTAAAAACCTAAAGAGTTCAAAAAGATCACTAAGTTCAGAAAAAGAACAATAAAAGATCAAAAGAACAAGGAAAGATCAGAAAAGATCAAACTCCCCCTCAAACCAACCCATAAGGATAAATAACGCCTAACTCGCTTCTTAAGGAGGAAAATCTGGTTTGATCTAAAGGCTTGGTAAGAATATCTGCCAATTGAGCGTCGGACTCTACGAAGTGCATCACAATATCACCTTTTTCAACATGATCTTTAAGGAAGTGAAAGCGAATGTCTATGTGTTTAGTCCTAGAATGTTGCACTGGGTTTTTAGCAATATTAATAGCAGAAGTGTTATCACAGAAAAGAGGAACACTAGCAAAGTTTAACCCATAATCTTTCAAAGTGGACGTCATCCACAAAATCTGGCTACAACAACTAGCGTGACTACATACTCCGCCTCAAAGATGGATTGTGCAATGTAAGACCGCTTCCTAGAAGACCAAGATACAAGAGAAGTGCCTAGGAAGTGACAGTGCTCGAGGTACTCTTCCTATCTAACCGACAGCCCGCAAAATCAGAATCTGAAAAACCTCTAATGGACAAAGCTGAAGAGCAGGAATACCAAATGCTATATAAGAGGGTGGAGTGTAAATACCTGAATATGCGCTTAACGGCTTGGCGATGGGAAGTTCTCGGAGACGCCTGAAATCTTGCACAAAGGCATACCGTGAAGTGAATGTCCGGTCTCGAGGCCGTCAAATATAGAAGGGAGCCGATCATGCTGCGGTACTCACGTTGATCCACGACTTCTCCTTCCTCATCTGGATCCAAAACAGTCGAAGTTGCCATGGGAGTGGAAATTGGCTTGCAGTCACCCATGTTGAAGCGTTTGAGTAGATCTTTAGTGTACTTTGTCTGATGGATGAAAGTTCCTTCCTTGCATTGCTTGATTTGAAGTCCCAAAAAGTAATTAAGCTCTCCCATCATACTCATATCAAATTCCCTGGACATAGTGTCAGAAAATCTGGAAACAAGAGCATTAGAGGAACCACCAAAGATAATATCATCCACATAAATTTGAGCAAGCAAGAAGTCATTTCCACGCCTAAGAATAAATAGAGTTTTATCCACTTTACCCATCTCAAAATTATTTTTAAGCAAGAAAGTCTTAAGTCTATCATACCAGGCTCTAGGGGCTTGTTTAAGACCATACAATGCTTTAGATAGCTTGAAAACACGATTTGGATATTTGGGATCCTCAAAGCCAGGGGGTTGCTTAACATACACTTCCTCATCTATGAAACCATTTAAAAAGGCACTTTTAACATCCATTTGATATAATTTAAAACCTTTTGAAGCAGCAAATGCAAGCAGAATGCGAATGGCTTCTAGTCTAGCAACAGGAGCAAATGTCTCATCAAAATCTAACCCCTCAACTTGGCTGAAACCACGAGCTACCAATCTGCTTTATTTCTAATCACGAACCATCCTCACCTTGTTTATTCTTAAACACCCAACGGGTTCCTATAACATTATGACCACTAGGAGGTTCTACTAGGTTCCAAACTTTGTTTCTTTCAAAATTCTCTAACTCCTCATGCATGGCATTTACCTAGCTAGAATCAGATAAAGCATGTGATATATCGCGGGGTTCAAAAGAAGTAACAAAAGCCGAATGAGAGTAGAGATTTGGATCATTATACCTGGAGCGAGTGACTCGCTCATGTAGATTACCTATTATCCATTAGGAGGATCTTTGTCTCTGAATGCGAAGTGGGCGCCGGGTGAGATGTCGTTTGTTCGACCTCCGCAGTATGCTGATGATGATGATGCGGCAGAGCCTCAGCGAAGGTGAAGTAGGCGTAGCGTGTTCTTGTATCAATATGGGCGCCTCGGCAGAAGCAGATGAGGAATGACATTAGCCGTCCTCATCTTCCTCCACAAAAATGTTCTCTCACACTGTAAATCATCTCAGAGCAATTGATCTAGCTCGTGGCTAGTCTCATCAAAAGTGACATTACAAGTCTCTGAATAATGTTAGTCTCGAGATTAAAAACTCGAAAACCCTCGAATGAGCGGGATAACCCGAAATACCCCATCAAAAGTTCTTGATTCAAATTTATCTAAGTTGCTGTCTTAAGGATAAAACATTTTGATCCAAAACTCGAAAATGCTAAAGCAGAGGGTTTTCTACCAAAGCGAAGCTCATAAGGAGTCTTGCCTAAAGAAGGTCTCAAAAGACACGATTTGCAATATGGCAAGCAATAGCAATAGCTTCGCCCAAAATCTCCTCGGTGTGTTATACTCGTCTAGCATCGTCCTAGCCATTTCGACCAAGGTCTGTTCTTCCTTTCCACCACGCCATTTTGTTGAGGGACGTGTGGAGAGGAGAAGCGATGCTCAATACCACGCTTCGGCACAAAAAGAAGCAAAAGAAGTATTTTTGAACTCCGTGCCATTATCACTGCGAATCGCTCTCAAAGCACCAGAAGCTCGAAGCCAAGCGAAGAACAAGGTCATGAAAATAACCAAAAGCTTCATCTTTTGAAGTAAGAAAGAACACCCAAGTATATCTTGAAAGATCATCGACTATGACTAGAATATACCATTTTCCACCAATCGATCGGACTCTAGCGGGACCAACGGTATCCATATGAAGCAAGCGTCCCGTCCGTCGGTCATAACCATAGTCCGAGAAGGGTGTGAGGCAAACAACTTGTTTGCCATGCCTATGAGGCGCACATATCGCATCTTTGTGACTTTGAGTTTGGGCAAACCTCTCGAAGCTCAAGGTTGCTAACTCGCGTCGATGATCAAAACCAATGTGCCCCAAACGTCGATGCCAAAGCCAGAAATCTAGAAGAAGATGTAAGCAAACATTTAAGAGATCCCAGCAAGAGATTCGAAAAATCAGCTCAAAAATTCTACCAACTCTAGAGATTCCAAACACGAGCTCACCGGTAGAATCAAGCACCACGACAAGCATTTTTCTTAAAAGCAGTCTCATAGCCATCATCAAGAAGCTGAGAAACAGAAAGGAGATTATACCTAAGCTTGTCCACAAGAGCGACATCCTTTAGAATGAATTTATTGTTTACCCTAATTGATCCTGTTCCTTCAATTCGCCCTTGTGTATCATCTCCAAAGGTGATGAAGTCATCACTGTTGCCGCGTGAAAGAGGTGAACCATTTTGAGTTTCCGGTCATGTGGCGTGAACACGGTCGACGAACCACGTGTTCTTCCCTTTCCACGGTAGTCCCGAAAATCAAGGAACAAAAGAACGATGTGTCTCAATCATCTGGGGTTAGATAAACAAGATTTAGGAATCGATCTTGAGACACGCCTCGCAAGGAGTATACAAACCGAAGTACTATCCTTGATTTCATCTAACATTCGGTTATGAGCAATGTTTAAATTAACATGAGACTTAAATCGTCCATGGCGGTCGGCCGGCGTTGTCAAGGTCGATCGGGCCGCGACCAAAACGGTCGACCGGTGACCACCGTGTCGGACCGCCGATCGATAAACATTAGAATTAGGATATCTAGAAACATAATGATTTGCATGAGAGAAAAATCCTAATCCGGGTTTATTCTTTTGGTGTTACCATGTCTCACGAAGCTCTAGGTTGCATGAATGAAATTCTATCAAAATTTTTCCTATCATTTTCAACCTACGCCAATGAATTCAATCAAATGTCCACCTTTTTGCAATAAGTGCAATGGTACTTGGTACCACTAGAAGAAGCACCATTTGAATTAATACAAGGTTGGGCAAAGCTGCAGATTTAAAAGATGTTTTTCTGAGTTGGGTTTTGAATTCAATTAAACCTTTTTCCAAGACTTGAATGACTTTTGGGTTTGAATTGTCTTGAAAAGAATTGAATCCTAAACCTTGCTTCTTATAAGGAGTTTTAGATTTGTCAAGAATCATGTTTAATTGTTTCTTACCTTTAGAAAATTTCTCTAATGTATCATGAAGGTAAGCATTTTCTTTTCTCAAGTTAACACAAGCATTACAAGTTTTATTCATAGATTTTTCCTTATATAACGCAATTTCAAGCTTAAGAGTGGAACAAGAAGCACAAGTAGTATTTTCAATATTGTCCTTAAGCTTAGCATATTTGACTCTAGCAGCTTCTAAGATATCTTTGATTTCACGTTCTTTTTCTAAACATGAAGTGCAAGGGCTAGAATCAAATACATCAAAAGCAATCAATTTACTAGATTCTAAACATTTTTCACAAGGAGCACTTTTAATTTCATTTAGTTCAGATCTAGCATTCTCAAGTTGTTGTACAGAAATGTTATGAGCAGATTGTAACTTGGTAATTTCGAATGCATAGCATGACAAGATAAACATTCATCGAGTTCAAGAGTCTTAGCGTTTTAAGCTCTACTTTCGGTTTGCTAATCTTTGACTCTAATTTCTTATTTTTGTCATAACAAATTCTAGCGCTTCATCTTGACTAAGCAATTGCTCAACTATAGAATCATATTTAGCGTAAAGCTCATCATAAGAAAAAGATACCTCATTATCATCAATGTCGCTTGTCGACCATGAAGCACATGCCGTGAAGTCTTTGGCCTTCCTTTCTTTTTGCCTTGAGGATCTCCTCCTCCTTGTCCTCCTCACTCCCGGTATCCACATCGCTCAAGGATTGATCCTCAAAGCGGCAAGGACCCGGTGAGCCTTCACAAGCTTATTAGCCTCATACCTTGATTTGTTGAAAGGAGGCTTCTTCCAAGTCGGCTTTCCTTCCTTATGATTGCTCTTACCTTTGACTTGGGGCAATTTGCGGATATGATTGAGCTCACCACATTCATAGCATGTCACCGGACCACCTCTCTTTTGTTTCTCACATTATTGTAGGCCGTGTGAATTTTTTAGCTAGAAGAGCTAACTCTGTTTGAGAATACTTTCAAGTTCCTCTTCATGAATAGCAGATAAACAAGCAAATGAAAATCCAGAAGAAGATTCAAAAGAGTCATCAAAAGACTTTTTAAGAGGATCTACTACCAAAGCTAAATTATCTTTCTTGGGATGATCAACTCTTTTAATTTCATGAGTCTTGAGTTTACTATAAAGCAATTCTAAAGTAAGACTTGAAAGATCAACATTTTCCTCTATAGCGGTAGCCTTCATCTCCCACTCCTTGGTGTTGATTGCGGCCAAGAGATGGGTGGCATTTTCAGATTGAGAATATTCAATATCAACGACTTTCATTTGATTAATTACTTTATTAAAGCGATGAAAATGTCATCGATGCTCTCTCCAGGCGCATCTCGAATTTATTGTATTCACGCTTGTAAAATTTGGCGCACCTTTTTGATTTGGGACGAACCCTCATGATATGTTTCGAGAGTGTTCCAAATTTCATCAGATTGAAAGATTACAAATTCGATCATATTCTTGTCTACCAAGTGCACCATATAAAAGATTCTTAGCCTTATTGTTGTTAGCCAAAAGAATTGCGAATGTGTAGCAATTTCGGGAATAACGGTGGGCTCTAACAACATCCCAAATAGCTTGTCCCTCGCTCTCAAGAAAGACGCGCATACGATTCTTCCAATAGGCATAATCGTGCCCATCGAAGATATGCGGTTTAGTAGAAAACTTATCCATCGCCAAAGTTCAGTGACCGGTTAAGATCAAGATTGAACTAAGGGCTCGATACCACTTGTTGGACCGAAAAGGCGACTAGAGGGGGTGAATAGGAGCACGCTCACTTTTTCACAAATTATGAACTCAATACAATTTCACTCCAGTAGCTATTAGAAAGCTATGAAGATCAATATACCAATCAAATGGAAGACTAGTATTGAATCCAATAAAACCCTAAGCAATGCGACAATAATCGCAAGAATCAAAGAAACACAAATCTTGGCGGTCGACCTCAGTAGTGAACCGGTCGGACCGATTGCGAAGCGGTCGGACCGCTGTTATCTTGGCGGTCGGACCGCTCCAAATCGATCGGACCGGTGGTGACGGGCGATCGGACCGGCGATCGTAACCGATCTGAAATAGTAAAATCAGCCCGATGACGAAGTTGCAATTAGGTCTAACTTTTGATTCTCAACTCCAAACTTCACGAAACTTTGCACACACCTTCTCTATGCTATTGAGGACCTATTCCAATCGAATATTATGATAATTCTTGGAACGATCTTGAGCAATTGTCAATTGATTAACAGAAGGTCTAAAACCGGGCAAGAACGAAAACTTGATCCTAAAGCTTGTTCGTGAGAGATTGATGATCAAGATGATGCTAGATAGATTCAAACATATCACAGCAAGCTAATTCACGTGAAATAATCAATCACAAACTCGCGGATCAAAGAAATCCCTAAAAACACGAAATTGAAAGCAAGAACGAAAAGAGACTTATCTCAAGCAAACCTTGCATAGATTGATTTCGTGGTTGATGCTGGATTACATCCACACCATCATGGATCAGTAGACAATCAAGGATCACGAAATTCACCACACACCATCAAGAGCCCTAGCCTCCACCTCAACTCCCCTAAAGACAATTAGGGTTTGAAACACAAAGAGGCGAGAGAGATTGAGGTGCAGCCACCATCTCCTCCTATTTATAGTGGAGGCCTAAAACTCTTAGGGTTTGACTTAATTGGGCTCCCGTTAAGGCCCACTAACAAACGGGTCACACACGCACGCTTCGCAAAGCACCGTCTTTAACCTTTTGACCTAAAACAGCTTCACCATGCGTCATGGATTTGCCAATAGGTCACCATTGTCCATCTTGTGTCACGCTTGAGTCGTTGACCCCACCCGGCATCGTCGATCGTTCTGGACCTCAACTCTTCAAGTCTAGTCCCGATTCTCCTCGCCGTTGACCGTCGTTGACCACCAAGCTACCTGCACAACCACAGACAAGCAAACACGAATTCGGGAACAAGTTCTTCACAACTTGACCCATGTTAGTCAAAACATGCATCATGCAAATCATATGCCACAATACCAATGACTTTGACCTAACAAAAAAACATCGCCACGAAGTTGGCCGACGTTCAAGTAGAAACGGTCGACCGCTCGGGTGAGCGGTCGGACCATATGGCCGGTCGGACCGCTCCTCGTGAGCGGTCGGACCGCCCCTTGGGACTTAGCCGAAATTCAAGCTCCCAAATTCCGAAACCTTCTGGAAACTTTAAACCAATAGAACTTCTTACTGGAGACTCCAAAAATTATGAGACCAAGTGCATTGGGATCCCCTCACTTGCCTACAACACCTATTTTTGGCCCAGCTCATTTTGAACACTTTTGGTCATCGCCGGTCCGACCGCCCCACATGGCCGGTCCGACCGATTTGGGACCGGTCGGACCGCCGTGCAAGGACCGGTCGGACCGCCCCTGTCCAGAATACCTGTAGCTTTGTCGAAAACACGTGAAACTACAAACCGTAAACGCCATTGCCAATTGTCACATCATCCTAAGATCTGGAGCATATCCCAATGAAATCCACAAGTTAGCATTCAGATATAATATTGAGTACAAATCTCTATCATCTACCACTAAATCGTGAGCTGCAGCTGCATATGATTTGGTGCAGTCATTATCAAGCCGTGCTAGGTACGCAACAAAGTTAGCAACTACTCTATATGCAGTACCACTCAACCCTACACCAACACCAACACCAACAATTAAATGAAATGCGAAGAACATGTTAGCTACAACGAAGAGTCTTCTTCCATCACACATAGTCCACAATATGATAGAAAAAATATATTTACCTGTTTCTACAATGTGATTCTTCTATTTCTCACACGGTGGGAAGCCGATCTTTGCACCGCGCGCCGACCTTCTTTGAGGCGGAGCCCAGACAGCGGGGGGGGAGGCGGGCCTAGAGATCTGGCGACTTCTTTGAGGGCATGCTGGAAGATACGGTGACTGGTTCTCGGGAGGCGGCTACTGTCGGAAGATCGCGACTGCTAGGGCGAGCTTGGAGCTCGCTCGAGGGCGGCCGACTAGGGGGTTGGCATGGCAAGGAGATAGGTAGTTAACCTGAGAATAGATGGAAAAAAAGAGAAAAAAAGAAAATGGGAGAAAAGTAGAGATAATGGTAAATTTCAAAGGAGGAAGAAACTGGTTTGGCATATTTCTAATTTTAGAATACTGAATGGCATATTTCGAAGCGATATGTTTTTGTCAGGGCGGTTCGCAAGTTCTTTGAAGAAGGGTGTACGCCTGAAGGGGTGAATGACACGTCTATTGCCCTTATTCCAAAGAAAAATCAACCAGAGGTCCTTGCTGATTTCCGACCTATAAGCTTGTGCAATGTGATCTATAAGGTGGTATCAAAATGTTTACTGAACCGTCTTCGGCCTATTCTACCCGATATTATCTCGCCAAATAAAAGTGCATTCATTCCAAGGAGAATGATTATTGACAATGCTTTAATTGCCTTCGAATGTATTCACACCATACAAAATGGAGGTAATATGAGCAGGAATCATTGTGCCTATAAATTGGATGTCTGTAAGGCATATGATCATGTGGACTGAGACTTTTCTTAAAGGAGTTTTGTTGAAGTTGGGCTTTCATAGTACCTAGGTGCGGTGGATCATGTCTTGTGTAACCAATGTGCACTATGCTGTTAGCTCCGATGGGATTTCTCTTGAACACTTCCGTTCTTCTCGTGGTCTACGCCAAGGTGATCCTCTTTCACCTTATTCTGTTCCTGTTTGTTGCTGATGGTTTTATTAGGAATAATCAAGTGTTCGTGCGTTAGTAGTGCATGAGTGCGTGCGTTAGTAGTGCGTTAGTGTGCTGTTAATGGTAATGCGTTAGTGTTGTATGTGGTTAGCTATTTAGCATGCACTTCTTGTTTTCTTTCAGTTGAGCCAAAACAGAAAAGAGAGAAGAATAGAAAAGAAGAAAAGTAACGCTAGGCAGTTGTAGTGCTACGCAAAATCTTCTCTGTGTTCTTCCTCTCTACGAGTTCGTCTCCCTCACCAGTGAAAGTGTGCGTCCACGGGTATAATTTCTAACATTTGGTATCAGAGTCAGGTTGTGATGGTGAGAATGGCGAGGTTGTTGTCTCTGTTGACGTCAAGGCGTGTCGCTGGTGACCTACCATGGTGTGAGCAAGGAGACCCTTGTGTTGGGATGATCTCGGCTAACAAACTCCGAGAAATCAGGGTCAACACCCACGCGCCCTGATCGGGGGCGACTCCAACCGTTTTGGTTTCGGTCCCGTCCACCAGCGCCATACTAATAAGATGAACTCGGCAAGCCTTTTTGATAAGCTCTGAGGGCTACACAAGTTCATAACATAACCGATCTATACGGGCGTTAAGGGGGGCGAAGATCGAACACCGTTCGGCATCACTGTGACACCGCCGGTCGACCTCTGTTGCCATCTCGACTACACCATCAACTCAGGTCGGCGCTCATCTGCCTTCACTCGCGCCGACTCCGAGCAACCCTAAGCCGCAATGGCATCTTTAGGCTCAGGTATTCATGCACTCATGCTTCCGCACAATGTTTCTTGTTTAGGTGTTCAACGTTTGAGTTAGGGTTAATGTTGTTAGACACTGTTTACTCTCAGTTTTTAACCTTCAATGGTATCAGAGCTACCCTAGTTCATCCTTGAACCCGATTAACCCATCCGAGTCTCCCTCTCGCCTGGATCTAATGTTTGACGGTTCGGTTTTAGAACATAGAAGGAGGGGATTTTTACGATTCTCAGTGAAACCCTAACAATATCCCTCAAATCCGAAACCCCAATCCACCAAACTCAGACCGGGAAGCAAAATAGAGCGACGAACACTTACGGTTTTGGATCCGAGCCCTCCTCCGCACGGGCGCCACCGAAGCTCCACTCGGCCAGTGCTTGGCGACCTCGATCGCACGCGCTGCTGCGGCGAGGAGAGCTGCGGGCGCCGCTTTCTTGATCGCCGCCGCCTCCGCTCCGCTCGCTCGCTCTCCTCTGCGCCATTGGCGAAGGAGCCGCTGCGGCCGCTCCTCGCCCGCGCGCCTCACGCCGCCGCGCAACGCGGACTTTTCGGAGGGGAACGAGCGAATGTTTTTTTAGGGTTAGGGTTTCCGCCGTTGGCCGGTTTTTTATACCTTTCTATTTTCGCTCTCGACCGTCCGATTTCATCCGACGGATCGCGTCGCTCCGATCCGGCGAAAGTAAAACGCGCGGCAGCTCTTAGCCCTCCGATTAGATCTAACGACGTCGCCGCCACTGGTAACTAATGGGCAGTGTAAGCTGCCTGGATAGAAGTCCGAGCGCGGGGACAAGCCGCCAAGTGCAGCCGGCCGCATCGCTTTTTCCGGATGCACAGTAGCTTTTCCCATTTTGTAAAGTGTTTTTATGATTAAGTTTTATGATTATTATTTTATTTATTTTATGCACTGTTTTATTAATGATAATTCCTCAAATATCAGTATTAATTAGTCTCTAATTAAAATTGAACCAACGAGATATTTTAATTAGAGATTTTTTTATGATTTATTTTGGCATTATGTATACACATGATTACATACTGACCAACGTTGTTTTGTAATCGTGTGTCGCCACATTAACTGTTGAAATTCTTTTCATTTTTGCCCAACGGTGATATGAATTGAAACTGTAGTTTTGCATGTTATTAATCAAACCAACGTAGGGTTAATTGCATGCAATACTTTTTATGTTATTTCTAATTTTTCCCTGTATTTTAATGTTCAGCAATGAATGCTTCAAATGTTGCCGCTACAATTGACAACATTGAGCAGCTTACGGGGAGCAACTTCCGAGCTTGGAAAAAAAGAATTTCAGTTGTCCTTGGAGTTTTAGATCTTGATTATGCATTAAGGGTGCCCTCTCCCGTTTCCCCCACCGTTGGTGAGGACAATTACGATGAGAAAAAGAAAATATATGATAATAATGCTGAAAAATGGGAGCGGTCCAACCGTCTATCACTAATGATTATGAAGACATCTATCTCAGTTGGGACCAGGGGAGCAATCCCAGATTCTGAAAATGCTAAGGAGTATCTGGTTTCAGTAGAGGAGAAATTCAAAGGCTCCACTAAGGTTTATGCCAGTACTCTAATCCAAAGGCTTCTATCCACTAAGTATGACGGGTCCAGCAGCATAAGAGAGCATATCATGATGATGACTGATATGGCTGGAAAACTCAAGGGCATGGACATGGAGATATCTGATGGTTTCCTAGTCCACTTTATTATGACTTCTCTTCCTTCTGAGTACACTGCTTTTAAGATAAACTATAATACTCAGAAAGATAAATGGAGCATGAGCGATTTAATCGCCATGTGTGTCCAGGAGGAAGAAAGGATAAGGACCGAAAAGAAAGATTTTGTGAATCAAGTTGGTGGTCCTAGCAAAAGGAAGTTCTCAGGGGACTTCAAATCCAAGAAAAGGCTGCACTACTCTCCTAATTCAGATAAATTAGGGCCTAAGGTGCAAAATACACCTAAGCCCAATGTTGCTCCTGCTAAAGTACCTAATGGGAATGCATGTCTCTTCTGCAAGGAGCCAGGGCATTTCCAGAAGGATTGTGTTGGTTTTCTAAAGTGGCTCGCCAAGGAGGGTAATGATTCTATAACGTTCATTGATGAAACCCTTTATACTGATTTTTCCCTTAAATCTTGGTGGATTGACTCAGGTGCAACTGTGCACGTTACCAACTCTTTACAGGGATTCCATACCGCGAGAACACTAAGAAAGGGGGAGCGAAGTCTTAGATTCGCGGATGGAAAAGAAGCTGAAGTGGAATCAGTTGGTTCTGTTTCATTAGTTTTAGATAGCGGCTTCACAGTTCGTCTTAATAATGTAGTCTTTGTTCCTTCCATTAGGAGGAATTTAATTTTAGTTTCTTTATTGGACGATGATGGATTTAAATGTAATTTTGGTAACAATAAATGTGTTATCATATTTAATTCAGATGATGTTGGTCTTGCTGTTAGACAAGACAAGCTCTATATGCTTTCCCTTAATGAATCACCTATATCTTTGAATGTATGTGATACTATGCGTAAAAAGAATAATGAGACTTCTTCGAAACTGTGGCACTGTCGTTTAGGCCACATTTCGAAGGGGAGAATGGAGCGTCTCATTAAGGAAGAGATTCTCCAACCATTAGATTTCCCTGACTCAGACCACTGCATTGATTGCATTAAAGGAAAATATATAAAGAAAATAAAGAAGAGAGCAACTCGCAGCACAGGACTATTAGAGTTAATTCATACTGATATTTGTGGTCCTTTTCCTGTGACATCAGTGGATGATTTTGATTCTTTTATCACATTCACTGATGATTTCTCCCGTTATGGTTATATTTTTCCCATTAAGAACCGATCTGAGTCACTTGATAAATTCAAGATATTTAAGGTTGAAGTTGAAAATCAGCACAACTTAAGAATTAAAGTGGTAAGATTAGACCGTGGGGGAGAATATTATGGGAGACATGCCCCTTATGGCCAAATTCCTGGCTCCTTCGCTAAGTTTCTCCAGGAAAATGGCATTGTTGCCCAATATTCTACACCAGGTGAACCTCAGCAGAATGGGGTAGCTGAGAGATGCAACCATACGCTTATGGATATGGTACGGAGCATGCTTAGCTATTCTAGTTTATCAACTGGTTTGTGGATGGAGGCACTAAAGACAACTGCACATATTCTTAATCGGGTTCCCAGTAAATCAGCACCTAAGACACCTTATGAATTATGGACTAGGAGAAAATCGAGTTTGAAATATTTAAGAGTATGGGGTTGTCGTGCTGAAGCTAAGATATTTAATCCACATATTGGAAAATTAGATCCTAAAACAGTAAGTTACCATTTTATTGGGTACCCTGAAAGATCTAAAGGGTATCGGTTTTATTGTCCTGATTGGACAACTAAGTTTGTAGAAACAAGACATGTTGTGTTCTTAGAAAATAATGAGGACCTGGAGCCTAGGAAAATAGATCTTGAAGAGAAGCGGGTTTACGTTCCTTCACCGCTTATCCCAGAGATTTTTATTCCTGCACTTCAGGTGGTTGCACCTCCAGTACCAAATACTGTTGATGCACCCACTGTTGAGGTCTCTGAAACTCCTAATGTCATACCTAATGATGAGCCTCAGCAGTCTCCTGCGCCTTAGCAGCCTCCTGCAATAGTTGTTGAACCTATTAGAAGATCACAGCGGGAGAGAAGATCTGACATCCCAAATGATTATGTTGTTTACATGAATGAGGATATTAATGATATAGGGAAGGTAGATGATCCCACCTCTTATAAGGAAGCAATGATAAGTGAACATTCTCCTAAATGGCTTGATGCCATGAAGGATGAACTAAAGTCTATGAGCACTAATGATGTATGGGACTTAGTAGAAATTCCGAACGGAGTCAAAACAGTAGGCTGTAAATGGGTCTACAAAACCAAGCATGACTCTAAGGGAAATATCGAAAGGTTCAAAGCAAGACTCGTAGCAAAAGGCTTCTCACAAAGAGAGGGGATTGATTATAATGACACGTTTTCTCCTGTCTCGACTAAGGATTCGTTCAGAATCGTTATGACACTTGTAGCTCATTATGATTTAGAGCTACATCAGATGGATGTTAAGACGGTATTCCTTAATGGTGACTTGCAAGAAAACATTTTCATGGCTCAACCGGAAGGTTTTGTCGTAGAGGGCAAGGAGCATATGGGATGTCGACTTAAGAAATCTATTTATGGCTTAAAACAAGCATCGAGGCAGTGGTACCTCAAATTTGATAAAGTTATAAGAAATTTTGGATTTAAGAAAAATGAAGTTGATAACTGCATATATGTTAAGTTCAAGGGGAGTAAATTCATCATCTTAGTACTTTATGTGGATGACATCCTATTGGCTAGCAGCGATAAGGATATGCTATTTGAGACTAAGAGATTTCTTTCATCCAATTTTGATATGAAGGATCTCGGTGATGCCTCTTACGTTCTTGGCATTGAAATTCACCAAGACAAGTCCAAAGGAGTATTAGGTTTATCTCAAAAGGCATACGTTGACAGAGTACTAAAGAGATACAATATGCATAAGTGCTCTGCCTCACCTGCCCCTATTGTTAAGGGCGATAAGTTTGGGACATTTCAATGTCCAAGGAACCAATATGAAACTGATTAGATGAAGTCGGTTCCTTATGCTTCAGCTGTCGGAAGCATTATGTATGCTCAAGTAAGCACACGCCCTGACTTAGCTTTTGTAACCGGAATGCTTGGCAGATATCAGTCAATTCTAGGACCGGACCACTGGAAGGCCGTTAAGAAAGTTTTGCGTTATATGCAAGCTACTAAGCATCTCATGCTCACATATAAGCATTCTGATAACCTTGAAGTTATTGGTTATTCAGATTCAAATTTTGCGGGATGTGTTGATACTAAGAAATTCACGTCAGGTTATATCTTCACACTCGCTGGAGGAGCTATCTCGTGGAAAAGCTCCAAACAAACCCTTACGGCATCTTCAACGATGCAAGCTGAGTTTGTGGCATGTTATGAGGCTACCGGGCAGGCTGTATGGCTTAAGAATTTCATTCCGGGTCTTAGAGTGGTAGACAACATCTCTAGACCACTCACCTTATACTGCGATAACGAACCCGTAATCTTTTATGCGAGTAACAACAAGTCAAGTGGTGCTGCCAAACACATTGACATTAAGTATCATGTTGTGAAAGATAGAATCCAGGATCAAACCATTAGTATCAAGCATATTAGTACTAAGTCAATGCTTGCGGATCCGCTTACTAAAGGCTACCACCCAATATATTTCGTGATCATGTTGCCGGTATGGGTTTATTGGAAAGCCTCTGATTCTGGATAAAAGGACCTTAAAGCAAACCAACTCCCATTAAGTATAATGAATATCCATTTCAAAGATGAGATAGTACACTATAGGTACTGGGGTTGTATGGCACTTCATTGGCCATGCCACACATTACCTTGGTATGATGTTTCATTAAGGATGGACTTATGATGTTAGCCTTACGATCAAAGGGGAGAATGTTGGGATGATCTCGGCTAACAAACTCCGAGAAATCAGGGTCAACACCCACGCGCCCTGATCGGGGGCGACTCCAACCGTTTTGGTTTCAGTCCCGTCCACCAGCGCCATACTAATAAGATGAACTCGGCAAGCCTTTTTGATAAGCTCTGAGGGCTACACAAGTTCATAACATAACCGATCTATACGGGCGTTAAGGGGGGCGAAGATCGAACACTGATCGGCATCACTGTGACACCGCCGGTCGACCTCTGTTGCCATCTCGACTACACCGTCAACTCAGGCCGGCGCTCATCTGTCTTCACTCGCGCCGACTCCGAGCAACCCGAAGCCGCAATGGCATCTTCAGGCTCAGGTATTCATGCACTCACGCTTCCGCACAATGTTTCTTGTTTAGGTGTTCAACGTTTGAGTTAGGGTTAATGTTGTTAGACACTGTTACTCTCAGTTTTTAACCATCACCTTGCTCTCAACGACAAGAGGACGGCGAAGGAGGCATGTGCGACTCTCAAGTCCATGTACGTTGGAGTTGAGCGTGTGACAAGGGCTAAGCTTCAAACAGCCAAGAAAGAATTTGACAACCTTCATATGCGCAAAGGTGAGTCAATCGATGCTTTTGCCATGAGGGTCACTCTCGCTCTCAGCAAGATGCGAATGCTGGGAGAAAGGGTTGAAGACTCTTGTGTGGTAGATAAGGTGCTTCGGGTCTTGACATCGAAGTTTCTGCCGATCGTTTGCACTCTCGAGAACCTCGAGGACTTGGATGTGATATCGGTCGAAGAAATATTCGGGCGGCTAAAGGCATCGAGGAGCGCCACATGGTTAGTGAGGAGGAAGGTGAGCATCTGCTGCTCACCCGCGCCCAATGGGAGTCCAGGGCCAAGAACAAGGAAGGCGGCTCTAGCTCCAGCAAGAATCGAAAATTCGACAAGGCTAAAATAAGATGCTATAACTTCAATGACTATGGGCATTTTGCTTCAGAATGTCATAAAAAGGAGGAACAGGCACATCTCATGGAGGCGGATGCCGACGATGAACTGACACTGCTGTGAAGTCATTTTAATTAGGGAGAGATTATTAGGAATAATCAAGTGTGCATGCGTTAGTAGTGTGTGAGTGCGTACAGTGTGTTAGTGCGTGCGTTAGTAGTGTGTGAGTGCGTGCGTTAGTAGTCCGTTAGTGTGCTGTTAATGGTAATACGTTAGTGTTTCATGCTGTTAGCTATTTAGCATGCACTTCTTGTTTTCTTTCGGTTGAGCTAAAACAGAAAAGAGAGAAGAATAGAAAAGAAGAAAATAGCGCTAGGCAGTTGCAGTGCTACGCAAAATCTTCTGTGTGTTTGTTTTCTCTGTGAGTTCGTCTTCCTTACCTGTGAAAATATGCGTCCACAGGTATAATTTCCAATAGGCTTGTCGGTACTGTCAAATAAGGTAATTTCTTCTGGAAGCAACGAAACTCTTAAGGTTGTGTAGAAGGGCTCCGGGTATTTCCCATCTTTTATTTGCCGACGATGGCATGCTATTCTTTAAGGCCTGTCCTGAGCAAGCACAGAAATCATCGGCGAAATGTTCTTTGCTTATGGGTGAACATACCGAAGATCAACTTGGCGAGCAGATCCGCAACGTATTGGGTGTAGAAAGGGTTTCGTTTGAGGCCAAATATTTGGGACTGCCGACTCCGGGAGGGCGCATGGAGGCTAACAGGTTTCAACCCCTCAGAGAGCGATTTGGCAAGCGTCTTACAAGCTGGAGTGAGAAATATGGGGGCGTAAAGAAGTTCTTATAAAATCCGTTGCCCAAAGTATACCCACTTATATCATGAGTGCTTCCCAGCTGTCAGACGGCACTTGTGATGAGCTTACAATATGTATCTGTAAGTATTGGTGGGGTGTTGAGCGCGGTAAACGGATAGTCCACTAGATGGCTTGGGAGAAGTTCACAAAATTAAAATTCCGTGGTGGATTTCCTTATATAAAAAATCAGTGGTAGTCTTGGATTTCAGGATTTGTGCCTCTTCAATCAAGCACTTCTCGCCAGTGTTTACTATACCGGTTGGATTTTTTTTCGGAGGGCGCCGATAACCCCGGTTACCGCCGGTAACCGGAAATTTCGGCCAAATTTCGACCGAAATTTTTTAAAAAATTTTCGAAAATTTCGAATTTTAAATAAAAAAAATAATCAAATTCGAACATAATTCAGGCAAATTCGAATTTTTTCGAATAAATTTTACAAAAACCAATTTTTCGCCCCCGGTTTGAATTTCTACCGGCTACCGCCGGTAACACCGGTAGCCGGCGAAAATCGGCCGATAGATTTTTCACTGCTTCTCGCTCGACAGGCTTGGCGACTTAATAGTGTATCCGGATAGCCTGTTGGCCCAGGTTGTCAAGATGATGTACTATCTCAACGGTGATCTGCTTGACACGGCTTTTCCCACAGGCTGTTTCCCCTACCTGGAAGGCTATCATGCATGGCCTGGATCTTCTCAAGAGAGGTACTATCTGGCAGATTGGCTGTGGAGAGTGTTAAAATTTGGAGGCATTCCTGGATACCTCGGGTTTTTTTTTATCTGAAGGTCACTGGGAAGAGAAGGACGTGCCGACGGAAATGGATATCTCAATTAATTGATCAGGAACGACGATGTTGGAAGGAGGATTTGATTCGGTCTGTTTTCTATGAACATGATGCTGTAGAAATACTGAAGATAAAAAAATTCCTCGCAGGCATACAGAAGATGTTGTTGTTTGGCAGTATGATGTTCACTGTCCGGAGTGCTTATAAAGTTATAAACTAGCCATTGATTTATAGGAGACAGAGCAGGGGCGACCAAGCTCTAGTATAAATGCCGATGGTAGCAGCAGACCCTTCGAAAATATGTCTGCAAGTTAAAAATACCACAGAAAATGAAGATATTTGCCTGGCGTCTGGCGAGTGATGGCCTTGCAACAAAGGTTATTAACAGATGGAGTCGAACGCTTGCCACAGACAAAATCTGTGATATCTGTGGGTGTTCACGCTGTGATCCAATGCCCACATGCGAAAGCCCTTCGTGTGCTATGAAGACAAAGCAACTGGCCAATCCCAGATGAATCCCGGCTTATTTCCTCAGGGCCAGACTAGCTTTTGTTACTGTTAAATGCCTAATCGCGGGAGAAAAACATGTTTATGATGATGTTATGGCGATGTTGGCAGGTACAGAATGATATTATTGTCCATGCAAACACGGCGGTTTCAATTTTTTGTTAAATTAAGTTCCTAGAAAACTATTGCCAATCCCTGTAACAAACCCGACAAGATGCTCCTATGCCAGATGTAAAGGGGAAGAAGCCGTTTCGTGTAGCTTGCGTTCAGTCTGATCCAAAACCAGTGTCGATATATCAGGTAGATGGAGGCCACCGGACCCGGGATGGGTGAAAATCAATGTTGATGGTGTGTTTTCGGATCAGTCAGGAGAAACAGGGGTGGGGATAATTGTCGGTACCCAAATATGTGAATCTGGACTCTCTGTGTATACTGCACTAGTTCAAAATCACACTAATACACACAATGACAATGACAATATTGATGAAATATCATTTTATATTCAAAGATAACTAAGAAATAGACAATTAACAATAATTATCAGAGTAACGACCTTATGGTCAAAGCTTACAACTAATGCCTCAGAATGCGAATATTTCAAATGAGCCACAGTGGAAGGAAGCAGAATAACTTCAGTGTAGCTTATCCATATACTCATAAGCAATCGACTAGGGTAGCTTAACCTAGTTCTCCACGATCCTTCAAGTAGTTCTTGTCGACCAACGATGAACATATGTAGTTTTCAACAACTGAACAACATTGTTTATAGCAAGAGTCAGTACATTGAGTACTCAGCAAGTTGTACCACAAAATGCAATTACAAATGATGGCTTATTCCAAAGAATATGACATCTATGGTTCTTTTGCTTAAAGCAAGAGTTGCAATTGAATATGAATAATATATTGAAAACATAATTGAAAATAAATAGTAATAATAATTTAGCAAGTATTTCCACAATTCTCACTTAGTCTAGACCAATTCTTTCACACAGCTGTATAAGTTTATTCATATAGCTATCCCTCCCAATTTTGTTTCGTAAAGTCTACCCCTCGTGTGAAATCCCTAAGCATGTCCATGACCGCGGACACGACTATTCGAATAGGTTGTTAACACTCCACAAAGGTTGTACACTTCACCCACAAGATGCAATCTACTTGATCGGGGAAGATCACAACAAAGCTATTCTGAAACTTCATCTCAACACTGACCCTCCCGGTGAGCATAAAGCTGATAACCAAACTTCACTATGCTCGTTGGCCCAGAGCGCACCTGTAGATATGTAAACGGCGAACCGTCCATAAATGTGGCTCAACTAATGACTCTATATCTCCACCCATCGCTGAGCTAAACTACTACTAAGGCAGCCAATGTTGAGACTCTATAACTTACTGAACTAGGCATATCAAATTCTAGACATGTGGTCATACTGTATGGCTCAGTTCAATGATGCACAAAATTATTCAATGGCGCACAAAATTAAGTCTTTAATACGATCAGAGCGAGACTATCAATTTACTAACCTATTCAGAAAGATCCCTTCGCAAAGCCACTGTTTCACTTAGTACTTCCACTCGCCCAATCTAAACATTTTCCCACCTAGTTGATTAAAGTGCAACACATGCTTTCACAAAGTGACAGCACATGTCATACCAATTATCATAAAGGTATTCCATAATCATTTAGTCATGTATAGATTCTCGATTAAAATGATATCAATGACCCATTCCATAGCTAAGCATACTAATTGTGTCTAAACCAACCCACGTTTTTGCTATGATAATATTGACTAGTAGTTAACCAAGCTAAGGTGATAAATGATCATGGCAATACAATTATCAAGGTGGGCATAATCAAATAGGTTGCATAACTAATCACAAAGTAGTAAAGAATTTAATCATTGAATTAACATGTAATAATTTGAATCAAAGTAATTTAAAAAAACTAGGTGCAATATGATCAAAGTGCAACATGTCTTGCTATAGCAATGTTGTTGTTCCTTTATATTCGATCGTCGACTTTTTTGACCTTCAGCTCCTTCCAGCGATTTCAGAACATTAACGTCTAACGAGAGAGAAAGCACAAAAATAAATAAAATTTTAAAAATACACATAAAATAAACTCCAAATTGGAATTGAATGGTACTGGAAAGTAGGACTTGATTTTATATGAATTTATAAACTTGAACGGGTTCAATCAGAGTTCGTATGAAGAAGAATGAACACTCGGAAGTTTGATGGGAAAGGAAAATCAAGAAAAAGAAAAGGGAGAGAGAATATGAGTAACTGATATGTGGGGTCGAGGGAATATTCTTGGAATCTTTAATTCAGAAATTTAGGAAAAATGCTGAAAGGGTGACAAGTGGGACCCACTAGAAAAAAAGGATTTTTGGGAATTAAAAGAATTCCAGAAAAGACGAGGGAATGACATGTGGGTCACTAATCCATAGACCATGTCCACAGACTAGGGTTATAGTTCACGGTGAACTGGCTTCATGAAACAGTGTACTGACAAGGTGGGGTCCACAGGTCGGTGCCTTGGTCCACGGTGTACTAAGTCCACGGGTGATTGCGTCCCGGGTTATGCACGGGTGGTGGCTTAGGTGGCGGAGAAGCTTCCGTGGCGTGCACGTGGCGGCTACAGATGATGGAGAGGACGATGTGGTGTTGATGTGGCGATGGCGTGGCACCTGCGAGACGGCAACGCACAGGTCCGAGGAGGAGCCCAAGCTAGGCGTCGCAGTGGCGTGCGCAGAGGGGTGCAACGCGGAGAGGGCGATGAGACGAACGAGGTGATGTAGGTGCGGAGTCCGAAGGTCATCGTAGCTGGTCGGCAGTAAGCTCAAGGTGGTGGCGTGGGATCGGCCACGATGGCAATGGCACTACGGCAAGGCTCCCGGGAAGGGGATAGGAGCACCGGGTAGAATGCGAAGCGGAGTAGGAGATGGTAGGGTCGAAGATGGCGGGAACTCAACGACGGCGGTGAAACGAGGTAGTGAAGGGCAGCGGCCAGACATGGAAGAGATGGAGGAGATCTTGGGCGACGATGAACGAAACTCAAAATCGAAAGAGGGGAAGATAGATAGGGGAGTGGAACGCGAGGCGACGTGATCGGATTCTCAAAGAACTCACCGAGGACACGGGGAACACGGTGAGAGTGTTTCGAGTGTTGCGGGATGTCACCAGAGGTGAAGAAGATAAAGATGGCATCGGCGATCGGGTGCTCGGGAGCTCCAATGGGAGGACGTTGAGGCAAAGCGGGTGCCGTGGTTGCGACGGCTTGTGGGGCTTCAATGGCGGAGAATGGGCAATGAAGGGCGGCTCCGATTTTGCAAAAGATAACTAGGGCGGCATAGCATGGAGACGTTCTGGGCGGTGGCTAGGGAACATAGGCTGCACAACAGGGATGCGCAAAACGAGGTCTACGGGGTTTTAAATAGCCCCAGGAGGCATGTGGGGCGCGGAAGATGAGATGGCGGCGGCGGCATCTTGGGTCACGTCCATGTGCACATGCGCAGTGGCGGCGGTGGTCGCTGCCAAGTGGGGTTGGGGCAAGATGAGCTATTGGGCCGACTGCGGCGTGGGCCAGGAGAAGGAGGTGGGCCAGGGGTTAAGCTGGGGAATGAGGCGGGGCTGGAGGCGGGAAGACGAGGCCAAGAGAGAGAAGGACGAGTGGGCCGAGCCAATTTGGCCCACGAAGGAAAAAAGAAAAAGAAAATTGATTTAGGAATTAAAGAAAGGTTGGAAATTCAAAATTAGTTCAAATAAATACCAAATAAACTCAAAACAAATCCAAGAAAATTCAGAAAAAAATCCTTGAAACACAAGGAACCCAACTAACACTGTTTTTTTTTATTTAATTGAAGTTTACATTAATCAAATTAAAGTATTTTAATTTCAGACATTCCCAATTAAGCTTTATTAATTCAAGAAAAATTGGTGAAATTTTTTGGGAACCTAATCTACACAAAAGATTTTTTGAAATCTCAAAATCTGGGATATTACAATATTCGTGATAATGGTGTTGTCTTGCTATCTTCTTGGTGTATGATTTAGTTATTCAATTGGGAGGTGACGCTGGGGAAGTTGAAGCTTAGGTGTGTCACGAAGGTTTCAGACACGCCGCAGAATGGATTCGCAAGGCGGCGGTGTTGGAGACTGATTGTGCTTCACTAGCACACCTGCTGACCAATCCGAAGGCACAGAGTTCTCAGCTAATGTTTATTGTTTCAGACGCTTTAGAGGTGGTTGATCAGTTGCCGGCCTTTTTGATACGGCATACGAAGAGAGCGCTAATTGGCGAAACGCTTGAACCATTATGCGGTTTGGTGTGAGCATGTTCCTTTTTGTTTTGAGCACTTAGTTGCTCAGGAATGTAACCATATATTCTTGAGTAATTATTTCTTCCATTCATCTACAGTCTACGGCAACTACTCTTGATCACTACGGCATCCAATATTTAGTACGCATAGTTGTGCTGTTAATTATTCTAGGATATCAATGTGTTGTAGTTTACTTCCAGACCTTATTTTACTCCCTCTCTGCGCTTAGAAGATACGAAGAAGTATTGTTTAGTTGTCATTCACGAAAGAAGCTTTTCCAGTATGAAGTACCGACAAGTACTTGAATTAGAAGAGCTCTAAGTGTAATCGAAGACAATCTTATCAGTCAATAAAGATACAGTCGAGTAAAAGTGGAGATGAATCGAAAATATGAAATGACATTCAATTATAGCACATCAGAGCAAGAACCATACATGAGAAAAGAAACAGCAGCGCGAATCCACTCAAATATTCACAGCTCTTTATTGAAAACACTTGATAGGAACAACAAAATACAGATAATGATAGACGACGGAAATGCACTCGTTACAAACACTTGACCCTGACTCGTACAACATTATTTGCCGCGATATTGTTAGCGCATTACATCCGGTTACCTTTTCTTTCTGTACAAGTTGTATAGAGATATATTAGGGATAGCAATATTATCTTTCTTTGTATACATATTTGATTTGATTGCATCCAGTTGTATTTGGTTCCAACCGATTGTATCCGCCGTTTACTGTTGCCCATCCGGCACAATCTATATATATGAACATGGCCGGCTGTTTTGTGCTTGAGCCACATATTCTCCAAACCTCATACTCTTTCATGGTATCAGATTAGTTTGATTCTACCTTTCTTCCGCAACAATGGCGAGCTCCAGCTCCTCTGGCTCTGTCGACTCCGTCACTGGCGCTCTCACCAATCCTCTCGCGCTGACTCATCATCTTGCCTTCATGTCGGTTCCTGCTCCATCTTCGCAAGCTCTCAATGTGGCGAGCATACAGACTCACATCCATGTGAGTCTTGATCTCCAAGCTTCGAACTACACTAAGTAGTGCACCTTCTTCCTCGCCATGGTTGGCAAGTTCGGCCTTGTCTCCCACGTCGACAGTAGCCCTCCCTCACCGACAAATCTTGGGTACAACAGGACTTCAACGTCCTGACCTGGCTCTACGAATCCATCTCCGATGACATCCTCGACATCACCATAGAGCCTGATCAGACAGTCCGTGATCTCTAGCTCTGCATCGAAGCTCTCTTCCGCAACAATTAGGAGACATGAACTATATACCTCGACGGTGAATTCTCCACCATTGTTCAAGGCGACATGTCCATCTCCGCATACTGCTAGTGCATCAAAACGCTCGCCGATGCCCTGCGAGATGTCAGGTAGCTGGTCAACGATCATCGTCTCATCCTCAACACACTACGTGGTCTCAACGAGCAGTTCTCCAACGCCGCCACCATCATCTCCATGTGTGTCCCCTTTCCCGACTTCACCACTGCTTGATCCCTACTGCTGCTCCAAGAGATGCAGGCTGCTAATGAGAGCAAATTGGTTGCGGCCACTGCTCTTCTCACGTCGGCTCCCCAGAACAATGCAGCCGCCTCCCCTTGCGGCAACTCTAGATGCCATGGTACCTGTGGTAATAGCCTTGCAGTGCCCCTTCAACAAACTCAAAGAATAACAAGAAGAGTCACAACTACAAGGGTAAACCTAGCGATGATCGCGGTGCAAACTCGTCGAAGTAGGGCGCCAAGCCGACTCCCAATGGACCATGGGTCTGCTTCAACCCATGGATGAACCTAAGCCAACCCTGGAACCCTACTTGGCATCTGTCCGGTGGTGCCGGTGTCCTCGGCACCTAACCTTCCGAAGCATTGCAGGCTTACAACACTATGCTCACTCCGGCAGCCATGCCTTCTTCACCAGCACCATCATGGGATCAGTTTGGGCTGCTCGCCGCCATGAACTATCTCACCATGCCGGGTGGATGGATCATGGACTCCAGAGCAACTTCACACATGGCCTTGGATGACGGTACACTCCAACTCTCTTCCCCTTCTCCCTACCCCCCTTTTGTCACTGTCGGCAACAGTTCTACCGTTCCCATCTCACACATAGGTCACAGTCTTCTCCCCACACCTACCACATCCTTTCTCTTCAATTATGTCCTCATCGTTCCCTGACTTATTAAAACCTGATTTCTATCCGCAAGTTCACTAGCGAGAATTCTTGTTCTATCGAGTTTGATCCTTTTGGCTTTTTTGTTAAGGACCTTCGAACCAAGACAGAGACACTTCGCTGCAATAGTTCTGGGGATCTCTACACCACCCAACCCTCGGCGACCGCAGTATCACCTCAAGCCTTCCGTTCCACGGTGGCTTCCGAACGACTTTGGCATCGTCACTTGGGCCATCCAGGGCGTGATGTCATGTCATCTTGGCAAGCACCTTTGACTGCCTTTTTCTAGTTTTTCTTATAGTTTCACAATCTCCCTTTCAATTAGTTCATTGTGATCTATGAACGTCCCTTGTATTGAGTACCTCAGTCTATCAATACTATCTTGTCGTGCTTGATGATTTTTTGCACTTTTGCTAGACCTTTCCTCTCCGCAAGAAATCTTATGTTCGTAACACGCTCATGTACCTCCATGCATATGTCTACACGCAATTCAACCTCCCTCTTCAGTTGGTGCAAACAGATAATGGCTCGGAATTTGTCAATTCCCTCTCCCTTTATTTCTTTCGAACACATGGCATACATCTCTGCATGTCATGCCCATATACTTCCCTACAAAATGGAAAAGTCGAGCGCGTTCTTCACACCTTCAACAACATCATTCACACCCTCCTTTTCCAAGCCATCATGCCACCATATTTTTGGGCCGAAGACATCCCTACCAATACTACTGAACTTACTCCTACTCTTAGCAAGAATGCACCAATTAGTCCTATTACTCATGCTAGGGCTAAGCTACTTGCACAACATGTGAATTTGCTCCTTAATGGGTTTAGCTTTGATTTACATGAGAATTGGTTACTACCTAATGCAACTATCTTATGTGTTCTCAGGTTTGACAAGGAAGCTACATGGGATAGCAAGGGAGAGCATTCGGCCAAAGGAGAGTTGGAGTTACTTTCGGCCGAAACAAGGGCAATAAGAAAGAAGGAAAGTCAACCAAGTAGAAGCCCACCCATCATGTCCAAGAGCTAGTGGGCCTCCAATCAGAATTAAAATCCATGGGCTTGTTCGAAATCAAGGTGGAGTCAAAGTCAAATCCGAAATACAAGCTGAAATCCAAAATCAGCCCAATTTCAACCCAAAATTGGAATCCGAAATTCAGGTGGAATTAATTCCGACTTTGATTATGGATTCATGTCCAAAAAAATAGGCTCCCACGCCTTATATTTTGGGACAAAATCTTGTATAATCGGCCATGTATCTTTACTGTTTTCAGAGTTAGGGTTTAACACGTCTAGGAGTTCGATTCGGTCCCTACAACTGAATCTGATTGGGCCTTTGTGTTTTGGCTGAACCAAGGAGAGGTGGACCCCTATATCTTGTGTGTCACACCCTCCATGTATCCTTAGACCATGTTTATTCAAGAGATAACATATTTCTTTTCAACACTTGTTCTTCTCCTAGGGTTAGCTATTGCAACCGAAATCTCGAGAGGGGAATTGGGTGTTCTTCGTCGTTGTTCTTGCTAGTCCTTGCAGATTGGGGGAGCATTGCATCCACTTGGTGGTATCGTTGATATTCAACATCTAAGCGTGTGGTTGGGTGAGTTCATGTGTTGCAGGTTGTTGCATTGGCAGCGTATTGGCTTCATGCGATTCGTCAGGCTTCTCGAGTTATCTTGATCATACGTTAAGAAAATAGGGCACCCCGTATCATACCTTCTTAATCATTGGCCTTCCCAGTCAATTTAGTATCACACCTTTTGAGCACCTTCACCATCGTCCTTCTTCCTGTGCTCATTTGCGAGTTTTCGGTTGCCTTTGTTACCCTAACATCTCCTCCAACTCACCACATAAACCCTCTCCACGGTCCAGCATGTGTGTTTTTCTTAGCTACCCTAGCTCGCATAAAGGTTATCGCTGCCTTGACATCACCACACATCGGATCATCATCACCGTCATGTCATTATTTATTAGACAAATTTTCCCTTTTCCTTGGTCCAACCACCGGTTGAACGGGCTCTTTTGATTTCCTAATTGACATTGCAGTCAATCATTCCCCACCACTCACCACTCTACCTGCCGTGACACGATCCTCGCTTACTACACCTACGTCGCCCTCTAGATCGCTTGCCACGGCAGCCATTCCGCCTGCCGCGGAAACCCTATGGCCTTCCACCTCCAGCTCACATGCTACGGTAGCTCTCTTGCTTGCCACGACAACCTCTCCTGTTACGGCCCCTGGTTCGCCTATTGCGTCTATCTTCTCACCCGGATCGGCTACCGTGGCAACCTTCTTGCCCGCCGCGGCAACCTGCTCGACTGCCGATTCCTCTTTGGAGACACTCCCTGTGGTCCAACCGGCACCTAGGCCTCATCCCATGCTCACTTGTGCCAAGCATGGTATTGTCAAACCTTTGGAGTGATTAAACCTTTCAGTCACCCATGACTTACCAATACCCAAGACATATCGTGTTGCGCTATTTAATCCACATTGGTGCCAGGCCATGACTGATGAGTTCACTACCCTTATTGACAACCACACATGGTCTCTGGTGCCTCGCCCACCTGGTACCAATGTCATCACTAGCAAATGTATTTTCAAACATAAATTGCACTCTGATGGCTCTCTCGCTCGCCACAAAGCCCATTGGGTTGTCCATGGTTATTCCCAACAAGCCGAAGTGGATTTTGATGAAACTTTTAGTCCCGTTGTCAAACCCGCATCCATTCGCATGGTTCTCAACATTGCTATTTCCAACTCCTGGTCCATCCATCACCTTGATGTTAAGACTATTTTTCTCCATGGCACTCTTGACGAAACTGTTTATTGCTAGCAATCTTTGGGTTTTGTTGATCCCACACGGCCTGATCATGTATGTCTTCCTCATCGATCGTTATACGGTCTCAAACAGGCACCCCGTACTTGGTACCAACGGTTCGCCACCTACATTGGTACCAAAGAGTTCACCTCTTCTGTTTTCGACACTTCGTTGTTCATCTACAAGGATAGCAAGCACATCGCCTACCTCCTATTGTATGTCCACGACATCATCTTAACAGCTTCCTCCACTGCGCTACTACAGCGTCTGATTAACTATCTACACTCTGAGTTTGCCATGACTGACCCCGGTGACCTACACTACGTTTTGGGCATCTCGGTTACCTGGTCTCCTCAGGGTATGTTTCTTTCTCAGTGTCAGTACGCCATCGACATTTTTCAGCGAGATGGTATGACCGACTATCACCCTTCGGTCACCCTGGTGCATACTAAGGCCAAACTCTCCGCTTCCGATGGTGCTCTAGTCACTGATCCCACACATTACCGGAGTTTAGCTGGTGCTCTTTAGTATCTTACCCTGACTTGGCCTGATCTCACGCCTACGCTGTTTAGCAGGTGTGTTTGTATATGCATGATCTCTGTGAGCCACATCTTGCCTTCGTCAAGCGAATTCTCCATTATGTCAAAGGTACCTTGGATTATAGACTTCATTTGCATGTCACCAACATCCACTCACACCACATACTCTAATGCTGATTGGGTTGGTTGTCCTAACTCGCGACACTCGATTTCTGGATATTGCATCTACTTTGGTGACAATATGATGTCTTGGTCCTCCAAACATCAAACAATCGTTCCCCGTTTGCAGTGCTGAAGCTAAATAGCGTGTTGTCTCTCATGCTGTTGTTGAATGCTGCTAGCTTTGACAACTTCTTCAGGAGCTTCATCAACCTCTCACAAACTGTGATCATCTACTGTGACAATGTCAGTGCAGTATACCTATCCTCCAACCCGGTTCAACACCGTTGGACTAAACACATTGAGATCGACATCCACTTTATTTGTGAGAAGGTCTCCCTTGGCCATGTTCGAGTTCTACTTGTGTCATCTTCTCCCGTTCGCTGACATCACAACAAAAGGGCTCCCAACACAACTTTTCTAGGATGTTTGGTCCAATCTATGCGTTCGGGAACCTCATGATTCGACCGAGGGGGGTGTTGGCGCATTACATCTGGCTACCTTTTCTTTCTGTACAAGTTGTATAGAGATATATCAGGGATAGCAATCTTATCTTTCTTTGTATAGATATTTGATTTGATTGCATCCAGCTGTATTCGGTTCCAACCGATTGTATCATTGTATCCGTCGTTTACTGTTGCCAACATCGAGCACAATCTATATAGATGAACATGGCCGGCCGTTTTGTGCTTGAGCCGCATATTCTCCAAATCTCGTACTCTTTCGGAGATACACATAATTTTATGGAAAAAATTGGTTTTTGCAATTCGTTGTTTTGCGGTTTTAGTTTTTGCCACTGTTTTTGCCTAATTGATTCAATGCCACTAAAATCACAAACTTATTTAGATTTTGCAATATTTAGCTTTACCTTTTATCAAAATTCCAGAATTGCCCGTCCCCTTCTCTCCATTTCTTCCCAAAATTATCTCCATCTTAGTCGACGACGGTGGTGGAGCTCGAGATTGAGGAAGACGACATCTTCTCTCCATTTCTTCCCAAAATTATCTCCATCTTAGTCGACGACGGTGGTGGAGCTCGAGATTGAGGAAGACGACATCGGTGGCGACAAAGATCAATTGAGACGGCGGTGATGGGGATGACTCAATCCGTCAGCTGGCGGGGCACTGGGCGACGAGATCTGGTGGATTGAGCCCGGATCTGTTGTCATCGGCGATGTCCTCCTCGCACCGCCATCCTCTTCAGGCTTCCTCAAGCATGTCATCCACGAACGCGCCTCCGCCGTTACTCCCCTGCCCTGGGATGCCGTCGTGTCGTCGCCCAGTGGGCCACCGCTTACATATTGGGCTTCTCTTGCCCTGGGATGCCGCTGCGCCACCGACTCCACTGCCGCCCCTGGCCGGCGCACCGCCTCCCCAAGGCCGTTGTATCCCTGTACCACTGCCATAGTACCAATTAGACGAAAAGCAGTGTCAAAAACCTAAAGTGTAAAATAGCTAGTGGAAAAAACCAATTTTTCCTTAATTTTATTCTACAGAATACATTGGAAACAAGTACGAAATACCGGGTACGATCACACAAGAAAATAAATAGGTGCCAAAATACACTTACCAACCAACATATTAGGCTTCTTTCATTTGTTCATTTGTGTTGGCGATATTGATAATAAGGATTCGGGCGTATCTCTCTTATACCTTGTTTCACTTCTCTTGTCTTCTCTCAGATCTCGGATTTCTCTTCTGAGATCATATATATTGAGATCCATATTCCTCCTCAACTCATTCAAGATTGCAACTTGATCTCCAATCTCAATCTTCCAAATGCTTGGCTATTTCGCGAGGCAATCTCTTTATCAATTACTTTATCTTCACAATATCCTTCTCGTTTATACTTTATCTTCACAATATCCTTCTCGTTTATCTGATCGATCACTTCCTCTGCGTCTCTGACAGTGATTGCCTAGTTTATTAAGTAGAAATAAGTTTGTCCAATTCAGTTGCTTAAGGCATTCACAGTAGTAAAGTAGCAAATACGATTGTTATCTATGTACCCCTTCATATCATCTAGAGACGAGTAAATACAACTTCTATAATATGTTGTTTCTATAGGACCTCACAATTTTTTAATTATTGCATAAAAAAGTGTTTGTTATAGGCAAAAACCGGTGTTTTTAATTATTGCATGAAATGAACAGAAGGAAAATCGGATCACCCAAAAAGTCTACCCGAATATGATAAAATAGAGGGTACTAACAGGGAGACATACTCGACGCGCAAGAGGACCACGACCACACACACACTGCTAGTTCTATTCTTCGTACAACCAACCCATATTTCGGTAGTTTAAAATCGATAATACTTTGATCGGCTTGCTTCAGTGTAGTTACACTGGTGAACATGGTTATTAAGGCGACGTTTAGGCGAGGAGGCACCGCCAGAGGTCAAGGCGTCGCCCCCGCCTTGCCGTCGCTCGTTGCCTTGCTGTCGCCCGTGCGGCGTTGTAGAGTCAGATCCGGGCGGGAGGCGGAGCAGAGGAGGCCCTGTGCGCCGGATCTGGGCGGGAGAGAGCTCGGGGCGACGTCAGGGAGCTGGAGCTGGGCAGGAGGGGGGAGCAGGGGAGACCTAGCGACGCGTCGGGGAAGCAGGGGAGACCCGATGGCAAGTCGAGGGTGCAAGGGAGCGGCGGGCTGGGGAATAGCAGTCACCTGGAACCCTAGGCGGCGGCGCGTCCATCTCGTCGATCCTGTCCCTTGCAGCTCCAGCCTCCTGCTACGTCGCCCTCTCCAACTTGTGCAGACGTCTGCAGATAGATGACGCGGACGTAACGCGAGGAGATATAGTCGGCGTGGATGGCGACGAATCAACGATGCTACGATGAGAGCGAACAGAGTTATGGGAAGATGCTATGATGAGAGCGAATAGAGTTATGGAAAGAGCGTCGTCCAAGACTCGAGAGAGGAATCAAGTAATGGATCGGCCCAGTGTGCATCAATAGTAATGGGCCGGTCGGATCGTGAATTTGTGCAGCAGTTTCTTTTAATTTTTCTTTCTTTTTATCCTTTTCATCTCCACTTCCTTGCTCTCTTAGCGCCACCTTAGGATGTGTAAGACGTCGGCCTCACCTCGCGCCTTAGCGCTTAAAAGGTGCAAGGGGGGTGGGTCGCCCAGCTCGCCTTACCGCCTTAATAACCATGCTAGTGAATCACACATCAGACTGATCCAGCAATAAATTGGTAAGATGAACGACAAAATCCAAACAATGTGGCAAATCAGGCAAATGATACCACGTAGGAGTATGGCATATATCGATAAATGCTACCAAATTAAGCACTGACCAGGGCTAAAAAAATGGAAAGTCCCTGCTCCTAACCATTCATCACTCGCTGCTGCAATCTTCACGTGTATCGTGGCCGTGTACTGGTACCTTCTGGACAGCAATCAAAAGAAGAAGACAAACTCATACGTGCAAGACGCAAGAACACCCTATTTGGTGGATAGCATTGCATAGGAAAGATCCGATGACAAACTGATAAGATTGAATCAGAGCCGTTTGATAGCCACGCATACTGGATTATGATAGCATAGTGAGCACAAGAACTCAATATCTATAAATTGGACCATGAAACTACGAAGGCTTACAGGCTAGCAAGCAGTAAATTCTCCAAACTCAGTATACAAGTCAAGACTACTTTGAGGTGTGACTTTGTGAGGGAGTTGGAGCACCAAGGAGTTCAAGAGCAGATCAAATTAAGGGTCGGCCAAAAGTCCAAACCCCAAAGGCATTCCAAGGCTCAAATTTTCCGCAACTTGGCATGTGAAATGGATAGTAGCAGTGTTCACCTAGGCGCTAGGCGGATGGCGGGCGGAGGGTGGCCGCCTAGGGCCTAGCCCGCCTAGACGCCACCTAGGCGGTGGTCTGTGCCGCCGGTCGTAAAGAGCAGAAGAAAAGACAGAAAAAAAGAAAAGAGAAAAAAAAAACCTTACCTTCGGCGTCCATTCCAGTCCAGCCCAAGCCCGTGTCAACCGAGTGGCCTGCGGTCTGCCTTATCCGCGTCCCCTTCGCCCCTTATCCGCGTCGAATGAGTGGCCAGGCCATCCTCACTCTCCCATCTCGCTCTCCGCCTCGCTCTCGCCTCTCGCTCTCCCATCTTACCGCCGCCTCATCCCTCTCTCCCATCGCTCACTCTTGCTCTCCTCTCGGCTGAGGAGGAGGCGGCGAGCGAAGAGGATCCGAGGAAGAGGCGACACGTGACAGGGAGCCAGGGAGGAGGCGGCGCGACGTGGAGCTGGGAAGGGTGGATCTAGGGAGGAGGTGGTGCGTGACGGGTGAGTTCACTACTTTTTCTCCCACCCGACCCGACCCAGCGCCACCCCGCCTTGCCCGCCTAGGACAGCCTTGCCCGCCTAGGTCAGCCTTGGACCGGCTAGGCGGGCCGAGCGCCTAAGGCCCCGACTAGCACCGAGTCACAGCGGCGGGGCATCGCCTAGTGCCTAGGCGCCTGCCTAGGGAAACACTGGATAGTAGACTACCAAAAGTAGGAGCTATGGTATGCAATTTCGAGCCAAGCCATCAAGCAGTTACATAAATTTGCCAAGTAAATGTAAAATCACATAACATAGAAAAATCAACACCCGGACAATGTAGAATTTAATTTTCTGCGTTCAAAACCAAAAGCTCACTACATGTGAGGTTATCTCCTAAGGTCAGATATTTGCAGATGAAGAGGTCGTATAACAGTGTTTGGGTTGCCAACCAGTTATTATTGCATGCCAAACTTGCAAGAACAAATAATGCTAAACCAAGCAATTTATGACTCAATGTTACAGGACATGGCGCATTAGGCAAAATTCAGCACTTAGTGTTACTTTGTTCCAACAAAATTTAGCTTGAAGCAATGTAGCAAGTCCAATATCACATAACGGAGATAAACAACCATAACATCTAACATGGTACCAATATAAACATGAATATCTGATAATGCTAAAAATCAAGTAATAAGAATATGCTAGGTAATTCAGAGTCCACATGCATGCTGAAAGTAGCAATTAAACATTTGAACACATGACAATACAAACAAGTCAAATTGTCTAAATTCAACCATCTCTTTACCGTTCAACCCTATTAATAATAACTAAGTCACACTACACATTACCCATAAGATTTTTTTTTAAAAAAAAAGTGCTAAGCAACTGTTACTTGACCATGCAGATAGAATGAATAAAAGACATAAGGAAATGAAATATTTATTAAAAAATAAAAAGCCTCAAAACACAAACTCCAGATCAGGGCAGCAGATAATAGCCTCTGTTCATACCAGACTGCCCAGGAAATGACAATTTTAGCTACCCTAAACATCAATATCAAAAAAAGGTGATGCTATTACCTGTCCACATGATTAAATCAATAAACAAGCTACAAACTTATCATGGTCGGGGCCAATATAAGATCACTAGAACGAAACATATGTATTGCAAAGTAATTAAACTCCACCCATATTTACCCAATTTGATAACACAGCACAGATAACTAGTTAAACTGCACTAATTGCCCCTATTTATGTCTGATAAATGGAAGCTCAACTGTTCAACATATTACTGCTAGATTTTTCCAAGGTCTGCAAAGTTGTTACTGTAGGACAATAAGAGGTCCCAGAGAGAAACCATGCCAACAAAAAAAAAAAGTGCCCATTCTTACATTGTAGGATACTAGGAAATAGGTATAATGTGCTTCTCGTATCTCATTATATTCTTGTTATAAACTTATAATTCAACTATCACATTGTGTAATATAGAGTTTGCTATCTTTATATATGTGACAAACTAATACCATATTTAATGCAACATTTTCTTTTTGTTGTGGAGCTACAACGGGTTTAGGACAAACAGCTAGTGAAGAACTAACACTTTGCAGTTTAAGAAAAATAAAAGAACAAGGTACTGGTCTACTGGAATCAACTAGCTTTTGGGAATAGTAGTAGTTTATCTTCTGATTGGTTTGAGGTTGAGTTGTGATCAGATTTTTAAGGTTGAGTTGTGATCAGATTTTTAGAATGCAGCCCAGTCTTGCAAGTTATACTTAACAATGTATGCACATTCTACTTAACTAACAGCACTCCAATTACAATCCATGCATATCATCCTAATATAAACACAATATTGCCATCCCCTAATCTCACATATATTCACCAAAAAATCCAAACCACCTAGATGGCACTACAGAGTAGCCCTATCCATTATCCAAATGCAAAATTCTCACTCATTTACCCTAACATCAACATTTAAGCATACTCGCAATGTATAAGAGTCTAATTCAACCTGGGGAGAACTTAACCGCCTTGTGAATTAGACACCAATGAGATCATTATTCCAATTTATTTAACTCATAAGGAGTTAACTCACATGTATTAGTATAACCAATGTAAAGCTCAATAGAAGTAATTCAAGTCACTTGATAATTGACATACCAACGGCATTTTGTTACATTGCTCTGGGATCACTCCCAAATGGCCACACGTAAATCATCTCGTCCCACCCGGTGCTTGCGAGCAGCCCCTCCACGAGTACACTCATGTCAATCCCAGCTACGAACTCGGTGTGGTGGCCGTACCTCGTGAGCAGCGCGTCCTCTTTCCGGTAATCCCACATGCACACCGTCATGTCGTAGGAGCAGGACATAAGCATGCCCTGGCGGTGTGGAGAGAACCGGACACGCTTGACGGCGTATCCGTGCCCCGCGAGCTGCGCGAGTGGCGCCTGCGGCGCGCGGACGTCCCATACGCGGATGGACTTGTCTACGGAAGCGGTGGCGAGGATTGAGGGGTCGTACTTGTCCCAGTCGAGCGAGAGCACCTCGTGGTCGTGGGCGGGGATGACGAGGGTTGGAGCCGGCTCGCGCACGTCCCAAACGCGCGCGGTGCGGTCGCCGGAGGCGGACGCGAAGACATCGGGGTGGCGCGCCGACCACGCGGTAGCGTAAACGCAGTACTCGTGGCCGCGGAAGGTGCGGACGGAGGCGGGGCGGTCGGGGGACCAGAGCTTGAGCGTGTCGTCCCAGGAGGCGGAGAGGAAGGCGTCGCGGCGGACAGGGTTCCAGTCGATTCCGTGGACCTCCCGCGCGTGCTCGCGGAGGAGGCGGACGGGGTTCTGCTCGGGCGGCAGCGCGGCGTCGAAGAGGCGGATGGAGCCGTCCCCGGAGGCGGCGGCGCAGAGGGAGTCGTGGGACTCAGACCAGGCGCAGTCGAAGAGCGCGTCAGAGGTGGGGAAGGAGAAGAGCGGGGCAGGGGCGGGGCCGCCGGGCCCGGCGGCGGAGAGATCGAGGACGAGGAGGTGGCCGTTGCCGACGAGGCCGTAGTGCTGGGAGGCAGCGGCGAGGAGGCGGCTCTCGTGGAACGGGCTGAAGCGGACGGCGAAGCCCGGCGCGGGGGCCTTGAACGCCGGCATCGCGGCGGCGGAGTGAATCGGTGGGTCGTCGGGATCGGGGACGGGGACTTGGGGAGACTTGAGTTTTTGTTTTTTCTTTTTCGTTTATTTTCCCCTGTTTCCATCTTCATATCTGGTTTGTGCTGGTAAGAACTGGCTAAGATTTTTTTTTTATTAATTAAAATTTTTTAAATTTTATTTTAAAATTAACTTTTGCTAACTTTATTTCAAATTCTGATCCCTTTGGTCGTCACGCCACTACCCGTGGTGTGATAAAACAATATTGTCACGTTATAGGCTAAGTCAGTTAAAATAACACTTTTTGTCGCGCCACTCTGGTGGTGTGATCAAAGAATACTGTCACACCACGGGTAGTAGCGTGACAAGAGTTTACCCAGATACAAGTTGGCGTGACAGTGTTGTTTTGTCACGCCACGGGTGGTGGTGTGACCAAAGGGATCAGAATTAGAAACAAAGTTCGCGGGGGTTAACTTTAAAATAAAATTAAAATAATGTTAATAAAAAAATTCCCTGTCAAACGAGCGGTGATGCGGACATCCTTAGCTATGTTGTTTCACATAATGTTTTCAATTCATTAAATACCTCAGAACAACATGAGCTTACTAAGAGAGTTGAAAAACAAGAGAAGCTTATCCAACAGGTGAATCTGTTCACTGAATTTCCTTTTAAATTAGTTGAGAATTTCATACTACCTAAAACTAGTGTTTTGCTTGTGCTCAGATTGGAAGATTCAATAATGAACGGAGATGGAGGATATGAGGCTGTTCTTGAAGAAAGGCCTTCACAATGGAGGAGAAGCTCGTGGGAGACAAGCAAGGGGAGAGAAGCCCAAGAATCCAACTCAAATTCGAAACTTCCACAAGCCCAGCCAAATTCAAATTCGGAATCAACTCAGAATCAAATTCGGGTTCGGAATCAGCATCAAATTCGGATTCGGAATCAGCAGGACAGTTCGGATTAAAACGGTCATAACTTTCACAAACGGAGTCCGATTCGAGTGTTCTTGGTCTTGTTGTAAAGATAACTTCACACCCGATCCAACGGATCCTCCCTCACTCTAAAATTCCTTCTGTATCAAAAGATATGATCGAATCAATGTGACGGTTGTAAAATCAGAGTTTCATTTTTTGTTTTGGAATGTGTCGGAATTGGAGTAGGACTCCAAATCCGAATTAGAATAGGAGTAGGGCCTCTTGGCTAGCCGTGAGGAGGAGAAGGGGTACTATTTATTGAGGGTTAGACCCCCATTGTAATCTCAGACCACGTTTAATATATTTTCAAAGCTTTTGCTTGATTCTCCTGTTGTGCTTATAGCCAAAACAGAGGGAATTGGGCGTTGAGAACAAAGGGTCGTTCTTGCTTTTCCGCTGGGAATTGAGGGCTCGACGATCTTCGCTTGTGGTCAGCGAGGATCCAATCAAGTGTGTGTTTGGGCGAATTTTTCATAGAGTTGCAAGTCCGTGAATTGGCGCGGGGGATCAGTTGGTGGTTCGTCAGGATACACAAGTTATCGAGAGGTTCTACGTCGAGAAGATCGGGCACCCCGCATCAAGTGGTATCAGAGTCCCGTTGACTCGGTAGGATCTTTATCCAGTTATCTAATATTTTTTCTATACACGAAAAAGCCATACAAAAAAAATTCTTTCAGCCGTAGTATTTAATTTGTTATTCTAGTGAGTTTTGTTAAGTTTTTGTCCATTAGAATCAAGTTTAGTTTGCTGATCTTGAATTCTTTTGCGTTGCTTTTTATTTGAGCATAGTTTGATTTTTTGGTCGTGTTTATTAAAAAAATAACACAAAAAAAGAAGTGAGACATCAATTTATCTTTTGTGAAACTTTCAATCCGTTGCGAACACTTTGAACCTATTTAAGACTAGCTAAATCGTTGCTGGGGGCTGCATATTAATATTTTTTCTTGCAATTGTTCAAAGATCAAAAGGTGGGAAATATTTTTTGCTCATTTTGGTAGAACAAGAATTTTGGTCATAGTTCGAAAAAAAAAGAAGGAAAAAGAGAACAAAAAAAAGAAAGAAAAAAAAGAAAAGAGAAAAGGAAAAAGAAAGCGCATAGCCGAACCATAAACTTGAGCGAAAATCCCCACTCATTCTTGATTCAATTGTTAGAATATCAATATTTTGTGCAATCTTGTGCCCTAGTTTTATTATTTGCAACTAGCTAGCGTCTTTCTATAACTTGTGCAATACGAGCTATTTTGTTCTTTACTTATATCTTACATAGCTCATTCCTTGATTGCACTAAGTTCCAATATCTTTGCGTGTGAGTTGTTTTGATTTTCACTTATATCTTTGTGATCGGCAACTAGGCATTGAATTCTAGTTTGGATATTTACTTAGCCTTACAATACCTAAAATTTTCAAATTAAGTAGGTATCCATACCAAACTCCACAAAACACCCGTTGTCGTGCTTTGACTTGCTCTTGAAATTCGCTCACACATCACCTTGTGGTTCCTGCTGCCCTGAAGTGTAAGTATTGTTGATCTTAATTCCTTTCAGAACGGTAAAGAAACTTCACCTTGTTAGGATTGTGAGTTGAGTGACCTCTACATATACAGATACACATACATACATATTCTTTGCTTTGCTGCTAACAATGGCTGATCGCGAGTATACGTATCTTCTCTTCTATGGTAGTAATGATCCAGAGGAGTATCTTGAGTGGGTACAAAACATGGAGTTCGAGCTTGAATCCCATAAGTTCGAATCAGAAGCCAAGGAAGTGAGAGTGGCCACTTTGTTTTTTACGGACTATGCCTCTAGTTGGTGGCAACAACTAAGTGGAAAACGATTCATTACATCTTGAGTCTGTTTAAAAAGCGTCATGAGAAGAGAATTTGTTCCATCCTATTATGAGCGGGAACTACTACGCCACGTGGAGAGCATTACACAAGGATGCAAAGTTGTCCAAGATTACTACATTGAGTTGAATCATGCAATGCGTCGTGCCAATATCACTAGTGCATATCAAGAAAAGACATACTTCAAAGCAGGCTTGAATTATCAGATCGTTGCTGCACTTCAAGATGAATATTTTTGTAGTCTGCAAAATCTTGTGAAATATGCTATGAAGGCAGAAAAGAGACTTAAACACATTCAAGCACATCAATTAAATCTGCGCCGGCTCTTTAGTTCTAATTCATCCACTGGTGTGTCACTTGAGAAGAAGACTGAGTATGGGAATTTTTCTTCGACCAAGGTGATGAGTAGTGCTGCCCCGTCACAACCCGCAACACGTGAGGAGGTCGTGGTTGGTGGTAGTTGTGCCCTTGCTGGCCCACGGTCTTACAAGGATGAGATGTATCAAAACCCATGTGAGAATGGGAGCCACATAGCCAAATTGAGTGAGAGTGATAAAAAGAGTGAGCCGTGTGAGTCCACCATATGCGAGGTTGAAAGCATCCCAATTGAGAGTGTGAGAGATACACCAAAAGAAAAGAGAGAGATAGATGATAGGATAAGTAAGATTATTTTTGAACCTAACAACTTACCCTCTATTTCTAGTGTTGTATCACACATTGTGCAGGTGGACCAAGCAAATAAGGAGTTGGACATTCAAGAGCCCTCACCATTGGAAGAGAAAGATGAAGATATAACCATGGTTGGAGAGGGAACACATGATACCCCGTGGTTACATGATGACATTACAATACCCGCGACACCTACAACAACTGAGGAGGACGATCAAGGTAACACTATTGGTACTAAATCGATAGATCATCAAGACAAGGTGCGTAAAACTGAGAACCCCATTATTCCTTTGATGATTCCAAGTTCTAAATCTGATATGCTTAATTTGCATAATATGGAATTGATTACTCATACAGAAGTTCTTACTAGAATATCCCTTAATGATTCTTTGTGTCATATCATATTCGATAAACCAAAAGAGATAGTTAGTGTTATTAAGAAGGTTCTTGAAATTTCACATTTAAGATCACTAGTAAATAGCTACGTGCGCACATATAAATTCAATTTGATCGGAGATTTTGGTGTAGACAACAACATGTTTCAAGTTTATCGAATATGCATTACCGGTGATAATCTTGTTGATTTAAATTTACATGTTTTACGCAAACCATCTATTGAGCAATGTCACAGTCTCTTTAAGAGGGGTTTAAATACAAGTGTCTATTGTTTAGAACACAATATGATGCCTACTTGTTTATCTCTTAAATGTATAACTAATCAGAGTAGCACAGTTGAAGCATGGAATGATATCGATTTGTTTTCACCCACTTTAGTTGACTTTGATATTGGGAAGGATAAATTTTATCATATGAGTCAGTTGGGCAATTTGAAATATGATTTTGAGCTATCGATTGTGCAAAACAACAAGAAGAACACAATAATTGATTCATACATATACCATGCATATACGTTGTTTTCTTCGTCTAGCACATTTTCAGGCTATCAAAAGCCGAGGACGGCTTTTTTTTAAGAAAGGGAGGATGATGCGGACATCCTTAGCTATGTTGTTTCACATAATGTTTTCAGTTCATTAAATACCTCAGAACAACATGAGCTTACTAAGAGAGTTGAAAAACAAGAGAAGCTTATCCAACAGGTGAATCTGTTCACTGAATTTCCTTTAAATTAGTTGAGAATTTCATACTACCTAAAACTAGTGTTTTGCTTGTGCTCAGATTGGAAGATTCAATAATGAATAGAGATGAATGATATGAGGCTGTTCTTGAAGAAAGACCGTCACAATGGAGGAGAAGCTCGTGGGAGACAAGCAAGGGGAGAGAAGCCCAAGAATCCAACTCAAATTCGAAACTTCCACAAGCCCAGCCAAATTCAAATTCGGAATCAACTCAGAATCAAATTCGGATTCGGAATCAGCAGGACAGTCCGGATTAAAACAGTCATAACTTTCACAAACGGAGTCCGATTAGAGTGTTCTTGGGCTTGTTGGAAAGATAACTTCAAGACCGATCCAACGGATCCTCCCTCACTCTGAAATTCCTTTTGTATCAAAAGATATAATCGAATCAATGTGACGGTTGTAAAATCAGAGTTTCCTTTTTTGTTTTGGAATGTGTCGGAATTGGAGTAGGACTCCAAATCCGAATTAGAATAGGAGTAGGCCCTCTTGGCCAGCCATGAGGAGGAGAAGGGGCACTATATATTGAGGGTTAGACCCCCATTGTAACCTCAGACCACGTTTAATATATTTTCAAAGCTTTTGTTTGATTCTCCTGTTGTGCTTATAGCCAAAACAGAGGGAATTGGGCGTTGAGAACAAGGGTCATTCTTGCTTTTCCGCTGGGAATTGAGGGTTCGACGATCTTCGCTTGTGGTCAGCGAGGATCCAATCAAGTGTGTGTTTGGATGAATTTTTCATAGAGTTGCAAGTCCGTGCATTAGCGCGGGGGATCAGCTGGTGGTTCGTCAGGATACACAAGTTATCGAGAGGTTCTACGTTGAGAAGATCAGGCACCCCGCATCAAGCGGCATGGCCCGGCACGACACGGTCCATTCCGGCCTGGCTACTATTCATGTCGTGCTGGACCAGCCCACGGGTCGGGGTGGCAGCCCAGGCAGGGCCTGTCGGGCATTCGTGTCGTGTTGGGTCAGTCTGAGCCTGTTTAGCCTGTCGTGCCAAGTGTGGCCCGTCAGAATGAAAAAAAATCCACAAAATCCAAAAAAATCATAAAATTAGAAAAAATGTGTAGAATTCAGAAGTAGATATAAAAATTGAAAAAAATGAGACAATCATATTGAAAATGTAATAAAAATCTTTATTAATGTCCAACTGGTTGCCTCGTTAAAACTATCCGGTATGTATTTAACTGCTCTTTCAACTTCCGTTACAAAAATATTATGTATTAATATTGCAAATAAAACTTACTGTAATATCTCGATTATTATTAGTGAGTGCAACAAAAATTAGAGATGAAATTAAGGGATTTAAAGGAGAAAAATTCATAATTGAGAGAGGAATGGGCAGCCAACCCATATTCAAGTGGGGTGGAGTCGACCATAGTGGCTCAAGGCCCATGAGCGGGCCGACAACCCACTAGAAGGCAGGAAAGACACCAAACCCTAGCCACCCCTACTATAGTAGATGCTGTGCTATAGTAGCCACTGTGCTACAGTCCACCACCCCCTGCTGCTCCTCCTCTTCCGAGTGCCGTCCTCCCTACTTCCTTGCTACTGCCGGCCAAAAGGGAAGCGGAGGGAAGTTTCGGCCAATGAAGAAGAAGGAGAGAAGGAAAAGAGGAAGGAAAAGGAGGAGCCTCGCTGGGTCTCCAAGTTCATCATTATGATCTCCAAAGGTGATGATAATTTTTCCCTTCCTTTTTGTGTAGCCAATTCCCAATTGGTAGAAATCGTTAGCAGATCGGTTTTTCTGCAGTTTGTATTGTTATGTAGTTTTGGGCTCTATAGATGTGAAATCTAGAAATTTAGTCTCCTAGATATTTGTGGGTAATATTCGTAGCTCTCCATAGAGTCTTTGATCATATTATTTGGATGTATAGATCTCCAGATATAAAATTTTCATTGCTGCTGTCCACAGGTTCTAGATCTCCAGATATAAATATGTTGCTTTGGTCTTTGTATGTGCAGGGTAACTCGGAGGATCGTTGTCTGCGGTGGTGACCGGGATATAGCTTGATGCGAAGTCATACTCTAGAGGGTCTAGGATGCTGAAGGAGACGGTCGAACTCGAGTTACGGTGCGAGCTGCAGGTGTGTGCAAAGAGGTTAGGAGCGAGCCAGATAATGGGACAGAAAGGAATTTTCTTTGTGTGGGCTCAATCCGAATAGAATTTGATTGCCTTATCTCCAAGAATCCAAGTCCAGGTGTCCTTCCATTTGTTTATTTTCCTATGTGAAGTTGTTCTTCCAGTTAAAGTCTGAGTACACGTGTGTTCTACATGAGTCGAAGTGGGATTTTGTAAACACGTATGATATAAACGCGTGTGTGCAGTCAGTTGTTAGGGAGTCTAAAAATCGGACTAGTTTTCTTAGGGAGTTTCCGTACTCTAGGTGGAGTCCGAGTCAGTTCTGCAGGGGAGGCATGCGTGTTTGAGGCAATAAAGGCCTAGGGCCAGCGGCAAAAATAAAGGGTACGGGACTGTAGGGTTATTGGGAGGCTGTAGATTTGAGGTGCACTGCGCGACACAATTTCATGAGGTGAGGGCCGGCAGTTCCTGCAGAAAAAGGGCGTCGGCGCTTCTGTTCATGCATTGAGTTACTGTAAGACAGGGTTGGCTATTTTGTGGTGGTGGTCGCAAGCGGCGATTTTTCATACGGTTGTGCCTAGCCTAGGCTTCACGAGATCCATTGATTTTTGTTGTCCCCTCAAACGAACGTTGCACACACGTGTCGTAGAAAATTCCCTACTGGATTGCGTGAAGTTCCACGCACAAACACGTAGGCGGTGGCCAACTGTTCGTATTTTCTCACTTATTGATTTCTTCCAGGTTAAGTGCGGAAAAATCTTTCATAATTATTCATCCCCTTCTGATTGTTATTACGATCCTACAGATCGATAATTGGGTTTACTGTTCGAGGTTAAAGCAGAAAAGCTGTGAGAGCGAGAAGGGATGCAACCGACGTGTGATAGAAGATAAGGTAGATCACCTATGATGCATTAGTGTAT
Organism: Hsuehochloa calcarea; assembly: GCA_036346395.1. Taxonomy (NCBI): domain Eukaryota; kingdom Viridiplantae; phylum Streptophyta; class Magnoliopsida; order Poales; family Poaceae; genus Hsuehochloa; species Hsuehochloa calcarea. Next base: position 15,564,284 of record CM070596.1, on the reverse strand, counting down.
GTATGAGTAAGGTACTCTAATACCATGTAAACTAATAAGATAATTTTTCGCACATATAATCAACATAATACTCGAGATTAAATAGATGTGTATGTACATGCATACAATTTGAAGAAACAAAATAACTAATGAAGAAAGAATAGGTCATGCAGCCTGATCTATCCTTGATGGAGAGTGGCTACGTTTATAAGAACTCCAACTACTTATTATGCTCATTTTCTTCTATTGAAGCTAATACTTCAATTATGTATCTCAAATGGTATTTTCTTCATGTTTCTATTGTTATTTTCTATGTTTAGTATCTCTTAAAGCTCTAAATAACCTAAAAGATACACAAATATATTCTTAAACATTTAAGCTATATTATTTGATACTCAAACTTCGAAATAAATTTAGCAACACAAATGTGCTGGCCGGCAAGTTACAGTAAAGACAAGCTCGGTTTCTTATCAACGCGCATGCCGACGTGTGCAATGTTTAATTGTTCGATCCGATTCATGGTCAATGGTGCCGACGCTTCCAGGAAGGAAAATTGGAACATGGAGTGATGCAAGAAACCCCAAAAAAACTTGACTAGATCGGTGCCGCGAGTGTTATTAAATTCCTACGGTCTGAACTCCGAAACGAAAATCGATATATATCCACCGCAATCGTCGTGATATCACAGTGTTGCAAGGAGCCAAACAACACGGCCGATCGATGGAGTCGTTGACCAGCACAGGAGCCGCGCCAGCGACACCTACCGAGCAGTCGGCGCCGCTCGTCGTCCTGCTCGCCAGCCCCGGCGCTGGCCACATCATCCCGCTGGCCGAGCTGGCGCGGCGGCTCGTCGAGCACCACGGCTTCGCGGCCATGCTCGTCACGTTCGCCGACTTCGCCACCCCGGACGCCCTCTCGTGCCTCCCTGCCTCCGTCGCCACCGCCGCGCTCCCCGCCGTCCCGCTCAACGACCTCCCCGACGACGCCCGCGTGGAGACCGTGCTGTTCGAGCTCATCCGCCGCTCCCTTCCGCACCTCCGCACCATCTTGCACTCCCTCAAGTCCACCGCCCCGCTCGCCGCGATGGTGCCCGACTTCTTCTGCTCCACGGCGCTGGCCCTCGCCGCCGAGCTCGGCATCCCGAGCTACGTCTTTGTCCCCAGCAACCTCAACGCGATCGCCGTCATGCGCCGCGCCGTGGAGCTCCACGACGGCGTTGCCCCCGGTGAGTACTGCGACCTCCCGGTGCCTCTCGAGCTTCCCGGGGGCGTGTCGCTGCGCCGCGCGGACCTCCCGGACGGGTTCCGGGACAGTAACGATCCGGTTTACGCGCAATTAATCGACCAGGGCCGGCGGTACCGCGGTGCCGACGGCTTCCTGGTGAACACCTTCTACGAGATGGAGCCCGCCGCCGTGGAAGCGTTCAAGAAGGCGGCAGAGCAAGGCACGTTCCCACCGTCTTACCCGGTGGGGCCATACGTACGGTCATGGTGCGTAGAGGGCAGCGCGTCGGCCTGCTTAGAGTGGCTGGATCGCCAGCCAACGGGGTCGGTGGTGTACGTCTCCTTCGGGAGCAGCGGCGAGCTGTCCATGAAGCAGACTGCCGAGCTCGCCGCCGGGCTGGAGGCCAGCAACCACAGATTCCTCTGGGTCGTGCGCATGCCAAGCCTGGACGGCGGCCATGGCGCCTTGGGGTCCGGCCACGGCAATGACGAGGACCACGACCGTGGCAACAACCCATTGGCGTGGCTTCCCAAGGGTTTCATGGAGAGGACGACGGGCAGGGGCCTCGCCGTCGCGGCGTGGGCACCACAGGTGCGCGTGCTGTCTCACCCGGCGACGGCGGCCTTCGTGTCACACTGCGGGTGGAACTCGACGCTGGAGAGCGTGGCGTCCGGCGTGCCGATGGTGGCGTGGCCGCTGTACGCGGAACAGAGGATGAACGCCGTCATCTTAGCAGAGAACGTCGGGGTGGCGCTGCGGCCCCGCGCGCGGGAGGAGGGCGGCATGGTGATGCGCGACGAGATCGCGGCGGCGGTGAAGGAACTGATGGAGGGGGAGAAGGGGCGCGCCGTGCGACGCCAGGCGGAGAACCTGCAGCAGGCGGCGGCGCGGGCGTGGTCGCCGGAGGGGTCGTCCCGCCGGGCGCTGGAGGAGGTGGCCGTCAGGTGGAAGGCGGCGCTTTGCAAGCAGAAGTAACGGACGTGCACGTGCATTAATTGTAGTACTTTGTTGGTATCCGGTGTATGTTTGTTTCGAATAAAGATTTTGTTTGGCAAGGCGGTCACGTTAGCTTGTCCGCTGCATTGAGTCGATCATCGAAGTAGCTGACCAGTTAGAACCATAAATCTTAAGAATTTTAGTCGGATTTTCTCCTCTTTTGATTTGCTTCAACAAGATCGTGCGCCGGCCGGTGAGCCGCCTCTGCCACTCTCCTTTTTTTAGGGAAGGTCGGGAAGCTTTATTTATTATTATTCTTAGTACAATGCAGATTTAGTGTTGCATGTAGAGAAGTAGAGATTTAGTGTTGATTCATCAGATCTGTATTTCCTTATTATTCTTAGTACAATGCTATCTATTGATACGATTTCATTGGCTAGATAATGGCCTCAGGTTCACCCTCAGCTGGCGAATCAATACCCACCCCTTCATTGGCTCCGGCAAGGTCAGAGGATATGCAATGGCTAGATGGTGGTATGATGCCAATATACCATTCAATGCAGCTAATTCTCCTTACTACCTGCCTATGATAGATGACATTACATCTATTGGATCTCGCTTCATAGCACCTTCTTATCATGATTATAGAGGAAGATTGTTGAAAAATAATGTTCATGTTGCTCGAAATTATGTTTGCGATCTTAAGAAGGAATGGATTGTCTATGGTTGCTCTATAATAGCTGATGGCCGGACAAGCCAAAGACAAGAACCCTTGATAATTTTTTTGTTTATTCTCCAAGTGGCACCATGTTTCTGAAATCTATTGATATCTGGACTTCGTGAGGACAAAGAGACATTGTTTGAGCTCTTTGATTAGGTAGTGCAAGAAGTTGGGGCAGAGTATATTGTTCAATTTATCAGTGATAATGATGCAAGCTACAAAGCAACTGGACAAGCATTGCAACATAGGGATGCTGGGTAGGGTCAAAGCATGTGAAAAGTAATGCTGGGAAGGAAATTGCTTCTATTGTTTTGGAAGATGCTGAGTTTTGGGATCAATGCCAACATATAGTGATGGTTACTGAACCATTGGTGTGTGTCCTCCAGTTGGTTGATAGTGATGAAAACCTTCCATGGGACATGTATGAGGCAATGGACCAAGCAAAAGAATGTATTAAGAAAATATTGAGGAACAAGATATCTTTGTATGGACAATATAGTAGAGTAATTGATGCTTGGTGGGACAAGAAACTGCATAGTCCATTGCATGCAGCTAGATGTTTCCTCAATCTAGGAATTTACTTTATTCCTACCTTTACCAAGCAATAGGAGGTTTATAAAGGCCTCACTACCACCATCATGAGGTTAGTGGCAGATCTTGATTTTCAAGACAAGATATTCTCTCAACTAGAGCAGTATAAGAAATCAATTGGTTACTTTGGCATGTCTGGTGTTGTTCGCCTACGTGAAAAACTTAATCCAGGTAACAATATTATTGTTTAACATTCACATTGTGTTGCAGACTCAAATGGTTTTCTTACCTTTTTTTCATGTCTTCCTGATAGTGGCATGGTGGCAAAATTTCGGCCACTACATTCCTGAACTTCAAGCTTTTGCTATTCATTTTCTTAGCCAGTGTTGTAGTGCCACATGCTGTCAGCGCAATTGGAGTATTTTTAGTTTATCTACTCCAAGAAAAGAAGTAGACTTGAATACTCAAGGCTAAATGATTTAGATTTTGTTCATTACAACCTTAAGCTTCAAGAACGGTATGAAATAAATCATAATATGTGCATTGCCGAGTTTTTGTTTGCTGCCATAGTTGATTAGTTATTTCTCCAATAGTCAGGATCTTGAGGAAATCTAAAGCTGCATTGGATCCCATTAGCCTTGATAACATTGATTTACTAGAAGAATGGGTAAGTGCAGAACCTACTCTTCTTAATGATGATGACTTCAACTCGGAGAGCATTGATGCACCATTTGCTACCATGTCTATTTCAGAAGAGGAAGAATTAGCTAGTGTAGCTGTAACAGACTGTTTTTCAGACCGTGAACAGTAAACTGAAGAACTTCATTTGAGTCCAAAAGCTCCAATTCAAACCTCAGTTTCAAACTTCAATTTTCGATTTGATTTTTTATTTCGAAATTCCTCCTTGGGCTTGGCCTGTTTTCTCTCTCTCTCTCTCTGGGCTCAGTCCCATCCCCTCCTGCTCTTTTCCTTGGCCCGGCCCCCTCCCCCTGCCCCCTTTCTTCTCTCCCTAGTAGCACCCACGCCTCCCATGTCAGCGCCACACCCGGCTTCCTCTACCGCCAAACCTGCTCCCTTGACTCCGGCTCCCTTCCACTGTCTGGTCCCGTCGCCAGCTCGCCCTTGCTGCGCCCGTGACGCCAGCGCCACACCCGGAGCCGCCCAGTCCAAGTTTCGCCCGCGCGCTGCGCCGCGCACGCGCGCACCCCTGCTCGCCTGCCACTGCCTTGTCCCATCGCAGAGCAGCTCACTACCGCGCAGACCCTCCAAGTCGTCTTCCCCCTCGTCATCTCCACGCCTGCGCCCACCTGCCTCCGCTCGCTAGTGCCTGCCCATGCTGTCTCGGACAACGCGCGGCCATCAGAGCTCCCTCGGCCTCCTCCCCTCTTCTCCCCGGCTATAAGAGCCCCTGGAGACTCCCTCTGGCCTCCCCACGTCGCCTCTTCGCCCTTGGTAAGCCACCGAAGAAAAGCTTCAATGTTCCTCGTTGGACCGAGCTGCCACGCCTGTGATTTGCAGCTCCGGAGCCGCCACCGCCGTCACCCTGTGCCCCAAGAGCCAAGGAGCGCGTCCCCAAGCCGAATTTGTGTTTGGACCAAAGGGCTTACCAGAATCCTGTTCTTCTCCATTTCCGGTCGAAAAGCACCGCCGCCAACGCCGTGCTTCCTCTGGCAAGCCCCAACCCGATTCTTCACAGCTGGAGTACCTCCTCAACGTCCTTGGCCTACCCCAACCGCCGGCCAAGCCTCCCCGCCGCCCTAGGCTGCCGCCGCCGTGAGTCGCCCCGCACCGCCCCTGGCTCTCGTTGCCGGCCCGCTCCAGTGCTCCTCCGCCTCAAAGAACCGCACGATGAGCTTCCCTACACCTCCCACATGCTCATGCTCCCCTCCCCTTCCTCATCCCTCCGGCCGCCGTCGCTGCCATCCAGCTCCTGCGCCCGTCCGCTCTAGACGCCGCCGCCTTCTACTCGGTGCTGCCCCGGCCCCAACGCCGCCTCCCTTGGCCTCCTCCACTCGCCGACGACCCATTCCACCGGTCCTCGCCGCCTCTCCGGCCTCCGCTCGCCGACGGCCAACATGCCGTCGTGCGCCTCCTTGGGCTCCTCTGTTTCCCCTGTGCGCTAGCTCTGTCTCTCTCCTCTCTCTCAATGGCCAGTGGGCCCTTGCCCTTTTATAAGCTAATAAAAGCACTACAATCTAATTAGTTCATCTCTCAATTGGAAGATCATTTGATAACTTTCAAATATGGTAATAACCCCTTTTGTAAATCATGGCTAGTTAATTAATAAAAATAATTTAATTAATCTTCCACTAATGTGTAAAAAACTATGATATGTAAGAACTTAAGTTACAAAATTTTGGGAAATAGAATTTGAAGCTACTCAAGGATATTTATGTTGATATCAATATCTTGCTTAAAAAACTTGAATTATAATTGCAAATCCTATCAAAGATTATTGGTCCAAATAATAAATATTGCATCTTTATCCTCAGATCTGAAATTATCATTGTTAATTAAAAATAATTAGTGTAAAGATAAGCCCGGCAAAAAGATCAAGTATCATCTCTATACCCCCCCCCAAATCGTGAAGACCTTTAAAATGGTGATTTATTAATTAAGGAAAAAGAATCTTTTAAATCTTAAGTCCCTAATCCTTATCTCAAATATAACCTACGAATGGATATATGCACAACCCTGTGTTAGCGGCAAATAAATTAAAGAGGAAGTAATTAACCAATATGCCTTTGCCATCTAATTTAAAATGTAATTTAAATTTGAAGTCTTGCCAAAAATATAATCTTGCCCAAATATCAGTCATCCTATCTTTATCTCTGGATTTAAATCACCGGTGGTATTTAAGAATAATTAATGTACCAACAATTCCAAGCACAACCTTAAGAGAGAACTATAGTAATATATGGACTCCAAGTTTAACTCGTTGAATTAAAAATTATACTCTTCACATGTTAAACTCACATCCTAATCTCTAACGATTAACACTCATCAAATAAATGCCCAGTGTTCTTTCAGTCTCATATCTATCATAAATATAACCCAACTCATGAAGCTTCCTTAATAAATATCCAATAATTGAAGAAGCTCTTGAATGTAAAAGATCAAGCTATGACCCTTCCTCGATCGGCGATATCTTGCCATCTTCAAAATCCGAAGTGGAGTATCCCTGCAAAAGTTTCTTCGACTTTGATCCTTCCTTGTTTTCCCTCCCGGTAGAGTTTCTCCGCCGCTTCCCCTTTCGCTCTTATATCATTGACTTTGTCCACGTCCCACAATTGCCAAATCTTCTCTCATAATCTCGATCATCGCAAAACTTATTTAAGCTCAATTGAATTCAATTGGTCTCTTGAAGTTCTTTGGATTTATTTAGTTTTCGATCGATTATCGTATAATTAGAAGTTGGAGTCCCGAAGAAACAACGACTTGAGTGGGATCAAGATTCGGATAAAGAGACGGACCAAGAATTCAAGACCATTGATTGAGAAGGCTTTGAGTAAGATCAAGACCGCGATAAATTAACCCAAGTGACTCGACACTTTGATCATTTTGAGCCTACATTTTATGTAAATTATATTAATTTAAATTACCAAAATTACATGATTCAAATGTATGTTAAAGCTTAAGCTAGTTAAATACCCATTTGATGATTAATTAATTATTATGCCATCTTTGACAATTGAATCCATTATTCCATGTCACTCTAGTAACTATGTGGTAATTACTAGTTATAGGTTGTACATAACAGACATGCTAGTCTTGCTTAAGTACCGGGATATTAAAGGTCCTAATCATCATATTTTAAACATAAAAGTGGTTTTGGGCAGTCATTGGGGGTACATGACTGAAGTAATTGAGATAAATTGGTTTTACCCCTCGAAACCCTAATAACTTGCTATTACCATATCTGGACGGATGGAATGGCGGTGAGTGTTGTCGGGCACGAGAGTGGTTGGTATGTGGTAGAAACGCCCGGATGGATTAAGAACTTAATCTTGTCACGACCTCTCGTGTAAAACAAGTACAACCACAAGTCTGCAAAAGTGCAACTTGGCTTAGTAAATTTATTAAACCCTGAATGTCATCTCGCTGGATGGATAACGGGAACGTGCAAGCGCGTGATACGTCCGGCTTGAATGGGACACCGATGTAAGGTGATGTTGCCAGTCGCCGTGGTGTAATCCAACTACGCTAGTCGCTGAGGTAGACATCCCGCATAACATATGGGCGTAACCCCATATGGGTGAGATGACGGAAGGGGTGAAATATTTTGAAAGGTTACTGTGATGGTCGCTCAACTACATGACTAAGGAATCATGCGGGGCAACGAGTATGATTGTCTCTTGTGGGTACAGTGTACGACCTATGTAGAGTCTAAACTGTTTAAACAGGCGTGCCTTATGGTCAAAGGCGGACATGAAAACTTACTAGAGTTAGTTCTATTTCAAAAAACCTTTATGGGTGGTATGAAAATCAGGTCGGGCTCACCTAGCCATGAGATTGGATTTTCCTGGGTTTTCGAACTCAGTGGTGTTAATGAGTGGAGGTAGCTCCAATCAAAAGAAGCATAAGGTAGAGTTTCCTACAGAGGGAACCTCTGCTGTTACTTAATATTGTACAATTACTCTCTTTAATAAAATGCAATTTGGTTAAAATGCTAAGTGATAGGAATTTGTAACTATGATAATTGCAAACGTTGCTTTAGTAAATAAAAGAATCCGAACCATCCTTATTAAAGCCTTACATGTATATTATTGTATCTTGTGTGTTGGCTCGCGAGCACGTAAGTTGTGTTCATTCTCGCTCACTCCCCCAAAACCCTCAGAATCAGGAAATCTCGGAGATTACGACTACTACGATGATCCAGAAGTTGGATGCCCAGGAGATGATGAGGAGTAGTTTAATTCTTTTAGTCTAGGTCTCGCCTCAGTCCAGCTGACTCTGTCGGTGCTTGTGTGCATCCTATATTATCTGAGTTTTCGGCTAATATCGGACGCACACGGGTTTCCACAGTCGCTTGCATGTGGAGAGATGTGCTCTACGCCCCTTTTTTTTTTGCTTCCGTTGTCTCTTTCGCTACTTTTGTAATGTAATCAATTTGGTCTGTTCGGCCCTTATTGTAAAGACTTGACCCGATGTGGTCTATTTAAACTCTGATGTGTTAAATTAATGAATAGTATGGTTTTACGCTATGTATGAAATGATTCAGCAATGTGTATGTGAGTGCTATCTTTTGATCTAGGGAATAGCACAGTATTTTCACAGAGGATTTTGATTTACAAAATCCAGATCCGACAGTAGCTGACGTTGATGTTCCGCCGCCATTGGTAGTCACAACTGAAGAAACAGCAGATACCCACATGCCTGAGCCTCCAGCAGACCAAGATCCATTTTTGTATGTCAATAATGTGGAGTAGTAGTAATCTAGAAATGTAGATTGTATCAACCATTAAGTTATGAGCTGTATTGTATTTAACCACGTTTGAGCTTATGAACTCATTAAACTATATATCGTATTTTATCCTACTGCTATGTATTTAGAGTAAGATTACAAGTGAATCCTACCACTACTCCGGAGTGGTACACCGTTATGGGACCGGTACTGGAAGGTATCATTCTAAGAGCCAAACTGGTGTAACCTCCGATACCGTATTAACAACTTTGCTTACCAGACACACACACAGGTTCTCTTGTCAACGTCACACAGGCCAGGGTCCAATAACTGTGTTTTGGGTTGTATTTGACTTCACTTGATTTGGCGCCTTGAGCCCTTGACGCCCCTCCTCTTCAAGCTCTTCAGTGTTTGTTGTCGATGGAGCTCTTATTGCTACTGCCTACGAAAGAGGTGCTTGATAAAATGCCTAGGACCGGTCAACAAACAACTATGCATGAATTGCTTGGCTGAATTCTTTTACAAATAATACATTGAGACATTCAATTTTCAGAAATATACTCCGGTTTTCATTTTTGTCCAGCCAATGGCACCTAGAAGCCAGCTGCCGGAACGAAGGGCTACACATTATTTTTCAGAAAAATAAAAACACAAAGCTAATAAGTTTGTCTTACTACTTTAGCTCTTGCCCCCGTCTAAAAAGCACCCCCCAACTCCAAAACCATTTGGTTGACACCCTCCATCTACCAAATCCAGGCCACATGACCTCCTCGAGCCAATCCACACCGGTTTTTATCCAACGTTTGAATGGGTTTGGGATGACATGGCAACTAGTAAGTAGAAATCAGCAAATGATAAATAAAAAAAGATGGGGTGACTACCGGGCTGTTTGATTCATGGCCCCAATGAACAAAACCAAAATTTAGCGAAAAAATATTGTTTGGATTACAGCAAAGCCAAATTTTGACGTTACCAAAATTTTGGTGGGCGATTTCCTCTCTCTAGGATTGCTCGCGTGCAACATTAGATTTTGTTGGTGTTACCAATTTTTTTTTGCCACTACCAAATATTGGTAGCAAACCAAACCATAGCCAATTTTCATTGCCGTTACCAAAATTTGGTTTGGTTGATGTTTGTAACAAACCAAACAAGCCCTACATGTCATCCTCTACATTCTTCATGCTCCATCTGTTAAACCTTGCCGGCGTGGGCGGCCATGCCAACGCATGTGTCGGCATCCTCCTTCCACGCGGCGGCCTAGCGATCATTAACCTCGTAGTCCCAATGTCCCATGCGCAAGCTGCCACCAACCTTCGTGTTGTCGCTAAGTGATGCATCACTTTCCTATCTAAAGCTGCAAGGAATGGTGAGCTCAGGGAGCATCCACATCCTTGATTTTGCGATAAAGCCCCCATGGAATTCCGAATCATGTGATGCCCTGGCTGAACCAGCGGTCTGCAGGTTTTGCGGACGCCTCTTTTGCAAAGTAATTCTTATTTCTAGAAATTCCGCTAAGGTCCTCGACGCTTCTGGCTATTTGATCGGCGCCAAGGGGCAGATCCAGCCTTCCGCATGCACGCTCCAAGCTCCGTGCCCTATCTCCTTTCCCGATCCCCTCACATCACAGAGGCCACAACCACCTCCTATCGCCCTCTCCTGCACCCTCCTCCTCTCACCCTCGCCATCGCCTCACCTCCCGCCTCCTCCCTTTCGATCTCGTCGTCGTATAAGCTGCCCTTGCCCCCGCCATCGTCTATTCCTCCTCCGTCACCACCGTAGATGTTGCCCTCATTCCACCTTCGCCAACGCTGCCTATCGCCCTCACCCCACCATTATCTCCTCCTCTTCTCCCCTCTGTCGCTACCGTCATCGTTGGTGCACAGGCAAAAAAAGCCCAAAGCTGATGTTCCTCTACCGCTTCCATCCTCTCCCTATCATAACCCTCTCTCTCCTCCACCAGTTCTTCGACACGTGGGAGTGTAGATCCGAGCGGTGCGTGTGCACCAACGCCAGAGCTACCCTCGCCCCCACCATCCTCTTCTCCTCCGCCACCATAGCCGTCGCCGTCATCCCACCTTTGTGTAGGATTAAGGATAACCGACTAGAGGGGGGGTGAATAGGAGGTTTCTAAAATTTCTAGATCAAATTACTCAATTTAGCAAGATACACTAAGCAAAGCTATCTATTACAAGCTATGAGCTATAAAATTAAATGCAATAAGTAAAGACAAGAAATAACCGCACAAGGACAAGGAGGTTTTTCCCGTGGTATCGAAGATTTGTCGATCTTCACTACTCCACGTTGAGGAAGCTTGACTCGATCAAGCCGGCTCCACAAATTAAGCCTTCGCTCGTAATCACTTGGTCGTTCTTCCTCCTCTCCGGAGTTGGTGAACACCGACCAATCACAACCGGCGTCGGGTCTCTTCACAAACTTCTTGAAGAGATCACTGCGCAACCTCCGCCAAGTCGTCTAGGTCCCAACAAGCACCAAGAGAATAGACCTTGACCTTCACTTGACGGCAATCAAGAGCCAAAGGATCAACTAAAATGCAATGCTCTTGGTTTTGCTCACAACCTCACAAATGTGTGCAAAGAGAGTAAATGAGGAGTGAGAGGAGCTCAAAGCTCAAATGTATTGAATGAATGCTCAACAACTTCACCTTGAGCTGGTGGGGGTGCATTTATACCCCCCACAACCAAATATGACCGTTATACAAAAATTCAGAAAGATTCAGGGAAATCGAAACTTCCGCTGTGTAATGTGCGGAACTTCCGCTCTTCAATCGAGTGCACTGCAATGGTCATTACTGTGGCATTAAATGCTCTGATTATAGCCGTTGGATTTATGTGCGGAACTTCCGCCAACTAAAGTTCGGTTCTTCCGATAATCGGAAGATCCACTCATTCCATGGCGGAACTACCGCACTTGCGAAAATGGCTAAGTCCCTAAAAAGGGTACTCTCTGGAAAAAACGATCTGCAAGAATTTCGGAGCAACCGATAATCGAAACTTCCGCTCGTATCATGGCGGAACTTCCGCACTTCGAGAAATCGACTAAGTCCCTAAAAAGGGTGCTCTCTGGAAAAAATGAACCGCAATTTTTGGAAGATCCGCATAGCGGAAGTTCCTCAGTGACAACGCCGGAATTTCCGATTGCTTACTGAGAAAAAGATTTTGCTTTTGAAACCAGACCAAAAGAGCATGCATGATCCTAAGTTGATCCAAAGGCATAATGAAGTGCTTTCAAGCTACTGGACAAGCTCCCCCTTAATAGTACGACATTTATCCTAAAATTCGGTCTTCCCCCATACTCCAAAGACCGGTAAAATCCAAAAGGGGTCCTAGTCTATTTGTACCTTGCCCTTGAGACAAACTCCATCTTCTCGACATTCTTTGACATGCAGCTCCTTGATTTGACTTTATCATTTAGGACTATGCCTTGTAATCACTCAACAAATATATTAGTCCCATATTCACATAATGTCATTAATTACCAAAATACATTTTTAGGGGCCTAGATGCTTTCAATCTCCCCCTTTTTGGTAATTGATGACAACACAATAAAGATGTGAGAGATATTTAGTTTGAAACAGAAAGCTCCCCCTTAACATGTGCATATTGAGTAGAAGATAATGTAAAGCACATGTTTGGATTTTCAGGAAATTTTGGCGGAGTTTCTGCAGATTGTTGATACTTGAAAAGAGCAAATGACAATAAATAGAGATAAAGCATTCACATATCATGGTCATTCATCATCAATCAAAGATCCAAGTACAACAAAAATATAAGATAAGCATTTTGATATCATAACAGCCAAACTATTATCAAAGTCATTACAGACCATAGTCAAAACGACGACAGTTCTAATATATTACAATAGATAAGATCATTCATAGATAAGTTCCCCTTTTAAACTCTCACACTAACTCACTCACTCCTCTCCCCCTTTGTCATCAAGAGGCCAAAAAGAGCTTCACTCTGCAGGAGGGTCTTGTGGAGGATCACTTGGAGGAGAGCGGAGGCGACGCCGTCCAAACCGGACTGGAGGAGGAAACTGTTCCGCAAATCTTGCTGAGAGAGCGTCGAGTCTGGCGGTGTTGGCGTTAAGTCTTGAGGTGGTGGCAGCCTCAAAAGCATCTAGTCTGGCGGAGGAAGCATCCAGACGGGAAGAGGTCGCTGCCTAGAAGGCCTCCTGAGATGCCTTCATCTCCAACAAAGTGGCATAAATTTGATCCATGGAGGCTTGGCCTTGTGGAGGAGCAGCAGCAGGAGCAGGATCAGCTTCAGGTTCTTGAGCTGGAGGTGGCTGAAAGTTCGCAGGAATTGGAGGACCTTCTCTTGGCTTATAGAACTTGTGGTGTGAAGGAGTAGCTCCATTATAATCAGTTTGTCGAATAATCAGGGCCATAATATATGGAGCAAAATTTATCCTCTTTACCCGATCATTCTTGGTGGCTGTTATCTCCCTTATAATGACATCAACTACATCAAATTTTCTCCCATGCATGATGCAGTCCAAAATGTTCCATACATGGCCCCTTATTGCATCATAATTCCCGCTTTTTGGTAATATGGTATGATTAATTATCCGATTTACCAAGCTGGGAATAGGGAGAAGACCGGTTATCTTACCAGGGATAAACCTTTGAGTAGTGTCATAAAATTCAGTCCAAGATGAAAGAGGAAGAACCGGTCTATCATAAATCTGCTCAAATCTGCTTGACTCGATATCCAATGCATTCTCAAAAGCACGTTTTGAGCAGGAGTATTTGACTGTCCCAGTCATCCAGGTAAGCTCAGAGAAATCTGAGGGAATGTGCACTGTGGCATAAAATTGACGAATGATTTCATCACTATAATTGCATTTGAGTGCCACAAAGTTATGGATCCCCGCTCGCTGAAAGAGCCTATATGTACCCTCATACTTGTCAAGCCCGTTAAGATATGACCAATTTATGTACTTATGATCGGCAAAGGGCTTGTTGGGTCCATAGAATATTTCATACACTTGCCTCTGAAAGTTGGTATGAAAGCGAGGATCATCACAGTTGCGAGGAAGTGTATACTGATTCTTAAGCCGAAGAAGAGTGTAATCATCAGTTGTCAGTGACTTAAGATCAATCTCAAGTTCTTCAGGATCTCCCAATTCATCATCAGATTCTGACTGAGAGCCCTCACCCGATGCACTTGCCTCAGTATCTGAATTCTCAGAGGATTCCCTTTGATCCTCAATTGCTTTCATTTCTTCCTCTTGCCCTAAGGGAGGAGTTCTCGAAGATGATTGGCCGGCATCTGAATAGTGCTTCTTGATAGTATCTTTTATCTTAGGCATCTTCAAAAACAAGAATGAATGAAGTGTCAAAGGTAGATTCAAAAAGGAGATGAAAGTTCTGTTTTTGTCAGGATAATCGGAAGCTCCGCAATTTTGAACGCCGGAACTACCGCTGGCGGAAGTTCCGCGTTTTTCAACGGCGGAAGTTCTGATTATCCTGGGCCGGTTCTAGAGCAACAAGATTTTTGGATTTTCAGTATCTTTGATGGATTGAGTCTATGAAATCGATGCATATACATCATACAATACTGAATAAACCTATTTGCCCAATAAGTTTCCACAGATTTCATCTACATTTGTATTTCCCCAAATATTCAAAACTAGGGTTCATGAGAGGAAGAAATCCGAAGGGGATTGATTATACCTTGAGGAAAGAAGTGAATGAACCCTGGAGATGCAAATGATCGGACGGGATTGAAGAAAAGCTGAAGAAAAATCAAAGTTTTCGGTGGAGCTTTGGGAGAGAAGAGGAGTGCACGGGAGAGTTAGCGGCGGCTGGAGAGAGAGAGAGAAACGGAGGAACCGCAGGGAAGTTAAAGCCTCTCAACTGCCGAAAAACGGAAGTTCCGCAATTCAACAGCGGAAGTTCCGGAAATCGAAAGTTCCGCGCCTAGAAGGCCGGTAGTTCCGATTATCCTAACACTTCAGGAAGAGAGCTGAAAAACGGAAGTTCCGCAATTCAACGGTGAAGTTAGGAAATAGAAGTTCGCGCTGGAAGGCCGGAAGTTCCGATTATCCTGACACTTCAGGAAGAGAGAGCTGAATTTGAAGATTTTGCAAATAATCCTTAGTTTTGCACTCAACCAAGTATCATTCACGATTATTATGCAATGAAAAGACTAATGTCTATTTAAGAAAGTAATTTTTACAAATATATCACATTTGGAGCAAAAATTTGAGAAAAGACATCTTAAAAATGACAAAAATACAACTAAGACCCAAGGTGCATGTGACAAGAGTTCAAGCGACATTTGAATAGTCAATGACATTTAAGTCATTCCTCAATAGGCAAAGACGGCCTTCATCTAAAGGTTTGGTAAAAATATCCGCTAATTGATTTTCAGTGCAAATGTGGCTAATTTCAATATCTCCCTTGCATACATGATCTCTAAGGAAATGATGGCGGATATCTATATCCTTGGTTCTTGAATGTTGGACAGGGTTGTTGGCTATTTTTACTGCACTATCATTATCACACAAAAGAGGCATTTTATCAAACGTTATTCCATAGTCCATCAATGTTTGTCTCATCCAAAGCAATTGTGCACAACAACTACTGCGAAACATATTCGGCCGGCGGTGGAAAGAACAACGAGTTTTGTTTCTTAGAAGACCATGACACTAAGGATCTACCTAAGAATTGACAACTCCCTGAGGTGCTCTTTCTATCCACTTTACAACCCGCATAATCCGAATCCGAATATCCAATCAAATCAAATTTAGCACCTTTCGGATACCAAAGGCCAATGCTTGAGGAATGCTTTAAATATCTTAATATTCTTTTAACAGCCATTAAATGACATTCTTTTGGTGCCGATTGAAAGCGTGCACACATGCAAACGCTAAACATAATATCGGGCCTAGATGCGGTAAGATAAAGCAAACTACCAATCATAGACCTATAAAGCTTTAAACCAATAGATTTACCTCCTTCATTTAGATCAAGATGGCCATTTGTAGCCATGGGAGTCTTGATGGGCTTTGCGTCATCCATGCCAAATCTTTTGAGTAAATCCTTCACATACTTGGATTGACTTATGAAGATCCCATCATTGAGTTGTTTGATTTGAAGTCCAAGGAAGAAACTAAGTTCTCCTATCATTGACATCTCAAACTCCCTAGACATCATATCACCAAATTCTTTGCAAAAATCTTGATTAGTGGAACCAAAAATTATATCATCAACATAAATTTGACAAACAAAGAAATCACCATCAATAATTTTGGTAAACAAAGTTGTATCAACCTTTCCGATTTTGAATCCCTTAGAGAGTAGAAAATCTCGAAGGCGCTCATACCATGCTCTAGGAGCTTGCTTTAAACCATATAACGCCTTTGAGAGTTTATACACATGATTAGGATTTTTGGGATCTTCAAAACCCAGAGGTTGTTCAACAAAAACAAGTTCAGATATTTTGCCATTTAAGAAAGCACTTTTAACATCCATTTGAAATAATTTAATATCAAAGCATGATGCAAAAGCAAGTAAAATACGAATAGACTCAAGTCTTGCTATGGATGCAAATATTTCATCATAATCTAAACCCTCGACTTGAGTATATCCTTGAGCAACTAACCTTGCCTTATTTCTTACCACAACTCCATTTTCATCTTGTTTATTTCGAAAGACCCATTTTGTGCCAATGACATTATGCTCCTTGGGTCTTTCTACCATTGTCCAAACATCATTCCGGGTGAAGTTATTTAGCTCTTCATGCATAGCATTCACCCAATCCGGATCTTCTAGTGCTTCATCTATGCGTTTTGGTTCAAGAGAGGAAACAAAAGAGTAATATTCACAAAAAGAAGCAATACGAGAGCGAGTTTGGACACCCTTACTCACTTCACCCAATATTTGGTCTATTGGATGGTCTTTAGCTATAGCGTTGTGGATTCTTTGAGGGAGATTCAATGATTGATCATCTTCCTTGACATCTTCTTCATTATGATTAACTTCATTTGTCACGGAAGAGGTAGGCCTCGACTTTAGTGGACGATGATGGTTCATTTTGATCTTCTTTAGGCTTAATGTCTCCAATTTGCATGTTCTTCATTGCTTCCATAAGAGCTCCATTACCTACATCATCAAAATCTTCTTGCTCTTCTTGAGAGCCGTTAGTTTCATCAAATTGTACATCGTGTCTTTCTTCAACAATACCACTAGTTTTGTTAAAGACACGATATGCTTTACTATTTGAAGAATAACCTAGTAGAAAACCAACATCACAACGACTTGCAAATTTAGAAAGTCGAACACCCTTTCTTAAGATATAGCATTTGCAACCAAATACTCTAAAGTAAGAGATGTTCGGTTTTATTCCAATAAGGAGTTCATAGGAAGTCTTTTTCAAAAGCCTATGCAAATAAAGACGGTTTATGGCATGACAAGCGGTATTAATGGCTTCCGCCCAAAAGCGATCGGAAGTATTATACTCATCAAGCATTGTCCTAGCCATTTCTATTAATGTACAATTTTTCCTCTCTACAACTCCATTTTGCTCCGGAGTGTAGGTAGTGGAAAGCTCATGCTTTATTCCAAGTTCATCACAATAATCTTCAATATTAGTGTTTTTGAACTCGGAACCATTATCACTACGGATTTTCTTTATTTTGAAATCAAATTCATTTTGAGCCCTTTTTGCAAAACTTTTAAAATTATTGGAGGCTTCACCTTTGTCACATAAGAAGAATACTCATGTATATCTAGAGTAATCATCTACAACGACTAAACAAATAGCTATTGCCCCCAATGCTCTTATAGGTTGTTGGCCCGAATAAATCCATATGTAAGAGCTCCAATGGCCTAGAAGTTGACATGATACTTTTGGAAGGATGAGAGTTAGCAACTTGCTTCCCGGCTTGGCAAGCGCTACACAGTCTATTTTTCTCAAACTTCACATCCTTCAGGCCAACCACTAAGTCATGTTTGAAAAGTTTTTTGAGTTGAATCATTCCCACATGACCTAATCTTCTATGCCATAACCAACCCATTGGAGTTTTTGCAATCAAACAAGTTTTCAAACAAGAATCATTTGAGGAGAAATCAACCAAATAAAGATTGCCAAATCTAAAACCTTTGAAAATTATTTCATTTTCTTTTTCCTTAAAAATGGTAACTTCCCTTTTAGAGAATGAGCAAGTTAATCCAAGATCACATAATTGAGCAACGGATAGCAAATTAAAATTTAATATTTCCACCAAAGACACATTTGAAATGGAAAGGTCATTTGAGATAGCAATTTTACCTAAGCCAATTACCTTTCCTTTGCTATTGTCACCAAATGTGATCTTTTCATTTCCGCTCCCATTCTCAAATGAGGTGAACATTTTTCGGTCTCCGGTCATGTGTTGAGTGCAACCACTATCGAGCACCCAATGCCTTCCACCGGTCTTGTAGTTCACCTACAAAAGGAATCAAGTTCTTTTAGGTACCCATATTTGTTTGGGTCCTTGGAGGTTAGTTATCAATGATTTGGGCACCCAAATAGCATTCTTCTTAACACCTAAAATTGAGGTGCCAACAAATCTAGCAATTACTTTTCCATCTTTGGCCTTTATGAGCATATAGCATAAGTCAAACAAGCCAATCGATGAAACCTTACCAATAGGACAATTTTGTTGTACATGTCCTATTTTCCGGCATTTATGGCAATACTTACCATTTTGATTAACAAACCTCACGGGTTTGTTTACCGGTTTCTTACCTTTCTTGGGCACATACACAAGTCCTTCCTTGTTGAATGAACACCTTTGCTCACTCAAAAGCTTATCAAGGGTAGATTTGCCCTTGAAACATCTTTTCAAGCTCTTACTTAGCTTGGTAACTTGCTCCATTAGCTCATTATTCTCTACAAATAGCTTATCACAAGATTTAGCATTTTCAATTTTGGAATCAACACATGAGCTACATGGCATAGCAAGCAAATCATCGCAAGAAGTAGATATGCTAGTTCTAGCAACATTTACACTAGGCATTCTTTCTTGAATATCACAAGTAATACCAATGCTAGTGTAAGACTTATCTTGGATAAGCAAATCATGAGCTTCTTTTAGTTCATCATAAGAGATCTTTAATGACATGTGTTCTTTCTTTAAGACTCTAAATTTAGCTTTTTCCTTTCCAAGATATTCATTTAATTCTTCAAGCATATCCATGAGCTCATCATAAGAGGGTTCTTCATTATCAAGAGATTTTACCTTTTCTCCTTTTGCCATAAGGCAAGTAGGAGTGGAAAATAGCGATGGAGCCTCCTTGATAGCGATAACTCTTCTTGGAGGACCCCTCAACATCGGAGTCGGAGTCGGAATCTGAATACTCCTTGTCGGAGTCCCATTCTCCGATATGGGCTTCATTCTTGCCATCCTTGTGGAGCTTCTTGAAAAGCTTCTTCTTACCATTGAATTCTTTCTTCTTTGATGACTTGCCCTTGTCGTCCTTCCTGGTTGGGCAATGAGAGGCAATGTGACCCTTCTCATCACACTCATAGCAACGAATGTTGCTATAGCGCTTCTTCTCATTTGATGATTGCACTTTTGCAATCTTATCGAAATTGAAGCTTCGATGAGGACGTCTCCTCATGAACTTCTTCATTCTCCTCACAAGGAGAGCAAATTCCTCTTCGGAATCTTCATCTTCATCTTCTTCATCACTTGATTCCGCTTTTGCCTTAAAAGATGTAACTTTCTTTCTTGAAGAAGTTGACTCCATGAGCTCTTCTTTGTCTTTCTTGTAGAGCTCATTTGTGATGAGATTTCCCAAAAGCCCAGTTGGTGTCATTCTTGGCAACTCAGGAGAGTTGAGAAACAATGTCACCAATATTTCGTACTTGTCGGGAAGAGCCCTAAGCATCTTGCGCACAACATCAATGTCAAGCAAATTAGTACCAAGACCTTTGAGCTCATTTACAATGTTGTTAAGTCTAGAATACATCTCGGTGATGCTTTCTTGAGGCAACATTGTAAATGTCTCATATTTGATCCTAAGCCTATGCAATTTGGCTTCTTTAACCGTGGATGTGCCCTCATGAATTTCAGAGAGCGTAGTCCATATCTCATGAGCGGTTTCAAGGTTGCTCACTCGATTGAACTCATCCGCGTTTAAAGCTCCAAAGAGAGCGTTCATTGCTTGAGCATTGAGGTGAGAGTTCCGTTCGTCTTGATCCGTGGGGTGTGTGGGATCAAGTGCCATAACAAAACCTTCACTCACAATTCTCCATATGCTTGGGCTCATGGCCTTTAAATAAATTGACATTCTAATTTTTCCAATAAGCATAATTTAATCCATCAAATAGAGGAGCCTTGCCTATTGACATACCCTCACTAGCCATCCTTTCTCTCCTAGACGGTTAAGTCTAAAATTGGAGAGACCAAGCTCTGATACCACTTGTAGGATCAAGGATAACCGACTAGAGGGGGGTGAATAGGAGGTTTCTAAAATTTCTAGATCAAATTACTCAATTTAGCAAGATACACTAAGCAAAGCTATCTATTACAAGCTATGAGCTACAAAATTAAATGCAATAAGTAAAGACAAGAAATAACCGCACAAGGACAAGGAGGTTTTTCCCATGGTATCGAAGATTTGTCGATCTTCACTAGTCCACGTTGAGGAAGCTTGACTCGATCAAGCCGGCTCCACAAATTAAGCCTTCCCCCGTAATCACTTGGTTGTTCTTCCTCCTCTCCGGAGTTGGTGAACACCGACCAATCACAACCGGCATCGGGTCTCTTCACAAACTTCTTGAAGAGATCACTGCGCAACCTCCGCCAAGTCGTCTAGGTCCCGACAAGCACCAATTGAATAGACCTTGACCTTCACTTGACGGCAATCAAGAGCCAAAGGATTAACTAAAATGCAATGCTCTTGGTTTTGCTCACAACCTCACAAATGTGTGCAAAGAGAGTAAATGAGGAGTGAGAGGAGCTCAAAGCTCAAATGTATTGAATGAATGCTCAACAACTTCACCTTGAGCTGGTGGGGGTGCATTTATACCCCCCACAACCAAATATGACCGTTATACAAAAATTCAGAAAGATTCAGGGAAATCGGAACTTCCGCCGTGTAATGTGCGGAACTTCCGCTCTTCAATCGAGTGCACTGCAACGGTCATTACTGTGGTATTAAATGCTCTGATTATAGCCGTTGGATTTATGTGCGGAACTTCCGCCAACTAAAGTTCGGTTCTTCCGATAATCGGAAGATCCGCTCATTCCATGGCGGAACTACCGCACTTGCGAAAATGGCTAAGTCCCTAAAAAGGGTACTCTCTGGAAAAAACGATCCGCAAGAATTTCGGAGCAACCGATAATCGGAACTTCCACTCGTATCATGGCGGAACTTCCGCACTTCGAGAAATCGGCTAAGTCCCTAAAAAGGGTGCTCTCTGGAAAAAACAAACCGTAATTTTTTGGAAGATCCGCATAACGGAAGTTCCGCAGTGACAACGCCGGAACTTCCGATTGCGTACTGAGAAAAAGATTTTGCTTTTGAAACCAGACCAAAAGAGCATGCATGATCCTAAGTTGATCCAAAGGCATAATGAAGTGCTTTCAAGCTACTAGACAAGCTCCCCCTTAATAGTACGATATTTATCCTAAAATCCGGTCTTCCTCCATACTCCAAAGACCGGTAAAATCCAAAAGTGGTCCTAGTCTATTTGTACCTTGCCCTTGAGACAAACTCCATCTTCTCGACATTCTTTGACATGCAGCTCCTTGATTTGACTTTGTCATTTAGGACTATGCCTTGTAATCACTTCAACAAACATATTAGTCCCATATTCACATAATGTCATTAATTACCAAAATACATTTTTAGGGGCCTAGATGCTTTCACTTTGCCGATGTCGTCTGTCGCCCTCACCCAGCCATCATCTCCTCCCCTTCTCCCCTTTATCGCCATTGTCATCGTTGGTGCACAGGAAAAAAGAAACCCACCGCTGACGTTCTCGCGGCCCAACCGGAAGGAAAGGAGCACAGGCTAGCCCAACCAAAAAAATAAGAAGGGAGGGAAAAAGGAGGAGAAAAGAAAAGAGAAACATGGAAGAATGGGCTTGGTTTCAGCCCAATTGAAGTTGGGGTTTGTAATTTCCTCATTTCATTTCTTCTCTTCTCATATTCGAATTCATATTTGAATTTCAGATTTGGGATTTTTGTAATTAAGTTATGCTTTTAAATTTTGATTCTGATTTAACACTCTTAGCTTAATTGCACTTTAATAATTGTTTTTGGAAATTTTCAAAGAACAAATAAACTTCAAATGATTCTCAAAAACCCAAATGAGACAATAAATCATTAATACACAAGAAATTTTAAAATCCCTCATTTGTAACCTTGGGATTTTTATTTACAATTTTTGGGGTGTTACATATATCCGGTGCTATCCATATTAGCATGTGATGCGTTAATTGTTCCTGTCTCCACTTTTTTGTGAGAGTCTACTTTCAGTCTTTCTAGAAGAATATTGGAGGAGAGAAGAATAAGGGCATGTTTGGTATGGCTCAAATTCCTAGCTTCGTAGTTTGAGTTGTTGGAGCTGTGCCAAATGAGGTTGCTCCAAGAAATTTTCAGTGTTGGAGAAATTAGAAGCGAGTAGCCTATAGTGCAATTTTTAGAAGCGGGTGGAATCTTCCTCTAAGTGAAGAGCTATGAGCCAAAGAAAACAAAATGTTGCTAGAAGTTGACGTAAATTACCCGTAATACTCCACTGGAGTATCTAGAGCTGGCCAAATGGGCGGCTCGGCTCGGCTCGGCACAACATGAGCACGAGCTGGCTCGGCCTATATAAGTATGGCCCATCTTGGCCTGGCTATTAGATGGGTCGTGCTGGCCCACGTGCCAGGGAGGCGGCCTAGGCACGGCCCGTCGGTCGTTCGTTCCATGCTGGCACGAGCCCGTTTGGCCCAGTGGGCCGCCTTGGCCCATTTGGCATGTTAGACCCGAAAAATTGAAAAAATCAGGAAAAAAATCCAAAAAAATCAGAAAATGTGTAGAATTCATAAATAAATATGGAAATTAAAAAAAGACAATCATATTGAAAATATAATAAATAGCTTTATGAATGTTCAATTGGCTACCTCGTTAAAACCATCGCCAAGTAAAAACTCAAAATGAGAAAACTTTAGCAAAGGAAAAAAAGTACAGCCTATAGCTCTACATACATCCTTGTTCTACGTGTCATTGTTTAAATACATATTTTTGAACACGTTTGACAACTTTGGTTTTTCCAAGAGTGTTGTGTTCGTGAATCAGTTTATTCCCAGTCCTTGAGAGTTAGAAGTATATCCACTATGTTACGTGTGAGGCTTGTTCTTCTCTCCTCCAATATTCTTCCCAAAGGATTGAAAGTAGACTCAGAGGAAACTGTTGAGATAGGAACAGTTAACACATCACGTGCAAGTATGGATAGCACGGAATATGTTAACTTATGGGCTTGCCACCATTGCAAAATTTCAAAGCCTTCTGAGTTGAAATCCACCGTATCGCTGTCTAGATAGGTGGATAGTTCCCCACTCCTTGTGGGTCTTGGCTGAGCAGGCGACGGTGTAGAACAAGAAGGCCTGGACCTGGAGGAAGAGCCACCGAAGAACTTGCCCCATATAGTTGTCTTGCAACTTGAGGCGGGGCTACTAGAGGTCGTTGCTAGCGGACTCCTTGGAACTTATTTTCATACCTTTAGTAAACCTCATATAACCAAGAATGAACTTCTGCAAAATAGTTAGTATAATATAGCCCTGTAGCATCACTAAGAAGATCAAGTACACTACCAAATGCATCATTTTACCTCTAGGATCTAAAAGAAATACAAATGCATATAGGTAAGGGATTTCTCTCCAATATTTAAGGTATTTACTTTTCATGGCAACAATAGCATCGCGTTGTCGACGATCGAGTTGCCGATCTTACAAAATAAAAAGAGGAAAATGGCAAAGAGTTCTTGGATGAGAATAAGACTATTTTCTATGGCAATTAATTGGCTATTACAGGGGGTGCCTCTGACAAGGCAGTGCACTAGCCCTAATTACACCTGGTGTATTGCTAACTACTGCTCTAATTGTCTTCAGATCGCTGGGTCTTGTCTCGATTTAGATGCAGATTCCGTGTAACATACCAAAATCCTAATTTTGGGATTATGTAATATAAATGCATTAGTTAACATACTTTAACTATTTGCATATGAAATATATCATATTGACTTTGGTTTTTGAATTTAAAAGCAAAACATGAATTGCAAACAAATAGGTGCTAAAAAGGAAATAGATAAAAAAAAATCAAAATAACAGAGGATAGAATTATTTCAGGCATGATATCCTAGAAATAATTCGCAAAAGAATTTATATGAAATTTTCATTTGAAAAATATTTAGAAAAGAGCAAAACAGAAACTTGTATGAATTTCGTAGAAATTCACAGAAAGTATTATCATCTCAAAACTTTACAGGAGAGACTACATTAGGTTAGAAACGAGCAAATTTTTTTTAATAAATTCTGAAGTGATCTGTCTAGTAAATAAAATAGGTAAATAAATCAACCGAAAATCAGAAAAAATCCAAAACCTAAAGTCTCTCTCTCTCCCACGTTGACCTGTGGGCCCTACCCATAGGGATCGTCTTCCACCTCACGGTGCTGGGCGCCAGCACACACCCATGAGCTCTCTGTACCACCTGTGGTTTCCACATCGCCCACAGTATTTCCCCACCGACCACACCTGCCCCGTCACCTCGCCATTAAGCCGCACCCATCCCTGACCTAGTCGCACCTTACTCCTGCCCATACGACCACCAAAAACATATGAGAGCTCCACTGACCTACCCAAGCTCTTCCTCGTTGATCTCTACCCCTCCGCCTATATAAAGGCCACCCCGAGCTTCGTCTCTTCTTTTTTGAGCTAGTGCACACCTCCTCTCCTCCTCTGAATCGAGCTCTAGAGCTCAAGGAGCGCGAGCCCTAATTCGGACGTGCACCGCCACCTTTGTCCTCGACGCCGTGAACGGTTTTGTATCACCCTTACCGCATCTTATCATGTTCCAGTGACCATTGATGCTATCCCCTCACTTGATTTCATACTAAATTCACAAGATCAGCCGAATTGACCCTTTGTCCTCGTCTCCAACCAGAACCACTGCTCCATTCGTCGCTAGAGCTTCACTGCATCCTGAGCCAATTCCTCGCACCTGGAGTGTCGTAGGACCATTGCCAAGCTTCTCTGACCATTGGACTTCGATCTCCTTCACCGAGCCTCTTCTCCACATGTGACCTTCCTCGCTGCTTCGGCTCGCCGTCGACCAGTCGTCTCCGACCACCTCCAAGCCTCTGCATCCTTCCGGTATGACCCTAGTAACCTGTAGATGCCCATGCATGCAGTAGATAGCTAAGGGTGTTGCCCATTTGCTTTGTCGCCCCGTAGCAGTATCTGCTCCACCGCTAGGAGCCACCTCGGCACTCACCGTCGGTGCCGGTGGGTGCGTAAGGGTATGGAGATTCCATTTTGGGCACTCTCCGATCTCTACGATTATCACGCCGCCAGCAAGACGCGCGGGCGCGAGCTCCACCGCACAGATTTTGCATGACTAGAACTGTAGCTCATCATTAGCATCTTAACTATGGTCATTAAGACAAAATCAATGTTTAGTTGTTGGATTAGCCCTATTGATTCACTGGCATCTGGGACCCGACCGAAAGTTAATGAAAAACATAAATCAAAATGTTCTCGTAGATGAGTCTATGACATCGGGCCCCACGACTTAAGTGCACAGTGAAACTACTCCGTGAACCCGAGCGCCCCGCATATAGACTGATGGTATATACACTATGCTCGTGGACCATTTCACTGACAATGGTCCCCACTGTCGGTTTAAAGAAAATCCAAAAAGAAATAGAAAATATGTTTTCAGTTACGAGGATAATACACTTTCCTTTATTGGAAAGCGTAGACCTCAGTGAAACCTGAAGAAAGTACGCTTTCCTCACTATAAAGCGGTAACCTCATTAGAATAGATGCGAGAATACGCTTTCCACGTTAGAAAACGTATTTATCATTTAATCTGGATTTTTCAGAACTGAGCCTATTCAAACCTTAATAACTTTTGCTACAAAACTCCAAATTGAATGATATTTATCTCTAAATTTGTCTAAAATCATGATCTACCAGAATATGTAAAAATATTTAATTTTGTTACTGTTGAAATTCTTTGGTGTTATTTAATTCATTTATGACTCTTTTTTATTTAGACGTCGATTGCTCTTATTATTATTGTGACGATCAACCGACCTTATTTCCAGAACAGCAAGAGCATGGCAAGCACCCCCTTTGATTATGTTGATCCCAATATTTTAATTATTGTACTTCGTTTTGTAAATCCTATTATGCATGCGTGTATGTTGTGTATGAAAAATGCTATTATTGGAAAAATGGTAGTTGTAATCCTACTTATTGCATAATCCTTTTGAAATGTTAATCCTCTACTATTGTAACCATTAGAATATTGGTTAGGCATTATGTAATGTCAATTGGGAAGTTTTTAGTGCGATTATCGCACCAACGTAACTAGAGCGATAGTTTTTCTGAAAAATTGATAAAAGGACAATATGATAATTTGAGAATTCGGGAATATTTTGAAAAATATCCAGAGAGGGTATCTCTATTATTAGATATGAAAATGAAATGAAAACCTTAGTTTTAGACGCGGACGAGTTATATTGTATTATAAAAAGTGAGGATTTTGACTCACTAGTAGATAGGGTTGGAGTTCTCGCCCATAGTCGACTAAGGACTGAAGCTAGCCAATCCAGGACTAAGACCTAATCGTACAACCGTATGTGCTAGGATGGGGTAGCTGTAGCTAATTAAGTTATCAAATCATAGCCTTGCATGATAGTGGGCAGAAGTAGTGTGAGCAATTTCTATTGGTGTCACAACTGTGAATGGCTCACTTCAACGGGTTTCTATCCAGATGGAGTGAGAGACTCAGTTGACGGGTTTCTTCCGGCAAGTGAGGGACTCACTCAACAGGTTTCTATCTAGTGAGTGATGACTCTTCATACTGCGGGTTTCTATCTGAGTGATTGGGTATAATCATTTGTAGGGCTAGTATAAGGTTAGGGCTAGATAATGTAAAGGTTGCGTCGTGAACTCTAGGTTGCTTATCTTCGGTATTGAGCAGTGATATAGAGATATTTTAAGCAACTGGAATACCGCGTACTATGGGTAAAGTTGTACAACTCTGTAGAGTGATAAACTATTTGAATAGTCGTGCTCGCGGTCATGAGCATGCTTAGTGCAGTTGGTATGGCGGTAGTTTTGCTTTTCAAACTATTTTGTCACAAAAGATTGGGGCAATGACATGGGGTTTTTAATTTGTTGAGTTAACTACTATGTCTATAGCTGTGTTGCTATGCCTATAGTAGAGAATACTATTTCTATGGCTAATTTGCCATGTCTATAGCAGAACTGCCATTTCTATGGTTGAACATGAATTTGTCAATGTCATCCCTATGGCTGAGCATGACTATCTTTTTGCTTGCAATCGAGTAGGGTTACTGGTGTTGGTATAATTTCATTCAATTATTTAATTATTGTCCTATATTTACTTTTTTCTTAAATTGCTCTTTTAAATTCCATTGCAAATTACTACTTATGAATATTGCAAAGAAATGTGGCTTTGGGCAAAAGAACTTGTAGAGTAGAGCCATTCGTTTGATAGCCTTGCATCTAATATAATTTTTACTATACACTACAAGTCTTACTGAGTACACATTGTACTCAATCTTGTTATTGTTGTTAGTTTAGAATTTGCAGAGGAGCTGACGATACACGACGAGTTCTTTGTCCCCAACACCAGACGGTTCGGTGATGCGTCTACTTAGGTCTTATTCCTTGTCGGTTACCTGCGGAATCGGATGGGCATGCCGCTGGACTTTTGCTACTATTACTATGTCTTCCGCTGCTATTTATTTTGTTTACTTTGATGACTGCTTTTATTTGGCCGGTCGGCCGTTGTTGTAATAATTTTTTGTAATAGCTTAAGTAGAACACCCTTTTGCTGTAATTTAGTATGTATTTATATGGATGTGATTGCCAAATGTTGTGAATGTGTGTGCTAGCCATTAATCCTGTAACTAGCACAGTATACACATAAAATCTTCAGGTATTCCATGCCCAGGGGTCAGACATTTCGATTCAACTTCATATTGTCCTTCTTGCCATTTGTGTTATGCTTTAAATAACTGATGAAGTGATGGCAGTTATTCCTGAAAGAGTCACCCTCTAGAAGTGTCGCGTTTGGTTAGAGAAATAGTGGCAGTTAGGGAAATATCAACTAATCAGCGGTTGATATTTAGTAGAGACAATAACTGTAATCATGGTTATTTTCAGTGACTTAGGGCCAAAAACGTCATGTGGTTTGGAGCAAATGAGACACATGTTCCATTCGTTACACTAAAGGGATGCACTTAGAACTGGGTCCAAGTGCCAGTTCAAAGTTTCTATGAGCAGTCATCTGGTCGTGCAATGGGTACAGGACCCCCTCTGACCAGGTTACCCATCGGGTGACCTCTAGGATTGTAACGACCATAGGGCTTGTTAGCTATGAGGTTCACGACCACATAAGCTATGGGGCTTTTAATTAATATTTAGGAATTTAATCCTCATCAGCTAGCCCCTGAACTTTAAGTGAATTTGTAATTTGAACTTTCCTCCGATGAAATGTGTATCGGAACAACCCTAATTTAATGGCGTAGATAACGAGGTAGTCTATATTCACTTGAAAGTTGAGAAACTGTCTGGGAAACCGAAGAGGTTTGTATCCATTGGGCTTCGGGCAACTCCCTCTTGCAGTTAAGGAAGTGATCCCTTGAGTGCACCAACTTAGAGTTTTTACGCTTTAGCTTTTCTTGTCCTTTCATCTTTTCGGTAAGAACTTTCTTCAACTCCCTTTCACCTTCTCGTCCAAAATCCAACAATGACAGACTCCATCATCAACTGGCCTGTCTTGGATTTGAGCATGAAGAAACTCAAAAGCTTGGAGAAGAGCAGGATGCTTCCCGACCGGAATTTGATCAGTTGGAGATCAGCGATTGGAGAGCATTTTCCCAGCGGCTAAGAGGGAGAAATCTCTATTTTCCTCGCATACTAGTAGGATGTCCGTGCGTTTCAATGGAACCCTAAAAGACAGTGATACATATCAACATACGGGGTCCTAAACCGAATAATAAATATCAATTTTCTTTCACACACGAATAAATAAAAATACTAACTCCAACTATTACAACACCTGCTACTACTGCTACCCAAAATGAACGAATAGTCACTTTGCATATAAACTCACAATAAGCACCAAGATGATGAAGCTCTGGTATTTGTTGCACACCTTGGCTATAAAAAATTGAACTTCACATTTTATACGGGACACTAAAAGTTTCAAAACGGCCCATATTCTCCCCTCTTTGACTGAGCTTAGGCATCAACATGATCACCAAAATTTTTACTCAAGCAATAAAATTTTCTTCAATGAACAAACCTCTCACAAGGAAAAAAAGTTATCTAGTACTTACGATTTTGCAAAACTAACTAACACTTTCGAATGAAACACAAAGATTAGGTAAATAAAAGATATGGATGAAGCCATGAAGGTGAAGAGTGATGGGGGACCTAGGAGGGTTCAATCATCCGTATTATGTACATCATGGCGATTATCTTGGTTAGCAAAGCAAGAATTTTGAAACAATAATAGATAGATAACCGAGCCTAACAAGGTTAGACTAACTCTTTCCCATGTCGGTAAACCAATCCATCTAGGATCTAACGTATAAACTAATTTGAGACCATGGATGCAATTTTTTAGTGGAACCCTGGATGCAATTAATAGTAAAAAATTAGCTCATACATCAGGTCACACTAATAAAATGAGAATTCTATCAATTAAGTGGCATGGCCTAACTTAGCAAGATACAACATGAGATGACATTATCCTAGACCAAACTCTGTATCACTGAGGAGATTATCTTTAAAATAGTGTAAAAGGTTCAAATTTGAAATCCAGATAAGCATTCCCGTCTATTCTGGGTAACTTTAAGCTCATGATAGATAATGATTATTCACGAATTTACTTCTGTAACAATAAAAGGAAGAAAATCACATTTAACCATTTACTTCACATTAAGGGCAAACAGTTTCCCTATTAAAAAAATTAGAGCAATGATTCCTTTACCACTCTCAGAGACCTAATATGTATGTGTATAAAACCAGGTCACTCAACAAAATAGATCGTGTGTTTCTAAACAAGGCTACTTAAGCAAAACTCTTAACATGATATCTAGCTTCAGGTGCACAACATTCCAGCTACTTGATCTCATGTTACATGTTTCAATGTCAACTTTAGTCCTAGACTCCTAGGACAATTATCCACCAAAATAAAACAAAGAAATATAATCCCAACATGCGGAAAATGAATTAAGTCCCAACAAACTACCAATCCATTAGCAATTTCATATCACAAGCACACCAAGGAAGAGGCTTTTGAACTACAGAGTACTAGATCTGTCCAATAAGTAAAATCCAATGCTACATTTCATGAGAAGTAAGATGATATAATGCTAGAATTGAGAGTCACAACCTCAGATCTCTCAATAACCAGTGGATGCAAATCATTGCTCTGCCAGCCAGCTGTGAATGACGCCAACATGCTATGCACCATAAACCTAGAAAGATCATCATACTTTGCAAATAAAGAATAGCTAGTAAAACATATAGAATCCAACTCTGCATACGTCTCAGTGCATAATAGAGTTAGACTATGTGCCAATTCTACAAATGAAATGAAAATCTGTATACCCATTTTCTTCAGTTGAGTTAGACAGAGGAGATGGTACTGTACTAAAATAAATGACTGAGTATTAAGGCTTGTTAAGTAAGATGGACCCAAATAAGATTTATGCCTATCGAAGAACTTACTAAGATGTTTGAGCAGTAGGGCTTAATCCTGAGCTAGAATGTTGATGACACCCAAGCCTCCTGCTGTTTAGGACAAAGAATGCTAAAACGTGAGTAACCAGTGATTCCATTCAACTTTGTACTCCACAAATTCAACTTTCCATTAACGAAGAAGCTTTCAACTCGGAAAATTCGCATAATTTCAACTTTGATTTTGACAACTACAGGTCGAATTCAAAGCTTTCAAACCGGATTAAAAAGCTTTCCAATCATTATTGTATACTTTCAATTCAGACTCTGAAGCTTTCAACTCGAGCTCAAAAAATCTAAAAATTGGGTTTAAAATCATTGAAATTGGGGATGAAAATTTGCAATTGGGGGAGCTTTCAAGTGGGGATTTACAAAACTTTCAACTCTAACCGAGCTCAAAAGGGGGGAAAAGAAGTTGCAATTACGCTTGCTACCTTAACACGAGAGAAAGAGAAAGAATGATTAGAGGAGATATACCTTTCAGCATGGACATGTCACATGAGTGGGGGATCTGGCAAGATGCTCTGATGAGCGGATCCTATGTGCCATCGCCATGTGTAGTAGTATTAGCCATTATCGCCACCGAGAGCCATCGCCTCGACCCGCACCGCTGGTCGTCTGCGTCGCTGGCTGTTGATGCGACCAGGAGCTGCATCGGCAGCTGACTCCCTGACTCAGCTCCCGTGGCGCCAAACGACCCCACCGACGGGTTCCTCCTCATGTCTGGCCGGAAGTCGTCATCCCAGTCATCCCATCCTCCACCGCCGCCACCGCTGCCCATACCGGAGGCGGGAAGGGGTGGCTTCCTAGCGGGCATAGGCGCGTCTGATCCGGGCGTCTCCTTAACGATGGGCGGGTCAGTCCACGACCTGCTTTCGACGAGCGTGGCCATGCGGTCGCGGTATGCGGCGGCGGTGTTTGAGTTGTACTTGGCGACGTGGGCGTCTCCTTTGGCACACCCCGCGCAGTGAGGAAGGCGTTGAGGCGGCGGTTTGGCATGGGGTGGGAGGGGAGGGGAGGGGAAGACAAGCGAGGCGATGGTTCTTTTTCCATGCGGGCGACGGTTTGGTGTGGGGTGGGAGGGGAGGGGAAGACAAGCGAGGCGACGGTTCTTTTTCCATCCGTACGGCAGTTTACAGCGGGGTGGGAGGGGTAAACTCAGAATTATAGTAGTTAAGACATCGAGTGCGGATTTAGATTAGCGGTGCACTCATTTCTCCCCAAGGTTCTAGAGTACTTTGGTGTTGAACTGGTGAACCTTGCCCCAACTCAATCGCCAACCTCAGTATCTTCATCCATCTTTGTGAAGCATACCTAGGGATTCCGCCAGATCAAGAAGTCTTTAGGTATTTCTTCAAGATGTCGAGGTCGGGGTAGTATGTGGCGTCACCTGGGGAGTGCACTCTACACCTCCGCGATGGAAAGGCTGAGGAGTACATCCATATGTACTCCAAGTTCTCATGGTCGTTATGGAAGAAAAACTGGTTCTACATGATGGTCACCAAAGAAGATGGCCTCTGCTTCACCGGTAAGGTGGCGGTCGAGAACCCAAGATGGCGTTCCTCCGCAAAGGAGGGAAGAGTGGGGACTTGGATTAAAGCCATCCAACTCTTTAGCATCAGGGATTGACTTCCTGGCATGTGGTGAGAGATTTCTGCACGCGCCAGATGAGTCCTCTGAAGCTCCAATCACGTACCAATTTATGGTACATTGGTCGTGACAATACGATCGTAGATTCTTTGATCGCAAGTCCTAAAAATCTCGGCCAGTTTTGTTTATTTTGGTTAATTGTTTTGTAACCTTATAGTCTCTTTTCTATTGTTACAACCCTTTTCGCTGAAGAGGTCAGGGAATGGATCAAGATGACCTGTGCTGGGGAGCCAAATGTCAAGGCTGATGTTCCTCGAATTTTGGTAGCTTGTTCTCTAGTGGAGAGAATAGAGAGGCTCAAGGTAAAATAAAAAACCTTCTTTCATCATTTATGTATTTTTTGATTGATATGCCATAAGTTTACTTTAACGCATAGTCGATCGGATTGGAGATCAACGAGCTCACAGGGAGGTTTGATCCAATCGACGCTTCGACCACTTCCGCCCCAACGACCACTCAAGAGGGTGATCCCTTGGAATTAAGAAAAAGCATCAAAAAGGAATTTACATTTTAGATGAGGTATTCTATTGCCAAATTAACTTTGATGTATAATTAGGTGGAAGAGTAGGAGATTCTGTAGACAGAAGTAGCGAAGGTCATTAGCTCCGGAGTGGTCACAAACGACAAGATAGTTGTAGCTGAAGCAACTGCTCCGGAGACCAACAAAGCCACAGTTTCTGACCAGTTGGTCAGGGAACTTCTCTCCATCCAAGTGGTTAGGGAGATTTCTTCCGACTTCCAGTCGGAGGATGTGAAGGGTCTAACTAGCCCTACCAATTTGGAATCAGTGAAATCAGTTGAAAAAAGTAAGAGGAAGGTAAGCACTCTGGACTTTGCTCTAGGGCGTTTCAAGATCAAAACCAAGAAAACCAGGTATGAAAAATACAGAATGTTTATAAAGCCATACCATTATTTTCTCCTGTATTATGAAATCCTAACTTTCCTTTCTCCTGTTTTGTAGATCTTTTGGTGTTTCGATCGCTTCCGACGAGCGCCCCCCTCAGGAAGAAACTCTTGAGGTAAGGATGGTAGAACTAGCCCCTGAGTGGGTAGAGGCTCCAGCTTCGGCTCCCGTCACCCAGGATTCCCTGGTAGCTACGACCCCGTCTATGGGGACTGGAATTGGAGAAGAGCCAACCTGCTGGGGTCGCTTGAGGGGAGATTTCTTTGTTATTAAAGAAGTCTCCTCATCCTAGCGACTTCCCTAATTGTCCTCGGATCTTCGACGATGAGAAGCTTGACGAGGCCTAAAGGAGAATCTCGAACCGTCAATTAATGACAGGTCCTGATGCTATTTACTACGAATATGCAGACATGGCTGTTCAAGTTAGTATCTACGACCACTTGTATAGCCTTTTTCTTCAAGGTTTAAATTTTTTAAACAAGATTTCTATTTTTGTAGTATATGGTGGATAATATCGTTGTGGTCAGAGGACTGACCCAGCGAATAACTTGTTTGGAAAAACAGAATTCTGAGCTAAAAAGTGAGTAATTTTTATCGACCTATTTTTTGGTCCATCGTTGTTTGTTAACTCTCTTCTAATCATGATTGACAGAATTGGAGGTACAAAATAAAGAGATTATGGCTAAAAACTATAATAGCTAGGCTTGAAGAACAGTGCCAAGCCAAGGACCGGTCGATCGAAGTGTAATACTCCGATTTATTATAAGAAAGAAAGCTCTCAAAAGAGAAATTAGACATAAGAAAAAGGAGGTTTTTGCAGTTTTTCGGCAACCTGGGCCTCGGGCCTTGGCCCATGAGGGGCCGGCCACGTATAAAAGGAGGGGAAAACCCTAGTAGCTACAGCGCACGCAACCAATGTAGCACGGTACTGTAGCAGCCCCCCCTCCATGTTGCTCTACCAAGATGAGGAGAAGAGGAGAAAGGAAGGAGAAGAAGGAACAAGAAGAAAGGAAGAGAAAGAAAGGGAGAGGAAGAAAGGGGAGGAAGGAAGAGGAGAGGAAGGGCGCGTTTGGTAGATTAATTGATTTATTTTGGTGCTGCCAGTAGTAGATTGGTTTGGAATAGAGACGTTGGTCGTTATTTTTGGGTAGGTTGCGTGTATTTTCTGGACTTATTGTCTCCTAGGTAGTTGTAGTTCTCGTTCTTAGATTTCTATAGGCATAAAGATCACTCAATTTGGAGTTATGGTCTAGAAGTTATGATGGTTTCTATAGGCGTAAAGATCACTCAATTGATTTCTCCTTTGGCTTTCGTGGTGTTCATTTACAAACTACCTAATTAGAAAGTGGAATGGTTTTTTGTGATGAATTTTTTATTTTGGATTTGACCCTTTTGTTGGGGAGTTGGCATGGTGTGGTTGCGATGGAAATCTTTTACTTTCAGTTGACTCTTTTTTATAGTAGAGTTTGTTTAAAGAGAGTTCTGTTGTGTGTCCTTCATTAAAGGAGGTGATCCTTGTTTCGGCAAAGAGTTCGATTGAGAGTTGGAATAAGAGTCCCGTGCGACGTATGCAGGATTTCTGGTTTGGTACCGAAGGGAAGTTTGGCCAAAAGTACATGGATTTGATTTTGGAGGTTGGCGTATCGCCAGGACTATCTCCAGTCCATGCGCGGAGTAAGTAACGTCTTGTATGTCTAGTGCTGAGTGAGTACCTGAGAGGTCCAAAGCTTGAGTTTTCGATAGAACCGTTGGTCAACTAGTAAGACCTTACATCTTGTGTCCTGTGTGTTGAGAGAACCTGTAAAGGTCGAAACGAAGACGTTGGTG
Source organism: Hsuehochloa calcarea (assembly GCA_036346395.1). Classification (NCBI taxonomy): domain Eukaryota; kingdom Viridiplantae; phylum Streptophyta; class Magnoliopsida; order Poales; family Poaceae; genus Hsuehochloa; species Hsuehochloa calcarea. Next base: position 15,529,097 of record CM070596.1, on the reverse strand, counting down.
TACGTGATGGTCTGAGTGTGTTGAGAGTTGGGACTTGGAAACTCGCATGAGCGACTTTAACCAGAGTTGTTCATGTTGGGTACGTGTTTATCATTGTTAAATTCCAGTCGTAATTTTTTTTGAGTAGATCGGTGTGTAGATTCGAGGTCGAATACTGTTAAGGGTGGTATAATGTAATACTCCGATTTATTATAAGAAAGAAAGCTCTCAAAAGATAAATTAGACATGAGAAAAGGGGGTTTTGCAGTTTTTCAGCAACCTGGGCCTCGGGCCTTGGCCCAAGAGGCCCATGAGGGGCCGACCACGTATAAAAGGAGAGGAAAACCCTAGTAGCTACTGTAGCTACAATGCACGAAGCCACTGTAGCATGGTACTATAGCAGCCCCCCCCCCCTCGCCTCCATGTTGCTCTACCAAGATGAGGAGAAGAGGAGAAAGGACGAAGATGAAGGAAGAAGAAAGGAAGAGGAAGAAAGGGAGAAGGAAGAAAGGGGAGGAAGGAAGAGGAGAGGAAGGGCACGTTCACGCAGCGAGAGGTCGATCTCCAGCGGTTCGACAAGGGTAAACTCGATCCCCGATCGCTTGGTAGATTAATCGATTTATTTTGGTGCTGCCAGTAGTAGATCAGTTTGGAACAGCAACGTTGGTCGTCGTTTTTGGGTAGGTTGTGTGCATTTTTTGGACTGGTCGTCTGCCAAATAGTTGTAGTTCCCGTTCTTAGCTTTCTATAGGCGTAAAGATCACTCAATTTGGAGTTACGGTCTAGAAGTTATGATGTTTTCTTTCTGACTGTCCAGAAGGGCTGACGAGGATTAGCAGTTACTTTGTGTAGCCAATATGATTTAGTTAGAGGCTGAATCAGAGAGTTCACCTGACATAAAAGTTGTAGGAAATCCTTTGAGCTTTCCATATTGGTAGAGAACTTGATTTTTTGATTGAGCCAATCAAACGATACGAATTTTCTTCTACCGCAGTAGTTCTGATTGACAGATTGTAGTTGCAGAAATATCATCTGATGCTTAGGTATATTATATGACCAAATCAAAAAACCTTCACAACTAGGTTATCGTAGACGATTTCGTCATGTTTCCATATAATCCGAGATCACTCGTTTCCGAGCTTTGTAGTAAAAGATATGACGATTTAAGTACTGCTGTCCAGTGTGACCTTCCGCTAGACTGTCGGGTAAATTTAGTAGAACCAAGATTTAAATCTTGTGTTTTGGGAAAACGGGTTAGGTAGTGTGAGTAGAGTCTACTTTTCACAGCATTCTTATGTTAGTTATTCTCTTGTGAAGGAGAAGGGGTTCCGAAGTTAGAGGCATCGTTCTTGCCTTCCCGCACATCGTAGCGAAAAAGGCAAGTACTTGTATGGTTTTGTTGATATAAGCTTTTCCTTGTACGATGAATGTATGTTGAATAATGTTTGATGCGTACTTATTCCTGTTCATAACTAGTTACATGGTTCTATTAATGATATGTCTTTGTTCATCGAATTCATTTATGCATGCAAGTATTGTTCTTGTTACACCCACGGGAGTGGGTAGTGAAGTCTCATCATTCCAACATGGGCAAGTAAGACCCACCATTCCAATGTGGGCAATTTGGATCCCCGTTTTGAAATATTCTTCAAACGGGTTTTGGATCCCTGCATTTTGGATAATGCGAGCATAAGTGAACACCGACGGGTGTTCACTAGCTATACCGGTATAAGCAGAAGAGGAGATCACACATTTCATTCATTAATATGATTTCTGCCATTCCATGTTCTTATTCTATATATTGTAACTGTCATGTTCTTATTCATTGTTGTTCATACTATTCCGTTGTACTTGCTGAGTCGTGGACTCATTCTTGCTCTATTGTTGTTTTTTAGGTGACTATTGATGACGTTTCATTCGGGAAGGGGTAGCACACTTGGAATCACAACCTACACTCATTTATTTGATTCATTGGACATGGGACATGAGAAACTTTTATTTTAGCATGATGACTTATATTCAGTACACGATGGTATTGAATAACCTTAGATTCTTGGTTTACGTTAATCTTGGTTTAGTCTCTTGCTATGTTCGTAGGACTAATTTATCTACAATTGTCATAGTATCATGCTTGTGTAGATGGGTTCTATCATTGATATGCTTGCTGTAATTTTATAGTAAGTTGCTGTAAATTAGATGGTTAGAGAAGCTTAGTGGCATTCTAGGCTCAGTGTTGGGCTGGGGTGTTACACGAAGACTCAACGACCAAGCACAAGGAAGCTATCGAGGCTTTTGAGAAGAAAACTCAAGGTAACTAGTCGTAAACTTGACCAGTTTACTGTTTGTTTTAATTATTATTTATTAACTTTTGAACTTCTTGTGCAAAGCAAACTCAGATATTAGACCAAACATAAAAAGCTCTTGAGTTCGAGCAAGACAAGGAGAAAGAATTCGAGCAGAGCCTTGAAGAGAAGATTAAAGCTTTCAACAAGATGCTTTCCAACTCAGGGTCGAGAGTATGTTTGTCTTTCTTAAGGGACCCGATGGAGAAGGCAAATTGTCCGAGACGACAGCTCAAAGTTCTCCAAGATATGCTCGCAACTTTTCGGAGAAACCATGCGCAGACCATGAAAGATGCTATTGCAGATTGTCAGGACACAAAATGCATTTCTGAACCCTCTGTGTATTCTGCACTAGTCCAGGATCATGCTAGCGCACACAGTATCAACATAGATGAATATCGACCCACATAAGATGAATAATAGCATAAACGATTAATTTGAATAACAAATAATAGTTTTGACCTTATTGTCGAGTTTATATTTATTAAGCCTCATAGGGCTGACAATAATTAAATAAGCAGCGGAACAAATAAACTTCAGCGGAATCCCATGAATTCACCACAGGCAACCGACTAGGTTCAAGACCCAACGATCAACACCTTCGTGTACCCACTGCTGCATTCATCATATTATAATTAAATTTGATAGGCTTTGTACAAACTTATTACTCCATTCTTATCCTGATTTCTCTGCCTGAAAACATGAATTCACAGATGTTGCTTATTTTGACAAAGTCGGTCAACAGGTGCTTCGAGAATAATCCCAAATTTGATATGGCACCACTGCTTGGTGGCACGGATGCAGTTTTCCTATATCTTTTACATACATCCAGCTGGTCAGTTGTTTTTTTCTTTGCTTGTAATTCAACTCATGCACTTTTTTAATTTTAATGCTAAATTGAAACATCAATTGAACCGTTCTACAGGAAGCCTACTACATTTATTCATGCATACACATTCCTTCCCCTTGCCCAATCAACAAAGTAGGCGCCAGGCACTGTTTTGCAGGACATTGCTGATTCAGGGGTTTTATTTGGACTATTGATATGTGAGCACAAGGTTTGTCCAAATAGTGCGATACTAATTTTATATGACCTTTTGAGCCATACGCCCATACTGTATTGAATCCTGCTTATCTGCTTAGATGTAACACTGTTCTTATTATAGTTAGTTTTTGGGCACACTTGAGGTGCCACTTGAACCTTCTAGAGGTTCATACAATGGTATACCTCGCCTTTTTTGACACTGTCAATTATCTTACTTTCACCTGATCCATGCCAAGAAGCCATATTTTTGGGAAGTTCTATATAAGGCTAGCCACTTGTGTTGCTATGGTATCACATATCTCTTATCTCTCCAATAGAGTTAACAACTTTTGTGCTCTATAACTTGACAAATCGGTCCATTATAGATTGATCCTTGCTCACTACTGTTAGTTGCTATGTGCTGCTAGCATCCCATCATGAAGCACACTAAGCTAGAGAGACCTCCTGGAACTTTATCGATACCAAATGTTCCGTTTATGATTGCAAGTCTTTAGAGATGCTTAACCTAAAGCTGTTTTGTTCATGTTTCTGGTATATCATTCTTGGTTAATTTTCAGGTTATTAGTCTTGTGGGAGCACAAAAGGCAACTTTGCATCCTGATGATATCCTACTACTTGTAAATTTCATATTATCCTCTGAATCTTTTAGGTAATCATGACATACTATCTAAAATGGAATCTTGACCTGGAGCCACTGTTCTAATAATTTATGTATGTTTAATGCAGGACTTTGTAGTCTTTTCACCCATATGCTTGCCAAGACAAGATCGATGCAACTAATATAAATATTGTACCTTGAAAGAAAGTCAAAATCAGAAGGGAAAGAGTATCTACATGATTTCAGTCATTTACTCAAAAGGTTTCAAGGTTGTAATAGGGACACGTTAGACATTTAAGATTCCTTTATTTTGGACATATTAAGATGATCTAAATAATCCTCCATTTATTTTGAACACTTCAGACACTACACATTGGTCATCAATGAATGTCTTGATGTCAACAGCATATGAGGGCGACTAAAGCTGTTATATTAGTTTTTGGACATTTTTTCCTATTTTAAGACAGCTGCATGGATTATTTGATCTCTGGTTCTAACCTTTTATCTTTCCTTTTGCATATCTTTTTACAAGGGGAATAGATATCCAAGAAGCAGAAACCTATCTCCACAGGTATGTATTGAATGAATTGCGATTTGAATTTTAGTGTTCAGGCTTAGAATGTTTGTGGCTTTCTGATCAAGTTGTTTCTTGTTTTGCAAAAATTTCTTTTGTCTATTAGTTATTTTTAAGTTGTTAATTGTCAGTCCAAAAAAAAAAGTTGTTAATAGCCTACCTGTATTTCACATTGTGTTGGTCTTCCATTAATAAATTCTTGTGGAAGACAAAGATACCTTTAAAAATTAAGATGTTTCTTTGGCTAATAATCAAAAGAAGCATTTTGGCAAAAGAAAAAAACCTGAAGAAAAGTGGGTGGAAATGTCCTACCCAATGCTAGCCTTGGTTTGCCAGGTATGCTTACCTATTGCATGAACTGCTGGTTGGATATTAATGGGTATCACAATAAAGCTGGAATAATGTTGAATAATGCTACATTTTCTGGATTGTCTATGGTTGGTGTCATCATGACACATGACTTTTTTTTTTAATAAATAACAGAGAGCCTAGAGAAAGAGCTCCACAAACTTCTTCCTGCATACATTTCAAAAGGAATAAGAGTTCTTTCTCCTTCATTTGGCACCGATTCCGCCTGGTTTGGTACAAAAATGATTAGCACTGTAAGGATAGCATATGCCACCTTAAGCTTTTGATTATTGTAACCAATTTATCACTGTTTTAGTTTTACTACTGGCTGCCCCTAATTTTAGGTGAGCACTTTCACTGAGGCATGGTGCATAAAGTAGTTCCGCCAGAAGATACGCCGCAATGGTCCATCTTTTGTGAGCGCATGGTAATAGAACCTCATCACTACAGTTATGGTCCGCGAGTAACAAAACAATAAACATGGGGTTGTCCATTGGGATATAAAGTTGCACAAGTTGTAAAAGTTTGTAAACTCAGTTGTAATTAGCTGGATGTACAAAACTTGGATGTAATGAAATCTTTAAAGTTTTATATTATGGACTAGCTCCTTGGATCTGTTATATTGAATGGATAATTTTGTAGTTGAATGGACCAGCTAATTTATTTTTTGGACCAGCTAATTTTTTTAAAGAAGGATCAGGTTAATGTGGTGTTCAATAAATGTGCACAAATTATTGAACAGGTGTTGCTACCTTGGATACCTCTTTGCCCCTCTTACAACGATATATTTCAGTTTGTCAAAATTCTTCAATAATGGTCTCATCGTTCTATTCTTTTTCTTTGTTTTTTTTTATTTGGCAGGGTAATCAGTTGGAAAACTTACAAGCAGCATCACTGAGGTGCATGTTACCCCCAAGAAATATTTTTTTTGATGTTTCGTGATAATAAATTATGTAAATAACAAATTTAATTTGTAAACACTATTTTTTAATTTTGTCATGATTTATGCTGACCAAAAGAATCAATACATCTCCATGTTCTTTTGTATCTAATTGCCTGTTTTCACCTTATAAATATGTTTAGTGTACTAAATTTATTTAGCATGATTGTTTAGTCAAACCTGCAGTATGAAAACCTTCTTGGCTCTACTGCAAGACATGGAAGTTTTAACTCATGAACGGTAATAGAGAGATTGGTGAGCTGCAACAACATATTTTATGCAAGAGTTAATTTTCCGTTGCAACGCACGGACATATGACTAATAATGGAAATAGGCAAATCGATGCTGTAACATTGAAGACGCTATGAGAAGCTTGTTTATTATAGTACAGTTTGCTAATTTACATCTCAAAGATGTCAAGATGATGAGAAATGGGAAAACAAATGACGTATAAGCCGGACCAATTTGCTGCCTCTAAAACCACTATACAGACTAGAGACAAGATTCAACATAAGGTGTATTCGCAATCAAGCAAACGGGTCAGGATCTCCTGGCAACCAGGACGCTTCTCCGGTTCTGCCCAGCAATCTATCAAGCAAAATTGCAGCATATTTTAGACAGGGTCAACGTTAGATACTTGACTAGAGCGTAGGACAATCAGTGAACTTTCTGTGTTTTCATAAATTTGATAAATTTTTAAAAGTGGCGTATTTGGCAATAGATGTCTGCAGACTGCAAAGTCATACCATTTCTGATGGAATAATTTCACAAGCATCGGGGGAGAGAGAGAGAGAGAGAGAGAGAGAGAGAGAGAGTATAATCTATACTGTTGAGTCGACAGTTCACAAAGTCCAATCAGTTTCTTCTATATTTTTTAAGGAAATGATTTCTCTTTACCATGTATAGAGAAAAGGGAATTTGTTGTAGCAAAAAGCTAGTAAATTTGAATCAATTTGTCCATTTTCAATGTTGATCAACTAATTTGCAAAGTCCTTCAAATCTAGGTAAATAAAAACAGTAACCTAATTCATGCAAGAATGTAGAAACCAATCACTCTTTCATAAAAGAAATAACACAGATCATACCCGCTATCAAGCTTCCCAGAGGTCCATCAGGTATTTCCAATCTTGCCCCTTCGTTCGCAACGGAGTAAACAACCTTACATCATATACATCAACACACAGCATTCCACGTGAGTTGTTTACTTCACATGACAAAACACAAAGGATGAACAAGAATAGTGCTTACCTGAACTGATGGTATTCCTTCCCAAGGCCTACAAAGAGTGCAAAGCTCCCACATGATAACACCAAGGCTGAAGATATCACACTTCTCAGTAAATGGTTCATTGCGAATAAGCTCAGGAGCCATCCACTCCGGAGTTCCTGCAGAGGAGTTGTTACTCACTGCAGCATTCGACATTACTCGGGAGAGCCCAAAATCACATATCTTGACTGTCCAGTGCTTGTTAACAAGGCAATTTGCACTCTTTAGATCACGGTGAAATATCTTCAAACGGTGCATGCACATAAGTCCCCTAGTACAAATAAATAATCAGATCAAGGTTTCAGACATGACAGCAAAAATTCAAGGAGACATGTGGCACTAGACCGTCTAAAAACTACAATCACTGAAACAAGTGTCATCTGCTCACCTACAGATGTCACGGACCATTTTTAGCCTCCTTCGCCAACTGAGCTTACCTTTCTGGCCACTTGTGTGAATTAAATAGTACAAAGAACCCATTTCCATATATTCAGTGACTAGGGACAAGTGAGGAGGCTTCATACATGCACCAAGGAATAATATGACTGAGTGCAAAGCAAAATAAACATTGTTAGGAAGCTTCTCTAATTACATCAAAAGTCATTTTCTTGAAGCAATAGGAAATAATATTTTCAAACTGTACAACCAATAAGATCATCGCAGAAAGAGAAATCAAAATTCAAAACCAAAATATTGAAACTACTGTAATGAAAATTGAATGTGGAGGTAATACCATTCGGATGTCGAAGACGGCTGAAAACAAAAGAGGGAAATAATAAGAGAACAAAACTTGTAGACAATTATATATATAAAAAGTTGCAGAAGCTATGTGTAAAACCTAAGTATGGAGATCTCATTGCAGAAATCTTCCATGTTCTCTGTTGTCAAATCTTGCTCCAAGAATACTTTTATAGCTACATCTATTCCATTCCAGATGCCACGGAAAACCTCTCCAAAGAACCCTGAAAAAGCATTTAGATGAGTTATTAGCTTTAACAGGATGCTCTGTATACAAAATTCAGTTTCAAGACTCTAAAAGGTCAATGTAAAACAAGTGTTACTTTAGACTCAATCTGATTTTCTAAAAAGTTCAAAATATGATAACGGAAGCATAACTTTTTTTAGGGCAACAGAAGCATAACTTCTGGTGCAGGACTTCCAGAATATAGCACAAAATTTATCACTGAGAGATTGTACTTGCCTATTCCAACACGAGTGCCAACAGTAATCTCTGAGAACTCAATATGCCACTCCTCAAAAGGCAATAAAGGCTTGTTCATAAATGGTGAAGATTGCAACACCTTATTCCAAGTGGGCATCAGATCTGCTGCTGTGAGAAAGTCAGCTGGCCCTCTGAGGTCAGAACCATGGATTCCTAACCGATGGGGTGATGAAGGTAATGATATCGCCTTCTGAGTACTAATTTGCCTTCTTGGTCTTGCAGATACTTCATTACCGTTGAAATCACTGATTGCTTCCTACATATTATATCAATATATGGACTCAATCACAATATGTAAATCAGCAAACTAAGTAATCTAGAGCCCTTCCAACAAACTTTTAAGTGTATTGGATGATGAATAGAGAACATGTTTTTCATAAGAAGGTCATGCAGATATTTCTGAAAATTGAATACCAAAATGTGTCAACACATAAAATAAAAAAGGCAATAACATACATTTTTTTGTGAATCATTTGATTGTCCTGGACTGCCATCATTATGTCCCCTTGGAAGGCGTTTTTGTCTCATGCTTTCACTCATGTCTCGAACAGCCCTGAAGACAAGCAAAACATAATCCAATTTCAGCACGGCATGATATTTCCCAAATAATAAAATAAATGCCAAAACAGAAAAAGTCGTGCCTGAAGCTCTGATCTTGCTTGTGTCTAAATAGCCAAAGCAATATGATGCATATAGCAGTATTGTCAATTGTGAATGTCATTTAAAGAAAAATTAAATGGACTAGAAGTTTAAAACATAACAATTCAAATTTTATATCGTTATCAAACCAGCAAACACAAATAATCAATTCCATTATTCCATGTAGAAATGCAGGGTGCTAAAAAAAATCTAACATGCACAACATAATCACTTGAAAAGCAAAGTGAGTTACATGCCTCGAATTCTGAACTAGAAAAGAAGAAAAACTTTTGAGTAAAATTTATGAAAATCAGAACCATATTGCTTAAATGCAGAGACAGAATAAAATGGATGTGTAGATCTTGATAGAAGTATATGTATAGATTTGTATTGGTCCATTGTATAGGGGTTTTCTGCCTTTTGCCCTTGCCTTGTACATGACAATATTATGGTCCTTTCCAGTGGCGGACCCAAGATTTTTAGGATGGGTGTTACGACCTAGGTTGTCCAGATATGCCGATACCAATACGCCAATACCGTGAAATATCATTTCCCAAAAAAAACACCGATATGACAATACGCGTATATATAATAAAATACAAAAAATATAGAAATTAATGATTTCATACGAGGAAATGGACTATATAGAAAAATATAGATTATATTTTTGTACAACATCCATTGGAAAGGATAAAAAAAGCAGAGGAAGATGCTAGACTTTAGAAAGAACCGGAGCTGGAGCAGAGTAGAGCTAGGGAGAACAAGTGGAGTGTGCAGAACACACCTAGATCTGGAGAGAGGACGTTGACGGTGAGCTGGATATGCTGCTCCCTTCCCGCCGCCATGGTCCATCCCGGCCACCGTGTTGCTCCCTTGGTGCCGCCCGATCCCTTCCTCCCTGTTTGTCGCGCTGCCACCTGCTTGCTCACGTCGCATCTCTGTTCGCCTGTGCAGGTGCGCTGCCGCACGCCCGCCCTGTGCCACCACGTTGTAGCGCCGTGTCCTCCAACCGTCGCTCGCCTTCGTAGACCGCGCCTCCGCTCGTTAGCCACTTGAAGGCCAGAGCCCCCCCCCCCCAACACCCCCCCCCAACACACACAGACGGCCACAAGATGTGAGAGAGAATAGAGGTTAGGGTTTGGTGGGCTGGAGTAGGAAGGAAAATGGGTTTAATGTGTTACATGGGTCGTGCACGAGGTGTGGGGAGTATGGGCTAAATTCATTTGCGGACATAAATATATAATTTTGGCCTAACTAATGACATATACATCTAATATACCTATTATATATCAGATATTTATAAAAAAATGGGTGTTTAACTGAACAACCTTGACCCATTTGAAGGTCCGCCCCTGGTCCTTTGGCCCATTGACTAGATTTATGTCCAAATCCAAGATTATGTCCAAATCCAAAATGGCATCAGAGCACCTGGCTCTCTACCCTCGAAACCCAACTCACTCACCACCACCACCCTCAGGCTGCCGCCGCCTTCCTCTCTCCGCTCACCTCGTCTTCTTGCCGAGTGACATCCCGAGCCCGATCTGCACCGCCGCTCACCTCAAATTGGGCTACCGCCACCATAGTTATCAAGTTGCGCGATTAGCCGCGACTAATCGTCGATTAATCGACAAGTCAAACGGGGAGCACGACTAGAGAGCCTCAACTCGACTTGCGGCAGCTACGACGACGAGAGGGAGGAGGGCGGAAGGGGACAGGAGAGGGGGAGGGAGAGAGCAGGGAAGAGAGGAGAGAAGTACCTGCAACGGCGAGGGAAGGGGCTGCGGTGGCGACGGCAAGGGAAGGGCAACGGCCATGGACAAAGGCAACCCTAACTGTTGAGACGGACTGCTTGCTTGCTTAAGCAATTGGACCGACATGGCCCATATTTGCTCTGGGCATAACCTAGCAGCACCACCTCATTCCCCACTGAGCCGCCGCCAGCATGAACGAGCTGCGACGAGGTTGATGCGATGCGATGAGAGACGTAATAACGAGATGCGATGAAGTTGCTGCCGGCGAGGACTAGCTGCGACGAGGCCGCCTCAGGTTGATGATGAATAATTGACAGTAGGGTTATATTGGCATTTGAGGTTGTGAAAGTTTCGGTTCCTGGCTTTCAGTGTAATTGGTCGGATCGTGCCTTGTATTAGGTGGTCTAATTGGTGATGCTCGATAATCCATTCGACTAGACTTAGAGTACTGTAGCTATGAGTACCGAGTAATACTGATTCAAAATCTTGTAACTCGAGTCTCGAGTATTAGTTTTCCGAAATCTTGAGGCTGTAACTATGAGTACCGAGTGTCTGATTCAAAGTATTGTAGTTCCGAGTACCGTAGCTCCGAGTACCGAGTATTAGTTTTCCAAGTACCGAGTGGTAGAGTTTCAAGTAATATACTTAGTCGTAAGTTGAGGTGTGCATCGAGCACGAAGAGCAGTCGAAGTGACATATTCGATGGTCGAAGCTCCAGTCATTGGTCGATGGTCGATGCTACAGTGACTGGTCGACAGTCGTGGGCTTCGTGGTCGGTAGTCGTAGGCTTCGTGATCGGTAATCGTAGGCTTCGTGCTGAGTGGTCGTAGACTTTGCGAGCAGTGGTCGTACGCTTAAAGTGGTCGTATACCTTTAGTAAGTAGTTGTAGGGTTCGAGTGCTTCAATACTTGATTTCTTTGAGTACCTTGAGTACTCCTATCTGGTTGGCCAGCGGTATTATCGGCGTGTACACAGCGGTACAACTGGTTTTACAGAGTAGTCTCGATTTATGTTCTGAAAGCTAAAATTTATGGTCGTAGATGATCTCATTCGTGTTTATAGATGGATGTGAGTGTGATATGCATTTTCAACCATTACGACGAGGAGACCAAACTCGGTACGTGGTCTTCAGTTGTCGGTTGAATCTTGAGCAGGGTCTTCTCGGTAAGTTACAAAAGAAGCACTACAATCATTCACCCCCTCCCCCTTTTGATTGTTGTATCCGATCCTACAAGTGGTATCGCGGGTTGCGATGGCAACAGCGAGGTATGTGAATCGTCCCCCCATACTAGATGGTACTGATTTTTCTTTTTGGAAATGTCATATGCAAGCATACATTGAGGCTGAAGGTAGTGATGTTTGGAATAAGATTTCTAGACCATATGAGGTTCCAGTTACTATTACTAATCTCAATAAGACAGATGTTGAGTTAAATGCTCAAGCTTGTAACTTGCTGTTTAAAGGGATTTCTCGCAAAGAATTTGATCGTGTAGCTCATATTAATTCTACCCACTTAATATGGAAAACACTTTGCGATTATCATGAAGGAACCACTAAAATTAAGAAAATACGTAAAAATATTTATCAAAAAGAATATTCTGATTTTGCTATGAAGCCTGGTGAAGCTATTGATGATCCTTTTGCTCAATTTGAAAAAATATTAAATAATTTCCGCAGTGTTAATGTTATTCCTACTGATGAAGATAATGCAACTAAAATTTTGAGATCTTTAGGTTCTGAGTAGTTGATGGTTGTCACAAGTCGCAAGTATCAATCAAATTGTCGATCTAGATACTTTAACCATGGATGATCTTTTCTCTAGATTGAAAACCTATGAGATGGAAGCTTTGCCATCTAAGATTACTAAATCTTCATCTTTAGCTCGTGACTAACCTCATGCAGGTTGTTTCGTCGAGTTCTTTTCTTGTGTCTGCTTTGTCTTCTTTTTCAGATGAACAGTTTGAACAGCTCCTTGAAGAGGACTTGGTATTGATCTCCTCACGGGCATACATGGCACTCAACATGAGGATGAAGAAGCGAAGTGGTGTGTTTGTTATGAGTGTGGCGGGCCAGGCCACATTAAGTTGGAGTGTCCCAAGCTCAAAGGGAAGATGATCAAGGAAGATAACAACATCAAGGATGGAAATTTTTGTCGGAAATTTGCTGAAAAGATTCTCTCGGCTATCGAGCATCTGGACTTGAGTGATGTGGAATATGAGAGTTGCAATGACGACAACCACGGCAAAGATGATGCTAAAGTGAAGAAGAACAATGATGACTTCACGGGAATATGCTTCATGGCGAAAAATGACAATGACAATGATCCCGATGAGGTAAAACATCATATGATGAGCTTGAAGATGGTTTGATTAAACTTGCTATTGAATTGAAATAGACAAGAAAGAAACTAAAAGAAAATAATTGTCTTGTTGAAAGCTTAACTTCTGAAATCAAAAACTTAAAGATGTTACACCTGATAAAGAATCCCGAGTCTTGTCAAATTTTAAATTCTGTGTTGGAGACTACTAGCTTAAAAAATGCATCAAACCTAATTCAACTTAAGAATGTAAATGCTAAATTTGATAATTTAAGGTTTGCTCATGACTCCTGTGATGAAAAGTTAAAACTGGCAAATGATAAAATTGAAAAGTTCAAGTTTAGTTCTCTAATTGTGGATTGCTAGAAGCTAGACTAAATTCATCTCAGGAAATAATTCAACAAATACTTTATCATGAGATATCTTCTTACTCTAGTTGTCCTAAACTTACCATAGCAATAGAAGTTTTGACTACACAACTTAATGATTTTGCTGAAAAAGAAAAATTGGCTCAGTCTAGTGCTTCTAAAAAACCTCTAAATGAATCTATTAAATGCACAACTTATCTCACTCTCACTAAAGACAATGAGTAGCTTAAGGACACTTTAGAGATTTTATTTTAGCAAGAAAAAATTAAATATGATCCTAGATAAGTCAAAAGTGAGTGTTAAACATTAGAGTCTAAAATTTAATTATGTTGAGCATACTAAGAATAATCCTCCTAAGATTGTTAAGTTTCTTGAACCTGGAAAATTTGAAGTAGAATCTGAACCAAAACAAATTATTTTTAAATCAGCTGGTATTACAAAGGATCCATCTACCCAAGTGGGTGCTATAAAGGCAATAGATAGGATTTCTCATCAAGACAAGTATAAATACACTCATTGTGGTAGAGAAGGTCATTTGGTTCAATTTTGCTTTCGCAAAGCAAAGAAAGAAAAGAAAGACAGGTTAAAGAAGATTTCGTCTTTGGACCCAGTAAGGCCAAGCGTTGTCATGCGGTCATCTGAGACCGTGATCCGATCGGAACGTAGTCGCGGTCGGCCGATATCCGAATGTCAAAATTCTTTTTCTCTGCTAGTCTCTTCGACTGGACCCGTATGACCGGCATCTGTCATGCGGTCATACCGCCAAGTCAATAGTGGTCGGACTGGCAGTGCCCAGATTCTAAAAATTCGTTGTCTTTGTCAGTTGTTGCTTCTGTTCGTCGCGTATACCAGTACTAGTTACGTAAAGCTTTATTGTCTAACCCCAGTACTAAGATACCGACGATTGTTTGTGATTTGTAGGCTCGTCGTAAGCAGAAGGACATATGGTTCATCGACTCCGGTTGCTCTCGCCACATGACCAGAGACTCTAGATGGTTCTCCCCCACTCATGCCACCGGTAATGAGATGATTACTTTTGGGTTTTAAAATAATAGAACTAGGGTTTTCTATTCACAACTCTGCATCTTATTCATTAATGAAGGAGATATATATAGACAAAGATACATGGGCCTCATGGGCTACAAGGCCCATATGGGCCAAGAGAGAAAGAGAGAAATGTAGAATATACAATACTCCTAACACCCCCCTTCAAACTCAAGGTGGATCAGGAGGATCTGATGCACTGAGTTTGAGTAGATGAAGTCGATGATGTTCTCTAGTCTGAGTTTTAGTGAAGAAATCTGCAACTTGGAGCTCTGATGGAATATACTTGAGGGTGATGGTCAACTGCTGACAATGAGATCGCGTGAAGGATGCATCAATACCAATGTGTTTTGTCAGCTCATGCTTGACCGGATCATTGGCAATTTGAATGGCACTTGTATTGTCACAAAAGAGAGGGGTAGGATCGTCACAAGGGACACCAAGATCAGTCAAGAGCCATCGAAGCCAAACGATCTCTGATGTTGTAGCGGCAAGTGCTCGAAGCTCTGCCTCTGCACTAGAGCGTGACACCGCGGTCTGCTTCTTGGACTTCCAGGCAATAAACGAAGTACCAAGGCGAATCTGATGCGATGTGATCGGCGATCAGCAGGATCACTCGCCCAAGTAGAGTCAGAGTAAGCGTGGAGCTGGAGCTGACTCGAACTGGCATAGAACAGACGTCTGGATGCAGTTCCTCTCAAGTATCTCAGTACACGAAGAACATGACTATAGTGAACTGAGGTGGGAGCACTGACAAACTGGCTGAGCACATGAACAGCATGAGCAATGTCTGACCTGGTTACTGTGAGATAGACAAGGCTCCCAACAAGCTGACGATAGTGAGAAGAATCTGTCAGGGGTACACCGTCGGTAGGTCGAAGCTGCAAGTGAAGCTCCATGGATGTGACAGCAGTACGAGTATCAGTCATCCCAGAGCGAGCAAGCAGATCCTGAATATAGCGATGCTGAGAGAGATAGTAGCCATCACCATCAGAATGAACCTCAATTCCTAGAAAAGAGCTCAATGGTCCCAAATCGGACATCATAAATTGTTCACTCAATTTCTTCTTGACAAAAGCCACGTGGTCCATATCATCTCCCGTGATCAGCATGTCATCTACATACAGAAGAAGCAAAGTACGACCTCGCTGAGAAGTGTGAACAAACAAAGCAGGGTCATGCTCACTCTAAGTGAAACCAGCAGCTCGAATCACAGAACTAAACCGCTCGAACCAAGCACGAGGAGCCTGCTTAAGACCATATAGAGCATGTCTAAGGCGACAAACATAGCCTGTAGGAGCCTCAACACCTGGGGTGGCTGCATATAGACCTCATGTAGATCACCATGAAGAAAAGCATTCTTGACATCCATCTGAGATATAGTCCATGTGCGTATTGCTGCAACTGCAATAAGAGTACGGACTGTGGTCATATGAGCAACTGGAGCAAAAGTCTCATCATAATCTCGACCATAAGCCTGCTGAAAACCTCTTGCAATAAGACGAGCCTTGTATCGCTCTACTGACCCATCTGATTTGTTCTTTATTTTGTACACCCACTTGCAAGTGATAGGAACAGCTCCAGACGGTAGCGGAACAAGATCCCAAGTGCCCGTGCACTCTAATCTTTGTGAGCTCCTCTGTCATAGCCAATCGCCACTCGGGTACACGTGACGACCTCGATAGGTACTCGGCTCACCATCGCACTGCACGAGAAAAACCCCATCTCTCTGGTGCCTGAATAGAAGAACGATCACGTAGGGCATATCGTGATGTAGTAGAACGATCGTCAAAGTCGATGGTACTGGCCGGAGGATCAAGCGGAGGAGAGGAGGACAGAGAATCAAGTGGAGGAGAGGAGGACTGAGGATCAGAAGGAACTCTCTGTCGGCGACTATAGTGGAAGGGAAGAGTGGAAGTGCTAGAAACTGGTGGAGCTGGTGGAGAAGGTACACGAGAAGGTGAAACTGGTGGAGAAGGTGTATCTGGAGAAGATGTATCTGGAGAATGAATGGGAGGTAGACACAAAAAGGAAGTGGAATCTATGGAAGAAGAAGTGGGATGTGGAGAAGGATGATGAAAGAAAGGACGTCCCACATCAAAAGTCACATCACGAGAGATGCGAATGCGACGTGCTGAGGGATCATAGCAACGATAACCCTTATGCTCAGGACTATAACCCAGAAAAACACACTCAACTGACTGAGGGCTCAGCTTTGTGCGCTCACGAGGTGCTAGAAGGACATAGCAGACACAACCAAAAACGCGAAGATGAGCATAGTGAGCAGGTGCTCTGTACAGGACCTCACCAGGACACTTGCCCTGAAGCTTAGAAAAGGGCTGACGGTTAATAAGATAGACTGCTGTAGAGACCGCTTCCCCCCAGAAGTGAGAGGGAACAAAGGAGGAAATGAGAAGAGTGAGAGCAGTCTCGATGATGTGACGATGCCTGCGCTCAGCAACACCATTCTGAGCATGAGCACCGGGACACGAGAGCTGAGGAAGAGTACCCTCAGAAGAAAGAAAAAGCGAAAGGTGAGGAAAGATACTCTCTCCAGTCGAGCGGAAAACACGAATGGAAGAAGAAAACTGTGTATGAACCATCTTAGCAAAAGACTGATAAATGGAAATCAACTGAGAGCGATGTTTCATAAAATAGATCCAAGTATATCGAGAGTAATCATCAACAAATATAACATAATAATTATGACCACCCTTCGAAACAAAAGGAGATGGACCCCATACATCTGAATGCACCAAATCAAAAGGATCAGAAGACTGAGAGGTACTACTGGGATATGGAAGTTGTAGTTGTTTTCCCAACTTTACAACCAGTACAATGAAAACTAGACTCAACAGTGACATGACCTAAGGAACCCTAGTGAACTAAAGTGGTGAGGCGAGCTCCACAAAGATGACCAAGTCGATGATGCCACTTGCTAAATGAAGACCCAACAGGAGACTGAGATGAAGACATAGCAGAAGACACCAAGGCCTTCGACGTATTGGTGGAAGGAAGATGTAAGGTGTCCAAGACATAGAGACTGGGAGAGCCTCTACGGCGATGGCCAGAACCAATCACTCTTCTGCTCTGACGATCCTGAATGAAACAAGAAGAATCATCAAATCCAATGAAACAGTTCATATCAGTTAGTTGACCAACAGAAAGAAGATTCATAGATAGCTCAGGAACAAAAGACACATCAGGAACAGAGAAGCAAGATGTAGAGAGAATGCCCTGATGGGTAATAGAGCAAGGTGTACCATCAGCAGTGTGAACATAGGTAGCATCAGTCACGGGTCTACGAGCAACAAGCTGAGAGCTGTCAGATGTGACATGAAACGAAGCACCTGAATCTAGAATCCAAGGATGAGCAGCGCTAGAAGCAGAAGGTGCAACTGATGTTATAGCAGACACTAATCCAGAAGTCACAGTAGATGTGGATGTGTCAGCAGTGACTGCTCCAGTGAGTGCTCTGGAAGGCCCAGCAGTAGGTGCTCCACGACGACGGTCAAATGGCTGTCTAGCACGATAGGCAATAAACTGATCTGGATGCAACTTGAAACATTTGTCAACATGATGACCAGTCCTCTTGCAATGGGAACAAAATAACACTCCTGTGGGTGTCGCTCTAGTAGATCCAGACCACTGTGAGAGACTCAGGACAGCATGTGGTGAGGATCCTGAGACATGCATAAGGGAATGAAGACGAGTCTCCTCTGCAATCAAACTGGAGAGCGCCTCAGTCAAAGTCGGTGGAGTGGGATAGTTGAGCAACTGAGTACGAACAGGCTCAAACTCCGATCGAAGCCCCATCACAAACTGGTACATGAGAGTCTGCTGAGCATACTCATCTTTGGCAGCACAAGACTGACAGGCAACAGCAGCCTTCGGTGTCATAGACTCTAGAGGACCGGTGATATGAGTGAAAGCACTGTAATACTCCTCCACTAACTGATCTGGCTGCTGCTGAAGACTATGAATGTTCTTGAGCAAAGTGAAGCGAAGAGCACCACTGGACTGAACATATCTCTTCTCAAAGTATGTCCACATCTGCTTGGCTGAAGTATGATACTCAAGACTCATTCGCAGAGAAACATCAACACTCAGCACAATGCCAGTCATAACACGATCATCTTCTTTCTGCCAAGCCTTTAATACCTCAACATCAACGGTCTTCGAATCAGGAGGATCATCAGTCAAATGAGAGGCCAAACCATAACCCCTGAGAGTAGTCTTGATTGAGAATGCCCATGCCCGGTAGTTCAACCCATCAAGCTTGATGTCCGTCAACACAAGAGATGAACTACCCCCAAACATTGGGTCAGATCTAGCCATACCACAACAGTACAGACGACTCGGCTACACCTCCAAGCAGGAATGCAGAAACTCCAGGCGGCGGGGATCTGGTCGTCTCCAAGCGGTGCAGAGGTGCGTTGGGCGGCGCAGAGGTAGCAGAGAAGGCGGCGTGCGCGAGGAAGCTCGTGCGCCGTCGGGAGGCTCTAGGCGGCGCAGAGGTAGCAGAGGAAGACGAGGCGCAGAAGCTCCAGCGGTGGGGATCTGGTCGTCTGCAGGAGGCGCAGAGGTGTGTTGGGCGGCGCAGAGGTAGCAGAGGAGGCGGCGTGCGCGAGGAAGCTCGTGCACCGTCGGGAGGCTCCATGCGGCGCAGAGGTAGCAGAGAAAGACGAGGCGTCGGGCGGCGCAGAGGTAGTAGAGGAGGCGGCGTGCGCGAGGACGAGCTCGTGGGTCGTCGGGGCAGCGGGGAGTAAGGAGGCGACGCAGGTCTGGTCGTCTCCGGCAGCGGCGGCGATGATCCGGGACCAAGGAGGCAGAGGCGGCGTGGATCTGGTCGTCTCCGGCGGCGGCAGCACGAGACCTTGAGGCGAGGTAGAGGCGACGGCAGCTCCAAGACGACGATGAGGCGAGGCAGTGGCGGCACGAGGCGACGGCGGCAGCACGAAGCGAGAGCGACGCCGGATTGCGAGAGCGAGGACGAGAACTCGGGGCTGCTCTGCTCAGGCCCTCCGGCCCGAGCGAAAGCTCCCAGCAGAAGCCGTCGGCGGTGGAGTAGAACTAGGGTTAGGGTTGAATGGCTCTGATACCATGTTAAAATAATAGAACTAGGGTTTGCTATTCACAACTCTGCATCTTATTCATTAATGAAGGAGATATATATAGACAAAGATACATGGGCCTCATGGGCTACAAGGCCCATATGGGCCAAGAGAGAAATGTAGAATATACAATACTCTTAACAATACTCTTAACATTGGGGACAATACTCAAGGATGAGTTATTCCATAAGGTATTGTGTGCGTCAACGGCATTCATTTTAAAAGACGTAGCTCTTGTCAGTAAGTTGAACTATAATTTGCTTTCAGTCTCACAGTTGATAGATGATGATCTTGAGGTGAGCTTTAAAAAGCATTCCTGCTGCATTTTAGATTCATCTGACGATCTAGTATGCAAAATTATTTGAGTTGGTCGTTTGTTTAAGGGTGACTTTTCATATTCATCATCCTCTGATCCTAGGTGTCTTGTTTCATCTGATTCTAAGGATTTACTCCACTGGCACCGTAGATTAGGTCATATTAGTTTTGATCATCTTGCTCGTATCAGTAATAGACCTTGTTAGAGGATTGCCTAATATTAAAATTGAAAAGTCAAATGGGTTTTGTCTGTTCAGCCTGTCGTCACGGCAAGGTGATATCTACATCACATCCTCCTCTCACTAGTTATGATTGTTGATCTGGCCAATTGTTGCACATGGACACTATAGGTCCTGCTGGAGTTCAGTCAGCTGGAGGTAAATAGTATGTTCTTGTTATTGTTAATGATTTCTCTAGATACTCGTGAATCTCCTATGGCATCTAAAGACGAAGTTTTTGGTCACTTTAGAGAGCTTGCCCTTAAACTTGTCACTGAACTCTCAGGAGCTCTTAGAGCAATTAGAAGTGATAAACTGAATTTAAGAACACATCATTTGCGTCTTTTTATTCTGAAAAAGGTTTAGATCATCAATGTTCTTCAGCGCGTGTACCACAACAGAACGATGTTGTAGAATGTAAAAATAGAACTTTGATTGAGATGGCTAGAACGATGTCAAATGAACATGCTACTCCGAGAAAATTTTGGGCTGAAGCTATTTCTACTGCTTGCTATATTTCTAATAGAGTATTTTTGCGAGCCAAATTGCATAAGACTTCCTATGAACTTCGTTTTGGTCATTCTCCTAAAATTTCTCATTTGAGGGTGTTTGGATGTCGATGTTTTATTCTTAAACATGAAAATCTTGATAAATTTGAATCTAGATCCTCAGATGGAATTTTTCTTGGATATACGGCTCAAACTCGAGGCTATCGTGTATTCAACTTAGAAACTAACAAAATTGTTGAGACCTGCGAGGTCACTTTTGATGAGGCTAGTCCTGGCACTAGACTCAACAATACAAGTGTACAGGTAAATGACGCAACCGAAGACATCTTCTGACTCTGACGACAATGAAAGGGTAACTCCGATTCACACTTCAACACACGTATCTACACCGATGGAGTCTACAACTAGTGGCTCTGATCCTACCTCCAATGGGGTAGAGCCCACTACTGCTACACCTATGTCACGTACGACACCTCAGGCTCCTCTGCATATTCAACGACATCATCCTTCTGAACAAATCATTGGTGAGTTAGATGAGAGTTCTTCGCAACAGGTATAACTCCAACGCCTCATATGCTCATGCTGCTTTTGTTTCCTCTTTTGAACCCCAAGATGTAAGTCACACTTTATCTGATGAGTCTTGGATTAATGCCATGGATGAAGAATTAGAAAATTTTGAGCGTAATAAAGTCTGGTCCTTAGTTTCACCTCCTCATGGTCATAATGATTGGAACAAAATGAATTTTTAAGAATAAACAAAGCGAGGATGGTGTGGTTGTTTGGAATAAGCCTAGACTTGTGGCTCAAGGTTTTACAAAGGTAGAAGGTCTTGATTTTCGTGAAACTTGTGCACCTGTTGCTCGATTAAAAGCCATTAGAATCCTTTTAGCATTTGCTGCATCTAAGGGCTTCAAGTTGTTTCAAATGGATGTTAAGAGCGTTTTTCTTAATGGCTATATTAAGCAAGAAGTGTATGTAAGACAACCACTTGGTTTTGAAAATCCTAAATTTCCTGATCATATCTTCAAACTGCCCAAATATTTATATGGTTTAAAACAAGCTCCTAGGGCATGATATGATAGGCTTAAATCATATTTGCTTAAAAATGGCATTCAAATGGGCAAGGTAGATAAGACTTTTTTTACTCTCAATATATTGACTTTGTGAAGAAACATCTCAGTGAGCAGTTTAAGATGTTTGCCCACGGTCCTCTTCGCTACTTCCTTGGGATTGAGGTCACCTCCACGCCTGATGGCTACTACCTCTCCCAGCAAAAGTACATCGAGGATCTCCTTGATCGCGCTTCTCACAGATCAGCGCACGATGGACACTCCTATGGAGCTCGTTTCTACTCACACTCAGCTCCACTATAGTCACCTTCAGATTCTACGATACATTCGTGGGACCATAACTCTGTGTCTCTTCTTCTCTCACTCCAGCTCTTTGCAGTTTCAGACGTATTCTGATGCGACTTGGGCTAGTAATCTTCTGATTGTCAGTTTCTCTCTACCTTCTGTGTCTTCCTTGGTTTTTCCTTAATTGTCTGGAAGACTAAGAAGCAGATTGCAGTTTCCCATTCTCATGCTGAGGCTGAGCTAAGGGCTATGGCATCTGTGACAGCTGAAATCACCTGGCTACCGTGGCTCCTTGAGGACTTTGGTGTCTCGATTCCTACACCGACTACTTTACTGCCAGACAGCACAAGTGCAATCATCATTACTCAAGGTTCGGCGAAGCATGAGCTCACCAAGCACATTGGGGTTGATACTTCCTACATGTGGTCGCAGGCATAGTTCAAAAAACCGGCCGGTAACCGCCGGTTTACCGGTCCCGAGCGGGATCGGAAAAACCGGCCGAAAATTTTTTTTGGGCTGCTTTTGATTCTGCTGCTTTCTCCCATGTGGGCAGCAGCCCCCTCATCCCTTTTTGCTCACTTATTGCTAGTAATTGACCCCACCCACTACCATTTGTTTATTTGCTCACTTATTGCCTCCCTCTTGGCCTCTTCCCTCCCTCTCATTCTCCATTTCCAGTAGCTTCTCTTCCTCTCATTCTCCATTAGCTCAAGCAAGCACCAAGGCAGCACATCACAAGCAAGCACAAGGGCAAGCACAAGGAAGCGGAGCAAGAAGACAAGCACAAGCAAAGCAGTCAGAAAGTTTTTCTACTTGTCGAGTTTTTGAGTTCATTGTTTGTAGGGAGTAAGGACTAAGTAGAGATTGTAGTGTAGAAAACCATCTTGAATGCATTTGTGGAGGGTTGCACATTTGGATTACTAGTGGTTAGCATTTGTAGAGGGTTGCACATTTGGATTACTAGTAGTCATGTGAAAGGCTATAGCATGCTATGCGTATCAGTGTATGCAAGACCACATAATGCTATCCTTGCATGTTGTGTGAAATTGTGAATCAATGTGTAAGTCCATGCATGTTGTGTATCGGTGTATGCAAGACTACGAATGCTATCCATTCACAAAACAACATATATGCCTTGAAGAACTGCATAGCATATATCCATATACTGGAAGATGAAATCACTTGTCAATATGATCCATGACTAACAATTTTCATCCATGCGGATTATTGTAGGTGATGACTTCTAAATCCATCAATGTTTGGGACCATGGAGAAAGACTAGGAGGTCTTTGGTTGGAAGTGCGAGATATTGCAATCTAACAAAATCAAAGTGAGGTGTCACGCCTAAAACAACATCTTCCGGAGACACGGAGATGTTGTTGCTTGCAATGGGGTTCCGTGAAGTCAGAAGGCTCATCTTGGCAAGTCTTGAAGAAGCGAAGGCAAGAAAAAATCTCTTCAAGATGAGCATTGCGAATGGAGGAAGCCGCAAGAGAGCACAGAGCTCGTGGCCCATCATATGAAGATGCATTTGATGATAACGAGGAAATGCAAATGGAATAGGCTCGTCGGGAGTCGATAGAGTTACATCAGATGCAACAAAGAGCTAGAGCCAGGGGTGCGACGTTTGAACATGGTGGTGGTAGTGGAAGTGGTACG
Organism: Hsuehochloa calcarea; assembly: GCA_036346395.1. Classification (NCBI taxonomy): domain Eukaryota; kingdom Viridiplantae; phylum Streptophyta; class Magnoliopsida; order Poales; family Poaceae; genus Hsuehochloa; species Hsuehochloa calcarea. The sequence continues at coordinate 15,505,493 of CM070596.1, read as the reverse complement.
GGAAGTGGGAGTGGAAAGGGAAGTGGAAGTGGCAGAGGTAGTGGTACAGAAGCAATGCTTTTTCAAGGATGTTTGGCGAGTCACGATCCATGAGAGTTGATCACGATATTTTTTGCGCAATCGGGCACCCGCCCAACCCGCATTGATACAACACTTCGCGGAGAAGCAAAGTCAAAACTTGGGAAAATTTGGTCAAAGTGGTTCCATAGTAATGACATTGCTGGAGTTAAGGCTGAGTGTCCTTATTTTCGTGCCACCATCAAAGAGACACAAGAACTTGGCCAAGGGGTTCCGTCACCAAGAGGGCATGAAATCGATGGGACATATCTTGATGCCAACGAACAAGAGGTCAAGGAGTACATATCACAGTTCAAAGAAGACTGGGATATATATGGGGTCTCTATTATGTGTGATTCTTGGGTGGGCCTACACAAATGAGTATCATTAACTTTATGTTGTACTGCAATGGAAGAATGTTTTTCCATAAGTCAGTGAATGCAACTGGTGACATACAAAATGCTGACTTTTTGTATCGTGAGATTCGTAGAGTTGTGGAAGAAGTTGGAGTTAAACATGTCATGCGATTGTGAGTGACAATGGTGCGAACTATAAGAAAGCATGCCAACCGGTAATTGAAGAGTACCCAACTTTAGTCTGGCGACCATGTGCGGCGCACACCGTCAACCTCATGTTGAAGGATATTGGTCGATTCGAGGAGGTTGATGCGATTGTCAAGGCGGCTAAGAGGATTTGTCGGTTCCTATACAACCACGATCGCCTCCATAATGACATGCGCCAACAAATTGGAGGAGATAGTTCGTCCAAACGCCACAAGGTTTGGAACCACATTCATTTTCTTGAAAAGTTTTAGGGATAGAAAAGCAAAGTTCACGAAGTGGATGGTGTCGATGTATGGAGCTCCAACCATTTGAGCACGACTGAGGAAGGAGAATATATGTATTCACGCTTCACAAGTAGACAATGGTGATCCAAGTATGGATTGGGTCATAAAATTGGTAGAACCAATTTCTCGACTACTCGATATGTCGACCAGCGTAAACTCATAGCGATGGCGGGAATGGTTGAAAAGACGTCGAACTCAATTTGAACTTCAAGGCGTCTTGAAGAAGATGATGCCACTTATTGTCGTGTCATAAAGATTGTTAATAGGAGAATTGCAATGATGAAGGACCGCACGTACATAGTTCGAGCAAGTTCATAGTTTCCTAAATCCAAATAAATATCACATATTTGTTGTATTTTTTCTAACTCTCTAAGTGTGTTTGTTTGCACAAAGATCGTTCTTGAACCATGAGACCGCTTCTATAATGTGGGAAGAATCCACCTCGTCGCTTCCCGACAATGGCGATTCAAAGACTAGCCGATACACCCGAGGATCAGCACGGGCTCTAGGCGAGCTAGAACAATACCGTAATCGGCGAGGTTTATTTGCTTCCAATGAGGCTCACATGAGTGCTAATCGTCATTCTGCAGTAGGTTGTTATGAACATACATATACATGGAAAATGACCCATCACTATTAGTTTAACACAAATTTTATGTTACTTGTAGCTACATGGTGGATGACGTTTGGAGCGCAGACACCGACATTAACAAAATATGCCTTGCGGATTGTCTCGCAATGTGTTTCGTCCGATGGATGTGAGCGAAATTGGAGCACATTTGCATTGGTACATACACAATTGAGGAACCGTCTTGGATACAAGAAACTACATAAACTCGTGTATGTCCACTACAACTGAGGCTCGCTTGCAAGAGCATGAGACTAGAAATGAAGATAGGGATGTAGATCCTTTTGGCGATCTAATCAATGCCACTCTGCGACGAGAGAACCCAATCCACGAGTGGCTTGATAGCTCCATGATACAATCAGAGCCCCTACTAGGCGAGGAAGGTGAGCCCCTATGCCATCTGGTTGTAGTTGATGCTATCCCGAAAGGAATTGAATAAAGCACTAGATGATGAACCATTGAAGCAAATGGGCAAAGAAAATATTGGCAAGAGTCATCTTGGGAAAAGGAAATATTGTAGCCAACCAACTGAAAAATTGGTGAAGACTTTGCCTCACTTACACAAACAGGAAACAAGTGCCCGACGGGAAGAAGAAAAGGCCATTGAGGAGGATATTGTGGCAAGCGACGAAGAAAGCAGAAAGTCCGCCATCCGATGAAGTCCGATACCAAGAGTCAGTGATAGTAGCTCTCCGTCGTCCGATGATGGTGCTTGATGGTGGGGATCGCTCATGATGCAGGCAAGACCAACCATTGGAATTCACATGCGAGCAAAACTTCACGCATGCTACTCGGGATGAAGACCACGGTTGTCATGCTTCAAAACAATATCATAAGACCTACACGAGGGTAAGGGTCGCCAAAAGATCAATCTCACCACATGACTCTTCTTCCTATGAATCGCATGCTAGCTCAAGATCCACTCGGACTTATGGACGTCGAGATGTCAATCTATTGCCTTACGGAGATGATTCTCATTTGTCGGACGTCTCTTCCGATCCTAGTTTCCATTACGGCCTTGTGTCCTTCAATACCAATGCCGAACGTTTACGATGGGTCGAACCCACATATTACCAACAACTTTACAATCATTGGTTACAATATGCACACGAAACACACACTTGGGATCAATACAAGGCTCACCTAGCACAATTTGAAGGACTTATACTCTATGATAACAACGACTACATTGCACAACCTTCGCGTTTCGACAATGTATTGGTATGAATTACTTCTCATTATTGTTTTTGTATGCTAGTCAAGCTATCGTTCATTATCATTAGCTTATGTTTTTATTGTGTTACATGCTTTAGAATACTTGGACGAGAGGATCGCTCGAGAGTGAAGCAACCAAGGATGACTTTTATGTACATCTTGAAACATTTTCCCATTAATATTTGCATTATTCTAAATTTAAATTTCATAATTACCATTTTCCCCAAATTAGGTTTTAGGTTTTCCCGATTCGACCGGTTCTGGTGAGTAAAATTTGGAGTTCAAAAATTCAAAATTTGAATTTGGCCGCTTTTTTGAAATTTCGAATGCAGAAGCGATGGCCGATTCGCTATCGCATCCAGCCGGATTTCATCCGGTAGCGAGATTTCAATCCCTGGTCGCAGGTGCACCAGTGGGTTGTCACTCTTCAGTATTGTGCCTTCAGAGCTTCAGTCAGCTAACTTCTTCATGCATGCGCAGACTAAGGCTCATCATAGCTTCTATCTCTCCAAAACTCGTTCTTGATCAACTATGAGTTTGACGGGGGGTGTTAGAAGTATATGTATATATTTGTATTAGTCCATTGTATACAGGCTTTTCTACCTTTTGCCCTTGTTATGGCCCTTTGGCCCATTGAATAGATTTATGTCCAAATCCAATAGATCTAAATTAGTGAAATAGAAAATTAATGATTGGAGTAAAACATAAGGTTCAATATAACCTTTGATTGTAGATAAATTGAATATGAATAGTCCAAAATGTTAGATGTATACATATGTTGTGTTATTGTTCCCTAGTTTAGGGTGTTTCCTACATACTACACTTGTTGTGTACTTGTATATATAGGCGCATTAGCTCCCGTTGCAATACAACAAGTCTATTTCCAACATGGTATCAGACAGGTTAGGGTTAGAGTTTCTCCCTCACCTACCCAACTCCTGTTTCACCGTCGCCACACTTTCCCTTTCATGAGGCGCCTCTCCCCTGCGCCCACAAGGCGACGCCGGCTCTACCTTACTCCTACGAGGCGACGCCGGCCCTCCCCTGCTCTCCCGCCGCCCGATCTAGCTCCCCGACGCTGCCCTGAGCTCCCTCCCACCTAGATCAGGCCTGGATCCTCTGCTTGCGGTGTCGCCCGAGCCGTCAAAAGCTCTCTCCCGCCTAGATTCGGTGACTCGACTTCGCTCGAGCTCTCTTCCTCGAACTCTCACTGAAGCTGCTGCGGCTACCGAGCTCCCACGCATGTTGCAACTCGCTTGACTCGACCCCGACGTCGAGTTCCTCTGCTCGTGGTGTCGCCTTGATTTCCTCTGCTCGCGGCACCGCTGCAGAGCACCCCTACTGCCGACGTTGAGTGGCTCTGCTCCCCGAACCTGATGTCCTCCTCTTGTTGCTGCCTTCCTGGAGCTATGGAAGCCACGAGGTCGTTGTGGATCCTATTCCCGACACTACTGCCCCTCCTCCCGCTGCTCCCGTCAACAGCGACGCCTCGGCTTCGTCCTCATCTTCCCCAGTTGCTGCCCCGTGTGCTGTGGACAGCACCTTCCCGCACTACTCCGACATGCAGCGGCCATCACACATGATGGCACCCTTCGGAACCTCAAGCACAGGTATTGTCTCGATTCCAAAGCCGCCGGTTACCTTCAACGGCAACAACTACCAAGAGTTTGTCCAGCACACAAAGATTCACATGCGGGGACAACGCTTGTGGGTCTACCTCACTGGCGAGCGGCCTTGCCCACCCTGCCCCGTCCCGCCTATCGAGCTTGTTTTCCCTGATGATGCTACTGAGGATGTTCAGTGGGTTACGATTGCCGCATTTGAGTAGGTGCTCGAGGAGTACCAGACGCAGCTCCATGCCTCCAAGGTGTGACACGATGCGAATGCTAAGGCCTCTGCCATCGTGGTGGCTAGCATTGAGCCCGAGCACGCGTCCGATGTGCTTGGTTTGTCTACGAACAAGGAGATGTGGGATTATCTTCGTGCCCACTACGAGCCAAAGAGCGAGGCCTTGTATCTCTCCGCTCTTCGGGAGGAGCAATCTCTCGAGCAGCAGGCTGCCACCATGTATGCCTTCTGCCAGCAGTTGGCTGCGGTTTGGCGTTAGCTCGACTCTTTGGGCCCGAACGTCTGTTGGTCCTGCACCTACTGTGCGTCAGCAGGCTCACTTGGAGAGTCGTCGCCTCCGCAAGTTCCTCACCCGCCTTTGTCTGGAGTATGAGGTGGCTCGCTCCCAGTAGCAGATGCGGCAGCCCCTTCCCTCCATATTGGAGGCTCTTACTGCTATTTATTAGGCTGAGGAGTCTCGTCTTCGCGTAGCAGGGATTCTACAGCAGCCCTCTTCAGTCTTGGCTGTTCACACCCCAGCAGCATTGGTGCCTACGCCTACGCCTGCCCCTGCTCTTGTGGAAGCCGCTACTTCTCCCACCGGTCTTCACTGCGACCATCGTGGACTGTTCAGGCACGGCTTCCTTCCAAAGATTGTCCGAAGAAGCGAAGGCTCGCCAAGTGGCCTCGCCTCGAAGGGGAGCTGGATCCTCGATCCGTTCCCTTTGAGTTCCTTGGAGAAGACACACCAGGAGATGCTCACACTGCTTCAATGCCTTGTTTCTGCTCCTACACCAGGTTGCAGGAAGAGGCACTCTTTCGACTTCATCTTTTTGAGTTCCTATTGTATCTCATGTTCCTAGTTTTACTATGTAGCTTATGTCAACTGGTCGGATCACTGATCATGGTTGTTGTATCATTCTTGATTCTGACTCTTGTTGTGTTCAGGATCTTCCTACGAGGATTCTGGTTGGGACTGATCCTAGGCGCCATGATTCTCAGCATCTTTGGGAGCTCGACTGGCTGCATCTTCCTTGCAGTGCCTCCACCAGCCAGTCAGCTAGTACCACCGCCTCGGCTTCCGCTGCTTCTTCCACCACCACTTTTGTCCAGATGCACTATCGGTTAGGTCACATTGGTGGTTCTCGTCTTTCGTCACTAGTAGGGAGTGGTGTTCTAGGTTCTGTTTCTGATCACACAACTTTACATTGTACGGGCTGCAAGCTTGGCAAACAGCTACAACTCCCTTATCCCTCTAGTGATTCTGAGTCTCAGCGTCCTTTTGATTTGATTCACCCTGATGTTTGGGGACCGGCTCCCTTCACTTCGAAAGGGGGTCATACCTATTATGCGATCTTCATTGATGATTATTCGAAATACACTTGGTTCTCTCTTATGTCTTCTCGCAGTCAGGTTATTTACATTTACTAGCAATTTACCACCATGGTTCGCACTTAATTTGAGTCGACCATTCGTATTTTCCGTGCAAATTCTACTGATGAATATCTCTCCACTTCACTTCGTTGTTTTATTGCTGAGCAGGGCACTCTCCCTCAATATTCTTGTCCTGGTGCTCATGCTTAGAATGGTGTCGCTGAGCGCGAGCACCGTCATCTTCTTAAAATAGCTCGTGCTCTCATGCTTACTGCTCATGTCCCACCTCATTTTTGGGTTGAAGTTGTCTCTACCGCTGCCTTTCTTACCAATCAGCAACCCTTTTCTGCTCTCAAGGGATGCACCCCTTTTGAGCATCTCAATGGATCGCCATCCCAGTACAGTCACCTTCGTTGTTTCGATTGTGTCTACTATGTGCTTCTTCCACCTCGTGAACGCACCAAGCTGACTGCTCAGTCGGTTGAGTGTCTTTCTTGGCTACAGCTCTGACTATAAGGGTTATCGTTTCTATGATCCTGTTGATCAACGAATGAGGATCTCTCGAGTCGTTACTTTTAATGAGTCTCGTCCTTTCTATCCTTGGTCATCTGCCACCGCTCTACTTCCACTGAGTCGCTTTCCTTTTTTGACTTTTCCTGATCTTTGCCTCCTCCGGTTCGAGTCTTACCACCCTCATCTCAATCCCCATCGTCTCCTCCACCACAGTCTTCCTCCCCACAATTTCTCCCCTCTCCTCTGGTTTGCTCACCTCCTCCGGAGGTTACTACCAGCTCTCCTGTTAAAATCTCTCCTTTTTCGCTGCACTACTCTCACCGTCCACGGCTTACTACTCCAGTTGAGCCTTCTACTCCTTTCACTACCTCGTCCTTGCTCGGTCCTGCTCGAGCCTCACCTCCCAGGTATGGTCTTCGTGATCGTAGGCCGCTGCTCTTGTTGAGCCTACGACTTACCGTCAGGCTGCTGCCCAACCGGAGTGGCAGTAGACGATGGTTGAAGAGATTGCTGCCCTGGAGCGTACTTGGACTTGGGATCTTGTTCCACTACCTGCTCGTGTTACTCCGATCATGTGCAAGTGGGTCTACAAGATTAAGACTCGCTCCGATGGCTCTCTTGAGCGCTACAAGGCTCGTCTTGTGGCCCGTGGTTTTCAACAGGAGCATGGTCGTGACTACGAGACTTTTGCGCCTGATGCTCACATGACCACTGTTCGTACCTTTCTAGCAGTTGTCCATTTCTCAGCTGGACGTCAAGAATGCATTCCTCAATGGCGAGCTGCGTGAGGATGTTTACATGCAGTCGCCCCCTGGGTATTCTGTCCCTGACGACATGGTGTGTTGTCTTCGTCGCTCTCTCTACAGGCTCAAGCAAGCTCCTCGGGCCTGGCTTGAGCGCTTCTTTTGTATGTTGATGATATGATCAATGACAAGTTCCTGATGTCTGATATGGGTCCACTTTGCTACTTTCTTGGGATTGAGGTCACTTTTACGCTTGAGGGCTACCTCTCCCACGAGAAGTACACTCCGGACCTTCTTGCTCGCACTTGTCTCACTGATCAGCACACAGTGAATACTCCCATGGAGCTTGGAGTTCACCTTCGACTCGATGATGGAGAGCCCCTTGAAGATCCCACTCGCTACCGTCACCTTGTTAGTAGCCTTGTCCATCTTGGGATCACTCGACCTAACATCTCTCACCCTGTTCACATTCTGAGTCAATTTGTTTCAACTCCCACTCAACTTCACTACAGTCACCTTCTTTGTGTCCTTCGATATCTTCGTTGCCCCATTTCTCGTCGCCTTTTCTTTCCTTGCTCCAGCTTCTTACAACTCAAGGTGTACTCTGATGCGACTTGGGCTAGTGATCATTCCGATCATCGATCTTTTTCTGCCTACGTGTCTTCCTTGGATCCTCTCTGATTGCCTGGAAGACCAAAAAACAGACAACAGTTTCCCGCTCGAGTGCTGAGGATGAGTTTAGGGCTATGGCGTCGTTGACAGCTGAGGTTACTTGGTTACGGTGGCTCCTTCAGGAATTTGGTGTCTCTGTTACGACACGAACCCCTGTTTTGTTTGATAGCACTGGTGTGATTAGTATTGCGCGAGGTCCAGCGAAGCATAAACTCACCAAGCATATTGGAGTTGATGCTTCCTATATGAGATAGCAGGTGCAGGCCCAGGTCGTGGCTCTTCAATACGTGCCTTCGGAGCTTCGGCTAGCCGACTTCTTCACAAAGGCACAGACACGAGCTCAGCACAACCTTTTCCTCTCCAAACTCAGTGTTGTTGATCCACCGTGAGTTTGAGGGGTGGTTTAGATGTATACATATGATGTGTTATTGTTCCCTAGTTTAGAGTGTTTCTTACATATTGCATTTGCTATGTACTTGTATATATAGGCCCATTAGCCCCCCTTGAAATACAACAAGTCTATTTCAAACACAAAATACCTATGTTAATGCAAAATACTTGGTTTTCATTATCTTTTGTACTTGTTTTAATGATTTCAGTATTTTTTGGTGATTTCAGTGCTTGTTTCAATGATTTGGTGATTTTAGTACTTGTCATACACGTTTTCAGTACTAATGGTAATGAAATTGCAAGTACAGAAGATAGTGGAAACAATGAGAAATTTTGACTTTGCACGTAACCGACTCTTACTCATTATTTTGACAAGTCCTGCTGTTCAGAGAGTAAAATGTCATGTTTACCAACCTCACAATATCGTCACTAATTTTAGGGGTAGTACTAATACTTCTTGGCCGTGTTCCACGTGTATTTGATGTTGATGCGCCATCTGACCTATCATCAAGCAAGCAGTACTGCAGGATTAGCAACATTGTTGACAGCAATATTGTCAAATGACTTAAATCCTTTATAGCTTGCAAAGCTGGCTCCCATGGCTGAGCACAGATTATCACAGTACAAGTGTACTGATTAGATTAGTATAGATTATATATCTCAAATAAAATGAGAAGCATTTAGTGTATTTTTTGTATACCCTAAAGAACAACTCCGTTCAGATGGGTTCCACTTGATTCCTTGGAGGTTAGTAGATATGTTTATGTTACCGGTTCTGAGAAAATATAGTAAACAATTACATGCAGAAACAAGGATTCTTCAGTTTTTTATTACGATTTTGACATTACTTGGAATATTTGAAGCAGCATAGATGTTGCTATGGGTGCTTGTTTGGGCATTTCTTTCAAATCATGCGAATAAGAACTCGGAATTTGCTTTTTGCTGATTCAGATTTCAAACAAATGAACAAAAGAGAAACTTACTGAGGTATATAGTAAACAATTACATGCAGAAACAAGGATTCTTCAGTTTTTTATTACGATTTTGACATTACTTGGCATATTTGAAGCAGCATAGATGTTGCTATGGGTGCTTGTTTGGGCATTTCTTTCAAATCATGCGAATAAGAACTCGGAATTTGCTTTTTGCTGATTCAGATTTCAAACAAATGAACAAAAGAGAAACTTACTGAGGTACCTTGGTACAGCCACACCATCTCTATACTGTCTATCACCCAGCATAGAGGGCCCACGAGCTCTGGACAATGGATGCTCTGGACTACAAAAACAAAGAAATGCAATTTAAACTATATCAATCTGAATCTTCTAAGAAGGTAGAAAATTCTAAACTACAACGTACAACAAATATATGGCAAAGAAGGATCGATAAAATAAATTAACAATGTAGAATAGAAAGGTAAAACAAGCAGCAAACAAAGTATAGAATGAGATATCTAAATAGGGACAAATACACATAGGCCCACGAGCTCTGGACAATGGATGCTCTGGACTACAGAAACAAAGAAATGCAATTTAAACTATATCAATCTGAATCTTCTAAGAAGGTAGAAAATTCCGAACTACAACGTACAACAAATATATGGCAAAGAAGGATCGATAAAATAAATTAACAATGTAGAATAGAAAGGTAAAACAAGCAGCAAACAAAGTATAGAATGAGATATCTAAATAGGGACAAATACACTTAAGGTCTCTGCTCTCCAACTCATTTTAGTCACCTACTTCTAAATCAGCCTTACTGCGGTCCCTTTTTACAATTTTAGACAAAAAAAATTGCAGGCGAAGATGACAGAGCACAGTGTGAAGCTGCCAGTGCCATGTGGAGCTAAACATCAAAGAGAGTGAGAGGATGATGGTGTTGGATGAAACATTGTGTATTCCAATGGGCCTAAAGGCCAACATATACAAATTATATGTGCATAAAAATATGCAAAGAACACCCTATACAAGTCATATTAACATCCCCTTAAACTCATGGCGGATCAATAGCACTGAGTTTCGAGAGGTAGAATATGTGCTGAGCTCTAGCACCTGCCTTTGTGAAAAAATCTGCTAACTGAAGCTCCGAAGGTAAATACCGAAAAGCAATAACTTGGTCATGCACCTGCGGTCTAATGAACAAAGCATCTACTCCGATATACTTGGCGAGCTCATACTTCAATGGGTCTCGAGCAATGCTGATCGTATCAGTACTGTCTGATAAGAGAGGAGTCGGTGCAGAAAATGAAACACTGAAATCCTCAAGTAGCCACCGAAACCAATTGATCTCAGCTGTCAACGCCACCGTGGCTCGCAACTCAGCCTCAGCACTTGAACGGGAAACAACAATCTTTTTCTTAGTCTTCAGGCAATCAAAGAGAAACCAACGAAAACAAAATAGGCAGAAAGAGACTGATGATTAGAAGGATCGCTAGCCCAGGTCACATCAAAGTACGCCTGAAGCTGCAAAGGGCTGGCACGAGGAAAGAAAAGATGACGACTGATGGTCCCATGAAGAAATCGTAGAACACGACACAGGTGATTATAGTGGAGCTGAGTGGGAGCAAAACGAACTGCCTTAGAATGTGAATAGGGTGACAAATATCAGGTTGAGTGATCCCAAGGTAGACAAGGCTCCAAACAAGTTGGTAGTAGCGAGTGGGATAATCAAGAGGCTTCCCATCAGTGGGTCGAAGGTGAATACTAAGCTCCATAGAAGTGTCAACCATGCGCTGATCAGTGAGACAAGTGCGAGCAAAGATATTTTGAATGTACTCCTGGGAGAGGCAGTAGCCCTCAAGCGTGGAAGTGACCTCAATCCCAAGGAAATAACGAAGAGAACCCAAATCAAACATCAAGAACTACTCACTAGGATGCTCCTTCACAAAATCAATGTACTGAGGGTCGTCTCTAGTAATGATCATATCATCTACATAGAGGAGCGTCCAACCCCGATGATAGGTGTACAAAGAGGGCAGAGTCGTGATCACTGGCGGAGAAGTCGACAGCAGTGACAACAGAGAAGCAGTCAAACAAAGCACGAGAGGCTTACTTGAGCCCATAGAGAGAACAACAAAGGCGACAAACCATACCAGCAGAAACAGAATACCCAAGGGGTGGCTGCATGTAGGCCTCTTCCCGCAGCTTGCCATTGAGAAAGGCATTCTTGACATCCAGCTGAGAGATGAGGCCACTATCGAATAGAGGCCACAGCAAGGAGAGTGCGAACAGTGATCATGTCGATGACAGGAGCAAATGCCTCATCATAGTCGCGATCATACTCCTGCTGAAAACCACGCGCCACAAGACGAAGCTTGTAGTGCACAAGAGAACCATCCGACCGGGTCTTGATCTTGTACACCCACTTGCACGTGATGGGAGTGACGCACGCAAATAAGGGCACAAGATCCCAAGTGCCAGTACGCTCCAAAGCAGCAATCACCTCAGACATCGCGAGCTACCACTCAGGGTGAGAGGCGGCCTCACGGTAGATCGTAGGCTCAAAAAGAGCAGCGGCTGCGAAACCGTAGCGCTCAGAAGACCTGACTGTGCGACGATCACGAAGATCATATCTGGGAGAAGGCGGAGCAGAACCTAGCAAGGACGAAGAAGGAACATGGTCGCTAGTGGGATAGAGGAGTTGCAGCTGTTTGCCAAGCTTTCAACCCATACAAGGTAAAGAGGTGTCACCAGAAATATACCCAAGAAGACCACGACCTACTAGAGACGACAATTGCGATCCACATAGATGACCCAAAATATGGTGCCAAAAAGCAAAGGAAGCACTAGAAGACGCAGCAAAAACAAAGGCATGTGTAGTGGTTGGTTGACTGGTAGAGACAACGAAAGAAAGGTGCAATCGGTCGAGCTCCCAAAGATGCTGCGAATCAGGGGCGGTCAGTGGCCAGGGCGAGGCGACGTCGCCGGATCCGGGGCGGCCGGTGGCCTGCGCGAGGCGGCAACGGCGGTCGGGCACCCAAAGCGGCGAGCGATACAGGAGGCGAAGGTAGCTCCAGATCCGGCCCGAATGAGCAGGGAGGAGGAGCACGGAGCTCGGGGAGGCGGCGGCGGCATGGAGGCGGGGAAGATCTGGCGCAGGGGAGGCCCAGCGCGGTGACGCCGTCGAGGAAGACTCCATCCAGGAGGCTCAGTACAGCGCAAAGCATAGGAGCGGCGGCGTCTCGCGGCCCGGCGGCGGCACCCAGGAGCGGAGGAGCGTGGGTGAAGCAAAGGGTCGCGGCGGCGGCCAGGGCGGCGATACCATATTAAAATGAAACTTTGTCTATTCCAATGAGCTTAAAGGCCAACATATACAAATTACATGTGTATGAAAATATGCAAAGAACACCCTACAAAAGTTATATCTAACAGATGGTGTTGACTAAGGTGTGTAGCGCTAACTCAGCTTCACACCCCATGCCTCATCATGCTAGTGTTTCCATCCAAAAGCATACTAAGGAGGGATCAAACTAAGACCAATTTGAAAGTAGAGGGACTGGCTTCGCTAATCTTAAAGCAGAACTAAAATAAGCACAAAAGCAAAGGACTGAAAGTGCATTTATCACAACTAGTCATGTAGATATTGTAGTTAGCAACTATTAAAACTTTTGTAGTCTATATCATGCCATTGGCAGGCTAGTATTAAGAAGCTTCATTTGGTACAGTATGATTAGAACATCCTAATTCCTAAAGACTAAACTAAGTCTTTGCAATATAGACCTTTGTTCTCTTCCATATGTAATGCACATCCAGGTACAAGATTGAGATGGTAACAACATTTTTGGTTCAAACAAAGTTCCAACAATCCAAATGTTGCCTAATATACTCATCATTTTTAGTAGAATAAATTGCACAAATCCCAATGTATAATTGTACACTAGTTGCAGAGCCCATGTTTTTGTCCACCCGCAGCCATGCTTTGATATTATGCATACTAGATTACTAGTGATCAATGTTGCAGAAGTTTGACTGGGTTAATACCTTGAACTAGCAGTTCTTTGATGTTCATTCACAACTTTCCTCCTGCTGTGACCACAGAAGGCATTGGCCACATTCGGTTCACTATGTGATAAACTGTAAAGTATTAAATAAAAAACTAGATGAGTAATTCTGAAGTTAAAGTGGACATTGAAATGAACAGAACAAATGTTACAAATGCCAAAAAAAAAGATGAAATTGCTGAGCAAGCTCGGTTGTATCTTCTATGGCTTACCATCCCAATTTACCCTCCATAGAGTTTACTAGAGATGGGACTTTGAAGGATCTATGGTTGTCATCTTCCTCTAACCTGAAAATGAGACAGAAAGTGCAAATAGTGCTCATCACAGACCAAATCAAAGAACTTGAACGTCATATTTATCTAGTTCCATCCTCAGAAGTTCAGTCTATATATATATATATATATATATATTCCCAAATATAAGCTGGCAACCAAACAATGGTTTTAAGTTTCCACCGGCGTTTAAAGCATACGAATGCCCCAAAAGCTGACTGACGTCAACAAAGCAGTGAACAAGTACTGATTAACTTTTTGGTAAACAAACTGATGGTACTTTGAAGAAGATAAGTTGAAAACATCACAAAGTTCTCAAGAATTAGTCCACATTTAATAACGACAGCATTAAATTCTGTAAAATGAACATAGTTGACAAACTAAAATTCCCATATGCTACAAATCTTTAACCCAACGGCTACAACATATTCAAGCAGCAGATGTTCCAAATGCTATTCTACACCAAAAAAGAGAGAAATATTGTGTTGGAGGTAGGGCGCCTAACTAAAAGTTGAACCCCAACAAAATCATGAAATAATGTATGTTTTCAAATGTCCTCATTTCATGAATGGGGGGTTGGGTATAGTATTCCATCAGCTTGGATCAGGCTTATCAAGGCGTCGCTTAGGCGTCGCTAGGCGCAGCTGAGGGTTGAGGCGTTGGCCCGCCTTGCCGAGATTGCCTATGGCGTCCGCCATAGGGCGAAGGCGGCGCTATGGCGGTGTATGGCGTCAGGACTGCTTGAGGCTACGCCTTAGCAGAGGAGGAGCGCCAAAGCCGAAAGTGCTGGGCAAAGACTCACCTAGAACCCTAGGCGGCGGCGTATTCTCCATCTCGCGCTCCGGCTACGACGGATCTGCACGGCCACCGTCCCGCCTCCATCCCCATCGCGGCCCCATCCCCTCCCTCCCGGCCTCCACCTACCTCCTCCCCGGCTCCCCCTACCTCCCTTCTCCCCGCCTACGGGTCGCCACCAGGAGGGGGATGCGGCGAGGAGGGAGTGGGAGGCAGGCAGGCCAGGTCGCCATCGGGAGGGGGAGGGGGAGGGGGGGCGGGAGAAGGAAGGGAGGGGGAGGCGTCGGCCGTAGGCGTCTGTGCCCAATGCTGAGTGCTGAGGAAGAGAGAAGCGAAGTGTCGAAGGCCCAAAGCCGAATGCTGCTTTATTCTTTATGCGTTGCGCCGCTGCTACAGGAACATTGAACTGCTACTGTGCTGCTACTGGATCGTTGAATACTAAAGCTAAACTGATTATTACTTCTATCTCTCTAATCTCTTTAATGCAGAAGCAAAAAAATGGCAAGTGCAAATATTGCATCCTCCGAGGCTGTGTATGATCCAAAGACCGATCCAAAACGGAAGGCAAAGTCAAATGATGAAAGAGTTGGACTATGCTACTTTTGTGTTGTGGACTACTATTATGCCATTAGACTACTCTAAGCTTGTGGACTTATCACTTATGTTATTTGTGTGGACTTATGTCGCTTATGTCGTGCTTGTTAATTTGTTATGTTGCTCATATTTAATTCTCGGATTCACTTAATTGCTATTGTGGACTTATGTTGCTCATTAGTCATTATTCATGTAGCTTGTTGCTTAGGAGAAGAGAAGAGAGGAGAGATTGTCAACAAGGTATATCCCTCAATCCGTATTTACTCAATTAATTGAAATACAATTTGCATCTATTACATTTATAACAATCTATATATTGAAACTTGCAAGGGGGATGGATACTACATCACATGGGAGAAGAGCAATTGGAAAGGGGGTGGGTGCTACATGGGCTCAAGAATTGGCAACAAGGTACATATGTGCTGCTAAAATACTCATTTTATTTGCTGCCTTAGCGCCTTAGGATGTGCGTAAGGCATCGCCTCGCCTCGCGCCTTAGTGCTTAAAAGGTGTGAGGGGGGTGCGTCGCCTCGCCTCGACTTACCACCTTAATAACCTTGGCTTGGATTGTGCATTTAAGTAGCAGATGCTGCAGTGGGAAGGGATAGCCCCCTGCCCCGTGGCACTTATTTGAAATTTGATACAGATAGTTCAAAACGAAATAACATCTAGTTGTTAATTGAAGTTGTATCATGTGTTTATACTAATACAGTAATAATAGATACTCCATTCAGTTCACAAAAATAAATTATTTTGGACATCGACATGGTCCTCAAAATACAACTTTGACCACTAATTACTATTATAATATATTTGTAAAACCTAATAAAATTATAATACTATGAAAGTATTTTTCGAGATAAATCTACACATATGATTATCATATTTCTAATCTAAATATTTAAAAAGGTATCGATAGCCAAAGTTTCCAAAATTTGACTACACGCGTTTAAAACAACTTGTTCCTGTGGACTGGAGAGAGTACATAGCAAATGACCAAACAGAACATTCACCAGAAACAGATATCATGCAAAAAAAAAAAAAACACAATCATACCCTTGAGAACACAGAGGACTATTAGGTTCAAGAGGAGAATCACAAGAATCATTGTCAGCTGAGTCACTCTCTCCAGCTGCAGATATATGGGATGTGATAATAGCCTTGGATGACAATGGAACTAGTTGTCCTGGAAAACGCGTGAGATCAACTAGAAACTCCACGGACTTCAGCATAACCACAACAGACATATGTTTGGATGAGTCATCGTATTCATGAGATTCTTCATTTGGAATGCCCTGCGCATGTTTAAAAAACATACTAATGTAGGGTTCAGGAATTTCACAGGTGGAGAATAATCCCATTTCAAATTTCAAACATACTAATGTGAAGGTAAGAAAACGTACCACAAGCAGCTTACAATCTATACCGACAGAGTCAGCAAGAACTTTAAACAATATTGCTCTTGGCCTACAAGATCCATGTTTTATCTGCCCCAGCAATCGAACTCCCCTGTTTTCCATGAAATGAGAAATTTCTTCAGAGGAAGTTCTTGCAGGACTGAGCTGCGGGTCTGGTCGCTTATAGAAGTAAGAAACCTACAATGGCCATTTAGACCTGAGTTTGTAAGAAAATATGTGTAATTAAGATGACACCTGTACAGGCTGGAAGAAAAGTAACTAAAAAACAATCTATGCTTTAGAAAAGCATTATTTATACTTCGAGCAGCAAGTATAATCGATCACACACTAAACAGAATCGAAGGGTGCAAAAAGTTGCAGAACAACAAAATGGAACAGGTCTGCGTAGGAAAAGTTTTTGTAAACCATTTCTAAAGCAATTGACCATGGGGAAAATATCCGGTGCATCCCACATCTAAAAGTTTTGAAAAATTCCCAAACCAATTGTAGATGTAGGGGATGGTACATTCTATAGCCATGCAAAATTTCAAGATGAAACTCAATCACATTTAGAAGATATGAAATTAAAAAGCAGCCGTCATTAATAGTGTTCAACACTCCATGCAAAATTTATTTTTTTCACATCTTCCAAATGCAAGCGAGTTTCATCTTGAAATTTGGCATCGCTACAGAATATACCATTATCTACATCTACAAAAAATTTGGGAATTTTTCAAAACTTTTAGACATGGGATGCACCGGAAGGCGGGATGAACCCGACCCGATACTCTCATTGACCATGACGAGATTGCAGAATGCAGTGTTATGAATCAAGAAAACAAGATGTTACCACTGTCCTCCATTGCATAAGGAATCTCTGAGAGAACTTACCAAACCTGCAACCTTTTTTATCATTGCAGCGGGGTTTGAATTCAATCCTTTAACCAGCGCTGCACATAGCTGCTTTATTGCAGATAGCTTTTTATCCTTTTCTAAGTCCACAAGGATGATCTCAGCCTTGAATCCCTCTATTCCAAGGGTAAAAAGTTCATCTGGAGAAGGAATAGTGTCAAAACACTCCTTGAGTTTCTTATCCTGCAAAATTGAAATAAAATGTACAAATAAGCTACTCATGTTATTAACAAATCCATGTCTCAAATAAGATCCACTTACTGGAATAATTGAATAGAAACCATTAGGTATTGAAATTGATAGAGATCCAGTACACCATAATGTCTGAGCAGCCCGTAATGAATGGTCAGCTTCCCTACAATCAAGGGACGAATCTACGGAATCCAAACTATTTTCCTGTTGAGTCAGGGAAATGGATTTGAATTTGTGTTCCACGTGTGTGGGCCACCAATTTGGATCTGATGAGTGTGTCTCGGATTGCCCTTGATCATCTGGCAAATCATCCATCTCCAAAATATCTTCAAATATAGAATCATTTTATGTCTTTCATCCTACAAGGTCAATGCTTAAATGAAGGAGCAAAAACAGATTGGCTGAATTAAACACATGGTCTCACTATTAGGTGTGCATAAGCTCAAACGTGCTCATATTCTAAGGTAAATATATTTTATCACGTAGCTCCTTTCCTAGAAATAAAGCAAGCAATGGAACAAAAAACACTTCTGCATTCATGCGGTCAATCGGTCATGCCAAAAGTGCAGTAGATATTCAGCAGCAAAAATCAAAATAGACTTCAGTCAAATGCCAATCACGCGGTAGGTCCTAATCCACTAGCTGCATTGAAATGACATTGATAATACAAGGATCATGAGTCCAGCACATGAATATAACCCCGCTGTCATTGACCAGGACAGAATTCAATATTCATGTTGAGCTCCTTTTCCTGGCTTACTAAGTGCCAATTACCAACCAAAAACCGACTCCACAGCTCCATGCAACTACACCAACAGTGCAGAGATATTTCTCTTGAACAGAGAAAAACCCCTTTTTCTTATCTGTAGCTTTGCAACACTTTGTATGGGTATAGACATGTTTATAGGGATAGTTGCTTCTGTAGTAGTGAGGATCTAAACTTAGAACAAACCAAACAGAAGTTGTGTGTTTTTACTATAGTCAAAATTGAGATTATGAATTCACAACTTCACATTGCATTATCCTACAGATTGTAGATGCAATTGTTTACAAAGTTTCAACTCAATGTAGTGAGTTCAACTCCAACAACTTGAGTGTGGATCCAGTAAATGGTTTACGAATTACGATTGTGGCAACTGATTTTATATTAGAAGGTTGATCCATAAGTTCAAAAACATGTGTTGTGGATTACCACATATCTTTTCCAACTTACAAATTCCACTATATAGATGCAATTTTCTTCAGCATGCTCGGAAGCTAATTTCACCACGACGTGTACAACTGTTGGCCAACATATCATACATAACAGGGTCACCATGAAATGTGAAGGATACTTTTCATGCTACTCAATTTCAATATAACAAGCATATCATGTGAACATATTTTGAACTAATTATCAAATCCCCAACACATTAATGTAATCTTGTGACTTGTATAGGGTGCTCTTTGTATATTTACCTACACCCTGTAACTTGTATATTTGGCATTTGGCCCATTGGAATAGAATCAAGAAATCATTCCAACATGGTATCAGAGCTCATGGCACTCTCCTCTTCTTCCTCCTACGTGACCGCCGCCGCCACCATCCGAATCCTCTGCTTCGGCCGGCTATGCTTCCTCCCTTCCTCCTCTACTTCGAAGGATCCCACTCCTCCTCAATCCGCGCCACCCTGAGCTGAACCAATGACTGGATCCCCTCCCTTGCTCCCGGAGCCGCGCCTCCGTCGCCACTCCCCATGCTCCCAGCCGCGCCCCTTGCTCCCAGCCACACCCTTCGACGGATCCTGCGGGATCCATGCCGCCCCGAGTTGCCCTGATGATCGAATCCCCAATCGCCCCAGGACCAAGCCCTCTGCCACGCCTGCACCACCGCCCCGGCAACCCTGCTAGAGCGTTCCTCCTGATCTAACTAAAGCCACCGGCCTCGGCTTCAACTTCGGCTCTGGCTTCTCCTACCGCATCGACCCCAGCTTCAGTTGCTGCTTCGGCTTCTCCGGGCTTCGCCGCCTCCCTCCGTGCTAGGCTCGCCAAGGCGGTGGTGGAGGCCACCGCGTTGCAGGCCCGCGTTGAGCGCCTCGAATGCGACGAGCTCCTCTCCGCGCTCCAAGCGGCTACTCGCCCAGGCAACACCTACCTCCACGACAGCGAGGAAGAATCCGACGGGCGGAAGGCGGAGCAACAGCCGTTGGCCGCACCGTTGGCACTCGCCAACGCGCCCCAGCCCTCCCCGACCTTCGCCGCCCCTACCCAGCGCTCCTATCCTCAGACTCCTTGGGCTCTGCTCGGCTGGCTCTTGCTTCCAGCAACCTTCCTCGCTTCCACCACCTCCCTCGTCCCATATCTTGTCTCCGTAGATCTTGGACTCTAGTGCTTCTTTTCACGTGACACCAGATTCTACTCACCTCACTTCTGTAAGTCTCACAGCTCTTCCATCCAATGTTCAGACTGCAGATGGTACCACCCTTCCTATTGCAGGCCGAGGCATCTTTTCCACTTCTTGCTTTCATGTTCTTTCAGGCTCTCATGTTCCCAAGCTTACTATGCAACTTATGCCGGGCGTCAGATCACTGATCATGACTGTCGTGTAATTCATATGTCCGACTCCTGTTGTGTCAGAGACCTGCCGCACAAGGACTCTGCTTGGTGCCGACCCTCAGCGTCGTGATTCGCAACGTCTTTGGGAGCTTGACTGGATGCACCTTCCGCTATATCCACTAGCCAGTCAGCCACTACACATGTCTCTGTTTTTGCTGTGTCATCTACTATTTCCTTTGCTCAGTGGCACCATCGTTTGGGTCATCTCTGTGGATCGCGACTGTCGTCTATAGTAGGTTGTGGTCTTCTTGGGTGTGTTTCG
Organism: Hsuehochloa calcarea; assembly: GCA_036346395.1. Lineage (NCBI taxonomy): Eukaryota > Viridiplantae > Streptophyta > Magnoliopsida > Poales > Poaceae > Hsuehochloa > Hsuehochloa calcarea. Next base: position 15,485,209 of record CM070596.1, on the reverse strand, counting down.
GGTGACACCTCTTTACCTTGTATGGGTTGCAAGCTTGGTAAGCAGCTGCAGCTCCCTTATCCCTCTAGTGATTTTGTTTCTACTCGCCCTTTTGATCTTGTTCACTCTGATGTTTGGAGTCTGGCTCCCTTCATTTCGAAAGGAGGTCATCGATATTATGTGATCTTTATTGATGATTATTCTCGTTATACTTGGATCTACTTCATATCCTCTCGCAGTCAGATTCTCTTTATTTACCATATATTTGATACCATGGTTCGTACTTAGTTTGATTCGGTCATTTGTGTGTTTCGTGCTAACTCTACTGGGGAATACCTATCTGTTGTTGTGTGTTGCTTTCTCGCTGAGTAGGGTACTCTTCGCTAGTACTCTTGCCCTGGTGCTCATGCTCAGAACGGTATCTCCGAGCGTAAATACTGTCACTTGCTTGAAACAGCTCGCGCTCTTATGCTTGCCTTTTTGTTTCACCTCACTTCTGGGCTGAGGCTGTCTCCACTGCTACTTTCCTCATCAACATGCAACCTTCCACTACTCTTCAAGGCTCTACTCCTGTCGTGCATCTCTACAATCGGGCTCAAGAGTACAGTCACCTTCGTTGTTTTGGTTGTGTCAGCTTTGTCCTTCGTCCATCTCGTGAGCGCACCTTGACTGCTCAGTCAGTTGAGTGTGTTTTTTTTGCTACAGTCTTGAGTATAAGGGCTATCGCTGCTACGACCCTGTTGCTTGCCAGGCCAAGATCTCTCGGGACGTCACCTTTGATGAGTCCCGACCTTACTACCCTCGTACCCCTACTATCAGCTCAGATTCTCTTGTTGAGTTGATCTTCTTTTTTACTTTTCCTTACCCTTAGCTTTCCACTTCTATTTCTCTTCCGCCTCCACCTTCTTCGCTTCCCTCTCCTCCAGCTCCACCTGTTCCATCTACGCCGAAGATTCCTTCTGGCTCTTTTGTTGAGGTTCCACCTTTTCCCTTGCACTACTCTCACTATTTCGGCCACTCCTCCAATTGAGCCCCCATCTTTGCTGGCCCCTATTCCCAGCTCTTCTTCTCCGCCCTTACTGGGTCTTGCTCCACCTTCTCCCAGATACGATCTTCGCAATCGTCGCACTGTTAGGCCTCCTGAGTGCTACGGCTTCGCAACCGCTGCTCTTTCTGAGCCTACGACGTACCGTGAGGCTAATGCTCACCCTGAGTGACAGCTTGCGATGTCTAAGAAGATTGCTGCTTTGAAGCATACTAGCACTTGGGATCTTGCGCCCTTACATGTGCGTCACTCCTATCACATGCAAGTGGGTGTACAAGATCAAGACCCGCTCGGATGGTTCTCTTGAGCGCTACAAGGCTCGTCTTGTGGTACGTGATTTTTCAGCAGGAGCATCGTCGTGGCTACAATGAGACCTGCGCTCCTGTCATCAACATGACCACTATCGCATTCTCTTTGTTATGGACTCTGTTCGACAGTGGTCATCTCTCAGCTGGACATCAAAAATGCATTTCTTAATGGCGAGCTACGCGAGGAGGTATACATGCAGCCGCCCCGTGGGTAACTATCCTTGATGGTACAGTTTGCCGCCTACGTCGCACTCTCTATGGTTTCAAGCAAATCCCTCATGCTTGGTTTGACCGCGCCTCCTCTGTTGTCACTGCTGCCAGCTTCTACGTCAGTGATCACGTTCCTGCCCTCTTTGTTCACACCTCTCCTAAAGGTCGGACGCTCCTTCTCTGTGGATGATATGATCATTACTGGGGATGACTCTCGGTACATTCATTTTGTGAAGGAGCGTCTAAGTGAGTAGTTCTTGATGTCTGATTAGGGTCCTCTTCGTTACTTCCTTGGGATTAAAGTCACTTCTACGCCTGAGCCCTGAGGGCTACTATCTCTCCCAAAAAAAGTACATTCAGGATATCATTGCTCGCGTTTGTCTCACTGATCAGCGCATGGTGGACACTCCTATGAAGCTTAGTATTCACCTTCGGCCCACTGATGGGAGCCACTTGAGGATCCCACTTGTTACTGCCATCTTGTCGGGAGCCTCGTCTACCTTAGGATCACTCGAGTCAAGTCATTTCTTATCCGAAGAAGTACATTTCTCACCTAGTTCACATTCTGAGGCAGGTCGTTTCTGCTCCGACTCAGCTCCACTACAATCACCTTTGTGTTCTGCGATATCTCATCGCCTTTTCTTTTCCTCACTCCAGCTCTCTGCAGCTTCATACGTACTCTAATGCGACCTAGGCTAGCGATCTTTCTGATCGCCGGTCTCTTTCTGCCTATTATGTTTTTCTTGGTTCCTCTCTGATTGACTGGAAGACCAAAAAGCAGACTGGCATCTCCCATTCAAGTGTTGAGGCTGAGATGCAAGCCATGGCAGTGTTGACTACTGAGATCACTTAGCTTCGGTGGCTACTTGAGGATTTCGGTATTTCCGCTTCTGCACCGATTCCGTTTATCATACAGTACTGGCATGATTAGCATTGCTCGAGATCCAATGAAAAATAAGCTCACCAAGCACATTGGCGTAAATGCTTCGTACATGAGATCATACGTACAGGACCAAGTTATTACTCTTCCGTATGTACCTTAGGAGCTTCAGTTAGCAAATTTCTTCACCAAGTTATTGCTCTTCAATATGTTCCTTCGGAGTTTCAGTTAGCAGATTTCTTCACCAAGACACAGACTCGAGCTCAGCACAGTTTCTATCTCTCCAAACTCAGTGTTGTTGATCCACTACAAGTTTAAAAGGGTGTTAGATGTTAGTTATGTAGCTTGTATAGGGTGCTCTTTGTATATTTACCTACACCCTGTAACTTGTATATTTGGCCTTTGGCCCATTGGAATAGAATCAGAGGTTCATTCCAACAATTAATACAAGCATAGTCTTTCCATCGAATCAACAATGCATCCTCATGGGACTCGCACCACTTCTGTTCAAAACTAACCAATAATCTTTCTGTCAAAATAATTAATGCATTCAATCTCTTGGTTGAACAGTTCACATTGCAAGTTATACCCATTTCCATGACTTTAAAAAAAACATTACATCAATAGGTATATTGTATAGATACATCCTTATTCAAATTTATTTAAAAATTGTGTTAATGGGAATTATTTTTCTTGCCACGGAGTAATGGTTCTCATATTTTTCAGTACAATAAGAACAGAAAATACCATAGCTTTATTATTCTAACTTGCTTGCCACGTAGGAGCAGAACTAGAAACAAATTGTTCAGAGCTTCAGATAGACCTGCTCACGGGCGACCCGGCCCGAGCCCGACCTTGTCAGGGCCGGGTTTGGGACTGGATTTTTTGCCCGAAAGCCCGGCTTAAAGCCCGAAAAATTCAAATCTATTTTTTTAATTCTGGAAATGAATTAAATGTTACTTTTTTATTCCGAAAAATATTTAAATAGTATATTTAAATAGAAAATTCAATTTTTGGGACGTGCCGGGGCTTGGGCCTGCTGATTTGAGAGCAATCTTTTCAAGCCCGGCCCGGACCGGCCCGGCGTTTGAACAGGTCTAGCTTCAGACTTACAGTGCTCAAGTACTCAAAGATTAATTGAGAACAGTCATCTCACCAAAAGTTGTCTAGTTTATGCAGCATGACAGGCCCACAGCGTGATGGGATCCAACTAACAGTGCATACAGCAAGCACACTATCTATCACCATTTCAGAAATGTGAGTTCTCACTTAAATTAAACCTTCAAACAAAATAATATAAATTTTTTAAATTTTTCAAAGTTTCACCAACTCAACGTACACAACATAATCTCATATCTACAGCAGTTTCACACCCACCGTGGACAAAGTAAATCCACCATACTGAATTTCAAAGTTTCCAGTCTCCCTTCCACTCCAGATTCTAAAGGCAATCACTATCAAAGACTCCAGTCACTGTCGAACTCCAAAACTAACTTACACTTCAAAAAGAAAGAAAGAAAGACAAAAGGTGAAGTCACGGCCACAGGTAGCCAGATGTAAATATGTGATCACATCAACTCAACAGTCCCACGTTTGACAAACGTGTACACTCACCCGGGGTTTGAAAACCAGTAGATCGCAGTAGCCACTCTAGTACTGGATGAGGCACTACACAATACCATAGGTCAAGGGCAAGCATGGGTCCTTCAGACCACAGGCCAAAAACCCACCAATTTACAATTGAACAGTTAGACTGGTGGCGACAGAGGCTACGCATAGACCCGGCCATAACCAGAGAAACCCCTAATTCATATAACCTGGAGTCAGCGCTCCACGCCGCAGGCGTAGCCTAAAACCCAAAGCTCGATCAAACCACCACCCCGTTTGACCAACGAGCAATCGTAACCTCTTACGTCGCATCACCACCCTCGTCTGACCTAATCCAGAAACCAACAAGCGCAGCCGACCACTCGCCTCATCCAGCTCGCCTATCGCCCGTGGCACGCAAGGTCAAACCCTCGCCGCGTTGACCAACGCAGCAAACACAGCATTACCACCATTCCCCCGACCCCCCGCATCCCCCACCGCCCCGCGATCGAGTCACCCCGATGAAAATCCCCGAATCACGCGCCCTCGCATCCGTCCCAGATCCTCCCACGCACCAAGCGCGAACAACTGCCGCATTCGATAGGACGAGAGGGGGGGCTGACCTGTGGCGCGGCGCGGAGTGGAGAGGAAAGCCTCGCCGCGGGACTCCGGCGGACGCGCGAATCAAGTCTCGGGCGCGCAGGGGTGGTGGTTGGGTGGTGGTGGTGGGAGCGAGGAGGAAAGGAGTGGGAGCCGGAGAAGGGGATCTCGTGATGTGATTAATTAGAGCAGGTGGGGAAGAGAAGGAATACTAGTAGTACCAGTACATTACTTTGGTTGCTTTTAATTAGGGATTCGTTCACGAGGCGCGCGAGATGCGAGAGGGACCGGCCGGGGATTGGAAGGGTTTTTTAAAAATAATATTAATTTAAAAGATAATTACGAAAACAAATGGTTGATTTTTTTTTCAAAACTATCCGTACCATGGAAGGATAAGTTTGTTTAAATCAGACCATTGTTTTACCAACCACAGCGTAAAACAAACAGCACAAAAACACACATTATGAAGCTGCTAAGGAGAAGTATGAACTATCGAGCGACATTACAGATATGTAAGACAGCTAAATAATAGTAGGGGTGAAAACGGGTTGGATACAGACGGATATTGCTTTTTTCGTATTGGCATTTTTGCCCCGAATTCGGAGTCGGATACGAATACCCCCGGATACAGATGCAAATACAGATTTTTTTTTTTGGGATACGAACACGGGGCGAATGCGGATTGGATTCAAATCGGTCACGGATAACTTGACGAATAACATACACATAAAGAAAAATATAACTTTACCAATGAAAACGTCAAATTATACTACCTATTAGAGAATTATTTGTCCTACTTAACAATATAAATATAATCAAATATAAATTCATATTATATATTAGTCAACGACTAGAAAACCATAGAGAATATTAAAGGATATTGATGTTTATCGGATATCTATTTTTTGATTTATCAGTTATCCTATAGAATATGGATACGAATCGGATATTACTCTTCCCATATCCTAACCCATATTCTGTGTTTTCCCGGATACATATACGTAATATCGAATTCGGGTCAGGACTAAAAAATGGTACCCTGGATGGATTTTTTTCGGATACGGTATCGGATCGGACTGGAATTATCCACTCCGTTTTCACCCCTAAATATTAGCGGGAAGAGTATAAAATATGAGACGGTTACCATACTTCAGAAGGGAAAATGAAACATGCACAGTGACACCGAATATTGTAGTACTCTGCAGTCTAAATCCACAATTAAACCTAAATATAGAGCTAAATACCTTATATTTAAACACAATTTTAAAAAAAACAATACATTTTTAAAAAAATACATAAATAACTAGTCAAAAATGGAAATAAAAAACTAGACCTCTGTCGCCAGGGAGCTATTGCCATTTCAATTGGCGATAGGGACCCGTCGCTGATTTCTGAATCACTGAATTGCTCTTGTTTAGAGGGGGCACATACCACTAGAGATTGCTCTTGTCTAGAGGGGGTACATGTCAGTGGAGATCTGCAGTCCTGCAAGCTGACAGTCTCTGTAGCTAATTTTTACATGGGACAGGTTTTGTCGCCATTTAATTGGCGACAGAGGTCTGGCTTCCTTTTCTGTCGGCGATATGGCTGAATTGGTGACAAAGATCTAGTTTTGTAATTTTTCTTTTTTGACTATTTATTTCTTTAATTCTTTTTTAAAAATGTATTATTACAAAAAAAAATCATTAAAACACACAGCCTACAGTCAAACAAGTTTGTCGTACGGTTCCTGTGGTCCATGTAACATCCCAAAAATTTGGTCTGTTTTAAAGTTTTAAAAGAAAATTAACCATTTGAATTTTTCTACTAAAGTTAAAGCTTAATTAGAAATTTCAGGGATCAAAAACAATTTAACATGATTAATTCCAACATCAAATATTATTAAAATTATTTTATTTGGGTTCCATGGCCTTAGATATATTTTCTAGTATTTTATAGAATTTTTCTGAGTGCATTTGCTATTTTCTATTGCCTTTTGGATTTTCTGCTATTTTGTTAAAAGAAAAACCTATTCTATTTTCCGAAAAAGACTGGGTCAAACCCAATCACTGCTCCACCAACCCTCTCCTCGGCCCGGCTCGCTCGCGCCGCCACCATGCGCGTTCGCGCGCGCTTTCTCCCGGTAGTTGATGCGCCATCGTTCGGCACAGGCCGTGCCTCGCTCTCCCCGCATGTACGCTGTTGGATCGTCATCGCCGCGCTCGTCGCCACAAGACGCGCTTACTCTTCTTCTCTCGACCGGTGGGCCTTCCGCGTCGCCACGTCGCGTCGTCTTCAACCCGGCCTCTCGAGTCGCGTCGCTCTCGATCTGCCGCGTCGTTTCCTACTGGGACTCTCCTCTCTCTCGCTATAAATACCCCGAGACCCCTATTCTCTCCGCCCCACCTTCATCTCTCAAAACCCCAAGTCGCGGCGTCTTCGCGGCCACTTCGCCAAGATTGCCGAAAGAATCGCCGCCGGCCGCAACCTCGTCGCCGCCGCCTTCCGCCGTCTCGAGCTTCGTCGGCCACGCCACCACCGTAAGCGAGGATCGCAATATCGCCGATTTTCGGTCTTGCCTCGCCGGCCGACGCGCCACCGCCATTGCCACCGCTATCCGACAACAAAGCCGCCACCACCGCCGCCGCCATCGCCGACGCCCGCAGTAATTCTCGCCTGATGCTTGCCACCACCTCATCGGCCGAATACTCGGTGACCCATTTTCCTCCGCCGACGCCGGCTCGCCGCCGTCATTGCCGAGCCCTCGGCCAAGCCGCTCTCTGTTTTCCTTGCGGATCGGCGCTCGCGTGGAAGCTGGTCGTGACCACCTCTTCGCTTTGGCTTGCGTGGCAGCCTCCGTCAGCAGCCATGTGGCACGACCAGTTTCCACCCGAAGCCAAACTTTCTTGAACTCAGTCCATGGTACACCCAGTCACCTCCATGTGGGACCCACTTGTCGGTTGATTTTAATATCGGCCGAATTCCCTCTGACGTCATCGACGTCATATTCATCTTTTGGTTGAAAATAATTCAGAAATTAAATTAAAATCCAAATTAGGGTTTTGATTTATTTTCAATCTTCCAAAGCCCATATCTTTTGCATCCGAACTCCGATTGAGCCCATTCAAATTTGTAAATTCATCTAAATTCGAACTCTATTTATTTATGATTTTTATTTAATTTTTGGAGTTGATTTTATCTATGTTTTATATTTATTTGTTCTATTTGCTTATTTTGCGAGTAGACGTTGCTACTTCGGGAAGTTTTGAACAAGGAGAAGCACACCAAGATCAAGATCAAGATCAATCCCAGGATTTATTCCAAGGCAAGCCGTAGTCCTTTGATCATATTGATCCTATGATTTCAAAAGTATATTGTTTTATACAACTGCATGCTATCTTTATATCAATTGTTTTGGGTTTAGTTATTACCTGTTGTCATTATACCTCCATTGAACTTTTGAATGCCATGAATCCTTGGTCACCCTAGCTTGGATAATTTTAGTTGGATATAATTGTATCACCAACATGGGTATCGTATTAGTGCTTAGTCAAGCCTAGTCTCGATGGGTTCATCATCACATGTGTTTTAATGATTTAATCTTGACTTAATGATATATGGAATTGTGGTGGTTAGCCACTGTTGTTAAAACTTGTGTACCATGACAGGGGATGTCATTGGTTTCTTGTAAACAAAATGGTTTTCACTCAAAGTAGTGGATGGTGGATTGAGGGTGTGGATTTAACACGTTGTGGGTTTGTGGAAAGATCGCCTGAGTAACTTGTCAAGGACTTAATCTTGTGCGCCATTGAACTGAGCCTTAACCGTACAACCACATGTCCTGTATGGGCGGGACCTGGCTGATTAATTAGCAATGTCTTAATTTTGGTTCTGTCTTGGAAGAGTGATTTACGGGGTACGTGCTCACTATGGCGCAAGAGGGGGGCCCTGTCTGGTCGGATGGAGACATTCAGTGTTGAAACCTCAGCGGGCAGAACTGGGTTAAGAAGGAGCTTTGTAAAGGCTTTGTCACGTACTCTAGCCTGCTTACCCAAGGTAGTGAGCAGTGGTATCGACGGATGCCAAACCAACTAGAGAAGTCGTGTCTTGTGGGTCAAGCTGTACAACCTCTGCAGAGTGTGTGAAACTATTCGAATAGCCGTGTCCGCGGTTATGGACGTGCTCGGGAATTTCACACGGAAGATAGAGTTTCTTCCAAAAATGAGTCGGAGTTTGAATGGGAAGTTCACTTGATGAATATAATGTTTGTTCGGTGAATGGGTAATTCACTTGGTGGTTTGTTGATTGGTGAACGGGGAATTCACTGGTCATTTGTTGGTTGGTCGCTGAATGGTTAGTTCTTGGTTGTTTCAAAGAACTTGTTTACTTATTTAGTATTCTTTTCAAGTCTCGCATTTCAATCTATTTACGGTATTTGTTAAATGTCGTTTCTGCAAAAGAACCATCTGCCTAACCTTTGGTAAGCCTTGCATGAATACTATTTGCATACATTTCCCTACTACTCTTGAGTGCTTTATGTACTCACGGCTCATGCCTTTGTTGATCGGTTGAAGAATATCAAGTCGCATGTGAGTTCTTCCGTAATCAAGACGTTGAAGGTTTTGCGGATTAGGATCGTTCTCCACTCGATTGCCTGTGGGCATGTTGATTGGCCTTTCCAAGTTTCTCGTTCCGCTGCAAGAGTTTATTTGTTTCTTTAGCCCTGCGTGGCAAGTTAAGTAAACATTGACCATAAGGTCTAGTTATTATTATTTGTTATTTCGAGATCTTTCTAGTTAAATCGAATAAATGGATGGTATTCCATAACTGTTTCCTGTGTGAGCTAGCTACTGATCTGGGACTAGTTCAGAATACACAGAGGGTTCCTGAGATGTATTTTCGGGTCCCGACAGAGGTGGTATCAGAGCCATATCGACTGTAGAACGCAACCTTAGTTAGCATGGTCGTTTAGTCAAAGTTTCAAAACTTATTTTCTAAATCAAATCAACTGAATTTGACTTAAGTTGTTCCTTTCTGATCTATTCTATTCTGATCTCGTCTCAATCTATTCTATTCTTACCACATTCTATTTCTCCTCATCTTGTGCTAGAGATCTTGTCTCTTGTCTTATCGTAATTGTATTTGGTGATCTTAATTTGTGATCTTATCTGTTAATTTCTCTAGATGGTGCAAGTGTATCGCGATCAAAGAGGCGATTGGCCTGGAGTTCTTCATTGCTTGTTACAAAGTTTGGGAACAAGTAGAGGTGCAACTTACCTCACCAAGGAAAGGAAAGTAAAGGGACACATAACTGGATATGAGACAAGAGTGTACTTCATTGTAAGGATTGGAAGCCACCTCGTCATCACAAAGATGAAGTGCTACGACAAGCTTGAGGACATGTCAGCAGTCATAGTTACTCACAAAGCCATTCGAAGGATTTGCAGATTGCATCGGATCAGTTTGTCCAAATTGGTTCGAAAGTATGTGATGCAAATAAGCGTCAAGACGGCTGTTCCTAAACCGAAGAAGAATTGAAGAAGTCACGCTTCGCACGGCTCCATTGCCGACACCTACTCCACTGACCACCAAGGCAGACGTCAAATCACCGGCAATCGTCGGAGTATCTCCACCACCGTGCGGTGGTTCGCCCGAGTCTCCTGCAGCGATTCGCAACTCGTGGGTGTTCTCAATGATTCGAACTGTGAAGTTGAAGAGTCTTCGCTCTCTAGTCCAGTGGGAGCCGCCCTATTAGTGTTTTAGTAGCGCTTTTAGATCGTTGTTACAATAGGTCTTTATTTTGGTTGTGTGCAAGTGAGAGCTGCAGTTTTGCTGTCAAGCATTATGTTGCAGTCGCACTAAGCTTTTAATTTTTTTGAAGAGTTTATTTGTTCTTTCATAGCCCTTCAGCTGTGCTTTCTTGTCTCTTGTCTTGGGTTTAACCTGTTTCCCCTACTTAAGCTGTTCCATCTACCCTATCTCGTCTATCTCATCTACTGTGCTATTCCCTCTCGTCTACATTGCTTTTCTATCTTATCTAACAAACCTGTGGAGAGGCATCGCAGATGGTTGACACTCGCAACACATCGAGCCGTACTCAGTCAGATGGTGCCCATGCCAACGTCAACACTAGTGGCGATCACGATCCTTGGAACTACGTAACCCAAAGATGGCACAACTACTAGCGGCTCAAACTCAATTCATGAGCGCAATGATGCAAAACATGAACAATATGATGACTCAAAGAAAGTCGATCCGCCCGCAATAGTCGACTGTTGAATCGAATAATCGAACAATCAAGCGACCCTGCTCCACCGTCGACTCATCATCATTCCAAGTTAGCGAATTTATGAGGACTCGTCGCCTACATTTTCTCATTCGTCGTAACCTTTGGGCCTTGAAGATTGGCTTCGCTCCGTTGAGAAAAAGCTCGCCATTGCCCAATGCAATAACCATGAAAAAGTTCTTTATGCCTCACATCAATTGGAAGGTACTGTGCAGAATGGTGGGAAAACTACACCGACTCATGAGAATTCACAAGCCATTACTTGGGAGAATTTTCAATGGCGTTTCGTCAAGCTCATGTTCCGGATGGTATAGTGGAAATGAAGAAGAATGAATTTCGTGAACTACGAGAAGGAAATATGTCTTTAGGTGAATATCTCAACAAGTTCACCCAACTTTCTCGCTATGCTCCGAGAAGATGTTGCGACGGATAATGCGTCGAAGCGATTCAGCGTGGACTCAACCCAGTTTGAAGGTGCAAGTTATCGGAATGACTATGTCGATTTTCAAAGACATGGTGGATAAAACCGTACTTATAGAAGATTCTCGTCGTGAGTTGGACGAATCTCGCAAAGGAAAATGTTACAACATGGAGTTCATCAGTCACTACAAAGAGTCGGGACCAATACCCATGACCTTTTCGTCCGGGCAATTCATCTGCGGATTCGTAACCCCGCCCCAAAGATCGCATGCAGAAACTCGAGAATTTCCAATTTCAATCACAAGTAATAATCATCACCTCGGAGGACCAACAATCCTGCGGCAGAGTTATTTGTTTCCATTGCCATGAGACAGTCATTATGCTAACAAATGTCATGAAGCAAGGCCAACACCAATTCCTTTCAATTTGGGACCTACCCACCAGACCTCTATGACAGAGCAGGAGAGGAATGCCTCAAACTCCGAACCAACCTTGGGACCCCATCCACTGCAAAGAAGAGGAAGATTGAATCACGTCACTGCAGAAGAAACTCAACAAGTTCAGAACGTCGTTTGTGGTAAGTTAAACCCCGAGTCAGAACCTATTCTTTAGTCAGCCCGAATCTCGGGGACGAGATTCCTTTAAGGGGGGGAGGTTTGTAACATCCCAAAAATTTGGTCTGTTTTAAAGTTTTAAAAGAAAATTAACCATTTGAATTTTTCTACTAAAGTTAAAGCTTAATTAGAAATTTCAGGGATCAAAAACAATTTAACATGATTAATTCCAACATCAAATATTATTAAAATTATTTTATTTGGGTTCCATGGCCTTAGATATATTTTCTAGTATTTTATAGAATTTTTCTGAGTGCATTTGCTATTTTCTATTGCCTTTTGGATTTTCTGCTATTTTGTTAAAAGAAAAACCTATTCTATTTTCCGAAAGCGATGGTGGGCGAAACCCAATCACTGCTCCACCAACCTCTCCTCGGCCCGGCTCGCCTCGCGCCCGGCCGCGTTGCGCGCCGCTTTCTCCCGGTAGTTGATGCGCCATCGTTCGGCCGTGCGCGTGCCTCGCTCTCCCGCCATACGCTGTTGGATCGTCATCGCCCGCCTCTCGTCCGCCCGCGCACGCGCCACTCCTTCCCTCTCTGACCGGTGGGCCTTCCCGCGTCGCCACGTCCGCGTCGTCTTCAACCCGGCCTCTCCTGGAGTCCGCGTCGCTCTCGACTGCTGCCGCCGTCGTTTCCCCCTGGGACTCTCCCTCTCCTCTGCTATAAATACCCCCCGAGACCCCCTATTCTCTCCGCCCCACCTTCATCTCTCAAAACCCCAAGTCGCGGCGTCTTAGCGACCGCCGCTTCGGCAAGATTGCCGAAAGAATCGTCGCCGGCCGCAACCTCGTCGCCGCCGCCTTCCGCCGTCTCGAGCTTCGTCGCCACGCCACCACCGTAAGCGGGATCGCAATATCGCCGATTTTCGGCCGCCCGCGCCGATCGCCGACGCCCACCGCCATTGCCACCGTCATCCGACAACAAAGCCGCCACCACCGCCGCCGCCATCGTCCGCCGCCGCCGGAATTCGCCGCCCGTTGCTTGCCACCACCTCATCGGCCGAATACTCGGTGACCCATTTTCCTCCGCGACGCCGACTTCGCCGCCGTCCCGCCGTCGAGCCCTCGGCCAAGCCGCTCCTCTGTTTTCCCTTGCCAGATCAGCGCTCGCGTGGAAGCCCGGTCAGCAACCACCTCTTCGCTTTGGCTTGCGTGGCAGCCTCCGTCAGCAGCCATGTGGCACGACCAGTTTCCACCCGAAGCCAAACTTTCTTGAACTCAGTCCATGGTACACCCAGTCACCTCCATGTGGGACCCACTTGTCGGTTGATTTTAATATCGGCCGAAATTCCTGCTGACGTCATCGACGTCATATTCATCTTTTGGTTGAAAATAATTCAGGAAATTAAATTAAAATCCAAATTAGGGTTTTGATTTATTTTCAATCTTCCAAAGCCCATATCTTTTGCATCCGAACTCCGATTGAGCCCATTCAAATTTGTAAATTCATCTAAATTCGAACTCTATTTATTTATGATTTTTATTTAATTTTTGGAGTTGATTTTATCTATGTTTTATATTTATTTGTTCTATTTGCTTATTTTGCGAGTAGGCGTTGCTACTTGGAAGTTTTGAACAAGGAGAAGCACACCAAGATCAAGATCAAGATCAATCCAGGATTTATTCCAAGGCAAGCCGTAGTCCTTTGATCATATTGATCCTATGATTTCAAAAGTATATTGTTTTATACAACTGCATGCTATCTTTATATCAATTGTTTTGGGTTTAGTTATTACCTGTTGTCATTATACCTCCATTGAACTTTTGAATGCCATGAATCCTTGGTCACCCTAGCTTGGATAATTTTAGTTGGATATAATTGTATCACCAACATGGGTATCGTATTAGTGCTTAGTCAAGCCTAGTCTCGATGGGTTCATCATCACATGTGTTTTAATGATTTAATCTTGACTTAATGATATATGGAATTGTGGTGGTTAGCCCTTTGTTGTTAAAACTTGTGTACCATGACGGGGATGTCATTGGTTTCTTGTAAACAAAATGGTTTTCACTCAAAGTAGTGGATGGTGGATTGAGGGTGTGGATTTAACACGTTGTGGGTTTGTGGAAAGATCGCTGAGTAACTTGTCAAGGACTTAATCTTGTGCGCCATTGAGTCGAGCCTTAACTGTACAACCACATGTCCTGTATGGGCGGGACTGGTGATTAATTAGCAATGTCTTAATTTTGGTTACATCTTGGAAGAGTGATTTACGAGTGCGTGCTCACTATGGCGCAAGAGGGGCCCCGTCTGCAGTCGGATGGAGACATTCGGTGTTGAAACCTCAGCGCGTAATCGGGTTAAGAAGGAGCTTTGTAAAGGCTTTGTCACGCACTCTAGCACGCTTACCCAAGGTAGTGGCAAGTGGTATCGACGGATGCCAAACCAACTAGAGAAGTCGTGTCTTGTGGGTCAAGCTGTACAACCTCTGCAGAGTGTGTGAAACTATTCGAATAGCCGTGTCCGCGGTTATGGACGTGCTCGGGAATTTCACACGGAAGATAGAGTTTCTTCCAAAAATGAGTCGGAGTTTGAATGGGAAGTTCACTTGATGAATATAATGTTTGTTCGGTGAATGGGTAATTCACTTGGTGGTTTGTTGATTGGTGAGCGGGAATTCATGGTCATTTGTTGGTTGGTCAGTGAATGGTTAGTTCACTGGTTGTTTCAAAGAACTTGTTTACTTATTTAGTATTCTTTTCAAGTCTCGCATTTCAATCTATTTACGGTATTTGTTAAATGCTGTTTCCTGCAAAAGAACCATACAGCTAACCTTTGGTAAGCCTTGCATGAATACTATTTGCATACATTTCCCTACGGCCTGCTGAGTGCTTTATGTACTCACGGCTCATGCCTTTGTTGATCAGTTGAAGAATATCAAGCTGCACAGGAGTTCTTCCAGAATCAAGACGTTGAAGGTTTTGCGGATTAGGATGCGTTCTCCACTCGATTGCCTGTGGGCATGTTGATTGGCCTTTCCAAGTTTCTCGTTCATTGCAAGAGTTTATTTGTTTCTTTAGCCTCGTATGGCAAGTTAAGTAAACATTGACCATAAGGTCCAGTTATTATTATTTGTTATTTCGAGATCTTTCTAGTTAAATCGAATAAATGGATGGTATTCCATAACTGTTTCCTGTGTGAGCTAGCTACTGATCTGGGACTAGTTCAGAATACACAGAGGGTTCCTGAGATGTATTTTCGGGTCCCGACAGTCCACCAGAAGATAAGCAACAGGCATTCGCTTTTCAATTTTTGCCCAAAACTCACACTATGACTACAAGGATAGGGCAGCATAAACCAAAAACAGTAGCGGCAAAGAAAGAATACAGTACACAGGCACAACCTATTTTCAGGCTTGTAACTGGATCGCATGTAACACCCCAGATACGGAGCCTAGAATGCCACCAAACTAAATGATGAGACATGATAATCCTCAATTTAACTGTTTATCAATAATTATTATTACGGATAGCAATATCTTCATATTTTTCATGAGTATACCTTTTACTGTTTATAATAGAAAAGCTTAACTGAGTGGTCGTAAATCTTTCTACGACTACCTCGTGGTCGTAATACTTTCTACGACCAAGTCAGCTACAACCACTCTATAGTCCATAAAACCTACAGACATGTGGGCCCAATTGACTAGGAACTCTTATACACTATGTTTATTACACAGAACAGTTAGTATACGTTGCTATTCTCCGGGATAACTATACGTATTACGTCTCTGTCCTTGACGTAACTACAAGGCTACGTGGAGCGTAGCCTCTATAACAATAACTACCATCAACGTGTGCATTTCATCAAGCATTGAGGCGTCTCTTGGCATGGAATAACTGCCACCCCATCACGTGCTAGCTATATAAGGGCTACCGTCAGTAGACATCGGGGCAGATAAACCAGAAGGCGATTAGAGACAATACACAGAAGTTGTTAAGTCTTAGTTCCAGTGATTTTCTTTCCGGTTGTAAAAGCTCAGACAATACAGAAACACAGGAGTAGGGTTATTATTCTCCCAGAAGAAAGTCTGAACCAGTCTAAATCCCTGTGTCTCTTTCTGTGTGGATCTATTTCAAGGGAAGCCCCTAAACATTTATTTGTAAGATCGATACTACATAATCAATAGTTGGTGTTGTCCGTGGGGACCTTCCAGTTTTTCCTTTTTGATAAATTTTCTTTATTTTTTTCCACTCTGATGCTTTCGAGAGTGAAATGAGAAGAATTGGTTCGATTTAGCAGACTACGCAGAACTTAGCATAGATGCTTGCTATGAGTACGAGCAGAGCATCATTTCATTTGATAGCAATGCTATTTCCAGGGATCCTTCACCAAACCCAGGAAATCATGCCACAAACAAGGTTGATGAGACATCTTTCTCCCCCACAACATTATGCCTAGACGAGGAGCCAGATTCCTCAAGAGGTAAGGGTCCATCTGACCAGGGTCAAGATTGCACCAAGATGGGTACATAACACAATGAGGGCCCCCTCTCCAAATGTTCAACCTCGCCTGAGGTCGTTTGATCTAGCACAGCAAGTCCTAGAATCCATCATTCCAAGACTCAACCAACACCTGACTACTATCACCCTTCGGTTACCCCCACAAGGTACGATGTCGAGCCTGCTTCTCCGGCAGGTTCGACCACACCCTCGCAGGGTTCACCTTCGACTGGAGACGGTTATAACCCAGAATTCCTCTTCCTGGAGGGGATTGCTCCAAGTCGCGAGACGTTGTCTTTCGACTACATCTCGAGTCAGGAGGACTCAGGTGCAAGTCCAGATAATAGCATCCAGGAGGCCTTTGTCCTCCCTTAAATCTTAATCTCTCTCCAAAAGGCAAGGCTGGGGATGCTTCTCATCGCACATTCACTTCAGGCTCTCGTGGTGATGGCGAGGACGCCTCCGGTGATGAACAGGATCACTACCTTCATGAGCGTGGTAGAAATGCTAGAAACGATTGCTCTCCACTGAGGCATACTTCGATAGACTTAGATGTGCATGATCCTAAGACCATCCGGATGAGAAGAATTGCAACCCAGAGAACTTTACTTGGGCAAATTCAGTACCGATCAAAGGAAGCTCAAGAACTTCAATGGATAAATGACCTGATTGAAAACCTGACTCAAGAGCTTTGACAAAAGCGCTAGGCTATGACCTCTTCGTTGGAGAGATTGCACGAAGGCTTCAGGATATGATGGCCAGGCTTGAGCAGACTCAGCGACACCATTCTGATAGTCATACTGGAACTACTCCGTCAAACGCCAGTCGTTCAAATGACTCTCCTTATAGAGAACTACAAGGCAATAGGTCTGGTCACTCTCCTAACCACAACTCCAGTCGGAGGAGAGTCATTTGAACAGTCGGTGATTGACAAGTTCCTAGGGGAAGTAGTCGTTCAAAACTTCTTCCAAGAAATCTGCAACAGCAGATGGAATACGAGGAGTATTACCTTCGTAGGACTAAAGCCTATGATAGGTCAGGTCCACCTGCCACTGGGTATCGTTGTGTACGATTGCTTGGTGCTATCAACCCTTCTTTCCTGCAGAGAAGGTGTCATGACATTATTACCAAATGTTGTGCGTTTTTACCTGACCTTTGAGTAGTTCGGTGGCCACCACGATTTCGACCGGTGAACATGGATAAATTTGATGGGTCACAAAATACCATCAAGTTTCTTCAAATCTACACCACTACTATTCGAGTAGTAGAAGGAGGGGATTCCTACTGTGCTTGAAGGATCTACTCAGTCGTGGTTGTTAGGTCAACCATAGGAGTTGATCTACTCATGGAAGCACCTTTGTGATCTACTACTGGTAACTTCCAGGGTACCTACAACTGTCCCAATAAGGATGATGATTTACACAGAATGCTCATGAGACCATGCAACAGTTTATCAAGCGTTTCAGTCAGGTTCGCGATTCAATTCCTAAGGTTACTGACTTTTCTGTCATCAAAACATTTAAGTTGGGAGTCCACAGTAGAAGGATCACAGATGATATCACTTTAAATCCTCCTGCTACCGTCACTGAACTTTTTGAGATGGCTGGCCGTGATGTAACTCCTGCAGAAGCTCTCAAGTGGAATCGTACCATCGATCGAGATGATAAAGACACTCGAGAAGTAAACAAAAGTAGTAAGAAAAAGGACAAAAAAGCCAAAAAAATCCAAGAACAAAACTAAAGGCCAAAAACCTCAAGTCAAGAGTTCTAAGAAGGTATTGGCCGTGGGTGATAAGGAGCATCAGAGCTCCAAACCGTACTCCGACCGGGGCAAAGACAAACGCCCCAAGCGGAAGAATGACAATCTTGGTGGTATCCTTTCCACGAAAAAGAAGAACACAATCTTCATAATTGCTGAGTTTTTCAGTGAAAACTCAAAGATTACTACACCGGCAAAGGGCCACTTCCTACACTCGAAGAAGTAGGACAAACAAGTGGTCGAAAGCAGTCAGACGATGATGAGAAGATGCCATTTTAGGATCCAAAGCACACCATCGATCACATCTATGAAGGATCTTTGGCATATGAGTCAAAATGACAGCTCAAGGCTATCGAATGTGAGGTAAATTCTATCGACCCTCTTGTTCTCAATAAAGTACCGAAGTGGTCGGAAGTCACCATCTCTTTTGAGAAGAGTGATTGTCCATTCCCTTCTACTCAACCTAGTCGATTTTCGATCCTAGTGGAACCCACCATCAACAACTATTGAGTAAATCGTGTGTTTTTTGATGGTGGGAGTTCGCTGAACATACTCTTTACGAGTACCTTGGATGAGATGCAAGTTCCTAGGGAAAAAATCAAACTAGTACGATACTCATTTCATGGGATAGTACCGGGGTGTTCGGCCAAACCCATTGGTTAAGTTTCTCATCCTATAATGTTTGGTTGACTGAACAATTTCAAGACAGTGAAAATCTCTTTTGATGTGGTCAATTTTGACACAGCATACAATGCCATACTCGACCGACTAACTCTGGCACGATTCCTAATGGCTGCGCATTATGGTTATCAATGTCTTAAGAAGCCAGGTCCCAGAGGAGTAATCATAGTCCACTGTGATAAAATGATGGCGCTCACGTGCGACTGTAAGTCCCTCGAGATGGTTGTCCAGCTACCTACTCGAGAAGCAAGCAAAGGGCAACCTTCGACCAAATAGTCAAAGCCTAAAGTTGCCCCAAAGCTGAATGATGAAGTCAAAAAAGTTCCACTTAATACAAAGGAGCCTTCAAAGACCGTTCGTATTGGAGCCACTTCCGATCCTACAGAGGAAAATGCACTCATCACCTTCTTACGAGCAAATACATATGTCGTCAGGTGGAAAGCATCCAACATGCTCGAAGTCCCAAGGGAGGTGATCAAACATAGGCTAGCTCTACCGCTTGACAAGAAACTCGTAAAAGAAAAGTTATAGAGATTCGTACCTGATCGACGAGATACCATTTGTTGGACCGTAAAGGCGACTAGAGGGGGGGTGAATAGGAGCACGCTCACTTTTTCACAAATTATGAACTCAATACAATTTAACTCCAGTAGCTATTAGAAAGCTATGAAGATCAATATACCAGTACAGCGGAAGACTAGTATTGAATCCAATTAAACCCCTAAGCAATATAACAAAATCAACTAAGATTACCAAGACTCACAAAGACGGGCGGTCGGCTGTTATACTCAACCGGTCGGACCGATTGCAGGCGATCGGCCGGCGTTGTCTTTGGCGGTCGGACCGCTCAAAATCGGATCGGCCGGTGATGACGGCGATCCGACCGGCCGACTCGAACCGATCGCAATGAGAAAATCACCGATGACGAAGTTGCAATTAGGTGAAACTTTTGATTCTCAACTCTAATCTTTATGAAACTTTGCACACACCTTCTATATGCTATTGAGGACCTATTCCAATCGAATATTATGATAATTCTTGGAACGATCTTGAGCAATTGTCAATTGATTAACAGAAGGTCTAAAACCGGGCAAGAACGAAAACTTGATCCTAACGCTTGTTCGTGAGAGATTGATGATCAAGATGATGCTAGATAGATTCACACATATCACAGCAAGCTAATTCACGTGAAAGAATCAATCACAAACTCGTGGATCAAAGAAAGCCCTAAAATCACCAAATTGAAAGCAAGAACGAAAAGAGACTTATCTCAAGCAAACCTTGCATAGATTGATTTCGTGATTGAAGATGGATTACATCCACACCATCATGGATCAGTAGACAATCAAGGATCACAAAATTCACCACAAACCATCAAGAGCCCTAGCCTCTACCTCAACTCCCCTAAAGACAATTAGGGTTTTGAAACATAAAAAGGCGAGAGAGAGGTGCAGCCACCATCTCCTCCTATTTATAGTGGAGGCCTAAAACTCTTAGGGTTTGACTTAATTGGGCTCCCGTTAAGGCCCACTAACAAACGGGTCACACACGCACGCTTCGCGAAGCGCCGTCTTTAACTTTTGACCTAAACCGCTTCACCATGTGCCATGGATTCGCCAATAGATCACCCTTGTCCATCTTGTGTCACGCTTGAGTCGTTGACCTCACCCGGCATCGTCAATCGTTCTGGACCTCAACTCTCCAAGCCTAGTCCCGATCTTCCTCGCCGTTGACCGTCGTTGACCACCAAGCTACCGCACAACCACGCATAAGAAAACACGAATTCGGGAACAAGTTCTTCACAACTTGACCCATGTTAGTCAAAACATGCATCATGCAAATCATATGCCATGAAACCAATGACTTTGACTTAACAAAACAATATCGCCACGGTTGGCCGACGTTCAAGAAACCGGTCGACCGCTCCGGGTGAGCGGTCGGATCGCGCCATGGCGGTCGGACCGCTCCCTCGTGAGCGGTCGGACCGCCACCAAGGACTTAGCCGAATTTCATACCCTCAAAACCGAAACCTTCCGAAACTTAAATCCAATAGAACTTTTTATGGAGACTCCAAAATCATGAGACCAAGTGCATTGGGATCCCTCACTTGCCTACAACACCTATTTTTGGCCCACTCGATTTGAACACTTTTGGTCATCGCCGGTCCGACCGCCCCACTGGCCGGTCCGACCGATATGGGACCGATCGGACATTGCAGTAAGGACCGGTCGGACCGCCTCGAGCGAGAAGCTCAGAACTTTGTCGAAAACGCGTGAAACGACAAACCGTAAACGCCATTGCCAATTGTCACATCATCCTAAGATCCGGAGCATATCCCCATGAAATCCACAATCTCCCCTTGATGAACACATTGGCAATTATCCGAAAAATGTAAGTAAGAGGTTTGAAAACGAGTTTACTCGCAGTTTTAAGACAAAGGCACAACTTGGTCCATAAGCAAGAAAAAGCAATGAAAATGACCAAGTCGACATCGAATAGTATAGGCATGTGAGACAAAGCGTAGTAAGCATAAAAACTTTTAATTTCGAAGCGGTCAAAATTCTCACATAAGGTCCATATGAAAGAACAATTGTTCAATTGACCTATGATCATTGTGAAGATAAAAGAATGCAATTCAAGTTCAGAATTTTCAATACGACAATAAGAATGCAACTCAAGAACTCCCCCTCACTATGATCATCAAATTTCAAATTTTCAGTTTCTCCCCTTTGTATAAACTTCTCCCCCAATTTTCTCATTAACACATCTTCTCCAAATAAGAGTAGCAAAGAAATATTACACATCTTCTCCCAAAGAAATATCTTTTCATTTAATTAGCACATCTTCTCCCCCTTTGACAATGGATTCATCAAGGAATCACGCCTTCCTCTCATCCAGGGATAACAAATAGAGAATAAAAGAAGAAGCAGAAACAAAAGAAGTATAAAGAGGAGTATGCATGAAGTGCAATGGAGTGGCTTCATTTTTTTTTTGTATTTTTCAATTTTTGATAAGAAGCTTTGGAGATTACCCAAAAGAACAATGTAGTATCTCTAATATTGCACAAACAGCATATCAAGCCTGACAACGCTAGCAAGATCATGGTAAGACATATATATCAAAGCTAAGCACAAAGGCTCAAAAGTAAAGCATTAGATTTTATCAATTTAAGCAACGCTTCAACTTCAGCAAGTTCATCAACAGGGATCCTAAAGTGAAATTGGCCATGTCAAAATGTCAAAGTGAGATCAAAAATCTAACAAAGACCACATTTAAGAGTCAATCAAGTCCCGTATTGAATCATTTTGCTCGATATTTTGTAAACGCCCATTTGTCAATATTTTTCTCATTTGCATTGAATATTGAAGTTGACTAATGATCTAACTTAGTGACAAGATCCTGGACTAGGAGCCATCCACAAACTCATCCTAAGCTTCGACCAAAAGTTGATTAAAGGTATATCTTAGTAAAGAAGATCCTGGACTAGGAGCCATCCACAAACTCTTTCTAAGCTTCTACCGGGGCGACAAATCTTGAGGTTCATGTCATTTCTGACAAGCAGTCCCCATGAGATCGTCTGGTTCATCAAACTATCTCCAAGTTCATGTCATTTGACAAGCAGTCTCGTAAGAATAGTTTGGCACAATTTAAGCATAAGACAATCTTGATTTTCATTTTTCACAAGAGCATTTTTAGAATCTCAAGAACACAAAAGCTCAAGTAATGGTCAATTTTAGATCAAAGAGCTAACAAAGCAATTCTGACAGGGCCAATGTCACAAGAGGAGCACTAATTGCGCAACTCGCTAAAACATCCACAAATTGCAATTTCTTAGTTTGAGTTGTTTAAAAGATTCTAGCTCATATAGCAAAGACTTAGCTACACATGTAAAAGCATGATAATTCTAGCAAGTCAAAGAACTAGACATGACATTGAGCAAGAATTTGAAATACAAAAGCTCCAAAGGGTAATAGGCAAAGCTTCATCAATTTTAAAAGATAAGCAGTAAATCTTATATTACAATGCATCTTTTTGGATTTTTCATACCACTTGTTGTAACCACTTGTTGTATTTTTCATATGAATGCAATATGATACAATGAGATGCAATAAAAAGCCTAAACACCTAAAAGTTCAAAAAGATCACTAAGTTCAGAAAAAGAACAATAAAAGATCAAAAAGAACAAGGAAAGAATAGAAAAGATCAAACTCCCCCTCAAACCAACCCATAAGGATAAATAACCCCTAACTCGCTTCTTAAAGAGGAAAACCTGGTTTGATCTAAAGGTTTGGTAAGAATATCTGCCAATTGAGCTTCGGACTCTACGAAGTGCATCACAATATCACCTTTTTCAACATGATCTTTAAGGAAGTGAAAACGAATGTCTATGTGTTTAGTCCTAGAATGTTGCACTGGGTTTTTTGCAATATTAATAGCAGAAGTGTTATCACAGAAAAGAGGAACACTAGCAAAGTTTAACCCATAATCTTTCAAAGTGGACGTCATCCACAAAATCGATTAAAGAACTAGCAAGTGACTACATACTCCGCTCAAAGTGATGGATTGTGCAATGTAAGACCGCTTCCTAGAAGACCAAGATACAAGAGAAGTGCCTAGGAAGTGACAGTGCACGAGGTACTCTTCCTATCTAACCGACGACCGCAAAATCGAATCGAAAAACCTCTAATGGACAAAGCTGAAGAGCAGGAATACCAAATGCCATATAAGAGGGTAGAGTGTAAATACCTGAATATGCGCTTAACGGCTTGGCGATGGGAAGTTCTCGGAGACGCCTGAAATCTTGCACAAAGGCATACCATGAAGTGAATGTCCGGTCTCGAGGCGTCAAATCTGAAGGGAGCCGATCATCTTTGCGGTACTCGCGTTGATCCACGACTTCTCCTTCCTCATCGGATCCAAAAAATCGAAGTTGCCATGGGAGTGGAAATTGGCTTGCAGTCACCCATGTTGAAGCGTTTGAGTAGATCTTTAGTGTACTTCGTCGATGGATGAAAGTTCCTTCCTTGCATTGCTTGATTTGAAGTCCCAAAAGTAATTAAGCTCTCCCATCATACTCATCTCAAATTCCTGGACATAGTGTCGTAAAAGTGGAAACAAGAGCATTAGAGGAACCACCAAAAATAATATCATCCACGTAAATTTGAGCAAGCAAGAAGTCATTTCCATGCCTAAGAATAAATAGAGTTTTATCCACTTTACCCATCTCAAAATTATTTTTAAGCAAGAAGGTCTTAAGTCTATCATACTGTGCTCTAGGGGCTTGTTTAAGACCATACAATGCTTTAGATAGATTGAAAACACGATTTGGATATTTAGGATCCTCAAAACCAGGGGGTTGCTTAACATACACTTCCTCATCTATGAAACCATTTAAAAGGCACTTTTAACATCCATCGATATAATTTAAAACCTTTTGATGCAGCAAATGCAAGCAGAATGCGAATGGCTTCTAGTCTAGCAACAGGAGCAAATGTCTCATCAAAATCTAACCCCTCAACTTGGCTAAAACCCTGAGCTACCAATCTGGCTTTATTCCTAACCACAGAACCATCCTCACCTTGTTTATTCTTAAACACCCAACGGGTTCCTATAACATTATGACCACTAGGAGGTTCTACTAGGTTCCAAACTTTGTTTCTTTCAAAATTCTCTAACTCCTCATGCATGGCATTTACCCAGCTAGAATCAGATAAAGCATGTGATATATCGCGGGGTTCAAAAGAAGCAACAAAAGCCGAATGAGAGTAGAGATTTGGATCATTATACCTGGAGCGAGTGACTCGCTCATGTAGGTTACCTATTATCTGTTCCGGAGGATGCTGTCTCTGAATGCGAAGTGGAGCGCCCGGGTGAGATGTCGTTTCTTCGACCTCCGCAGGTACTGCTGATGATGATGATGCAGCAGGAGCCTCAACTGAAGGTGAAGTAGATGTAGCAGGTTCTTGTATCAATATGGGCGCCTAAAGAAGCAGATGAGGGAATGACATTTGCTTCGTCCTCATCTTCCTCCACAAAAATGCTCTCACACTGTAAATCATCAGAGCAATTGATCTAGCTCGTGGCTAGTCTCATCAAAAGTGACATTACAAGTCTCTGAATAATGTTAGTCTCAGATTAAAAACTCGAAACCCTCGAATGAGCGGGATAACCCGAAATACCCCATCAAAAGTTCTTGATTCAAATTTATCTAAGTTGCTGTCTTAAGGATAAAACATTTTGATCCAAAAACTCGAAAGTGCGAAACAGAGGGTTTTCTACCAAAACGAAGCTCATAAGGAGTCTTGCCTAAAGAAGGTCTCAAAAAGACACGATTGGCAATATGGCAAGCAGTAGCAATAGCTTCGGCCCAAAATCTCCTCGGTGTGTTATACTCGTCTAGCATCGTCCTAGCCATTTCGACTAAGGTCCTATTCTTCCTTTCCACCACGCCATTTTGTTGAGGGACGTGTGGAGAGGAGAAGCGATGCTCAATACCACGCCAAAGACAAAAAGAAGCAAAGAAGCATTTTTGAACTCCGTGCCATTATCACTACGAATCGCTCTCAAAGCACCAGGAAGCTCAGAAGCCAAACGAAGAACAAGATCATGAAAATAACCAAAAGCTTCATCCTTTGAAGTAAGAAAGAACACCCAAGTATATCTAGAAAGATCATCGACTATGACAAGAATATACCATTTTCCACCGATCGATCGGACTCTAGCAGACCAACAAGATCCATATGAAGCAAGCGTCCCGGTCCGTCTACCATAACCATAGTCACAGAAGGGTGTGAGGCGGCAACTTGTTTGCCATGCCTACAAGGTGCACATACAGCATCTTTGACAACTTTGAGCTTAGCCAAACCTCTCATGAGATCAAGGTTGCTAACTCGCGTCAAATGATCAAAACCAATGTGCCCCAAACGTCGATGCCAAAGCCAAAATCGAGAAGAAGATGTAAGCAAACATTTAAGAGATCCAAAGAAGAGATTACGAAAAGTCACTCCAAAATTCTACCAACTCTAGAGATTCCAAACACAAGCTCACCAAGAGAATCAAGCACACGACAAGCATTTTTCTTAAAAGCAGTCTCATACCCATCATCAAGAAGCTGAGAAACAGAAAGGAGATTATACCTAAGCATGTCCACAAGAGCGACATCCTTTAGAATGAATTTGTTGTTTACCCTAATTGATCCTGTTCCTTCAATTCGCCCTTGTGTATCATCTCCAAAGGTGATGAAGTCATCACCGTTGCTCGCGTGAAAGAGGTGAACCATTTTGAGTTCCCGGTCATGTGGCGTGAACATCCGAGTCAACGAACCACGTGTTCTTCCCTTTCCGCGGTAATCCTAAAAATCAAGGAGCAAAGAACGATGTGTCTCAATATGGGATTAGATAAACAAGATTTAGGAATCGAGATTGAGACACACGTCGCAAGGAGTATACAAACCGTAAGTACTATCCTTGATTTCATTTAACATTTGGTTATGAGCAATGTTCAAATTAAAATGAGACTTGAATCGTCCATGGGCTATCGGCCGGCTTTGTCTTTGTGGTCGAGGCCGTGACCAAAGCAGTCGGCCGGTGACCACAGTGATCCGACCTTGATCTGATACACATTAGAATTAGGATGTCTAGAAACATAATGATTTGCATGAGATAAAAATCCTAATCCGTGTTTATTCTTTTGGTGTTACCATGTCTCATAGAAGCTCTAGGTTGCATGAATGAAATTCTATCAAAAATTTTCCTATCATTTTTCAACCTCACGCCAACAAAGATTCAATCAAATGTCCACTTTTTTGCAATAAGTGCAATGGTACTTGGTACCACTAGAAGACGCACCATTTGAATTAATACAAGGTTGGGCAAAACCGCAGATTTAAAAGATGTTTTTGCGAGTTGGGTTTTGAATTCAATTAAACCTTTTCCAAGACTTGAATGACTTTTGGGTTTGAATTGTCTTGAAAAGAATTGAATCCTAAACCTTGCTTCTTATAAGGAGTTTTAGACTTGTCAAGAATCATGTTTAATTGTTTCTTACCTTTAGAAAATTTTTCTAATGTATCATGAAGGTAAGCATTTTCTTTTCTCAAGTTAACACAAGAATCACAAGTTTTATCCATAGATTTTCCTTATACAAAGCAATTTCAAGCTTAAGAGTGGAACATGAAGCACAAGTAGTATTTTCAATATTGTCCTTAAGCTTAGCATATTTGACTCTAGCGACTTCTAAGATATCTTTGATTTCACGTTCTTTTCTAAGCATGAAGTGCAAGGGCTAGAATCAAAAACATCAAAAGCAATCAATTTACTAGATTCTAAACATTTTTCACAAGGAGCACTTTTAATTTCATTTAGTTAAGATTTAGCATTCTCAAGTTGTTGTACACAAATATTATGAGCGATTGTAACTTGGTAATTTGAATGCATAGCATGACAAGATAAACATTCATTAGGTTCAAGAGTCTTAGCAGTTTTAAGCTCTACTTTGGTTTGCTAATTTTGACTCTAATTTCTTATTTTTGTCATAACAAATTCAAGCGCTTCATCTTGACTAAGCAATTGCTCAACTATAGAATCATATTTAGTAAAGCTCATCATAAGAAAAAGATACCTCATTATCATCAATGTCGTCAGTGTCGACCATGAAGCACATGCCGGTGAAGTCTTTGGCCTTCCCTTTCTTTTTACCTTGAGGATCTCCTCCTCCTTGTCCTCCTCACTCCCGGTATCCACATCGCTCAAGGATTGATCCTCAAAAGCGGTAAGGACCCGGTGGCGACCTTCACAAGCTTATTTGCCTCATACCTTGATTTGTTGAAAGGAGGCTTCTTCCAAGTCGGCTTTCCTTCCTTATGATTGCTCTTACCTTTCGACTTGGGGCAATTTGCGGATATGATTGAGCTCACCACATTCATAGCATGTTCTGGGACCACCTCTCTTTTGTTTCTCACATTATTGTAGGCCGTGTGAATTTCTTAGCTAGAAGAGCTAACTCTGTTTCAGAATACTTTCAAGCTCCTCTTCATGAATAGCGGATAAACAAGCAAATGAAAATCCGTAAGAAGATTCACAAGAGTCATCAAAAGCCTTTTGAGAGGATGCGCTACCAAAGCTAAATTATCTTTCTTAGGATGATCAACTCTTTTAATTTCATGAGTCTTGAGTTTACTATAAAGCAATTCTAAAGTAAGACTTGAAAGATCAACATTTTCTTCTATAGCGGTAGCTTTCATCTCCCACTCCTTGGTGTTGATTGCACCAAGAGATGGGTGGCATTTTTGATTGAGAATATTCAATATCAACGACTTTCATTTGATTAATTACTTTATTAAAGCGATGAAAATGTCATCGATGCTCTCTCGGGACGCATCTCGAATTTATTGTACTCACGCTTGTAAGCAGTTTGGCGCACCTTTTTGATTTGGGACGAACCCTCATGATATGTTTCGAGAGTGTTCCAAATTTCATCTGTGATTGAAAGATTGCAAATTCTATCATATTCTTGTCTACCAAGTGCACCATATAAAAGATTCTTAGCCTTATTGTTGTTAGCCAAAAGAATTGCGAAGCGAGTGTAGCAATTTCAGAATAACCGTGGGCTCTAACAACATCCCAAATAGCTTGTCCTCGCTCTCAAGAAAGACGCGCATACGATTCTTCCAATAGGCATAGTCGTGCCCATCGAAGATATGCGGTTTAGTAGAAAACTTATCCATCGCCAAAGTTCGGTGGACCGGTTAAGATCAAGATTGAACTAACAGGGCTCGATACCACTTGTTGGACCGTAAAGGCGACTAGAGGGGGTGAATAGGAGCACGCTCACTTTTTCACAAATTATGAACTCAATACAATTTAACTCCGGTAGCTATTAGAAAGCTATGAAGATCAATATACCGATCAAATGGAAGACTAGTATTGAATCCAATTAAACCCTAAGCAATATAACAAAATCAACTAAGATTACCAAGACTCACAAAGCACGGCGGTCGACCGTTATACTCAACCGGTCGGACCGATTGTCGAAGCGATCGACCGGCGTTGTCTTTGGCGGTCGGACCGCTCAAAATCGGATCGGCCGGTGATGACGGCGATCCGGCCGCCGACTCGAACCGATCCGCAATAAAGAAAATCGGCCAGATGACGAAGTTGCAATTAGGTGAAACTTTGATTCTCAACTCCAATCTTTATGAAACTTTGCACACACCTTCTATATGCTATTGAGGACCTATTCCAATCGAATATTATGATAATTCTTGGAGCGATCTTGAGCAATTGTCAATTGATTAACGAAGGTCTAAAAGGGCAAGAACGAAAACTTGATCCTAACGCTTGTTCGTGAGAGATTGATGATCAAGATGATGCTAGATAGATTCACACATATCACGAGCAAGCTAATTCACGTGAAAGAATCAATCACAAACTCGTGGATCAAAGAAAGCCCTAAAATCACCAAATTGAAAGCAAGAACGAAAAGAGACTTATCTCAAGCAAACCTTGCATAGATTGATTTCGTGATTGAAGATGGATTACATCCACACCATCATGGATCAGTAGACAATCAAGGATCACGAAATTCACCATAAACCATCAAGAGCCCTAGCCTCTACCTCAACTCCCCTAAAGACAATTAGGGTTTTGAAACATAAAAAGGCGAGAGAGAGAGGTGCAGCCACCATCTCCTCCTATTTATAGTGGAGGCCTAAAACTCTTAGGGTTTGACTTAATTGGGCTCCCGTTAAGGCCCACTAACAAACGGGTCACACACGCACGCTTCGCGAAGCGCCGTCTTTAACTTTTGACCTAAACCGCTTCACCATGTGCCATGGATTCGCCAATAGATCACCCTTGTCCATCTTGTGTCACGCTTGAGTCGTTGACCTCACCCGGCATCGTCAATCGTTCTGGACCTCAACTCTCCAAGCCTAGTCCCGATCTTCCTCGCCGTTGACCGTCGTTGAACACCAAGCTACCTGCACAACCACAGACAAGAAAACACGAATTCGGGAACAAGTTCTTCACAACTTGACCCATGTTAGTCAAAACATGCATCATGCAAATCATATGCCATGAAACCAATGACTTTGACCTAACAAAACAATATCGCCACGAAGTTGGCCGACGTTCAAGTAAGCCGGTCGACCGCTCGGGTGGCCGGTCGGACCGCCCCATGGCGGTCGGACCGCTCCACAATGAGCTGGTCGGACCGCCACCAAGGACTTAGCCGAATTTCATACCTCAAAACCAAACCTTCGAAACTTAAACCAATAGAACTTTTCTTGGAGACTCCAAAATCATGAGACCAAGTGCATTGGGATCCCCTCACTTGCCTACAACACCTATTTTTGGCCCAGCTCGATTTGAACACTTTTGGTCATCGCGGTCCGATCGCCCACCGCCGGGCCCGACCGATATGGGACCGATCGGACCGCCGTGCAAGGACCGGTCGGACCGCCATCGAGCGAGAAGCTCAGTAACTTTGTCGAAAACGCGTGAAACGACAAACCGTAAACGCCATTGCCAATTGTCACATCATCCTAAGATCTGGAGCATATCCCCATGAAATCCACACCATTAGATTAGAATTGGACAAGCTACTTAAAGAGGCTTCATAAGAGAAGTCAGCTACCCAAAGTGGTTGGCTAATACTATAATAGTTAAAAAGTCTAATGGTAAGTGGCGTATGTGTGTAGACTTTACCGATCTTAATCAAGCTTGTCCAGAATATGATTTTCCTCTTCCTCGTCTTGTTCAGTTGGTTGCTTCTACTGCTAGTTGTGAAATATTAAATTTCCTAGATGCATATTTTGGTTATCATCAGATAAGTATGTGCCTAGATGATGAAGAAAAGATCGCATTTATTACATCATTCAAAATATTTTGCTATGTCAAAATATCATTTGGTCTAAAAAATGCTGATGCATCTTTTCAACGCTTGATGCAAACAACTTTTTCTGTTCAAGTAGGCCGAAATTTGGAAGCCTATGTTGATGATCTGGTCATAAAAAGTATCAAGTGCATTAATCATATTTCTGATTTGCAAGAAACATTCGACAACCTCAGAAAGCATCATTTGAAACTCAATCCTGAGAAATGTGTGTTCGAAGTTTCTTTAGGAAAGTTACTTAGATTCCTTATCTCTGCACGAGGAATCGAAGCAAACCCTAAGAAGATACATGCCATTGAACAAATGTGCCCTTCGTCCACAAAGAAAGAAGTCTAGAAACTCACAGGATGCATGGTGGCTTTAAGTCGTTTCATCACACGACTGGGAGAAAAATGACTTTTTTTCTTCAAACTTCTAAGGAAACATGAGGGTTTCGAGTGGTCATAGGAGGTAAACAAACAATGCCTTTGATGATGTAAAGAGGTATCTTACGAGTGCCCCTATACTGGTTTCTCCGAAATCAGAAGAGACATTCCTAATATATCGAGCTACTAAACAACAAGCAGTAAGCGTAGTACTATTGCAGAATGTAAAAACATTCAATGACTAGTTTACTACATTAGTAAAATCTTACACAGGCCTAAGGAGTGATACCCTCAGGTCCAAAAACTTCTATATGCCCTCCTCATGTCTTCAAGGAAACTGAGATATTATTTTCAGACGCACAAGATAATTGTGTCGTCTGAATTTCTCTTATGAGAGTTCATCGAGAACAGGGAAGAAGCAGGGCGCATGACAAATGGTTGGGTGAACTTGGGGAGTTCGACCTTTATTTCATGTCCTGAATGACCATTAAATCCAATATCTTGACAGATTTGGTCGTCGAATGGACAAATCCTGAACCTGTTATGGATCCCTAGTACAAGTCCCATGACTAGTGGAAAATGTACTTTAATGATCACTTATGCTAAGTGGCTCGGGGCTGGATGGTCCTCCAATCTCCTATAAGAGAAACCTTAAAGTATGCTATTCGATTAAACTTTACTGCTACTAACAATGTAGAGGAATACGAAGATTTGTTGGCTAGCATATGAGCACCAAAAGTGCTCGGGATTCGACGACTACTTATGAGAAGAGACTCTCAATTAATCGTGAACTAGGTCGGAAAAGAGTACCAATGCTCTAA
Source organism: Hsuehochloa calcarea (assembly GCA_036346395.1). Lineage (NCBI taxonomy): Eukaryota > Viridiplantae > Streptophyta > Magnoliopsida > Poales > Poaceae > Hsuehochloa > Hsuehochloa calcarea. The sequence continues at coordinate 15,453,343 of CM070596.1, read as the reverse complement.
TTCAACCATGTCTCGGTACTTATCGAAAGTCAGGAAGCTCAAAAAACATTTTTTCGGTTTCGAGGTATAATATATCCCTTAAAAGGATAATTTTTTTTGCTAACTAGTTGGCTCAAATGACTTCTTACTGATCACAAGTACCCAAAGGAGTCTTCTTGAAACAGCTCTAAAAGCCGTCTCTGGTCGAAACACCAGGTCCATCTCCTTTTGAGATAACATCCCTAGAATACGAAGATGCCTGGATGAATCCCATCTACGAGTATCTTAAGAAAGGCACACTACCCAATGACGATATTGAGGCTGGTTGTTTATCCTGTAAGGTCAAAATGTATACTTTGGTCAAAGGAGTCCTCTATAAACGAGGTACTCAAGGAGTTCTCATGCAATATATATTGTACAAAGAATTTGATGAGGACATCCCTACTATGGATACAGTCGCGCCTACACACACAACTTATCCACAACTAGTACAAGGACCTCTTACCCGAGCTCGTGCTCGCCAACTTAATTACCAGGTGAATTCGTTCCTATGTTTATATATTACTGAAGATAAACCGCTACCTAATGCAAGTGATTTAATTGTGCTTAGGAACATGAGAATGGATCAAGGAGAGGCTTGTGGAGTCATGGACATGCATGGAAGACATAATGGAGGTCACCACATCACTTTGGGTCCATGTTAAGCAAGAGTTCGAGTTGGGCTCATTCTGGATTCGAATTCGGACTACTGCGATAGTACTAAGTTCAAACGGTCGTAACTTCTTCATACGGACTCCGTTTAGGGTGATTCTAGACTTCATGGAAAGCTTATCAAGTCTTCTTTCCAACGGATCGAAGATCAGCATCAAAATCCATCCGAGCCGACCAGAATAGTCAAAAGAGTCTACATCTATTTCTGAATTCGAGTCAAACGGGTGCTGCGCCACCTTCACTTGGGCCCATGGGCCTTGTAACCCTAGGGGGTGCACCCACTTCGCTGGCCGCCACCCCTGGCTGTCTCCCTATATAGGAGTCGCTGTCTTCTTTTGCTAGAACTTGGATTTTGTTTGATTAGTTTCTCCATTGTGAAAACTCTCGTTCTTTGCTTGTGTCGACTAGACCAACCGTAAAGGACCTCTGTGGAATCCCACCTCTTGAACTTAATCATATATTTGCAATTCAGATTGCTTTTTACCTCATTCTTGATTGTTCTTCGATTGCTTGCAGGAATTGATCCTCGTGATCAAGTCAATCGGGTCTTTGGCACAGTTGATAACGACTTGGTGGTTAGTTCAGCGATTGCTTGGTTCGTGCGTGCTACGTTCTAGCCTGGATCGTGAGAGTTGACCGTCATCCAATCAGAATTTACTCCTCTCACCGAAAGATCGGGACAACAGAGATCATCAGAATTTTTAAATCTCCTTCAAGAAATACACAGAGGCATCTATTATAACATCCCAATTTTCTGGGCTTTTGAAAATCTTTTATTAGTTAGTAGTTGGAAAATTGAACATATGCATTTTATTTGAATTTCTAATTAAAGCTTAAAATGGACCTTTAGCATCAAAATAATTTAATATGATTAATTCCAACATCAACAATTGTCAAAACTATTTTATTTGGATTTTATGTTCCTAGATATATTTTTTAGAATTTTTCCAAGTTTATTTGCTATTTGGATTTTCTGGTATTTTATAAAAAGAAAAACTAATTAAAAATCTCAAAAATAGTGATCAGGCTGAAACCCAACCCTATTCCCTTTCTAGCCCATTCTTGTGTGGCCCAGTATTGTGCAGCCATCGCCGCGCGCGCGCCTCGCTTCCGACTGACATGAGGGTCGTGCATGTTAGCCTCTCCCTCTCTCTCGCGCCTGCCCCACTGACAGGTGGCCCTCGCAGGTCACTCTCTCCTCTCTCTTTAGCCGCGTGTCACGTCCGGTTCCACCCGCAGCCTACGCGTCGTCTGCTACTACGCGTCTTCGCCCGAGCTGCAGTCGCTCATGAGTGGATCCCACAAGATACCTATTCTTCGTCTCCAAAACGGTTGCGATCTGATTTCCGCTGCCGCGTGGGATTCGTCACCGTAGCCGCCTCAGACTCCCTTGATCGCTCGTATATAAGGGGAACGAGAGCCCTCATCCTCTGCATAACCCTAGCCGCTAAAGCTCGAGTGCCAAACCCTAGACACCGGGTGTAACATCCCAAATATGGATTTGTGTTTCAAATGTAAGAAAATAAAAAGAAAATAACCTTTTCTTGCATCTTGAAGCCCTTAGCCATTTTTGTAATTCTTTTAAAAAGAATTATGCAAAATCAAAATTAAATCCTCATTTGACTCTAATCAAAAACCTTTGTGGCATAGATCTTGGGCCAAACCCTTGGATATATCTTCCATGAATTCTAGGGAGGCTTGGCAACACCTTTGAATTATCTCATGATTTTTAGAAATTATTTGATAATTTTGGGGCCAAGTCAAAATTGGTCAAACTCTATTTCCCCTCTTCTGGAATTTCTGGAGGAAAATTCATTGCATGAAAATCTCTGAAAATTTTATGGGAGGTTCCTCCTACAGTCAGCAAGCTTCAGTTAAAATTTCATAAATTTTGGAGTTTGTTTGCTAGCTCAAATAATTCCTCAAAAATCAGATATTTAAAATTCAAATTTTAACTAGTTTGCACTGTTCCTCGGGTTCGAACCGGACTCGGGCTTGAGCCAGTGGACTCGGTCCAGTCAACTAATCGCACCGGCGCGGTCGATCGGGCGCGCGCGTTGTGAGCCGTTGGATCAGCATCGAACGGTCCTCGATCAACCAAACGACGGAATCGTTTTAATCCAACCGATCTAACGCAGCCTTTAGATTTCAATCCGACGGTCGACACGTCGTCTCCTTCCTCCGTCCACGCGCGCGTGAGCCCAGCCATGGCGTGCGCAGAGGAGAAACACCGCGTGTGCAGTCCACTCCTTGGTCGCCTTTAAACGGCTATCTCTGCGCGCATTTAATGCCCGTCGTGCTCCTCCCTCAGGCGTCCACTCTCCAACTACTCCCGTCGCTCTCTCGCGCTCAAATGGCCGTGTTGACCCGAGCGGGATATCGCCGTTGCTCTCGGCCATCCTCGGCTATTTAAGCTCCATTGTTTCTCCCTTAGCTTCCTTTAGCACCTCTGCAACTCTAGCTAACACTCACAAGTCCGCTGGAGCCGCAGATCTTCGAGAATCCTTCGGCCGCCATTGTCGATTTTGGAGCTCCGGTGGAGTCGGTGCAGCAGGGGTTTTCTTCTTCGGGTCTTTGCTCCCTCTGCTCCCCCTTTACTCTCTAAAGCTTAACCCTCACTCAATTCGGTTCAATTTGCAAAGGGCTTGGCTGAATTCGGATTCCCCCAATTTCAGCCGAAATCGGCATTCTTCTTCGCCCGGGCAGCTTCGGCTCTCCTCGGTGCATTCTTTGCGCTCAGGTAACTCCTCTTTAGTCCCTAGTGGCCTAGCACCTGCTCCCTTGAACCGCAGCTGAGCTCTTTGCCATTTTCATTTTCGTCACTTTGCGGTCTCCTCGGTTCTCTCCGGCTTGCGGCGTTACTCGACCACGCATGACCAAATCCATTGGTACCATTAGGTGCGCAATGATGTTTGGGACCCATTTTGGGCACTTGCTCGCACCGCCACGGCCAGAGCCGCCGGCGGCGAGCCGTTCTTCCCCGTCATTTTTGCCGGACGAAAACAGGGAGACGGTTTGAACGTGAGTCGATGTGGACCGTCGATCCTAAGATCTACAGCTCGGGATTGCGCTGAAATTCGAATTCGTCGCGCGTTTCGGTCTGTGGACCGTTGGATCCAAGATCAACGGTCCCGATTCGAGTTCGCATGGGTCGTTGGATCCCAGATCCACGGCTCGCGTGCGTGTGAACGTTCGGACCGTCCGAACGCTCTGATCCACGTGGACCGTTGGATCCAGATCCAACGGTTGACGTTTAGGGTTTCGCGGCCGCGCGCGCGCGTCAGCGCTGGGACGCGGACCGTTGGATCCAAGATCAACGCCCCACGTTCGTCCACGTCATTTCAAATTTCTGATTTTCCCGAAAGGATTTATTTATCAACTGAAAAATATGATAACTTGTAAAATGCATAACTAATTCATTTTAATTCCTTTTCGGGAGATTCAAATTTTGTGGGTTATGTTATCAACTGAACTGTAATCTAAAAATGTTTTCAACACCAGTATAGCTCCAGAAAATTTTGCTAATGAATAGTAGCATTTTTTTTATTTATAAAAGCTGAGCAAAATTATTTTGGCCATATCTTTTGCATTAAGAATCCAAATCAATTGGTTCTTATTGCTAAATTCTTTATAAATCATGCTCTTGCTACTGTAAAATTTTCAAAAATTTTGGGGAGAGTTTACTGTTGGGTATTTGCGTTTTATTCGTTCTTATCGGTTGTTTCTCGCTTTCTCGTTAGGATCCGAAGAGCACATTGACAATATTATTGATCCTCAGCAACATCTTGACCCACAGCAAACAGGCAAGCAATTTAATCATGTTAATCCCATTATTTTTCAAGTCTAATATCTTGATTTCAACTTGTATGTATGCATTGCTACTTTGTTGTTAAATTATGGTTAGTATCCTATAGTTGCATAATCTGTAGGAATTTATTATCCTCTACTACCATGAGCCTAGGTTATTTGCTATGATTTGAGTTCGATGGATGAGCTCTTGTCATTTAGTAGAATACGAATTGAAATTGCTTAGAAATGCTTAGTCTCGGTAGTAATGGGCGATCATCGATTTTAGTCGATGATCTCGATCACACATTTATTTATTATTCCATTATGTCCAGCACTTGTGCTCCGTTACTTTGTAAAGTCAAAAATTGAAAATAAAACTGTTTTAGACTTGGGCACAATGGTATGTTGGTGTGATCTGTTGGTGTGAATGGATTGGTGCCTAGGTCATCAAGGACCGAGTTACTTGTGTCACTAAGCCAAGCGCTTATGCGTGCTAACCACGCGAGAGGGATATGGGACCTCTCTTGACTTAGTACTTTGGCGTGTGTTATCTCCGAGTCGCAGGAGGGGGTTGTGTGTGTTGTGTGAAAAAGGATATGTGTTCTTGTGTTGGGTGTGCGGTGGTGGGGATTCCGGGTAGGCTATCCATCTCGAGGAGCATTGTAGTTGTCCAAGGCTTTACCTGAGACGGGTAGTTGACCGAGGCTTTACAATGACTCCAACACAACGTATGGGTTTCTATCCATACGGGCGGCTCGTAGTTAATACACAATATTGGAAATGTCTCGTAGGACTTAGCAGTCTTCAAGCATACCTAAGGAAGTGTGCTTAATAGCTTGGCAAAAGGCGATGCAGCGTGTGGGTACATTGGTACACCTGCGAGGTATAAAACTATTCGAATAGCCTCGTCCTAGGTTGTGGACATGCTTGGTAAGGTCGTGCAAGAACTAGGCTACAACCTTTTAAATTAAAATTTGACATGGGTGGTATGAATGGGTAATTCATGCTATTGTTGTGGTGACTAAGGGTTTAGTCACTTCCAGGATTGTTGTTGTCATCTATCTACTATTATATTGTTGCCATTTACAGTTATTTGAACATTAAAAATAGATTTGTTAACTTGCTTTTTAATGTACTACATTATTGCAAATAAAGATTGCTTTGTGCTGAAAATGAACCATACAGCCTCCACTTAAATAAGCTTGCATGTAGCATATGTATAGGTCTGTTACTCTACACGTAAGTCTTGAGGAGTACAATTTTTGTACTCATTTGCTTTGCTTAACTATTTGTTGCAGAGGAGGAAGGTGAGCCCCAAGGGCCTCACTTTTGTGAGATGTGATGTGGATTCGACGACTAGCTTGGCGGTCCGGTCGGTTGCCTTGTGGGTTAAAGGCACACTGATTGGCTCTTTTGGTTTATGGCCATCTTATGGCACTTTTGCTTCCGCTGTTCAATTTCTATATGTGTATGTCATTTGGCCGGTCGGCCTCTCCTTTGTAATAACTATCCTTTATTTATGTTATCTTATGGTTTGTTGCTTTGCTTCGGTTCTATGTGAATGAATGGAATTGATGCATGAATTTTGTAAAGAGGTGTGTATACTGCATTTCTGGGAAGTATACATGTCTCGAGTCTCGGTTTATTCGATTTGTGATGCTAGGACCAAGTGGATGGTTAAGCATTACAAGCCCAATAAACCGGGGTCTCACACCGGGAAAGCTCAAAGAAGGATTTGCGCCGCCGCAACTCCAACAAGCTTCACCACCGCCGTCAGTACCGCTCGAGGTCCAGTGTCACCGCCGTTGACATCGCACGTAGTTGCACTTCATCCTGGTCGCCTTCACTTCGTCGGAGCGTCACCGGAGGACCGATTCTGTCGAGCCCGTGTCTCCGTCGCCGCTTCGACCTCGCCGCTGGCCTGCCCAGTCCTCCTCTTGCGCCCGTGAGTGCACCATTGGGTTCGCCTGAGTCCCCTATACCCGCTGATAACCCTCACCGTCGGCGAGCTGCCGCCGTTCGCCGTCAAACCTCGGTCCCCAAGCGCCGCTACCACCAGTCCGATGTGGTATGCCATGTCAGCCGCCACCTCATCCCTATGCTTGCGTGTCGTCTACGTGTCACACGCGTAGCGTCGCGTCAACGTCCACGTGCACGCGTGCGTTGCATAGTCCACTGAACCCCAGATCTGATCTCCCGTAAACCCAATCCACCGTGAGCTGAGTCGCTGCAATGTGGGTCCCATTGTGAGATCTACTGTTCCGTGAACCCGTGGACTCGTGAGCCCAGTCTGTGGACCCAGTCTATGGACCGTGGGCCCCACCTGTCACTCTCTTAGCCTTTTTTTGGGATTTATTTTAATTTCAAAAATCTTAGGGCTGACGTCGTAATCTGATTTTTCTTTGGAAAAATAATTCAGAAATTCCAGAAAATCCTATTTAGGGTATTTTCTTGAGTTTTTGATCTTCCAAATCTCATATCTTCTTCATCCGAATTCCGATTGAGCCCATTCAAACTCCTAAATTCATCTAAATTCGAGATCTATTTATTTATGATTTTATTTAATTTTTTAGTTTGTTTTATCTATGTTATTTTTTATTTATTTCATTTACAAGTAGACGTTAATTCTTTGGAGACTTTTGGAGAAGAAGAAGTACACCAAGATCAAGACCAGTACCTAGACCTATTCCAGGCAAGTTATACCTTTGATCATATTGCACCCAGTTTTCAAAATACTTTGTTTCTAATTATTGCATTCTATTTTAAGTATTTATTTAAATGCTCTTGGGTTTAGTTATTAATCCAATTTGATACATCCACCTTGTCTGTTGTTATGCTAAGATCTTTTGTCGCCCTAGGTTGGTTCATTATTAGTTGGTATTATCATAGCACCAACGTGGGTTGGTTAGATACGAGTAGATTGCTTAGCCATGCTACGAGTCATCATCTCATGTGAGTTGCAAACACAAACTTGATTAAGTGATTATGGAAATGTATGATAAAACTGTGTGTGTTGTATGTTATTACTGTTGATGGCATGTGTTGCACTTAACCAAGAGGGTGGAAGAAGATTTAGACTGAAGCAAGTGGTGGAAACTGTGTGAATGAGAATATTGGTCTATGTGACATTTAGTTAGAAATTGAAGGTCTTGCCTTGGTCAATTAAGGACTTAACTTTGGGCTCCATTGAACCGAGCCTTACTGTACGACCACATGCCTAATATGGGATGAGCCTAACTTAGTAAGTTATGGAGTCTGGATATTGACAACTCGAGTTGTAGGTTAAGCTGTGTGATGGACTGGAAGTGTGATTCTCACATCACGGGACGGTTCGCCGCTTCCATTTCCAACGGTGTGTGTCGTACCAAGCACTGTGTGTATCGATTAGACGGTGGTAATGCACATTGGGAGTGTCATTGCTTGAGATGAAGTTTTCGAAAGGTTTTGTTATGGTCAGTGCTAGCTACACTGATTATATCGTGTGGGTAAAGTGTACAATCTCTGTAGAGTGTTAATTAATCTATTCGGATAGCCGCGTCTGTGGTTATGGACATGCTTGTGTATTTCACACGAGAGGTAGATTTTCATAAAACATTTGGGAAAGGAGCTGTGTGATCTAAGTTATATGGCTGTGTGAATAACTTGTTTAGACTGTGTTTACTTTGTGAAAACAAATATCAAATTATTATTATTTAGTTGTTTTAAATATTGTTCTCAATCTATTATTCATATTCAATTGCAAATGTTGCTTTATGCAAAATAACCACAGAAGCCATTCCCTTGGAATAAGCCATCATCTATAAATTGCATTATGTGGTATGACTTGCGAGTACAGTTGTGTCCTCATGCTTGCTTACAACAATTAACAGAAGTGGATGAGTCTTCACCTGCATTTGAGGAGGAGTTCTACGAAGGTGATGATCGTTAGGGTCTTGATCCCAATCGGCTGCCTATGGTGAATTGATGGGATTCCGCTGGAATTAAACTTTGTTGCGCTACTGCTATTTTATTTATTGCCAGCCCTGCATGGCTGAATAAATGTAAACTTGATCATAAGGTCAAAACCATTATTTTCTATTCAAATTAGTTGTTTATTCTATTATCGTTTTGTTTGGATCGATATTCATCTATGTTGATACTGTGTGCACAAGCATGATCCTGGACTAGTACATAATACACAACGAGTCCAAAATTGCATTTTTGGGTCCTAACATAGGTGGTATCAGAGCCATACTGACTGTAGGTCTTGACCTTAGTAAGACTGGTCGTCTTAGAGTGTCCAAACTATTTTCTAAAGCAAAATTAACTTGCTAGATTAATTGAAGTGCTTAACTCCTCTCATGTCTTTATTGACTCAACTATTGCTGAAATTTTTTCTCTTTGCGTTGTTTTTAAGTTGTTCTTACCCTCTTGTATATCTTGTCAGATGCATCATCTTCAGAACTATGGTAAGCGCAAGGGAGGACTTGTCGCGGAGCTTTGAAAGCTGCTGCAAGTGCTTGGAGGATTCGACCACCCATGTACAGTGGCAGCAACTGGGTAGTGAACGGCTGAGACCGTGGAGTTATCTGTCGTTTGACTATCTACGCCCGGAAGTACACCAAAGCAAGTCGACCCCTGAATATCTCATCGCGAATGATGGTTTGGATCGAAGCAATTCAAGAGTCTTCACGCTTCGCTATCCTAACAATCTGCAACATCTACGCTTGCGAGCTTCGAGATACTGTCTTCCGCTACCACCCTCGTACCTCTACAGTGGATCTTCCTGCATGTTACTCGTCTATAGATGGAGAGAGCAACGCCACCGTGGTGCATATAGCCCAGTTTGCCGCTACTTAGGAGGAGTCACTGGAGTTGGCCACTACAGAGCGGGAGTGCGCCTATGAGACCTTGCAGAGAGCAGAAGAAATGATCGCCATTCTGGAAGAGACTCTCTACGGCCAACACGAGCACGAAGAGGATCAAGACGAGGAGGATCACAAAGAAGAAGACCCAGAATAAGTTGAGGAGCCAATAGAGGCCGCAGAGCCAGATGAGCTAGTTGTGCTTGCACCAGGGACACCTGTTCCTGATGCACCAGTCCTAGGGCTCCAAGACCAGTTCGCAAGGATGCCAGCGCAGTTCCAGGTCTACAACAGACAGGAGCACCGTTAGGACTATGGAGGCTATCTCATTGAGTAGTCTATTTGAGTTTTTAGGCTTAGCCAGTTTTAAGGTTAGGAGAGTCGCCCTTTTGGCGGTAGATTGTGTGTTTAGGTTCGTTCTTATTTTCTTATATCCGAGTATGAGCTGCAAAGGCCCTTAGGCATTTGTTGCAGCCATGCTAAGATCTTAATTAATATAAGTAATTCAATTGAGTTTTCTTGAGCTATGTTTATTAGGTTTAACCTACTGCTGCCTAGTTCCTAACTCATCTCGTGCTTCCTACCTTATCTAACCCATGGAGTTTTACCAGATGGTTCAGACTCGTCAAGCTGCTGCAAGTGGTTCTAGCACCCCTGTGTCAGAAGAAAATGAGCAGACCCCCGCATGAGCACTTCCACCTCAAGCACCCCCAATCGACTTGCAGAATTTTGGAGCTTTCATGGCAGCTCAGACCCAGATGATGTATACCATGATGAATCAGATTCAGAATATGAACAATTAGAACAACAACAACAACAACAATCACTACAATGGAGCCCTAGTTGCTCATGATCACATGGACCATCCAAGCTAGCCGAGTTCATGAGAACTCATCCATCAACATTTTCAGGGCATGTCTCACTGGTTGAAGCTAATGATTGGCTTCGTGTCATTGAGAGAAAGCTGCTGATCACCCAATGCAACGATCATGAAAAAGTTCTATATGCCACTCACCAAATGGAATGCATAGCTACCGAATGGTGGGAAAACTTCTATGCAGTGCATGAGACGCCGCAAAACATTACCTAGGAAGAGTTTTCAACTATTTTTCGCTAGTACCATGTACCAGAAGGAATCATGGATCTGAAGAAGGATGGACCGAAAAGGCGACTAGAGGGGGGTGAATAGGAGCAAGCTCACTTTTTCACAAATAATGGATCCAATAATATTTTACTCCAGTAGCTATGAAAGCTATGAAGATCAGTATATCAGTACAGCGGAAGACTAATATTGAATCCAATAAACACCCCTAAGCAAGACTACAAACGATCAAAACACAAGATAACAACTATCAATGCGCTGCCGGTCGGACCGCTGGCCTTGGACGGTCGGACCGATTTTAGGCCGGTCTGACCGGTGGCTACGGGCGGTCTGACCACCAGCCTTTAGAACAGAAGAACAACCCCGATGACGAAGATGGAAATAGATGCAACTTTTGATCTACTAATCCAAACTTGATGAAACTTGGAACACACCTTCTCTATGATATCAGAAACCTATTCCAATCGAAATTTATGATAATTCTTGAAATAATAAAGATCCTTTTTCATTTGATCAAAAAAGGGTTCAAAACCGGGTCAAAACGAAAACTTGATCCAAGATCTTGCTCGTGGGTGATTGATGATCAAGATGATCCTAGATAGGTTTCCACACGTCACAGCAAGCTAGATCATATGAAGAATTCAATCAAAAACTCTCAGATCAAAGAAAGACCCAAAATCATCAAATAGAGAGAAAGAACGCAATGAGGCAAGACGTGGTCAAACTTTCTCTAGATTGATTTGATATGATATGGGCTTACAGCCTCTCCATCAATGGAGGACAATGCTCAATCCAAGAGCATGAAAATAACATCAAACTCTCTAAACTCTAGCCTCCACCAAAGCTCTCCCTAAGAAAATTAGGGTTTCCAAAATAGCAAAAAGGCAAAGCTATGGTGCAGCCACCACCCTCTCCTATTTATAGTGGAGGCTTAGACCTTCTAGATGTTTGATCCTATTGGGCTCCCGTTAAGGCCCAAAACAAACGGGAGACATACGCATGCATTTTAAAGCGCCGTCTTTATCTCCTCTTGACCTAACTAGCTACACCTAGCGCCATCTTGCGCCTCGGATTAGCTAATAGATCTCCCTTGTCCATATTGCACCACGCTTGAGTACATTGACCTCAGCCAGCATCGTCGATCGTTCTGGACCTCAGCTCTCCAAGCCTAGTCCCGATCATCCTCGCCGTTGACCGTCGTTGACCACCAAGCAACCTGCACAACAATAGACAAGTAAGCCGAATTTGGGAACAAGTTCTTCACAACTTGACCCATGTTAGTCAAAACATGCATCATGCACCATATATGCCCTGAAACTCATGACTTTGACCTAACAACCGCACAACGCCACCACGCCGAGCGGCGAACCTAGTGGAAACCGGTCAGACTGCCCCTAGGGCCGGTCTGACCACCAACCATGTCCGGTCTGACCGCCACACGTTGGTCGGTCAGACCGCCAGCAATGACTTAGCCGATTTTCAGCCTCTGAAAACCGAAACCTACTGGAATTTTCAATCTAATAGAACTTTTGACTGGAGACTCCAAAAATTATGGGACCAAGTGCAATAGAATCCCCTCTCTTGCCTACACCCTCTATTTTTTGCCCAGCTCAAAGTAACACATTTTAAGTTCACCGGTCCGACCACCGCATATGGCCGGTCGGACCGATTTGGTACCGGTCTGACCGCCACTCTATGACCGGTTACTGCCTGACAGTTCTGAAACTTGTCGAAAACACATGAAATGACAAACCGCAAACGCCATTGCTAATTGTCACATCATCCTAAGATCTGGAGCATACCCCCATGATATCCACAGATGAGTTTCGTGCTCTGAAGCAAGGAGGGATGTCAGTAACTGACTATCTCAATAAAATTTGTCAGCTTGCCCGCTATGCCGTGGAAGATGTCGCCCCAGATAAGGCCCGTTAGAGTCATTTTCTGAAGGGACTGAATTCTAGATTACAAGTTAACTTGATTGCCCATACTTTCCCAGACTTCCAGGAACTAGTCAACAAAGCTTTAATTCTAGAAGACAAGTGCAAAGAACTTGAAGACAGCCGCAAACAGAAGATGGCTCAGCATGGAAGTCATCAGTTACAGAAGAAGGCAAGAATAGTTCCACAATAGTTTAAAATTTTTCCACCGTAGAACTCTTTTAGGACCCTGAACTAACTTCAACATCTCGTCTAGTGGTTCAGAATTTACGCAATCGGGTACCAGCCAACCCCAATCCAAGGAACAACACGCAGAGTGTACCAAGAGTTTGTTTTTCCTGCCGTCAACCAGGGCACTTCGCCAACCAATGTCTGCAAAAGGGAACAATAACTCCAGTATGATTAAACCTTGAGCTACACCAGCCAAGACACCAGCGCAGATAGACGTGTCGACTCGTAGCGGAAGTAGAGTCGATGTAGCGAGTCGATGCGGTCGTAGTCGTACTCGTCACGCGTCTTCTCCTCTAAGTAGTTGTACTCGCCACGCGTCTTCTCCTCCGAGTGGTCATACTCTCCGCGCGTCTTCTCCTCCTGCTCCTATGATCGTCACGAGTTGTGGATCGTCCTAGTACTGATGCTTCGCAACAACACCTCCAAGGTGTCCTCACGTACGGGGCAGAGATACCATGCTGTTGGACCGTAAAGGCGACTAGAGGGGGGGTGAATAGGAGCACGCTCACTTTTTCACAAATTATGAACTCAATACAATTTCACTCCAGTAGCTATTAAAAAGCTATGAAGATCTATATACCAGTACAGCGGAAGACTAGTATTGAATCCAATTATACCCCTAAGCAATATAACAAAATCAACTAAGATTACCAAGACTCACAGCACGGGCGGTCTGACCGTTGTACTCAACCGGTCGGACCGATTGCGCGGCGATCGGCCGGCGTTGTCTTTGGCGGTCGGACCGCTCAAAATCGATCGGCCGGTGATGATGGCGCGATCGACCGGCCGACTCCAGAACCGATCTGCAACAGTAAAATCAGCCCGATGACGAAGTTGCAATTAGGTCTAACTTTTGATTCGCAACTCCAATCTTCACGAAACTTTGCACACACCTTCTCTATGCTATTGAGGACCTATTCCAATCGAATATTATGATAATTCTTGGAACGATCTTGAGCAATTGTCAATTGATTAACAGAAGGTCTAAAGCCGCAAGAAGCGAAAACTTGATCCTAAAGCTTGTTCGTGAGAGATTGATGATCAAGATGATGCTAGATAGATTCACACATATCACAGCAAGCTAATTCACGTGAAAGAATCAATCACAAACTCGCGGATCAAAGAAAGCCCTAAAAACACGAAATTGAAAGCAAGAGCGAAAAGAGACTTATCTCAAGCAAACCTTGCATAGATTGATTTCGTGATTGTTCTTTGGATTACCTCCACACCATCATGGATCGTGGACAATCAAAGATCACGAAATTCACCACAAACCATCAAGAGCCCTTGCCTCCACCTCAACTCCCTAAAGACAATTAGGGTTTTGAAACATAAAAGGCGAGAGAGAGAGGTGCGACCACCATCTCCTCCTATTTATAGTGGAGGCCTAAAACTCTTAGGGTTTGACTTAATTGGGCTCCCGTTAAGGCCCACTAACAAACGGGTCACACACGCACGCTTTGCGAAGCGCCGTCTTTAACTTTTGACCTAAACCGCTTCACCATGTGCCATGGATTCGCCAATAGGTCACCCTTGTCCATCTTGTGTCACGCTTGAGTCGTTGACCTCACCCGGCATCGTCGATCGTTCTGGACCTCAACTCTTCAAGTCTAGTCCCGATTCTCCTCGCCGTTGACCGTCGTTGACCACCAAGCTACCTGCACAACCACATACAAGAAAACACGTATTCGGGAACAAGTTCTTCACAACTTGACCCATGTTAGTCAAAACATGCATCATGCAAATCATATGCCATGAAACCAATGACTTTGACCTAACAAAACAACATCGCCACGAAGTTGGCCGACGTTCAAGTAGAAACCGGTCGGCCGCTCGGGTGGCCGGTCGGACCGCCCATGGCGGTCGGACCGCTCCACGTGAGCGGTCGGACCGCCTTGGGACTTAGCGAATTTCATACCCTCAAAACCGAAACCTTCGGAAACTTAAATCCAATAGAACTTCTTACTAGAGACTCCAAAAATTATGAGACCAAGTGCATTGGGATCCCCTCACTTGCCTACAACACCTATTTTTGGCCCAGCTTATTTTGACCACTTTGGTCATCGCTGGTCCGACCGCCCTACATGGCCGGTCCGACCGATTTGGGACCGGTCGGACCGCCGTGCAAGGACCGGTCGAACCGCCTGACGTAAAACACAGTAGCTTTGTCGAAACGCGTGAAACGACAAACCGTAAACGCCATTGCCAATTGTCACATCATCCTAAAATCTGGAGCATATCCCCATGAAATCCACAATCTCCCCCTTGATGAACACATTGGCAATTATCCAGAAAATATAAGTAAGAGGTTTGAAAACGAGTTTACTCGCAGTTTTCGCACAAAGGCACAACTTGGTCCATAAGCAAGAAAAAGCAATGAAAATGACCAAGCTGGCATCAGAATAGTAGGGGCATGTGAGACAAGTCAACAGTAAGCATAAAAACTTTGATTTCCAGAAAAAGGGTCAAAATTCTCACATGAGGTCCATATGAAAGAACAATTGTTCAATTGACCTATGATCATTGTGAGGATAAAAGAATGCAATTTCAAGTTCAGAATATTCAATAAGACAATAAGAATGCAACTCAAGAACTCCCCCTCACTATGATCATCAAATTTCAAAATTTCAGTTTCTCCCCTTTGTATAAACTTCTCCCCCAATCTTCTCCCCCAATAAAGAAATAGAGAATAATTAACACAACTTCTCTTCTCATTTAACACATCTTCTCCCCCTTTGACAATGGATTCATCAAGAAATCACGCCTTCCTCTCATCCAGAGATAACAAATATAGAATAAAGGAAGAAGCAGAAACAAAAGAAGCATAAAGAGGAATATGCATGAAGTGCAATGGAGTGGCTTCAATTTTTGTATTTTTCAATTTTTGATTACAAGAAGCTTTGGAGATTACCCAAAAGAACAAGCTAGTATCTCTAATATTGCACAACGACATATCAAGCTTTGACAAACGCTAGCAAGATCATGGTAAGACATATATATCAAAGCTAAGCACAAAGGCTCAAAAGTAAAGCGATAGATTTGATCAATTTAAGCAACGCTTCAAATTGACAAGTTCATCAACAGGATCCTAAAGTGAAATTGGCCATGTCAAATGTCAAAGTGAGATAAAAATCTAACAAAGACCACGAGAAGAGTCAATCAAGTCCGTATTGAATCATTTTGCTCAATATTTTGTAAGCGCCCATTTGTCAACATTTTTCTCATTTGCATTGAATATTGAAGTTGACTAATGATCTAACTTAGTGACAAGATCCTGGACTAGGAGCCATCCACAAACTCATCCTAAACTTCGACCAAAAGTTGTTTAAAGGTATATCTTAGTAAAGAAGATCCTGGACTAGGAGCCATCCACAAACTCTTTCTAAGCTTCTACCGGGGCGACAAATCTTGAGGTTCATGTCATTTCTGACAAGCAGTCCCCATGAGATCGTCTGGATCATCAAACTATCTCCAACTCATGTCATTTGACAAGCAGTCTCGTAAGAATAGTTTGGCACAATTTAAGCATAAGACAATCTTGATTTTCATTTTTCACATGAGTACTTTTAGAATCTCAAGAACACAAAAGCTCAAGTAATGGTCAATTCTAGATCAAAGAGCTAACAAAGCAATTCTGACAGGGCCAATGTCACAAGAGGAGCACTAATTACGCAACTCGCTAAAACATCCACAAATTTCACTTTCTTAGTTTGAGTTGTTTAAAAGGTTCTAGCTCATATAGCAAAGACTAGCTACACATGTAAAAGCATGATAATTCTAGCAAGTCAAAGAACTAGACATGACATTGAGCAAGAATTGAAATACAAAAGCTCTAAATGGGTAATAGGCAAAGCTTCATCAAATTTAAAAGATAAGCTGAAAATCTTATATTAAAATGCATCTTTTTGGATTTTTCATACCACTTGTTGTAACCACTTGTTGTATTTTTCGTATGAATGCAATATGACACAATGAGATGCAATTAAAAAGCCTAAAAACCTAAAAAGTTCGAAAAGATCACTAAGTTCAGAAAAAGAACAATAAAAGACCAAAAGAACAAGAAAAGATTAGAAAAGGACAAACTCCCCCTCAAACCAACCCATAGGGATAAATTACCCCCAACTCACTTCTCAAGGTTGCAAACTGGTTTGATCTAATGGCTTGGTAAGAATATCCGCCAATTGAGCATCGGACTCTACGAAGTGCATCACAATATCACCTTTTTCAACATGATCTTTAAGGAAGTGGCGAATGTCTATGTGCTTAGTCCTAGAATGTTGCAATTGGGTTTTAGCAATATTAATAGCGAAGTGTTATCACGAAAGAGGAACACTAGCAAAGTTTAACCCATAATCTTTTAAAGTGGGCGTCATCCACAAAATCAGCTCTGACAACTAGCGTGACTACATACTCGCCTCAAAGAGTGGATTGTGCAACAAGCGCTTCCTAGAAGACCAAGATACAAGAGAAGTGCCTAGGAAGTGACAGTGCACGAGGTACTCTTCCTATCTAACAAACGACCCATAAAATCGAATCGAAAAACCTCTAATGGACAAAGTGAAGAGCAGGAATACCAAATGCCATATAAGAGGGTAGAGTGTAAATACCTGAATATGCGCTTAACGGCTTGGCGATGGGAAGTTCTCGGAGACGCCTGAAATCTTGCACAAAGGCATACCGTGAAGTGAATGTCCGGTCTCGAGGCCGTCAAATCTGAAGGGAGCCGATCATCTTTGCGGTACTCGCGTTGATCCACGACTTCTCCTTCCTCATCCGGATCCAAAGCGATCGAAGTTGCCATGGGAGTGGAAATTGGCTTGCGATCACCCATGTTGAAGCGTTTGAGTAGATCTTTAGTGTACTTCGTCTGATGGATGAAAGTTCCTTCCTTGCATTGCTTGATTTGAAGTCCCAAAAAGTAATTAAGCTCTCCCATCATACTCATCTCGAATTCCCTGGACATAGTGTCAGAAAAGCTGGAAACAAGAGCATTAGAGGAACCACCAAAAATAATATTATCCACGTAAATTTGGGCAAGTAGGAAGTCATTGTCACGTCTAATAATAAATAGAGTTTTATCCACTTTACCCATCTCAAAATTATTTTTAAGCAAGAAGGTCTTAAGTCTATCATACCAGGCTCTAGGGGCTTGTTTAAGACCATATAATGCTTTAGATAGCTTGAAAACACGATTTGGATATTTAGGATCCTCAAAACCAGGGGGTTGCTTAACATACACTTTCTCATCTATGAAACCATTTAAAAAGACACTTTTAACATCCATCTGATATAATTTAAAACCTTTTGATGCAGCAAATGCAAGCAGAATGCGAATGGCTTCTAGTCTAGCAACAGGAGCAAATGTCTCATCAAAATCTAACCCCTCAACTTGGTGAAACCACGAGCTACCAATCGGCCTTATTTCTAACCACATAACCATCCTCACCTTGTTTATTCTTAAACACCCAACGGTTCCTATCACATTATGACCACTAGGAGGTTCTACTAGGTTCCAAACTTTGTTTCTTTCAAAATTCTCTAACTCCTCATGCATGGCATTTACCCGGCTAGAATCGGATAAAGCATGTGATATATCGCGGGGTTCAAAAGAAGCAACAAAAGCCGAATGAGAGTAGAGATTTGGATCATTATACAGGCGAGTGACTCGCTCATGTAGATTACCTATTATCATTCAGGAGGATCTTTGTCTCTGAATGCGAAGTGGGCGCCGGGTGAGATGTCGTTTCTTCGACCTCCGCAGTCTAGCGATGATGATGATGCGGCGAGAGCCTCAATGAAGGTGAAGTAGGCGTAGCGAGTTCTTGTATCAATATGGGCGCCTCGAAGAAGCAGATGAAGGAATGATATTAACCGTCCTCATCTTCCTCCACAAAAATGCTCTCTGTCACTGTAAATCATCTCGTAACAATTGATCTAGCTCGGGGCTAGTCTCATCAAAAGTGACATTACAAGTCTCTGAATAATGTTAGTCTCGATATTAAAAACTGAAAACCCCTCGAATGAGCGGGATAACCCGAAATATCCCATCAAAAGTTCTTGATTCAAATTTATCTAAATTGCTGTCTTAAGAATAAAACATTTTGATCCAAAAACTCGAAAATGCGAAGCAGAGGGTTTTCTACCAAAGCGAAGCTCATAAGGAGTCTTGCCTAAAGAAGGTCTCAAAAGACACGATTGGCAATGTGGCAAGCAGTAGCAATAGCTTCGGCCCAAAATCTCCTCGGTGTGTTATACTCGTCTAGCATCGTCCTAGCCATTTCGACCAAGGTCCTATTCTTCCTTTCCACCATGCCATTTTGTTGAGGGGCGTGTGGAGAGGAGAAGCGATGCTCAATACCACGCTCGGCACAAAAGAAGCAAAAGAAGCATTTTGAACTCCGTGCCATTATCACTGCGAATCGCTCTCAAAGCACCGGGAAGCTCGAAGCCAAGCGAAGAACAAGGTCATGAAAATAACCAAAAGCTTCATCTTTTGAAGTAAGAAAGAACACCCAAGTATATCTAGAAAGATCATCGACTATGACAAGAATATACCATTTTCCACCGATCGCCGGACTCTAGCGGGATAGCAGTATCCATATGAAGCAAGCGTCACGGTCCGTCGGTCATAACCATAGTCACGAGAAGGGTGTGAGGCGGCAACTTGTTTGCCATGCCTACGAGGCGCTTATCTGACATCCTTGCGGACTTTGAGTTTGGGCAATCCTCTCATGAGATCAAGGTTGCTAACTCGTGTCAGATTATCAAAACCAATGTGCCCCAAACGTCGGTGCCAAAGCCAGAAATCAGAAGAAGATGTGAGCAAACATTTAAGAGATCCGAAGAGATTCGAAAAATCGGCTCAAAATTCTACCAACTCTAGAGATTCCAAACACAAGCTCACGGTAGAATCAAGCACACGACAAGCATTTTTCTTAAAAACAGTCTCATAGCCATCATCAAGAAGCTGAGAAACAGAAAGGAGATTATACCTAAGCTTGTCCACAAGAGCGACATCCTTTAGAATGAATTTGTTGTTCACCCTAATTGATCTTGTTCCTTCAATTCGCCCTTGTGTATCATCTCCAAAGGTGATGAAGTCATCACCTGTTGCTCGCGTGAAAGAGGTGAACCATTTTGAGTTCGGTCATGTGGCGTGAACATCCGAGTCAACGAACCACGTGTTCTTCCCTTTCGCGATAATCCACGAAAATCAAGGAACAAAAGAACGATGTGCCTCAATACTGGGGTTAGATAAACATGATTTAGGAATCCAGTACTGAGACACACGTCTGCAAGGAGTATACAAACCAGAAGTACTATCCTTGATTTTATCTAACATTCGGTTATGAGCAATGTTTA
Source organism: Hsuehochloa calcarea (assembly GCA_036346395.1). Taxonomy (NCBI): domain Eukaryota; kingdom Viridiplantae; phylum Streptophyta; class Magnoliopsida; order Poales; family Poaceae; genus Hsuehochloa; species Hsuehochloa calcarea. The sequence goes on along the minus strand of CM070596.1, from coordinate 15,433,388 downwards.
AATTAAAATGAGATTTGAGCTGTCCATGGCGGTCGGCCGGCGTTGGTGGCGGATCGAGCCGTGACCAAAGCGGTCGAGGCCGGTGACCTCAATGATCGACCGCTTGATCGATAAACATTAGACTTAGGATATTTAGAAACATAATGATTTGTATGAGAGAAAAATCCTAATCCAGGTTTATTCTTTTCAATGTTACCATGTCTCATAGAAGTTCTAGGTTGCATGAATGAAATTCTATCAAAATTTTTCCTATCATTTTTCAACCTACGCCATGTAATTCAATCAAATGTCCACCTTTTTGCAATAAGTGCAATGGTACTTGGTACCACTAGAAGAAGCACCATTTGAATTAATACAAGGTTGGGCAAAGCCTGCAGATTTAAAAGATGTTTTTGCGAGGTTGGGTTTTAAATTCAATTAAACCTTTTCCAAGACTTGAATGACTTTTGGGTTTGAATTGTCTTGAAAAGAATTGAATCCTAAACCTTGCTTCTTATAAGGAGTTTTAGACTTGTCAAGAATCATGTTTAGTTGTTTCTTACCTTTAGAAAATTTCTCTAATGTATCATGAAGGTAAGCATTTTCTTTTCTCAAGTTAACACAAGCATCACAAGTTTTATCCATAGATTTCTCCTTATACAAAGCAATTTCAAGCTTAAGAGCGGAACAAGAAACACAAGTAGTATTTTCAATATTGTCCTTAAGCTTAGCATATTTGACTCTAGCAGCTTCTAAGATATCTTTGATTTCACGTTCCTTTTCTAAACATGAAGTGCAAGGGCTAGAATCAAACACATCAAAAGCAATCAATTTACTAGATTCTAAACATTTTTCACAAGGAGCACTTTTAATTTCATTTAGTTCGGATCTAGCATTCTCAAGTTGTTGTCTGAAATATTATGAGCGGTTTGTAACTTAGTAATTTCTGAGTGCATAGCATGACAAGATAAGCATTCATCAGGTTCAAGAGTGTTAGCATTTTCAAGCTCTACTTTCAGTTTGTTAATCTTTGACTCTAATTTCTTATTTTTTGTCATAACAAATTCTAGCGCTTCATCTTGACTAAGCAATTGCTCAACTATAGAATCATATTTAGCGTAAAGCTCATCATAAGAAAAAGATACCTCATCATCATCAATGTCGTCGATTGTCGACCATGAAGCACATGCCGGTGAAGTCTTTGGCCTTTCCTTTCTTTTTACCTTGAGGATCTCCTCCTCCTTGTCCTCCTCACTCCCGGTATCCACATCGCTCAAGGATTGATCCTCAAAGCGGCAAGGACCGGTGGAGCCTTCACAAGCTTATTTGCCTCATACCTTGATTTGTTGAAAGGAGACTTCTTCCAAGTGGCTTTCCTTCCTTATGATTGCTCTTACCTTTGACTTGGGGCAATTTGCGGATATGATTGAGCTCACCACATTCATAGCATGTTCTGGGACCACCTCTCTTTTGTTTCTCACATTATTGTAGGCCGTGTGAATTTCTTAGCTAGAAGAGCTAACTCTGTTTGAGAATACTTTCAAGCTCCTCTTCATGAATAGCGGATAAACAAGCAAATGAAAATCGAAGAAGATTCACAAGAGTCATCAAAAGCCTTTTGAGAGGATCTGCTACCAAAGCTAAATTATCTTTCTTAGGATGATCAACTCTTTTAATTTCATGAGTCTTGAGTTTACTATAAAGCAATTCTAAAGTAAGACTTGAAAGATCAACATTTTCTTCTATAGCGGTAGCTTTCATCTCCCACTCCTTGGTGTTGATTGCGGCCAAGAGATGGGTGGCATTTTCAGATTGAGAATATTCAATATCAACGACTTTCATTTGATTAATTACTTTATTAAAGCGTGAAAATGTCATCGATGCTCTCTCGGGGCGCATCTCGAATTTATTGTACTCACGCTTGTAAGCAGTTTGGCGCACCTTTTTGATTTGGGACGAACCCTCATGATATGTTTCGAGAGTGTTCCAAATTTCATCTTGTGATTGAAAGATTGCAAATTCTATCATATTCTTGTCTACCAAGTGCACCATATAAAAGATTCTTAGCCTTATTGTTGTTAGCCAAAAGAATTGCGAAGCAGTGTAGCAATTTCGGGAATAACCGGTGGGCTCTAACAACATCCCAAATAGCTTGTCACTCGCTCTCAAGAAAAACGCGCATCGATTCTTCCAATAGGCATAGTCGTGCCCATCGAAGATATGCGGTTTAGTAGAAAACTTATCCATCGCCAAAGTTCGGTGGACGGTTAAGATCAAGATTGAACTAGCAAGGCTCGATACCACTTGTTGGACCGTAAAGGCGACTAGAGGGGGTGAATAGGAGCACGCTCACTTTTTCACAAATTATGAACTCAATACAATTTCACTCCAGTAGCTATTAAAAAGCTATGAAGATCAATATACCAGTACAGCGGAAGACTAGTATTGAATCCAATTATACCCCTAAGCAATATAACAAAATCAACTAAGATTACCAAGACTCACAGCACGGGCGGTCTGACCGTTGTACTCAACCGGTCGGACCGATTGCAGGCGATCGGCCGGCGTTGTCTTTGGCGGTCGGACCGCTCAAAATCGATCGACCGGTGATGACGGCGATCGGCCGGCCGACTCGAACCGATCCGCAGCGATAAAATCGGCCGATGACGAAGTTGCAATTAGGTCTAACTTTTGATTCGCAACTCCAATCTTCACGAAACTTTGCACACACCTTCTCTATGCTATTGAGGACCTATTCCAATCGAATATTATGATAATTCTTGGAACGATCTTGAGCAATTGTCAATTGATTAATGAAGGTCTAAAGCGGGCAAGAACGAAAACTTGATCCTAAAGCTTGTTCGTGAGAGATTGATGATCAAGATGATGCTAGATAGATTCACACATATCACGCAAGCTAATTCACGTGAAAGAATCAATCACAAACTCGCGGATCAAAGAAAGCCCTAAAAACACGAAATTGAAAGCAAGAGCGAAAAGAGACTTATCTCAAGCAAACCTTGCATAGATTGATTTCGTGATTGTTCTTTGGATTACCTCCACACCATCATGGATCAGTGGACAATCAAAGATCACGAAATTCACCACAAACCATCAAGAGCCCTTGCCTCCACCTCAACTCCCTAAAGACAATTAGGGTTTTGAAACATAAAAAGCGAGAGAGAGAGAGTGCGACCACCATCTCCTCCTATTTATAGTGGAGGCCTAAAACTCTTAGGGTTTGACTTAATTGGGCTCCGTTAAGGCCCACTAACAAGCGGGTCACACACGCACGCTTTGCGGCGCCGTCTTTAACTTTTGACCTAAACCGCTTCACCATGTGCCATGGATTCGCCAATAGGTCACCCTTGTCCATCTTGTGTCACGCTTGAGTCGTTGACCTCACCCGCATCGTCGATCGTTCTGGACCTCAACTCTTCAAGTCTAGTCCCGATTCTCCTCGCCGTTGACCGTCGTTGACCACCAAGCTACCGCACAACCACGGACAAGAAAACACGTATTCGGAACAAGTTCTTCACAACTTGACCCATGTAAGTCAAAACATGCATCATGCAAATCATATGCCATGAAACCAATGACTTTGACCTAACAAAACAACATCGCCACGAAGTTGGCGGCGTTCAAGTAGAAACCGGTCGACCGCTCCAGTGAGCGGTCGGACCGCCCATGGCGGTCGGACCGCTCCTCGTGGCCGGTCGGACCGCCTGGGACTTAGCGAATTTCATACCTCAAAAACGAAACCTTCTGGAAACTTAAATCCAATAGAACTTCTTACTGGAGACTCCAAAAATTATGAGACCAAGTGCATTGGGATCCCCTCACTTGCCTACAACACCTATTTTTGGCCCAGCTTATTTTGACCACTTTGGTCATCGCCGGTCCGACCGCCCTACATGGCCGGTCCGACCGATTTGGGACCGGTCGGACCGCCGTGCAAGGACCGGTCGAACCGCCCCTGACCAGAAAACCTGTAGCTTTGTCGAAAACGCGTGAAACGACAATCCGTAAACGCCATTGCCAATTGTCACATCATCCTAAGATCTGGAGCATATCCCCATGAAATCCACACATGCGCTAGAGTGCTAGCGCCGGCAGCATGGTATGAGGAAGGCGTGGCTGCTAGGGTTTCGGGAGTTCTTCAAAAGATCATCACCCCCCTTGCCACCGCCCCTCTATTTATAGGCATCCATAATAGGTATCGTACTGGAGGCCCATTAGGAACTCGTGGCCTACAAGAATTCGGATCACCATCCAAATCAAATCCTAGCCCTTTAAGTGTAAACCCTATAGGTTCATGTGTAATCGGTTGTGATTCATAAACTCTTTTTCGACCACTAGTTGTTAGTGGTACCTAGTAGCACATAATGATTTCCAAACACACATAGAATATATCGGATGAACTTTAATGCAATATGATCTATGACCAGGTCCATATCACTAACGACCAGCTCGTATCTCTATACGACCAGTTCATATTTTATCTCGACCAATTCGTAACTCCTTACGACCAGGTTTCGACCACTTAGTGACTATGTTCGACCAGCTTACGACCAGCTTGTATCTCCACACGACTAGTACGTATCTGATCTAACTGAAAGACCTTCTCGTGTATTCTCCCTTTGCCTCACGATGTCTGGTTGAACTTCAGGTGAGATGTTGTATCATCCATGGACTGTTCAATACTTTCTCGATCAAGTGTCGAATAACTTGATGTGGTCAACACTTCTACCACTAGTGGCATGGCTGTCGACGATCAAATCGCCGATCTTATGAAAATATATAGAAATAGAGGAAAATGATGCGTATCTCTTGGAAGAGAATTGGGTTGCTCTTTATTGCTATGAACTGGCTGTTTACAAGGAACGCCTACGATCAGACAAAGGAATAATCCTAGTTACAAGGAGTATGCTGTTGGCTATGCTATTGAAATAGATCAAAAGTATGAATCTAATGCCAATAGCCTCTTGTCTTTCTTTTCAGAGTCTGATCCCCCTTGATCCTTCCATGCTCCATCTTTAAATAGCTTCCGAAGAGGTGGTAGTTGTTTCTGGAGAAGACGCTTGTGCGAAGCGTTGCATCTGGTCGGAGGGAGGTGGTAGTTGATTAAAGTATCAACTACTGTGCGGTTAAATGTCGGTGAGACATTCAACCATTAGTTAGTGTCTTAGAATTATGTAACGTCGCGTGGTATGGAGTATACAACACGTGTTCCATTCATCACACAGTAAATGATATACCTGGATTTGGATCCAGATATCAGTTCATAGCTTTACGAGTAGTTAACTAGTAGGGGACTAGGTACGGGATCTTGTCCGACCAGGGTATTTATTATGTAACATCTGGAATCCTTACGACCAGTGAGGTCGTTAGCCTTAGGGGTTACGACAACGAAGACGTATGGTCTTTTCTTATGTATTAAAGTAATACATAGAGATTTTAATCATCGTCAATGGCCGTGCACTTTCTTTATCCGACCACAACGAGGGGCCCTGTCACATCCCCAAATTAATAAAGAGGATTACTATGCATCTCATTAGCATGCATCACATTTTCAAGCATTTGCATTTTACATTGCACAAGGAAAATCTTATCCAAATGTTTAAATATACACTTAGCAAAAACAAAACTTAAAGAAAACAATAACATAAACATATGAACATCCATTGGAATAAATTAATTCAAGTACTATATTAATTATCATGTATTAATATAATTGTTCCCAAATTTTTGGAACCCAATATGAACTACATAAAATTCAAACTCAATTAATCACCTATGCTTTTGTGAATTTAAATTATACCAAATAAATCTTGAATAGTGGGTTTTCCCAATTTATATGGGTCCTAGGTTACCCCAGGAACCCCTCTGATTATTTTCATATTTTTATGAATTTATTTGCTTTATTTTAGAGGTTGGTCAAACTAGGAGAAATAGATTTGAAATCAGTAAACTGGAATACTATTCCTCGGGCTCGAACCTAATACATAGTAGCCCGACCGAGCCACTTGGCGAGCTATCTCGGCCGAACCCCCTCGCACCTCGACCGTCCGATCAGGATCGTGCGGTCCTTATCTAACGCGTCGGGCGCCCTTGTTAAGTTAGGAGGCGCGACGTCCGTCGTCAGATCTCAATCTAACAGCGCACAACCAATCGGTACGCACGCACTCGCGGTCGCTGCTTGGAGTCCCTGTCCACTGGGTCCCACCTATCGGACCTGTCTTCTCCATCGCGCTGGCGCTCGCGTAGAAGCCGAGCGCCACGCGCCACGCGTTCTCTGCTGGGCTCCGTCACCGCCGTGACCGCACCGCCCAAACTGACTAGTCCCCGAGCTTCCCTAGCTAACGCCGCCTCTCCTCCATCCATTTGCCACCTTTAACCTGCCTCCCTACACCTGGTTCTCCCTCACTTCTCCTCTGGCTAGCGAGGAGAGGGAAGCTAGCGTGAGCTCTGTTCTTCGGTAAGCCCCTCGTCTACGGTTCTCCGAGCCTCCCCTTCCGATGCTGGTTCCATTTTTGCTAAGCCCCGACCTCGGTTTTACTTGTAGCTCCCAGAACACCAGCGCGTCTTCGTCGTCTCCGGAGCGTGCACCGAAGGCCCTCGCCGTGCCAATCCTTGCCATCCTCGTGTCCGGTGGGCTGATTACTCTCGGAAGTGCGTCATATCATGTATTTGAGATCGAGTATGAGTTCCACTCAACTAATTTGTCCAATGCACGCCAGGAACCCGTGTATTTGAGAATCGAACCAAATCGGCCAAAATCCAAACTCTTCGCCTCCCACCTTGCTCCGGTAAGCCATTATCCGATTGCTTGCTTTCTTAGCATTCCCTAATTATCCTGAATTATCCCGAGCCTTCACTCGCTTTAGTTCTTCACAGGGTTTCCCATCCACGTTGAACTGCACCGCCGCCTCGACTATCGTCGACGTCAAGCTAGCTCCGGCCACCACCTCTTCTCTCCGACCTTCAGGTAGTCTCCCTGGACTTCACTGATGCTCGGGCACCTGCTTCTTTGAACAATGCGGAGCTTGTTTGTGCTGTGCACGTTTGCCGTGTTAACACCGCCGCTCATCTCCGACGTGCCACCGCTACTGGCTGCCATTGAGGTCGCCACAACCACCCATAGAAGTGCATTGCTATTGCGCATCTGTCCCAGCCCTTGGCCAGCTCCGCCGTGGCGCGTAGCGCCGGCGAGCCGCTGGGCAATCCCACGGGCACGTTGTCGGACGCGTTCGACAACTGTAGCTCGGGGTTATAACCAAATCGTTGTTATTAATTAGCATTAATGATGGCTCAGCAGTAATGTTGTCTTAAGGGGGGGGTGGTAAATCAGAGTATTACATGTGGGCCCGACGAATAGTGAACCGGCTTAGTTGCCATCTATGACAGGTGGGACCGGGTATTAAGGGAGGTTTAGTCGACAGGGAGGTGAGCCGGTGAACCCAGTGGATGGGCTTCTGTCCATGCACTGTTCCCGTGAGCTATCTCTATGACAAGTAGGCCCCCACCTGTCAGCACAGTCAATTCAAAATCAAAAATAAGAAATTACACTATGCATGGGACCACATGTCAGTGGAGTGGCTAGGTGAGCCTCAGTAAGAAAAGTATAAATCCATTTAAGAAAATCAGAATGTATTTATTTATATACTGAAAAATATGATTAACTTCAGAAATGCATAACTGTTTCGTTTTAACTCCATTTTGGATGAAACAAGTGCTGATAATTTTCATTTTTGATGAACTTTATTTCAAAATAAGTTGCACATTTTTCTCTGTAGCAGAGAATATAGTTTTGGAAAATAAGTATTTAATTGATTATCTTTACAATAGAAAAATTGTTATAACTTTGAAAATTCACAACTTTTGCATATAAGCTCCTTATGAGGTGAACCAATTTGCAGTGGACTCATAATAATGTGCTCTATTTATCTATGTAATCATTGGTCTCATCACTACTCTACAAATTTTGGCCAAAACTCTAATTTAATTAAAATGCATTTTCGGGACATACAAATTTCAAACGGCCATAACTTTCACATACTAAATGAAAATGGAATAATTCTTGCACCTAAATTCATATAAAATCAGCATCTAACCACTGTAGAAATCTCACATATTTTTGAGTATTTTGTATTTTGTACCTTTTCTCGGTGTTTATTCGGCATTACCTTTATATATAGATCACGAAGCGATTCTTATTGACTCTTACGCCACCGAGAGTGACCAACTAAGCTTCCAGAAAGGCAAGCATCATTTAAACTTTCTTTTGCATCATATTGATTCAAGTTTTAATACATTAGTATTTGAAATGCAATGATATTGCTTGCATGCTATTTTCGGTATATCTTTATGTTCTGAGTAGACTAGTTATATCCTATACTTGCTGGTTGTTCTTGATATTTTCCATATAAATATACCTAAGGTAGATGCTTGTGATGATGAGATTGTTGTGTGATGAATGCTTAGCCGTTGCGGGTCTAAATAACACAGTAGATAAATTGACGGGATTAGCTCGTCAGTTATGGGAGACACGCAATAATTTTTATTCTTTTATAAATGTTTGTCCAGATTGTTACATCTGGTTATTGAGTTCAAATGTTGTTATTGTTAAATGGTTTTGGGTCTGGACAAGTGGTTGTAGTGCGGGTGCTGTTATGCACGAGACTCGGGTATGTGGTTGTCTTGTCCGGACCGTTAAGGACCGAGCCATGGGCTTTCATTCCAAGTACCGAGCGTACTATCACACACGGGATATGGGTACCGTACAGTTAAGTATGGGGAGTTTTATTGTGTTAAGTCCCATGGTGGTGTGAGGACATTTGTGTTTGATCATTTGTTCGGAGGAGCTAAGGTGATTTTCTATAGTGTGCATGGGAGCACCAATTTCGGTTATTTACATTACCTCGGTATTATTCCAATGCAACTTGTGAGCCCGCTTAGCAGGCGCTATCCGTAGCTTGTACTAAGTATGGGAACAACTCATAAGGGGGACTTAGCTCAATGGGTCTTTCTTGCTAAAAATGACTGTACCTCGATTCTCCCCGGCCGGCATACCTAAGGAAGTGTGTTACTGTCCGGAGGCATCCGGAGGCTTACGGGCTAGTCGGGTCGTGTGGGTAAAGTAGTACACCTCTGCAGAGATAATCTATTCGAATAGCCGTGTCCACGGTTATGAACAACACTTGGTTTGGCATGCGTCATCATTAGACTCAAAAGTTAAAAGTTGTCATGGTTATAACTTGGTTACGACACGAATGGGATATTCGTATGTTTTAGTTTATCAAAGTGGACAACCATTTTGATATTGATTGATCCATATTATTACATTTGTCTTGTGAAACTTTTTCTTGAAAGAATTATTTTTAACTTGGCTTTTGAAAACTAGATGGTCTAGGAATGTAAGATGTTGCGTTTTATGCAAAACTAGAACCACTAATGCTATCCTTTGATTGCCCAATATGCATAACTATTTTTCTTTGTGTAAGACTTGCGAGTACACTTGTACTTAGCCAGATGTTTGCTGGCCTTTTTCAGGTGAGGATGACTTCGAGCCCGTTGAGCTCGTTAGTGTCGATTTAGGCAACACTGACGAGTAGTGTTGTTATTTAACCCCCAGTCGGTTGCCTTGGGTTATGAGGCATACCTTGCTGGACCTTTTGGTTTATTTATCTTGCTTCCGCTGTTATCTATCGCTCTTATTTGAATTTGGCCGGTCGGCCATCATGTAATAGTTGTAGACTTAACTAGTATGTGTATGTCTTTTGGATTGTTAATGTATGATGTTGTATGGATGTGATGAACATTGAATGAGAGTTTGAGCGTGTTGGTCGCTGATCCTGGGAGCCAACATGACCTCATACTCGCTGTTATGAATCCGACTTTAACTTGTCTAAGCAATGGCTTTGACCGTTTGGAGAATCGATAATCATGCAGTGCTTGCAGAGGAGCAGCGCGCATGATCACCGGGGCTGTATTTTCGGTTGGGCTCCTCACTTGGATGGAGTTAAGGTGGAATTCATTTACTTGAGGCTCAGAATTATTTCCTTAAGACCAGGTAAACTTCGGTCTTACAGAAATAACCCGGGGGTCCTCACAGGCCCAAAGACATCTCTCCTGGTATGTTAGGAGGGACAAATACCATATCGAACCAATCACATCCCTCCGCATATTTCATAACATACCCGAAAGCTACCTTTATAACTACCTAGTTACGAGTAGCGTTTGACATCCCCTAAGAGTGCTACTACACATGTAGGAAACCATGCTGATATCAGGTCTAAGGATTATACATCATCATTGCTTGAGACCAACTAATGATACACAGAATCATAACAATCTCAACAGTGTCTCAAGGTGGGTCTTTTCCAACACCATGTTCACTAACATATATCCATATTGTTAGTTTGATATCTCCATATCCATGACTTGTGAAACATAGTCATCAACCAATACATATGCTAGTCTATTCATATGTGTCTCATATGTTTCCGACCAGAGAACATTTCAGAATAATCATCACAGAAATATAGAGTTCCACAATCAAGTCACATACTTGATAATAAATATTATTGATATTATTCTAGAAATAAGATAACATATTATCCAATGTTGTGAACATAATGAAATATAATTATCTTTATGATTACCTCTAGGGCATATTTTCAACAGTCTCCCACATGCACTAGAGTCAATCATTTAAGTATCTAATATTGATAGCCCTTATGTGCGCCTCATGCTTTGGCTGTGTGAGAGGCTTTGTCAACGGATCAGCAACATTTAAATCCGTATGAACTTTGTATATTTTAACATCTCATCTATCCACCAATTCGCGAATAAGATGATAACGCCTAAGTATATGCTTGCACTTCTGATGGGATCTAGGCTCCTTAGCTTATGCAATGGCTCCATTATTATCACAATAGATATCCATTGGGCTCGAGGCACTCGGAACCACACTCAACTCAGCAATAAAATTCCTTATCCAAACACGTTCTTTCGTAGCTTCAGAAGCTGCAATGTACTAAGACTCCGTCGTAGAATCAGCAACCGTCTCTTGCTTGGAACTTTTCCAGCTCACTGCTCCTCCATTCAAAATGAATACAAACCCAGATTGCGAACGATAATCATCTTTGTCGGTTTGGAAGCTTGCATCAGTGTAATCATTTACAACGAGCTCTTCATCACCGCCATAAACTAGAAACGCATCCTTAGTCCTTCTCAAGTACTTAAGAATATTTTTCACAGCTGTCGAGTGACCTTCACCGGGAGAAGCTTGGTATTTGCTTGTAACACTTAGAGAATATGATAAATCTGGTTGAGTACATATCATGGTATATATGATAGATCCAATAGCCGAAACACACTCAGAGCTACAAATTCCAGAGCTATGTCGTCAATTGTGAAAGCGACCAATAACTTTTACTCGAGGATAGGAGGAGGAGGTTATGGTGCAGTATATGAAGGTAAAGTAAGCAGCATACCGATAGCTATCAAGTTGTTGAAGCCTGATGGAAGACAAGGGTACATAGAGTATAAACAGGAGGTGAATACGATTGGTTCCCTCATTTCTTCCTTTCAACTTTATATGCATAGAACTCAATCTAGCACAGGATACCACAGCGAAAGGGTAATTTTAGCTGTCATGATATTATCACTACAAACATTGCCTAATAGCAATATGCGTTCGTTCAATGGAATATGGACTTCAGAAACACTTTGCACATTTTAACACCTTATGATGATTAATCAATCATCATTCCTACAAGAACTTGCACATACCAAATAGAACGGGATGGAACAAATGGGCATACCTTACAGATTGGAGCATCTTGTTTTTGGAATTTGCAGGTTGCGGTGCAGAGTAGAACCAAGCACCCGCACATCGTGAGGCTGATGGGCGTGTGCCCGGAATCATGTGGCCTCGAGTACGAGCACCTTCCCAACAACACACTGATGGACGGGCTCTCCTCCAAGGGTCTCTCAAGGGACCTTGTCAGGATCCTCGTCGAGTAGAGCTCCGCCCTGGCGTACCTGCACTACAGCCGCCCCCACGCCATCATCCACGACGACCTAAAACCGAGCACATACGGCTAGATCCCAAGCCTTGCCTTCGAACTATGTCCTCCCATCAGTCTCCAATAATGCCGCCGCCGCTGTAGCTTCCTCACCGGCTTCTCCGATTCTGCGCAAGGGAGGCAACAGGTAGCACCAGAGACGACGTGAATCGGGAGGGGAAGGGAGAGGGTAGCACATATCAGAGAAGATTAACAAGATGCCAATGGGGGACGAACGGGGGCGCCAGCTCGGCCGCTGCGCTGGGTGCGGGCAGGGACGGGGATGGCGACGAGCACATGGCTCACCGCGCTTCATCTGGTAGGGAGGTTTTGGTTTGGGGGGAGGGAGGGGAGCGTTCGGGGAGTGGAGGGGATGGGGGGAGTGGGCGGTTAGTACCGAGGACGCGCGGGGATGAAACGGGTTAAACTGAGAAATACAGTAGTAGAGATACTGGTATAGCCAGTGACACACCCGTCGGTGTTTTCTTAGGCCCGCATTTAACAAAATACGGGGATCCAAAGTCCGTATGAAGAACGTTTCATACGGGGATCCAAATCTGCCCATATTGGAATGGTGGGTCTTACGTGCTCATACTGGAATTGATGGGTCTTTTCATTCCAATCCCGTGGATGAAACATGAACAATGAATGAATGGAATGAATAATGAATAATGAAGACGTCATCTCATTAAACATGGATTAACGAACGTGAAAAAAACATGAAGCATTGAATCTACTCATGGATCATAGAAATAACATTATGAACAACAAGCACTCAGCATTCACCAACAATAATAATCACAAGGTACTTGCCCACGTTGGAATGATGATACTTCACTACCCACTTCCATGGTGAACATGAAAGAAGGAACGAATGAATATTTTGAATGTAAACATAGTATCGAAGAACCAAGGTATATCATTTATGAATGGAAATAAGAAATACCGAAATTACCCATTGCATAATCCTCAATCAAGTGGAACAAGCAATAAACAAGATAATTCAATTGCACTTGTCTTTCGAACTGCGATGCATTAGGAGGTAAGGGCGAAGCCACTAATCTCGAATTCCCTCATCCTACACAAATTAATTACTTGAATAAGAAACAACGTGAATAGGATGCTACTCAAAATGCTTAATCGCATCAACCTCAACCCAAGGTTCACATGGTCGTTCTATCCGATTAACCCGACAGACTAACAGGACGACAAACTGGACAGTAGTACTAAACAAAGCATAACTTTTGATCCGAGACTCGAAACGGAGTGAGCTCAGATCCTATGGAAATATAACAAAAATATCCACATTAAACTACTTGGGTGAATTCTTTAATTCGGCCAAAATATTAGGCTAACAATTAGATGAAAGTCTATTGCAGAATCTACCTAGCAGAAAAAGATATCAGTAAAGAAATAATCATAAATTTTATTCTACAAATCCAATTAGAGTGTTATTTATCAATCTGAAAAGATGATAAAATTATCTACAGAAATTATTTTGGGTGACAAGTCTGAATCTGATCCTAACCAAATCATATTTTATTAAACAACATTACTGACAATTCTCGTCAGGTTTTCAGGATAGCAGGAAATAATCTATCGTAACTTTTGAACTGTAAATCAGAATTTAGTGATCTTGGTGGCTATAGAAAGCTAAGAATGATTTCCACATAACTCTAGGAGATGGGATCTTCAAATTCGTAACCTAAACACATGAAAATAGTTGCACACTACACTGGACAGAACTTATTTTACTCGCAGCAGGATTTCGATCGAATAAACATAATCAATTTCGCATCTAATTTTATCCAACCATCGAAGAATAGCAATTGATACCCTTGTAGAACCCCAGAAAGATGCTGAACAAAAACCCACGAAGATGATCTTCTTCTCCTCCTCCTTTCTCCCCTTTTCTCCTTGGCCGGCGGCACCCGAAGGGTTCTTCTCCCTCCCCCTTCTTCTTGGACAGCAGCAAAGGGAGGGGGTGATTATTGTAGCGACAGCGACACTATAGCATGGGCATGCTACAGTAACCCTAGGGGTTTTGGCTGCCCCTAATGGGCCAAGGCTATGGGCCTTTGGCCCAAGATTTAGTCCCCTTCAAGAGAAATTCTAAAATCCCTTTTTAATTCTTGATAAAACGGTTGAAATTCAAATATAGTTATAAAGATTGAACGGGGTATTACAGAACGCCCCAGGCTTGTGAGGCGCCTTAATCTTCTTCTATTTGGCCTTAGCGCATCGCGTGCTAGTTGTCTTCCTAGAAGACGACTCGACAACCTTTTCTAGTTTCTTCGGCGCCATCTCCACGGGCACCGTCTCCACGGTATGGGATACAGAGGCCTTCTGAAGCAGCACTGCAGGGTCCAAGGCGATCTCCCTCTTGGGCCACTGGACAAAAGTGTGCACAGCATCCCCTAGTGTTATGATGTCTTCGTTCAGACACTTCTCCAACTGGATGGACATCAAATTATCATATACCATGTCCACCTAGACCTTGGCGTAACCCTACACCAGCTGGGCACGTTGCACCACTATCTCTTCGTGGCATAGAAACACCACCCCCTATACAGCCTCAATATGAATGGACCCAACCAGCACTTAGAGCCTGTAGGGCGTGGGCACCTATAAAACGATATAGAATTAGCTAAGTTATCCTACAGGTCTATCTGTTGGACCGTAAAGGCGACTAGAGGGGGGGGGGGGTGAATAGGAGCACGCTCACTTTTTCACAAATTATGAACTCAATATAATTTCACTCCAGTAGCTATTAGAAAGCTATGAAGATCAATATACCAGTACAGCGGAAGACTAGTATTGAATCCAATTAAGCCCCTAAGCAATGCGACAAAAATCAGCAAGATTGCAAAGACTCACAGCACGGGCGGTCAGACCTCTGTACCCAACCGGTCGGACCGATTGCCGGGCGGTCTGACCGGCGTTGTGCTGGCGGTCGGACCGCTCCAAAATCGGTCTGACCGGTGATGACAATGATCGGCCGCGATCTGAACCGATCTGAAACGATAAAATCGGCCGATGACGAAGTTGCAATTAGGTGAAACTTTTGATTCTCAACTCCAATCTTTATGAAACTTTGCACACACCTTCTATATGCTATTGAGGACCTATTCCAATAGAATATTATGATAATTCTTGGAACGATCTTGAGCAATTTCCAATTGATTAACAGAAGGTCTAAAACCGGGCAAGAACGAAAACTTGATCCTAATGCTTGTTCGTGAGTGATTGATTATCAAGATGATGCTAGATTGATTCACACATATCACAGCAAGCTAATTCACGTGAAAGAATCAATCACAAACTCGCGGATCAAAGAAAGCCCTAAAAACACGAAATTGAAAGTAAGAACGAAAAGAGACTTATCTCAAGCAAACCTTGCATAGATTGATTTCGTGATTGTTGCTGGATTACATCCACACCATCATGGATCAGTGGACAATCAAAGATCATGAAATTCACCACAAACCATCAAGAGCCCTAGCCTCCACCTCAACTCCCCTAAAGACAATTAGGGTTTTGAAACATAAAAAGGCGAGAGAGAGAGAGGTGCAGCCACCATCTCCTCCTATTTATAGTGGAGGCCTAAAACTCTTAGGGTTTGACTCTCTTGGGCTCCCGTTAAGGCCCACTAACAAACGGGTCACACACGCACGCTTCGCGAAGCGCCGTCTTTAACCTTTTGACCTAAACCGCTTCACCATGCATCATGGATTTGCCAATAGGTCACCCTTGTCCATCTTGTGTCACGCTTGAGTCGTTGACCTCACCCGGCATCGTCAATCGTTCTGGACCTCAACTCTCCAAGTCTAGTCCCGATCTTCCTCGCCGTTGACCGTCGTTGACCACCAAGCAACCTGCACAACCATAGACAAGCAAACACGAATTCGGGAACAAGTTCTTCACAACTTGACCCATGTTAGTCAAAACATGCATCATGCAAATCATATGCCATGAAACCAATGACTTTGACCTAACAAATCAACATCGCCACGAAGTTGGCCGATGATCAAGTGGATACCGGTCCGACCGCTCCAGGTGAGCCGGTCGGACCGCCTAACGGTCGGACCGCTCCCTGTGAGCCGGTCGGACCGCCCCTAGGGACTTAGCCGAAATTCAAGCACTGAAATTCCGAAACCTTCTGGAAAATACAAACGAATAGAACTTCTTACTGGAGACTCCAAAAATTATGAGACCAAGTGCATTGGGATCCCCTCACTTGCCTACAACACCTATTTTTGGCCCAGCTTATTTTGACCACTTTGGTCACCGCCGGTCCGACCGCCCCATATGGCTGGTCCGACCGATTTGGGACCGGTCGGACCGCCGTGCAAGGACCGGTCGGACCGCCCCTGTCCAGAATACCTGTAGCTTTGTCGAAAACACGTGAAACTACAAACCGTAAACGCCATTGCCAATTGTCACATCATCCTAGGATCTGGAACATATCCCCATGAAATCCACACTATCTTTGGAGTATCCCAGAGATGTACATTACTTGGATGAGGTCGATAGGTAATTGGACATTGCCAAATTCAGAAAGTACAGGCGTGGACGCGACACAACTTCGATGTTGAGGGGGACTGGCTACCAAAATCACAGAGGCGTCTTGTAGCCAGTTGAGGATTTGATTCATTTGTTCCTACAATGTTGTTATCTGTACTTGAAATTATGCAGTAATATATTCTTTAAACTCCACTTTCCACTATTCTTCGCGCTTGGCCTTGGATCTCTTTCGACTCCTATATGCCTCGTGATGAACCACGAAGATCCTGTTCTGGCCCAATCTTTCGGTGAGAAGGTAAGTTCGGTAGTAGTCGCTCAACTCTCATGATCCTGGCTACAAAATCGTAAGGCTCAAAACCACGCAATCGCTGAACTGATCGACAAGTCGTTATCAACCGTGCATAAATACTTGGATGACCTGATCATGAAGATCAATTTCTGCATACACCGAAGAAGCACGTAAGAACAAGATAAATAGGCAATCTGAAATTGTGAATAGGAATTAAAATTATATTGATAAGTGGGGTTCCAAAAAATAATGTCGCTATTGATCTAACCGAACAAGAGGACAAAGTATAAAGTAGCAAAACTAAACTTCAATCAACAAAACCCGCCAAACTCTAAGGGTGGTGGCCACTATGTAAAGGAAGAAGAGAGGGGCGGTGGCCGTGGGTACTGTTACCACGTGAACAGTGCCAAACCCTAGGTGTCCAGCCCGAATTACAAGGCCCATGGCCCATTAGCATAGGTGGCGCAACACCAAGTTCTTTTACTCAAATATTGGTAAGTGTTGGCCTAAACAACTTGATATATAGTATTCATGCTAGATTCTGTTAAGCCTCAGTATATAAATATTCATTCCTTGTATAATCATCTCCATGCTTGGTGCTGCCATCATCTCCATTTAGCATGCCTCCCTATCCTTTATTCCTAAGTAAAATAATATCACGTGCTTTAGGCAACATCATAGAGTTCATAGAATATGGATGCACTCTGAGAAACGAATTAACCTGATAATTTAGTTGTCGAGCACATACTCTAGTAATTGGTCCTTGCACATGAGAAGGTGTAGGGATGGTTGTATCAGTGGAAGGGATGTCTTCATCACCTCGGAGTCGCGTGGGAATCCATGCTTCGAAGGTACATCAACCCCAAGGCCCCGAGTGCGGCTCGGGTGCTCCTTGTTTTCCAGGGACGTGGATAGTATATCCTTCTCCCTGACTGGTTCGAAGGAGCCATGGGATGATTCGGTACTCAATGTTTGCTGCAAGATGCCATCATGTTATATTATACCCTACAAGTTATGGACTTATTAAAAACTAGGCAATTTTACATATCTTACCATGCGTTGGCACACTTCCTCGTCTGCTGGGTTAGTGAAAGAGATGGCACCCGATGATGTGGCTTTGGCCCTCGTTCTCAACCAGTTTCAGGCACGCTCGTCTGTGATCTTGGCGAATGGCAGGGAGACCTCCTACTAGATTGCCAGATCATCCTCACACATCCATTCTAGGATTTTACCCGCATACCCAGTGGTGTTGAGTATGTGGGGGTGAATGTTTTGTGCTGGATAGCCTTGTGCGCAACACTTTGCTGTTGAAATTTGCCCATTGTCTTCATATGCACAAAGGCGTCCCATGTATCCGACGACACAAAACTATACTTCGTGCATGGAGTTTGACCCTTGTTCACATACTCCATGACAAGCTTGCTCTTGAAGGTCTTCCAAGCGTGTGCCATAGCGAGGAATGCATGCCATTGCACGAGTTTGGAGAATTCTGGTGGGATCTCGAACGACGTTGTAATTTTAGTCCACTGCTATGCTTTCTCTTCGTCCTTCACATCCTCCCATTTCTGTGTGGTGATGAGGACCTGTTCCCTTGCAAGTATACCGCAGGTGGTCCGGAATGCTGCCACTGCTTTCTGGGGAAGCAGCGGGACCCCAGAGGGACTAACGGCCGTGATGGTCATTCGACCCACATGCATTTTTGATATTCCTCTGGCATGTTGCTTTGATACCACTTTCCTTGGAGATCCTGACACCTTCGGCGACGTCGATGATGGCGGGGAAGATGGTGCAGACGACATCTCATTTACTTGCTATCTCGCAAGATTAACAAAGCAATATCTTCTTAGGGTCAATCAAAATAGCACAATTTAAAACTTCTTCTATCACAATCCAAAGCGGTGATCATACCTTGACAGGAGGCATGGACGAAGAGGTACTCGAGGTTGGGGGAGCGAGGCATCGTCGAGGTCAGGCTCAGCATCGTCGAGGTCATAGAGGGATGACGCCGACGAGGGGGGAGGTCGGGGGTCGCAGTGTTGGAAATATGCTCTAGAGGCAATCATAAAGATGATTGTATTTCAACATGTTCATAACATTGAATAATATGTTATCTTGTTCATAGAATAATATCAATAATATTTATTATCAAGTATGTGACTTGATTGTGAAACTCTATATTTATGTGATGATTGTTCTTAAATGTTCCCTGGTCGGAAACATATGAGAACACATATGAATAGACTAGCATATGTACTTGTTGATGACTATGTTTCACAAGTCATGGATATGGAGATATCAAACCAATAATATTGACACATGTTAGAGAACATGGTGTTGGAAAAGACCCACCTTGAGACACTGTTGAGATTGTTATGATTCTATATATCATTAGTTGGTATCAAGCAATGATGATGTATAATCCTTAGACCTGAGATCAGCATGGTTTCCTACATATGTACTAGGACTCTTAGGGGTTGTCAAACGCTACTCGTAACTGGGTAGTTATAAATATAGCTTTCGGGTATGCTATGCAATATGCGGAGGGATTTGACTGGTCGGATATGGGATTTGCCCCTGCTAACATAACAGGAGAGATGTCTCTGGGCCCCTCGTCGTGGTCGGATAAAGAAAGTGCATAGTCATGCCACTGGTGGTCGAAGTGTCGACTACATTAAGTTATTGGGGTGATTAATACCCCGGTATTCAAGCAAGGCTAGCATGGCGCTTGAGTACAGACTATAACTAGTAGGTTACCACATAATTACTAGGGTGATAAGGATTAGGAAATTCAATTATCAAGGACAAGGTATAATAATTACTTAATAATCAAGTTGACATTTAACCACCTTAGGACCATTTGACATACATTTGCATAAGAAATTAAAACATGTTGTTTGATATTTTAAAAGAATATAATTTGCATGAAATGTTTGTTCAACATGATAAAAGTGTTGACTTGCCTAGGTCAAAGCCTAGAGGATCTTGGTAGTCTTGAGCTTGGTCGAAGTGGGGACCTCCGGCTTCTTCGAACTCTACTCGGACGATCGCACCGGAAACGAAAAGACAGGCAAATAAAATGAATAAACACAAAATCCACAATAAATGAACTCCAAAATTAACCAAACCAGTACCAAAATATAGGTCTTGAATTTATAATTTTTTGGTACAAAATTCATAATTTTTGAAGTTATAATGAAGGAGATATGAATTTTGAAGCTTTATAAAGAATTTTTAATTGAAAAGAAAATCAGAAAACCAGAAAAATCGTAGCGCTGACACGTGGCCTCCGGTGCACGGAATAGTGCATGGACCGGGTTCACGCACGGGTGCGTGTGTCCACAGCACAATACCGTGCGGGCCTCACCTGTCTGTCACAGGCGTTACTGTAGTTGGGGCCCACCGATCAGTGTCACGGGGCGGCGCGGGTTAGGAGGGACGCGAGGAGAAAGAGGGGGAGGGAGAGGGAGAGAGAGAGAGGGGGAGGCGAGCCGCACGGCAGCGGCGGCGCGAGAAGGAGGGAGGGGAGGGGCAGGCGCTGGGGTGAGGGAGGAGCCGGAGGCGGAGACGAAAGGCGGAGGCGACGGCGACGGCAACGGCTCCGAGGAAGAAGAGGCAGCGGAGGGGGAGGTACTTCGGCTCGGGGAGAGAGAAGGAGGCAAGGCGGGAGGGAGAAGGGGGCGGGGTCGGCTTAAATAGCCAGGGGAGGAGAAGCGGCGGAGGGGACGGCCTTGGGAAGACGGGAGAGGAACCTGGCGGCGTGGCGATGGGACGTCCGAGCGGCAAGCGGCTGGAGCAGGCGGGCGCGGGGCCGGAGAAGGCGGAGCGAGGCACGGAGATGTGGCGGTCTTGGCGCGGTCAGGTGGTGTGGCGCTGATCGATGTTGGCAGTGTGGCTCTTAGCGAGGGAACTGAAGCGGCACTAAGCGTGACGGCCTTGGCGCGACATCTCTTTGGTGGGCGAAACAGGCGAGCCAAGGAGAGCCCGGGCCAAAAGGGGCCCAAAAGCAAGGTAAGTTTGCAATTCAAATTTTGAAATTTGATTTTGAAATTTTGAAACCAAAATCCAAATGTTGAAACTTGAGAATGTTACAAACCGTCTGTGATAAATACTCATCACATACGGTTCTAATTACAAATAGTCTGTGATAAATACACATCACAGACGATTCTTGTTAATAACAGTCTGTGATAAATAGTATATCATAGACGATTCTTATTAAGAACCGTTTGTGAAGTTTCCACTATCACAGACGGTTCTATTTACAGACCGTCTGTGATACTTATGTATCACACATGGTTCCTTTGGAACAGTCTGTGATTAAGTGTCTAGAATAGCCTATTTTGTGCTAGTGGTAGGTGCCCCAGTCCTGGCTGGCGTGCAAGGAAGGACGAGTTCAGTCCAGGCGTGAGGCGTGGCAAGCATTGGTTTGTGCTTGGCTCAGGATGGAGCAAGCGCAGGCAATAGGGTGGCATCGACCTAGGAAGGAATGTCGCACGAGAGTGCAGGTAAAAGAGGAAGACTTGGAAGTTCAAATGCGAGAGAAGATTAGGATGATCAAGATGGAGTGATTATTGTTTTAAATCTTGTTACAAGATTAGGGAGTGTATGTTGGGGTTTAATCTTGTACAAGATTAGAAAAGTTTACTTGCGTAAGATTTTGGGTAGGATACATAGAAGCTATAGCCGAGTATGAGTAGTTCTACTAGAACAGTATGAGTCGGACGTCAGTCCGTATATGAGTATGTGAGACGAGCATTTAAAAAGGGCATGTAACCGTGTAAGAACGTGAGAAAAAACGAGTTGAAGCAGTCAGGAGTCAAGAGAGGGTGTCGTGTCGTGAGTTGAGTTGAAGAAATATAAAAGCCAAAAAAGAGGAGCAGTTGCTCCCGAAACCAATCGTGTCACTACTACACAAAACCTCATCACAGACGGTTCTAAACCATCATCACAGACGGTTTTTGAACCATCTGAATTTATGCGTCTGTGATGACATGAGATCATCATAGACGGTTTTTGAACAGTCTGTGAAAAAGGCTATCACAGACGGTTCTATTCCCGAACCGTCTGTGATAGTCTATTTTCACATACGGTTCTGAACAAGAATCGTCTGTGATAGTAATGATCACAGATGGTTCTTGTTTAGAACCGTCTGTGATAGCCTTTTCTATTGCAAAAAAAAACAAAAATGGATTTTCACTTCGTCTGGAGCCTCCCGAGCCTCGCGATTGAATTTGATATGGATTTTCGGATTGAAATTTTTGTTAGCTTTCCCACAATAGCCACATCATCACAGTAGCATCAACTCAATCCATTCACAGAGCACTAAAAACAACACGGCATCACCCACATCACAGTAGCATCAACTCAATCGATTCACAGAGCACTAACACATCACACATCAAAAGGGGGGAGTAGAGAGAGTGAGGTCGTGGGAGGCTGGGGTGACGAGATCGTGGTAGGCCGACGACGATGAGGCTGGGGCGAGGTGGAGGAGGCCGCGGGCGACGAGCAGAGGGGAGGACGGGGCGACAAGGCAGAGGAGGCCGCGGGCGACGAGCAGAGGGGAGGACGGGGCGACGAGGTAGAGGAGGCCGGGGGTGACGAGGTCGTGGGAGGCCGGCGACGACGAGCAGGGACGTAGCCAGCGCTGGGCCAGGCCTCGGGCTGGCCCAGCGCATTTTGGCCCAAAACTCAAATTTCTACTGTTTTTTCAATTTTTATTAGGACTTTTAGCTGGGTTTTTTAGCTGGGCCTCGGGCCATTGCCCCAGGGGCCCGAGGCCCAGCTCCGCCCCTGACGACGAGGCTGGGGCGAGGTGGAGGAGGCCGCGGGCGACGAGCTCAGGGGAGGCCGGAGCGCAAGGTCAGGGTGAGACGGAGATGGCAGAGGAGAAATGCCAGAGGAGGAGATGGAGAACTCTGTTAATATAAAGAGATTTTCGGCAGCCCGCCCATTAAGTGCAAATTTTTGTTTTCCTGCCTAACAAAACAAAAGTATCACATACAGTTTTATACAAAAACCGTCTGTGATGACATATCAGAGACGGTTCGTATAATGAACCATCTGTGATATTCTCAGTATCACAGACGGTTCGGGGTTAGAACCGTCTGTGTTATGTAGATATCAGAGACGGTTCTAGAGAACTATCACAGCCGGTTCGTCTTAGAACCGTCTGTGATTATTTTATCACAGACGATTTCAAATAACCGTCTGTGATGAGGTATTTTTTATGGCCTGTTTTGTAGTAGTGTGTGTTTTTGGGTTTCGAGTATTGTTCATCGTTTCACGTACTGTTCACCATTTCGACTTCACATAGTCGGAAGGGTCCGACTACATCCTGGTTGAAGGAGGTTTGACTGGTTGGAAGATTTCGACTACCTAGTTGAAGGAGGTTCGACTGGTCGGAAGGTTTCGACTATGTGTAGTGGAAGGAGGTTCGACTACATATGGAGACTACACAATCACATGATCGAAAGGAGATTCGACTACACGTAAAACCAACAAGTTAGACTCTCAGACTCTCAATCCCCATCCCATTTAAACTCCCATATGCACCAAACCAAGCAAATGGTTTTTATAACCCTCACCCCTAAATTCCTATTCCCTCCTACAAACTCCCTCAAATCAAACAGTATATGTGCATAAAATTCAAAGACATGTATGGTATAAATCTGTGCCATTGGAATTGCAGTTCAAAAAATAAGTAGCCTTTTCTTTTGATTAATGCGGACATGGTGCCCCTTGAGTAATTTTTTTTGCGTACATCAACGGCGCCGAGTTCAGTAAAAGAGTTGTACTATTTCTATGCTCCCTCAGAACTTGTTTTAGAGAAATTAATTCTCCCAATTCAAAACTTAAGTGCACACGTTTTAATTTTTTAAGGAGGTGAATGTATGCCATTTTCCAGAAATACTGTGGTCCGTATGACCATGCATCTTAATTTAAACATGCGATGCAAGAATAACTTATACTGATTAGAACGGCTGTGGATACTTATCTCTTGATGATTTAGTTTCCCTAAGATGCTGTCATAAAAGAACAAGTGAGATGGATCATATGGACATACAGAGAGAGGCAGTCTCCCTAGAAACAATAACCAAGCACGCCGTATATCTATCTATGTACTGGTGGAGATAAGGTTAAATTAACAATCTTATTGGTTCTCATGGTGGAGTGTGCAATTTTTGGAAGGCGTAGAGACAAAGTACTTGAAAGATCTCACTCCAATGCCCTGATCGACATGGTCAGATCCAAAGTACTCTGCCCCAGAGCGGCCTCCTCGCTGCTCTTGCTGCCTCCTGTTGTCTTTTCTTGCTGTTGCATGGACATGGAAGCTGTGGGTGGTAAGAGTGAGAGTGAGATCGAGAGCTTGTTGCAATAGTCCATCGTCTCTTGCTCACTTGTTGCAGTGTTCTTCTTCCTCTTCTTGGTCCCATCTGTGGTAGTGTCTACCGTGGTCGGGGACAAGCTGAGCTGCAAGTCTGGCATCCGGTCCTTCGCCTCCGGCAACGGCCGCTTCCCGCGCACCTCGTTTTCTGGCGTGGCCGGAGCCCTTGATTCTAGATGCTTCTGCTGCTGAACAACACATACATGTTGTGAACATCCATGGCAACGTGGCAGAAACCAGAAACAACACATAGACTGTACGTAAAGAGTGATGAATACGGACCTCCAGCCGGGAATCTAGGGCTTCATCGACCACCACGGGATCTGACGATCTGGTCTTAGCGTTGCCGCTGATTGCCGGGTAGCAGCCGTTGCCGCCATCGGCGCCGCGCCATCTAAACGGAAAACGATGATCACCTCCTGGCACGGCCAACATCGACGGTGCCATGGCCTTCGAGAGCTGTCGAGAGCCGTTTTCGCTACTATAACCAAAGCTTCCTTCTAGCCTTTGCTCACCGGCGCCGGCAACTGCGGAGGCTAAAGGCCACTGCCTCAATGACGATGATGCGAACAAGTGCGGTATGGCCAACGACGACGGCTTCACACCCTTCCTGGAGGCCATATCTTGCTGTTTGAACGCCCAGTCTTGATTCCTGCAGATGTACAGCAGGAGTTAGGGTTTCGTCTGTGATCTGCATGTTGCATATATGCTAGCTAGGTTTAGTAAGGAAAATTTACCTGAAACTGCAGTTCTTGAAGTCGAATGTTTGCATCGGAGATGGCCGGTGTTGGAGAAGCCAGTAGTGCCCGCTGGCCTCTGAGCCGCCGCTGCTATTTCTCGATGCGAAGAAGCTGCCGTGCCCTGGCCTGGAGGAGAGCGCAGCGGCTCTTTGGAGGAACGTGTCGTGGAAGCGTCGATCGCCTCTCATCAAGTGGAAATCCCTTGGAGAAAACACTGTGCCTCATCAAAAAATATACTCTGATCAACACAAGTTCTAGCTTATAGGAGATCAGATGGAATATACAGAGAGAGAATTGCGTGTGATGAAAACCTGAGGAGATGGGTCCCCTGATCTGGCGACCATCGTGGTCTAACTTCTTGCTTCTGTACATCTGAAAAGAAATGCATCAGAAAGAGTGATATGTTAGTTTAGAACATGTGATCGATGTGAATGAAATTGAGAAATTACTAGTACTGTGAGGCCACAAAGAATCTAGGTCATGCAGAAGTAGGCCAATTAACTCTCTATAACTTATAGAGTTATAGTATCATTTACCTGCAAGTGGCTTTTTACATGAGCAATGCTGAGCCCCCTAACATTCATCATCTCACGCACCAGCTTAGGGGTTGCTCCTATAAACCAACATGCAAAAGTAGCAAAATGTTACAATCTCCAAATCTAATCAAGAAATTGGAAAGTTGCAGAAGAAAACAACCCATAATCGCAAGAGATGATGGCAGCTTGTATATATAGTTGTATGTGTCATATGATCAAGTTATACGTACTCTCTTGGCCACCAAGCCTCTCGACGGCATGGACGAAGGCCATGTGGAGGTTGGGCGTCCACCGGAGCCGAGGCAGCTTCGACCGGTTGTACTGCCGCACCGACGGCACCCTCTGCTCGCCGCTCCCCTCGGACTTGCTGCCATCGTTATTGTCGACCATTTTGCTCTCGGAAATATTGTTCGTGCTGCTGTTGTTGCTCGAGTTCCTGCTTCCGGCAACATCAGTGGTGCTACCTCCATCATCATCCTCATCGCCGCCATCTTCGTCGTCGCCAACTTCACCTACCTCGCTCTCCACATCGACATCCTCGTTGAGGTCCAGCGGCTTGCTATCCGTCGATCTCTTCTCATCATCCTCAAGAATCTCAGCTATCACTTCCTTCTCCTTATTCACCTTTCTCATCTCTTCCTCCTCTCTAGCTATCATCGATCTTAGCTTCTTCCACTCTCTGTCTCTCTCTACACTGCCAGCCATGACTGGATCGGAATCGTATGTGCAGGTAGGAGCTGAGCAGGAAAGGGGGAGGAAGAAGAGGAATGAGGGCAACAATGATATGGAGAATCTGGGGAGGGGAAAGCATAAGCAAGCTACTGGTGTGGGAATAAAATAAGGGGGAATTGGACAAGCATTCTCCTTGTACATTGACTGGTTTTGAAACAGTGTAGCAGGAAATGATGTGCAATGCTGGACCCATTCCTTGTGTTTGGTCGCACACACATACATATACACACAGAAACTGCAGAAGTAAAAGTAGATTACACCAACATAAGCTAGAAACTTAGTAGGTAAAGACGAGCTTTTCGTAAAGTTCATGGGCTAAATGGTGCAAACATACTTTACATAGTAGCAGTGAGACCTTTTTAGTTTCTTTCTTTCTGTCCTCTTGGGCTGCATGCACGAGCGAGGTAGCTAGTAGCTCATGTGACCCAATCTGCCAATCTGGCTGGATTCCAAAAGCATTTCTTGCCCTAATGTTTTTTTTTGTTTGGGACACTGACCCCCTTGTCGTGTGGATCTGAGCTGCCACTCCGTGACATAAAATTAAACAAAGCTTTAGTGGTTGACCTGTGCCTGCCCCTTTGACAGGCTTGTTTAAACAGCTAGCTAGCTAAAAGGGAAAGGTTTTGGCTGATTTGGACGTTTTTTGGTACGTTTTAGAAAAATTAGTATTCAGTCGATCGAAATTATAAAAATAACACCATAGTAGGCTAGACAAACTGGTAGATGTAGTGCATCGGTACCATGATAAGTTGATATCATGCTCCCAGATCACCTACAATGCTCTCAAACGGCTACAGGTGCATGCCGATGTGAACCTATTGCGTTTCCACACCGCGGCAGGTTTGCTGCCATGCTTCTAGACAGTGGTACATTTTTCTTTCGCGCTGTCACCTCACTCCTATCGCGCTTGGTGGCTCCTGCCGTGGTGCGGGCGTTTTGCCACGCTTTCAGAGCGCTGCTTGGGTCTGCCTAGCCTGCCACTGTAGTATTTCTGTAATTTTGATCGACCGAGGTTAATTTTGCTAAAACAAATAAAAAAGCTGCCAAGACTCAAAAGGGTCAAATATACGTGGGGTTGGTCTTGGCCACTCAATGACATGCATAGCCGTGTATTTATTACATTCCAAATGCACATATATACGTATACTACTCGCCCGCTCTCTTCTAGTCAGTGTGGGTCAGGTTACATAGCTTGGGTTTCACTCTTATCTATAGCTTCTATACATAATTACATCGTACCAGATCCAAACATGACAGAAAGAAAGCATGCATAAGCAGGAGTAGTGCCACATATACATGCAAACAATATACGCTCTAGAAAATTTATTGTTAAAATTATTAAAGTTTCCAAAAATTAATAAAATAATAAATGTATAGTTGTTGGGGAAAGAAGTTTCGTAGCCCTACAGATTGGTTAATTTGAAGATCAAGCTCAATCTCGTTTACAAGAACTATATATAAAGTGGCAGACCCAGAAAATAAACATGATGGGCTGGACAAATACAACTTTTCATAGTGAATACTAAACTAAAAATTTTGTTGTGCATACTTAGAAGATGTCATATATATATACATGTTTCGAGTACCAAGCACATGCTACTACACAAAATATCATCACAGACGGTTTTAAACCACCATCACAGAGGGTTTTTGAACCGTCTGTGAAAAATGCTATCACAGACGGTTCTATTCACGAACCGTGCAGCGATAGAATACTATCATGACGATTCGTGAATAAAACCGTGCGGAAAATAGACTATCGCGCGGTTCGTGAATAGAACCGCGTGATAATCTATTTTCCTGACGATTCAACAAGAACAAATGCGTGATAGTAACTATCACAGACGGTTCTTGTTTAGAACCGTCTGTGATAGCTTTTTCTATTGCAAAAAAAAACGGGTTTTCACTTCATTTGGAGCCTCCCGAGCCTCGTGAAAGAACCGTCTGTGATAGCTTTTTCTATTGCAAAAAAAAATGAAAATGGGTTTTCACTTCATTTGGAGCCTCCTGAGCCTCGTGAATGAATTTTATATGGATTTTCGGATTGAACTTTTCGTTAGCTTTCCCACAATATCCACAGCATCACAGTACGTAGCATCAACTCAATGCATTCACAGAGCACTAAAAACAACACGGCATCACCCACATCACAGTAGTAACAACTCAATCCATTCAAAGAGCACCAACACATCACAGTAGTAATCTATATTACAGAGCAAAAGGGGGGAGTAGAGAGAGTGAGGTCGTGGGAGGCTGGGGCGACGACGAGGCCGGGGCGAGGTGGAGGAGGCCGTGGGTGAATAGCTCAGGGGAGGACGGGGCGACGAAGTAGAGGAGGCCGGGGGCGACGAGTTCGTGGGCGGCCGACGACGACGAGGTCGTGGGAGGCCGGCGACGACGAGGCTTGGGCGAGGTGGAGGAGGCTGCGGGCGACGAGCTCGGGGGAGGACAGAGCGCAAGGTCAGGGCGAGACGGAGATGACAGAGGAGAAATGGCAGAGGAGGAGATGGACATGGCAACGGAGGAGATGGAGGACTCTGTTAATATAAAGAGATTTTCGGCAGCCCGCCTATTAAGTGTAAATTTTTGTTTTCCCGCCAAACAAAACAAAAGTATCATAGACGGTTTTATACAAAAAATTGTCTGTGATGAGATATCACAAACGGTTCGTGTCATGAACCATCTGTGATAAGCGTGATAAACGTCTCACCACAGACGGTTCTTAATACGAACCGGCTGTGATGAGTATCTCATCACAGACGGTTTTTGTATAAAACCGTCTGTGATTTTAGGGTTTACCATGGCTTGGAATTTTCCTTACTCTTCGAATTTACCATGGCTTGGATTTTTACCATAGTTTTAGAATTTTCCACTCTCTGATTTTACCATGGTAGCCAATACTCTATCGTTGTAGTGTTTGGGCAGCCAATCTGATACCGCGGCACACAATCCTCTGCCGCGGCACATAATCCTCTGCCACAGCACATAATCCTCTGCCACGGTAACCAATCCTCTACCCATCAATTGTGTGCCGTGGCAAAGGATTAGCTACCGCGGTAGAGGATTATGTGCCGCGGCAGTGAACCGTCTGTGATATTCTCAGTATCACAGATGGTTCGAGGTCACAGACGATTCTAACCACGAACCGTCTGTGATATTCTCAGTATCACAGACGGTTCGTGGTTAGAACCGTCTGTGATACTTCATAGAAGGTTCTAACCTCGAACCGTCTGTGATATCTACATATCACAGACGGTTTTAAAGAACCGTCTGTGATAGTTTTATATCACAGACGGTTCATCTTGGAACCGTCTGTGATGAGGCGTTCTATGGCCTGTTTTGTAGTAGTGGGAAATTTTTTTTTGACTGGATGGTGGGGGCCAGAAGAGTAAGAACTTTTTTGACTTGATGGGGGGAGCTATGGCCCCCACCGGCTGGTCTCCCTCTCTCCACCATTGTATATATATATATATATATATATATATATATATATATATATATATATATATATATATATATGTATGTATGTATGTGTGTGTGGGGGGGGGGGGGGAAATTAAATGGGGGTTATTAGCACTAGAATATATACTAGATACTAGATATGTACTAAACAAATGGTCATCACAGACGGTTTCTGAACCGTCTGAATTATCTATGTGTATGTGAAAACAGGCGGTTATCACATTAGGTTTGTGAGCGGTCTGTAATAAGTCACAACACAGACGGCTTTTGGTTGAAGCCCTCTTTATCACAGACAGTTCTTGTTCAGAACCATCTGTAATAGTCTATTTTCACAGACGGTTCTGGACAAGAACTGTCTATGATAGTAACTACTTATTCGGAACCGTCTGTAATAGTTTTTTCTAGTGCAAAAAAAATCGAATTTTGAGCCAAACAAATCAATTGCTGGACAGTAGTTTTCATATGCAACCTCTAGCAAGACAACTAAAATCAAATTAAAATTCTAATGACAAACACATTATAGGAAAGGAAAACCAAAAGGTTTCACAACGTCCCCTCCGAACGGGAAAAAAGAATAAAGTTACAAATTTAAACTAGCTAGAAACGATATGTGCTTCCAACCTCCTGAAGAACTCATCGGCTTCTTGGATTGGTCTTGTGAGCTCCTCTCTGTACCTCACCAGTATATCACAAGCTGTTCTTGCATGTCGTCTGACTTCAACTCAAGCTCGACGGCAAGGAGACGACCGAAAACCTCCAGCGGCAGTCCGACTTTAGGTAACACAAAATTAAGTTTATTTTTTTTATAACAAACAACCAACAAATTATGTATATTTTGGGAATGTACATGTACCTTTCGGCAATCTACCTCCTGCGGCAGACAAGGAGCTCCTCTGCATCCCTCCTCGTCATCGTCGGCTATGTCTCCTCGCCAAACCGCGACGGGGAATCGCGGGTGATCGCCGGAGCTCGGCATGGGGAGGGGAGGGAAGAGGGAGAGGGACTAATGGAAGACAAAGTTGGGGTGGCTATAATATATAAGGACAACGCTAAAACATTTTGCATTGCGCGTTCAAATTTTTTTGCCCTCCTGCGCTGCGAATCACAAACGGTTTCATATAAAAACTGTTTGTAATGACCGGAATTTTCCTTTGTGATTTTACCATAATTTTACTCTCATAGAGTAAGGAAAATTACAAGCTATGATAAAATCGCAGAGTAAGAAAAATTCGAAGTTATGGACGATTTTTAATACAAATCGTCTTTGATGACATACTTATCATAGACGGTTCGCATTAAGAACCGTTTGTGATATGTTGTCATATTATGAAGTATCACAGACGGTTCGTGATATGACAACATATCACAAACGGTTCTTAATACGAACCGTCTGTGATATTAGCTCATCACAGACAGCGTATCCTGTAATAGAGATGGTCGCGCCGGTAAAACCGTTTGTGATTACAATTAACACTGACGGTTTTGAAAAACGTCTGTGATAAGGCGTCCAGTATTAACCTTTTTGTAGTAGTGGTGTGCTCTTATGCAATGGAATAAACCAAAGAATAAACATATTTCAAGAAATGGTAGGTACAAGTTTCATCTAGCTAGGCACACATATATATATGGCACAAGAAGCATCAAACCTAAATTAGGCCTTTTGGTTGATTTTTTTATGGTTTGGGGATGCAAAAGTGTGGAAAGTCGAAAGTTGCAGAGGCATCAGGGGGCTTCATGAGTGCCTCCGAAAAGGGAGACGATCACACGAATGGGCGGAATGTGGTTGCGTTGTCACGGCATTCATGGGGTGACCGATCGAGAGCTGCGCCTCCTCCTAGGTAGGTGGAAAAGCCAGGAAAGGCAGGCAAAGGAGAGGAGGAAATAGGAATTAACCCACCCGTTTGTGTGGCAGTAACGAGCTCATCAACCGGCGCATGCGCCCACTCATGCATGTGATATAACCGTGTAAAGTTTGCCACCCGTTAGAACCGTATCGATTGCATGCTATGATTGGCTGGTTCTGTTTTTTCTCTGTTGCATGACGCGGAGAAACTGTTGGACAGTGGGCAAGTACCACAAAAATAGGGAAACAAGTCTAGCCAACGTACATGTGGCTAAAGCTATACTACATATATGGTGAGAATATGTGCGAAATCAAGGATTTCCCGGTGGAAAACCAAGTTTGTTATGTAAATGGAATGATACTTAATATTCTAAAGAAATGTTGCCCAAAATTAATAAACCATATTGTAACATGCCAAAAGAGCCGGAACATAAAAATGCAAAAAATTTAACTTTTTGCGTGTTATTTCAATTTTGCCTTGATTACATTTTCTGGGAATTTTTCGAGTAACATTTTCTATTTTGCCAACAAAAGTGATGTAATGTAGAAAACCGTAATTACAGAAACCCTAGAAACGAAAACCCTAAATGCAGGAATTAGAAAAGCAAAATAAAATTTAGGTATTTCCGTTCTAAATAATACATGAATTGTAAAACCTAAAACTGAAATCTTGTTTGAAAGCTAATTAGAAATATTTAGCAAGTACCAAAGTTTATCTACCGCCACATGAGAATTTCTTAAAAACAAATTGAAATGGGAATGATAATTAAAAATCCAAATTGGGTGTAATTGCACTGCTAATAAAAATGGGGAAATATTATCAAACACATTTTTATACTTTCCTCATATCAAATAATAAAGTGCCAACAAACAGGATATTAAAATATTTTTAGAGAAAAATAGGTAATAAATAAAAGAGTACCTGTCACCACGTCAAGACGACCCATAGTATCAGGGGTGGGCATGGCGTAGACTCCCGGTGGGGCTGGAGCAGAGGATGCACCAACACTCAGTGAAGAATAACCAGTAACTGCTGTGGGAGGAATAAACAACAGCGATGCAGACGGTACGGGTTTCCAGTAGAACCCCGCAGGAGGCGTCGGAGTAAAAGCTGCAGGAGGAACCCTCTGGAGAAAGCGTGGCGCGAAACCGCCGCTAGTGCAGTCCGCGAACCCCGAGGAACCTTTGGAAGAAGATCTTTGCTGGGACCGACTCCCATCTGATGATACTCGCTGGGTTCTGTTTGCACATTGACGACTTGTGGCCCTCTGACCACACTGACGACATGTCCCTTTGAAGGAACATTCTGAAGCTCGATGTCCCTCACCACACCAGAAACACTTCATACCCTGACCAGAGGAAGAGGAAGACTGCCACTGCTGAACAGGCCGAGAGTACTGTCCCCCCTGAAACCTCTTGGGAGCAGGTCGTTGGAAAGACCCACCTCCCCCGCCAAAACTCCGCTTCTGACCACTGCCAGAACCACCGGTGACAACAGGGCCACCAGCACCCTGCCTCTGCGAAGAGGGATCTTTCTCGATTCCATCCTCCGCTCGCTCAACCACCGAGCTGAAGTCACGCAGTCCTGTTGCCCCCAGAATTTAGCGATACTCCTGGTTGAGGCCCCGTCGGAACCTCTTAGCCTTCTCTCGATCATCATTCGCCACTGCTGGTACAAAACGCACCAGATTATTGAACCCAGCCTCATACTCGGATACTATCATCTTCCCTTGCACAAACGTTAGCAGTTATTGCTCCATCTTCTCAATGAAGGAATCTGGATAGAACTTTGCTCTGAAGTGCTCCACAAATAACTCCCAAGTGGCTTGCCCCTGAACGGGGGTCCTAGCAGACAGCAATCCTTCCCACTATATGTCAGCCTGGCCTTTCAACTGAAACGCTACGAACCGAGCCTTCTACGTAAAAGTCATATCAAGAGCCCCAAACTGTCTCTCCATGTATCTCAGCCAATCTGTAGCCTGAACTGGAGTACCCGCTCCATCGAAGGTGTCCAGGTGAAGCGACATCCACTCACGGAGACTCATCCTAGTCTCGGGTGGAACTGCTGCAGCAACGGGTTCTGCCGCAGGTACAACGGCTGCAGGAAATGTCGCCTGCAATTGCTGGTGGAGTTGCTGGTTCTCCCTCATGAGATTCTGAATGAGGTATGACGATGCGGCCGGAGGCTCAGCGACTGGAGGCGCAGCTGAGGCAATCTCCTCAGTAGCAGCACCAGCCAACCCTTCAGACGAAGACGAAGAAACAGCCGTACCGCGTCCACGACCACGACCACGGCCACGGCCTCTATCTCTTGCATCTAAGAACATCATAACAAACAAAACCAAACATTTAACTTAACATGAATAGAAGTACGAAGCAATTCATCGTCAGAGTAATAAGTGAAAAGCATCAATGGAAATGCGAAAATAATGAATTACCCAACCTTCTTACTGTGCGCACTGTGTCAATTTAATATTTTTGTATTACCCACGGACCTAAAGCCCGCTCTGATACCAAGTGTAACACCCTGGCTATTCGGAAGCTAAGATGTCACTCAACCTTAATCAAAACACTAGGAACCAACAGAATTACATGAATAACATTGATTATATAACAATAATTCATACGAAACTAATGATAAGTAACAATTACAATTAAAGATTGGAAAATATTTAAAACATGAGAATAAGATAACCGTAACCAAGTTGGTTTATTACAATTCAACAATTATCAAATAGCTGTTATGAAACAGAAATAATCAATGAATTCTGATTTAAGATAAGTGGCGTGCATCGTGCTGGACGAAACCTTCCCAAGACTTGTCTTCCTCATCATTTACCTAAATTAAACAAATAAAGGAAGGATGAGCCAAAGACTCAGCAAGTACAATACATACAAGTTCACGTGAAGTAGACAAGTCATTCATAACCGAAGTATGAACAATTCTCAGAACATCTACATGAATGAATGGAATGAAGTATGCATTGAAAGAATGGTCTGCTCAACAGTTTATACCGGTATAACGAGTGATACACACATCGGTGTTCACTTAAGTCCGTACTTAACAAAGTCCGGGGACCCAAATACCGTATGAAGAACGTTTCATACGGGTGTCCAAGATTGCCCACGTTGGAGTGGTGGGACTTACATGCCCATACTGGAATTGATGGGTCTTTTGATTTCCACTCCCGTGGTCACAACGAAAACATGGCATGAATAGAATGGATGACATGAAATGAACTTTTATCACATAAAAATGAAGAATAATACTCAGCATATGAATATAACTAGCAAGTCTAGCATTACATCCACGTTCGATTATCAACATTCAATAGAATCAAACAAGGTACTTGCCTTCCGCGCTGTGACGTGCTAGGAGGCAACGAAGGTGCTCCTCCACTCACCGCCTACACAAATACGTATTCATAATAATGATAAAAAGGTATGACATGGCTACGGTGCCCTACCATAATCCCCTAACTTTCCAACACAATCAACAGTTTCAATTTGAGAATTAACCTATTCAGCCACCTGACGACCCTACTGGACAGCAGTACGAGAAAAATCATAATTAAAAATATGTAACTCGGAATGACGTGAAACCAGTGTTCAATGAATCTTAACAAACCAGGCTACGAAACTCTAGTTGACATAATTCACTAAATCTGCAAAAACAATTGGCTAACCAGCAGTTGAAAATGTATGACAGATATCTGTTCAGACAATCGATCAGCAGCAAAGAACATAGCATATCTTTCACTCTACAGATCCAATGGAGGTGTTCTTTATCAATATGGAAAGATTATTAAAAATTATACAATAACCTAAATGGGTGTAGGTCCTAAATATTACATTAATAATGTCAATATTAAGGAACAAGCAGACAGTTCCTTCTCGTCAGACAGACAGAACAGCGCACAAAGAATAATTCATATCTACTAAACCGTAAGGCGGAATCTCGTGATGTCGGTGGCTATGGAAAGAAAAAACTAGTGCTACAAAACTCTAAAAGATGAAAATACCAAAATATACTTATAAGACGCCGAAACTAGGCGCACAACCTACTATATAGATTGGATCTAACAACAGAGGCAAAACGATCCAACTAATCAAATCGAATTCTCATCTCTTATGAATCAAACAGTAAGGGGAGGCTATTGTTACCCTTGTAGAACCTCAAGAACGATGTGGATCAACTTCTCGAAGAACTTCCCTCTCCACCCTTCAATGGCCGGCCAAGGCGAGGAAGACGAACGGCCGGCGGCGATGGCAGGAGAAATCGGCTTCAGGGGAGACCTTGGGGCAGTGTCGGGGATCGCCGGAGGCTGGCACCAAGGGGCAAGGGAGGTGCCAAGGGGCAGGGGAGATGCTGGATTGGGGAGGAGGGGGTGGCGGCTCAAGGGAGGGTGTGGGGAGGGAAAGGGGAGAGGGGGCTTGGCCGGCTAGGGTTGGGAGGGGGTGGGGCGCATGGGCCTTCGGCCTAGTGCGCCTCCCCCCTTCCTTGGCCCCCCTCTTGGTCGCCGAAGGCCGGCCAGGGTCTCCGTACCCTGGGTCAGAGGCCTGGGGTCCAAAAGTTTCGAAAAAACTTTGAATTTCAAAACGATTCTCTCTCCCGAATAAATTCTCCTCAAACCGAAATTCGGAGTATTACATTCTACCCCCCTTAGCAGAATTCGACCCCGAATTTTAACCATCGAAACGGATACGAGAAAAGAATACCACAAAATTGAAAACAACGATTTAACACGTACCAGAAGTGAACAAATCTGGATAATGCTCTCGAATGCGGAACTCTAGCTCCCAGGTAGCTTCTCTCTCAGTTTGATGAGACCAAAGAACCTTAATATACTTCAGGGTCTTGTTCCTCAGAACCCGTTCTGACTCTTTGTGGATATCGTGAGGATATGTGCACGATCTCAGGATGATGAGTCAATTGGCAATGGCTTTATTGGTTTGCAAAATCTCGCGTTTTCGGGGTTTGCTTCAGTCTGTCAGACCACAGGCGGTCTGACCGGTTGTGTGGGGCGGCAAGACCGCCCGTGGAGAGGTCGGACCGGCCGTGGTTGCCGGTCGAACCGGCCTGACCTAAAAGTGGTTTTTGGGGTAGATCCAAAAATAGGTTGTGTAGGCAGGTGAGGGGAGTCTCCTGGATGTGGTCGCATCATTTTTAGAGCTCCCAGTCAAAAGTTCTATTGAGTTGAAAATTCCAGAAGGTTTCGGATTTTCACGATGGAATTTTGGCTAAGTCTTTTCGGGCGGTCCACCGCCGTTGTGGGATCGGTCCGACCGGCCTGGAATCGGTCGGACCGGCCTTGTGGGGCGGTAAGACCGCCGATGACTTGGAGGATAGCCAAGTTGGCATTGAGTTGATTTGAATGTGTTTATTGTATGAACTTCAATGCTTTATTGTTGCATATTGCATTGTGGAACTAACGTGGGTCAAGTTGTGAAGAACTTATTCCCGGAAACGGTTTGTTTGTCTATTGCTGTGCAGGTGGCATGCAGGTCAACGACGTCAACGGTGAGGTGGATCTGGACTACGCTTGGAGAGCTGAGGTCCAGAACGATCATGGATGCCGGGTGAGGTCGTGTGACTCAAGCATGGTGCAGAATGGGCAAGATGGATCGAACGGGTAGTTCGGTACAGCTGGTTGGATCAGGCGGTGCGGAAGTCGGTGCGAGTCACTGGGAGAATCCGATGGGATTCAGACAGGAGAGACTTGGCGATGTGATGAGAACCGCTGATCAACCTACACGTGGTGAAGCAGGCGATTGCTTCAATGGTTATGTGTGTGTGGGTCCCATGTGTGAGTGGGTCCCAAAAGTGAAACCCTAGGCCTCTAGTATAAATAGAAAGGGGGGAGATGTAAAACCCCTCAAAGCATTCATTTGAGCCCCTCTTGCTTTTTCTAGGGTTTGGAGAGGAGAGGAGAGGAGAGGTTAGGGTTTGGAGAAATAGTGTGCTCCTTGTGTGAGCTCTTGTCCTCCTTGTTGGAGTGGCTTTGTAAGCATCTTGTGAGATCAATCAATCTTGTGATGCTTGCTTGAGAGATCATTTGTCTCCATTTGTGTTCTTCTCTCTTTTGGATGAATTTGGTGCTTCCTTGATTCAAGTGTTTAAGCTTGGTCTCTTGACCCATTTTGTCTTGTTTTGATGTGTGGGAATACTCCTAGAATCATCTAGACCATCAACCCCCACAAGCAAGTCTTGAATCAAAGGTTTTAATATTTCTAGGGTTTGTGCACTTCTTTGGTAAAACCTTGAGAGATCGATTCTGCGAAGTGGATCTGAAGGATCGTCGCTAGAAATAGGTCTCTAATATCCTAAGGGAGGTGTGCTCGAAATTTGGTCAAGTTTCATTGGTTGAATCAAAAGTTGGATCAAATTTCGTTTTGGATTTGGGCTTGATTTTTCAGTACTGGACTGAACCGGTCTGACCGGTTTTACAACGGCGGTCCGACCGCCCGCTTTTTAGAGCGCTCAGTACTGCCGGGTCGAACCGATATCCAACGGTCCGACCGCTCGTTGACCGTCGGTCCGACCAGCGATATCAAATGGTCGACCGCTTTGTGCCCGATCGAGCGATCAGTTCAATTCTCCACATTTGTGTCGTGTGGTTGAGGGGTTATCGAAAAGACAAGGCTTCCATTTGGCGCTATCGATCTTCTTAGCTTTCATAGCTAAAGGAGTAAAGTTCGTGTTGAATTTGATTTAGGCGAGAAAGTTGAGAAAGCGCCTATTCACCCCCCTAGTCGCCTTTACGGTCCTACAAGTGGTATCAGAGCCGGTTTGCTCTTCTCATAGATCTTAACCGGTCTTTGGAGCCATGACGACTGACAAGTACTCAACCAAGCCACATATTTTGATGGAGTTGACTTTCATATTGGAAGGCTCGTATGCAAGCATATACGAGGCTCAAGGGCACGCTATTTGGCTTAAGGTGAAAAACCCTTATGTCGTGCCAGCCGATGACGATATGATCACTCCAGATGTGGAGGCAAACAACAAGGCTCGGAATTATTTGATCCAAGGCCTTAGTCGATCTGAGTTTGAGCGTGTTGCTCACTTGCGGTCTTCTCATGAGATCTGGCGGACTCTTTGTGACTATCACGAAGGGTCCACTGCGATCAAGGAAGTGAGACAGAACCAGCTGAAGAAAGCATACTCTAAGATCGAGCAAAGGCCTGGTGAATCTTTAGATGAGCTGTGGGGGAGATTTTCTAAAATTCTTCATGATCTCCGCGCTGTTGATCTTGTATTCACTGAGTCTGAAAGTGCACACCAACTTTTGGGTGCTTTGGATGTGAAGGTCTGGGGGATGAAGATCACGTCCATAAATGACAACACTGTCATGAGTGAGCTTACCATGGATAAGCTTTACTCTAGGTTGAAGACGCATGAGATTGATTTTATCTCGCGTCTCCCCATGACAGATTTGATGGCTTTAGTGGTCGACCAATCTAAGGGTAGATATTCTGATTCTTTTGATGTTAGCTCATCTGGTTTTTCTTTGTCTGCTTTGCATTCTTTGAGCGATGAGAAACTTGAGAGACTACCTGAAGATGATTTAGCCCTCCTATCCACAAAATTCACGAGAACGTACAACAATGTGAGGAGTAGGAGGAGAGGTAGACCTATCACTTGTTTCGAGTGTGGTGAGCCAAACCACATTCGCTCTAGATGCCCCAAGCTGAAGGGCAAGGAGGAGAAGGAGTCACAAAGGCATCCTCAAGCGAAGGATGCTAAGTCTAAGAAGACAAACTATCGCAAGTTTGTCAGCCGAGTCCTTGAAGCTCTAGAGGATGTAAGCATGAGCAATGTGGACTCGGAGGTGGAGGACGACAAGAGTGACTCCCGTGGCAAGAAGAAGGCTCGTGATTTCACGGGCATGTACTTCATGGCTAAGAACAGCCACGACAGCGACTCCTCCAACAGCGAGGATCCTTTTAGTGATCCTGATGAGGTATGCCCTTCACTTCCTGACATGAAAAGGGCTTTAGTGCTTGCAGAACAAAAACTGCATAAGCAAGTTAAATTGATTAAGAAACAGGATACTATGATCGATAATTTGAACCTAGAAGTTGTTAGGCTCAAATCCATTAATCCTGATGATTTCTGTGATTCATGCTCTAGCTTGCTTAATGAATTGTCAAGCTTAAATAATGCTCATTCCTCTGTTGAAAAACAATTGAAAAATGCTCTTGTCGAACTAGAATCTCTCAAGTCTAGTTCGGTTTGTATGGATGCCTTTCCGCTTGGTGTGACTACCTTGGATGCTATTCTTTTAACTTGCTCAAATTGTGCTTTGCTAGAATTAAAACTGGATAGCTCTGTGAAAGAATTGCAAAAATTTGATGCTAGTCACACTTGCTCTCATTGTAAGAACAATAGGATTAAAATGCAAGAGATGACCGAAATGGTCGTTTACTCTAGAGCTGCATCTTGTGAAAATTATCATAAGCTTACAATTGAGATTGAAGCTTTAAACAAGACTCTTGAAGAGAAAGCTAAAATTGAAAAATCAATGTCTCTTACTGCTTCCAAGAAAGTCATTGATTCTTCCTCTTGTATGTTGCATGCTGAAGTTGAAACTATTGTTGGTAAGATACAAGAGGCTTTTAGAGTCAAATTTAAGGAGCAGTTGAATATGATTGGAGAGTCCTATTGTGTGTCTTGTGAGGCTCTAAAAGTGGAAGTGGATCTTCTGAAGAGCAAACATGTTGAGGCAATCAATTCTAAAAAGTGCTCTAATAGTGGAGTTTTGGCAAAAGAGAATGATTACCTCAAAATGACTCTTGAGAAGTTTTCTAGTGGGAAAAAGAAACTCAACTTGATTCTAGACCAATCCAAGGTGAGTGCGAAAAACAGTGGCATAGGTTTTAAGTTCCTAGAGCTTTCCAAGAATCACCCACCAAAGATTGTTAGAGTTGTGAAAGGTGGTCTGTTTGAGCAAGAACCTCCTAAGACTTCAAAGGTTGCTTTTAAATTTGCAGGTTCTGCTCAAACTCCTTCTAGCAAGAAAGGTGCTTCTGTTTCACCAGTACGGACCCCTCAAAAGGTCAAGTACCATTGCACTTTCTGCAAGAAAGAGGGCCACACTGTTGAGTTTTGCTTCCGGAGAGCAAAGATTGAGAGGAAAGAGAGGATGAGCACTTTGAGATCCATTAGAGGAGTCTCTTCTTCTGCTATAGTCTCTAGAGCCAGGCAGCCTATTCAGTGTACCACATATAGGCCTAGGTTTGTAGAGAACTTTGTTGACTCTTTTGGTGGGTCCAGGCAGCAGTTTGGTTTAGGATATCGTGAGGAGAGACCACGCGTAGCACCTAGACAGGGGGAGTATCGGTCTTTTGGTAGATCGTTTTGGAGAGGTCCAGGTGGTGCTCGTGGGCATTCTTATGATTTTGTGCCTGATCATTTTTCTGTTGCTTCTTTTGCTATTCCCAGGCATCGTCCATCTCAGTACTGGACACCTAGATCTTTTATCTCAAATCCCAGTACTGAGGCATGGATGTTTTGAGGGAATTTGCTCTTTTTGCATTCATTGTATCATAATGCATTTTTTATTTCAAATATCTTGCATTGCATAATAAAACTTGTGGAGCTTTGATGATTATCCTTGTATGGCTTGATTTCATACTCTATACCTTGTCATATCAAGTGATAGTCGGCTAGACTTCTTTTATGGCTCTTCTTGTTTAACTTAGCTTTTGCCTTGCTAGCTTTATTTCTGTGAGCGAACTGAATCAAATCATGTCTTGTTGGATCTTGTGACTAGTTTTGCTCTAGTGATCCTCTTATGATTCTTGCCATGTCATATAGGTTGAATTGAGTCTTGAACTTATTTTGAGATGAAAATGAGCTTTTTATCTTCTTAAGTCAAGCAAATGAAAAATGAGATTTTCATGCGAAAAAACTGATCTCACCAATCCTTTCTCATGAGACGGCTTGCCATTGCACTAGGCATGAACTCAGGGGGAGTTTTGGATGACCTAGACCACTCTTTTAAGCTTATCGCTTGAGATGGTCGCGGCAAGGCTTGAGATCTAGCACAGTGAAAAAAAATCCTTTTTAGGAAAATGCTCAAAATGCTAAGTGCTTGAGTTTTGCTTCAAAAGTTTCTCTTAATGCTCAAAATGCCTCAGTTTTTGTTTTGAGTCTCTTTTTACTTATAGACATGGCTTGACTCATTTTTGGTTGCTTTTAGTGAAACTATGATATTGAGCAACCTTTCATGGTTTTAATTCTTTTAATCTCAGATTACTGCTATTTTGGTTTTAGCTTTGCAGTACATGTTTTGCCA
Organism: Hsuehochloa calcarea; assembly: GCA_036346395.1. Classification (NCBI taxonomy): domain Eukaryota; kingdom Viridiplantae; phylum Streptophyta; class Magnoliopsida; order Poales; family Poaceae; genus Hsuehochloa; species Hsuehochloa calcarea. The sequence goes on along the minus strand of CM070596.1, from coordinate 15,391,524 downwards.
TGATTGAATATAGCTTCTACACCTTATATGGCTTGGTATAATTCTTGTACTGTCTACTTCGATAATGGCCATGGCTCCTTTTATTAAATTTCAAAAATAAAGTCAGTTCTTCATGCTTTTTCTTTTCCCTTGCATCTTGATGAATTCATTGTCAAAGGGGGAGAAGGATTGAAGAAAATGCTGTTTTGGAGCTTTTGGTTTCATATAAAAGAACTTCATAAAATAAAAAAAATGAACCTTTTGAAAATTTGTGATCATAGTGAGTTGAGTCTCTGGGTTTTATTGCCTTTTTCTGATTTTAATTGCTATTGAAGAAGACTCACAATGATCAAAGGTCAAATAGAACTTTTTGTCTTTCATATGGACCTAAGTGAGATTTTTGGCTACTTCTGGAATTTGAATCCTTTTGTGCCTTCATTGCCTTATCTCACTTGCCTATACTATTCTGAAGCCAGCTTGGTCGGTTCCTAGGCTTTTTCTTGCTTATGGACCAAGTTGTGCCTTTATGCGAAAACGGCGATTTGTTTTACTTTATAATTCGAAAAACTACATTTTCTGGGAAATTGTCAATGTGTTCATCAAGGGGGAGATTGTGGATATCGTGAGGATATGTGCACGATCTCAGGATGATGAGTCAATTGGCAATGGCTTTGTTGGTTTGCAAAATCTCGCTTTGGGGTCGCGCGATCTGTCGGACCACGGCGGTCGACCGGTTGTGTGGGGCGGTCGACCGGCCGTGGAGAGGTCGGACGGCCGTGGTTGCGGTCGGACCGGCCGACCTAAAAGTGGTTTTAGGGGCGATCCAAAATAGGTTGTGTAGGCGGTGAGGGAGTCTCGGATGTGGTCGCATCATTTTTAGAGCTCGGTCAAAAGTTCTATTGAGTTGAAAATTCGAAGGTTTCGGATTTTCACGATGGAATTTTGGCTAAGTCTTTTCGGGCGGTCCGACCGCCGTTGTGGGATCGGTCCGACCTGCCTGGAATCGGTCGGACCGGCCTTGTGGGGCGGTCAGACCGCCGATGACTTGGAGGATAGCCAAGTTGGCATTGAGTTGATTTGAATGTGTTTATTGTATGAACTTCAATGCTTTATTGTTGCATATTGCATTGTGGAACTAACGTGGGTCAAGTTGTGAAGAACTTGTTCCCGGAAACGGTTTGTTTGTCTATTGCTGTGCAGGTGGCTTGCAGGTCAACGACGTCAACGGTGAGGTGGATCTGGACTACGCTTGGAGAGCTGAGGTCCAAAACGATCTTGGATGCCGGGTGAGGTCGTGTGACTCAAGCATGGTGCAGAATGGGCAAGATGGATCGAACGGGTAGTTCTGTACAGCTGGTTGGATCAGGCGGTGCGGAAGTCGGTGCGAGTCTCTGGGAGATTCCGATGGGATTCGGACAGGAGAGACTTGGCGACGTGATGAGAACCGCTGATCAACCCACACGTGGTGAAGTAGGCGATTGCTTCAATGGTTATGTGTGTGTGGGTCCCATGTGTGAGTGGGTCCCAAGAGTGAAACCCTAGGCCTCTAGTATAAATAGAAAGGGGAGATGTAAAACCCCTCAAAGCATTCATTTGAGCCCCTCTTGCTTTTTCTAGGGTTTGGAGAGGAGAGGAGAGGAGAGGTTAGGGTTTGGAGAAATAGTGTGCTCCTTGTGTGAGCTCTTGTCCTCCTTGTTGGAGTGGATTTGTAAGCATCTTGTGAGATCAATCAATCTTGTGATGCTTGCTTGAGAGATCATTTGTCTCCATTTGTGTTCTTCTCTCTTTTGGATGAATTTGGTGCTTCCTTGATTCAACTGTTTAAGCTTGGTTTCTTGACCCATTTTGTCTTGCTTTGATGTGTGGGAATACTCCTAGAATCATCTAGACCATCAACCCCCACAAGCAAGTCTTGAATCAAAGGTTTTAATATTTCTAGGGTTTGTGCACTTCTTTGGTAAAACCTTGAGAGATCGATTCTGCGAAGTGGATCTGAAGGATCGTCGCTAGAAATAGGTCTCTAATATCCTAAGGGAGGTGTGCTCGAAATTTGGTCAAGTTTCATTGGTTGAATCAAAAGTTGGATCAAATTTCGTTTTGGATTTGGGCTTAATTTTTCAGTACTGGACTGAACCGGTCTGACCAGTTTTACAACGGCGGTCCGACCGCCCGCTTTTCAGACCGCTCAGTACTGCCGGGTCGAACCGATATCCAACGGTTTGACCGCCAGTTAGTAGCCGGTCCGACCGCCAGTATCCAGCCGGTCTGACCGCCTGTGCCCAGTCCAGAACAGTGAGTTCAATTCTCCACATTTGTGTCGTGTGGTTGAGGGGGTTATCGAATTCAGCACAAGGCTTCCACTGTGTGCTTACTGATCTTCTTAGCTTTCATAGCTAAAGGAGTAAAGTTTGTGTTGAATTTGATTTAGGCGAGAAAGTTGAGAAAGCGCCTATTCACCCCCCTAGTCGCCTTTACGGTCCTATACTCTTCTAAAATTTTCACTGGCCGGGACTCGAAAGTAAGGTCTTGCTCAATGCTCAAAGGCTCCAAAGGAATAACATGTTCTGGATCTCTCAGGAATTTCCTCAACATCGAAACAAGAAACACGTTGTGAACTCCGCTCATGGTCTCAGGAAGATCCAAACGGTAAGCCAGTTTCCCAATTCGTGCCACAATTAGAAATGGCCCAACGTACCTTGGGCTAAGCTTCCCTTTGGTACCAAACCGCACTACGCCCTGGTAGGCGATACTCTCAACAGAACCTCGTCCCCCACTTCGAGTTCCAAATCTCGCCTTCTGACATTTGCATAGCTCTTCTGTCGGCTCTGAGCAGCCAACAGATTATTTCTGATCTCTGCTACTCTGACCACAGTCTGCTGAACCCAATCAGGACCCAAAACTGCTCGCTCTCTAACTGCATCCCAACACAACGGGGACCTGCACTTCCGCCCATAGAGAACCTCAAACGGGGCAGCTTGAATACTCACGTGATAGCTGTTGTTGTAAGCGAACTCTGCTAAAGCCAATTGATCTTCCCAACCTCCCTTCCAAGACATCACACAACACCTGAGCATATCCTCAAGAGTCTGTATGGTGTGCTCGGACTGACCATCCGTCTGGGGGTGAAATGCGGTGCTAAGATGAAACTGTGTGCCCAGGGCACTCTGCAAACTCTCCCAGAACTTGGAGACAAATTTGGCATCACGATCAGAGACAATAGTTTTAGGAACTCCGTGCAGTTGCACTATCTCTCGCACATACAGGGGAGCCAAATCACTTGCTGAATTGGTTGTACGAATAGGAATGAAGTGAGCAGACTTACTAAACCGGTCCACTATGACCCATATAGCATCCTTCCCTCGCTGCGTGCGAGGTAAACCAACTACGAAATCCATGGATATGTCGTCCCACGGCCATACTGGAACCTTCAAAGGTTGCAACAACCTTGCTGGTCGCTTATGCTCAGCCTTGACCCGCTGGCAAACCCCACAAGATGCTACATATTGAGCGATATCAACTTTCATTCTCTTCCACCAGAAACTCTTCTTCAAATCCTTGTACATCTTGGTCTCACCCAGATGAACGGTATACGGAGTACTATCATAGACGGTTCTTGTTCAGAACCGTTTGTGAAAATAGACTATCACAGATGGTTCGTGAATAGATCCGTCTGTGATAGCCTTTTTCACAGATGGTTCAAAAACCGTTCAGACGGTTCAAAAAGCATCTGTGATGATGATTTAGAACCGTATGTGATGAGGTTTTGTGTAGTAGTGGATGTTCAAAATTGTAGATGAGCATATATACACACACACACACATTTTGATTAGGATAGTTATTGAATAATTTAAGTAATTAGCTTAAGGATAATTAAATGGTTGATTAAGATGAAATAGTGTAAACATATAGGTAATTAGAGGTCAGCTGATAGTTAACATTAAACTGTTGTCCAACTAAATTGCAAAGACATGTTCACTTAGGAATTATTTTCAGTTAGTTCATTTAGGTCAACACTAAAATGGTAATAGCTTAAGAAAATAAGTTATTTAATGTGTCTTTAGCATAAGGATTTAAAGGGTTTTACTGATCCTAGAACCCATTCAGTTAGTTGGATGATTAGTTATGATAGCCAGTCAATGGGAAATATAGTGAGAAGTGACATTTACTTAAGAAGTGAATTAAGGATTAGTGATTGTTATTGGACCCTATCCGATTAGATACTCAGCTATGGCAATGAGTAGAATAAGTTAGCTATTGGGTGTTTCTAATTAGCAGCCCATGTGGTGATGTAGTTAAAAATTAACCGAGTAGAGTAACCTTGATTAGAATCCAGTTAACACTAAAATCAGGATTTAGGTCAGTTAAATGGAACATTGATGAGTTAGATAATTAGTAGCAGCATGATTAAATTAGTTAGTTAGTGATTAAATCTTGGGTGGTTGGTTTGGGTAATTAGGAACTATATATACAGAATTGACTCAATGACAGATGCCCCCACAGTGACTAATTAAGTAATTAGCCAAAACAATTAGAATGATAGTTATGTTTAGACATATACATACGCACACGATCAAATAGTCAGTAGACCCTAGGTCATCATCATGAAATAAGAAGCTATGTCATAGGAACATTGCAGCCATGATTGACCTCCACTTAATAGTATGGCATAAGATCAAATAGTATGTTAGTTCATATTAAAATGCAAGTTCACTAGATCTACCATGAAAAGTTGGTAAGTAAAATTATTAGGAAGTAAAGTCTAAAATAATCATTAGAGCAGCCAAGTGCGCATGAGCAGCGGTGATATGCCCCCAAATGGGTGATAGTAATCTAACCATCAATCGACATCGTTTAGACTCCAGTTGTCATCACTTCAAACCTTTGCTTGCGAGCTTGTGAGCTCTTGACGTACTTACGCTGTCCCTGATAATGCTATATAGTAGCACCACTCATAGCCTTAAACCCTTCTTGAACAATAAGATGGAAGACATGCGCGGCACAAACCTTGAAATAGTTTACCTTTGCAAGTTAGAAAATTTGTCACAACAAGATTCCCTTGCAAAGAACTCACAATAGAGTCATTTACTGATGCATTGTCTAACGTAATACTGGAGCTTATCTTCTACTTGCCGATCTTGGATGCCCTTCAATATTGCATTAAATATAGTTCTACCATCATGTGGTGTCTCTACGAGAGTAAACCTTATGATCCTTTTTTTGCATCTTCCATCTATTATCGATAAAATGACATGTGATGCACAAATAGCCCAATTTTTTATCAGATGTCCATATATCTGCTGTGAGAGACATCCTAGAAGTTGAGGCCATCAAAACCTCTCGTAGAGCTAACCTTTGTTGCTCATACGCACTAATGCAATCACCCTTAATAGTAGTTCTAGAAACAAGTCTAAATAATGGATTTAGACTAACCACGAAGCTCTTGAATCTAGGGTACTCAACTATGCTAAAGGGCAACTCATGTTGGACGATCAACTTCATAAGTTCTTGCCGAGAGACTTCTTGGTCAAATTTCCAATCTATCAGAGCAGCAACATGAGGAGACAAATTAGAAGAGTTCATCTGATCTACCATCTGATGTAATCTAGATCTTTCCTCAGAACTTTTCAAATGCCTACGACAATTACTTGTGACAACATCATGTGTAGCCTTAAACAATCTATTGCAGTGAATGCATTGAGCTTCTACAAGTTTCGTACCAACATATATAGGCTCAAAATCACTCCAGATATCTGATTTAAGTTTGTGTCTTCTAGTTCTACCCAATGATCCTAAATCATTAGCATGGAAACATGTATTACGACAAGATCAAGTATAATGTTAATGGGACAATATGAAAGTATAAACTACTGATCAATTATAATTTCCGACATTTATTTTCTAAACATATATGAAAAGCTAGTAGCAGCAGATAGGAAAACTTACCATGCCCAAGATCACTTCTTGTTTCCTAAAGAGCCAGAGACAATGTAGATGGGGACCTTGCCCATGGCACAGATGGGGACCTTGCCTGTGAAGCAGATGGGGACAACAACCTTAGAGACATCATGAGCCTTATACATGGAGACCTCATTATTGTCACTACCGGTGAACTTAACCACTTCGCGGCTGGGGGCTTTTGCCACTTTGTCATAGGGGCTTTCCGTTTCACCACCAACAAGCTGCTCCAAGAAACTCCCACTTCTTGGCCAGCTCCTAGCCCTCCCTCTTGAGCCTCCATAGACAACACATGCAGTGGCACAAAACCTCAGTCATGACAAGTAAGCAAAAATTGTCTCAAGACTACTACTAAATAGGACAAGCAACAACATCATAAACTACTTGGCAGAACATGAATGCTACGATTAACAAAATGAAAAGTTAATTCACTCTGAATCATATCAGTGAAAAGTTAAATATACCCGTTTAATGAAAAAATGAATTACACTAGATTTAGCCACAATACAAATACTAATCTCTTAATTAGAAGGAAGGAAACACCACAGAATCCCAAGTAATTAAGATCAAAGATGAGCTCTCAGGAGTTAGGCTTCTGTTAGCATCACTAGCAACTGGCTCATGATATCTTGGCATTGCCAGCTAGAAAACCAGTAGCTAGTGACGCTGGCTTGCATACACATCATGCATATAGGTGGAGGAAAACAATAATGAGAGAGAGAGAGAGAGAGAGAGAGAGGTAAGGCCTAAAATTCTGAAAGGATTTCATGCAAAAAAGCAAAAAATCAGACACTCTTATGTGAGGCTGCTCCTGATATGATCTGCAGCCACATTTAGAAAGCCTAGCTGAAAATCTTGGAGACAAAAACACATCAGCTACATTGATCGTCATGAGAAAGAAACAATGCACAAATCAAACACGAACCCACACAAACAAATCGATTACTACTACTAGTTTAATTAGTATTATTATAAGAAAATACCAAATTACTTAATATCAACCAGTGTTAATGCATGATGCAGTGCCAGTGCAGCACATGCTGCAAACCGGCAAATACAACCATCAATTCGTCAATACAAGACTCCAACTAATGTTCAGATCTCGCAGGGAGATTAGCCGACAACAGTAGTGGCAATGTTCAATGGGACTTCAATAGTAGTGGATGGGTAAATCAATAGACATTGAAGTACAATAGCACAACGATACAGTTCATCAAAAGATAACTCTCAAAAATACAAATATGATTCCCGGCAGATTGCTCATCTGCATTTCAAGTATAATCTGGCTACTGCAAATGGTCGCCAACAGGTCAAACTCGCAACTAAACTAACCCGTTAACTCATGAAGTACAACTTATAATGAATCAAAACACCCCGTTTCTGGAACAAAACTATAATAGTGGTGCTATCCTCCCTACTCCATACTAGCTCAAAAGCATTTCTCGATAACACTGACATGAAAAAACAAACTCAAGGTGTACTGATAAATATGCACATAACCACTGCAAAATAGGAGCTACTGGTAGATTTCAGAAATTTCAAGGATGTCTTTTCTTCCTCCCTTTCTCAAAACATCAAAACCTGCTATCAAGACTCAAATGTCAGATTCAAGAACTCGCCCGTAGAAGCTAACACACACATAGGACTTTGGAACCGTCTGTGATAACATAATCACAGACGATTATCTTGGAATCGTCCGTAATATGGACCTATCACAGACGGTTCTTGTTCAGAACCGTCTGTGGTATCCCTTTATTTAAGAGGGAATCGATAGGATTTGTGCACCCTTACTTGTCACTCTGCCTTACTCTAGCCCCTTCACCTCCCCAGCGCCTTAGCCCGCTCGTTCGCCTCCGACCTGCTCCCCAACGCCCAAAGCCTCCTCCCCGACGCCGATCTTCTGCCTGACCGACTATGAGTTGGCGACCCCCTCTCTCCCCGACCCAGACGCCCCTGCTACTCCCTGCCTCCCCGACGCCCCTTCTCCCCGACCTTGACTCCGCTGGGCCTCGACGCCACTCGACCTCCTCCTCCCCCTTCCTCCCCTGAAGCCACCTCCCAAGGTACGTCTCCGCCATCCGAAGCCACCTCCCAGGTACGTCTCCGCTCCTTGCGCCGGTAAACCCTATCTGGACTGATTTATCACACAACACATGCTTATTCCTATTCAAACACATATACCGGTAAACCTATTTCTTGCATTACTTAGTAGCTAGCTCTGGTAGCCCTGATCTATGTCTAAAAAACAGATGCCTATTCTTTGCTTCGCGCTACTACTTTATCTCGTGCTTGTATACTTGCTTATGAGCTCTATTATATCTATCACACATCTATTCTTTCTTATACCTGGATATCTGTGAATAAACCCTTATAAACACCTATCCAAACATGCTCCTCCCTATACTATGGCTAACTCTGCTATTCTTGGCTGACCTCTAAGGCCACAAGTGATTCGACGAAACTATGTCCTTTGTAGCTTTTTGTGCAATGTCATATATTTTCTTTATTACGTATCCTATATTTAAGTTCAATGGGTAACTCCTATTTGTTAATGTAATTAATGTGTTTATAAGGCAATTTTAGTTAATTAGTTGGGCAACTTCTATCTTTCTGTACAAAATATCAACTTGCAATCCATGAAATTTTTAGTTCATTGCGTATGTAACTTATATAGATAGCAAGTAAGCGAGATGGCAGAGGCACCGTCTTCGCCGTCGTCATCGACGTCGCTAAATGCGTCTGGATCTCTGATCAAAGTAATACGTAAGCGAGATGGCAGAGGAATATTGAAATTGCCCACGGGCCGAATGACTATCACAGAGGTCAGTGACGTTGGTATCCCTCTGAGTCCCAAGAAAGCAGCGACGAGATTCTGGACCATCTGCGGGGTACATGGAAGGGAACGGGTCCCCATCACTACACCAAACTGGAAGTCTCTGATGGATGTAGAGAGAGGCCAGCTGTGGACTAAAATTTCAGGCTTGTTCATTATCCCAGAAGCAGACCAGGCACACATGCAACGGTAGGCGTTGCCCGTGATGGGACACGTGTGGAGGATCTTCAAGAGCACGCTTGTCACGAAGTACGTGAACACAGGTCGGATGCCCTTCATGAAGTATCAATTCTTGTCGCGGGATATATGGGACGCCTTTGTGCGGATAAAGACGACGACCGAATTTTAGGAGCAAAGTGCGGTGCACAAAGCTCTTTGGGCACAAAACACTCACCCCACAAACTCGGCACCGCTGGGTATGTGGGTAAAACTACGAAATGGGCGGCGGAGGACGAGAACGCTACCAGACCATTTTCTGAGATCTCAATCGAGCGTGCTAGAGTCTGATTAAGAGCGAGGGCATCAGCCACGTCTTTGGGCGGTATCTCTTTCACAAACCCGGTAGACGAGGCAGTGTCCCAACATCTGGCAAATATGTCAAACTACGTAGTTGTTAACAAATCCATAAGTTCATAGTGTCTATAGTAACATGATGACCTCTTGCAGGAAATATTGACTTCCGCATGTTCCCAAGGTTCCTTCGAAATAGATAGGGAGATGGATCTACTATCTACGGCCCTAGAAAAAAAGGAGCACCTGGGTCGCACACGAGGTGTTGAGGTTTATGTACCTTGGAGGGATGGATTCTGACACGACTCTGACATGTATAGGAGTAGAAAGAGATCCAAGGACGAGCACGGCACCCAGTTGGAACATGTGCTTACTGCAAAATTTCAATGATTGATAACAAGATTGCCGGATCAAATAAATCAACTCCTCAACTAGTCGCAAGCCACCCCCGTTTATTTGGGAGCTAGTCCTTGTCAACATCGGAGTCGCGTTGCGTCCACACAAAATTCTAGACATGACGACGACCAATTACCTATCGACGACATCAAGGTAAATACATCTCTGGAATGCTCCGTCGATGGAAAGAACCGGTGGGTTTCCTAGACCCACACATGATCTCTGAACAAACCATCAACCAAGACACATCCTATGTCGTGAAATACATAACGACGGGATTGCTTGCTCAGGACGACAAGGACTACATAATGGTGCCCTACAACCAGAAGTAAGTGCTTCACTACTTGCTATACAAATTTCATTTGTACTTTATACGCAACACGAATTTAGGTTTATGACTATAGCGACATTCATGAGTAGGTACAACTGGATCCTTTTAGTCATTATACCAAAGAGGAATAAGGTAATATACTTTGATTCCCTACTCAACAAAAACTACGACTTCACATTTGTGAAAGGAATAATCGACAGGTATGTTCATTTCCTCCATATATAACTCTATTATAGTCTTCCTTCTTTTCAAATGGCTAAGGATAACTTTTTGGAATCATGCAGGTCGTTCATCACCTATGTTGCCGAGGGAGGGCCATACAATGGATCGAGTGCCACACTGCAACACAGGATGCGATTTCTGGTACACGCTACAACACAATAATCCTATATCGTACTTCGTAATAATGCGTCTCGAACTGACTCTACCTATATATGTAATTCTATTTTTGCAGTGCTGCCAGCAAAAACAAGATCACCTATGTGCATTCTACGTTTGCCATCATATGCGGCAAATGATGAGTACTAATATGAAGGATCCCGAGGTTTGTCAATCTTGCAATAATTATTTCCTAATTATAAATTTATATATATATGCTTACTACTTTACTCCCGCTAGCGACAGGGGTTGAACATAGATTTAGATGCACTCGTTATGAAAGAGGTCTCCAAGGTTCGAGGGGCGCTCTGCGCCTTCATCAAGACGGAGATCGTTAATGCCGACGGAGAGTTTTACTCTGTCGACACCGCTGAACGACCTTGGAACTATTGATTAAATTGTAATTGATCACTTTGAGTAGTTGTAATTTAATTTTAAATCTAGCGACAATACTTGAAAATAATATTTTGTAATTGATTTTGAGTTTTAAATGATCACTTTGAGTTGTCAACAATTGATTCATCTGTGATGTATCTATTTTATGCTTGCTAGTTTTCAGAGGGTGTGGCTAGCAATTACTGAGGCTAGCCGAAAATCAAAAAAATAATAATTAGGTATAAAGTACTATCACATACGATTTTTGGTTGGAACCGTCTAGGAACGGTACTATCAAAGATAGTTTCAACAAAAACCGTATGTGAAGGGCCACTATCACAGATGGTTTTAGCCAAGAACCGTCTGTGATACGTAGTATATCACAGACGGTTCTATTTACTAACCGATTTACTAATCGTTTGTGATATCCTACATATCACACACGGTTAGTAAATAGAACTATCCATGATATACTACGTGTCACAGATGGTTTCCACCAAGAACCGTATATGATACGTAGTATATCATAGACAGTTCTATTTATAAACCATCTGTGATAGTGACCCTTCACAGATAGTTCTTGGTTGAAACCGTCTATGATAATGGCCCTTCACAGACGGTTTCAACTAAAAACCGTCTGTGTTGAGACTTATCATAGACGGTTTTTGAACCGTCTGTGATAACCAACTATTATCACAGACATAAAATTTCAGACGATTTAAAAACCATATGTAATGATGGTTCCGAACCGTCTGTGATGTACTTTTGTGTAGTAGTGATATCAACCAAGAATAGGCCAGAATAGCCATGAAACGCACCTAGATTGTTGCACCGAAGAGGGGCGATGTGGAGCAGATGGTTGCACTGAAGGTGAGGGCGAGGGTGTAGGAGATGGCTGCGCCGAAGATGGGGGCGAAGGCGGAGGAGATGGCTGTGCCGAAGAAGGGGGCGATGGTGGAGGAGGTGGCCGCCCCAAAGATGGGGGCGAAGGCAGAGGAGGCGGCCGCCCCGATGATGGACCGATGCGGTGAAGGCGGAGGAGGAGGCCGCCCCAACGATGCACCGATGGGGCGAAGGTGGAGGAGGCAGCCTCCCCGACGATGGATCGAGCCCTCGACTTGGCGAGGGACAAGGACTGCAGATGGCTAGGGTTTAGCCGTTAAGCAGTTCAGGGCATGAAGGAGCGAGTTAGTGCAGCGCGGACGACCCAACAGGCAATTTGGGACAGGCGGAATTTGCTCTGCTATCGGCTGGAGGGCCGATTTTAGTGGGCTGATTTTGCGAGGTGGGCTAGCGTCTTAGCGAAATGGCCCGCCTCACTTGCACCTCTAGTTGATGGCACCTGTATGATGTCCCTGCATGTCAGCAAGTCTTCTTGTATCCAGTGGGATCATGCACTCCATACACCTGCATGTACTGATGTACATACTTGTCGTTTTGGTTGTTCGATGCAATATTTTTCATTAAACGCCTTAGGAATTGCTTATCTATATTCGTGTAAGAGATATAGGAGTATATAATCAATAGGGCCAACCTATGACATACAAAAACTAATTAAAACATTAACTCTTTCCTTGTTATACGTGTAAAGAAACACAATCAAATTGTACAGAGGAAGCACACCTCTAGCAACAATGATGAATAAATTAATGTATCATGGTTATTGTCTTTCTTTTCTCTAGAAAATGCAGGGGAGCTGCATATATTGATCCACTAAAAGAGAAGAAAACTCATAACATTTTCTTCTGCAAAATTAATGCCATACACCTCACATCCCAACAGAGGCAGAGCCTCCTCGGTGCATCGACAATCTATCTATCTATCTATCTATCTATCTATCTATCTATCTATACTAATTGGAGGCTCTCCTAGAAGCTCCCATATTAATCCTAGGATGTAAAAAAGTCAAAATTCCCACATTAATCAGAGAATACAAAAAAGGCTAGAATTCCCACATTAATTAGAGAAAAGGGGAAAATCCTAACCATCCAATTTGAAGGCATATATGTTCACCAAATAACTGTGTAGGATGCTGATACTTACTAAATAATCTATATCTATCTATCTATATCTATACTAATTGGAGGCTCTCTTAGAAGCTCCCATATTAATCCTACGAGGTAAAAAGGTAGAAATTCCGACATTAATCAGAGAAAAAGAAAAAAAGGCTAGAGGATATAAAAAGGTAGAAATCCCCACATTAATCGAAGAAAAATAAAAGGGCTAGAAATTCCCACATTAATTAGAGAAAACGGGAAAAATCCTAACCATCCAATTTATAAAAAGGTAGAAATTCCCATATTAATTAGAGAAAAAGAAAAAGGCTAGAAATTCCCACATTAATCAGAGAAAAAGGGGAAAATCATAACCATCCAATTTGAACGTATATAGCTTCACCAAATAACCGTGTAGGATGCTCATACTTACTAAATAATAACATCCGAACACGTGAAAAATTAATATAGCCAGATTTCTACATGAGATCTTAAGGTTAATGTTAAATCTATAGCATTATAATATGGACTCACCAAAAATCGAAGGCGAAAAAATATATATTTGTCACTTTATATAAAAATAAAATTTTAAATTGTATAAATTAAAAAAAAAAAGAATTTTGAGAGATAATTTCAAACCAAAAAATATGTCAAATTCATATTAGTTAGGAGCTAAAAGTTACAAAATTCTTAGCCCTGAAAATAATATTTAAAAAGTGTCATGTCTGTGCGGATGCACAGATTAATGACTAGTATCTATACTAATTGGAGGCTCTCCTAGAAGCCCGTATATTAATCATAGGAGGTAAAAAGGTGAAAATTCCCACATTAATCGGAGAAAAATATATATAAAAAGGCTAGAAATTCTCACATTAATCAGAGAAAAAGGGAAAATCACTACACCATTGCATATTATTAAGGGCAATGCAACTGCCGAGAAAAACTGCGTTGCAAGGCAATTTATGTGCCGGGAATGTGTATTCCCGGCAGTTAAGTGCCATAAATAAGTTGGTTTTCCCCGGCAGTTAGAGTTTTCCCGGTAGTTAGATGTTTCCCGGCAGTTAGAGTTTCCCCGGCAATTATATGTATTGCCGGCAGTTACCAGGCCCTCGATTCTCTGTATTCCCAGCAGTTAAGTGTCCTAAATAAGTTGGTTTTCCCGGTAGTTATATGTATGGCCGGCTGTTAACGTGCCCTCGATTCTCGGTTTCCCCGGAAGTTAAGTGCCCTAAATAAGTTGGTTTTCCCGGCTGTTATATGTTTTGCCGGCAGTTAAGTGCCCTAAATTAGATGTATTGCTGCCACTTATCTACCCTTAATTGTCTATTGTCCCCGATAGATTAGATACCTATATACATGTAAAATACCAATATAATTTAATCACGCCGCCAAGACGTTTTCTCAGTAGTTTGCACCATTCAACCATAATTTAGAAAACATACAATTTTCTCAATCATACCACTTAGAAAATTTCATATCAACAATCAAATACAACTGCAACACATAGATGAATTTTAGATGATGCAAAATAAATAAACCTGAAATATGATATTTCTGATAAGCATAACAGTACATGTGCAGTACACCATACACACGCAATTTCAGAACTCTAAGCATTTTTAATATAGCCACGATCTCCTTGGCATATACAAAACACCTAGAAAAAAAGTCGACAATACTAGTCTATCCTTGGCATATGTAACTTCTTGAGCCCCTTATACCATAATACTAGTATATCATTGGTATTTACAAAACCTCAACGCAGAAGAAGTCGACATTGAAATCATCATTACTATCACCATTTGCAAAATAAGGATGATCACTCCATCAGCAAACAATAACTTCAACAGCCCTTATGTTTTGTACTTGAAAAGAAATTCGATTAGAGCTTGCAGAAACTTTATCACCATTTAGTAGTAACTCTACCACATGCAACCTAAACCATTCATGGAACTTCTCATGATGAATACGAATGATTTCTCTTCTATTTTTGTGACCAAGTGAGGACAGGTAGTCCACATGTTTTCTGCAATGGTTAACCTTTAATTTTCAGTCTGTGAATTGACAAAAAAACCTATAGTAATAAAACATTTAGCATAACTTACCTTAGGTACGGCTCTATATGGTCATAATTAAATAAGATATATCTATGTGCTTGGAGCCATGTTTTGTAATCTAAGGTCACAATGCACTTGCCAGCCAAATCACGACCCAAGTTGCGAACGAATGGCATGGTGCTAGATCACATTTTGCTGTGCAGAACATGATGACGTCTCTCCATGAAAAATCACATATTGTACCCTTTTGAAAACCCATGATATATTAAATGCACATGGACAACGCTAGCTTCTTTCCAGCAACTATTCACACATTTCCTACAAGGGTATAATATTGTGTTTGCTTTTGACAATTGGGCAAAAGCATATTTTACAAATTCTTCGACCCCTTGTACATATTCAGACGTGTGCCTACAATTAATTACTTGTCGTAAGAATGGACGTGAGACAATGCTAGAAAATAAATTTATATTGTAAGCTTATGTTGTACCTAGGAAGATCCATCCATCTCTTATCCATAGCTGCTATGTATATCAAATTTCAAAAGTTACCTAAATTTCACAAACTATAAGAATAGTCAGTCAGTAAATACGTAGGAATGAACAAGTGTATGTTCAATGGGACAGCAAAATTTTTTAATTTTGTGTGCAAGTTCTAGTTTTTTATGACTTGTGATTTGTGAAGCTTGCAAGCTTAGAAGCTGAACAAGGACAACCATACATACATATGACAGATTCTCAGAACAACAATTCATTTACACAATGACATGTCTAAATGTATCAGTGACAAATTAAAGAAAATTTGAAATTGACAGCACCAATTAATTGCATATAGCAACAACAAACTACGAGTTCGATTTGAATGCTATGAAATTAATTTTTAAACATACTGCAGAAAGTGGCTGCCTTGTATTTGTGTCCCAGATGCGCAAGTAGATGTCCAATCCTACAAAGATAAAAATGGTGCCCTCAGTTCATGCAAGAGAAGTAATGAATAACTAGGAAAGGTGTGCAACGAGAGTTAAGTAAACGCTAAACGTATAAACTACATCCAAAATAAATGTAACTGAAATAAAATTAAAAGTATGCAGCCTCACCACAAGATGCTATCAAAGGTAGCTCTGGATGTCTAACTATCGATCTGATACTTCCAATGCATTTACCAACATATAATGGGTTCCTACCCAGTCCAGCAGACTCGGCTCAGTTCATCTGGCCCAATTCCAAGGTTAACAATAATAAAATCTTATGATACACATCAATTAGACAAATGTTTTGAATTCAATTGCCACGTAGGCATTAAATTCACTGTCCATTATTGCATCTGCTAAGTTATTATACAACTAAAATTACTTTGCAACATGCCAGAATGATGGTAGCAGTTTGAATAATGCGAACGATTCAGTACATTTGGTGGTACTCATGATCCCGGTGTGTATAACACAATGGAGAAGCAAGCATTAGTGTGACATTGTGATGTGCCATTTCTATATTTCTCACAATCATACTATGAGTTAAAAATTGAAATAAGAGCAATAATATATTTGGGTTCAGTACAGTAGACTCTTTGGGCTCAAATAAAAATGCAACAACTAAAGCAAACATCGGAGCTCGAGAGTGACATTAGTAGTAGGGACTCATTGTCACAATTAGCACTACATAATGCAAGTGTAGCCTATTAAATATTAAGTTAATCACCAAGTAAAAGTGGATTTGGCAAAGAAAACAAAACCAACATTACATTTGTAAAGCTAGAAGAAGCGATATGTGCTCTGAATAAAATGGATCACAAAAGCATCGATTGGCAAAAAGAAAATCTTGCAATCAGAAATGAGCCAACCTTAATCATAAAGACTGAAACTCACAATCATTTAATAACATAAATCACATCTTTTAAACTGGTCATGGAAACTAAAAAAACAATGTGTAAATATGTTGTCACATATATGATTTCTTAGTTTTCCTCTATAATCAGGGATCAAATATTCTCAAGATATGGTAGAGTGTGTACTATGAAGACATATATAGTCACATCCATTAAACATACCCCTGAAAATGTCTTTTTTCTTACGTCAAACAAATAACCAATCTATGAAGCACGGAAATACAACTTATTTAGAGCAATCATATAAACACAGCATTTGTACACGATTAACACAGTGTGCAGATCTATATTGGCTCACTTTGATATGGCTGTGGGTTACTGTCAAAATCGTCTGTACCAATCAGACGATAATAACAAATCATAGAGTGCTATGCAGTATATGAGCAAGTAAGATATTGGTTTGAAGATATCATTGTCTTGTGTGATTTCATGATACAGAGCACATAATTTGCCTCTTACCGAATTCTTTCCCAGCAGATTATTGCCCTTAATACTATGTCATGGTGTAGTGAATCCTAACCATCCAATTTATCATGTGGTACAACCTGCGGTTTGGATTTTTTATCCCACATGCAAACATGCTGATTGACCTACATTGCATTTACTAATTAGAGTTGGACTCTGATATTCCAATATCCAAACGTACATGGCATTTTCATTTTGAATGCATATAGCTTTGCCAAATAACCGTGTAGGATGCGGATACTTACTAAACTATATCTATACTAATTGGAGGCTCTCCTAAAAGCCCCCATATTAATCCTAGGAGGTAAAAAGGTGAAAATTCCCACATTAATTGGAGAAAAATAAAAAAGCTAGAAATTCCCACATTAATCAGAGAAAAAGGGAAAATCCTAACTATCCAATTTATCATGTGGTACAACTTGCGGCTTGGATTTATTTTTTTTAGCCCATGTGCAGGCATGATGATTGACCTACATTGCATTTACTAATTAGAGTTGGACTCTGATTGTAATACCCGGGAAATTGAATCGGTAAATCACAGATTTAGCCGAGAGGAGAAAAGGGAATAAGAGGAATAGTAAAACATGAAACGACAGGGGGTCATTTGATATTTTTTCGCCAACCTGGGCCTGGCCCGCGGCCCAGGAGAGGCCTCCTTGTGGCCGGCCAAGAGGGGGGGTGCCCACCCCCCAAAACCCTAGTACCCCACCCCTTCCCCCCCTTTTCCCCCTTTCCTCCCCCTAGCAGCCGCCGGCTCTCCCCACCCTCCCCCTGCGCTATAGTGGTTTGTCAGATTTGGGTAAGTTACGTACATTTTATGATCTGTCCACATTTTACAAAGTTGTAGCCCTTGATCTTAGCTTTCTTTTGGCACCAAGATCATCTGATTTGGAGTTATGGTTTACGAGATATGTCCGTTTTTGTGCGACTGTACAGGAAGGCTGACGAGATTTGGCAGTCTGCATGTTTAGTCAGATTGTGTTTTTTTGAGCCCGAATCTGAAGAGCAACCCCAAACGAAAGTTGTAGCCATTCCAGTAAGCTTTCAGGATTGATAAAGAACATATTTGTTAGAGGTGGGAATCAAAAGTTATTGAATTTTTACCATCGCTGTTGTCTGATTGTCAGACTGAGAGAACAGCAAACTTCATCAGAACATTAGAATTATTAGAAAGCTGAATCAGGAGTCTTACCCAACTAGGTTATTGTATCCTGTTTAATAATCTTTCCAAATTGATAAATATCATCTCAATTGGATCTGTAGAGTGAAAGTTATGCCATGATGTTTACTGCTGTGCTGTATTCTGGACAGATGTCTGTCAATGGTTTTCAACGGTTGTTTAGACCACTAGTTTGGCCGAATCAAAGAACCCTACCTACTAGAGTTTTGTAGCCTGTTACGTTAAGAATATTTGAACACTGGTTTCAAGTCATTCGGAGTTACAGATATTTAATTACTATTTTTCTCGTACTGCTGTCCTGGGAAGCATTATGCTAGACTACCGGGAAATTTGGTTAGAACCTCTCTTTGAGTCATAGGTCTTGAGGAGTTGGATTAAGGGGTGTAAATGGAGTCCAGCATTCATCGTATTTATTGTTACCGCTATGCTTATGTAGGAGGCGGAGTTCCAGAGTAGAGACACCAATTTTGCTTCCTTGTGTGCCGTAGCGGGAAAGAAAGAAACAGGCAAGTGCACCTATAATGTGGTTGTTATGTGACTGTTCTATATGATGAATCATGGTAACATATGCTTGTTTCGATGTACTGATTTATGGTGATATGTATTTGTTCATGATGGCTAGATTATTAAAATTCGATTACTATCATTTTATTGTTCATCATGTGCACTCATGAATGCAAGTTGTGGACATGCGACACCCACGGGAGTGGGTGGTGATTGTAAGTGTAACACCCTGACTATAAGGAAGTCAAGATGTCACCTACAACCACTACTCTTTAGAAGAATAACATCAAATCACATGACCAGGTTAATCAAGTAGAAAGATTATACGGAAACAAGAATTCATCATCAGGTTTAATCAATGGAATAGAAATAAACAATTCTGAGAGATAAGGTAGTTATGACCAAACTGGCTTATTACAATTCAACACAAGTCATAATTAACGACAGTAAAAGTCCTCAAAATGTTTGGTTTATGGTAGTGAGTGCATCGTGATGAGCTACCCTCCACAAGATCATTCTTCCTTGTCATTTACCTAAATAAAACAACAAAGCAAGAATGAGCCAAAGACTCAGCAAGTAACTGTATGTAACAATCAAACATTCCATGAGCAATATATCACAATCATCATTTGAACATTTACTTGAAACGAATTTATGAATGGATGAAGTGGAATGATGCATTGAAGGAATTGGACATATTGCAGCATATACCGGTATAGCGAGTGAAACACCCGTCGGTGTTCACTTAAAGTAATCGTATGAAGAGCGTTTCATCGACCGTCAACGTGGCCCACATTGGAATGGTGGACTCACGTAACATGGCCCACATTGGAATGGTGGACTCATGTACCCATTCGGAATTGATGGGATTTTCAAGTGCCCATCTTTGGAATTGATGGGTCTTACAAATGTAATTTATGCATGTCATGATGTGATCCCATGGCAATATTGAATAGTACTCATAATTGAAAAGAAACACATGGCATTCATCTACAAGTACGAACAAATATAATCATTCACTCACACATCACATTTTTGCATCAAACATAGTATACAAGGTACTTGCAGTATATCAACATCATGAACAAGGCACAAAACATTCATGTAAACAACATATCATTATGCATACAGTACTTGCCTTTTGCGTAGTGACTCGTTAGCAGGCAACGGAGGTGTTCCCACACGGGATGTCTCACCGCCTACACAAGCATGTTCCCAAAATAAGAACAATGATATAACACTGCTACCGATGTTCTACAATACCCCTGACTATTCAATATACCGCATAGACCCAAATTGAAAAATAAACTATTCGCGATTTCAGCCCTTATG
This sequence comes from Hsuehochloa calcarea, assembly GCA_036346395.1. Classification (NCBI taxonomy): domain Eukaryota; kingdom Viridiplantae; phylum Streptophyta; class Magnoliopsida; order Poales; family Poaceae; genus Hsuehochloa; species Hsuehochloa calcarea. The sequence continues at coordinate 15,371,351 of CM070596.1, read as the reverse complement.
AGCAGCGATGCGAGAAAAAACATATTTAATTATCTGGAACTCGAAACGACACGAAACCAGTGCCCAGATTTTCTTAACGTAACAGGCTACGAAACTCTAGTTGATGGTAAACTCTAATTCGGCCAAAACAGAGGTCTAACCATCCAATGAAAAACTATAACTGCAGTCTGTCCAGAATTCAGAACAGCCCTAAAGAAAAGGCTCTAACTTTTAAACCACTGATCCAAATAAAGTGATCTTTATCAGCCTGGAAAGATGGTGAAATTATCTTCATAAACCTAGTTGGGTGGCTGACCTGATTCTGAATCTAACTAGATCAAAACCTAGGTGCAACCGACTATATCCAACATTTCTGACTGACAGACCAGCACGTAGTAAAACAGTCATAACTTTTAATCTACTGGGTGAAAATTCGTGATCCAGGTGCCAAAAGAAAGCTAATGAGACCAGGATCATATCTCCAGAAGACATCGACCTGAGATTCGGCCTCTAAAGGCCTTCAATCTTCCGTGCAACCTACTGCTCTAAACTGGACAGATCTGGATTCGCAGACTAAACCAAATCAAACGAACAAAAGAGCAACAAAACTAATACAAACAGCGAATCGGAACCTTCGTTACCCTTGAAGACCCGTAGAACGACTATGATCCGCTGCACACGGCCTTCCTCCCTTCCCTCTCTTCCTTCTCTTAGGGCGGCCACCGGAGACGCAGCGAGCAGGCGTCGGCGGCGCGGGAACAGCGATGTTGGAGGGACCTTGAGGAGGAGCGCCGGGATCACGGAGATGGCACCACCACAGCGAGGAGGTGCCAAGGAGCAATAAGGAGGCCGGCTTGGGGAGGAGGAGGCGGCCAAGGGGGAAGGGAGGAGGCAAGGTGGCGGCTAGGGTTTAGGGGAGTGGCGCCCCCTTTTGGCCGGCCCCTACATGGGCCGGCCGGCCCCTCTTGGGCCTCCTTGGTCGCTGACTGCGGCCCAGTTGACGTACAATAGCGTTTAGCCCCCCCGCTGATTGGAAAAATCCGTCTAAAGTTGTTTCTTTTACTCCCTCCGACTTCTTTCTTTTTACCGATTCGATTCCGGAAAGTTTTAAATCTCGTTTTCGAATAAAATTCCCTGGACATTCAAACGATACAACCTAGCTGGATTTATGAGGTATTACACTCTATCCCCCTTAGAAAAGATTCGACCTCGAATCTACGCACCAATCTACTCGTAAGGAAACAGCGTCTGGAATGAAACAACGATATTTCAAGCTTGGAATTGCTCAGATACTCGCTTAACACTCGAGCATACCAGACGATGCGTATTTCGCATAAGGACCCGAGACGGTCAATGCGATATGCTAACTTCCCAATTTCTGCAACCCTTCTGAAACGAAGATAATCCAACTGGAAAATAGAGTCCTCATCGCATCCACGCAATGCTAACTCTTCCCCAAAAGGTTAGATTCTAAATTTGACAATCATCTCGAAAACAAATCCATTCTCCAAATAAGGAGTTTACAAATGAACACCACGACAACCAAAGGAGAAATCACTCGAACGCTCAAACCAAATACTTGCGGTTTGTCTGAATTTGGAAAGAATCAACACGCCAACACAGCGCCAACTCAAATTGCGGAAAATACAAGTCAACGACACAAAACTCAAACGAGAATCAAGAAAACACTTCATTATCCGATGAACATACCTTTCCACAGTTTCTCTCTTCTAGGAATAGAATTTATCTCGAACCTTGAAATTCGAATTCACTGACTACCACATGTGCTAAAACCTCTTAGTTAAACATCCTCAAATTATACTCAAATTGAAATACATCCTCCACACCCCTGTGGGGTGGCTCCATTGAATCCTCCGAATACTCTATGCATCTCATTCTACTTAATCAACCATAATTTGATTGAAGGTACCCAAAGCGCCACAAAAATAGATCCCACTGTAACATCCTGGCTATTCGAAAGCCAAGATGTCACGCAAATACATTACCTCTAATTTTTCAAGAACAACTCAGAATCCTGAGTACACACGCTCATGTACTACCTCAAAAAGGTTCTATCAATGATCATTCCACCGCCAGAAACTCCTTTATTCCACTTTCTCTACACACACTCATTGAGTGACCAAAGGTCTAACATAACAATGCAAACCCACATTTAATCTCCAAGATCTCTACCACAAATTTCAATTATAACATATAGGGAAATCAACGGATTGACTCTCCAACATTTTCCCCAATTCTAACATACTCACTCATTTGCATACTTAGAAATTTCTCACCTAATCTCGCATCATTATTCAATTGCGTTGCTCTATAGAAGTAATCAAGGTTTTCATACCTTCGATAATCACCGACCATTCAATCATGAATCAAGTTACAAGTTTCACTATACCATAGGTTCTACTCAATCGTAACACTTTTCAGACTTAGTTCGAAACCAACATTCCATGTGAATCAATTTCCCTCCAAGGGATACAGATCAAAACTATTTCACATTCTACTACTCCTCCGATAACTTGGTAGCAAAATATCGTCGCTACGATTACTCATCCACCACCAAACAGTTGCCAAACTTTCACCTTGTAAACACTTCGCAACACGAAACTGTGATCCTTTCTCAAAAGGAAGAGGCGAATAAAAACAAATTCATTCATACAGGGAAGCGTTGCTCCTCACGGCGGCCATGAAACCAAAAGAAATATTCTGATAAAGGTGATCTTGGAAAACGAAAGCTGAGTTCATAAATGGGAGGCACACATCCCTGAAAAGAGAATAGCAAATAACAGCCGACACGAAAGAAAGATATTACGTTTGAAATTCGCCATCTCTTGAGCGGAAAGAGCAACAAATTTAGGGACGCTTCAAATAATCACAAGATTTAATTAAGAATCGATAAGATCCTTCAACAGGACAACTTGCTCGAAACAGTTCATCTACTTGGGAAACACGAGATCCAAATGTTCTTAGCCACAAAACTCGAAACATTTCCCTTTACAGGATTTCACGGAAAGCAAACGGGTTAATTTCGTCTCGAAGAGATCAACGAAAATATTCTTTTATTGCAACCTCACTTAGCGAACTCAAACCAAGGAGCCTTTCGGACTAAATCACACGAAATCTTTAAGAAACAATAGGTTAATCCAATTCCTCTAGTTACCCAAAATAATTTCAGTTATCAGTTGATTCACGAGCTCCAAGGTACCGTGAAAGCTAAACTTGAAATATTCTTATTTGAACGATGCCACTAAAGGCGATCAATTTACTACAGGTATTAACATCAAGCCCATAACAACACTTAGAAAACTTTTCGGAAGACCCACGTGGAATGGATGGGTTGATTCCTTCTCGAAAGAAGAGGCAAATAGAAACGATCTTCACCAACTGAAAAATCACTTACCACTCGCAAGGAACACGTAACTCGGGGAAAACCAATTAGGCAACGAACTCGAGAAAACATATGGGAAGTCCACGATTGAAAACATAGGCCTCACAAAAATAGAATATCCGACCTTAACCGTTAGGAACAAGCGGGTATTCAAGATCAAAACACCGCATCATGGAAGAACTATTATAATTTTTTTCAACATATCGCTTTACTCGACAAACTATGTTTACCACAAAGAACTTGAATTCCCAAAAGAGCATGAACACCAAAGCTGGAAATTTGATCGTTTTAGAAATGTTACGAAAGGCGGACAACTCTCTTTCTTTATAAAGGAATCAACATTGCCATCACATTCTTGATCATGTCAATAAACCTTCTAAAGGAACATGGCAAATCGTGTTATAGAAATTTTTCAAAGATCAAATGGAATTGTAATAACAACTTATTCTAGAAAGGAAACTTAGTACGAAAACCACAAAGTTGAAACAAACCTCTCACACAACTCCACCATAACATTAGAAAAGGGTTCGACATTTTTTTAAGAGAGGTTCTAAACTCCAACATTCCAACTACTCCAAAAGAAACGAGTAGAGTCAAGACTTTCTTTGACAAACTTTGTAAAGGCTAATTCCCGTTTCCCAAAATACCAAACGGTTAACCAGGTCCCCTTAATCAACAAGTGAGATAGGACCCTTACCAAAAAGAATGATCTTGTCAATAATATCGTGTACAAGTAGCAAAGAGAGCTCAAGAATCGGAAAGACAAGAATTGTTTTGAAAAACATCTAGGGACCAATAGGAACCCGTAGCCAACCAATTTGTTTGATTACCATCTCGATTTAATCACCACAAGGCACCCCAAAAGGGTTTTAACACGAATCCTCGTAAAAGAGATCGTTAAACTTCAAGGCGCGAATGATCCAAATAAATACATGGAGCCAATGCTTCCTCGTGTTAACGAACTTACAATGAAAACTCTCATTATACAAACATCAAGCGAGTAAGCGAGTCGCTATTTTCCAATGAGAAGGAAGGAACAAACATGGAAATATCCATATTGCCAATCGTCGAAGATCATTTAAAATAAAAGAAATTCAACAAGCGAAAAACCATAATATTTTCAGAGAACCATTAAAGACCTATTGGATCTCATCAACTACCATGAATCATGAACCTAAGAGAAATTCATCAATTACCACGGACAAGAATTTGTCAAAATCGAAATCAAAGTAGAGAACCACTTTGTCTAAAGCATCCCAAAAGAAATATGCAAGATCATTGTGCACTTGATAAAGAACTTGCAAAAGAAATCGCCAATGCCCAAACTCCAAGCGAACACACGGGTTGAATTTTCCAATAGGGGTAAAGCAGAACTTGGTGAAAAGATAAATCTTGCAATTTAACTACGCTCACGTGGGCGTAAATATCACAATAGTAGAAAGAACAATAATTGTCTCAAAGAACGATCAGAAATCTACTAGAGATTGCCCACTTCATTATAACCCTCCATTCAAAAGAAATTCACGATCTATCCGAAACTACAACCAGAAAAACCAGATACAAACTTGAGAAGGACAACAACTTCATCAATGAGCTCGGGCTCAACACGTAACTATGGAGCAGGGTAAGAACTTCTCTACTATTACAACACGAGCGGTGGTGTAGCACAGCAAAACCGGGCGACAACCACGATCTCAACTGCTCGACGTCCGCTACCGATACGCATAACTAATGCAATCAATTATGAATACATAGGATCATCTCATGACAATCATAGAATAATTCATAGATATATAGGATATCGCATCACGTCATAGCTTAATAACAAGAAAGATAGTACAGAAGCAATTCTATACCATAAACCTAATGAACAACATCACTAGAAATGCGGAAACAATGGATTTCCCAAACCCCACCTACTGTGCACAGTGTGTCATTTTAATAACTTAATTACCACGGACCTAAAGCCCGCTCTTGTAATACTCCGGAATTGGATCGGTAGAAAGAAAGAGGTCGGAGAGAGCGAAAGAAAGTGTTTTCAGCGGAAAATTCCTTTCGTCGGGGTATTCGTTAATATCAGCAACCTGGGCGCGATTCGCGACCCAGAGGCCCATTAGTGGGCGGCCAGCCCATCTAGGGGCGGCCAAGGGAGAACACCCTTTTCCCCCAAACCCTATTCCTCCCCTTTCCCCCAAGCCGCCTCTCCTCCCCTTGTGCCGCCCCTCCTTCCTCCCCTCCTCCTAGGCGCCTCCCTCTCCATTGGTGGCTGCCATTGGAGATCCCGAGCTGCACCCCGGCCTTCCAAGTGTTCTTCTTGGTTCTTCCTCCATGGCGATTTCCTTCCAATCGGGTTCGTGGAGTTGGAGCTGGCCAAAGGAGGAGAGGGAAGGCTTTGGGAAGTTGTTCCTCGTCGTTCTTGGGTCTACAAGGGTAACGAGAGACCCCATCGCTGTTTGATTGCGTTAGAGTTGTCGATTCCATGTTTTTGGTAGTATCGTGTAATTTCTGTTAGTAGATCGGTTCTGTACAGTAGGTTGCAACTCGGTTTTGGGTGCCTTAGAGGCAGAATTGGATGATTTCGCCTTCTAGAGTTTTATTCCTTATTTCATTAGCTTTCTTTTGGCACCTGGATCACAAATTTTCACCCAGTATATTAAAAGTTATGGCTGTTTTACTACGCGTTGGTCTGTCTGTCAAAACTGATGGGTATAGTCGGTTGCACCTAGGTTTTGATCTAGTTAGAGTCAGAATCAGGTCGGCCACCCAAATAGGTTTTTGAAGATAATGTCACCATGTTTCCAGGCTGATAAAAATCACTTTATTTGGATCAGTGGTTTAAAAGTTAGAGCATTTTCTTTAGGGCTGTTCAGATTTCTGGGCAGACTGCAGTTGTAGTTTTTCAATGGATGGTTAGACCTCTATAATGGCCGAATTAGAGTTTACCATCAACTAGAGTTTTGTAGCCAGTTAAGTTAAGAAAATTTGTGCACTGGTTTCAGGTCTTTTGGACTTACGGTTTTTTATTGGTGAATTTTCTAGTAAAACTGCCAGATTAGGGATAATTGAAATGGTTGGGTAAATTGATCAAATTGAACTTTTATTTGGTTAGTTTGGCTAGAAGATTGAGGGAGGACACGTGTAGCATTGCCATATTCGTTGCCCTCATTTCGATTATATTTTATTGTAGGCGGTGAAGCGGTGAGTGGAGGGGTATCACAATTACCTCCCAACCCGTTGCAGCGCGGCAGGCAAGTAATTTGTATTCAATATTCGATGTCATGTATGATGTGTGAATGAATGTTTACATTTGTTCGTATGTGTAGATGAATGCCATGTGTTCTTTTCATTTATGAGTACTATTCCATATTGACATGTGATCATCATGACATGCATTCATTATTTTGGTAAGACCCGTCAATTCCAGTATGGGCACTTGAAATCCCATCAATTCCAAGATGGGTACGTGAGTCCACCATTCCAATGTGGGCCACGTTACGTGAGTCCACCATTCCAATGTGGGCCACGTTGGACGGTCGTATGAAACGTTCTTCATACGAATACTTTAAGTGAACACCGACGGGTGCTTCACTCGCTATACCGGTATATGCTACGATATGTCCATTTCCTTCAATGCACCATTCCACTTCATCCATTCATACATTCGTTTCCAGTATATGTTCAAATTGTGTTTGAGATATATGGCTCATTGTATGTTTGATTGTTACATACAGTTACTTGCTGAGTCTATTGGCTCATTCTTGCTTTATTGTCTTATTTAGGTAAATGACAAGGAAGAATGATCTTGTGGAGGGTAGTTCATCACGATGCACTCACATTCATTTATCAAACAATTTGAGGACTTTTATTATCATTGATTATGATTTGTGTTGCATTGTAATAAGCCAACATGGCCTTGTTTACTTATCTTGCTGAACTGTTTACTTCCATTTCGTTGATTAAGAATTGAGGATGAATGCTTGTTTCCATACATTCTTAATACTTGCTTCATAATATCATGCGATTTGATGTTATTCCTTTGAAGAGTAGTGTTTGTAGGTGACATCTTGACTTCCCTATAGTCAGGGTGTTACAGTTGGTATCAGAGCGGGCTTCAGGTCCGTGGTAACAATATTAAAATGACACACTGTGCACAATAGGAAGGGTTGGGTAAACCATTGTTTTTCCGCAATTGCTTGGTTTTGTCCCAATTAATTTGTTTATCAGTTCGTTGAGCTATGTATTTGATTTTCTTTCTGTTGTGTTGTTCATAGATGGCTAGAGGTAGAGGCCGTGGTCGTGGTCGTCCACCGACCCGTAATGGTGGTCGTGGCCGCGGTCCGGCAGCTACATCGTCTTCGTCTGAAGGGTTGGTGGTCTTTGATGCTCGAGGAGATTGCCTCAGTTGCGCCCGATTCTGCCGAGCCACCGCCGCAACCGCCGATCTTATTCGGACCTTAATAAGGAGAATCAACAACTCCGCCAACAATTGCGGTGACCATTCTGCGGTGCCAGACCGGTGGCGGAACACATTCTTCTTCTTTGTTCCACCCGAGGCTAGGATGAGCCTCCGTGAGTGGATGTCGCCGTCTGGACACTTTGTGAGCAGTACACCGTTCAGCCGCGGATGGTTGAGGTACATGGAGCGTCAGTTTGGAGCCTTAGAGCTGGCATCCGCGCAGAAGGCGCGATTTGTGGCCTTTCAGCTGAAGGGCCAGGCCGACATCTGGTGGGAAGGGGTTCTGTCTTCCAGGGCCCTGCAGCAGTCTTGTTACTTGGGAGGTTTTTGTGGAGAGGTTCCGGACACAGTTTTATCCTGACTCCTTCATTGAGAAGATGGAGCAATCACTCCTGACCTTTGTGCAAGGAAAAATGTCGGATTCGAGTATGAGGCCGGATTTAACAATCTGGTGCGCTTTGTCCCAGCCGTGGCAAGTGATGACAAAGAGAAGGCTAAGAGGTTCCGGCGGGGCCTCAATCAGGAGTATCGCCAGATTCTGGGAGCCACAGGTCTACGTGACTTTAGCTCGGTGGTTGAGCAGGCTAGAGGGATGGAGTTGGAAAGAGCTCCTTCGTCGCAAGGGCATGTTGCTAGTGGTTCTGTTGCTACTGGTGGATCTGGCAGTGGCCAGAAGCGGAGTTTCGGTGGAGGTGGTGGGTCTTTTCAGCGACCCGCTGCTAAGAGGTTTCACAAGAACCAACCCTCCCGTCCTGTTCAGCAGTGGCAGTCTTCTTCTTCGGCGCCACGTTCTTCATCTTTCGCCCCACAGTTGCGTCCTGTTCCAGGTCAGGGCATGAAGTGTTTTCGGTGTGGTGACGGGCATCGAGCTTCAGAATGTTCCTTCAAGGGAACATGCCAGCAGTGTGGTCGAGAGGGCCACAAGTCCTCAGTGTGCAAGCAAAATCCAGCTAGTATCATCAAATGGGAAGCCGTCCCAGCAGCTTCTTCCTCCAGCTTCCACAGAGGTTCGGGCCAGACTGACGGCGGCGGTTCTGCACCACAGTACCCTCCAAAGATGGGGCCCACTGCAGCTTTCACTCCGGCGCCTCCTGCAGGTTCTATTGGAATCCCGCACCATCTGCCCCTCCGTCGTTTGTTCCTCCAGCGGCTGTTTCCAGCTTTCCGACGCAGAGTGTTGGTGCGTCTTCTGCACCGGTGCATCAGGGGGTTTACGCCATGCCCACCCCTGAGACCTTGGGACGTCCTGATGTGGTGACAGGTACTTTACTTGTTGATTCGCATGATGCCTTTGTCTTTGTTTGATTCGGGGCTACTTACTCGTTCGTGTCTTTGGAGTTTGTTAGAAAAGTGGGTTTGAGTTTTCACTTATATCCGAGTCGGTGGTAGTCGGCTCCCGGAGGACTTATTTCTAGCTCTAATCATCCGGTTGTTCTATTACGATAGATGATGAGGTTTTCACTGCGAATCTTATGGTTATTCAATTGGCACCATTCGATGTTATCACTCGGTATGGTGGTTATTCCAATACCGTGCCAAGATTTGTTGTTTCGGAAGGCGGTGACCTTGCTAGCTCCTTCGGTGAAGAAGCGGTATTCGAGGCGCGCACCGTCGATTCGAGATTTGTCTTGGCTAATCTATTCCCTAGCCGTCGGGCATCGACCATCGGATTACTTTGCTCCCTCAATGAAAAGACCGATTCTTTGCGCGTATTGAGGAGATTCGGTTGTGAAGGAGTTTTCGATGTCTTTCCTATAGAACTTCCGGAATGCCTCCGGTGAGGAAAGTGGAGTTCCGGATTGATCTTGTTCCGGGAACTCGGCCGTTGTCCAAGTCTCCTTACCGTTTGGCTCGGCCATTTCAGGAAGAATTGAAGAAACAATTGGACGACCTGCTGTCCAAAGGTATGATTCAATGAGCGTTCGCCTTGGGGAGCGCCTGTTCTCTTTATTAAGAAGAAAGATGGCAGCTGGCGTATGTGCATAGATTATCGGGCGCTTAATCAGGCGACGGTGAAGAACAAATATCCTTTGCCTCGCATTGATGACCTTTTCGATCAGTTGAAAGGAGCTAAGATATTTTCTAAGATTGATCTCCAGTCGGGTTATAATCAGATTCGAGTTCGTGAGCGGGATATTGAGAAAGCGGCTTTTCTACGAGGTATGGTCATTATGAGTATAAAGTTATGTCTTTTGGACTAACGAATGCTCTGCGATTTTCATGGAAGCCATGAGCGTTAGATGTTGCATCAATACCTCGATGATTTATTTGTGGTATTCATAGATGATATCTTGATTTATTCCAAGGCAGAGGAGGATCACACCCACCATTTGCGGTTGGTACTTGAAACTTTAAGAGAGAATCAATTCTATGCCAAGTGAAGAAATGTGAGTTCGGATTTACGAAGTTGGATTTTGGGTCATGTTATTAATCGGAAGGGTATTTGATTGATCCTAGTAAGATTTCGACGGTGGTTGAGTGGAAGAGACCAACCAATGTTAAAGAAGTAAGGAGTTTTACGGTTTAGTGGCTATTACGGCGTTTTGTGGAGGGTTTTTCAACCATTGCTAAACCAATGTCCCGATTGACACGTAAAGGTGTTAGGTTCGATGGTCCGACGCTTGTGGCGCAGATTTTGCTCTTTGAAAGATAGATTAGTGATTGCTCCAATTCTTACTCTTCCCGAGCACAGGAAGAGATTCACTATCTATTCGAGATCGTCCATAGTTGGACTTGGTTGTGTACTCATGCGGGATGGTAAAGTGATTGCCTATGCATCGAGGCAAATGAAGAAGCATGAAGCGAATTATCCCACCCATGATCTAGAGCTTGTCTGCGATGATTCATGCTTTGAAGATCTGGCGTCATTATTTGTATGGCGAATCTTGTGATGTGTTCACCGACCACAAGAGCACGAAATACATCTTTACCCGAAGGACTTGAACTTGAGGCAGAGGAGATGGCTAGAGTTGATCAAAGACTATGATCTTACTATTCAAGACCATCCGGCAAGGCTAATGTGGTAGCCGATGCCTTGAGTCGCAAGGCGACACCTTCTATCCTCGATTGTCTTATTGCGACTTTGGCGTATGGATATTTCTTTACGCTGCGGGTACCGCATGCATCGAGACTTCGATTGATTTTAGAGTCAGCCCTTCCGGATCGGGTGCGAGTAGCACAACAGCAAGATCAGATGTTCCAACGAGTGAGGAAGCGTTGCGCTGAGGGCAAGCAGGGTCACTTCAGTGTAGACAAATTTGATTCTTTGCGATTTAAAGGGCGCCTTTGTGTGCCACAGGAGTCTCAAGTAAAATTGGAAATTTTGAAAGAGGCTCATCGTACTCCTTATACCGTACATCCTGGGGAGACCAAGATGTACAAAGATTTAAAGAAAAGTTTCTGGTGGAAACGGATGAAAATTGATATCGCTCAGTATGTGGCTTCATGTGGGGTGTGCCAGCGGGTCAAGGCTGAGCACAAGCGACCAGCAGGATCAATTGCAACCCTTGGAGGTACGGTTTGGCCATGGGACGATATATCTATGGATTTTGTGGTTGGTTTACCTCGCACTCAGCGAGGAAAGGATGCTATTTGGGTAATTGTGGACCGGTTGAAGAAGTCGCACATTTCATTCCTATTCGTACAACCAATTGACAAGCGATTTGGCTCCTCTTTATGTACGAGAAATTGTGCGCTTGCACGGAGTTCCAAAGACTATTGTTTCGGCCGAGACGCCAAGTTTGTTTCCAAATTCAGGAAAGTTTGCGAGTGCCTTGGGCACACAACTCCGTCTTAGCACGACCTTTCATCCCAGATCGATGGGCGATCGAGCGCACCATTCGGACTTTAGAAGACATGCTCGGTGTTGTGTTTTATCTGGAAAGGTAATTGGGAAGAGCATTTAGCCTTGGCGAGTTTGCTTATAACAACGATTATCATTCCGATTCGAGCCGCACCACACGAGGTTCTCTATGGGCGTAAGTGCAGTCCCGTTGTCTTTGGGATGAGGTTGAGAGCGGGCGATCTTGGGTCCCGTGGGTTCGCAGACGATGGCTAGAGTGGCGAGAGGTTAGGCGAATTTGTTGGTCGCCCAGAGCCGGATGTAAGAGCTCTGTTGATGTCGAAGGCGAGATTTGGAATTCGAGGTGGGAGCGAAGTTACATTGAGAGTATCGCCATCTAAAGGCGTAGTGCGTTTGGCACCAAAGGAAAGCTTAGTCCAAGGTATGTTGGACCCTTCCCAATCGTGGTACGAATTGGGAAGCTAGCTTATCGCTTGGACCTTCCCGATTCTATGAGTGGGGTTCTAGCGTGTTCCATGTTTCGATGCTTAGAAAGTTTCGAGAGACCCATATCATGTCATTCCTTTGGAGCCTTTGATTGTCGAGGCAAGACCTTACCTTGAGTCCCGGCGGTGAAGATATTGGAAGAATCGAGCGGGTTACGAGGAATAAGACCACAAGTATGTCAAAGTTCTTTGGCGCATCGATCGAGAGAGAGGCCACTTGGGAGTTGGAGTCCCGCTTGAGAGAGCAATACCCCGACCTGTTCGTTCAAGGTAAATTGTTTAAGTTGTAATTTCCAGTATTTATTTCTTTCCGTTGGATCGTTGGTTAGATTCGAGGTCGAATCCTGTTAAGGGGGGTAGACTGTAATACTCCGGAATTGGATCGGTAGAAAGAAAGAGGTCGGAGAGAGCGAAAGAAAGTGTTTTCAGCGGAAAATTCCTTTCGTCGGGGGGGTATTCGTTAATATCAGGCAACCTGGGCCGCAGTTCGCGACCCAGGAGGCCCATTAGTGGGCCGGCCAGCCCATCTAGGGGCCGGCCAAGGGGGGGAACACCCCTTTTCCCCCAAACCCTATTCCCTCCCCCTTTTCCCCCCAAGCCGCCTCTCCTCCCCCTTGTGCCGCCCCCTCCCTTCCTCCCCTCCTCCTAGGCGCCTCCCTCTCCATTGGTGGCTGCCATTGGAGATCCCCGGAGCTGCACCCCCGGCCTTCCAAGTGTTCTTCTTCGGTTCTTCCTCCGCCGGGCGATTTCCTTCCAATCGGGTTCGTGGAGTTGGATCTGGCCAAAGGAGGAGAGGGGAAGGCTTTGGGAAGTTGTTCCTCGTCGTTCTTCGGGTCTACAAGGGTAACGAGAGACCCCATCGCTGTTTGATTGCGTTAGAGTTGTCGATTCCATGTTTTTGGTAGTATCGTGTAATTTCTGTTAGTAGATCGGTTCTGTACAGTAGGTTGCAACTCGGTGTTGGGTGCCTTAGAGGCAGAATTGGATGATTTCGCCTTCTAGAGTTTTGTTCCTTATTTCATTAGCTTTCTTTTGGCACCTGGATCATAAATTTTCACCCAGTATATTAAAAGTTATGGCTGTTTTACTACGCGTTGGTCTGTCTGTCAAAACTGATGGGTATAGTCGGTTGCACCTAGGTTTTGATCTAGTTAGAGTCAGAATCAGGTCGGCCACCCAAATAGGTTTTTGAAGATAATTTCACCATGTTTCCAGGCTGATAAAAATCACTTTATTTGGATCAGTGGTTTAAAAGTTAGAGCATTTTCTTTAGGGCTGTTCAGATTTCTGGGCAGACTGCAGTTGTAGTTTTTCAATGGATGGTTAGACCTCTATAATGGCCGAATTAGAGTTTACCATCAACTAGAGTTTTGTAGCCAGTTAAGTTAAGAAAATTTGTGCACTGGTTTCAGGTCTTTTGGACTTACGGTTTTTTATTGGTGAATTTTCTAGTAAAACTGCCAGATTAGGGATAATTGAAATGGTTGGGTAAATTGATCAAATTGAACTTTTATTTGGTTAGTTTGGCTAGAAGATTGAGGGAGGACACGTGTAGCATTGCCATATTCGTTGCCCTCATTTCGATTATATTTTATTGTAGGCGGTGAAGCGGTGAGTGGAGGGGTATCACAATTACCTCCCAACCCGTTGCAGCGCGGCAGGCAAGTAATTTGTATTCAATATTCGATGTCATGTATGATGTGTGAATGAATGTTTACATTTGTTCGTATGTGTAGATGTTTACATTTGTTCGTATGTGTAGATGAATGCCATGTGTTCTTTTCATTTATGAGTACTATTCCATATTGACATGTGATCATCATGACATGCATTCATTATTTTGGTAAGACCCGTCAATTCCAATATGGGCACTTGAAATCCCATCAATTCCAAGATGGGTGCGTGAGTCCACCATTCAATGTGGGCCACGTTACGTGAGTCCACCATTCAATGTGGGCCACGTTGAATGATCGTATGAAACGTTCTTCATACGAATACTTTAAGTGAACACCGACGGGTGCTTCACTCGCTATCTGGTATATGCTACGATATGTCCATTTCCTTCAATGCACCATTCCACTTCATCCATTCATACATTCGTTTCCAGTATATGTTCAAATTGTGTTTGAGATATATGGCTCATTGTATGTTTGATTGTTACATCTGATTACTTCTTTGAGTCTATTGGCTCATTCTTGCTTTATTGTCTTATTTAGGTAAATAACAAGGAAGAATGATCTTGTGGAGGGTAGTTCATCACGATGCACTCACATTCATTTATCAAACAATTTGAGGACTTTTATTATCATTGATTATGATTTGTGTTGCATTGTAATAAGCCAACATGGCCTTGTTTACTTATCTTGCTGAACTGTTTACTTCCATTTCGTTGATTAAGAATTGAGGATGAATGCTTGTTTCCATACATTCTTAATACTTGCTTCATAATATCATGCGATTTGATGTTATTCCTTTGAAGAGTAGTGTTTGTAGGTGACATCTTGACTTCCCTATAGTCAGGGTGTTACAGCTCTGATACCAACTGTAACACCCTGACTATAAGGAAGTCAAGATGTCACCTACAACCACTACTCTTTAGAAGAATAACATCAAATCACATGACCAGGTTAATCAAGTAGAAAGATTATACGAAACAAGAATTCATCATCGTGTTTAATCAATGGAATAGAAATAAACAATTACGAGAGATAAGGTAGTTATGACCAAGCGGCTTATTACAATTCAACACTAGTCATAATTAACGACGAGAAAAGTCCTCAAAATGTTTGGTTTATGGTAGTGAGTGCATCGTGATGAGCTACCCTCCACAAGATCATTCTTCCTTGTCATTTACCTAAATAAAACAACAAAGCAAGAATGAGCCAAAGACTCAAAGAAGTAATCAGATGTAATAATCAAACATTCCATGAGCAATATATCACAATCATCATTTGAACATTTATCGAAACGAATTTATGAATGGATGAAGTGGAATGATGCATTGAAGGAATTGGACATATTGCAAAGATATATGCAGATAGCGAGTGAAACACCCGCTTGTTCACTTAAAGTAATCGTATGAATAACGCTTCATACGACCGTTCAACGTGGCCCACATTGAATGGTGGACTCACGTAACATGGCCCACATTGGAATGGTGGACTCATGTACCCATTCGAATTGATGGGATTTTCAAGTGCCCATACCGGAATTGATGGGTCTTACAAATGTAATTTATGCATGTCATGATGTGATCCCATGGCAATATTGAATAGTACTCATAATTGAAAAGAAACACATGGCATTCATCTACAAGTACGAACAAATATAATCATTCACTCACACATCACATTTTTGCATCAAACATAGTATACAAGGTACTTGCAGTATATCAACATCATGAACAAGGCACAAAATATTCATGTAAACAACATATCATTATGCATACAGTACTTGCCTTTTGCGTAGTGACTCGTTAGCAGGCAACGGAGGTGTTCCCACACGGGATGTCTCACCGCCTACACAAGCATGTTCCCAAAATAAGAACAACGATATAACACTGCTACCGATGTTCTACAATACCCCTAACTATTCAATATACCGCATAGACCCAAATTGAAAAATAAACTATTCTGCCAGATTTCAGCCCTTATGAGCAGCGGTACGAGAAAAAAACATATTTAATTATCTGGAACTCGAAACGACACGAAACCAGTGCCCAGATTTTCTTAACGTAACAGGCTACGAAACTCTAGTTGATGGTAAACTCTAATTCGGCCAAAACAGAGGTCTAACCATCCAATGAAAAACTATAACTGCAGTCTGTCCAGAATTCAGAACAGCCCTAAAGAAAAGGCTCTAACTTTTAAACCACTGATCCAAATAAAGTGATCTTTATCAGCTTGGAAAGATGGTGAAATTATCTTCATAAACCTAGTTGGGTGGCCGACCTGATTCTGAATCTAACTAGATCAAAACCTAGGTGCAACCGACTATATCTAACATTTCTGACAGACAGACCAGCACGTAGTAAAACAGTCATAACTTTTAATCTACTGGGTGACAATTCGTGATCCAGGTGCCAAAAGAAAGCTAATGAGACCAGGATCATATCTCCAGAAGACATCGACCTGAGATTCGGCCTCTAAAGGCCTTCAATCTGCCGTGCAACCTACTGCTCTAAACTGGACAGATCTGGATTCGTAGACTAAACCAAATCAAACGAACAAAAGAGCAACAAAACTAATACAAACAGCGAATCGGAACCTTCGTTACCCTTGAAGACCCGTAGAACGACTATGATCCGCTGCACACGGCCTTCCTCCCTTCCCTCTCTTCCTTCTCTTAGGGCGGCCACGGAGACGCATTTAACGAGGCCGACGGCAAGGGAACAGCGATGTTGGAGGGGACCTTGAGGAGGAGCACCGGGGATCACCGGAGATGGCACCACCACAGCGAGGAGGTGCCAAGGAGCAGTAAGGAGGCCGGCTTGGGGGAGGGGAGGAGGCGGCCAAGGGGGAGGGGAGGAGGCAAGGTGGCAGCTAGGGTTTAGGGGGGGGGAGTGGCGCCCCCCCCCTTTTTGGCCGGCCCCTACATGGGCCGGCCGGCCCCTCTTGGGCCTCTGGGTGTCGCTGCTGCGCCCAAAGTTGACGACAATAGCGTTTAGCCCCGCTGATTGGAAAAATCCGTCTAAAGTTGTTTCTTTTACTCCCTCCGACTTCTTTCTTTTTACCGATTCGATTCCGGAAAGTTTTAAATCTCGTTTTCGAATAAAATTCCCAGACATTCGAAACGATACAACCTAGCTGGATTTATGAGGTATTACAGTAAGACCCACTATTCCAAAGTGGGCATTGTGGATCCCCGGTTGACTTGTTCTCAAGCGGGCTTTGGATCCCCGCGTGTTGTAGAACGGGCATAAGTGAACACCGACGGTGTTCACCGCTATACCAGTATGAGCAAAGAGAAGCGCATGTGCATTCATTCATTCATTCATATGTTGATTTGATTCATGATGTTGATACCTTTGTTGGATAATGAATGATATTGTTATGTTTTGTATCATTGCACTTGTCGAGTCTTGGACTCACCCTTGCCGTGTTGTTTTTTTAGGTACATCGGTTGTAATTCGGCAAGCATGGGCGGGAGTAGAAATTATCACGGTTGCAATCGACACTAATAAAGTGAATAAAACATTTAAGTGATAACTTGGACTTTGAATAGCTTTATGTGAGGTTTACTTCCTTACGTTCTAAGTCGTGGACAACCACTGTTGGAGATTGATAGCGTTTTATGGTTGTTTCTTTCATGAACATGTTTAGTATGCGCGTTTGGATATTTGCTTATTATTGTTGTTATTTGCGCGAATGTCCGGATAGTTTGATTTACAAAGGAGACTCTGCCGAAATTTAGAAAGAAATGTCTTAGTTCCATTTGTAGACTTGTTACGGTGGTAGCATTCGTGCTCAAAGTTGGGTGGGTGTTCTGATTGGTATCGAGCGGGCTTGAGTCCGTGGTAGCTAGAAAAGAAAAAAATTAAATTGACACATCGTGCGATGAGGATGGGAATGGGCAAAGCATTGCATTCACGTTTCTGTTATATCATATTGATGATTGCTGATACTAATTGAGTATGATTGCTTATTTATCGATTATATGATGGTCCTGTAAGGGAATAATCGTTGTCGAGAGGTAAAGTTTGGTTGTGGTCATGGGCATAGTCAAAGTGTGCCACTGTTGGTGGTATGGGATTAGCAATGGTTTCCCTCGAGTAACTTAGTTACCAAGGTTGGAGATGATCTCTTGGAGAAGTTTTTGTCTTCCTTGAGTCCGTACCTGGTGTTCTGGTTGTAGCTTTTGCGGTTGATGGACTTTTCTTGGATGGTGGTTACAATGCCGTTGACGGGATTCAAGTGGTCTCTATTGGTTCTTTTAAATAAATATTGTTCTTTCGACTATTGAGATACTTTTGGCTATTTGTGAACGTTGTTGTTCTGCAAGGTTGGTCCCTTCATGGGAGTTTTGTCTTCTTGTTGTGAAGTACGGCTCAGTTATTCGCTTGGCATTTTGGGTAGAATTTTTTTTACAAGTCCTTTAATATGTGAAGTTTCGGTCCATGCACTCTCTTTTAGGGGTAAATGGAGTTTAATGCTTCTTCTTTAGGAAGGAAAGTGTCAAAACCCTTTTGTAACGTTTTGTTGTATTAAGGTAAGAAGTCGTAAGCATGGAAGATAATTGATTTGGTATGAGTACCAAGTTGGGTCAATGGCATGGTACATGATTAATCTTAACTAGTATCTTTGGAAGTGAAATTGATTAAGTTGATGTTGTCGTCTAGTAGTTCTTGATGAATTGTGACTGAAGGTATGTTTATACCTACTAGGAACTCGAGATTTATTAAGAAGTGTGAGATATTGATGAATTAAATCGATCATTAAGATTGTGGGATTTGATAAATTTCTTAGATAATTTGGAGTATTGGGTTTCAATGGATTAATATAACCATTGGTGATGGTTCTGATAAGGAGGTGTTTGAGCGTTGTATTAGAGGACATTAATGCAGAGAATATTGTAAATTGGCTATTTGATGATTATATATGGTTCTTTGGACTTACATATTCTTTAGTATGATTAATTGTTGGAATTGTGTACAAGAGGTGGAAGGGATTGAATATCGGTGAAACTCGAAGTTATGGGAGGAGTTCTACATAGTTCGTCTACATAGATGACGCGATGGATTTGGTTGTAGTGTTGGTGAGACATTTGATCGATGCAATATTTTGATTCTTGAAATTCTAGTGTGATTCAGGTGAAATCTAAACATGAAGAGGAAGGGTTGAATATGTGGTTGTAAGTATTCAGGTGATTCGCAAAGAAAGGGTGGTAGCAATTAAACTTTATAATGAAGCCAGTCGGTAACAACGATAGTTGGGATGTAATTGTTGTGTGTTAATATTTGGTGTGGGGCATCACTAAGAGTTGAACGGATGTGATTAAATAAGTGGCTTATGCCTACATAATTATGGAATCATCGGATAATAGTATGTTCTTGATGAAAGGGTGTTGGTAAAACCTTTTAATTTGTGTAGCGGATGCCTTCTAAAACAAAATAGTTGTGATAGTAAGGTTGTATGGTTTCGGTATACTCTCATTTTGGAGATGGAATGGTAAAGTAGTATGTAATAATTTGGTGAACTTTTGGGGGCTTTATAATGGAAGAGTTGATGATAAGGAATCATGTTGAGAGTGTGTTAGTCTTAATGTTAGTAAGAATATCAGTAAGGG
Source organism: Hsuehochloa calcarea (assembly GCA_036346395.1). Taxonomy (NCBI): domain Eukaryota; kingdom Viridiplantae; phylum Streptophyta; class Magnoliopsida; order Poales; family Poaceae; genus Hsuehochloa; species Hsuehochloa calcarea. The sequence goes on along the minus strand of CM070596.1, from coordinate 15,351,942 downwards.
GTTATGACTTGTGGGTGTGGTGACGATTCTTTTAGAAAGGATGCAAGTTGATCGCCTTTTGTAATATCAGTTAAATGCAAGTTTGGAGTTTTGCACTCATGGCCTTTGGTAGTTCCTGAATTATGTGGTAAACTGAAATTTGTTGGGCAAAGCGACATGTCGGAAAGTTCTATTTGGTCCTTGCGTAAATCATGAGGTTTGATCTTAAAGGCTCTTTTGGTTGAGGTGGCAATGTGATTTGTAATCAAAGAAATTATGTCCTTGATTAAAATAAACAAGTGTAGTAGAAGTATTTGAGATTGGAGTTAAGTTTGGTAACTTGCAACTTATTTAAGTGCGTTTAACTTTTCTTTCATTGCCGTTTAAAAGCTTGTTGAGTTTCAATGGCAATGTTTATTTTGTTGGCGGAAATTTGATATTCCCTTCTGGTGGGACTTATGTCCTTATATATGGTCTCATCTTTTGTTTTCTGAGTTCATCGCTATATGACTCTTTCTATTGATCTTGAATTTGCTGTGAATGGAAAATATTTTTCTAAGTGCTGGAATCATTATTGTTATTTACCTTTATTTTTGAGAAAGGAATAATGAATTGTTTTACAAAACCTCATAGAGGATAGAGCAACTGATTGGTGGTAGTCAAGTGAAAGATTTTGTGAGACTCTAGGTGTCAATTTGATTGAGAAGCATTGAGTGATAAGTTGATTTCTTGGAGTAATCCCTGGAGAGGGTTTGACTTAAATAGGAAGTTTTGTCTTTCGGGCTAAACCGATCGTAATATTGTAACTAATAGAGCCTATTGTGGTTTGCAGTTAAAGATTATTTGTTCAAGTTGAGTGGAACATTGGAATTGTTGGACGAATGGAAACCTTGGTTAGTTTATTAGAGACGATTGAGTACTTTACCAGGTTGTGTAGGCAAAGTATGAAGGTGTAATTTAATGAGAGTAGGATTAGCGAAGTAATCTAATCGTGATGTCAATTAATCGGATAGTAGGGAGCGTTGAGATGTCGGCAGGTATGCCCTGGCTTTAGTGAATAACCCTCTGGGAGATAGAATTCTTCTAAAATATAAGTTGGCCGAGAAAATATTCACATGTGGACGATAAGGATTGAGTATGTTGGGAATGTGGGAATTTTATTGAAAGAATCGGAGGATTCCTCGATGTCTTTACAAGAAGTTGTTGTAGGAGTTCTAGAGGTTGAAATTGGGTTATATTTTTATGCTAGAACCTGGGTTGCTAATGATTATGTGTAACAGTAGTAGAAAGAGCATATTCAGAATGGTGGGATGATCATTGATATAACTCATTTAAGGAAGCACATGGGAATGTGTGAGGTGATATCCAAGTAATTCATTATTAAAGGATTGAAGTGACGTGTTTATGTGTGAATGTCCATTTTGGGAATGCATTTGGAAGTCATCTGCCCAAAATTTCTCCGTTAGTAGAGGTGTCGGCTAGAGTATATTTTTTTGTGGAAGTCATTAAAATCTCTCTACAGAGGTGTGAATGGTGAATTCGGGTTGAGCATAGTGCTGAGGTTGCCAATTTAAGAGAAATGAGTTAGTGTGATATGGATGAAATGGGGTTCCATACTTTGAGAGAAATTCTATTTCTAAAACAAACAAAAAATATATTTTTTCCTCGAGTAGTGAAACGCTCTCTTGATTCTTGTTTGAACCATGCGGTTATGACGGATGTCTTTCGCAAATGGAGTTTGACCTTATGGTGGTATCGTGGTTCTTATCAGTTCAAAAAGAATAAAGAAAGTAATCGATTTGGGTATTCGAGTGGTTTCTCTTTCGGCTTGTGAGGTGTTTATTTGTAAATTGCCTACTGGAAAAGTGGAACAGATTTCATGATGAATCTTCGCTTTTGAGTTCGATCCTTTTTGGATAAAGTTGCCATTTTGTGATTGTGATGAGGATCCGCTATTTTCGATTGGGTTCTGGTTATAAAAGAGTTGTTTAAAGCAAGTTCTGTTGTGTGATCCTGGTTAAAGAATGTGCTCATTGTTAAGATGAAAAGGTTGATAGAGAGATGGAGCCAGAGTCACATGTGTTATGTGTAGAGTGTCTGGTTTGGTACCACAGGGAAGCTTAGCCCAAGATACGTCAGACCGTTCCCGATTATGGCTAGGATTGGGAAGTTAGCCTATCGCTGGACCTTCCGAGTCCATGCGAGGAGTCCTAACGTGTTTCACGCTTCGATCTTTGAAAGTTTTGAAAGACCCGAGCATAAGATCTCCTTGGAGCCCGACTATTGAACAAGAACTCACAGTTGAGTAACGTCCAGACGATATCGAGAAATCGAGCGAATCTTGAGACACAAGACACTGGTTTATGTCAAGGTGCTCTGGACGCATCAGTCAGAAAGAGAGGCCATTTGCGAGTTGGAATCTCGTATGCGTGAGCAATTTCCAGAATTATTTACCACAGGTACGTGATATTATAGTTTTAGTAGCTTCTGCTCTGGCGTGTTAACCTTGGTAGAATTCGAGGTCGAATTCTGTTTAAGGGGGGTAGAATGTAATACCCTGGAAATTGAATCGGTAAATCACAGATTTAGCCGAGAGGAGAAAAGGGAATAAGAGGAATAGTAAAACATGAAACGACATGGGGTCATTTGATTTTTTTTTCGCCAACCTGGGCCTAGGCCGCGGCCCAGGAGAGACCTCCTTGTGGCCGGCCAAGAGGGGGGGTGCCCACCCCCCAAAACCCTAGTGCCCCACCCCTTTCCCCCCTTTCCTCCCCCTAGCAGCCGCCGGCTCTACCCACCCTCCCCCTGCGACATAGTGGTTCGTCAGATTTGGGTAAGTTCCGTATATTTTATGATCTGTCCACCTTTTAGAAAGTTGTAGCCCTTGATCTTAGATTTCTTTTGGCACCGAGATCATTTGATTTGGAGTTATGGTTTAGAAGATATTTCCGTTTTTGTGCGACCATACAGGAAGGCTGACGAGATTTGGCAGTCTGCATGTTTAGTCAGATTGTATTTTTTTGAGCCCGAATCTGAGGAGCCACCCAAAACGAAAGTTGTATCCATTCCAGTAAGCTTTTAGGATTAATAAAGAACATATTTTTTAGAGGTGTGAATCAAAAGTTATTGAATTTTTACCATCGCTGTTGTCTGATTGTCAGACTGAGGGAACAGCAAACTTCATCAGAACATTAGGATTATTAGAAGGCTGAATCAGGAGTCTTACCCAACTAGGTTATTGTATCCTGTTTAATAATATTTCCAAATTGATAAATATCATCTCAATTGGATCTGTAGAGTTAAAGTTATACCATGTTGTTTACTGCTGTGCTGTATTCTGGACAGATGTCTGTCAATGGTTTTCAACAGTTGTTTAGACCACTAGTTTGGCCGAATCAAAGAACCCCATCTACTAGAGTTTTGTAGACTGTTACGTTAAGAATATTTGAGCACTGGTTTCAAGTCATTCGGAGTTACATATATTTAATTACTATTTTTCTCGTACAGCTATCCTGGGAAGCATTATGCTAGACTGCCGGGAAATTTGGGTAGAACCTCTCTTTGAGTCATAGGTCTTGAGGAGTTGGATTAAGGGGTGTAAATGGAGTCCAGCAGTCATCGTATTTATTATTACCGCTATGCTTGTGTAGGAGGCGGAGTTCCAGAGTAGAGACACCAATTTTGCTTCCTTGTGTGCCGTAGCGGGAAAGAAAGAAACAGGCAAGTGCACCTATAATGTGGTTGTTATGTGATTGTTCTATATGATGAATCATGGTAACATATGCTTGTTTTGATGTATTGATTTATGGTGATATGTATTTGTTCATGATGGCTAGATTATTAAAATTCGATTACTGTCATTTTATTGTTCATCATGCGCACTCATGAATGCAAGTTGTGGACTTGCGACACCCACGGGAGTGGGTGGTGATTGTAAGACCCACCATTCCAAAGTGGGCATTGTGGATCCCCGGTTGACTTGTTCTCAAGCGGGCTTTGGATCCCCGCGTGTTGTAGAACGCTGGCATAAGTGAACACCGACGGGTGTTCACTCGCTATACCGGTATGAGCAAAAGAGAAGTGCATGTGCATTCATTCATTCATTCATATGTTGATTTGATTCATGATGTTGATACACTGTTGGATAATGAATGATATTGTTATGTTTTGTATCATTGCACTTGCTGAGTCTTGGACTCACCCTTACCGTGTTGTTTTTTTTAGGTACATCGGTTGTGGTCGGCAAGCATGGGCGGGAGTAGAAATTATCACGGTTGCACACTGACACTAATAAAGTGAATAAAATATTTAAGTGATAACTTGGACTTTGAATAGCTTTATGTGAGGTTTACTTCCTTACGTTCTAAGTCGTGGATAACCACTATTGGAGATTGATAGCGTTTTATGGTTGTTTCTTTCATGAACATGTTTAGTACGCGCGTTTGGATATTTGCTTATTATTGTTGTTATTTGTGCGAATGTTCGGATAGTTTGATTTACAAAGGAGACTCTGCCGAAATTTAGAAAGAAATGTCTTAGTTCCATTTGTAGACTTGTTACGGTGGTAGCATTCCAGGCTCAAGTTGGGCTGGGGTGTTACACTGATATTCCAATATCCAAACGTACATGGCATTTTCATTTTGAACGCATATAGCTTCACCAAATAACCGTGTAGGATGCAACCCGAACACGTGAGAAATTAATATGGCCGGATTTCTACATGAGATCTTAAGGTTAATGTTAAAACTATAGCGTTATAATATGGACTCACCAAAAATCGAAGACGAAAATATATAAATTTCTCACTTAATATGAAAACAAAATTTTAAATTGTATAAATTTAAAACTTTTAGAATTTTGAGAGATAATTTAAAAATAAAAATATATGTAAAATTCATATTAGTTAGGAACTAAAAGTTACAAAAATTCTTCGTCGTGAAAATAATATTTAGAAAGTTTCATGGCTGTGCGAATGCACGGTTGATGGCTAGTGTGTTAAAAAAACTTGGTCATAATGGTCTACGTGGCAAGCTTGAGGCTTGTGGGAAAAATTATGTCAGTCTTAGCTTGCAGTCATGCGTAAGCTTGTGCACCGGTCTCAAGCATTAACAAAATATTTCTCTCTCCTCTCTCCCATGTGAGCACTCACCACTCACCCAAGTCATTGCTGTTGCGGTCACTGGGAGGATGGAAAAGGGATGGCACCACTGGATCTAGCCACCAGGAGGTTGGTGAAGATGCTTCGCCGCTGTATCTAGCCACTGGTTGCTGCTGTTGAGGTTACCGGTGATGGAGAGGGAGCGCTGCACCACCAGGAGCTCGAATCGGATCACCGAGAGCCGGGTGCCACCGTTGGGGGTCGCCAGTGATGGAGAGGGGTGCCATGGTGGGCGAGTGAGAGAGGAAGGTGGCGAGAGGGTGTGTTAGACCGGGTGGACTGATCGTAAAAGAACATATGGATTGATCGTAGGCTTTGTGATTTCAATTAATTGATATTTGGGTTGTATTGACATTTGCGGTTGTGAAAGTTTCTGTTGCTGGCTTTCAGTGTGAATCGTCGAATCATGTCTTGTATCGGGTGGTCTAATCGGTGATACTCGATGGTCTTTTTCGACTGGACTTAGAGTATTGTAGTTATGAGTACTGTAGTTTCGAGTACCGAGTGATATAGTTAAGAATATTGTAGCTCCGAGTATTGTATCTCCGATCACTGTATCTACGATTACTGTAGCTCTGAGTATCGAGTGATAGATTCTCAAGCACTGTAGATATGAGTATAGAGTGGTAGACCTCCGAGTAATGTACTCTGTCATAAGTCGAGGTGTGTAACGAGTACGAAGGGCAGTCGGAGTTGTGTTGTCAAAGATCGCAAAGCTACAGTGACTAGTCGATAATCGAAGCTACAGTGATTGGTCGGTAGTCGAAGCTAAAATGACTGGTCGATGGTCGAAGCTACAATGATTGGTCGATGGTCACGGGCTTCGTGGTCGGTAGTCGTAGGCTTCGTGATCGGTAGTCGTGGGCTTCGTGATCGGTAGTTGTAGACTTCGTGATCAGTAGTCGTAGGCTTCGTGATCGATAGTCGTGGGCTTCGGGCTGAGTGGTCATAGGCTTGGCAATCAATGTTCATAGGTTTCTGATTGGTGTTCACTTAAGCCCGAACTTAACAAAGTTCGGGGACCCAATCACTGTATGAAGAATATTTCACACGGGTGTCCAAAATTGCCCACATTGGAATGGTGGGTCTTACGTGCCCATACTGGAACTGATGGGTCTTTACAATTCCACTCCCGTGGATGGAACTTGAATAACGTATGTATGGGATGAAACATATGCACTGAATGTTACCACTTTTATCCACATGGATTATCAATTTAAGAATGAAATGTATATCATGGAGTATGAATATGAATCATAACAATACATCACATCAACAACATTCAATAGAACTCAATATGTCTTAACACAGTGTACTTGCCTTCCACGATGTGACATGCTAGGAGGAAACGAAGGTGCTCCTACACTCGCCGCCTCGCCGCCTACACTAATGCGTATTCAAAATAAGAACACATGATATGACGATACCACCGGTGATCTACAATACCCCCCTGACTATACAATACAACGAATAGACCTGAACTGAAAATATACAATTCATCCATCTAAAACAATTCTGGACAGCGACACGGATAAATACACAATTAATGATCTGGAACTCGGAATAGCATGAGTCTAGTGCCCAATGAAACTTAACGAGCAAACCTACGAAACTCTAGTTGACAATACTTCTTAATTCTACAAAAACCTTTTGACTAAACAGCAGTTGAATGTGCCCGACAGACATCTGTCCAGACAAACAGAACAGCAACGAAGAACATAATATAACTTTTAATCTATAAGTCCAATTTGATTGTTCTTTATCAATCTGGAAATATAATAAAATTATCTACATAAATCGTTTTGAGTGACAAGTCTGAATCTGATCGTAAACAAGTCATATTTCAGAAAACAACTATACTGACAATTATCATCAGGTTTCTCAGGACAACAATAAGGAATCTATCATAACCTTTGAACCACAGATCGGAATCTGGTGATCTTGATGGCTATGGAAAGCTAAGAACCGTGGCTACAATTCTCTAGGAGGGGAGAACCTCCAGATAGTCCTCTAAGAGGTCGAAACATGACGCGCAACAATCTGGACACTTTCTGGAATTTCTATTACAGCATGCCGGTTCAATCCAAATCATCAATTCTTCTTCTAAATAGTATCAAACAATGAATTGGACTCTTTGTTACCCTTGAAGACCCGCAGGGAGATGTTAATTAGCCTCCCGATGAACTCCCCCTCTTCTTCTTCTTCCTCCCTTCAATGGCCGGCCACAATGGGGAAGACAATCGAACGGAGGAGACAGCAGGAGGAGGCGGCTTCAGGGAGGACCTTGGGGGCAGCGCTGGGATCACCGGGGGCCGGCACCAAGGGGAGGAGGTGGCACCAAGGGGCAGGGGAGGCGCCGGTTTGGGAGAGTGGGGGTGGCGGCTCAAGGGGGGAAAAGTGGGGAGGGAGAGGGGAGAAGGGGGGTCGGCTAGGGTTGGAGGGGGAGGCGGGGCGCATGGGCCTTAGGCCTGGGCGCCTCCCCTCCTGGGCCCATCCTTGGCTGGCCATTGGTCGTCCAAGGTTGCCCCACCCTGGGCTGGAGGCCCAGGGTCCAAGAATTTTCGAAAATCTCGAATTTTTAGAAAAATTCTCTGTCCCGAACAAATTCCTCTCAAAACGAAATTCAGAGTGTTACATTCTAACCTTCTTAACAGAATTCGACCCCAAATTCTAATCATCGAAATGAATACGAGAGCAGAATACTACTGAATTGAAATCAACGTTTTAACACATACCAGAAGCGAACAGATCTGGATACCGCTCTCGTATGCAGGACTCTAGCTCCCAGGTGGCCTCTCTCTCAGTTTGATGAGACCAAAGAATCTTAACATACTTCAAGCTCTTGTTCCTCAGAATCCGTTCTTACTCTTCTAATGTTTTCACTGGCCGGGACTCGAAGGTAAGATATTGCTCAATGCTCAAATATTCCAAGGGAATAGCATGTTCTAGATCTCTCAGGAATTTTCTCAACATCGAAACATGAAACATAGTATGAACTCCGCGCTTGGACTCAGAAAGATCCGAACGATAAGACAATTTCCCAATTTGTGCCACGATTGGAAATGGTCCAACGTACCTCTGGTAGGCGATACTCTCAACAGAACCTCGTCCCCCACTTCGAATTCTAAATCTCGCCTTCTGACATCTGCATAGCTCTTCTGTCGGCTCTGAGCAGCCAACAGATTTTTCCTGATCTTTGCTACTCTGGCCATAGTCTGCTGAACCCAATCAGGACCCAAAACTGCACGCTCTTCGACTGCATCCCAACATAACAGGGACCTGCACTTCCACCCATAAAGAACCTCAAACGGAGCGGTTCGAATACTAGCGTGATAGCTGTTGTTGTAGGCGAACTCTGCCAAAGCCAAATGATCTTCCTAGCCTCCCTTCCAAGACATAACACAACATCTGAGCATATCCTCCAAAGTCTGTATGGTGCGCTCGGACTGACCATCCGTTTAGGGCTGAAATGCGGTGCTAAGACGAAGCTGTGTGCCCAGGGCACTCTGCAAACTCTCTCACAACTTGGAGACAAATTTAGCATCTCGATCAGAAACAATGGTTTTAGGAACCCCGTGCAACCGCACTATTTCTCGCACATAGAGAGGAGCCAAATCACTTGCTGAATTTGTTGTACGAATAGGAATGAAATGTGCAGACTTACTGAGCCGGTCCACTATGACCCAAATAACATCCCTTCCTCGCTGCGTGCGAGGCAAAAAAACTACAAAATCCATGGACATGTCGTCCCACGGCCATACAGGAACCTCCCAAGGTTGCGGTAAACCTGCCGGTCGCTTATGCTCAGCCTTGACTAGCTGGCAAACTCCACAAGAGGATACATATTGAGCGATATCAACCTTCATCCTTTTCCATCAGAAACTCTTCTTCAAGTCCTTGTACATCTTGGTCTCACCAGGATGTACGGTATACGGAGTACGATGTGCTTCCCTTAGAATCTCTTCTTTGACATGAGCCTCCTGTGGTACACAGAGGCGTCCTTTAAAACGCTGGGCACCACACTCATCCAGACCCATCTACACTGAAGTGGCCTTGTTTGCCCTCAACAAAACGCTTCCTTACTCGTTGGAGCATCTCATCATGCTGCTATGCTTTCCGCACTCGCTCTGGGATGGCTGGCTCAAGAAGTAACCGAATCTCAGTTTCTCTTTTAGGAATAAAACTTTCCTCGAACCTTGGAGTTCGAATTCATCGCATACCACATGAGCTTAAACATCTTAATTAAATATCCTCAAATTATGCTCAAACTAAAATACATCATCCACACCATTGTGGAGAGGCTCTATTGAATCCACCGAATACTCTAGGTAACTCATTCTACTAACAAAATTAAATGGATAGAAGGTACCCAGAGCACCACTAAAGAAGGTCCCACTCAATCACATTACCTCCAATTTTCAAGAACAACATCTCAAAATCCTTACTACGCACGTTCATGTACTTCATCAGAAGGGTTCTATCAATGATCATTCCACTACTCAGGAAGCCTCATTATTCCACTTTTTCTACACAAAATCATTGTGTGACCAAAATCCTAGCATAAAAATGCAAAGCCCAGATTTAACTTCCAAGACCTCCACAACAAATTTCTCTTATAACAAATAGTGAAATCATCGGATTAAATCTCTAACTTTCCCACAATTCTAACATACTCACTCATTGACATCATCAGAAGTCACCCACACAACCTCGCAATACTACCCAATTGCGTTACTCTATAAAATTAATCAAGGTTTCCACACCTTCGATAATCCTCGACCTTTCAACATGAACTGAAGTTCTGAAATTTCACTATACCATAGGTTCTACTCAGTCGTAACACTATTCATATTTACTTCGAAGCCAAACGTTCCATGTGAATCAAATTTCCTCCAAGAGGTATAGATCAAAACCAATTCATCTTCTACTATCCCTCCAATAGCTTGGTAGCAAAATCTCACCGATACAATTATTTAACCATCACCAAACAGTTGCTAATTTACGCCTTGTAAAACTTTGCAACACAGAACTGTGGTTCCTTTCTCAAAAGAAAGAGACGAACAAGGACATGTTTCGTCACGTAGGAAAACATTGCTCCTCAAAGCGAGCACGAAACCAAAAGAAATGATTTGATAATGATGATCTTGGAAAACGAAAGTTGAGTTCACATATGAGGGCACACATCCCTCAAAAAGGGAATAGCAAATAACAAACAATAAGAAAATGACATTGCGATTGAAACTCAACATCTCTTGTGCGGAAAGAGCAGAAAGTTTAGGCACGATTCAAATAACCACAGGTTATAAAACTTAACTCAAATTCTCAAATACTCCTACTGCACTCTTTCCTTTAACACTGAAATTAATCCTTTGACTAACAACACCTTGTCACAACGAACCAGATAAGGTCTTCAGTCCAAACCACAAGATCTAATTGAGAATCAATAAAAATCTTCAACACGTCATATTTGCTCAGAACAGTTCAACTACACATGAAACATGAGATCCAAATGATCTCAGCCACCTAACTCGAAACATTTTCATTTGCGGGTTTTCACGAAAAGCAAGTAGATTAAACTACTCTTAAAGGAACTAACATAATTTTCTTTGATTGCAACATCACGTTGCCCTCTCAGACCAAAGAGCCTTTAGGATTAAAATCACACGAATCTCTTAAGGAGCAACATGACAATACAATATCTCAATTTATTCAAAATAATTTCAACTACCAGATGGTTCATGAGCTCCAACATATCACGAAAGCTAAACTTGAAATATTCTTGTTTGAACGATATCACCAAAGGCGATCGAATTACTACAAGAATTAACATCAATCTCACATAACAACACAAAACCTTACAAAGGGTTTCGACACTTCATTTTTCAAGGAAAAGGTTCTAAACTCCAACACAACAATCACAAAAGAAATGAGCAGAGTCAAACTTTCTTCAATGAACTTTGTAAAGATAATTCTCATTATCTAACATACCAAACGGATAACCAGGTTAGCTCTATCAACAAGAAAGATTGGTGTTGGACCGAAAAGGCGACTAGAGGGGGGGTGAATAGGAGCACACTTACTTTTTCCCAAAATATGAATTCAACATAATTTCACTCCAATAGCTATGAAGATCAATATACCAGTACAGCGGAAGACTAGTATTGAATCCAATAAAATCCCCTAAGCAAAATAACAAAATCAACTAAGATTGCAAAGACTCACAGCACGGGCGGTCTGACCGCTGTACCCAACCAGTCGGACCGATTGCCGGGCGGTCTGACCGGCGTTGTGCTGGCGGTCGGACCGCTCAAAAATCGGTCGGACCGGTGATGACAGGCGGTCTGACCGGCTGACTCCAGAACCGATCTGTAACAGTAAAATCAGTCCGATGACGAAGTTGTAATTATGTGAAACTTTTGATTCTCAACTCCAATCTCTATGAAACTTTGCACACACCTTCTATATGATATTGAGGACCTATTCCAATCGAATATTATGATAATTCTTGGAACGATCTTGAGCAATTGCCAATTGATTAACAGAAGGTCTAAAACCGGCAAGAACGAAAACTTGATCCTAAAGCTTGTTCGTGAGGGATTGATGATCAAGATGATGCTAGATAGATTCACACATATCACAGAAAGCTAATTCACGTGAAAGAATCAATCACAAACTCGCGGATCAAAGAAAGCCCTAAAAACACGAAATTGAAAGCAAGAACGAAAAGAGACTTATCTCAAGCAAACCTTGCATAGATTGATTTCGTGATTGATGCTGGATTACATCCACACCATCATGGATCAGTGGACAATCAAAGATCACGAAATTCACCACAAACCAACAAGAGCCCTAGCCTCCACCTCAACTCCCCTAAAGACAATTAGGGTTTTGAAACATAAAAAGGCGAGAGAGAGCGAGGTGCAGCCACCATCTCCTCCTATTTATAGTGGAGGCCTAAAACTCTTAGGGTTTCACTCTCTTGGGCTCCCGTTAAGGCCCACTAACAAACGGGTCACACACGCACGCTTCGCAAAGCGCCGTCTTTAACCTTTTTACCTAAACCGCTTCACCATGCGCCATGGATTCGCCAATAGGTCACCCTTGTCCATCTTGTGTCACGCTTGAGTCATTAACCTCACCCGGCATCGTTGATCGTTCTGGACCTCAACTCTCCAAGTCTAGTCCTGATCTTCTTCGCCGTTGACCGTCGTTGACCACCAAGCAACCTGCACAACCACAGACAAGCAAACACGAATTCGGGAACAAGTTCTTCACAACTTGACCCATGTTAGTCAAAACATGCATCATGCAAATCATATGCCATGAAACCAATAACTTTGACCTAACAAAACAACATCGCCACGAAGTTGGCCGACGTTCAAGTTGAAACCGGTCTGACCGCTCCAGGTGAGCCGGTCGGACCGCCCCTTGGCCGGTCGGACCGCTCCCTGTGAGCCGGTCGGACCGCCCCTTGGGACTTAGCCGAAATTCAAGCCCTCAAATTCAAACCTTCGAAACTTTAAACCAATAGAACTTTTTATGGAGACTCCAAAAATCATGAGACCAAGTGCATTGGGATCCCCTCACTTGCCTACAACACCTATTTTTGGCCCAGCTAGTTTTGACCACTTTGGTCACCGCCGGTCCGACCGCCCCACATGGCCGGTCCGACCGATTTGGGACCGGTCGGACCGCCGTGCAATGACCGGTTGGACCGCCCATGTCCAGTAAGCCTGTAACTTTGTCGAAAACACGTGAAATGACAAACCGTAAACGCCATTGCCAATTGTCACATCATCCTAAGATCTGGAACATATCCCCATGAAATCCACAATCTCCCCCTTGATGAACACATTGGCAATTATCCAGAAAATGTAAGTAAGAGGTTTGAAAACGAGTTTACTCGCGGTAGCCAGTACAAAGGCACAACTTGGTCCATAAGCAAGAAAAAGCAATGAAAATGACCAAGCTGGCATCAGAATAGTATAGGCATGTGAGACAAGGCAAAAGAAAGCATAAAATCTTTGATTTCCAGAAAAGGGTCAAAATTCTCACATGAGGTCCATATGAAAGAACAATTGTTCAATTAACCTATGATCATTGTGAGTATAGAAGAATGCAATTCAAGTTCAGAATATTCAATAAGACAATAAGAATGCAACTCAAGAACTCCCCCTCACTATGATCCTCAATTTTCAATTTTGATTTCTCCCTTTGTATAAACTTCTCCCCAATAAAGAAATATCTTTTATTAACACATCTTCTCTTCTCATTTAACACATCTTCTCCCCCTTTGACAATGGATTCATCAAGGAATCACGCCTTCCTCTCATCCAGAGATAATAAATATAGAATAAAGGAAGAAGCAGAAACAAAAGAAGCATAAAGAGGAATATGCATGAAGTGCAATGGAGTGGCTTCAATTTTTGTATTTTTCAATTTTTGATTACAAGAAGCTTTGGAGATTACCCAAAAGAACAAGCTAGTATCTCTAATATTGCACAAACAAAGACATATCAAGCCCGACAAACGCTAGCAAGATCATGGTAAGACATATATATCAAAGCTAAGCACAAAGGCTCAAAAGTAAAGCGATGAGATTTGATCAAGTTAAGCAACGCTTCAAATTCAAACAAGTTCATCAACAGGATCCTAAAGTGAAATTGGCCATGTCAAAATGTCAAAGTGAGATCAAAAATCTAACAAAGACCACATTAAGAGTCAATCAAGTCCGTATTGAATCATTTTGCTCAATATTTTGTAAACGCCCATTTGACAACATTTTTCTCATTTGCATTGAATATTGAAGTTGACTAATGATCTAACTTAGTGACAAGATCTGGACTAGGAGCCATCCACAAACTCATCCTAAGCCGACCAAAAGTTGATTAAAGGTATATCTTAGTAAAGAAGATCTGGACTAGGAGCCATCCACAAACTCTTTCTAAGCTTCTACAAGGCGACAAATCTTGAGGTTCATGTCATTTCGACAAGCGGTCCCCATGAGATCGTCTCGTTCATCAAACTATCTCCAAGTTCATGTCATTTGACAAGTCGTCTCGTAAGAATAGTTTGGCACAATTTAAGCATAAGACAATCTTGATTTTTATTTTTCACATGAGCGGTTTAGAATCTCAAGAACACAAAAGCTCAAGTAATGGTCAATTTTAGATCAAAGAGCTAACAAAGCAATTCTGACAGGGCCAATGTCACAAGAGGAGCACTAATTGCGCAACTCGCTAAAACATCCACAAAATTGCAATTTCTTAGTTTGAGTTGTTTAAAAGATTCTAGCTCATATAGCAAAGACTTAGCTACACATGTGAAAGCATGATAATTCTAGCAAGTCAAAGAACTAGACATGACATTGAGCAAGAATTGAAATACAAAAGCTCTAAAGGGTAATAGGCAAAGCTTCATCAATTTTTAAAAGTAAGCAGAAAATCTTATATTACAATGTATCTTTTTGGATTTTTCATACCATTTGTTGTAACCACTTGTTGGAGTTTTCATATGAATGCAATATGACACAATGAGATGCAATTAAAAGCCTAAAAACCTAAAAGTTGAAAAGATCACTAAGTTCGTAAAAAGAACAATAAAAGATCAAAAGAACAAGGAAAGATAAGAAAAGATCAAACTCCCCTCAAACCAACCCATAAGGATAAATTACCCTAACTCGCTTCTTAAGGAGGAAAATCGGTTTGATCTAAAGGCTTGGTAAGAATATACGCCAATTGAGCTTGGACTCTCTGAAGTGCATCACAATATCACCTTTTTCAACATGATCTTTAAGGAAGTGAAAGCGAATGTCTATGTGCTTAGTCCTAGAATGTTGCTTTGGGTTTTTAGCAATATTAATAGCGAAGTGTTATCACGTAAAAGAGGAACACTAGCAAAGTTTAACCCATAATCTTTCAAAGTGGATGTCATCCACAAAATCAGCTCTGACAACTAGCTGACTACATACTCCGCTTCAAAGAGTGGATTGTGCAATGTAAGACCGCTTCCTAGAAGACCAAGATACAAGAGAAGTGCCTAGGAAGTGACAGTGTGCGAGGTACTCTTCCTATCTAGCAAATGACCCGCAAAATCGAATCGGAAAAACCTCTAATGGACAAAGTCAAGAGCAGAATACCAAATGCCATATAAGAGGGTAGAGTGTAAATACCGAATATGCGCTTAACGGCTTGGCGATGGGAAGTTCTCGGAGGCGCTGAAATCTTGCACAAAGGCATACCGTGAAGTGAATGTCGGTCTCGAGGCCGTCAAATACTGAAGGAGCCGATCATCTTTGCGGTACTCGCGTTGATCCACGGCTTCTCCTTCCTCATCTGGATCCAAAACAGTCGAGGTTGCCATGGGAGTGGAAATTGGCTTGCAGTCACCCATGTTGAAGCGTTTTAGTAGATCTTTAGTGTACTTCGTCTGATGGATGAAAGTTCCTTCCTTGCATTGCTTGATTTGAAGTCCCAAAAAGTAATTAAGCTCTCCCATCATACTCATCTCAAATTCCCTGGACATAGTGTCAGAAAAGCTGGAAACAAGAGCATTAGAGGAACCACCAAAGATAATATCATCCACGTAAATTTGAGCAAGCAGGAAGTCATTGTCACGCCTAAGAATAAATAGAGTTTTATCCACTTTACCCATTTCAAAATTATTTTTAAGCAAGAAGGTCTTAAGTCTATCATACCAGGCTCTAGGGGCTTGTTTAAGACCATACAATGCTTTAGATAGCTTGAAAACACGATTTGGATATTTAGGATCCTCAAAACTAGGGGGTTGCTTAACATACACTTCCTCATCTATAAAACCATTTAAAAAGGCACTTTTAACATCCATCTGATATAATTTAAAACCTTTTGATGCAGCAAATGCAAGCAGAATGCGAATGGCTTCTAGTCTAGCAACAGAGCAAATGTCTCATCAAAATCTAACCCCTCAACTTGGCTGAAACCCTGAGCTACCAATCTGGCCTTGTTTCTAACCACAGAACCATCCTCACCTTGTTTATTCTTAAACACCCAACGGGTTCCTATAACATTATGACCGCTAGGGGGTTCTACTAGGTTCCAAACTTTGTTTCTTTCAAAATTCTCTAACTCCTCATGCATGGCATTTACCCAGCTAGAATCAGATAAAGCATGTGATATATCGCGGGGTTCAAAAGAAGCAACAAAAGCCGAATGAGAGTAGAGATTTGGATCATTATACCTGGAGCGAGTGACTCGCTCATGTAGATTACCTATTATACATCCGGAGGATCTTTGTCTCTGAATGCGGTGGAGCGCCGGGTGAGATACTGGTTTCTTCGACCTCTGCAGTATCTGCGATGATGAAGATGCGCAGAGCCTCAGCGAAGGTGAAGTAGGCGTAGGTGTTCTTGTATCAATATGGGCGCTTGAGCAAGCAGATGAAGGAATGATATTAGCCGTCCTCATCTTCCTCCACAAAAATACTTCTGTCACTGTAAATCATCTCAGAGCAATTGATCTAGCTCGGGGCTAGTCTCATCAAAAGTGACATTACAAGTCTCTGAATAAAGTTAGTCTCGAGATAAAAACCCGAAAACCCTCGAATGAGCGGGATAACCTGTAAATAACCCATCAAAAGTTCTTGATTCAAATTTATCTAAGTTGCTGTCTTAAGAATAAAACATTTTGATCCAAAAACTCAAAATGCGAAAGCAGAGGGTTTTCTACCAAAACGAAGCTCATAAGGAGTCTTGCCTAAAGAAGGTCTCAAAAGACACGATTTGCAATATGGCAAGCAAGTAGCAATAGCTTCGCCCAAAATCTCCTCGGTGTGCTATACTCATCTAGCATCGTCCTAGCCATTTCGACCAAGGTCCTATTCTTCCTTTCCACCACGCCATTTTGTTGAGGGACGTGTGGAGAGGAGAACTGATGCTCAATACCACGCTCAGCACAAAAAGAAGCAAAAGAAGCATTTTTGAACTCCGTGCCATTATCACTGCGAATCGCTCTCAAAGCACCGAAGCTCGAAGCCAAAGCGAAGAACAAGGTCATGAAAATAACCAAAAGCTTCATCTTTTGAAGTAAGAAAGAACACCCAAGTATATATAGAAAGATCATCGACTATGACAAGAATATACCATTTTCCACCGACTGACCGGACTCTAGCAGGACCAACAGTATCCATATGAAGTAACTGTCCTGGTCCATCAGTCATAACCATAGTCACAGAAGGGTGTGAGGCGGCAACTTGTTTGCCATGCCTACTGTGGCGCACATACTGACATCCTTGCGACTTTGAGTTTGGGCAAACCTCTCATGAGATCAAGGTTGCTAACTCGTGTCAGATGATCAAAACCAATGTGCCCCAAACGTCGGTGCCAAAGCCAGAAATCAGAAGAAGATGTAAGCAAACATTTAAGAGATCCAGCAAGAGATTCTGAAAATTCAGCTCCAAAAATTCTACCAACTCTAGAGATTCCAAACACAAGCTCACCAGTAGAATCAAGCACACGACAAGCATTTTTCTTAAAAACAGTCTCATAGCCATCATCAAGAAGCTGAGAAACAGAAAGGAGATTATACCTAAGCTTGTCCACAAGAGCGACATCCTTTAGAATGAATTTGTTGTTCACCCTGATTGATCCTGTTCCTTCAATTCGCCCTTGTGTATCATCTCCAAAGGTGATGAAGTCATCACCTGTTGCCCGCGTGAAAGAGGTGAATCATTTTGAGTTTCCGGTCATGTGGCGTGAACACCGGTCGACGAACCACGTGTTCTTCCCTTTCCACGGTAGTCCCGAAAATCAAGGAACAAAGAACGATGTGTCTCAATCATGGGGTTAGATAAACAAGATTTAGGAATCGATCTTGAGACACACGTCCCGCAAGGAGTATACAAACCGAAGTACTATCCTTGATTTCATCTAACATTCGGTTATGAGCAATGTTTAAATTAATATGAGACTTAAAGCGTCCATGGGTGGTCGACGGCGTTGGTGGCGGTCGACCGCGACCAAAGCGGTCGACCGGTGACCACGGTGCGGTCCGACCTTGATCGATAAACATTAGAATTAGGATATTTAGAAACATAATGATTTGCATGAGAGAAAATCCTAATCCGTGTTTATTCTTTTCGGTGTTACCATGTCTCATAGAAGCTCTAGGTTGCATGAATGAAATTCTATCAAAATTTTTCTTATCATTTTTCAACCTACGCCAACAAAATTCAATCAAATGTCCACCTTTTTTGCAATAAGTGCAATGGTACTTGGTACCACTAGAAGAAGCACCATTGGAATTAATACAAGGTTGGGCAAAACCTGCAGATTTAAAAGATGTTTTTGCAGGTTGGGTTTTGAATTCAATTAAACCTTTTTCCAAGACTTGAATGACTTTTGGCTTTGAATTGTCTTGAAAAGAATTGAATCATAAACCTTGCTTCTTATAAGGAGTTTTAGACTTGTCAAGAATCATGTTTAATTGTTTCTTACCTTTAGAAAATTTCTCTAATGTATCATGAAGGTAAGCATTTTCTTTTCTCAAGTTAACACAAGCATCACAAGTTTTATCCATAGATTTCTCCTTATACAAAGCAATTTCAAGCTTAAGAGCGGAACATGAAGCACAAGTAGTATTTTCAATATTGTCCTTAAGCTTAGCATATTTGACTCTAGCGACTTCTAAGATATCTTTGATTTCACGTTCTTTTCTAAACATGAAGTGCAAGGGCTAGAATCAAATACATCAAAAGCAATCAATTTACTAGATTCTAAACATTTTTCACAAGGAGCACTTTTAATTTCATTTAGTTCGGATCTAGCATTCTCAAGTTGTTGTACTGAAATATTATGAGCAGATTGTAACTTGGTAATTTCGAATGCATAGCATGACAAGATAAACATTCATCGAGTTCAAGAGTCTTAGCATTTTTAAGCTCTACTTTTAGTTTGTTAATCTTTGACTCTAATTTCTTATTCTTTGTCATGACAAATTCTAGCGCTTCATCTTGACTAAGCAATTGCTCAACTATAGAATCATATTTAGCAGAAAGCTCATCATAAGAAAAAGATACCTCATTATCATCAATGTCGTCCGTGTCAGCCATGAACCACATGCCAGTGAAGTCTTTGGCCTTCCCTTTCTTTTTGCCTTGAGGGATCTCCTCCTCCTTGTCCTCCTCACTCCCGGTATCCACATCGCTCAAGGATTGATCCTCAAAGCGGCAAGGACCGGTGGCGACCTTCACAAGCTTATTAGCCTCATACCTTGATTTGTTGAAAGGAGGCTTCTTCCAAGCTGGCTTTCCTTCCTTATGATTGCTCTTACCTTTCAGCTTGGGGTAATTTGCCTGGATATGATTGAGCTCACCACATTCATAGCATGTCACCGGACCACCTCTCTTTTTGTTTCTCACATTATTGTAGGCCCGTGTGAATTTTTTATCTAGAAGAGCTAACTCTGTTTCAGGAATACTTTCAAGCTCCTCTTCATGAATAGCAGATAAACAAGCAAATAAAAATCCAGAAGAAGATTCAAAAGAGTCATCAAAAGCCTTTTTGAGAGGATCTGCTACCAAAGCTAAATTATCTTTCTTGGGATGATCAACTCTTTTAATTTCATGAGTCTTGAGTTTACTATAAAGCAATTCTAAAGTAAGACTTGAAAGATCAACATTTTCCTCTATAGCAGTAGCCTTCATCTCCCACTCCTTGGTGTTGATTGCAGCCAAGAGATGGGTGGCATTTTCAGATTGAGAATATTCAATATCAACAGCTTTCATTTGATTAATTACTTTATTAAAGCGATCTGAAAATATCATCGATGCTCTCTCGGACGCATCTCGAATTTATTGTATTCACGCTTGTAAACTGTTTGGCGCACCTTTTGATTTGGGACGAACCCTCATGATATGTTTCGAGAGTGTTCCAAATTTCATGTGATTGAAAGATTGCAAATTCTATCATATTCTTGTCTACCAAGTGCACCATATAAAAGATTCTTAGCCTTATTGTTGTTTGCCACAAGAATTGCAAGCAGTGTTGCAATTCGGGAATAACCGGTGGGCTCTAACAACATCCCAAATAGCTTGTCCCTCGCTCTCAAGAAAGACGCGCATACGATTCTTCCAATAGGCATAGTCGTGCCCATCGAAGATATGCGGTTTAGTAGAAAACTTATCCATCGCCAAAGTTCAGTGACCGGTTAAGATCAAGATTAAACTAACCGGGCTCTGATACCACTTGTTGGACCGAAAAGGCGACTAGAGGGGGGGTGAATAGGAGCACACTCACTTTTTCCCAAAATATGAATTCAACACAATTTCACTCCAATAGCTATGATGAAGCTATGAAGATCAATATACCAGTACAGCGGAAGACTAGTATTGAATCCAATAAAATCCCCTAAGCAAAATAACAAAATCAACTAAGATTGCAAAGACTCACAGCACGGGCGGTCTGACCGCTGTACCCAACCGGTCGGACCGATTGCCGGGCGGTATGACCGGCGTTGTGCTGGCGGTCGGACCGCTCCAAAATCGGTCGGACCGGTGATGACAGCGATCGACCGGTGACTCGAACCGACCATGCAATAAAATCAGCCCGATGACGAAGTTGCAATTAGGTGAAACTTTTGATTCTCAACTCCAATCTTTATGAAACTTTTCACACACCTTCTATATGCTATTGAGGACCTATTCCAATTGAATATTATGATAATTCTTGGAACGATCTTGAGCAATTGCCAATTGATTAACAGAAGGTCTAAAACCGGCAAGAACGAAAACTTGATCCTAAAGCTTGTTCGTGAGGGATTGATGATCAAGATGATGCTAGATAGATTCACACATATCACAGAAAGCTAATTCACGTGAAAGAATCAATCACAAACTCGCGGATCAAAGAAAGCCCTAAAAACACGAAATTGAAAGCAAGAACGAAAAGAGACTTATCTCAAGCAAACCTTGCATAGATTGATTTCGTGATTGATGCTGGATTACATCCACACCATCATGGATCAGTGGACAATCAAAGATCACAAAATTCACCACAAACCAACAAGAGCCCTAGCCTCCACCTCAACTCCCCTAAAGACAATTAGGGTTTTGAAACATAAAAAGGCGAGAGAGAGCGAGGTGCAGCCACCATCTCCTCCTATTTATAGTGGAGGCCTAAAACTCTTAGGGTTTGACTCTCTTGGGCTCCCGTTAAGGCCCACTAACAAACGGGTCACACACGCACGCTTCGCAAAGCACCGTCTTTAACCTTTTGACCTAAACCGCTTCACCATGCGCCATGGATTCGCCAATAGGTCACCCTTGTCCATCTTGTGTCACGCTTGAGTCATTAACCTCACCCGGCATCGTTGATCGTTCTGGACCTCAACTCTCCAAGTCTAGTCCTGATCCTCTTCGTCATTGACCGTCGTTGACCACCAAGCAACATGCACAACCACAGACAAGCAAACACGAATTCGGGAACAAGTTCTTCACAACTTGACCCATGTTAGTCAAAACATGCATCATGCAAATCATATGCCATGAAACCAATGACTTTGACCTAACAAAACAACATCGCCACGAAGTTGGCCGACGTTCAAGTTGAAACCGGTCTGACCGCTCCAGGTGAGCCGGTCGGACCGCCCCTTGGGACTTAGCCGAAATTCAAGCCCTCAAATTCCGAAACCTTCTGGAAACTTTAAACCAATAGAACTTTTTACTGGAGACTCCAAAAATCATGAGACCAAGTGCATTGGGATCCCCTCACTTGCCTACAACACCTATTTTTGGCCCAGCTAGTTTTGACCACTTTGGTCACCGCCGGTCCGACCGCCCCACATGGCCGGTCCGACCGATTTGAGATCGGTCGGACCGCCGTGCAAGGACCGGTCGGACCGCCCCTGTCCAGTAAGCCTGTAACTTTGTCGAAAACACATGAAACGATAAACCGTAAACGCCATTGCCAATTGTCACATCATCCTAAGATCTGAAACATATCCCCATGAAATCCACAATTGGATTCTCATGAAAGAGAACAATCTTGTAAACAACAACGTTTACAAGTAGCAAAGATAGCTCAACCGTCGGAAAGCCATTAGTTGTTCTGAAAAACAATTAGGGACCAATGGAAACCAATAGACAACCATTTTGTTTGATTACAATCTCTGACTTAACCACAACAAGGCACCACCAAAAGGGTTTTAACACTTTTCTTCAGAAAAGAGATGCATTAAACTTCAACACGCGGAATGATTCAAAAGAAATACATGGAGCCAAAGCTTTCTCATGTTAACAAACTTCCAACAGAAAACTATCATTATCCAAACTATCAAACGAGTAAATGAGTCACTCTTTTCCAATGGAAGGAAGGAACAACCATGGAAATATCAATATTGCCAATTGACGAAGATCACCAGTAGTAAGAACAACTCATCAGTCGAAAAATAATAATTGTTTTAGAGAACCATTAAATACCCATTGAAACCCATCAACTACCACGAATCATGAACCCAAGAGAAATTTATCAACCACCTCCGGACAAGAATTTGCCAAATTCAGAAATCAAGGAAGAGAACTACTTTCTAAAGCACTCAGCTCAACACATGAAACTATGGTAATTGGGGTAACTACTACCCTAACCACATACCACGTGCAATGGTGTGTAACATCCCAAAGCTATAGGGTTGTGTTTCAAATGTATGAAAATGAGGATAAATTAAAACTTTTGGATGCATCCTTGTTGTCATTTGAATTCTCTAGAATTTACCTCCTTGAAATGTGGACTTCAAATTCAATTTGGTTTATTGACTCGAAGTGTTGCAATTCAAGATATTCTAGTCAAACATTGTGATCATCCTCTGGAAATATTTTTCCTAAATTCTTAGTCATCCTGGTAATCTCCCTGATAAATTTCATAATTTTTAGAAATTATTTACTATTTCTTAAGGGTTGGTCAAACATGTTGTCTGCCTAGTCAAACCCCTGAGCAGCAGCTTGTGAATTTTCTAGCAAGCAATTCACTACATGAAAAATTCTATAAAATTTGTAAACAGTTTATCTTGAAGTCAGGATCACTCAGTAAAAATTTTGGAATTTTTGGAGCGTTGGAGATACCTCTGGAAATTCCTAAATCATCTCAGCCCTTTTAAGCCAAATCTGGAATCACTGTTCCTCGGGCTCGAACCCGAGTCAGACCCCGACCCGAGTCTCGCGTTTTGGCCCAACAAACTGACCGCACCGGTTGTGAGCCATCCGATGGAAACTTAGCGGTCCAGATCGCGTAACCCTTCGGCTAGGTCCGAAAGCTCCCGCGCCGATTGGGGACCGTCCGATTTGGAGATCAACGGCTGGATTGAGCGGCCGATAGGACCGACCGATCGCCCCTTTTACTTGGACCGTCTGATTTGGGATCAACGGCCTGGATTGAGTGGCCGATCGGACCGGCCGATCACCCCATTCTCTTGAGCCGTCCGATCCCGATCGAACGCTCCCGAGCAGCCGCCAACTTACCGTTTCGTCGTCTCGCTGCAGCTGGGCCCGGGCTGTCAGCTCCTTCGGCCGCCTCCCGTCGCGTCGCGCAGGAGCTGAACTCCACACGGCCGTTGCATGCTGCGCACGTCCGGCAACGGTGTTGCCGCACCGCCCTTGGCTACCAATCACAGGGTTTCGCCCACTCACGCCGCCTATCCTTCCGTCCCCTGGCCCGAACAAAACCCCGGGATGCCCACCTTCTTTTGCACTTCTCCTCTCGGTGGCTGAGGAGAGGGGAGCTCGTTTGTGCATCTTCCACGGGTAAGCTTCCACCCGCGGCGTGCCTTGGCTCCTACCTTCCATGGCCTTCCCATTTTCGCTCATTAGAGCTCTTGCCGTTGCTTGTATGGTCCAGGACAAACTCGTGCTCCCGCTGTGTCCAAAGCATGCCCGGAACTTCGCCCTTAGACCATCGTCGTTTTCGGTGAGAGTTTCTCTCGGTTAATTGCATCATCCCCTTCCTTGGAGCCATCTAACGATTTCCCCTCGACAAATTTGGTCGATGCTTCAGGGACATTTTGAAATTTGGAGTTTTCCCCATATTTCGGCAGACAATACTATTCCCTGACCAGTTTCAATCGGGTGAGTGCATTGTCGACTCCTTGCGTTTACACCATCTACACCACCCCCTGAAGTTGTCTCTCCCACTAATTTTTGGACTGGTTGCCCAGGGTGACCTCTCGTCGTGAGCCGCACCACTGCCACCACCATTGCTGTGGTCAACACCTCGCCGAGGCTTCCCCAGTCTTCTCTTCCCATTGGTAAGCTTCAGTAACCACCCCTGTAGCTTATGCGCCCTCCGGTTGACCCGAGTTTTTGCCATGCCACCATTTGCACCATGGCTGTATCATCGTCTCCGCTCCCGGGCGTTGCGCCGCCGATACAGGTCACTCCAATCGTAGCCGCCACCGCCAGTAGGTGCGCAATCGTATGCGGAGCCCATTCCTACCTTTAGCCGGCACCGCCGTGGCCAGAGACGCCGACGAGCCACCGGCAAAGCGTGCGGGAGGCGCTGCCTCGCTGTCGGATTTCCGACCAGTCACTTTAGCATGGTCATTACGACCAGATCGCGTCATTAAATGCTAATGATAGATTTGTTAGTTAAAGCTGTATTCAGAATTGTTTCGGTGTGGTTGACATGTGGGGACAGTATTTAAGTGGGTTTGTCCACGGGGCTGTGGACCAGTGAACCCAGCGCACGGGCATCGGTTCATGCACTGTTCGCATGAGCCATCCCTATGACAAGTGGGGTCCACCTGTCAGTGCAGTAAATCCTAAAATCAAAATCAAAAAACGCACTATTCTTGGACCCCACCATCAGTCACCGTGGCTAGCTTGGGTCTAGGTGTAAAAAGTATTAGGTAATCATTTAAAATCCCGAAAGTATTTATTTGTTAACTGAAAAATACAATTAACTTCAAAAATGCATAACTAATTCATTTTAACTCCAAAAACTGTGAAACCACTTTTTTTATTTTTCATTTTTAATAAACTTTATTATAAAATATGTTTCAACCTTGTCACTATCTCAGAAAACATGTTTTGTGGACAGTGCTTCAAAAAGGAATTATTAATACATTATAAATTGCTTTTAACTTTGAAAATGCATAACTAATTCATAAAAACTCCAAATGAGGTGAACAAAATTATTTTAGTCATGTAATAATATTATCTATCCATTTTTGTAATCCTCATGTCCACCACTACTCCATAAAATTTGGCGAAAGTTTTAGATGAGGTGAACACTGGCAGATTATAATTAAATTGGATTTTTCTGAAAATTGATTTTCAAACGGCTATAACTTCTGCACAGAATATCCAAATGAATTTATTCTTATTGATAAATTCATATAAAATCATGATTTTTATTCTGTAAATTTTTCATAATTTTTGGATGATTTGTATTTTGGGGTATTTTCGGTGTTATTCGTTCTTATTTTGCTTTCGATTTCTTTCGGTAGGTTCAGACGATATTATTGATTACGAGAGTGCTTCTCTGCAGCAAGAGGGTAATCCACAGCAAGGCAAGCAGTTTGATCATGTTAATCCCAGTATTTTCAAGTCTAATATATTGATTTCAACTTGTATGTATGCATTGCTATATTGTTGTTAAAATATGGTTTGATCCTGTAGTTGCATACTCTGTAGGAAAATGATTACTCTCTACTACCTGAGCCTAGGTTATTAGCTATGATTAGAGTTCGTTGGATGGGCTCTTGTCACTTAGTAGATTTCGAGTTAATATGCTTAGACATGCTTAGCTATCGGTAGTATTAGGCGATCATCGACTTAGTTGATGATCTTGATCACATAAAACTTATTATTACTCCATTATGTCTAGCACCTTGTGCTTTGTTAATTTGTAAATCTAAAACTAAAAATAAAATTATTTTAGACTTGGGCATAATGGTATGTTGGTGTGATTGTTTGGTGTGACATGGAAAGGTGCCCGAGTCAACAAGGACCGAATTACTTGTGCCATTGATCCAAGCACTTTTGCGTGCTAACCACACGAGAGGGATATGGGACCTCTCTTGACTTAGTACTTTGGCGTGTGTTAGCTCCAAGTCGCAAGAGGTGGGTTGTGTGTATTGTGTGAAAAAGGATCTGTGTTATTGTGTTGGGTGTGCGGAGGTGGAGTTCCGGGTAGGTTCTCCACCTCGAGGGGCATTGCAGTTGTCCAAGGCTTTGCCCGTGAGGGGTAGCTGACCGAGGCTTTCGATGATTCCGACACAACGTATGGGTTTCTATCTGTAAGGGCGACTCGTAGTTAATGCATAATATTGGAAATGTCTCGTAGGACTTAGCCGTGCCGGCATACCTAAGGAAGTGTGCTTCATAGCTTGGAAAAAAGGCGGTCTGGCATGTGGGTACATTGGTACACCCCTGCAGGGTTAAATCTATTTGAATAGCCTCATCCTAGGTTATGAACAAGCTTGGTTATTTCCCGCAAGAATTAGACTACAACCTTTGTTTTAAAACTTGACATGGGTGGTATGAATGGGTATTCATGCTATTGTTGTAGTGACTATTGTGTTAGTCACTTCCAGGATGTTGTTGTCATCTATTTATTGTTATTATGATGTTATTTACTGCTATTTGAATAAAAAAATAGATTGTAAACTTGCTTTTAAATGTACTACATTATTGCAAATAAAGATTGCTTTGTGCTGAAAATGAAACATACAACCTCCACTTAAATAAGCTTGCATGTAGCTATGTATAGGTCTGTTACTCTACACGTAAGTCTTGCGGAGTACAATTTTTGTACTCATTTTCTTTGCTTAACTATTTATTACAGAGGAGGAAGGTGAGCCCCAAGGGCCTCACTTTTGTGAGATGTGCTGCGGGTTTGACGACTAGCTCGGTGGTCCGGTTGGTTGCCTTATGGGTTAAAGGCACACTAATTGGATTTTGTTTATCGCCATCTTATGGCACCTTGCTTCCGCTGTTGTCTTAGACTCTTTTAGTTGTATTTGGCCGGTCGGCCCCCTTTTTGTAATAACTCTATATTGTATGTCTTTCGTATCGTTTAGTTGTGCTATGGATTCTATGTGATGAATGGGGTTGATGCATAATTTTTGTATGCGGTGTGTGTACTGCACTTCTGGGAAGTACATATACGCCGAGAGCTGTGATATTTGATTTGTAATGCTTTAATCATTTGATTGGTTAAGTATTACAAGTTAAATACCCCGAGGTCTCACAAGAGTTGGTATCAGAGCCATACTAACCATGGAAACCACTAGCTTAGTCATCTTTAGAATATTTTGAAAAACTTAATTCAAAATATCAAATAGTTTATGAAAACTTAAGTGAGTTCTCAGATTTTACTCCTTACCTTTCTTAGAGTGCTCATCTCACCCTGTTCATGTTTAAGTTTTGAAAAGTTGTTTTCTCTCATCTTTACTTCAAAAGATAGTTGTTACCGTTTAATTTCGGTTGGGATTCAATGAGTGTTGAGAATATGTAGTGTTGGCTGTCTTTTGATGATGGTTAGAAGCATTTGGAGTTGGAAAATTCGGCTTGGGGCTTATATGCAAAATCTGGACAGCAAGCACCTAGTTCTTCGATAGGGCTTAAAAAAGGAGGATAATTCAACTAAAACTTGTAAAGATTAAAGGGGTAAGATGTTATATTCGATAGCTAGTGTCTAACACACCCTAAGATGGTTTTTATCATGATCTTTGGATGCAATAAGACTTGAGTTACGTTCTGAAATTTTCTTCTCAAAACGATTGCTTGTTCATTCAATACAAGTTAGTTGTACCGAGAAGTTGAATCTTTGGTCTTATGAGATTGCATTGGGTTTTATGCCTTTTTGGAACTGTTTGGAGTTTGTTTCCTTGCTAGTTATATGTTTATAATTGGGTTAGGGTAATATATCATTTCCCTAGTTGATAGCTTGTCTTTTGCTATCTTTCGTCTCTAGTTTTCAGGTTTGTGTTGCTAATCCGCCTCGATGAAACAGGATGGCTGGACGAACACGTGGCAGCAAGGGTCAGCCAGCTGGTTCGGATGAGGAGCTTCCACCTCCTCCGACCATGGCAGAGGTTCTTGCTCAGATTGAGCAGAATCTCAGGGATCAGACAAGGATCCTAGAGGCGATTGCGCGGAACACCTCCAACGTTTTTTGTGCCTCCGGATCAGGAGGGGGAGGTGGCTACCATCAGAGGGGGGACTCTCAGAGTTCCTTTGCACGCAGCCACCTACCTTCTCGCGGTCCGAGGACCCACTTGACGCGGATGATTGGTTGCGTCTTATCGAGCGGAAGCTCAATGTTACTCAGTGCCAGGAGCAGGAGAAGGCACTCTTTGCCTCCCATCAGCTCGAGGGGGCAGCACTCTCATTGTGGGAGAACTTCCTCGCCATGCAGCCCGAGGGCCGGGCTATCACTTGGGCAGAGTTTCACACTGCCTTCCGTTGGGATCATGTTCCCGCAGATTGATGAAGCTTAAGAAGAAGGAATTCTCGGCGCTCAAGCAAGGGCGCAAATCAGTAACCGAGTACCTCCACAAATTCAACCATCTATCTCGGTACGCCCCTGAGGATGTGCCCAGTGATGAGGCAAAACAAGAGAAGTTCATGGATGGCTTGTCTGAGGAGCTTCAGGACAGGTTGTCTATTGTTGACTTCCCTGACTTCAAGACCCTGGTCGACAAGACTATTGTCGCCGAGCATAAGGCGAGGGCACTCGGTGATTCTCGCAAGCGTAAGTGGGAGGCCCAAAAATCAGCAAGGGCCAATGCCCCTCGTCCTTATGGCGGGCAAGCCCCGGTGCATCACTCTCAGATTTCAGCACTACCGAGGGCACCGGCGTTTGTACCTCACCCACCGCAGGCCGTGTCTCAACCACGTGCACCTGCTGGACAGCAAGGAGGTCCCCGCAACCCAGCTGCTGATGTCACCTGCTTCTTCTGCAACAATAAGGGGCATTATGCTAATCATTGCCCTAAGAAGACTGGAGCGGTCCCTCGTCCTAATGGAGGACGCGGGCAAGGAAATGGCCATGATCAGAAGGTCAATCAGAAGGCCCAGAATGTAGGCAGCGGTCGAGTCAACCATATCTCGGCCGAGGAGGCTCAGGAGGCACCCGACGTCGTGTTGGGTACGCTTCTTGTCAACTCTCAGCCAGCTACAGTTTTATTCGATTCTGGAGCTTCTCATTCATTCATATCAAAGACTTTTGATGTACTTAGTGATCTTTCAATTATTCCCATGCATGTTCCTTTGATTATTCATTCTCCGGGGTCGGTAATGAGAGCTGAATATGAATGTCGGGATGTTTCTATTGAGATTGGAGGAGTGGGATTTTTGGCAAATCTTATTCTCCTCAATTCAGCAAGTTTGGATGTGATACTTGGCATGGATTGGCTGTCCCAACACTTGGGGCAAATCGATTGTGCCAAGAAATCCATCTCCCTCACGAGTCCATCCGGCGAGCAGGTTGGAATTTCTCCGAAGCTGCAAGAACCACATATTTTTGCACTTGAAGCGAAGCCGGCTATGGGGATTCATGAAGTCCCAGTGGCGTGTGATTTTGTGGATGTTTTCCCCGAAGAATTGCCTGGGATGCCTCCAGTTCGAGACATTGAGTTCATCATCGAGTTGCTGCCCGGTACCGCCCCAATTTCAAAAAGACCGTATCAGATGCCTCCAAATGAATTGGAAGAGTTGAAGAAGCAACTTGGTGAGTTTCAAGAGAAGGGTTTCATCCACCCGAGCTCATCACCGTGGGGTTGTCCTGTAATCTTTGTAAAGAAGAAAGACAAGACTCCGCGTATGTGTGTTGATCACCGCCCATTAAATGCTGTGACGGTGAAGAACAAGTACCCGCTGCCTCGGATTGATGACCTCTTCGATCAACTGACCGGCGCTCGGGTATTCTCCAAGAT
The DNA here is from genome assembly GCA_036346395.1 of Hsuehochloa calcarea. Lineage (NCBI taxonomy): Eukaryota > Viridiplantae > Streptophyta > Magnoliopsida > Poales > Poaceae > Hsuehochloa > Hsuehochloa calcarea. The sequence goes on along the minus strand of CM070596.1, from coordinate 15,321,903 downwards.
TGATTTGAAGTTGGGCTACCATCAAGTCCGAATCAGGCCTGAAGACATTCCGAAGACGACTTTCTCTACTCGTTACGGATTGTACGAGTGCACAGTCATGTATTTTGGCTTGACCAATGCTCCTGCTCTTTTCATGAATCTTATGAATATGGTATTCATGGAGTATTTGGACAATTTTGTGGTGTTCTTTATTGATGATATCCTCGTCTACCCGAAGAATGATGAAGAGCATGATGAACACCTGAAACTAGTGTTGGGAAAGCTACGTGAGCACCAGCTTTATGCGAAGTTCACCAAGTGCGAGTTTTGGTTGGATGAAGTGGCGTTCTTGGGCCATGTTCTGTCAGCAGGAGGCATAGCCGTGGATCCTGGCAAGGTCAGCGATGTGCTCTCTTGGGGTCAGCCCAAATCAGTGACTGATGTGAGGAGTTTTCTCGGTTTGACGGGATACTATAGTCGCTTTATTGAGAACTTCTCCAAAATTGCAAAGCCAATGACTGAATTGCTCAAGAAGGACAGGAAATATGTGTGGTCCGCCGATTGTGATAATAGTTTTCAAGAGCTCAAGAGGAGATTGACCACGGATCCAGTTCTTGTTCTTCCCGACGTCCACCGAAACTTCGATATCTATTGCGATGCTTCTCGTCAAGGACTCGGTTACGTTCTTATGAAAGAGGGCAAAGTAGTGGCTTATGCATCAAGACAATTGAGACCTCATGAACTCAATTATCCTACCCACGACTTGGAGCTAGCTGCAGTGGTACATGCAGTAAAGATTTGGCGATATTATCTCATCGGTAATCGTTGCGAAGTGTATTCGGACCACAAAAGTTTGAAATATTTGTTCACTCAACCGGATCTAAACATATAGCCTCCACTTAAATAAGCTTGCATGTAGCTATGTATAGGTCTGTTACTCTACACGTAAGTCTTACGGAGTACAATTTTTGTACTCATTTACTTTGCTTAACTATTTGTTACAGAGGAGGAAGGTGAGCCCCAAGGGCCTCACTTTTGTGAGATGTGCTGCGGGTTTGACGACTAGCTCGGTGGTCTGGTTGGTTGCCTTGTGGGTTAAAGGCACACTAATTGGCTTTTGTTTATCGCCATCTTATTGCACCTTGCTTCCGCTGTTGTCTTAGACTCTTTTAGTTGTAGTTGGCCGGTCGGCCCCTCTTTTTGTAATAACTCTATATTGTATGTGTCTTTCGTATCGTTTAGTTGTGCTATGTATTCTATGTGATGAATGGAGTTGATGCATAATTTTTGTATGGGGTGTGTGTACTGCACTTCTGGGAAGTACATATACGCCGAGAGCCGTGATATTTGATTTGTAACGCTTTAATCATTTGATTGGTTAAGTATTACAAGTTAAATACCCTGAGGTCTCACATGGTGTACCCTAGTGAATCCCAGAGTAACAACCACGAACTCAACTTCTTAACATCTGTTTTCAACACGCATAACCTACGTAATCAATTATGAATATATAGGATGATCTCATGATAATCATAAAATAAATTCATAGATATAGTATATCACATCATATCATAGATAAACAACAACATAGCACCAAACAATTCAACAACGGCTCATTAATCGAGTCACATAATTGGAAATGCGGAAGCAATGAATTACCCATTCCCCTCATACTGTGCACAGTGTGTCAATTTTAAGATGTTTGGATTAACCACGGACATAAAGCCCGCTTTGATACCAACTGTAACACCATGGCTATTCGGAAGCCATGATGTTACCTAAAGAACTAACATACAACTAAATTGCGGAAGAATTCAAATGGTAACTCCTCTAAGTACATAAAGAGACCAACTTTAATAGTAGCATGGCATCATCTGATATCAACTGTAACACCCTGGCTATTCGGAAGCCAAGATGTTACCTAAACAACTAACATACAACCAAATTGCGGAAGAATTCAAACGGCAACTCCTCTAAGTACATAAAGAGACCAACTTTAATAGTAGCATGGCATCATCAGAATATAATCAGGGAATATTAAAATAAACCACTAGCAGCATTTAACATAAATATAACATCGAGAGAAATAACTTGCAGTCTTAGATTTATTTATTACAGTTCATCGGTTAACCAATGAGAGACATAATCGAACTTAATAATGAAGGAAAACTATGGTGAACTGAGTGAAATGTGCTTGTTTACTCCCTCCCAACAAAACCATCATCAACGATCACCTAAATAAATAAAAAAACAAGAATGAGTCGAAACTCAACAAGTACAGTAAACAATTGAACAGTCAAGGTTATGAACAAGTCAATCTCAATACGAAGTATGAACTTATCTCTGAACACTTATGGGTATGAATGGAATGAATGGATGCATTGAAAGGAATTCCTGTTCTGAGTGGTCTTCGACTTGTTGTCGTCCACCGTCTTCGAGCTGCTTTTATTCGTTGCGGTGCTGATAGTCGACCTCTTTCGACTAGGTAGCCGTAACTCTCTTGACAAGGTCGACTTTATCTTCTTCGATTACGTACTATGCTGTTCTCCTAGTTGTCGACAATAGCATCGACTGCCAGAACTGATCACAACAATTTTTACCACTACGATGTGGAGACCAACTCGTACGAGTACATAGTATTCAGTTGTCGATTGAATATAGGGCAGATTCTTCTCGGTAAATTACAAAAGAAGGCACTACAATTATTCACACCCCTCTTATTGTAATATCCGATCCTACAGGGTGGAATGGGTGGGTGGAGAGGGGCAGCGTGTGGCGCAAGGGAGCAAGGTAGGGGGGAGGCAACGGTGTGTGGCACATGCAACGGAAATGAGGGGAGAGGCACCGTGATGGAAGAGAAGGGGGACTGACGGAGTGGAAAAGAGAGAGAGAGAGAGGAGGGGAGCTGACAGTATTTTTGTCTTTTAATGTAATGTGGGCCCCAGTTTAAAACTCACATGGGTTTTATACATTGTGACAAAGTGCAACAAGCCATGTCATCATCCTTGATGCTTACTTAATTTAGAAATTAACATGGGTTGATTGTGCATGACCCTCTCTTCCCTAGGCAATGTTTCTAGCTTCATTGAGAAAAACCTAGTTTTTAAGCAAATCAAATTGGCTCTAGGACACCATAAAAGTGTGTCATTTGCTAAAGGACACCAAGAAGTTAGTAATTTGCTCATGGATCTCATTAACATAATTTTACTTTGAAATTTAGGAAAAATAAGGTAAGTGAAAAGTCCTATATTCCGAACAATTTTTTAAATGAACACTAGATGGCCGATGGTCGAATTATCAAGTTTGGGTATATGGCCAGTTTTTTTTTTTTTAAAGTTCTTTTAAAATAGGACTTTAAATGCTCATTCTCTCTACTGAATTTCAAAATAATATTTTAATGCGTGCGGTGTGTTCAAATTTTGTAGTGACCATTAGCGAATTATCAAATTTCCAGTGTCCCACTACTACAAAAGAGGCTATAGCAGACGGCCCATCACAGACGGTTCCTTTGGAACCGTCTGTGTTGGGTCTGTCTGGGCTATCTTTTGCCGCAGCGGGCCCATCACAGACGGTTCTTAAATAGAACCGTCTGTGATGGGCAATTATCACAGACGGTTCTCAAATCGAACCGTCTGTGTAACATCACAGACGGTTCGATTTGAGAACCGTCTGTGATATCACAGACGGTTCTCAAATAGAACCGTCTGTGATGTTACACAGACGGTTCTATGAGATAACCGTGCGTGATATCCTGCACGTTACGGAAATAGAACCGTGCAGGATGTTACGACGGTTCTATTTCGCCGTGCTGTCAGTATCCTGACGGTTACGAAATAGAACCGTCGTGTAACATCCTGACGGTTCTATTTCCGTAACCGCTCAGGATATCTGCCCATCACGAGCGGTTCGAAATAGAACCGTGCGTGATTTCTGTGCTTCGAGATAAATTGAGCCGAGACATCCCTCTGCGCCTTCTGTGGCTGTGTCTACCACTTCCTTCCTCGCCTAGCTCCTCATCTGCTGCTGTGTATACCGCTCCAGCGCCACTTCCCGCCCTAGCTCCTCCAACTGCGCCACTTCTCGCCCTAGCTCCTCACTGCCTTTGTGTCTACCGCTCCAGCGCCACTTCCCGCCCTAGCTCCTCCAACTGCGCCACTTCCTCGCCCTAGCTCCTCAACTGCTGTTGTGTCTACCGCTCCAGCGCCACTTTCGCCCTAGCTCCTCCACCTGCGGCTCCTCCTCTAATCTTGGTATGAGCACATGATCTTGCACCGTCAATGTTGGAATAAATAATATTAGCCACGCAAATCTTAGTTTTGAAACCTTATAACTAATGAACTAAAATTTGACTTAGGAGTGGTAACTTTATAAAATTGAATTAGGTCTAATAATCACTAAAATTTGAGTTAGGATAATTAATTGGCTTAAAAAATAAAATTTACACACCGGTACTTCACAAGATGCGGTGGGATTTGGGTCAAGCAATATTGCATTTACGGTTCCGGTATTTTAGGTTAATAAGTGTTGTATGAGGTGATGCCTATATTTGGGTTGCATGATTGTTCAATTGAGATAGATATCGTGTCGAGAGGTAGGGATCATGGTTGTGGCCGTAGGCATGGCTACGCTATGCCACCGCGTGTGGTACATAACTAGTGAAGAGTTTTCTTTCAATAACCTTAGATACAAATGTTGGAGAATGAGTTTATATTGCACATTTTCGTTTGCTATAAATTAATCGCTAATCAATTTGACACTAATTTGTTACATGCGTATTGTAGATGGATCGAATGGATGTGCGGTGTGAACCGTGTGAGTCAAGATTACATTAATGGCGTGGTTGCTTTTAGAAGAGCATTGGCGGGATATGTTGAAGAAGGGATAAATTTTATGTCTTGTCAGTGCATTGATTGCGTAATCTGAAGATGTTTAACAACGCGCGCAGATCGAGCGCACTTGATTGAAGGGGTTTCAAAAAGGGTATACATGTTGGACCGACCACGGTGAAGAGCGATTATACGAAGTTAATAATGGCGACATCGCCGAGGAAGTCAACGATTTGCGGATGTGGTCGTGCTTTTGATGAGGATAGGGGCACGATGACAACTGGATCGGATGCTACGCGATGCGTAAGAGAACTACTGGTGAGAGAGTGTTTTGTAAATTCGAGGGCTTAAGGGAGGACTCGGTGAGACCTTTGTTCCTGGCCGCAAGCCGGAATACACAAGGTTGTCAACCGTGCTTGAACTGCTGAAATTGAAGGCAAGCAATAGTTGGTCCGATAAGAGTTTCACGGCGTTGTTAGGTCTCCTAGCGGACATCCTTCCGAGGAGAAGCGTGTTGCCCAAAGACCACCTATCAAGCAAAGAAGGTTATTTGCCCATTGGGAATGGAAGTAGAAAGAATACATGCATGTCCGAACGATTGTATCCTCTACAGTAAAGAGTATGCAGACATGCATTATTGTCCGTGTGCAAAGCATCCCGATACAAGCGTCAAAATCGCTAAGGTGAAGCAAGGACCTCTGCTAAGATGTTGTGGTATCTACCTATAATCCCACGTTTGAAGCGTTTATTTGCGAACCCAAAGGAGGCAAGATTGCTGCGTTGGCACTCGAGAGGAGCGTAAGAGAGATGGAAAGCTAAGACACCTGCTGATTACGCGGTGGAGAAACTTCGATCGGAGCTTGAAGAGTTCGGTCGGAGCAGGAACATAAGGTTAGGGTTGAGTACGGATGGAATGAATCCTTTCGGTAACATGAGCACCGACATAGCACTGCCCGTGAATCTATGTATGTACAACCTTCCTCCTTGGCTCTGTATGAAGCGGAAGTACATTTTGATGTCACTACTTATCCAAGGGCGAAGCAACTGGGAATGATATTGATGTGTACCTAGCACCATTCTTTGGAAGATCTTGTGACACTTTGTGGAGCGAAAGGGTAGTGTATGGGATGCGTACAAGCGAGAGAACTTTACTTTACGCGCCATGTTGTTCTCGCACCATCAATGATTTTCCCGCCCTTGGTAACTGTCAAGCTTGATACAAAAGGAGCCAAAGCCTGTCGCACTTTGCTTAGATGCTACGGAGAGTGTATGGTGAACAACTCGCAAGAAAGCGTGTACATGCGTCACCGTAGGTTCCTTCCGAGGAGTCACCCATACCGCAAGATGAAGAAACAATTCGACGGAAATAAGGAAGACGGTTCACTTCAAGGGCTTTTAGTGGGAAAGAGGTCTATGATATGGTTAAGGATATCGATGTTGTGCTTGGGAAGGGACGTAAATTAAGAACCCGTGAGAAGAACATCGGAAGAAGCGGTCAATTTTTGGGACTTGCCTTATTGGGAGTACTTAGAAGTTCGCCATCGCATCGACGTTATGCACGAGAGAAGAATGTATGTGATAGCTTGATTGGTCTCTCTTTGAACATTAGTGGCAAAACAAAGGATGGTGTTAACGCACGGCGTGACTTGGTCGATATGAACATAAGGACCGAGTTAGCACCGAAAGAGACCGATCAGACGAACGTACCTTCCCCGACTTGCTACACTCTGCCCAAGGCGAGAGAAATGAAGCGTGCGAGCTTGCGGTGTGAAAGTCCGTCTGGTTACTCCGCTAACATTAAGAAACTTGTTTCTATGCAAGATTTGAAATTAATTGGTATGAAGTCGCATGATTGTCGTGTCTTGATGACACAAATGCTTCTGTTGCAATTAGGAGTATCTTGCCGAACAAGGTCCGAGTGGCAATCTTGAGGTCGTGTTATTTCTTCAACTCAATTGCTCGAAGGTCATCGATCCCCAAGGACTAGATGCTCTGCAGCCGAGGTAGTGACGACTCGTGTCATCTTGAGATGTATTTCCCTCCGTCATTTTTCGATATCATGGTCCATCTCATTGTTCACCTTGTGAAAGAGATAAAGATATGCGACCTGTGTTTCTACGTCATATGTACCCGTTCGAGAGGTACATGGGAATTCTCAAGTCCTACGACGGAATCGATCTCGACCGAGGGCAACATCATCGAAGGTTATGCAACGGAAGAGGTCATTGAGTTCTGCGTCGACTACATGGCTCGGTGGATCCGATTGGTGTGCCTCTATCTCGTCATGAGGGGAGACGGATGGTATCGGGACCATCGGAAGGAAATCAATCACTCCCGATCTGGATACGCACGCTCAAGCCCATTTCACGGTCTTGCAACACATGACCCAAGTGTCCCGTACATCGATGAGCACAAAGACATGGTACGCCATGCCAGTAATCCGCACGGTCGGAGGTTTGGATCACGAGAGCACAACCGCCGTCGGTTCAACGAATGGTTAAAGGTGCGAATCACTCGGAGGTCATCAAGTGATGATCTGTTGCTATGGTTGGCAAGAGGGCCACATTTTACAATTGTCACATGGCAAGGATACGACATAAATGGGTACACATTTTATCGGCACTCGGGATAGGAAGAGCACAAAGGCGAGCAGCGGTGTCCGCATAGATGCATTCGAAGCCGATGGGTGAGGAGCTCGTACTATGGGCAAATAGAGGAGATATGGGAGATCGACTACGTGCTTTTCAAGATCCCCTATTTGGTGCCGTTGGGTCCATCTCCCACGGTGAAGGTCGACAAGTACGGCGTCACTACCGTGGACCTCGAACGTGTCGGATACAAAGACGAACCATTCGTACTGGCTAACCAAGTTGTTCAAGTCTTCTATGTAACCGACCGGCAAATAAGAAGCGCCACGTAGTTCTTCATGGAAAAAGGAGGATTGTCGGAGTTGAGAATGTAGTGGACGAGGAAGAATACAATCAATTTGACGAGTTGCCACCTTTCGGAGACGGCATCAGGCTCGAGGAAGAACCCAGTGAGGAAGCTAGCTATATGCGTCGATCATCATGAAGGGCTGTATTTTAATTAAGAATTTAATTACTCCATTGTAATTAATTTATTTATTCCATTGTCATGTGTTAATGTGTTATGGACTTGTGATCTTTAATATTGATGTCAATGTGGATATTCATGGTAATGTTGAGTTGAATTAGATATGAACTTTTGAACTCAAACTTGTCATCATACTGCTTATCCAACAGTTCATACATCTTTGTTGTGGGGATATCACTGACGGTTATTCCGGCAAGGTCCAAATATTCTAGCATTAGTGAAGTGCCCAAGGTTTATTCATGTGACCCTTAACTAAAAATGATGACATATAACTTAGCACTATTTCATTTAAATTAGCTATTGTTTATATGTAAGCCTATTTCATCACCTGAAGTGCTCTTTTTGTCTATGTAGTGCGTGAATTAGATGTTCCTGGCGAAATCTATGAAAGAAAGACATATCCATTTGAGTTTTCAGCAGTTGAAATGCCATACGAGTCATATAATGGAACAAATGTCAGATTGAGGTAAGAACGACATTTTACAATGCTTTGCACAGTTCATAACAAGAATAGCTTGCATGATATGCAGCATCAACAAATAAATTAACACTATCTATGAAGACTGAAATGCATACTTATTATGTTTGCAGGTACATCCTGAAAGTGACGATTGGTAGAAATTATGTTGGCAATATTGTGGAATGTCGGGATTTCTGTGTAAGTCTAAACTTCACCTCGCTGACCTTCCATGTATAACATTCAGCATAACTTTGGTAGCTCCAACTTGGAACCATCAGAATCTTAATTTGATGATTTTTGTATAAAGATCTTAGGAAAATTGACATGCGTCCGTGATGTTTCCACATCACGCGGTTCCCTCTAGAACAAATGCGTGATGCGTAAACATCACGCAGCGGTTCTAGAGGGAACCGTCTGTGATGCGCAAACATCACAGACGGTTTCCCAAGAACCGTCTGTGATGCTCATCACAGACGGTTCTATCGGGAACCGTCTGTGATGAGTAAACATCACAGACGGTTTCCCGCAACTGCGTCGTGATTTTACGCATCACGCAGCGGTTCTAGAGGAACCGTCTGTGATGATTAAACATCACAGACGGTTTCCTCTAGAACCGTCTGTGATGTGTGTTGACTATATAAGGTTCAGAGACGATAGGGTTTTGATCTAACCCTATCGTCTCTGAACGTCCTCTGCGCCGCCTCCCCGACCCCGGCGCCCCTCCTCCCCGACCCGGCGCCCCGAGCCCGGCCGCCTCGTCTCGAACGCCCCCGCCCGGCGGCGCCTCCTCCCGACCCGGCGCCTCCCGAGCCCGGCCACGGTGCTCCATCGCCCACCAACGCTTCGGTGAGCTCCCACCTCCTCCCTTCCTCTCCCTCTCTCCGGTCTCCATTGCCCTTGGATGGCCATCGCACCCGCCAACTCCCTTCGGTGCCGCCCGGCCGCACCACCCCCTCACTCCAAAGAAATTGCCGCCACCGATGCCCCAGCGCCCGACCACCTCGGCCGCCGCCCAGCCGCCCCCGAGCCCCCTACACCCCCTTCTCCCTCAGTTCTATGTCCGAATGTTGGCTGCTAGTCTTCCTATCTTTCTTGAGCTTGAATTCAATTGTTGATTGTGGTATTAGATGGTTATTTTTGTATGTTGTCGTGGTATTAGTGTGTGCCAAACTCGTTCTTGTAAGATCATGTATATATTGAATCACTGTGTTGTCTTGATTGTTGATTATTGAACAATGGTTGTTGTATGTAATGACTAATCTTTGGTTTCTTGTGATGGATTGAATTATTACCGTGATTGTTTTTGATGGTTGATATTTTGTTAAAGGACCATAAGTATACTTGTTGATGATGAGTAGGGATTTGTGACGAATTTGTGCTCTCGGTTTAGTGGGTAGCTTGATTGGTGATAGTCGTGCTTTGCTCCCCAATATTGAGTGTTGTTGATAATTATTGTTCATCAGTATCACTTTTGGTAAACTCAAAATTGAGATTTGTGCATCTGGCAATGAAGAGCTTCTGTGTTGATATTGCTAATAATGCCCTGTTAGTGATCTGTCAATCGAGATGTTGCTAATAATGCCCTGTTGGTAATCAATTGTTAGTCATTGGTTAGCGTTTAGTCGAAGAGCTCAATGATTGTTGGAAGTAATGATATTTAGTGAAAGTGGAAGTATTGATTTGATTGCTTTATCAATTTGTATTGTTTGGAAAGGATTTGTGGTTTAGCAATAATTGGTAATCTGGCAATTGTATAGATGGTAGTTGGATATGACTTAAAAGATGATGACTTATGGAGTAACAAACATCAATATAGGTCGCGAGGAACATATACCATCACCATTTCTGGTAGCTTTAGCAAAAAAAAGATGATGACTTAAAAGAGAGTAGTAATACAAAAAATTAGTGTTAGGCTTAATTTGGCAGTACGGTGGAGTTTAATATGCAGTTTTACTATTTGAATATAATAACTCTAGTAACCAGTTTTTTAGAGCCATGACATGAGTGAGCACATGAAATTTAATAGCATTTATGTCGTATTATTGTTAAATGTCTGCCATGAAAATGACAAAATTGGTACGTAACTTGGCTAATCACAGTTTTTTTTCCAGTGTTTGTGTTTGTGTTTTTGTGCAATTTCCCATATATTATATACTATGTAATAATTGCGTACGTAACTTATATAGATAGCAAGTAAGCGAGATGGCAGAGGCACCGTCTTCGCCGCCGTCACCGACGCCGGACATGGCAGAGGCGCCGTCTTCGCCGCCGTCACCGACGTCGCAGATACGTAAGCGAGATGGTAGAGGAATATCGAAATTGCCTGCTGGCCGACTGACCATCACGGAGGTCAGTGACGTTGGGGTCCCTCTGAGTCCCCCGGCATCAGCGGCGAGATTCCGGACCATCTGCGGGATACTTGCAAGGGAAAAGGTCCCTATCACCACACCAAAGTGGAAGTCTCTGACAAAAGATCAGAGACGCGTCCTTGTGGGAAGACCTTTCAAGCAGGTTCACTATCCCAGAAACACACATGAATCGCGTCGAACGGCATGCCTTGCTCTCCATGTGTCACGCGTGGAGGACCTTCAAGAGCGTTCTTGTCACGCAGTACGTGAACAAGAGTGAGACGCCATTCACGAAGTTTCCATTCTTGACGCGGGAAACATGGAACGCCTTTGTGGCTATGAAGACGACGGATGAATTTAAGGAGCAAAGTGCGGCGCACAAAGCAATCCAGGCACGAAACACTCACCCCCACAGACTCGGCACCGCTGGGTACGCGGCTAAATCCGCGCAATGGGAGGCGGAGGAGGAGAATCTATTTCCTGATATCACACACCCGCGTTCCCGTACCTGGTTAAAAGCGAGGGCAAAAGTCTCGTCGATGGCGTCACTTTCCCAAACCCGCGGACTGTGAAGTGTCCCAACGTGTGGTAAATATGTCGAACTACCTACTTGTTTACAAGTCCATAACTTAATAGTGACTATAATAACATGATGACCTCTTGCGGCGTGAATTGATTGCCCAAACTTCGAAGGCTCCTTCCAAGAACACAGGAGAAGGATATACTATCTACGGCCCTAGGAAACAAGGAGCACCCGGTCGCACGCGAGGCAAGGGGTTAACGTACCTTGGGTACATGGATTATGACGACTACTTCATGTATAGAAGTAGGAAGAGATCCAAGGCCGAGTACGACAATCGCTTGAACCGCTTAAGGCGTAATTTCAGGACGGATAGCAAGTTTGCGGGATCAATCGAATCAAGTACTCGCAACGATGCAAGCCGCCCGTTATTGCGGGAACCGGTCCTCCTCGACATCGGAGTAGTGTCGCGTCCACGCATAATTTTGAACGTGACGACGACCAATTACCGATAGACCGCATCAAGGTAATGTACATCTATGGAATGCACCAAAGATAGACCTATAGGACGCCTTAGCTAATTGCGTATCGTTTTGTAGGAGCCGACGGCCTGCAAACTCCAACTGAGGTTAGTTGGGTCCATTCCTATTGAGGCTGGGCGGGGGATGGTGCATCCATACCAGGAAGGAGCAGTGCAGCACGGTGTCCAGGTGGCGCATGGTTACGCAAGGGTGGAGGTGGACATGGTACATCAACATTTCATGGCCGTCCATTGGACATTCGCCCAACGAAGAGATCACAACACTAGGGGATGCCGTGCACAGTTTTATCCAGTGGCCCAAGACGGACATCGTCCTGGACCCAGCAGTGCCGCAATCTCGACAGGACCATTCCTCTCCAACGGAACCCTCCATGACTCCACCTCATATTTCGCCTCAGAAGGCCACCTCATCGGTTCCCGTGGAGAAGACGCCGAAGGAACAACAAAAGCGTGCTACCGTATCGGTTCCCGAGTCGTCTCGCAGGAAGACGCTGCCAATCGTTAAGGCCAAATCGAAATCGACGAACATTAAGCCGCCTCCCAAGTCCCAGAAGCACGGGAAGTACTCCATCGGAAAACCGTTGTGCTCTAACGCACAATTAGCCCACGCTGGATTTGCTTGTCAGGCTTTGCATGCCTGGTACTTGCGGAATACCGCAAAGAAGGGGTGCGATACTGGAATCACCGTCGCATACAAGGATGAGCATTTCTTCAACGGGCCGGGCAACTTCGTGGTGGGCTTCAACGACTTATTCAACCTATTCAATCTCGAAGCCCTCGACGCCTCGCTTCTACGATGTTGGACACTGTAAGTGTGTACAATCAAGTTCTACATTCATGTAATACCGATAAATATCGCAACTCATTGCTTATGTATAGATACATGATGAAAAATGCCCGGGAACGGCGAGAACCGGTGGGTTTCCTCGACCCACACGTGGTATCTATGCAAACCATCCAAGCAGACGCGACCTTCGTCGAGAACTATATAACGACGGCATTGCTTCTTCAGAATCGCAAGGACTACATACTGGTGCCCTACAACCAGGGGTAAGTGCTTCACTATTTGCTATTCAAATTTCATTTGTACTTAGGTTTAATAGTTATAGCGACGTACATGAGTAGGTACCACTGGATCCTTTTAGTCATTATACCCAAGAGGAACAACGTGATATATCTTGATTCCCTAGTCGAAGCGATCACGACTTGACTCGCAAGCAATACTCGACAAGTATGATCATTTTCTCCATACATAACTCTATTGTAGTCTTCCTTCGTTTGAAATGCCCGAGGATAACTTTTTCAATTATGTAGTTCGTTCATCTCCTATGTTAGCCAACAAGGAAGATCTGATGGATCCAAATACCAACTAACACACAGACGAAATTTCGAGACGCGCTACAACACAATAATCCTATATATATCATACTTCATAAAAATTTGTCTTCAATCGACTATACGTACATATGTAATTCTATTTTTGCGGTCTGCCACAAAAAATGATGAGCTATGTGCATTCTACGTTGCCATCATATGCAAAGACAAATCATTAGTGCTAAGATGAAGAATCAGGAGGTTTGTCAATCTCGAAATAATTTTTTGTAATTGTAAATTCAAATATATATCCTTACCATTTTTTCTTGACCTAGCGGCAGGGTTTGATAATAGATTTATATGGACTCGTTGCGCAAGAGCTCGCGGAAGTTCGAGGGCAGCTATGCAACTTTATCATGACAGAAATAGTTAACAAAGGAGAGTTTCACTCCATCGCCGACCCAGAGATTCACGCAAACAATTGATTTAATTGTAATCCAATTGTACAACTATAGCAAAAATACTTCAACAAATTCGATCTTTATTAATTTATTTATTAATTTATTTTGAGTAATGGTCAATTTGAGTTGTCAACAATTGATTATCTGCGATGTATCTGTTTTTTGTACATGCTTGTTTTCAGAGGGCATGGCTAGCAGTTCCGAACCGTCTGTGATGACGTGTTCTGTAGTAGCGGATCATATGAAACTCCAACGAGTTATTTGATTGCACATAATATATAGATGGCCCAGATTGACCAAACCCACTTCTGAGATAGGCAGATAGGCTCTAAAACTCACTTTTGCACCCTAGGTGATGTAGATCGAGCCTCAAGATGAGATTAAATCCTATAGGTTGTCTGATGTTTCACGGTGGAATTAACAACGGTAAAAGTGAAGTAACACTCATGCGGTAGTGTAGTAACATTATACCTTGCGTGCAATAACACTCCGGCGGTGGTGTAGTAACACTATGTCTTCTGTATAGTAACACAACCTTCGTAATGTAGTAACGAGCTTCATAACATGGTTGAATCGTACGAAATCAGCAGGAACCGAAGTAGAAGCGACCATCCGTAGCCTCCCAAACCGTGAACAAGGAATTGATCATGAATTAGAATATTGAATAGTATAGATTCCTATTAACAATATCAAGAATAACATGCCCTTGATCTGCGCCAACTCTCAAAACCATAGATGTGAAACTCTTGACTGGTAACCAAAGATTCGAATTCACTCTAACGGCACACGGTCAAAACACACACGCATTTTCAATTAATAATGCAACTGATCTGCTCCTTACATTGAACACACCCCATAGGCTTATATAGCCAACACCACACACAAAACATTGGCATGCAGATCGCACAAACACACCACGACTTAAGGTCAATTAGGACTTATACATTTACATAATTAACGTGCTCAACCTGGACTCTTTCTGGTTTCCTAGAGAACTTACAAAAACCAACTCGGTTTCCTAAATAAAATAAACTAAATAGATTCAGATTCTTGGTGCACCATGTTGTTGTAGTCAATCATAGATGGGTGGATCTCAACCTAGCGCATAGAGAGAAATAAAGGTGTGAGGTCCAAATCTCCACACGTATAATTTCTCTTCCTATTTTCTTGCGCTGAGATTCCACATGTCTTCCTGTTTTTTTCTTTCTTCACGTACAATCCAACTTTCCTTGGAGATCTTTCATTGTATTTCTATTTGAAGATATTATCCTACAAGCTAATACCAATCGAATTGAATTCATTCCAAACCATACGCCAATTTTCAAACAGTCTAAATTGATCTCCTGGTTGAAAACGTTCATATGCGGGACTCCTTGAACTGGCTCCTGACCCATGTGTCCTGGGTCGCCCATGTACAGGTCTTCTTCCCCATATGCTATGCACGGCACACGCGCATTGCATACACTAACTAGCTCATCTAAAAGTTTAAGCTGATGAGAAAATAAATATGAACAATATGCTAAACAAAAAAAATATGCATCACTGAGCCGATAGACAACCAGCAACTAAACCATCCTCTATATGGATTGGCCACATGGTGAGCTTCCCTCGAAGAACCATTACCTTAGAGGTTTAGAGCCTTAGGCCATCCTCCTCGTCGTAGAAAGCCGGTGCTAGCATCTGTTTCTTTGGACCTTGGCTAGCGGTGCTAACCTCCATTTTTCTAGAATGGGAGCATCTACTTGCACACCGACGCTAGCTTAAGAAAGAAAAAAAAAGGGTATGAATCCACTTTAAATGAAATGCGGTGAGAGGAACGGTAGAACAAAAAGATATGATTTTTTATTTAGTTACGGATTGCACGTTGGAGAGGAGGGAAAAAAACTGATCTAACATCTCTATGACATGACAGTGAGGTAAAAAAATATATAGCACCAGCTACGTTGTAGATAGCCCTTGGACCAGACAAGCCACTCGAAAAGGCTCACGAAAGTCTCCGTTTCTCCCTGCCCATCTCTTTCCCCCGGTTCAAAAAATTACTTTTCCGGAATCTTTGAGCAACCAGCTGATCGAGCCAATACTAGGGGGAATTTGGGAGAGTATGTCGTGTCATGTGATTTCTTCCCCGGGAACACAAGGTTTTTTGTTAATGTCCATGCTTGCGTTAGAAGAGGTGACGGTTAGTCATGTAGCGTGATGGTATTCTAGGTGTGAGCTAATCTGGATTAATTGTTAAATTGAAGATAAGGATGGGTTCCGGTCGGCATAGGGAGGAGACAAGGTCAACTGTGATCAGGGGAATCATCCACAGGATGTCAGGATTAGGTAGTGATGGATGCATGGCCTCTTGTTAATATCTTTATTTCGGATCGATCGCTAGCTCTGGGGACTTCATGGCCTGTGTCGTAGAAAATTCCAAGCTCGTGGATTGAGCGAGCCTGCAGCCCCGGTGTGACAAATCAACAGAAACTTGCATACGGAGATGCATGAATGGATACTTGGCGCGAGGGGCAAGGGAATTAGGTATAACTAGAAGATAACTCGCGCGGTAGCGTGTCGTTGTGTAACTGCGTGTGTCTGTTTTTGTAGGTCTTTTGCTTAAAAAAACTATTTATAAAACGAATAAAACAGTGGAGCAATGAACCATCATGTTAACACTTGAATTAGACTATGGAGAGAGTAAGTTTGACAAATAACCTGAATACGAGAATGCATATGAGAGAGCTTGAACTTCACTAACTATGAAACAACTGAGAACTTGGGAGGATAACTCTAATTTGCAAGATATGGTGTACCGGTTGTCAAATAATTTCTTATTATGGGAGCACGTACAACTGACATATGCAATCTAAAATCCTACGTGGATAGTTTTGTGATGTGGCTCAGCTAATCAAGTTTAAAAAGGTAATTCAAAAGTGATGGGGAACTTTTAATTACCCGGTCTGAAGCTTGAAGTAGACAATTTTAACTATTTGCTAAACCGATAAAATTTGTTTCATTGCCGTGTTCATATTAAAGAACTACAGAACAGGGGGGAATCATAATTAGTTAATTTTGCAAAAAGAAGTCATAGTTAAGTGTTAAACTTATTTTTCCATCAAATCCTACAACACTATGCCACCACTATTCGCAGATTCACCGATAAATGCTCCATCTGATGATTCTGATTACTGTAAGAAAGCTCAAAGTAGCCATGTAACTATGCTCTCTGACAAAAAATAAGGGACTCTTACCTTGAGTTCATCCAAATATCTTCTTTTTTTCTTTTCTTTTTTTTGCGTGGCAAGGTTAGCGCCCGCACCGAGCCAACGTCGAACGCGTCTCTTGCCAACTGAGCTGAGCTCTGTTCTCAGCTCAGTTCATCCAAGTATCATACTGCGGTTGTTATACCCTGCAGGTTATAAGCAAAAGAAACGCAAGTTAGCTCAGGTTATAACCCTTTGTTTCCAGAATTTAGCAAATGTCTGCTAGATCCTACGAAACAAACTTTGCAATCGTATTTAGTGCAAATGGGGTATGGGCCGTTAACAAACATGATGAAAAAAAAAGTAATTAGCTAAACTAATCTGTGTACATGGTAAAGTCAGAATGTGCTATAATGGTAGAGCAAATGGCTCTCTGCAAGCATTGTACAAAAATTTACCTGATAATTAATATCCATCCATGTATTAGTGTCCCTTCCTTTCTATTTCTTTTAAAAGAAAAATAATCCTTTCCTTGTTTTCTTTAATTTCTCTAAGCAGACGTCATTATCATATTAAAATCTTTCATATGAATCAGGCGTAGAAAAACATATATTTACAATAAAAATCTGTCCCCTCAATGATTAAAGCAAACAACCAATTGCTACTGTTAAGAATTAATTGTAGGACGGGATTAGCGCTCAGACGTACGGTCCAAGCGCTAACGCCGTATGCCATGTTGCGCCATCCGATCTCGTGCGATGATGCTCAACTGTCTGATTCTCGGTGTGTTTTCCTTCCTCCCGAAACAAGCGAAAGTTGCAACATTATGCACACCCGATGCAACAAAAACTCATCATTCTCCCAATATCCTCCGAAGAAAACATTGAGAAACATAACATATTCTCACTAAAATTGCATGAAAACCATCAGTATAGAACATAGCTACTCTTAAAAATTAATTCAAATATACCAATCAAATAAATTTTGATATTACAACATTGCAACATTTGAAAATAATAGTTGCAACTTCCAAAAATAATTGTTGCAACATCGAAAAATTTGAAACATTTAAAACTAACTTATGAAATAATTTGATTTCATGTATGAAACAATCGGCGACAATATTTGCAACACAAACAGAGAAAAACAATTCAATAAGAGTGCAACAGAAAAAAGCCATCGGACTGCAACAAAAGCAGTGCAACATTTGATATTACCATACGCAACATTGCATAGAAATAGTTACAACAAATCAAGTGCTATTACAAAAAATGAAAACAACATTTCAAGAAATGTTGTTGCAACATCTCAAATTACCTATTCCAATATCTTGAATGGTTTGCTGCAACATCAAGTAGACTCGTCGATGAGACCTCACAGTGGCTTAATGGTGTGACGGCATGCGAGTAAATCTCGACAAGGCTCGTCGTCCGGAGCTCAACGTGGTGGTGGTGTGGTGTGGATGAAATAGTAGGGATGAGGCACGTCTCACTACTACAAAAGGCTAATATTGGACACCTCATCAGAGACGATTTTTTCAAAACCGTTAGTGTTAATGGTAATTACAGATGATTTTACTAGCGCGACCGTCTCTGTTACTGGATAAGCTCAGAACCGTCTATGATAAGCCAATATCAAAGGTGGTTCGTATCAGAAACCATATGTGGTACTTCACAGACTGTTCTTAATACGAACCGTCTGTGATAAGTATCTCATCACAGATGGTTTGTATTAAAAATCGTATGTGATAAGTATCTCTCAATTTTACCTGACTATATGGTTTTAACAAAACATGGATGCACAAAGAAATGCCTAACTCTGTGGGTGTCCAAGTCATGGTAAAGTTAGGGAGTTAGACATTTCTGTGTTTATCCAAGTCATGTCATGGTAAAACCAGGGAGTTAGATATTTCTGTGTGTCTAAGTCATGGTAAAATCACATAGTAAGGAATATAGGTAGGTGTCCAAATCATAGTAAAATTAGGGAGTTACATATAGTTTTTAATATGAACCGTCTGTGATATTTGCTCATCACAGACGGTTTGTATTAAAATCCATTTGTGATAACCTGCCCACCGATTTGAGCTCCCGCCATGACATCAATCCGCAGCATCTTCCCCACGATCCCCATCTCGCTTGTTCATTCCCTCAATATCGAATGGCAGCCACCACCCTCCTAACATCCCTCCACCTCCCCACCCTCCCATCCCTTCCTCTTCCTCCCCCTCCCCACCCTCCTGCCTCATCCCCACCTCTTCTCCCCTGCCGTCGACCATCCTGGAGGCACTGCGGTGAGCTCCCATCCTCGCCTCTCATCACATCCCATGGCGCTGCGGCGAACTCGGCATGGAGGTCAGTCTCCACTCCCTAAGCCCGCACGCCTCGGTTGTGTCTCCATCTAGGGTCGACCTCGTCGCATCTAGATCGACGCCTCTAAGACCCTGGTGCACTTATTCCTCTCATTAATTTCTTCATTCTCTTTTCTGCTTGGTTTGATTTCTTTGCTACTATTCCTAGGGTTTGGAACTATGGATATCATGCGGATATGGTCATGATATTAGGATAATGTAACAATTGGCAATGGTTATGTGGGTTTGTCAAAACATGCATTTCGGCAAAGTTCAGTTGCTGTCAAGCAATAGGCGGTGAGACCGGCCAGGTCGGTGGTCAAACTGGCTTGTATGGCGGTCTGACCGCCACCACTGGTGATCAGACCGGCCGAGCCTCGGGTGTAGTGGCTGGCGGTACAACCGATCATGGGCGGCGGTCTGACCAGCCACCTCTGGTGGTCAGACCGGCCAGGGTTTTGGCCAAGAGGCTGGTGGTCAGACCGGCCAATGGGCGGCGGTCTGACCGGCCATAAAAGTAGTTTTGAGTTTGGAGCTGGGCCAAAAATAGAGGGTGTAGGCAAGGGGGATTCTCCTACTCTTGGTCTCATAATTTTTGGAGCTTCGAGTCAAAAGTTATATTTGTTTGAAATTTTCAGAGAGGTTTCGGATTTCCAGGGAGGAAATTTGGTTAAGTCCCTTGCTGGGTGGTCAGACCGGCCAGGTGGCGGTTAGACCGGCCGAGGGGTGGTTAGACTAGCCATGGGTGGCGGTCTAACTGATTTTGACTTGTTCGCCGGCCAGCTTGGCGACGATGTTTATTGGTTAGGTCAACTTTATAGGTTTTAGTGCATATGTGTTGCATGATGCAAGTTTTGACTAATATGAGTCAAGTTGTAAAGAACTTATTCCCATAATCGATTTCCTTGTCTATTGTTGTACAGGAGACTTGAAGGTCAACAACGGTCAACGATGAGGATGATCGGGACTAGGCTTGGAGGGCTGAGGTTCAAAATGATCGAGGATGTCGAGTGAAGTCAATGGACTCAAGCATAGCACAAAATGGACAAGGATAATCGAATGGGAAGTTCGATGTGACGGGTTGCATCAAGTGGCGCGGGGGTCAGTGCAAGTGTCATGGTGCTTTCAGTGAGAGTCGGATGGGAGAGACTTGCTGACATAAAGAGAGCCATTGATCAACCTACACATGGCAAAACATGGGACTGCTTCATGAAGTTTGGACTTGGTCTTTGGAGAAGGATCAAGAAGGGGTATTTTGGTAACTTCACCAAAATACCGTCTTGATGGCTTTTGGCTAAACCGCGGCGCAAGACAGTGCAAGGAGAAGTGGTTTAGGTCAAGAGAAGATGAAAATGGTGCTTTGAAATGTGTGCGTGAGTTAAACCCGTTTGTGTGTGGGCTTAACGGGTGTCCATTAAGAATGTCCTTCTAGAAGGTAGCCTCCACTATAAATAGGGGAGAGTGCTGGTTGTGCACCTCTAACCCTTGTATTGAAGAAATAATAGTTTGTGTTTATGGAGAGGAAAGTGGAAAGGTTAGGGTTCTAGAGAGTTGGATTGATTCTATACTCAAGTGTTGAGCCTTTGTCCTCTAGGATGGAGGGGCTGTAAACCAACATCAATCTCAAATAAATCCAAGCAAGATTTCTCAAGACGAGTCTCTTCTTGTTCTTGCTCTCTCATTTATGAATTTGGGGCTTTCTTTGATCCTTCGGTTTTCCTTTGGTTTCTAGCCTGGATCTTACTTGTCATGACATGTGGGAATGTATCTAGGACCATCTATTAGCCACGAGCAAGTTTTTGGATTATATTTTGGTATTGACTCAGTTTTGAAGCAACGTTCACTCAAACGAAAAAAGGTCAGAACTTTGGTAATGATTTTCATGATCCTTGATTGTAATAGGTTCCTGACATCCTAGAGAAGGTATGTTTCAAGTTTCGTAAAGTTTTAAGTTGTGGATCAAAATTTAGACCAATCTATGATTTCAAGTTCGGGCTGATTTTACTGTTCATCGTGCTGGAGGTCATACCGCCCCTTGGAGAGGTTAGACCACTAGGCTGAGAGGTCTGACCGCCGAACTCATTGTGAATTGAGTTTTTAGTGATTTTGATTGTTTTCCTTCGGGGTTTCGATTGGATTCAATACAAGTCTTCTACTATACTTGTACATTGATCTTCATAGCTCTCATAGCTATGGGAGTGAAAAACGTGTTGAATCTGACTAAGAAGAAAAAGAGATCATGCTCCTATTTACCCCCCTATAGTCACTGTTTCGGTCCAACAAGTGGTGTTAGAGCCCGGTTAGTTCAATCTTTATCTTAACCGGTCACTGAACTTGGCGATAGAGAAGTACTCCACCAAGTCATATATCTTCGATGGGTTCGACTATGCCTATTGGAAGAATCGCATGCGTGTCCTCCTTCAGAGCGAAGGACAAGCTGTATAGGAGGTTATTCGAGCCCTGTTCGTCTTGCCCGAGGTTGCTACGCCGGGTTTAGAAGCCCTCTTGGCTAACAAACACAAGGCAAAGAGCCTTCTGTATGTCGGGCTTAGTAGACAGGAGTATGACAGGATATGTCACCTTGAGACCGCACACGAGATTTGACACACCCTCGAAACCTACCATGAGGGTTTGTCCCAAATCAAGAAAGTACGACAAACGGTCCTTAAAAGAGAATACAATAAGTTTGAGATGTGTCCTGTAGAGAGCATCGATGATGTATTTACTCACTTCAACAAGGTGCTAAATCGGCTGAGAGAGGTCGACATCGAGTATTCTCAATCTGAGAATACCACTCATATCTTGGTTGCAATTAACACCAAGGAATGGGAGATGAAGGCTACTGCCATTGAGAAGAATGTCAATCTCTCTGATCTCACTTTGGAGTTGCTCTATAGCAAGCTCAAGACCCATGAGATCAAGAGAGTTGATTATCCTAAGAAGGAAAACATGGCTTTAGTCGCTGACCCTCTCAAGAGAACTTCTGATGGCTCTTCTAAATCTTCCTCTAGATTTTTACTTGCCTGATTATCTGCAATCCATGAAGAGGAACTTGAGAGTATCCCTAAAGACGAGTTAGCCCTCCTACCCAAAAAATTCACACGGGCCTATAACAATGTGAGAAATAAGAAGAGAGGTGGCCCTATGACATGCTATGAGTGTGGAGAGATCTACCCTATTCGGACGAACTACCCCAAGCTAAAAGGGAAGGGCAACCACAAGGAGGAGAAGGCAGCTTGGAGGAAGCATCAAGGGAACAAGCCCAAGTTTGATGCTGCTAAGCTCATGAAGGCTGCTCACTGGGTCTTTGCCGCTTTTGGAGAGCAATCCATGTGCGATGTAGACTCTGGGAGCGATGAGGACAAGGAGGAGGAGCTACTTCAGGACAAGAAGAAAAGGAAGGCAAAGGACTTCATCGGCATGTGCTTCATGGCCAACTCCGTCGATGCCGACGACATCGATGAGGTACCTCCATCCTATGACGTTCTCTCTGCTAGATGTGATACCATCTTTGAGTAACTGGTTTGTCAGGATAAGGCGTTAGAGTTGATCATGCCTAGGAATAAGGATTTAGAGTCACAAGTTGATAATCTCACACTAAAACTTGTGAATACTAAGAACATTGATACTGATGAATGTTCATCCTGTCATGCTTTACATTCTGAACTTACTAAATTATAAAATGCTCATGATGCTGCCTTGCACCAACCAGAAAATGCTAGGACTGAGTTAATTGAAGTTAAATCTGCTCCTTATGAAAAATGCTTAGAATCTAGCAAGTTGGTCGCTTCTAGTAAGGTTGAGTCTAGAACTTGCTCTTTCTACTTAGAACGTGAACATGAAGTAAAAGACATATTAGAAGCAGTTAGAGCTACGTATGCCAAGCTTAAGTACAAAATTAATTCTGCTCCTTGTGCTTCATGTGAAGCCCTCAAGTTTGAAGTTGCTATTCATAAGGAAAAGCATGCTAGAGCCATTAAGGCCAAAACTTGTGAATCATATTTTAACTTTGTAAAAAAAAGAATGCTTATCTTAAAGATACATTAGAAAAATTCTCTAAGGGTAAGAAATAGTTAAACATGATTGTTGATAAGTCCAAAACTCCTTATAAGATGCAAGAGTTATGATACAACTTTGCCCAAGATAATTCCATGCTAAATATCATTCAAGTTTTGAAAAATAGCTTAGTTGAGTTCAAAACCCAACCAGCAAAAACCATTTTCAAATCTGCAGATTTTGCCCAACCATCTGTTGAGTCAAAAGGTGCTTCTCCCAGTAGTACCAAGTACCATTGCACCTGTTGCGAGAAGGATGGACATTTGCTTGAGTTCTTTTGGCGTAGGTTGAAAAATACTAGAAAAAATCTTGCTATAATTTCATCTCATCAACCAAGAGCCTTCATGAGATATGGTCATTTAGAAAAGAAGAAACCTGAACTAGGATTTATTTCACATGCACATCATCATCATGTTCCTAGACAGGATGCTTGTCGTATTTGTGTAACCATTGCTCATGATAGAACCTCAAGTAGGATCAAAGCTAACAATTCTACTATTTATACTACTCGCATATATGTGTCTTAGTACTGGGTTCCCAAGTCATGTTTAACTAACCCCAGTATTGAGACACATCGATCTTTTGTGCCTTGATTTAGGATCACCGCGAAAGGGGGAAGAACATGTGGTTCATTGACTCCGGCTATTCACGTCACATGATCGAAGACTCAAGATGGTTTACCTCCTTCACGCGATCGACGGGTGATGACTTTATTACCTTTCGAGATGATACACAAGAGCAGATTGAAGGAACAGGATCGATCAGGGTGAACGACAAGTTCATCCTTAAGGACGTCGCCCATGTGGACAAGCTAAGATACAACTTGTTTTCTGTCTCGTAGCTTCTTGATGATGGCTATGAGATTAGATTTAAGAAAAATACTTTATCGTGTGCTTGATTCAGCCGGTGAGTTTGTTTTTGGGATTTATAGAGTTGGTAGGATCTCTGGAGCTGACTTTTCTGGATCTCTTGCTGGATCTCTCAAGTGTTTGATTGTATCTTCTTCTGAATTTTAGCTTTGGCAGCGTCGAGTGGGGCACATTGGTTTTGATCATCTGACGCGAGTTAGCAGCCTTGATCTCATGAGAGGTTTGCTCAAACTCAAGTCTGTCAAGGATGTTGTATGTGCGCCCTATATGCATGGCAAATAAGTTACCGCCTCACACCCTTCATTGACTATGATCATGACTAACGGACCAGGACAGCTGCTTCACATGGATACTGTTGGTCCTACTAGGGTTCGATCAGCCAGTGACAAATAGTATATTCTTATCATAGTCGATAATTTTTTAGATACTCTTTGGTGTTCTTTCTTGCATTGATGGATGAAGTTTTTGATCATTTTCATGATCTTGTTCTTTATTTGGCTTCTGAACTCCCCG
Source organism: Hsuehochloa calcarea (assembly GCA_036346395.1). NCBI lineage: Eukaryota > Viridiplantae > Streptophyta > Magnoliopsida > Poales > Poaceae > Hsuehochloa > Hsuehochloa calcarea. The sequence goes on along the minus strand of CM070596.1, from coordinate 15,297,370 downwards.
TTGCCCTAAGAGCATTTCATAATGACAATGCACAGAGTTCAAGAATGCCTCATTTGCCTCTTTTTGTGCTGAGCGTGGTATTGAGCATCAGTTCTCTTCTCCACACGTCCCTCAATAAAATAGCGTGGTACAAAGGAAGAATAGAACCTTAGTCGAGATGGCTAGGACGATGCTAGATGAGTATAGCACTCCGAGGTGGTTCTAGGGCGAAGCTATTGCTACAACTTGTCATATTGTCAATCGTGTCTTCTTGAGACCGTCTTTGGGCAAGACATCATGTGAGCTTCGGTTTGGTAGGAAACCCCTTGTTTCCCATTTTCGAGTTTTTGGAGCTAAGTGTTAAATTCTCAAGAGATGAAATCTAGATATATTTGAGTCAATGACTTTTGATAGTTTATTTCTGGGCTATCCTGCACATTTGAGGGGTTTTCGGGTTTTTAATGTTGAGACTAATGTTGTCCAGGAGACATGCAATGTCACCTTTGATGAGACTAGCCCAAGAGCTAGATTAGATGTTTCAGGTGACACACATGTGATAGAGAGCATCTTTGAAAAGGAAGATGATTGTCGTACGGCAGGCCCCATTGGCCCTAACGCCCAAGCGAAGCAATCGACAAAACTCTAGGGCGGACCCCAAGCGAAGAACCCTGGGACACCTTCGGGGTGGACCCGAACCCCCCCCCCCCCTGGAGGGTCCCCGGAGCTCCGCGAGGCCCAGAGCAGCAAGCCCTCCGGGACACTTTCGGGGTGAACCCGAAGCCCCCGGAGGGTCCCTAGAGCCCCGCAAGGCCTGGAGTAGCAGGCTCTCCAGGACACCATCGGGGTGGACCGGAAGCCCCCCGGAGGGTCCTCGGAGCCCAGCTAGGCCTAGAGCAGCAGGCCCTTCAGGTCACCTCCGGGGTGGACCCGAAGCCCCCCCGGAGGGTCCCCGGAGCCCCACAAGGTCTGGAGTAGTAGGCCCTCCAGGTCACCTCCCGAGTGGACCTGAAGACCCTACTAGCGCGGCTAGATCGGATGCATTAGCAGGATAGACCAGGCCCAGGAGTGCCCACTGTGGACCAAGGCCTAGGTGTAGGGCGGGGAATGTCCCTGCTGCTCCTACGCGCATAGTACTGTCATAGGGTTAGAATGGTAATGTAAAGACCCTCTCATGGAGGACTATAAATAGGGCGTCACCCCCCTACTGTAAAGGAGAGAAAAAAAATAGCTCGAATCTTTTGGAATAATAAACAGTCATCTCGTTCTTGTCACTGGCTAGTCCCTTCTTTTGAGGATCCCCGGAGCCCTCCTAGGCTTGTCTGAGGTCCCCCTTTCTTTTACTGTATAGCTCGTTTTTGCTACGACAGTTGGCGCCGTCCGTGGGGACCGACAAGTCGAGCACATATCCAGAGCACAGAAATGGCACCTCGGAGAGCCGCACCTCGTACCTCTGCGGTCGGAGCCACGACGGCGGTAGAACCACCTAGCGCCCCGAGGGCTAAGAGAAGCAAGACCTCTCAGGCCGCAGCGGCTATCACCCGCCCCGAGGAAGAGACCGACAACTCCACGTAGGAAAACACCATGGGTGGCGAGGCGCCCCTGGGACTTGGGCAGTCGGCTAGCCACTGGCCCCGACCCAGCCGGAGGTAACCCAGAGAGCACATGAATTGCTCCAGCAGGAGCTGGCCGACCTCCGCTGGGAGCATCTTGATCTCCGACAACGCAGGGAAGGCCTCGCCCCCGTCCCAGGAGGGCCCGCACTGCTCGGAGCAGGAGTCCCCGTGGCGCCAGGGCCCTCCGCTACTGGCCCCGCACCAGTGTTCCGTGGTGATCCTAGTTCCCCCTTGAGCGCAGGGCCAGAAGCAGCCCGCTGGCCCCAGGGCTTCAAGATGCCAAAAGTCCAGCCCTTCGAAGGGTCGATGGATCCCACAGAGTTCCTCCGCATCTACGAGACAGCCATCGAGGCTGCCAAAGGGGATGACACCACGAAGGCAAAAAAACATGACCCTGCCCTTGAGGGGGATAGCGCTGACATGGTTTTTTTACCATCCCCCCACGTTCTGTATATGCGTGGGAACAGCTACGGGATCTAGTGCACAATAGCTTTCAGGGAAACTACGTCGAACCAAAGGGCGTAGGGGATCTATTCGCCATGAGGCAAGCCCCGGGCGAGTGCCTCCGCAGGTTCTTCAGAAGGTTTGTGGAGGTCAAGTGCCAGGTGAAGGGGGTCAACGAGATAACCGTCATCAACGCCGCAACCTGCGGACTCCAGAAAGGCCCCCTAGCGGAGCGACTCGCACGCAAGCCCATCCGCTCAGTGGCAGAGCTCTTCGACAAAATAGAGGAGTATGCTAGAGCGGAGGAAGGTAGCACCCGACAGGGAGGGGCCCCCTGGACCACACCACGGCGGCAAGGCCAGCCCCCCCGAAAGAACCCGAAGCAATGATCACGGGAGCAGTAGCCAGGCCGCGGAGCAACGACAACCGTCTGAGGGGGCGGGGCGTGTACAACATCGAAGGACAGCAACAGCAAGGATCTCGAGCAAGTACCGAAGCCCGACTGTTCTACGACCTTCACGGCGAAGGGTCTCATACAAACCTACAGTACCAAAGCCCGACTGTTCTGCGACATACACGGTGAGGGGTCCCATGCCACCCAACGCTGTTGCACAATCGCCGCCATGCAAGAATACATGAGCCATGGTCAACTGGCGGGGGCCAATGATGGGGGAGGGCTGGGAAACCGACTGCCCGCCCAGCCCCCGAGGCCTCACATCGAAGGAACCCAGCTGGAGCAACGGCAGAGGATCATCACCATGATCGTGGGAGGTTCGTCGTCGGGTCTGTCCTCAAAAAGACAGCAGCGTGCTTACGCACGCCAAATTCACCATGTGGCAGCGTACTCGACTTCTAGCCCACCCCGCTACGCCGAGATACCTATCACCTTTGGCCCTGAAGATGCCAGAGGCGTACATTTCCCTCACCAGGACCCTCTGGTCATTTCGGCCAATATTGCGGAGTTCGAGGTGCGTCACGTTCTGGTAGACGGAGGAAGCTCCGCGGACCTATTGTTCACGGAGGCCTTCGACAAAATGATGATCCCAAGGGATCGCCTTGCACCACTGGGCATCCCCCTGGTGGGCTTCGGCGAAAGACCAGTAACAGCCGTGGGACAGATCAATCTAGTCGTCACCTTCAGCGACGGCTATGCCTCCCGCACGGAGGTTATCACGTTCAATGTCGTCCAGATGTCGTATCAATACAATGCTATCCTCGGCAGAGCCACGCTAAATGCATTCGGCGCCATAGCGCACCACAAATACCTCTGCATGAAGATCCCCGCTCACGAAGAGGTTGTCACGGTACGGGGAGATCAAGACCTGGCAAGGCAGACTGGGCTCGAGGTGTTATCCCCAACCCGCCATGTCCACACCGTAGGAACAGGCGCTGTACAGCCCAACAGTGCCCCAGGGAGGTGGGCGCCGAAGGCCAAGCCCGAAGGCCAGCTCCTGCATGTCCCTCTCGCCGAAGATAAGCCAGGCAAAACAGTGGCCCTCAGCGCCGAGCTGTCCGTCGCAGCCTGCGGAGACATACTTGGGGTGCTCCGCCGCAACGAGGATATCTTCACGTGGGGCCCTGAGGACATCCCGGGGGTCCCAAGGGAAGTCTCCGAGCATCGGCTGACACTGTAGAATGACGCGGTGCCCAAGAAACAGAAGTTGCACCAAATGTCGGTAGAGCGGCTGGAAACCGCAAAGAAGGAGGTTGCCAGGCTCTTAAAAGCTGGAGTGATCAGGGAGATTAAGCACTCGGAGTGGCTAGCCAACCCGGTCCTCGTGTAGAAGGGAGAAGGGGACTGGCGTATGTGCGTTGACTTTACCAACCTCAACAAGGCCACACCCAAAGACGATTTCCCCTTACCCCGCATCGACCAATTCGTAGATGCCACCTCGGGCTGCGAGCTGATGAGCTTCCTCAACACTTACTCCGGTTACCACCAAGTATTCATGGCAAGGGAGGATGAACTCAAAGCCGCATTCATCACCCCCATTGGCACATACTATTACAATCGGATGCCCTTTGGCCTGAAGAACGCGGGAGCCACGTTCAGCCGACTCATCACCAAGGTTCTTACCGAGTAGCTTAGCCGAAACGTCAAGGCATATGCTGACGATGTAGTGGTCAAGAGCAAACTCCGAGCCTCGCACGTGGCTGATCTCCAGGAGACATTAGCCAACCTCAGGGCAAAGGGGATAATGCTCAACCCAAAAAAATGTGCCTTCGGCGTTCGAGCCAGAAAACTCCTCGGCTTCCTAGTATCGCAAAGGGGCATCGAGGCAAACCCGGAAAAGATCAAAGCCATCCAGGAGATGGCACCACCCAGCACGGCTCGCGAGGTGCAGAAACTCACGGGCCGCCTCGCAGCCCTCGACAGATTTTTGTCCCGCTCGGCGGAGTGGGCCTTGCCGTTCTTCAAAACGCCCTTCAGCTGGACACAAGATTGCCAGGAGCCATTCTTGCAGCTCAAAGAATACCTCGCCAAGCTCCCAAGCTTAGGGAGCCCAGCATAGGGCGCATCCCTCTTGCTGTACCTCGCAGCCTCTTCATCTGCCATCAACGCGGTACTCATCCAAGACGAAGGGGTTTAGCACCCAGTCTACTATGTATTCGAAGCTTTGCAGGGCGCCAGAGCCCTGTACACCAAGCTAGAAAAGCTAGCATACGCCCTCCTCAATGCCTCCCGTAAGCTCCGGCATTACTTTCTGGCGCACGCCATTGTGATCCCACATCCTATCCGCTGGCCCTGATGTTGAGGAACAAGAACGCATCGGGTCGCATTGGCAAGTGAGCGGCCGAGTTGGTACCATTCGATGTGACCTTCATCGCGCGCACGTTAATAAAGTCGCAGGCCTTAGCCAACTTCGTCGCCGAATGGACCCCGCAACCAGTGGATCACACACCGGGCCAAACTGAGGCACCCTGGGTAATTTCCATCAACGGGTCATGGTGTGCGGTAGGAGCCGGGGCCGCCGCCATCTTGACCTCACCAGACGACAGGACAATTTCCTACGCGGCACGCCTAGACTTCCCAACAACCAATAACGCCTCCGAGTACGAGGCCATACTGCTCGGCCTGCGGAAAGCCAGAACGCTGGGCGCAAAGCGCATAATAATCAAGAGTGACTCCCGCCTCGTTGCAGGCCACTTCGATAAGTCATTCACAGCAAGGGACCCGGAGATGTCTCGGTACTTGGCGGCAGTCCGGGGCGAAGCGAAGCATTTCCACGGCATTACGGTCTAGAACATCTCGCGCACCAACAAAGACGCGGCAGACTAACTGGCCAAAATAGCCTATTCCAATGAGAACCCCGCCGGACGTACTATACTCCAGGCTGCATGCGCCATCAATCACCTCGGAAGCACCTGGGGCTGCGTCGAAAGCACTGGAGGCTGCCCCAGAGGCGTCCACGGCCCAAGCACCTCGCCCTCTTCTCCAGATCAGCACAGACTGGCGGAATGCCATTCGAAGCTACCTCGGAGGAGAAGAGCCCGACGAAGCATCCGAGGCGAGCCGCCTAAAGCACCGAGCCCGCAACTACCGTGTCATCAACGGCCAACTATACAAGGGAGGCGTATGCGCCCCCTTGCTACGGTGCATCTCCCAGACCGAAGGACAATCCTTGCTGAAGGAAGTACACTAGGGGCTCTGCGGGGCACACCAAGCCCTCCGGAGCCTCGTGGCAAAAACTTTCCGCCAAGGTTTCTACTGGCCTATTGCGCTCCGCGATGCACAGGACCTGGTACAGCACTGCTAGGGTTACCAATGGGCCAGCCATCTGTCCAAAGCACCACCTACACTGTTGTAGCTGCTTGCTCCAATATGGTCCTTCGCGCGGTGGGGGCTCGACGTCATCGGCCCCTTCCCCACGCCAAGGGCATCCTCCGATTCGCATTCGTCGCCATCGAGTACTTCTCCAGATGGGTGGAGGCCGAACCAGTCGCCAAAATCACGACCTCAGCAGCACAACGTTTCATCGGGAGGAACATCGTGTGTCGGTGCGGTGTGCCCTGAGACATCGTCACCGAGAACGGCACGCAATTCGATTCTGCGGCCTTCCGAGCCTTCTGCTAGAGCATCAGCACCACCATATGTTTCGCATCAGTCGACCACCTCGAGTCGAACGGGGTGGTCGAGCATGCCAACGGCAACCTGCTGGCCGGATTGACCAAGCACCTCGTGGGCCTCCCAAAGGGGCTATGGCCGGAGGAGCTCCAAAAGGCCTTATGGGCAATTCGCACTTCCCCAACAAGGGCCACAGGTTTCTCCCCGTTCAAACTCCTGTTCGGGGACGAGGTAGTGATCCCGGGGGAGATCGCAGCAAAGTCTCTCTAGGCAACCGAGGGCTGGAGCATGGAGGATCGCGTGGTGTTGCTGGATCTCCTAGTAGAACCCCAGCGCACACTAACTCACCCTAGAGGTGTGAAGTGTATAAATCAGCACCGCGCATGACCCACGGCCCCGGTGCCAAACGCTGCCCCTCGCAGGCACAAAAGAAAAAAGACGCCTAACGGGGCTCCGAGCCCCAGCGCACACTAACGCACCCCAGAGGTGTGAAGTGTATAAACCAGCACCGCACATGGCCCATGACCCTGGTGCCAAATGATGCCCCTCGCGGCACGAGCAAAAGGCTCCCTCAGAGCCCAATCTAAAAAATATGGGGGACGGCGCAGGCTTCGCCTCCCCCTCGCATAAATGCACGAGGGGCTCCCTCGGAGCCCAATCTAAAAAATATGGGGGACCAGTCATTATCAACTGTCGGACCCGGGAACGAAGGATCCCGAATCCTTTGTGTTCATACACTAGTCCAGGATTTCCAGCGTACACAGTTACAAAATGGTATCACAAACATATCACGCATTTCATTAATAGAGTAATTCAAAGTTGGATACAAACGGGCCCAATGGCCAAATAATAATTAAGTAAATAGCACAGCGGAAGTAAAGCAGTAGTAGTAGGCCAGAACAATTCGCCACAGGCAATCGTCTGGGGGCGCAGCCTAAACGTCGGTGTCCTCACCGTCCTGGTAGAAGTTTTCTCCTGAATAAAGATATTCAGAAGAATGAGCACTACAACAATAGCGCATAAGTCACACCCAATATTGAATGGTAATGCATGCATAAAGTAGTCAAGGGATAATGGCAGGGTTATTTGCATAAAATGGCATTTTGATTTTAAATAATATTAATTTCCAAGGCCATTTTTATATCTTACCTAAAATCAAATTTAGAAATGACAAAGTTTCAATGTGGATAACCTCCATATTTGACTGGTGAAGGATACCCTCCTATGGCTAACCGCCCAATTTTTCCACAAGGATAAATTTTCCTGAAACAACTGTTTAAAACATTTTTAAAACCAAAAATAAGTCTAACTCGGAGTGGCTTTGCTAGCATGTCCATAATCATGACGCGCTATTCGAATAGATTTTTACTCTGCAGAGTTGGTACAACTTTACCCACCAGAGACAGTTTGCTTAACATGTCGGCCATTACACGCTTCCGAAGGCGTGCGACTAAGCAACTATCACAAGGCTGTTACAATGTTCTACCCCAAAGTACTCATGCCCGCTAAGGTTTCGCCTCCTTTGGACTAACCATCCTCCGGGAGCCCCCTCTTGCGCCAGGTGGGACTGCTATCTAATCGACTCCCACTCATACACATGGCACGAATATCTATGGAATATCCCAAATTATTAAGCCGAGTTACGCCCATACGCACCAAGTGGTAGTACGAATAGGCGTAGCAAAATGCGCTCAAAGGCCGGTCCTCAATTGACTTGGGCGACTTTCAATTCAAACCATGGGCTTTAATCCTAACCAGATTAAACCCGTGCATAAACCTGCACCCACCATTCCTCCGTTTCGCCCAAGTCCAAATCATTTTCATTTTGATTAAAACCATCTTTACTGCACCTCCATGGTAAGATAATACCATGGATTAAACTTTTTAAATCAAATTGAACTGATTTGGCTAAGTTCCCCAAAAACTCAAATCATGACCTAAGCATTTGCTAAGCATATATACTTTGTATAAATTTTATCTAAGGGTGACAAGGGAATGACTTCCAACATTCAAATTGGCCATACAAAAAGAATTGGTATAACTAAGCATTTAAAACGGGAAGCAAAATAATTGATTAAAACTATGCATGCAATAATTATTTAGAAACTGAAATAAATAACTTTAAAATATTAGGGTCAACATGGTCAAAGTGTAACTTGCCTTCGTTGAAGTCTTGAAATTTTAAATCTTCAGTAGGGTCCAAATCCCCGGAATCGTCGAAGTCTAAACGTGAAAATACCACAAATCAAAAGAAATTCAACTATATTCAAAAAGATAAATAAAACCAAATCAAAATGAAATTATTTTATTTTATTTAGCTATATAATAATTTTCTAGAATTTTAGCAATTTGGAGTTAAGATGCAAAAGATATGAATTTTACAAGTTTAATCCTAATTCTGAAATTTTCTGATTTAAATTTCTAAAGAAAATCATTTATTGCGCAATACCGACGTCAGCCTTCCGATTTTCTGAAACTGAAATTAATTCCGACCGGTGGGCCCCACGTGTCATAGACTTGGTTTACATGGACCCAGTTCACGCGCTTTACCGTGAGGAGGTGGCGCGACTTGGCGCGCGTCGGATCCACGTCGGACCCGACGCCGAGGTGGCGCCACGAGGTGCGCGCGTGGCGAACCACGGTGGTAGAAAGCCGGCCGTGCGGGCCGAAGGTCGCCGGCGCTACGGTGCGCGGCGGCGAGCGGCGAGGTGTGCAATCGAAAGAGGAGGAGACGGCGAACGTGGTGCTCTCACCCACTCGACGCAGCGAGGACGGAGACGACCGGCGGCGAAGAAGAAGCGGCGCGGCCGGTGACGGCGAGGTGGCGGCTCGAGGGTTCTCCCGCCGGCGAGTGCGCACCGCCGCGCGGTGTTCCGGTGATGCGAGTGGTGGTGGCGGCGAGGGCGCGGCGGCCACGGCAGCGGCACAAACGAAGCTCCAAGCTTCGGCGGTCGTCGGCGGAAAATCTACGATTGCGGCGAGCATACGGCGAGAGAGGGGGAGAGAGTGGTGGCGGCGGGATGAGCGAACGGAGGGGCGCATGGGGCTGCCTTTTATAGGGGTCGAGGGGGTCCGAGGCGGTGCGGCGACATCGGGGACATGGCGGCGGCGGTTACGGGATCGTGGCGCACGCACGCGGAGAAGGGGGCAAGAGGTGGGGTCGTGCGGAGGTGGGCGCGGGTCGTTCGTGACCGCACGGGAGGAGCGGGGCGGTTGGAGGTGGCCGTTGAGCGAGCTCGATCGCGCGGCAATGGCGATTCTTGGCGTGGCGGCCGTGCGGAGAAGAAGGCGGCGGGGAAGAAGCAGGCGCGGGTGAAGCGCCGTCCGATTTTAATCGGACGGTTGAGCGATGGAGGAGGCGCGAGAGAGCGGGAGCCGGTAGATGACGATCGGACGGCCAGCACGCGCGGGAAAAGGGCCGGGCCGGCGAGAGGAATAGGAGCGGGCCGGCGGGGATTCGGCCCAAACACTGCTGAAGATTTTAAATTGATTTCTTAATTTATTTAATCCGGTTAATTCAAAAAGGGCTTAGAAAATAGCAAATAAATCCCAAAAATTCTAGAAAAATTGACATAAGTCTCTAGAATTATTCTGGACTTAATTAAAATAGTTCCAACTTAAAGTTGTTAATATATTTTGGAAATAAATTTATTTTAGCTTTAAACCAACTAAAGAAAAGCTTTTAAAATTTCAGAATAACCACAAAATCAAATAAGTTTTAAATTTTAACCAAATTGAAAATTTTGGGCTGTTACATCAACCGTGCACGAATACCCAGATGACCAGATCACGAAGATCAATTCCTACATACACCGAAGAAGCACGCAAGAACAAGGTAAAATGCAACTCATGTATTGAAAATATATGATTGGGTTCAAAAGGTGAGATTCCGCAAAGGTCCTTTTACGGTTGATCTAGTCGACACAAGCGAAGAACGAGAGTTTTCACAATGGAGAAACTAATCAAATGAAATACAAGGAAACTAGAGGGGTGCGACCTCCTTATATAGGGAAGTGGAAGCTGCACATAGCTAATAAAATAGGGGGTGATACTATTCATGGCACTATTCATAGAGGGGTTACTGTTCATGTGAACAGTATGAGCTTCCTTGGGAGGCCGGCTAGCGTATGAGCCGATTCCGGTACGATTACAAGGTCGAAATTGGCCAAAATAAGTGATATAGTACTTTCTTTTGATCATTTTGAAGTCCACAGAAGGCATTTGGAGGTGAGGCTGGATCCGTTGGAAAGGTCTTAGAATAAGCTTTCCAACAAGCCCAAGAACACTTGAATCGGACTCCGTTTGCAAAAGTTATGTGCATTTAAAGTTAGTGCTGTGTCTAGAGGCCGAATTAAATTTCAAAACGTGTCCAGCTCGAACTCTTGCTTAGCTTGGACAGAAAGTGTTATGATGCTGCATAAATATACATTTTCATCATTAGGTACATTATATAGTTCATATAATATAAATACACTCCTAAAAACGAACTCACCTGATAATTTAAGTGAACCGTACGAGCTCTTGTAATTGGAATAGCAAGCATAACAAATATGGTTGTATCCATAGGGGTCATGTTCTTATCAATCGTAGCACCAACATGGGTGGTTTAGATACGAGTAGATTGCTTAGCCATGTCACGAGTCATCATTTCATATGAGTTGCAATTATAAACTTGACTAAGTGATTATAGAACTGTGTGAAGACTGTGTGTGATGTGTGCTATTACTCGTTGATAGCATGTGTTGCACTTAATCAACAGGGTGAGAAAAGATTTAGACTGAGGCAAGTGGTGGATTCTGTGTGATTGGTGGAGCCGTGTGCTGGGAATGATAAACTGTGTGACTTAGTTATAAATTGAAAGTCTTGCCTTAGTGGTATGGGATGGGCCTAACTTAGTAGGTTATGCAATCTTGCCATTGACAACTCAGGTTGTAGGTTAAGCTGTGTGATGGGCTGAAGGTGTGTTTATCACATCGTGGGACGGTTCGCCGCATCCCTGTCAAACGTTGTGTGTCGTACCCAAACGCTGTGTATCGGTTGGACGGCAGGAAAGCACATCGGGAGTGTCAATGTTTGAGATGAAGTTTCTGAAAGGTTTTGTTATGGTCAGTGCTAACCACACTGAGTGTATCGTGTGGGTAAAGTGTACAACCTTTGCAGAGTGTTTAATTAATCTATTCGAATAGTCACGTCCGCGGTCATGGAAACCTTTGGGAAGGGAGCTGTGGTCTAAGTCATATGGCTGTGTGAATAACTTGCTTAGACTGTGTGTCTTCGTGAAATCAAATGATGAATTATTACAGTTTATTTGTTTTGAATTATATTTTCAATCTATTGTTGTATTAAATTACAAATGTTGCATTTCTGCAAAATAACCACAGAAGCCATTCCTTTGGAATAAGCCATCATATATAAATTGTATTCTGTGGTATGACTTGCGAGTACGATTGTGTACTCATCCTTACTATAATCAATCAACAGAAGTGGATGAGTCATCGCCTGCTTTTGAAGAGGAGTTCTACGAAGGTGTCGATCGTTAGTGTCTTGATCCCAGTCGGTTGCCTGTGGTGAATTGATGGGATTCCGCTGAAGTTTATTTCTATTCCGCTGCTGCTATTTATCTATTGTCAGCCCTGCGTGGCTTAATAAATGTAAACTCGACCATAAGGTCACAACCATTATTTGCTACTCAAATTAGTCGTTTATGCTATTAATTATCTTGTGTGGATCGATATTCATCTATGTTGACACTGTGTACACTAGCGTGATCCTGGACTAGTGCAGAATACACAGAGAGTCTAGAATTGCATTTTTGGATCCCGACACTTGCCCTATGAGGAACCTGGTTCCCCATCTGGACGTAATGTTGTGGGAGAGAACGATCCCTCATCCACCTTGTCTGCGACATGGTCTCTAGTGTCTAGTGAAAGATCCCTGGAGGCTGCATAGCCATCGGATGGAATAATGCTCTGCTCGTATTCGTAGCAGGCATCCATGTCGAGTTCTACGTAGTTGGACAGATCGAACCAGTTCTCCTCGTCCCACTCTCCTGCCATGGAAGCATCAGAGTTGAAAACAAAATAAGAGAACTTGCCGAAAAGGAATCACTGAAAACTCCCCACAGTTGGTGCCAACTGTCGATGGTTTAGTATCGATCTTATAAATGAATATTCGGGGGTCTCCTAGAATTAGAACCACACAGAGAATGACACAGGGATTTATACAGGTCAGGCCTTCTCTGGAGATAATAACAACCCTACTCATGTGTTGTTGTATTGAGTATGCTAATTACAATCAAGAAGAAGACTAAGCCTAATGTCTGATGTGCTTGATCCTCTCCTATCCTTGATCCTTTCTCTCTGTTTACTGAGTTCAACCTTTTTATAGCACCTGAAGAGGTGGCAGTTTCTCCAAGCCAAGAGGCACCTCGACGTTTGGTGTATCACGTGTGTTAATGGAGGTTACTGTCTGAGATAGAAAACCCCCACGTCGCTTAGCAGATATCATCAGAGATAGGAGCCTTATTCATGAAGTTATTTCAAAGAATAACAACATACACTAACTGCCCTTTGTGTTTGAACACGGAGTATCAGATTCCCCAATCGACTAGACCTACATGTCTATAGGTCTTATCAATTACAGCGTGGTCGTAAACAACTTGTACATAGGAAAAACATACGACCAAAAGGTGGTCGTAGAAAAGGCTTACGACCATAGGGTGGTCGTAGAAAGGCTTACGACCAGGGGTAGTCGTACAAAGACTTAAGACCACCCAGTTAAGGGATATACTTGTGAGTGATACAAAGATGTTGTCATCTAAGACAAGAATTATAAATAAGTAATTAATTTAGGACTATAATATCCTCGACAAATATGATCTATGGATCATTTGACATTGTGTTTTGTGTGTTAAAAAAAATATTGATTAATCTCAATCATTTATTATGGTTGTCATTTTAGTAATGGCCTAGGGTCTACTGTTATTTTAGACTCAATGTTTTAATGTAATACTTTAAATAAATTTGCCCCCTTGATTAAATGCTAATGGTGTATTAATTATTTTTAATTATCCTCTAGTTTCCAATCAATCAATTGACTATCCCATTATTGTTATAAAATGGACTATGGCTCTACTGCTCTTTTGACCATTCATTATTTCATAATCTCATATACATATTTTCTTCTACCAGATCCATAAAATCCTATTTTGTCTATAACTCTCAATTTGAATTAGCATATTATCATTGATTGAGCTTGGCATACTAATTATCTTGACCCACTCAATTACCCTTAGCATTATTTTTAAACAAATCATTGTGGGGGCCTACATGTCATATGTCATAACACCCACAAAGAGAGCAGAGAGAGAGGAGTGCAGAGGAAGAACAGAGGAGAGCAGAGGTTGCATGGGGCGATGCTCGTCGCTAGTGAGGGAGGCTACGGCGATGGCCAATGATGGTGAAAAGGGGTTACTAGGAGGGAGAGGGGGCTAGGGGTGGTGGCGTCTCGACTCGGGCGGCACTGGGGTGAACTGGCGGCGGCACATGGAGGCTGGGCGTGGGGAAGGAGGAGGGGCGACACCGCCGGAGGGGGGTAGGGGGAAGAATAGGGGGGCACGAGCACCGATGAGGTGAGGGGAGCTCATCGGGGTAGTTTTCGGCATTGGAGATGGGTCGAGGTGGACTGGTAGCAGTGACTCGAGGCGGCGTGGCGATGTTCACGCGGCGGCAGCTGCCGGCCAATGGGGAGCCCAAACTAGCAGTTTCAAAAGGTGTAGGGGTGTCCTATTTGTAAGAAATTGTTGTGGAGTTCATCGGAGAAAAGGGGGTGCCATGGGCGGTGGTTTCCGGCCAGACTTGGGGAAGAAGGCGATGCGGCATGCCCCGGTGGGGGGAAATAGAAATTGGTGAGGGGTTTTGTTCATGGGGCTTTGGAACATGATATTACATGGAGGAGAGTGGACGAGGCTCACTGCATCAGCCGGAACTGTAATACCCCGAATATTGATTTGAGAGTTTCTAATCGGGAGAGAGAATTAATTGAAAAATTTAAGATGTTTGTTGGGATTTTGGAAGTGGCCGGCCTAGGCTAGCCTGTTGGCCGGCCATGTGTGGGCCAAGAAGGGGGGAGGCGCACAAGGCCCAAGCCCATGCGCCCCATATCCCCTTAACCCTAGGCCGGCCACTTCCCCCTCCCCTTGAGCCGCCACTTCTTCACCCCCCCCAAGCCGCCACCTCTCCTGCCTCTTGGCGCCTCCCCTGCTGCTCCTAGTGCCACCCCTCCCTGCCATTAGTGCTTCTCCTCCATGCCCTTGGTGCTGCATTCCAACTGCTGGCCTTCGTGAGCAAAAGAGGAGGAGGACAGCACTTGTTTCGGCCAAAGGAGGGAAGGATAGGGTGAGGAGAAGGGGGATCTTCTTCCCCAAGGCTCATTCATCGTCTTCCTGGGATCTTCAAGGGTAATGGTTGTCGTTCTTCATTGTTTGATTAAGTGGTAGATGCGAGTTCGATTAGAATTGTTTGGATCGAATTCTGTCTGTAGTAGATCATTTCTGTCCAGTGGGTTGCATGGTCATTTTCGGGTCATTAGAGGCCAAATTTGATACTTTCATCTGCTAGAGTTTTGTAGGCATTGTTCTTAGCTTTCCATAGCCACCAAGAACACAAGATTCCGACTTACTGTTCAAATGTTATTTTATAATCTTTCCACGCTGTCCTGATTGCCTGACGAGAGTGAACTGTCAAGTTGTCTTTTAAAATATGAATAAGTTAATGGTAGATTCAGGGTTTTCGTCCAACTAGGTTATTGTAGAAATTTTTATAACCTTTCCATATTGATAAAGAACACCCCAATCGGAGTCGTAGATTAAAGAGTTGTGATCTTTTCTTTACTGCTGTTCATTTCCCCTAGACAGAGTCTGTCTTATACTTTCATCTACTGTTTAGCATTTTAGTTTGGCCGAATTAGGTGATCTTGTCATTTAGAATTTTGTAGATATGTCCGTTAAGTTTCCATAGGATCTGGGCTCACCTCGTTCCGAGTCCCAGACCAATAGATATGAATTTTTCCATGCTGTTGTTCAGACTCATTTCTGTGATTGAGTTGTCTGTTTTCAGAATGGGTCTATTAGCTAACTCTTGGGTTATCGGGAAGGGGTTGTAGAACGTTACTGGTAGAATTTTGTACCATTTTGTTCTTATTTCGAGTACTTACTTGTGTAGGCGGTGAGGCATCAAATTTAGGAGCACCTTCGTTGCCTCCTAACGTGTCACAACGCGGAATTCAAGTACTTCGATATTCTCAAGATTTGTGAATACTAAATGTCTGATGTTCGTATTGTGATCTTTTTATGATACATGAGAAGATTCAATGTTTATGTTCCTTTCATATATGTTGTTTCCAGGATTAGAGATGTTCTTATTCATTATTCATATTTCATAACATACACCTCTTGTCATGTTCCATCCATGGGAGTGGATTATAAAGACCCATCAATTCCAGTATGGGCACGTAAGACCCACTATTCCAATGTGAGCATAGTTGGACACCCGTATGAAACGTTCTTCATACGGGATTTGGATCCCCGTGTTTTGTTAAATGCGGGCTTAAGTGAACACCGACGGGTGTGTCACTAGCTATACCGGTATAAGCATGTGTGCAGTCCATTCCTTTCATTACATCTCTTCATTCCATTCATCCACATATACATTCGGTGTTATGTTCATATTCTGTAATGTTGTTGTCTTGTTCATAATTGTTGTATGTTCAATTGTTCACTGTACTTGCTGAGTCTCGGACTCATTCTTGCTTTGTTTGTTTATTTAGGTGATCGTTGAGGATGACACTGTTGGGAGGGAGTAGACACATACTATTCATTCACATCACCATACTCCAGTTACAATAATAAAGTTCGGCTATGTCTTTCATTCGTTAATTGAGGAACTGTAATAAATTAAGCTAGAAGTGGTTGACATCACTCTCCATGTTTCGATTGCTTAAATTCTATCTGTGGTCCTTGATCACCCGTTTGATATAGTCATTTGGATTCGATCTTTATTCCTGCCATGGTACTACATAAGTTTAACTTCTTTATGTCCTTATATGAGTTACGTCTTAAATTCTTCTGCTTGATGGTTATATGTTAGATCCTTTAAGTACATTTTGGCTTCCGAACAGCCAGGGTGTTACAGTTGGTATCAGAGCGGGCTTTAGGTCCGTGGTTAATAGAAAAATCTTAAAATTGACACACTGTGCATAGTAGGAGGGGTTGGGTAATTCATTGCTCCCGCATTTCCATTGATGTGTCTCGTTTAATGAGCTGTTGTTGAATTGTTTTGTGCTTATATTGTTGTTAAGCTAAGTGTTTAGTTTTATTTGCTGTGGTGTTCTTAGATGGCAAGAGGTAGAGGTTGTGGCTGTGGTCGTCCACCGGTTCGTGGCCGTGGTCATGGACGCAGTCCGGCTGTGTCTTCGTCTTCATCTAAGGGATCTGCTGGTGCTGCTACTGAGGAGATTACCTCAGTTGCTCATCGCACCGCAGACGCTCAGTCCGCGTCTGTCAACAGCTACAAGCAGCCCTTCCTGCGGCAGCTGCTCTAGCTGCGGAACCGGTTGCTGCTGCAGTTCCACCCGAGGCTAGGATGAGTCTCTGCAAGTGGATGTCACTTCGTTTGGACACCTTTGATGGAACAGGTACTCTCGTTCAGGCTGCAGATTGGTTAAGGTACAAAGAAAGGCAATTCGGGCGTTAGAGATGACTTCATCGCAGAAGGCACGGTTTGTGGCCTTCCAGCTGAAAGGCCAAGCTGATATCTGGTGGGAAGGGGTTCTATCTGCTTGGACCCCAGTGCAGGGACCAGTCACTTGGGAGTATCCGTGGAGCATTTCAGGGCAAAGTTCTATTCGGATTCCTTCCTTTAAAGGATGGAGCAATCACTGCTGATATTTGTTCAAGGAAAGATGTCAGTGTCTGAGTATGAGACTGGATTCAATAATCTAGTACGCTTTATACCAGCGGTGGCTAATGATGATCGAGAGAAGACCAAGAGGTCCCGTACGAGACTCAATCTGGAGTATCGCCACGTTCTGGGGGCGACTGGCTTGCACGATTTCAGCTCCGTGGTCGAGCAGGCCAGGGGAATGGAGCTGGAGAGGGATCCTTCTTCGCAGAGGCAGGCTGCTAGTGGCCCTGTCCGTGCTGGTGGTTCTGGTGGGGGAGGTGGGTCTTCCCAGCGATCTGCTCCCAAGAGGTTTTAGGGAGGTCATCACACTCGTCCTGTTCAGCAGTGGCAAGATTCTTCATCAGTGCCACATTCTTCGTCATCCACACCACAGATGCGTCCTGCTCCAAGTCAAGGTATGAAATGCTTCAGGTGTGGTGAGGGGCACTGGGTTCAGAGTGTTCTTTCAAAGGGACATGTCGTCAGTGTGGTCGGGAAGGCCACAAGTTTTTTGTATGCAAACAAAATCCAGCGACATCATCAAGTGGGAGTCAGTTCCAGCAGCATCTTCTACCAGTGCGTCTCGAGGTTCAGTTCAAACCCTAGCTGCTATTCCGTCACCTCAGTTCTCTTCAGGATGAGTTTCTCCTGCAACGTTTACTCCTGCACCTCCTGCGGGGTTCTATTGGAACCCCGTTCAGTCTGCACCGCCGTCGTTCGTTTCCCCCCGTAGCAATTCCTGTTTACCCTTCGTCGAGTGTCGGTGCATCCTCTGCTCCGGCACTACCGGGAGTCTACGCCATGCCCACCCCTAAGACTATGTGCCGTCTTGACGTGGTGACATATACTTTTCTAGTCAATTCACATGAGGCTTTAGTTCTTTTTTATTCAGGGGCTACTTATTCTTTTGTGTCCTTGGAGTTTGCTAGAAGGGCGGGTTTGAGTTTGTAGCGTATTTCTGAGTCTGTGGTAGTCATCTCTTCGGGGGGGGTCTTATTTCTAACTCTACAGCATGTCCGGGCTGTTCTATCACTATTGGTGATGAGAATTTCAC
Source organism: Hsuehochloa calcarea (assembly GCA_036346395.1). Classification (NCBI taxonomy): domain Eukaryota; kingdom Viridiplantae; phylum Streptophyta; class Magnoliopsida; order Poales; family Poaceae; genus Hsuehochloa; species Hsuehochloa calcarea. Next base: position 15,279,274 of record CM070596.1, on the reverse strand, counting down.
TGCTAACCTTATGGTAAGTCAGTTTTCACCTTTTGATGTTATTCTAGGCATAGATTGGTTATTCAGTTACCGTGCCAAGATTTGTTGTTTCTAGAAGATGGTGACTTTGCAATCCCCGTCCGGTGAAGAACTGGTGTTTCAGGGCAGTGCACCATCTGATTCCTTGTTCGTGTTGGCCAGTCTATTTCCCAGTCGTCGAGCCTCAACCATTGGGTTGCTTTGGTCTCTCAGCGAGAAGACTGATTCTTCACTGCGTATTGAGGAGATTCCTATGGTGAATGAGTTTCCTAGTGTCTTTCCTGTGGAGCTTCCTGGGATGCCTCCAAAGCGGAAAGTGGAGTTTCGGATTGATCTTTTTCCGAGAACTCGACCCATTCCAATGTCTCTATACCGTTTGGCACGACCCTTCTTAGAGGAGTTGAAGAAGCAATTGGACGATCTATTGTCCAAAGGTATAATTCGGCGTAGTGTTTCGCTGTGGGGAGCGCCTGTTCTTTTCACTAAGAATAAAGATGGCAGTTGGCGTATGTGTGTGGACTACTGGGCTCTTAATCAGGCTACTGTGAAGAATAAATATCCTTTGCCCCGCATTAAGGACCTCTTCGATCAACTGAAGGGAGCTAAAATATTCTCCAAGATTGACCTTCAGGCAGGTTATAACCAAATTCGAGTTCGGGAGCAAGATATCAAGAAGACGGCTTTCTCTACGAGGTATGGCCATTATGAGTATAAGGTTATGTCTTTTGGGCTAACAAATGCTCCTGCAGTTTTCATGGAAGCTATGAACAGTATGCTGCATCGATACCTTGATGATTTTGTTGTAGTATTCATTGATGATATACTGATTTATTCCAAGACGGAAGAGGATCATGCCCATCATCTGAGGTTGGTTCTTGAGACTTTAAGAAAGAACCAGTTTTATGCCAAGTTGAAGAAGTGTGAATTCTGGATTTCTAAAGTTGGATTTCTGGGTCATGTAATCAATAAAGACAACATTTCAGTTGATCCTAGCAAGATCTCAACAGTGGAAGAATGGAAAAGGTCAACCAATGTCAAGGAAGTGAGGAGTTTCCTAGGTTTAGCTAGCTATTACCGGCGCTTCGTGGAGGGTTTTTCGACCATTGCTAGACCAATGTCCTAGCTGACACAGAAAGGTGTCAAATTCCAGTGGTCAGATGCGTGTGAGCGCAGTTTCTGTACTTTGAAAGATAGGTTGGTGACCGCTCCAATCCTTACTCTTCCTGAGCCTAGGAAGTGTTTCACAATTTATTCAGATGCGTCTAGAGTTGGACTTGGTTGTGTGCTCATGTAGGATGGCAAGGTGATTGCCTATGCATCGAGATAGTTGAAGAAACATGAGTAAAATTATCCTACTCATGATTTAGAGCCTGCCGCAGTGGTTCTTGCTTTGAAGATCTGGCGCCATATTTGTACGGCGAATCTTGTGATATATTCACTGATCACAAGAGTCTGAAATACATCTTTACCCAGAAAGACTTGAACCTGAGACAGAGGAGATGGTTAGAGTTGATAAAAGACTATGATCTCACCATTCAGTATCACCCTGGCAAGGTGAATGTTGTAGCAGATGCTCTGAGTCGCAAGGCGACACCCCCTACTCTCAGTTGCCTTATTGCTGATTTTGAGTATATGGATATCTCTTTTTGCTTTACGGGTACTGTCCAGACCGAGACTCGATTACTTCTTGAGTCAGTCATCCCAGATCGAGTGCAGGAAGCACAACAGCATGATCAGATGCTCCAGCGAGTGAAGAAGTGTTTCGTTGAGGGCAAACAAGGCCACTTCAGTGTAGATGATTCTGGTGCGTTGCGTTTTAAAGGCCGCCTCTGTGAAAGGGAAGCACATCGTACTCCTTATACCGTACATCCTGGTGAGACAAAGATGTACAAGGACTTGAAGAAGAGTTTCTGGAGGAAAAGGATAAAGGTCGATATCGCTCAATATGTAGCATCATGTGAAGTTTGCCAGCGGGTCAAGGCTGAGCATAAACGACCAACAGGTTTGTTGCAACCTTTAGGCGTTCCCTCGGCAATGTTGTGGTGAAGATGGTGATGACGTGATGGTCGGGCGTGGCTCTAGTGGCAAGGACGAATGGCAGGCATGGCCTAGTGGATGGGGTTGGTGGCCACTTGCTGGCACTATGGCTAGGATGTCCGTCGCGGAGGCGGCGTGACGCCAGTGGCGGCATGGCGCCAGGGATGGTGCTATTGGGCGGTTGGGGAAATCAGCAGAGGAGAAAGGAAGTTGGTAGGTGGGCTGGGGAGGAAAAAGAAGAAAAGAAAGGAAAACGAGGAGAGAGAGAGTGTGTGTAACACCCTGGCTATTCGGAAGCCAAAATGTTACCTAAAGGATCTAACATACGACCATAATTCAGAAGTATCTTAAACAATAACTCATCTAAAGGCATAAAGGGATCAACTTACAATAGAGCAAATGAATGAATAAAGACTAAATCCAAATGATCATAATAAGGGGGTGATCAAGGACCACAAGCAGTACTTAAGTAAACATGTCATGGAGAGAAATATCAACCACTTCTAACTTTATTTATTACATTTCATCGATTGACGAATGGAAAACATAACCAAGACTTATTATTGAAAACGGAATATGGTGAGATGAATGAATAGTGTGTGTCTACTCCCTCCCAATAGAGTCATCATCAACGTTCACCTAAAATAAACAAACAAAGCATGAATGAGTTCAAGACTCAGCAAATACAGTAAATAATTGAACAAGACAACAACAATTACAGAGTATGAACATAACACTGAATGTATAAATGAATGAATGGAATGTATGGATGTATTGAAAGGAATGGACTGCACACATGCTCATACCGGTATAGCTAGTGACACACCCGTCGGTGTTCACTTAAGCCCGCATTTAATAAAATACGGGGATCCAAATCCCGTATGAAGAATGTTTCATACGGGTGTCCAACTCTGCCCACATTGGAATGGTGGGTCTTACGTACCCATACTGGAATTGCTCGATCTTTATAGTCCACTCCCGTGGATGGAACATGACAAGAGGTGCATGTTACGAAATATGAATAATGAATGAGAACATCTCTAATCATGGAAGTAACACATTTGAAAGGAACAAAATATAAAATGTAATCATGGTACATACAAATAACAGTATAAACACCAACACTCATCATCAACCATAAAGGATTAAGAAGTACTTGCCTTCCGCAATGTGACGCGCTAGGAGGCAACGAAGGTACTCCTAAATTCGACGTCTCGCCGCCTACACAAGTATGTCCTTGAAATAAGAATGACATGGTATAAAAATTCTACCGGTAACGCTCTACAACACATTCCCGAAAACCCTTTAGTTAACTAGTAATATTAATATGAAAACAGGCAACTCAATCGCCAGAACGAGTCTGGACAGCAGCACGAAAAAATTCATATTTATTAATCTGGGACTCGGAACGAGGTGAGGCTAGATCCTATGAAAACGTAACGAACCTATCTACAAAATTCTAGTTGACAAGATCACCAAATTTGGCCAAACTAAAATGCTAAATAGTAGATGAATCTACAAGACGGATTATGTCTAGACGAATGAAATAGCATTGAAAATTATATCACAACTTTTAATCCACAGCTCCGATTGGGGTGTTCTTTATCAATCTAGAAAGGTTATAAAACTTTCTACAATAACCTAGTTAAGTGATAACCTTTAATCTACCATTAACTTATTCTTATTTTAAAAGACATCTAGACAGTTCATTCTCGTCAGGCAGTCAAGACAGTATGGAAAGATTATATCATAACTTTTTAACCGTAAATCAGAATCTTGTGATCTTAGCGGCTATGGAAAGATAAGAAAATTGGCTACAAATATCTAGGAGTTGGAAACCTCCAATTCGGCTTCTAAGGACCCAAAATCGGCCGCGTAACTTACTGAATAGAACTGAACATCTACAGGCAGCAATTCGATCCAATCAAACTAATCGATCGCAACTACACAACATCAAACAGCGGGGAAAACACCTCGTTACCCTTGTAGAACCCAGGAAGACGATGAATGAGGCTTGGGAAAGATGATCCCCCTACTCTCTTCTTCCTTCCCCTGGCCGGCCACCACACACAAAACCGATGCCCGGGAACAGCAGCAGGAGGGAGCGGCAGGAGCACTCAACTTCGGGGGAGAAAGAGCACCACAACCTGGGAGGGGCGGTAGCAGGGGGTAGGGGCGGTGCCCAGGTGGAGAGAAGGAGGCGCAAGAGATGATGGGGGGAGAGTTTGCGGCGGCTAGGGTTGGGAGGAGGGAAAGGTGGCGCCCCCCTCCCTTCCATATGGTCGGCCTCCCCCTCCCCCTCTTGGGCCTTATGGGCTACGGCCCATGGCCCAAGTTGGTGAAATTTCTCCGAAAGCCCCTTTTTAATTCCATTAATCGCTGGTTGAATACTTCATTTTTTTGTGGGGAAATTCAAAATTGAACAAAATTCTCTCTAATCGACTTTCGGGATATTACATTGTACCCCCTTAACAGAATTCGACCCCGAATTCTCACCGACGAAAAGAACACAAGAATGAATTGCCATGTAATTGGAATCAATGAATTTAACACGTACCAGAAGCAAACAGGTCTGGATACTGCTCGTGCAAGCGAGACTTCAATTTCCAAGTGGCCTCACTGTCGGACTGATGAGACCACAACAAAGAAACGTACTACTACGTCTGACCTAATACTCAACCCGTTAATTTCAGGTACAATCATCAGAAAAGAATCAAGGGTAAGACCCTACTCGATGGTCAACGTCTTTAACGACATCCCAAGCTTGGAATTTCTCAGTTACTCACTTAACACCCGAACACACCAAACGATGCGTACTTCGCATATGGACCCAAGAGGGTCAAAGCAATAAGCCAACTTCCTATTTTGGTACGAAAGCACACAAAATGCTCAAAATCGAACTCTTCATCTAACAAGGAGCACCTCCTTTAAACAAGAATGCACAACAGAACTCGTTCTTAAACAACTATTTTTGCAAAGAGAATCTAACTGAAATTAAAGAGTTCTCATCGCAACCACGTAATGATAACTCCTAACCAAAAGGGTCAAATCCAAAATTGCCAACTCATCATGAGAGCCATTCCACTTCTAATTAGGCAATTTGCGAATGAACACCACGAAAGCCAAAGGAGAAATTCACTCGAATGCCCAAATCAAATATTTCTTTTACTCCGTCTGAACTGGAAAGAATCACACATGTCAACACAGCGCCAACCCAAAATTGTGGAAGACATCAGTCAACAACACAAAGATCAAGCGTGAATAAAGAAAATGCTTCACTACCTAAGAAAACATCATTTTTCTCAGTTTCTCTTTTAGGAATAAAGTTTCTCTCAAACCTTGGAATTCGAATTCATCGCATACCACACGAGCTTAAACCTCCTAATTAAACATCCTCAAATTATGCTCAAACTGAAATACATCATCCACACCATTTTGGAGAGGCTTTATTGAACCTACCGAACACTCTAGGCAACTCATTCTACTGACAAAATTAATTGGATAGAAGGCACCCAAAGCACCACAAAATAGATCCCACACAATCACATTACCTCCAATTTTCAAGAACAACTCAAAATCCTCAGTACACACGCTCATGTACTACATCAGAAGGGTTCTATCGGTGATCATTCCACTACTCAGGAAACACCATTATTCTACTTTTTCTACACATAATCCTTGTGTGACCAAAGGTCTAGCATAGAAATGCAAAGCCCAGATTTAACCTCTAAGACCACTACAACAAACCTCTCTTATAACCGATAGAGAAATCATCATATTAAATTTCTAATATCCCCACAATCCAGACATACTTACTCAATAACATCATCAGAAATCACCCACACAATCTCGCAATACTATCCAATTGTGTTACTCTATAAAATTGATCAAGGTTTCTATACCTTCGATAATCCCTAACATTTCAACATGAACTAAAGTTCTGGAATTTCACTATACCATAGGTTCTACTCAGTCTTAACACTATTCAGATTTACTTCAAAACCAAACATTCTATGTGAATCAAATTTCCTCCAAGAGGTACAGTTCAAAATCAATTCATCTTTTACTACTCCTCCAATAGCTTGGTAGCAAAATCTCACCACTATAATTTCTTATCCCCCACCAACAGTTGCCAAAATTACACTTTGTAAAAACTTTGCAACATAAAACTGTTAATCCTTTCTCACAAGAAATAGGCGAACAAGGAAAAGTTTTCTCACACAGGAAAACGTTGCTCGTCACAGCAAGCACGAAACCAAAAGAAATATCCTGATAATTGTGATCTTGAAAAACGATAGTTGAGTTCATAGTTGAGGGCACACATCCCTCAAAAAGGAATAGCAAATAACAGCTGATAAGAAAAAGACATTGCGATTGAAACTCGACATCTCTTGAGCGGAAAGAGCAGAAAGTTTAGGAACGATTCAAATAACCACAAGTTACAAAACTTGACTCAAATTCTTAAATACTCCTACTGCACTCTTTCCTTTAACACCGAAATTGATCCTTTGACTAACAACACTTTGCCACAACGAACAAGATAAGGTCTTTTGTCCAAACCACAAGATCTAATTAAGAATCAATCAAATTCTTCAACACGTCATATTTGCTCAGAACAGTTCAACTACACATGAAACATGAGTTCCAAATGATCTTAGCCACCAAACTCGAAATATTTTCATTTACGGGTTTTCACGAAAAGCAAGCAGATTATTCTAGTCTTAAAGGAACCAACATAATTTTCTTTGATTGCAACCTCACGTTGCCATCTAAGAGCAAAGAGCCTTTAAGATTAAAATCACACGAACCTCTTAAGAAACAACAGGACAATCCAATACCTCAATTTATTCAAAATAATTTCAGCTACCAGATGATTTATGAGCTCCAAAATATCACGAAAGCTAAACTTAAAATATTCTCATTTGAACGATATCACCAGAGGCAATCAAATTACTATAAGTATTAACATCAATCACACAACAACAATTAGAAAACACTTCGAAAAGACCCACGTGAAAAGAATGGGTTGATTCTTTCTCAAAAGAAGAGGCAAATGAAAAAGATTTTCACCTACTAGAAAATCATTTACCACTCGCAATGAACACAGGACCAAGGGAAAAACCAATTAAGCAATGAACTCATAGAACATAAGTGGAGTCCACAGTTGAAAGCATAGGCCTCACAAGAAGAGAATATCAGACCTTAACAGACAAGAACAACGAGCATTCAAGATCAAAGCTGTAATACTCTGGAAATGGATCGGTAGAAAGAAAGAGGTCGGAGAGAGCGAAAGAAAGTGTTTTCAGCGGAAAATTCCTTTCGTCGGGGGGGTATTCGTTAATATCAGGCAACCTGGGCCGCAGTTCGCGACCCAGGAGGCCCATTAGTGGGCCGGCCAGCCCATCTAGGGGCCGGCCAAGGGGGGGAACACCCCTTTCCCCCCCCCCCAAACCCTATTCCCTCCCCCTTTTCCCCCCAAGCCGCCTCTCCTCCCCCTTGTGCCACCCCCTCTCTTCCTCCCCTCCTCCTAGGCGCCTCCCTCTCCATTGGTGGCTGCCATTGGAGATCCCCGGAGCTGCACCCCCGGCCTTCCAAGTGTTCTTCTTCGGTTCTTCCTCCGCCGGGCGATTTCCTTCCAATCGGGTTCGTGGAATTGGAGCTGGCCAAAGGAGGAGAGGGGAAGGCTTTGGGAAGTTTTTCCTCGTCGTTCTTCGGGTCTACAAGGGTAACGAGAGACCCCATCGCTGTTTGATTGCGTTAGAGTTGTCGATTCCATGTTTTTGGTAGTATCGTGTAATTTCTGTTAGTAGATCGGTTCTGTACAGTAAGTTGCAACTCGGTTTTGGGTGCCTTAGAGGCAGAATTGGATGATTTCGCCTTCTAGAGTTTTGTTCCTTATTTCATTAGCTTTCTTTTGGCACCTGGATCACAAATTTTCACCTAGTAGCTTAAAAGTTATGGCTGTTTTACTACGCGTTGGTCTGTCTGTCAAAACTGATGGGTATAGTCGGTTGCACCTAGGTTTTGATCTAGTTAGAGTCAGAATCAGGTCAGCCACCCAACTAGGTTTTTGAAGATAATTTCACCATGTTTCCAGGCTGATAAAAATCACTTTATTTGGATCCGTGGTTTAAAAGTTATAGTATTTTCTTTAGGGCTGTTCAGATTTCTGGGCAGACTGCAGTTGTAGTTTTTCAATGGATGGTTAGACCTCTGTAATGGCCGAATTAGAGTTTACCATCAACTAGAGTTTTGTAGCCTGTTAAGTTAAGAAAATTTTAGCACTGGTTTCAGGTCTTTTGGACTTACGGTTTTTTATTGGTGAATTTTCTAGTAAAACTGCCAGATTGGGGTTAATTGAAATGGTTGGGTAGATTGATCAAATTGAACTTTTATTTGGTTAGTTTGGTTAGAGATTGAGGGAGGACATGTGTAGCATTTCCATACTCGCTTGTCCTCATTTCCATTATTTTATATTGTAAGCGGTGAAGCGGTGAGTGGTGGGGTATCTCAATTACCTCCCAACCCGTTGCAGCGCGGCAGGCAAGTAATTTGTATTCCATGTTTGATGTCATGTATGATGTGTGAACGAATGTTTACATTTGTTCGTATATGTAGATGAATGCCAAGTGTTCTTTTCATTTACGAATACTATTCCATATTGACATGTGATCATCATGACATGCATACATTATTTTGGTAAGACCCATCAATTCCAGTATGGGCAATTGAAATCCCATCAATTCCAAGATGGGTACGTGAGTCCACCATTCCAATGTGGGCCACGTTACGTGAGTCCACCATTCCAATGTGGGCCACGTTGGACAGTCGTATGAAACGTTCTTCATACGAATACTTTAAGTGAACACCGACGGGTGCTTCACTCGCTATACCGATATATCTTTGCATTATGTCCATTCCCTTCAATGCACCATTCCACTTCATCCATTCATAAATTCGTTTCCATTAGTTGTTCAAATTATGTTTGTGATATATTGCGCAATGTATGCTTGTTTGTTACATACAGTTGCTTGCTGAGTCTTTGACTCATTCTTGCTTTATTGTCTTATTTAGGTAAATGACAAGGAGGAATGATCTTGTGGAGGGTAGTTCATCACGATGCACTCACTATATTATATCAAACAACTTGAGGACTTTTAATGTCTTTATTTATGATTTGAATTGCTTGTAATAAGCCAACATGGCCGTGTTTACCATATCTTGCTGAACTGTTTACTTCCATTTTGTTGATTAAGACTTGAGGATGAATGCTTGTTTTCATATACTCATAATAATCGCTTCATTTTGTTATGCTATTTGATGTTATTCATTTGAAGAGTAGCGATTGTAGGTGACATCTTGACTTCCTTATAGTCAGGGTGTTACAGTTGGTATCAGAGCGGGCTTCAGGTCCGTGGAAATAATATTAAAATGACACACTGTGCACTATAGGAAGGGTTGGGTAAACCATTGTTATTCCACAATTGCTTGGTTATGTCCCAATTATTTTGTTTACCAGTTCGTTGAGCTAAGTATTTGATTTTCGTTCTGTTGTGTTGTTCTTAGATGGCTAGAGGTAGAGGCCGTGGTCGTGGTCGTCCACCGACCCGTAATGGTGGTCGTGGCGCGTCCGCAGCCTACATCGTCTTCGTCGAGGGGTTGGTGGTCTTGCATCGAGGAGATTGCCTCATTGCGCCTCGGTTCTCGAGCCACCGGCCGCAACCGCTGATCTCATTCAGACCTTAATAAGGGAGAATCAACAACTCCGCCAACAATTGCAGGCGGCCATTCCGTATTCGCCGCACCGTGGCGGAACACATTCTTCTTCTTTGTTCCACCCGAGGCTAGGATGAGCCTCCGTGAGTGGATGTCGCTTCGTCTGGACACTTTTGACGGAGCAGGTACACCGGTTCAGGCTGCGGACTGGTTGAGGTACATGGAGCGTCAGTTTGGAGCCTTAGAGCTGGCATCCGCGCAGAAGGCACGATTTGTGGCCTTTCAGCTGAAGGGCCAGGCCGACATCTGGTGGGAAGGGGTCCTGTCTTCCAGGACTCCAGCACAGGGTCTTGTTACTTGGGAGATTTTTGTGGAGAGGTTCAGACACGCTTTATCCCGACTCCTTCATCGAGAAGATGGAGCAATCCTCCCGACCTATGTGCAAGGAAAAATGTCAGATTCGAGTATGAGGCCGGATTTAATAACTGTGCGCTTTGTCCCACCGTGGCAAGTGATGATAAAGAGAAGGCTAAGAGGTTCGTGGGGCCTCAATCAGAGTATCGCGGATTCGGGAGCAACAGTTTACGTGACTTTAGCTCGGTGGTTGAGCGAGCTAGAGGATGGAGTTGGAAAGAGCTCCTTCTTCGCAAGGGCATGTTGCTAGTGGTTCTGCAGCCGTGGTTCGGCGGTGGCGAGCGGAGTTTCGTGGTGGTGGTGGGTCTTTTCAACGACCCCGCTAAGAGGTTTCACAAGAACCAACCCTCCGTCTGTCAAAGATGGCGCCTTCTTCTTCTGGCGCCACGTTCTTCATCTTTCGCCCCACGATTGCGCCCTGCTCAGTCGGGGCATGAAGTGTTTTCGGTGTGGTGACGGGCATCGAGCTTCGAATGTTCCTTCAAGGAACATGCAAGAAGATGTGGTCGAGAGGGCCACAAGTCCTCGATGTGCAAGCAAAATCCGGCTAGTATCATCAAATGGGAAGCCGTTCAGCAGCCTTCTTCTTCCGGCTTCCACAGAGGTTGATTCAGACTGACAATAGTTCTCGCACCACAAGTACCCTCCAAAGATGGGGTCCACTGCAGCTTTCACTCCGCGCCTCTGCAGGTTCTATTGGAATCCCGCACCATCGCCCCTCCGTCGCTTGTTCCTCAGCGGTGTTTCCGGCTTTCCGACGCAGAGTGTTGGTGCGTCTTACTGACCGTGCATCGGGGTTTACGCCATGCCCACCCCGAGACCTTGGGACGCCCCGATGTGGTGACAGTACTTTACTTGTTGATTCGCATGATGCCTTTGTCTTTGTTTGATTCGGGGCTACTTACTCGCTCGTGTCTTTGGAGTTTGTTAGAAAAGTGGGTTTGAGTTTTCACTTATTTCGAGTCGGTGGTAGTCGGCTCCCAGAGGACTTATTTCTAGCTCTACCGTCTGTCCGGTTGTTCTATTACGATAGATGATGAGGTTTTCACTGCGAATCTTATGGTTATTCATTTGGCACCATTCGATGTTATCACGGTATGGGTGGTTATTCCAATACCGTGCCAAGATTTGTTGTTTCTGGAAGACGGTGACCTTGCTAGCTCCTTCCGGTGAAGAACTGGTATTCCAGGGCCGCGCACCGTCTGATTCAGTATTTGTACTGGCTAATCTATTCCCTAGCCGTCGTGCATCGACCATCGGATTACTTTGCTCCCTCAATGAAAAGACTGATTCTTTGCAGCGTATTGAGGAGATTCCAGTTGTGAAGGAGTTTTCCGATGTCTTTCCTATAGAACTTCCCGGAATGCCTCCGGTGAGGAAAGTGGAGTTCTGGATTGATCTTGTTCCGGGAACTCGGCCGTTGTCCAAGTCTCCTTACCGTTTGGCTCGGCCATTTAAGGAAGAATTGAAGAAACAATTGGACGACCTGCTGTCCAAAGGTATGATTCAATGAGCGTTCGCTTGGGGGCGCTGTTCTCTTTATTAAGAAGAAAGATGGCGGTGGCGATGTGCATAGATTATCGGCGCTTAATCAGCGACGGTGAAGAACAAATATCCTTTGCCTCGCATTGATGACCTTTTCGATCGGTTGAAAGGAGCTAAGATATTTTCTAAGATTGATCTCGATCGGGTTATAATCGATTCGAGTTCGTGAGCGGGATATTGAGAAACGGCTTTCTACGAGGTATGGTCATTATGAGTATAAAGTTATGTCTTTTGACTAACGAATGCTCTGTAGTTTTCATGGAAGCCATGAATAAGATGTCGCATCAATACCTTGATGATTTCGTTGTGGTATTCATAGATGATATCTTGATTTATTCCAAGACAGAGGAGGATCACACCCACCATTTGCGGTTGGTACTTGAAACTTTAAGAGAGAATCAATTCTATGCCAAGCTGAAGAAATGTGAGTTCTGGATTTCTAAAGTTGGATTTTTGGGTCATGTTATTAATCGAAGGGTATTTGATTGATCCTAGTAAGATTTCGACAGTGGTTGAGTGGAAGAGACCAACCAATGTTAAAGAAGTAAGGAGTTTTCTGGGTTTAGCTGGCTATTACCGGCGTTTTGTGGAGGGTTTTTCAACCATTGCTAAACCAATGTCCCAGTTGACACAGAAAGGTGTTAGGTTCCAGTGGTCCGACGCCAGAGCGCAGCTTTTTGCTCTTTGAAAGATAGATTAGTGATCGCTCCAATTCTTACTCTTCTTGAGCACAGGAAGAGATTCACTATCTATTCGAGATCGCCCATAGTTGGACTTGGTTGTGTACTCATGCGGGATGGTAAAGTGATTGCCTATGCATCGAGACACCAAGAAGCATGAATGTAATTATCCCACCCATGATCTAGAGCTTGCTGCAGTTGTTCATGCTTTGAAGATCTGGCGCCATTATTTGTATGGCGAATCTTGTGATGTGTTCACTGACCACAAGAGCCTGAAATACATCTTTACCCAGAAGGACTTGAACTTGAGACAGAGGAGATGGCTAGAGTTGATCAAAGACTATGATCTTACTATTCAGTACCATCCCGGCAAGGCTAATGTGGTAGCCGATGCCTTGAGTCGCAAGGCGACACCTCCTATCCTCAGTTGTCTTATTGCTGACTTTGAGCGTATGGATATTTCTTTACGCTGCGGGTACCGCATGCATCGAGACTCGCTTGATTTTAGAGTCACTCTTCCGGATCGGTGCGAGTAGCACAACAAAGAAGATCCGATGTTCCAACGAGTGAGGAAGCGTTACCGAGGGCAAGCAGGGTCACTTCAGTGTGGACAAATTTGATTCTTTGCGATTTAAAGGGCGCCTTTGTGTGCCACAGGAGTCTCAGGTTAAATTGGAGATTTTGAAAGAGGCTCATCGTACTCCTTATACCGTACATCCTGGGGAGACCAAGATGTACCAGGATTTAAAGAAAAGTTTCTGGTGGAAACGGATGAAAATTGATATCGCCAAGATGTGGCTTCATGTGGGGTGTGCCAATGGTCAAGGTCGAGCACAAGCGACCAGCAGGACTGTTGCAACCCTTGGAGGTACCAGTTTGGCCATGGGACGATATATCTATGGATTTTGTGGTTGGTTTACCTCGCACTCAGCGAGGAAAGGATGCTATTTGGGTAATTGTGGACCGGTTCAGTAAGTCTGCACATTTCATTCCTATTCGTACAACCAATTCGGCAAGCGATTTGGCTCCTCTTTATGTACGAGAAATTGTGCGTTTGCACGGAGTGCCAAAGACCATTGTTTCTGACCGAGACGCCAAATTTGTTTCCAAATTCTAGGAAAGTTTGCAGAGTGCCTTGGGCACACAACTCCATCTTAGCACAGCCTTTCATCCCAGACAGATGGACCGTCTGAGCGCACCATTCAGACTTTAGAAGACATGCTCAGGTGTTGTGTTTTATCTGGAAAGGTAATTGGGAAGAGCATTTAGCCTTGGCGAGTTTGCTTATAACAACGATTATCATTCCAGGATTCGAGCCGCACCATACGAGGTTCTCTATGGGCGTAAGTGCAGTCCTCGCAGTCCGGGATGAGGTTGGAGAGCGGGCGCCTTGGGTCCCGACCGGGTTCGCAGACGATGGCTAGAGTGGCGAGGTTAGGCGAATTTGTTGGTCGCCCAGAGCCGATGAAGAGCTACGTTGATGTCGAAGGCGAGATTTGGAATTCGAGGTGGGAGCGAAGTTCGTTGAGAGTATCGCCATCTAAAGGCGTAGTGCGTTTCGGCACCAAAGGAAAGCTTAGTCCAAGGTATGTTGGACCCTTCCCAATCGTGGCACGAATTGGGAAGCTAGCTTATCGTTTGGACCTTCCTGATTCTATGAGTGGGGTTCACAACGTGTTCCATGTTTCGATGCTTAGAAAGTTTCTAAGAGACCCAGATCATGTCATTCCTTTGGAGCCTTTGATTGTCAGGCAAGACCTTACCTTCGAGTCCCGGCCAGTGAAGATATTGGAAGAATCAGAACGGGTTCTGAGGAATAAGACCCTGAAGTATGTCAAAGTTCTTTGGTCGCATCAGACTGAGAGAGAGGCCACTTGGGAGTTAGAGTCCCGCTTGAGAGAGCAATACCCCGACCTGTTCGTTCAAGGTAAATTGTTTAAGTTGTAATTTCCAGTATTTATTTCTTTCTGTTGGATCGTTGGTTAGATTCGAGGTCGAATCCTGTTAAGGGGGGTAGACTGTAATACTCCGGAAATGGATCGGTAGAAAGAAAGAGGTCGGAGAGAGCGAAAGAAAGTGTTTTCAGCGGAAAATTCCTTTCGTCGGGGGGGTATTCGTTAATATCAGCAACTTTGGGCAGATTCGCGACCCAGAGGCCCATTAGTGGGCCGCCGGCCCATCTAGGGGCCGGCCAAGGGGGGAACACCCCTTCCCCCCCCCAAACCCTATTCCCTCCCCCTTTTTCCCCCAAGCCGCCTCTCCTCCCCCTTGTGCCGCCCCCTCTCTTCCTCCCCTCCTCCTAGGCGCCTCCCTCTCCATTGGTGGCTGCCATTGGAGATCCCCGGAGCTGCACCCCCGGCCTTCCAAGTGTTCTTCTTCGGTTCTTCCTCCGCCGGGCGATTTCCTTCCAATCGGGTTCGTGGAGTTGGAGCTGGCCAAAGGAGGAGAGGGGAAGGCTTTGGGAAGTTGTTCCTCGTCGTTCTTCGGGTCTACAAGGGTAACGAGAGACCCCATCGCTGTTTGATTGCGTTAGAGTTGTCGATTCCATGTTTTTGGTAGTATCGTGTAATTTCTGTTAGTAGATCGGTTCTGTACAGTAGGTTGCAACTCGGTTTTGGGTGCCTTAGAGGCAGAATTGGATGATTTCGCCTTCTAGAGTTTTGTTCCTTATTTCATTAGCTTTCTTTTGGCACCTGGATCACAAATTTTCACCCAGTAGATTAAAAGTTATGGCTGTTTTACTACGCGTTGGTCTGTCTGTCAAAACTGATGGGTATAGTCGGTTGCACCTAGGTTTTGATCTAGTTAGAGTCAGACTCAGGTCGGCCACCCAACTAGGTTTTTGAATATAATGTCACCATGTTTCCAGGCTGATAAAAATCACTTTATTTGGAACAGTGGTTTAAAAGTTATAGCATTTTCTTTAGGGCTGTTCAGATTTCTGGGCAGACTGCAGTTGTAGTTTTTCAATGGATGGTTAGACCTCTGTAATGGCCGAATTAGAGTTTACCATCAACTAGAGTTTTGTAGCCTGTTAAATTAAGAAAATTTGAGCACTGGTTTCAGGTCTTTTGGACTTACGGTTTTTTATTGGTGAATTTTCTAGTAAAACTGCCAGATTGGGGTTAATTGAAATGGTTGGGTAGATTGATCAAATTGAACTTTTATTTGGTTAGTTTGGTTAGAGATTGAGGGAGGACACGTGTAGCATTTCCATACTCGCTTGTCCTCATTTCCATTATTTTATATTGTAGGCGGTGAAGCGGTGAGTGGTGGGGTATCTCAATTACCTCCCAACCCGTTGTTGCGAGCGCGGCAAGTAATTTGTATTCCATGTTTGATGTCATGTATGATGTGTGAATGAATGTTTACATTTGTTCGTATATGTAGATGAATGCCATGTGTTCTTTTCATTTACGAATACTATTCCATATTGACATGTGATCATCATGACATGCATACATTATTTTAGTAAGACCCATCAATTCCAGTATGGGCAATTGAAATCCCATCAATTCCAAGATGGGTACGTGAGTCCACCATTCCAATGTGGGCCACGTTACGTGAGTCCACCATTCCAATGTGGGCCACGTTGGACAGTCGTATGAAACGTTCTTCATACGAATACTTTAAGTGAACACCGACGGGTGCTTCACTCGCTATACCGGTATATGCTGCATTATGTTCATTCCCTTCAATGCACCATTCCACTTCATCCATTCATAAATTCGTTTCCATTAGTTGTTCAAATTATGTTTGTGATATATTGCGCAATGTATGCTTGTTTGTTACATACAGTTGCTTGCTGAGTCTTTGGCTCATTCTTGCTTTATTGTCTTATTTAGGTAAATGACAAGGAGGAATGATCTTGTGGAGGGTAGTTCATCACGATGCACTCACTATATTATATCAAACAACTTGAGGACTTTTAATGTCTTTATTTATGATTTGAATTGCTTGTAATAAGCCAACATGGCCGTGTTTACCATATCTTGCTGAACTGTTTACTTCCATTTTGTTGATTAAGACTTGAGGATGAATGCTTGTTTTCATATACTCATAATAATCGCTTCATTTTGTTATGCTATTTGATGTTATTCATTTGAAGAGTAGCGATTGTAGGTGACATCTTGACTTCCTTATAGTCAGGGTGTTACAAAAGCACTCGCATCACTGAAGAACCATGCTAACTTTGCAACATATTGCTTTACTCGACAAACTTCGTTTACCCCATAAAGCTCGAACCCCCAAAGATCATGAACACAAAATGGAACGAGTCAGACAGCAGCACGAAAAAATTTATATTTATTAATCTGGGACTCGGAACAAGGTGAGGCCAGATCCTATGAAAACTTAACGAACCTATCTAAAAAATTCTAGTTGACAAGATCACCTAATTTGTCCAAACTAAAATGCTAAACAGTAGATGAAACTACAAGACAGATTCTGTCTAAACGAATGAAACAACATTGAAAATTATATCACAACTTTTAATCCACGGCTCCGATTAGGGTGTTCTTTATCAATATGGAAATTTTATAACAGTTTCTACAATAACCTAGTAGTGTGAAAATCTTGAATCTGCCATTAACTTATTCATATTTTAAAAGACAATTAGACAGCTCATTCTCGTCAGGTAGCCAGGACAGTATGGAAAGATTATATCATAACTTTCGAACCGTAAATCGGAATCTTGTGATCTTGGCGTCTATGGAAAGCTAAGAACATTGGCTACAAATCTCTAGGAGGTGGAAACCTCCGATTCGGCCTCTAAGGACCCCAAATTGGCCGCATAACCTACTAGATAGAACTGAACATCTACAGGTAGCAATTCGATCTAGTCAAACTAATCGAATTCGCAACTAAACAACATCAAACAGCGGGGAAAATGCCTCATTACCCCTTTAGAACCTAGGAAGACGATGAACGAAGCTTGGGGAAGATGATCCCCTTCTCCTCTCTTCTTCCTTTCCCTGGCTGACCACCACACGCAAAATCGACACCCAGGGACAGCAGTAGGAGGGAGCGGCAGGAGCACTCGATTTCGGGGGAGAAAGAGCACCACAACCAGGGAGGGGCGGCAGCAGGGGGTAGGGCCGGCGCCCAGGTGGAGAGAAGGAGGCGCAAGAGATGATGGGGGGAGAGTTTGTGGCGGCTAGGGTTGGGACGAGGGAAAGGTGGCGCCCCCCCCCTCTTGGGCCTTATGTGCTGCAGCCAATGGCCCAAGTTGGTGAAATTTCTCCGAATGGTTGAATACTTCATTTTTTTGTGGGAAATTCAAAATTGAATAAAATTCTCTCTAATCGACTTTTGGGATATTACAGAGAGAGAGAGAGAGAGAGAGAGAGAGAGAGGAAAAAGCGAAAATAAAAAAAGGAAAAGAAAAGGAGGTGGGTCGAACCGACGGGTTTTCAGCCCACACTGATTCGAACAATTTCTTTTTAATTTCCTTTCCATTTTCCTAATTCAAAAATTTTAGTTTCAATTCAAATTTATTTTTTGGCGATTTAATTTTAGAATTTGTAATTAAATCTCAATTCATATTCCCGGTTTTGGGGTTGAGATTTCGAATAACAACTCAGAAATTCGAACATCAAAGAAGTGTAATAAAATAAGTTAGAAATCCAACGTTTTTGAATAATTCAAAATGCTTGAATTTTTTGAGATGTTACAATAACTAGGTGATAAACTATTGCATTGAAAAGGGTTGGAGCTGAGAGGGTCGATCAAGAATTACCTTGTTGGAGGGTGAAGAAATGGCGCCCAGCCGTTGATGCCTTCTGAGTCACGGCCGCACCCGGAAACACCAACCATGCAGTCCGTGCTACGCCTAATTTCTCATGCCGAAATGCTGCCACGCGGGCTTACGCCACCGGCCGCGTCTGCTGGGCCCTAAAATGCCGGCCGAAATAGCCATGTTATGTTACGCCGAATTTTCTCACGCCATCCGGACAAGCAGCCCAGTGGGTGCATTTACGCTGGGAAGGCAAATAATCTAGTACTAGCAGTCCTATGAATCCTCTTTTTTTTTTTTTTTTTTTTTTTTTGTAAAAAGGTCCTACGAATCCAGCTGTTTAATTGGACTTTGGAGTTGACCAGAATTTGCATCAGAATTTCGGAAATTTACATCAACCTACCTACACCTACAATGGTTCCGTACGTACGAATCGAAACCATTCTCACCCAACTACGTACATGCATGACCCACGCACCGGTCGAACTTATGGGCTTTGGAATTTGTAAAAAGGCTACAAATTCCTACGTTAATTAGAGAAAAAGAAAAAAATACTAACAATCCAATTTATAAAAAGATAGAAATTCCCACACTAATCAGAGAAAAAAGAAAGGCTAGAAATTCCCACATTAATCAGAGAAAAAAAAAGAAAATCGTAGCCATCCAATTTGAACACATATAGCTTCACCAAATAACCATGTAGGATGCAGATACTTACTAAATAACGACATCCGAACATGTGAGAAAGTAATATGGCTGGACTTCTACATGAGATCTTAAGGTTAACGTTAAATCTATAGCGTTATAATATGGACTCACCAAAAATCGAAGACGAAAATATATATATTTGTCACTTAATATAAAAACAAAAATTTAAATTGTATAAATTTTAAATTTTAAATTTTTTTATAATTTTGAGAGATAATTTCAAACTAAAAAATATATGTCAAATTTATATTAGTTAGGAGCTAAAAGTTACAAAAATTCTTAGCTCTGAAAATAATATTTAAAAAGTGCTATGTCCGTACGGATGCACAGGATGATGACTAGTATCTATACTAATAGGAGACTCTCCTAGAAGTCCCCATATTAATCCTAAGAGGTAAAAAGGTAGAAATTTCTATATTAATCAGACTCTCCTAGAAGCCCCTATATTAATGTTAAAAAGTAAAAAGGTAGAAATTTTCACATTAATCAGATAAAAAAGGCTAAAAATTCCCACATTAATCGGAGAAAAAGGAAAAAATCCGAACCATCTATATATCTATATCTATACTAATTTGAGGTTCTCCTAGAGACCCCTATATTAATCTTAGGATGTAAAATGGTAGAAATTCTCACATTAATCGAAAAAAATACTAGAATCTATCTATCTATATCTATACTAATTGGATGCTCTCCTAGAAATCCCCATATTAATCCTAGGAGGCAAAAAGGTAGAAATTCCCACGTTAATTAGAGAAAAAAGGGAAATCCTAATTAACTATCTAATTTATCATGTGGTACAACTTGCGGCTTGGATTTATTTTTTTAGCCCACGTGCAGGCATTCTGATTGACCTACGTTGCATTTACTAACTATAGTTGCACTCTGATACTCCAATATCTATATATCTATCTATCTATCTATCAATCAATCTATCTATATCTGTACTAATTGGAGGCTCTCCTAAAAGCTCTGATATTAATCATAGGAGGTAAAAAGGTATAAATTCCCATATTAATCAAAGAAAATAAAAAGGCTAGAAATTCCAACATTAATCGGAGAAAAAGGAAAAATCATAACCATCTCTCTATCTATCTTCATGGTGTTTTCGTTTTGACCGTATATAGCACCAAAAGCCTCTATATTAATCCTAGGAGGTAAAAAGATAAAAATTCCCATATTAGTCAGAAGAAATAAAAATGCTAGAATCTATTTATCTATCTATATCTATACTACTTGGACGCTCTCCTACAAGCCCCCATATTAATCCTAGGATGAAAAAATGTAGAAATTCCCACATTAATCAGAAAAAAAGGGAATATCCTAACCATCTAATTTATCATGTGGTACAACTTGCGGCTTGGAATTATTTTTTTAGCCCACTTGCAGGCATGCTGATTGACCTACGTTGCATTTACTAACTAGACTTGGACTCTGATACTCCAATATCTATCTATCTATCTATCTACATCTATATCTATACTAATTGGAGGCTCTCCTAGAAACCTCTATATTAATCATAGGAGATAAAAAGGTAAAAATTCCCACATTAATCAAAGAAAATAAAAAGGCTAGAAATTCCCACATTAATCGGAGAAAAAGGGAAAGTCCTAACCATCTATCTATCTATCTACATGGCGTTTCGTTTTGACCATATATAGCTTTACCAAATAATCGTGTAGGATGCAGATACTTACTAAATAAAGACACCCAAACACGTGAGAAATTAATATGGTCAGATTTCTACATGAGATCTTAAGGTTAACTTTAAATCTATAGCGTTATAATATAGACTCATCAAAAAACGAAAGCGAAAATATATAGATTTGTCACTTAATATAAAAAAAAAATTTTAAATTGTATACATTTAAAACTTTTAGAATTTTATTTTTTTAGCCCACGTGCAGGCATGCTGATTGACCTACGTTGCATTTACTAACTAGAGTTGGACTCTGATACTCCAATTTTATCTATATTTATATCTATACTAATTAGAGGCTCTCCTAGAAGCCCCTATATTAATCTTAGGAGGTAAAAAGGTAGAAATTCCCACATTAATCGGAGAAAATAAAAAAGGCTAAAAATTCTCACATTAATCGGAGAAAAAGGGAAAATCCTAACCATCTATCTATCTATCTACATGACATTTTCATTTTGAATGTATATAGCTTTACCAAAAAACCATGGAGGATGCGGATACTTACTAAATGAAGACACATGAACACGTGAGAAATTAATATTGCCAGATTTCTACATGAGATCTTAAGACTAACGTTAAATCTATAGCGTTATAATATGGACTCACCAAAAAAGAAAGCGAAAATATATAGATTTGTCACTTAATATAAAAACAAAATTTTAAATTCTATACATTTAAAACTTTTAGAATTTTAAGAGATAATTTCAAACTAAAAAATATATGTAAAATTCATATTAGTTATGAGCTAAAAGTTACAAAAATGCTTAGCCCTGAAAATAATATTTAAAAAGTGTCATGTCCGTGCAGATGCACGGGTTGATGGCTAGTATACATAATTCTTAACATGTCTTAGAAACCACTTCTTTGAATAAGCTCGGAAGATCGAATCCAATACTACTCATGTTGTATTGTTTAACTACGTATGACCTTTGTATTTATGAAGTAATTGAACTATGTGTCATTTTTATTCCATGGATATGTATTCGAAGTGAGATTCCAAGTGAAATTATGTGTGTATTTAATTACATATATATTTATAAATAAATAAATATTATTATATTAAAATCTGAAACAGTACACCGAAATAGACTGGTACCAGCGTATTCCATGCCAGGATGCAAACCGGAATGACCTCCGGAATGGAATTGCAAACTACAAGGAGGAGACTCAGGATTAAAAAAACTGTGTGATGTACCATGCATACAAGTAAGTTAAAACTAGCAAGACCAGACGCACCAGCAGCCAGCTCGATCGATCGATGATGTGGTGCACGTATATAATCCAGTTTAGTCACTCCAGCTCCGAGTGCATGTGCATCTTGTTGACTACTGAGGTGTGATGCGTATAGTTGATCGTAGCTGCGACTGCAAACACGTTCGAGCATGATGTGACCTGCGCGCCGCGGATACGTACGCGTGTCGCGACTCATGCAACTGTTCGATCGAGGTCGCTCGTAGTTAATTAATTAGGACATTCCCTGGCGTCAACTATGTCTGTGCCGGCCGGCAACAGCTCGTAGTTGTACCAGACGGCGGATCCAGGAATCTCGGACAGAATCACATAGCACAAATTAACATATCGTGTAACGTTCCCTAGATATTCCACTTGGGTAGCCAGGGGGAACAAATAATTCAGCCACACTTTTGTGCATATATGCAGCGCAAGACAACGCTATAAATAGGGCACCATACGGACACTTCAGACCGTGCCACTCCCAAAGGAAGATAGCACTCACTCCCTTGGTACTAAAGACTAGCTAGTAAAGCATACTCGCCTTATCGGAGAGCTAGACTTGTACTGTGAGCGTGCTCGCAATGGCTTGGTCCAGTACTGCCTGGCATTGCCTCCTCGCACTCTCCCTTCTCTCCTCCGCCGCCTACGGGCAGCTCTCACCGTCGTTCTACTGTGCGAGCTGCCCGTCGCTGGAGCGCACGGTGCGCCTCACCATGACCAAGGCCCTAATCGCCGAGCGCCGGATGGGTGCCTCCCTCCTCAGGCTCTTCTTCCATGACTGTTTCGTTCAAGTACTGCTACTGCATGATCCCTCCTCTCCTCCTGGACCCGGCCGGTTCTTCTTCCAGCTGAGATATACATACATTCATGACAGATCAAAGTAGTTCGAACCACTGCTGTAACGACATATGGTGACATTTTGTTAGGGCTGCGATGGATCGATTCTTCTGGACGACGTGCCTGGGAGCTTCAAGGGGGAGAAGACTGCCGGCCCCAACGTGAACTCCGTCCGCGGCTTTGAGGTCATTGACGAGATCAAGAGGAACGTGGAGATCTCCTGCCCCGGCGTTGTATCCTGCGCCGACATCGTCGCCCTGGCCGCTCGGGACGGGGTCGTCCTGGTACGTACGTGCATGGCGCAAACGTTCTGCATGCGCGTGTACCTCGCCATGCTGCGCTAGTAATATTTACCACTCGTCCTGCGTCCACGCGTACAGTTATGCAGTTAAATGCTGACCACGTTCAGCATTCGTGCATGTATTTTGTCACAGCTCGGCGGGCCAAGCTGGGAAGTGCTACTCGGCCGGCGCGACTCGACGACGGCGAGCCTAGACGGGGCGAACAACGACCTCCCCGCGCCGACGTTAAACCTCGGCGCGCTCATCACGGCGTTCGGCAACAAGAGCCTGAGCTCGCGCGACCTTACGGCGCTCTCCGGCGCGCACACCATCGGCTTCTCGCAGTGCCAAAACTTCCGGGACCACATCTACAACGACACCAACATCAACTCGACGTTCGCCGCGCTGCGCCGGGGCAACTGCCCGGCCGCTCAGGGCTCCGGCGACAGCAACCTAGCGCCGCTCGATGAGCAGACGCAGCTCACCTTCGACAACGCCTACTACGGGAACCTGCTCGTTCAGCGCGGCCTGCTGCACTCCGACCAGGAGCTCTTCAACGGCGGCTCGCAGGACGCGCTGGTGCGGCAGTACAGCTCGAACAGCACGCTCTTCTTCGCCGACTTCGTCACGGCAATGATCAATATGGGGAACATCCGCCCTCTCCCCGGAACTGCCAGCCAGATCAGGGCCAACTGCAGGGTCGTCAACCGCAGCTGATTCTTTCAGACTGTCAGTACGTGCCGAGGATTTGAAGTAAAATGCTTACGTATTGTCGTCGGGAAGCAAGCGGAAGTTCCGTTGTTAATTACGTGATGAATTAAGAAGTTTTTGCACCTCTGTAATAAGCACATTGTACATCTGAGCTCGTTCTGTAATCTGTCGTATTAACTACTTATTGTTACCTGGCATGCAGCTCACGCATGTTCACTTATTGTGTATCAATATATGTTTCGGAAGGATTTCTCACTGTCTAGGGCGTGTATTAATTGGTTGGATTTGCTAATTTTCAATTGCTATAAATTTTTTATATCTATCCGTCACCTATCGTTGCACAATTCTAAGTTTAAAATTATAGTACAAAGTGATTTGCAACTTTAGCATAACTGTACTGTAACTTTTAGTTCTAGTTATTTTTCTATTTGTAGGGTTTAACTAGATTTTTTTGGTCTAGTTTAGATTTTTTTGTATTGTTTATAATATTTTTTCGTGTCGTTAGAGGGAAATCTAAAAGTGGGAACAAGTAACAAGGATACGGGATGAGAAATATCAGGCCATATGTATCCGTATGTCAGGTGGTATAAGGAAAGTATGTTGTGACTCCACTTAGTAAGAGGATAACAGATAGGTGGGTTGTTGCATCTGAACACGTAGGGAATACTGAGTGTTTTCCGTTCGATATCTCAGTAATTAGTCTATTCGTATTCACTTTGATTGCACCACTACTGTCTAATGTACTGTATAGAGGTGCAAAAGAAATAGATAATATCTATCCGACCAATTGGCCGAATGCTCGCAGAGCGAATATGGGATAGAGAAATAGGTATCGGACACTATCCGTGTTTAACTCCGGCTCTGAAAAAAAATATAATACAAAATTAGTGATATCTAACGGTATCCGTCCTCTCCCCGGAACTGCCAGCCAGATCAGGGCCAACTGCAGGGTCGTCAACTGCAGCTGATTCTTCCAGACTGTCAGTACGTACCGAGGTTTTGAAGTAAAATGCGTACTTATTGTCGTCGGGAAGCAAGCGGAGGTTCTGTTGTTAATTACGTGATGATTTAAGAAGTTTTTACACCTCTGTAATAAGCACATTGTACATCTGAGCTTGTTCTGTAATCTGTCGTTAACTACTTGTTGTTACCTGGCATGCAGCTCATGCATGTTCACTTATTTTGTATCAATATATGTTTCGGAAGGATTTCTCACTGTCTAAGCGTACTATTAATTGTCTGAATTTGCTAATTTTTAGTTGTCTTAATTTTTTTTAAGTGAATGTCTATACAACATTCGACTGATTTTTCTCCTAAAATCAGTCAGATTTTTCTCCTAAAATCACCTATTGGATTTTTTTACAACATTGTCGTGAACAGTACGCAACATTGTTTTTATATTGATGAAACATTATTTTACTTCAGATGCAACATTTTATTTTACTTCAGGTGCAACATTTTTTTTTTACATATGCAATATTTTTTGCAACATTGTCGTGAATAGTGCGCAATATTATTTTTTATTGATGAAACATTATTTTACTTCAGGTGCAACATTTTTTTTTACATATGCAACATTTTTTTCAACATTATTGTGAATAGTGTGCAACATTATTTTTGTATTGATGAAACATTATTTTATTTCAGATACAATAATTTTTTTTGTACATATGTAACATTCAAAATAACAGTATACATCAGATGCAACATTTTTTTTTTGTACATATGCAACATTCAAAATAACAGTATACAACATTCGACTGATTTCCAAGAAAAAAACATTCAACAGATTTCTAGCAATTTTCTTTTTTTTATCCATCAGTCACCTATAGTTACACAGTTCTAAATTTAAAATTAAAAAATACAATTCTGGACCCTCTGTGTATTCTGCACTAGTTCAAGATCACGCTAGTGCACACAGTATCAACATAGATGAATATCGATACACACAAGATGATAGTAGAATAAACGACTAATCTAAATACAAAAAAAGGTCATCACAGACTGTTCGTAACAGTCATCACAGACAGCTTTTGAACCGTCTGAATTGCACGTCTGTGATGACAGGCGGTTATCACAGACGATTTTTCAATCATCTGTGATAAAGATCATCACAGACGGTTTTGAATAAAAACCGTTTGTGAAGGGTCACTATCACAGACGGTTCTTGATTGCAACCGTCTGTGATAGTTCTTTGCACCCACCTAATTTTTGTCGCATTTTTTAGCTAGCCTCAGGAATTGCTCGCCATGCCCTCTGAAAACAAACAAGCAGAAACAGGTATATCACAGATGAATCTGACAACTGAAAGTGATCATTTAACTGAAAATCAATTACAAAAGAATATTTCATGTATTGTTAGTAGAGTTACACAGGTATATCACAGATGAATCTGACAACTGAAAGTGATCATTTAACTGAAAATCAATTGCAAAAGAATATTTCATGTATTGTTAGTAGAGTTACAAATATCAATATTGAATCAATTGTTCGAAGGTCGTTCATCAGTGTTGACGGTGTGAAACTCTCTGTCGGGGTTAACGATGTCCACCTTGGTGAAGCTGCAGAGCGCCCCTCGAACGTACATGACCTCTTTCATGTCGAGTGCATTTAACTCTATATCTAAGACCTGTCGACAGCAGGAGTAAAGTAGTAAGCATATATATATAAATTTATAATTAGGAAATAATTATTGCGAGATTGACAAACCTGGGGATCGTGCCCCCTATAACTAATCAATAGGTGCATATGATGGCATACGTAGAATGCGCATAGGTGATCTCGTTTTTGCTAGCGGCACTGCAAAAATAGAATTACATATATAGGTACAGTCAGTTCGAGACCAATATTACAAAGTATGATATAGGATAATTGTGTTGTAGCGCGTACCGGAAACCGCATCCTGTGAGTCAGTGTGGCGCTCGATCCTTTGTATGCCCCTCCCTCAGCAACATAGCCGATGAACAATCTACATGATTCCAAAAAGTTATCCGCATCCATTTCAAACGAAGGAAGACTACAATAGAGTTATAATGTGCGGAGGAAATGAACATACCTGTCGAGTATTCCTTTAAGAAGGGTGAACTCGTGGTTTTTTTTTCAGTAGGGAATCAAGGTACAATACCGTGTTCCTCTTTGGTACAATGATTAGAATAATCCAATGGAACCTACTCATGTATGTCACTATAGCCATAAAGATATGTTCAAACAAAATTTGTATAACAAGTAGTGAAGCACTTACTTCTGGTTGTAGGGCACCATTATGTAGTCCTTATCGTCTAGAGCAAGCAATCTCATTTTTATGTAATTCTCGACGTAGGATGCGTCTTGGTTGATTGTTTGCTCAGAGATCACGTGTGGGTCGAGGAAACCCACCGGTTCTTTGAGTCGACAGGCACATTTCATAATGTATCTGTAGATAAGCAATGAGTTGTGATATTTATAAGTATCACGTGAGTGTAGAACTTGATTGTACACACTTACAGTGTCTAGCATGGTAGAAGTGATGCGTCGATGGCATTGAGGTTGTATAGGTCGAATAAGTCGTCGAAACCCACGACGAAGTGGCCCAGCTCGTGGAGAAAATGCTCTCTCTTGTATCTGACGATGATTCCAGTATGGTCCCCCTCCTCTCGAGTCTTGCGCATGTACCATTCATGCAAAGATTGACAAGCTAGTCCTGAGCTGTGTAGTTCTGTGTTGGAGACCAACGGACTTCTGATAGAGTATTTCCTGGGCTTGGCAGGCGCCTGAATGTTCTTCGATATCGATTTCGCCTTAATGAGTTGCCTGCGTCCCGTCTTCCCGTGAGACAACTCGGGGATCGATATGATGACACGTTTTTCTTGTCCCTTCAGCGTATTCTCTACTGGAACCGATGAGGCATCCTTCTGATGCAAAGGTTGAGGCGGACTCATCGAGGGTACTATTGCAGAGGCAGGGTCGTGTCGATATGGCGTCAGTGTAGGGTCCAAGGCGATGTCCTTCTTGGGCCACTAGATAAAAGTGTACATGGCATCCCCTAGTGTTCTGATTTCTTCGTTTGAGCGAATCTCCAGTGGGATGGCCATGAAATTATCATGTACCATGTCCACGTGGACCCTGGCGTAACTATAACACCTTGGCTATTCGGAAGCCAAGATGTCACGCAAATCTAACAAACACTAAGAATATACAACAATATCAGGTTAATCGGGCTCAATTAACAATATCTCATAAGGAACGACGATAAACGATTAACAGTTTCATGAGAAGGAATGGAAAACATTCATAATAAAGACGTACGGTAGGCATTACCAAAATTGAATTATTACAAATTGGAAATTTATCAAATAGTTGACATAACTGAAAGATAACACTAGTTATTCTGGTTTGATAAAAGTGATGTGCAGCGTGCTGGACTATCCCTCAAAAGGTCTTGCCTTCTTCCTCATTTACCTAAATAAACATACAAAGCAAGGATGAGCCAAAGACTCAGCAAGTACTTTAGCGAATAACAGAAACATTAAGCAAACAAAGCAATCAAAATCCACTTGTGAAAAACTTCTCTGAACATATATGGGAATGAATGGAATGGAATAATGCAATGAAGGAATGGACTGCTCACAACTTATACCGGTATAGTGAGTGACACACCCGTCGGTGTTCATTTAAGCCCGTACTTAACAAAGTCCAGGGATCCAATCGCCGTATGAAGAAAGTTTCATACGGGTGTCCGAAGTTGCCCACATTGGAGTGGTGACCAACATTGCCCACATTGGAGTGGTGGGTCTTACATGCCCATACTGGAATTGATGGGACTTACAATTTTTTCAACGTCCGTGGACAACAAGAAACAAATGCATGAACGGAATAAATTTCATGCAATGAACTCTTATCACATCATAATGTAGAAATATACATGGCATACGAACATGAATAGCCATACTATCAATTCATCCACACCCAATCATCACCATTCATTAGGATAAGGCAAGGTACTTGCCTTCCACACTGTGACGTGTTAGGAGGCAACGACGGTGTTTCTCCACTCACTGCCCCACCGCCTACACAAATATTTATTCAAAATAAGAATAACAAGACATGACGTGGCTACAAGTGTCTTACCAAAACCCCCTAACTCCCCAACATAACCAAAGACTCAAAATGACGAATTAACTAATCAGCCCAATTTCAGCCCTTCTGATCAGCAGTACGAGAAAAATTGTAATTAAATATCTGTGAATCATAATTACTTGAAACCAGTGCTAAAATACTCTTAACATATTAGGCTACGAAACTCTAGTTGGTGGGGTTCTTTGATTCGGCCAAACCAGTGGCCTAAACACAGTTGAAAACAACTGACAGACATCTGTCCAGATTGCATAACAGCAGCAAAGAAATTGATTTAACTTTCAATCTAATGATCCAATGGAGGTGATCTTTATCAACTTGGAAATATTATTTAAATGACTACAATAACCTAGTTGGGTGGAAGTTCTGAATCTGACTCTATCTAGATCAAAACTGAGGAACAAATCGACAGTCCCCAGATCTCAGACAGACAGAACATCGCGCGCTTAAAATTTCATAACTTTTGATTTCCAACTCTACAAATTATGTTCTTTATCAACTTGGAAAGCTTACTGAATTATAAACAACATTCATTTTGGGTAGCCTTTCTGATTCGGCCTGTAAATAATTCATAATGGCTAGACAAGAAAACTACCAAATCCCGTCAGCTCTCCTGAACAGTCACACAAAAATGGCCATATCTTCTAAACCGTAACTCCAAATCAGATAATCTTGGTGCCTAAAGAAAGATAAGACCAAGAGCTACAACTTTCTAAGAGGTGGACAAATCAGAAAATGTACGAAACTTATCCAAATCTGACGAACAAATCTGGCGCAGGGGGAAGGAGAAGGTGGCGCACGGCATGGAGGAGGGTGGCTGCTCCAAGTGGGGGAAAGGGGAGGGGAGGGGGAGTGGGAGGGAGTCTCTAGGGTTTTGGGGTAGGAGACCCTCCCCCCTTGGCTGGCCCCCCTAATGGGCCTCCCACCTGGCGGCGGCCCAAGCCCAGGTTGTCGGAGAAAAGCTAAAAAACCCCCGACCAAAAAGAAAATTCAGATTTTTCGATTAGCTCCCTCTCCCGAGACTTCTTCGAATACGCCGATTTGCTTTTGGGGTATTACATTCTACCCCCCTTAAACAGGATTCGATCCCGAATCTACTCACCGATCTTCCCAGAAGAAACTGCGACTGGAATGAAACATCGATATCTCAAGCTTGGAATTGCTCAGCTATTCGCTTAACACTCGAGCACAACAGGCGATGCGTACTTCACATAAGGACCCGAGACAGTCAAATTGATATGTTAACTTCCTATTTTGGCACAAAAGCACACAAATTGCTCATAATCGAACTCTTCATCTAACAAGGAACACCTCCTTTAAACAAGAATGCACAACAAATCTGGTTCTTTAACCACTGACTCACAAAGAGAATCCAACTGGAAATAGAGAGTCTTCATCGCATCCAAGCAATACTAACTCTCCACCAAAAGGGTTAAATCACAAATTTGACAATTCGTCACGAAACCACATCCATTTTCTAAATAGGCATATTACAAATGAATACCACGACAACCAAAGGGGAAATCACTCGAATGCCCAAACCAAATACTTCTTTTGGGTTTGACTGATTTGGAAAGACTCAGTCATGCCAACACAGCGCCAACTAAAAATGCAAATGACACCAGTCAACAACACAAAACTCAAACGAGAATCAAGAAAATGATTCACTATCCGAGGGGATATTTTTTTCTCAGTTTCTCTCTTAGGAATAAAACACCTCTCGAACCTTGGAATTTGAATTCATCGTATACCACCAGAGCTTAAACCTCTTAGTTAACATCCTCAAATTATGTTCAAAGTGCAGTACATCATCGACACCATTGTGGAGAGGCTATGTTGAATCCACACAATACTCTACATAACTCATTCTACTAACCAAAATCGATTTGATAGAAGGCACCCAAAATATCACATAATAGGTACCACGCAATCACATTAACTCCAAATTTCCAAGGACAACAACTCAAGATCCTTAGCACGCACGATTATGTATTACATCAGAAGAGTTCTATCAATGATCATTCACTGCTCAGGAAACTCTATTATTCCACTTTCTCTACACACAATCATCGTGTGACCCATGGTCTAGCATAAAAATTTAACTTCCAAGACCTCTACAACAAATTTCTCTTATAATAAATAGTGAATTCATCGGACTAAATCTCTAAGATTCCCACAATTCTATCATATTCACTCATTGACATCATCGAAAATCGCACCCACCATCTCGCAATACGATCCAATTGCTTTATTCTATATCATTAATCAAGGTTTACCTAACTTCGGTAATCCCGAACATTTTAACATGAACTAAAATTCTGGAATTTCACTATACCCTAGGTTCTACTCAGTCGTAACACTATTCAGATTTACTTCGAAACCAAACATTCCATATGAATCAAATTTCCTCCAAGAGGTACAGATCAAAACCAATTCATCTTCTACCACTCCTCCAATAACTTGGTAGCAAACTCTCATCACTACCATTACTTATCCACCACCAAACAGTTGCTAAATTACACTTTGAAAACCTTGCAACATAAAACTGTTGAGTCTGTATCAAAAGAAAGAGGCGAACAAGGACAAAGTTCATCACTAGGAAAACGTTGATCCTCACAGCGAGCACGAAACCAAAGGAAATAATCTGGTAACAAGGATCTTGAAAAAAAATAAAAGTTGAGTTCACAGCTGAGGGCATCCATCCCTCAAAAAGGAATTAACAAGTAACAACCAATAAGAAAATGACATTGCGATTGAAAATCGACATCTCTTGAGCAGAAAGAACAGAAAGTTTAGAAACAATTCAAATAACCACAAGCTACCAAAACTTGACTCAAATTCTCGAGTACTCCTACCGCACTCTTTCCTTTAACACTGAAATTAATCCTTTGACTAATAACACTTTGCCACAACGATCAAAATAAGGTCTTTAGTCCAAACCACAAGATCTAATTAAGAATCAATAAAATTATTCAATACTTCATATTTGCTCGGAACAGTTCAACAATCCATGAAACATGAGATCCAAATGACCTCAGCCAGAAACTCAAAATATTTTCATTTACTGGTTTTACGAAAAGCAAGCAAATTATTCTACGCTTAAGGGAACCAACATATTTTTATTTAATTGCAATCTCATGTTGTCATCTCAGACCATCCTCACTTGGAGTTTGCAAGGCGTCGGCTCCTACAAAACGATACACAATCAGCTAGGGCGTCCTATAGGTATATCTTTGGAGCATTCCAGATATGTACATTACCTCAATGTCGTCGATCGGTAATTGAACGTCGTCATGTCCAGAATTATGTGTGGACACGACTCTACTCCGATGTTGGGGAGGACTTTCTCCCAAATTAACGGGGGCGGCTTGCGCCTGGAGGAGTTGATTTACTTGGTTTTGCAAGATTGTTATTTGTGCTTGAAATTTTTCAGTAAGCACATGTTCCAACCGGGCGTCGTGTTGGTCCTTGGATCTCTTCCTACTCCCATATGTGTCGGAGTCATGTCGGAATCCATCCCTCCAAGGTACATAAACCCCAATGCCTCGTGTGCGATCCGGGTGCTCCTTGTCTCCTAGGGCCGTTGATAGTACGTCCTTCTCCCTGTCTACTTGGAAGGAACCTTGGGAACATGCATAAGACAATGCTTCCTGCAAGAGGGCAATCATGTTATTACAGACACCATAAAGTTATGGACTTATTAACAACTAAGTGGTTCGACATATTTACCCGGCATTGAGACACTGCCTCGTCTGCTAGGTTTGTGAAAGAGATGCCGCCCGAAGACGTGGCTGATGCCCTCACTCTTAACCAGGCTCGAGCATGCTCGTCTGAGATCTCAGCGAACGGTATGGTAGCGATCTCGTCTTCCGCCGCCCACTGCGTGGCTTTACCCGCGTACCCAGCGGTGCCAAGTTTGTGGGGGTGAGTGTTTTGTGCCTGGAGAGCTCTGTGCGCCGCACTTTGCTCCTGAAATTCGATCGTCGTCTTTGTCTGCACGAAGGCGTCCCATGTATCCCGTGATAAGAAATGATACTTCGTGAAGAGCGTCCGACCCGTGTTCATGTACTTTGTGACAAGCGTGCTCTTGAAGGTCCTCCACGAGTGGCACATCGCGTGGAACGCCTGCCGTCGCACACGTGCCTGATCTGCTTCTGGGAAAGTGAACGAGGCAGAAATTTTAGTCCACAGCTGGGCTCTCTCTACATCCGTCAGAGACTTCCAGCTTGGGTTGGTGATGGGGACCCGTTCCCTTGCAAGTAGCCCGCAGACGGTCTGGAATCTCGCAGCTGCATTCTTTGGACTCAGAGCGATCCCAATGTCACTGACCTCCGTGATAATCATGCAGCCTGAGGGCAATTTGGAGATTCCTCTGCCATCTCGCTTGCGTACCACCTTGATCGGAGATCCAGACGCATTCGACGACGTCGCTGACGGCGGCGAAGACGGTGCCTCTGCCATCTCGCTTACTTGCTATCTATATAAGTTACGTACACAATGATTACATAAACAAATAGAAGTTACCCATTGAACCTAAATATAGGATACGTAGTAAAGAAAATAGATGAAATTGCACAAAAAACTACAAAATACATGAATAAAGCATAGTTGAATATGACTGGGGCCATGGGGTCAGAACAACACGTAGGAAGCAACAAAAGAGTTTAGATGGGAACCATCTGACCTCAGAATTTGATATGGGTTCTTTCTGAAACAGTGAACAGTGGACTGGTTGCTTAGTTTAAATAACATTAATCAGATGGCTATGTAAAGAATTCACCTGAATTTACATAAAATAGATAATTTTTAAACAGAAATAGCATGTGAGCACTGAGCAGTGTGATGGTGAAACAATGGAAGCCTGACTTGCAAAGTTGAGGTTTAAAAGTGTGGGCAGCCAAATGAAGAATTATATGGTAGGGTGATTCTAAGCAAAAAACCATAAGCATGCACTCCCAAAAATGTTATGCTATACTGCAAACTAAAGTCGAATGCTGAACAGTGAACTCATTAGTGTCATCACTTAGAGAAATACAATACACAATATTCATGCATCAGTAATAGGATTTTTTTAAAATACTAAACCTTTTTTATGTCTTCTTTATGGACCTACTTGCACCTAAGATATCACCAATATCAATAAATGCCTTCAGCTGCTCAAATTGCTCCTCTGCAATGCTGTCTTTCTCACAGTAAAGCTACAAATTGCCAAAACGAAAGTCTTAAAAACATATATCCATTTCACAACAAATATCTTCAACAAATAAACACAAGTTTTAGTAGCTACTAGTCACAACTCACAAGAAATACAAATGTAAACATGATCAACCACACTTCATTCTTCTTAGGCAGGAAGCAAATTCCAATGAACAGAATAAATTCCATCTGAACAAGTATTAACATATGCTTGCATATACATAGTGACCACATGAAAATTTGATCTTTGCCTAACGGATTTGGTGCCTTTGTCAGCTGCTACATGAACTTGGCTTACTAGTATAACACTATCAAGTAACATATCAACACCCATATCAAATTCTGAGGTGAGACGGATCCAAACATCTCTCTCCAGCTCACTAGTACTCTAGTACAGCATGGATGTACCAAAAATTCAGAGCCCAAGATTCCTTCCCCTCTCTTCCCTCCTCCCAATTCGACACATCACCACCCATCCTATCATACAGGTGCTAACCCTAGCTTCTTGAGATCTTCGCGCAAACAATTCACACATCGTAGCGAAGGAATCAAACGAAACAACAAAGATTAAGCACGAATCAAGCCGAACAACACATAAAGCTACTACCTTTCGCATAGATCACACGAGCTAACTGCGCCGAAAGGAGCGAGATTTTAGGGGTTTACTCACGAAGGAGGCGTGCCGCGTGAGCACCAGCTTCCTCGCCGCCGCCGGGGTTTACTCACGGAGGAGGTTTGCTCTAATCGAGGGAGGCGGCGTTGGGTGGCACCGGAACGGGGGAGGTGGTGTTGGGTGGCGCCGGATGCGGGGAGGGGCGATTCTGGGGAAGAACTAGGGCAAGTGCAGCGGGCTACTTATATAGATAACATCACAGACGGTTCTTTAATGGAACTGTCTGTGATGTTTCAGTTATCACAAACGGTTCGTTAATGGAACCGTCTGTGATATCTCACATCACAGACGGTTCTATAATTGAACCGTCTGTGATGTGCACAGACGCACACAAATGGACCGCCAACTAATGGCCGATCTGACCGCCGCCAAATTGGTCAGACCGCCAAGGACATACACGCATATCTGCATACTCTTTACAGTAGAGGATACAATCGTTCGGACATGCATGTATTCTTTTCACTTCCATTCCCAATGGACAAAGAACCTTCTTGGCTTGGTAGGTCGTGGTGGGCAACACGTTGCCCTCCGGAAGAATGTCAGCTAAGAGACCTAACAACGTCGTAAAACTCCTGTCAGACCAACCATTGCTTGCCTTCAATTTTAGCAGTTCAAGCACGGTGGACAACCTTGTGTACTCCGGCTTGCAGCCATTGAACAAAGGTTTTCCCGAGTCCTCCATTAAGCCCTCGAATTTACAAAACTCTCTCTCACCGTAGTTCCCTTTCTGCATCACGTAGCATCTAATCCAGATTGTCATCATGCGACCTATCCTCATCAAAAGC
This sequence comes from Hsuehochloa calcarea, assembly GCA_036346395.1. Classification (NCBI taxonomy): domain Eukaryota; kingdom Viridiplantae; phylum Streptophyta; class Magnoliopsida; order Poales; family Poaceae; genus Hsuehochloa; species Hsuehochloa calcarea. The sequence goes on along the minus strand of CM070596.1, from coordinate 15,243,898 downwards.
ACATTCCACATCCTGCATATCGTTGACTTCCTCGGCGATGTCGTCATTACTAGCTTCTGGTATAATCTGCTCTTCACCGTGACTGGTCCAACATGTATATCCTTTCTTGAAACCCCTTCGTATTAAGTGAGTTTCGATCTGCACCGGGTTGTTAAAGACTTTCATATTACCGCAATAAATGCATGGACAGTACATAAATTTTATCCCTTTCTTCAACATATCCTGCTCGGCGGCTCTTCTAAAAGCCAACACGCCATTAATATACTATTCACTCACACGGTTCTCAACGTACATCCAGTCTCGATCCATCTACACGTATACACATAACAAATTAATTAGTGTTAAATTATATTAATAAATCATAAGTACCCTAACTATTAACCAAACATACTAAAATTTATTAGTGATTAACCTAGAGCAAATATAAAGGATTATGTACAGATTGTTACCCTCAGAGCTCACAACGAATATAAAGGATATTCATGCATCGAATAGGATTTACATCTACCACTATCCCTAACATAACAATTTCATATCGACATACATGCGTGCATAATAGATTTTTCAAAAAGAAATATAATAAGTAAAATAGTACAATTGACGTCTAATAAAAAAGAGTTGGACTCATTGAGATTTATGCTTTCCAACTGCGGAAACGTATTTCCTCATAACTAAAAGTGCATTTCTTTATTTTCATTTGGATTTCATTAATCTGACATGTGGAGTCCACATGCCAGTGACTCATCTATTAATAAAGTTTTGACTCATCTAACAGAGACTTAATTAACTCAACTACTGTAATCATTACTCTGTCCTAATCAACCCTGATTTGGTCTTAGTGACCGGAGTTGGTGCTACACCAGAGAAGAGCGGCAGAGCTCCTCGAGCTTGAGGTGGTTTTCGCGTTTGAGCCTAACTGGGGTAGGTGAGTGAGTGTATCATCTTCAGGATACTATTGTGATGCTGTCGCTAGTAGCAGGACCAAAGGTCACCAGAGCAGCGGCAGCATGGTTGCCCGGGGTGGCGCCATTATCGGCTAACTCAAAACCTAAGCTATGATAGCTAATCATCTAATCTAACGCATGCTTAAGCTTCAATGAACTACTAGGAGCTCACCTGAGGCTTTAGAGACACTAGAGGATGACTAGAGCAACTTGACAACTTTGAGCAGCGGCGGCGCGAAGGAGGCTCCCGTTGACAACGTGTTACGGTGATGGAAATGCTGCAAGAAGGTGTGCATTAGCTTCCAAGCATCCTGAGGATGGTTAAGACCGAAGGAATCATCAGGGAACTCACCGAGTCAGCCGCTAGCTTGAAAATGGTTGTGGCGGCCGAAAATGGGGAAGAAGGTTGAATCAGAAGATCATCTGTGATCGAAGCTTCATTAACAGAGGGGAAAGCATCAGTGAGGTTTAAGAAATTATTTGACATGAAAAAGAGAGGTCCAAACTCACCAGACTACCTGAACAAGGAAATCCAGAGAAAAAGAGAGGCGTCGAAGCTCACAAGACTGCCTGAACGAGGAAGTCCAGAAATAATGTGCTGCAGATGTATCACAGACGGTTCTAACAAACAACCGTCTGTGATACTCCCACTATCACAGACGGTTCTAACCAGACGGTTTGTGGTTAGAACCGTCTGTGATGTATCACAGAGGACCGTCTGTGATACTTCACAGACAGTTCTAACCAAGAACCATTTGTGATACTTACATTATCATAGACGGTTCTTGGTTAGAACAGTCTGTGATACATCACAGATGGTTCTAACCAAGAACCGTCTGATAGGATACGGCGGCCCGATCTTCCGATAGGTTCGATTGGTTTCGTCGTGAGGACGTTGACGCTTTGAGGCTTCCGACCCGCAGACCGTCACCTCTCAATTCGCTACACCTGCACGACTGTCGTTATCGACCACGCTTGCACGCGATCGACCTTACCACGAGGGTTATGATTCCTACAAGCAATCGAAGCAACTCACAATAACAAGGTAGATGCAATCTGAATTGTATTGCGAATATTGATGAAGTTCACAAGGTGGGGTTCCTCAAACCGATCAAATGGCGAAACTGCAAAGTGGCAGAATAATCTAAGAAAAACCTATCTCTAAACTATGACGGCTACTGTATATATATCGGGGACGTGAGGAGGTCGACCTAGGGTTGTGCGGCTGTGGAACGAGGCGTACACAACCTGGACTCCGACCTCGTCACGCTTACAAAGTCCTATTAGATCCAAAACGGTGACGCAGCACCTTATGTCGCGTATCTCTGGTTGTAGGACTGGTCCTGGGGTGGTCTTGAGGAGCCCATGCTATCTCTGGTCATAGATTGTGTCCAATGAGTCCAACTGGTCGTAGGCCTTCTTGAAGTGGTCGTAGACCCTGCGGAGCTGGTCGTAGACCTTCTTGAACTGGTCGTAGTCCTAGATTCCTAAGTACAAGTAAATCATCTCCATTAGGCAGCATCATAGAGTTCTCAAAAAATACACTCAGCCCTAGAAACGAATTTACCTGATAAATTAAGTGACATGTACGGGCTCTTGTAATTGGAATAGCAAGCATAGCAAATGTGGTTGTATCCATAGGGGTCATGTCCTCATCACCGTCTGTGATACTCTCACTATCACAGACGGTTATACAAAACCGTCTGTGATAGTTAATATCACAGACGGTTCGTCTTGGAACCGTCTGTGATTATTTTATCACAAACGGTTCCAGAGAACCGTCTGTGATGAGGCGTCTTCTATAGCCTGTTTTGTAGTAGTATGAGTTTACATTTATTAAGCCACGCAGGGCAGACGATAAATAAAATAGTAGCAACGGAACAAAGTTTAACTCTAGTGGAATCCCATCAATTAACCACAGGCAACCGACTGGGATTAAGACCCTAACGATAGCACCTTGGTAGAACTCCTCCTCAAATGCAGGCGAAGACTCCTCCACTTCTGTTGATTGTTTGAAGCAAGCATGAGTACACAACCGTACTCTCAAGTCATACCACAAAATGCAATTTATAGATGATGGTTTATTCCAAAGTAGTGGCTTCTGTGGTTAGTTTGCATAAGGCAACATTTGTAATTGAATATGAATAATAGACCGCGAACAATATTTAAAACAATTAAACAATAAAAATTTGATATTTATTTTCACAATGGAAACACAATCTAAATAAGTTATTCATACAGCCATATGACTTAGATCACACATCTCCCTTCTCAAATGTTTTATGAAAATCTACCCCTCGTGTGAAATTCCCGAGCATGTCCATGACTGCGGACACGGCTATTCGAATAGATTGATTAACTTTACCCACATGATGTAATCAACTGGATCAGAGCTGATCACCACAAAACCTTTCAGAAACTTTATCTCAAGCATTGATAGCCCCGATGTGCTTTACCACCATCCAATCGATATACACAGCACTTCACGCAACACACACCGTTGGACAGGGAAGCGGCGAACCGTCCTGCGATGTGAAAATTACACCTCCAGCCCATCACACAGCCTAACCTACCACTTGAGTTGTCAATGTCAAGATTCCATAAATTACTAAGTTAGGCCCATCCCATACGAGGCATGTGGTCGTACAGTAAGGCTCAGTTCAATGGTGCACAAAGTTAAGTCCTTAATTGACCAAGACAAGACTTCCAATTTCTAACTAAATATCACACAGACCGTTATTCCCATTCACACAGTTTTCACCATATCACACATTTTCCACCATATCACACAGTTTCCACTACTTGCCTCAGTCTAAATTTTTTCCCACACTGTTGGTTAAGTGCAACACATGCCATCAACGAGTCTAAAATTTTTCCCACACTGTTGGTTAAGTGCAACACATACCATCAACGAGTAATAGCACATAGTACACAGTTTTATCACATAGTTCCATAATCACTTAGTGAAGTTTATATTTGCAACTCACATGAGATGATGACTCGTAGTATGGCTAAGCAATCTACTCGTATCTAACCAAACCAAGTTGGTGTTATGATACTACCAACTAATAATTAACCAACATAGGGTGACAAAAGATCATGACATAACAATAGACAAGGTGGATATAACAATTTGGATTAATAACTAAATCAAAAAGCATTTAAATAATTACTTGAAATAGAATGCAATACATTGAAACAAAATATTTTCAAAACTGGGCTCAATATGATAAAAGGTATAACTTGCCTTGGAATAGGTCTAGCTACTGGTCTTAATCTTGGTGTACTCCTTCTTCTTCAAAAGTCCCCGAAGAATTAACATCTACTCGCAAACGAAATAAAAAAATAAAAAATAAATAACAACGACAAAACAAACTCCAAAAAGTAAATAAATAAATAGATCTAAAATTTAGATGAATTTAGGAATTTGAATAGGCTAAGTCGAAGTTCGGATGAAGAAGATATGAGCTTTGGAAGATCAAAACTCAAGAAAATACCGTAAATTAGAATTTATGCATTTTCCAAATTATTTTTTTAAAGAAAAATCAGATTATAACATCAGCTGACGTCAACCCTGAGATTTTCAAAATTAAAATAAATCCTGAGGAAATGCTACAGTGACTGACTTGTGGGGCCCAAGGTCTATCGACTGGGTCCACGGACTCGACTCACGGGTCCACGGGTTCACGGAACAGTGGATATGACAATGGGACCCGTAAGGCAGTAACACGGCTCATGGCGAACCAAGTTCACGGAGTGACAGTCGGGGCTGGTTGGATCGTGCCACGCACACACACACGTGGACGCTGACACGGCGTCATGCACGCGACATGCAGACACGGGCGCTCAGGTAGCGGCACACGTGGACACGACGAGGCAGCGGCACTCGGGAACCGAGTGTCAACGGCGAACGGCGGTGGCTCGCCGGCAGTGAGTGGTACCATCGGGTAGAGGGTGATGCGGGGATCTCGGAGGTGTGCTCACGGTTGCTCGAGAGTGGCTGTGGCGACCGGCGGCGAGGTTGAAGCGGTAGAGCTGTTTCAGGCTCGTCAGAATCTGTCCTCCGGCGGTGCTCCAGTGGAATGAAGATGACCACGAGGTAGAGCAGCTCCGTGCGATGACGACAGCGCAAACCATGAGGCTCGGGCGGCCCCGGTTGCGGCGGAATCGCTCGTCGGAGTTGTGGTGGCTGGATTGGTTCTTCAAGCTCCAACAGCGGCTACGGTTTGGCTCCGGAACTGAGGAGGCTAGGGTTTGAATGCGGATGGCCGGGGCTTGCTCCCCTTTTATACGCGGCCGGCTAGGAGAGTCCAGGGCACAAACGTGGCGGCCCGGGGCCGGCTGCCGCCCCGGCCCCGGGTGGGGCTATAGCATGTGCTGCCGTTTGGGATGGCAGCACCTTGCTGCGGGCCCCACGAGGGGCAGCACCTTGGTGCTGCCCTCGGGACGCAGCAAGTACAAGAAGGAGGCTATTTTTGGAATTTTAGAATTATAGAGACTATTTTTAGAATTGGTGCTGCCCTCGGGGACGGCAGCAAGTACAAGAAGGAGGCTATTTTTGGAATTTTAGAATTATAGATGCTATTTTTAGAATTTTTGTTGCGCAATGAGGATAAAATTGTCCAAAATTCACACCAAACTGCACTAGAAGAAGATTCCCCAATAAAAAAAAGGGCACTAGAAGAAACTCGCAAGCCCGCGTGCATATGTGCTGGATCTGATTCTGGTCTTCTCATCAGTTGACCGATGAAGAGAGCGGGCCGCATTATGGGCTTTTCTTTTGCTATATTTCCACTCAAATTGCAGGACCATAAGTGCAGCAAGACTTTAAAAGGAAGTGCCTCCGCCGCCGGTGTGCTCTAGGGTTTTGCTGGTTCTTCCTCCTCCACGCATCAGCGGCGGCTGCTACGTTCTATCGCTACTCGCTCCCGTGCAATGGCAGGCACGAAATCGATGGTTTTAGGCTTATTGGTTTCTGAATCTGGAGTGTTTCTTTGCCTCTCTTGGCTTATTGTTGGATCTGGTTTGCTTCTTTGCCTCCGTATGTGCGATGATTTTTTTAGCCTAGGGTGTTCTCTTGTCAACTCAGTGCGATGATCATTTATTTCTCTTTCTTCTCGTTTGCTAGCACGCAGAATGTTTTTTCCCCTATCTGCTTGTTTGCATTTTATCTCTGCAAATAGCTGCGCGGCTGTCAACTGAGCACGCTGATATGAAACCAACCATGGAGTTTGTCAGGCTTCCTGTGTCCTGTGTTCTACGCTTGGAGTTTGGTTGCAAGTAGGGCGGGTCTCTCCGCTAAGCTGCTAGCTAGCCTGTCCCGTAAAAATAGCCCACTAAACAGTTCGCAACAGCCCACCAAATCATAATATTCTAAAGCAAGCCGACCCCGCGTTGCCCTGTTGGGTCACACCTCACCCACCGAGCGGTGTCCTCCACACGACGGCGACGCCGCCACCACTGCGTTCCTTCCGCTCATTTGTGTGGTACTACGTTCCCTTCCTCAATCTCCCAGGCGCCCACCACTGCGTCGTCGGTGAGCTCTACGTTGACACATCGTGGGGCTTCGCCAACCTCGATGAGCACGAGGGCGTCCCCTGCGGAGCAGAGCATAGCAGATATGTGGCAGGCGATAGAGCACCGCAGACGCGTCCTTCGGTGGTGTTGGTGATGAAGGAGAGCAGGTTGATGGGGCCGTAGCCGGCCTGGTCAGGCTCAGGAAGAGATCCTCAGGGACTCGGAAGGGGCCATGCGCGCAAACGATGCTAAGGGTGAGCGCGGAGAAGATGAGGTATCCCACGCAGGAGAGGAAGACGACGAATGCAGATGCAACGATAAGGCCCACGATGGTCTCCCTGTTGTAGAAGGCGCGGCCGTAGGCGACAAGCGGGGGTGCGTTCGCGGGGCAGAGGAGGTAGAGAAGGCACCAGACGACGAGGAGGGCGGCGAGGGAGAGAGGGTGGGCGAGGAGGGAGGAGGTGAGGGAGAGGGCGACATTGCGGCGTAGTTGACGCGGTAGTAGGGGAGGTTCTTGCCGAAGCGGGCAGTGGCGTCGGAGAGGGATTCGGAGTGGGAGAGCGCGGTGCGGTCAAGGAGCTCTGGCCAAGGGCGCACCCCGGAGAGCGCGCACTTGGCGGAGTCGAGGAGGTGGCCCAGGAAGGCACGTGTGGACGTCCGCCGAAGTAGGCGCGTCGGTGGTAGGGGGAGGGGAGGGGAAGCCGTGGCCATGGCGATTGGTGGATGGATCTGGATTTTAGATTCTAGATTTCCTGGTGGGGAGGAGGGGAGGGGAAGCCTTGTCGGCTGTGCGGGTGGGGGTGCACAAAATGTTCTGTGCGGGTGGGGGTGCGACCTGTCGTGGGCTGTGCAGGGTGGGGTGCGTGCTGTCCGCAGCCCGCCCCACTTGCACCCCTAATGGTACGGGTGCGTTCGGTTGTCTCAAATGTTGGCATTTGTAGCATTGCATTGATATTTTCTACTGTACTAGAAGTCAACCCGTGTCATTTGACGTGGCTGTAGCTGTTGCACGTGGGTGAAGCAATTTCGTTTTGAACATCATGATCTGAAGTAGGATAGCACATAAGCCATATTTGTGCAAAACAAAAGGCGAATATAACAAATAGCAATCCATACTAATTTGTACATATTACTAAGTATAGTACAGCCAAAAAAAAGTTGGGGTTCGGACCTTGAATATGTAAAATGTGGCAGATTTCGTCTATTAAGAGGACCCCAGGTAGCTGGCTTGATAAAACATTTTACATGAGTCCCGATCAGAAACTGAGAAACAACCCATAATTTAAGGGGTTGTTTCATATCAAGAAAACTGAAACTAAATTAACAGTGCGACTACGTTGCTGAAGGACCGAAATGGCAACAGAGGGTGGGGTGAATGGTGCCTTAAAATTAAGAACTCTCATTTACTGTATTTAAAACAAACCTACAAAGCCCTCTGGAAATCTCAAGAAGAGTGAAGCAAAATCAGAGAACGAAAACAAGCTTGATGCATTACGTAAATCGAAGCTCGATTCTACCGTGATAGTTCCGCACTCCGTAGTTCCGGTTCGATCGAAAGTTCCGCAATGATAGTTCGCTTGGACAATCGGAAGTTCCGATTGTCCCGACCAAGAACGAGGCGCTCGGGTTTTTCCCAAAAATCCAAAATACTAAATCTTGAATGCTCTTCTCAGGTCAAGTTTCACAGGATATCATCCTAAACAACATCTTGACCTCATGGAGAAGAATCGCAAACAAAGATTCTTTAATCAAAGCAAAATCAGATTTCTTGAAGAAGGGGCAAGAAAGACCAAAAACCACAATAGACAAGATTCTCAGATTCTTAGCTCATGAAACTTTGAGGATATATTAGCAATAGCAATACGACTCTAGTTATCAAGTTTCATGTCATCTCATAAGACGAATCAAGAGTTTCATCAAAAACCCTAACTATTCAAGAGAAGAACAGAGAGAAGAGAGGAGGCATAAACAAGTAATCCAAACCTCAGAGTTTCATTGATAGAAATCAAACGATTACAGAGGGAAACACAGAGGAATGGTTACATAAAATTTTAGTTCATCCTCTCCAACTCAACAAACTCTCAAAAAGCAATACAAACTCTTTTGCTAAAGCTAACCCTAATTTTCTCTCTCAAAAATTCTAACCCTAACACTAGGGGTTCACCTCTATTTATAGCCTTTGGCTAATGGGCCTCCAACCCAATAAGCCCGCTACGCCCGAACGGAACCGCCTCCACTTGTGGCGCTTTGCGAAAAGACCGTTTCGCCCCTTGCGCACCTTCTGGAAGCCTCCCATACGCCTTGCTGTCCTTGACTTGCAACCACATCAAGATTCACGCCATCTTCGACACATCCCGACCGTTCTGACCTCAACGCCGCCTGCGCCTAGTCCGATCACCTCGTGTCTCGCCACGACTTCGTCTCGATGTCCTGCAGTCAACACAAACAAAAACACATCACATAGCATTGCACAATATCATAGCATCAACATTTGTACAAGACTCAAACTCATACAAACTCAAAATCACAAATTATACTTCTCTGCACAGTTCTGGACACAATCGGAAGTTCGCGACTTACCACGGCGGAAGTTACGATTTCGAACATCCGCGCTGTCGGGATTATCGGAAGTTCCGCGCTTACCATTGCGGAACTTCCGATTATCGGAACGTCCGCACTCCCAGATTTTCAATTCCGATTTTCGTCTCAGAGGAATACTCACGTCAGTATTATCGGACAAACCGCGATCCCAGGTGCGGAAGTTCCGATTACTTCAACCGAACACAATTCCCAGATTAATCGGAAGTTCCTCTTTTCAAAGCCGGTAGTTCCGATTATCGGAACTTCCGCTACATACACAGCGGTAGTTCCGATTACCTGTTCAAAGACGAAGCAAGTGCAAGCGAGAGAGACTCAACTCTCAACCTATTCAACAAGTTGTCAAATACTCATCACTCACAATGGAGGACCTCTCACATGGTCTCTCAATCTCCCCCTTGATGAGTATATTGACAATCTCCGAAAAAGCATAAGATGAGTTTGAGTTTAAAGTCAACCAAGGTCTAAACAAGTAGTACAGAAGCTCAAGACCATGTTGACACAAGAGAAAGACTTGAGATGTGATGAAAAAGCAATTTTCGCAAAACTCAAGGCTTTTCTCCAGAAGGCTTTTTCTCTTCAAAATTCTCCCCCTTTGGCAATAAAATCATCAAGATGTATTAAAGAGAGGAAAGACTATATGATATTCATTTTAAGCATTAGGAGCCATGTAGATTATCCAAAATGACTATTGGAGTATTACACCAAGCCATAACACATAAGAATGCTATCAAGATCATGACAAGTGATGTATAGAGTAGCTAAGACAGACAATTCATAATCTGATTAATTATCCAATTCTTTAGCAAGTCAAATAAACCAAGATTGTAGTCTAGCAAAGGTATCCAAGGATGATACAAGCCATGTCAAATAATCTAAGTTGAATCAAGAAGACTCATATTGAACAGTTTAGAGTGCTACCAGTTGAAGAAGGACTCATTTTATCCAGTACTTGGTCTTTTTAATGATAAGCATTTTTAGCACAAGTTTCTTTTTCTGGAAACATAATTATGGCTTATCTTAGTGAAGCAAGTCCTGGACTAGGTGCCATCCACAACTGTCTCCTAAGCTTCAACCAATTTTTCAAATCTTAACCATGTGCTAGATCCCAAGCCTTATGCGACCACTCCAAGCAACAGACTTAAGGAGGTGATCTTAGGTCATCCAAGGCTCCCCCTGAGTTCATGCCTAGTGCAATGGCAAGCCGTCTCATGAGAAAGATTTGGTGAGATCAGTTTTTTCGCACAAAAGAGATCATTTTTGCTTTTAAAGTTTTTAGACCAAAGATTAAAGATAAGTCAAGTTTCTTAACAAACTGACATAGCTTACTCTGAAACTCAATAGGGATTCAAGAATCAACTCAGCCTACTTGACATGGCGAGAATCATAAAAGGATAACTCCAACAGACTAGTCTCAAGAGCTATTATGACAAGATTTTAATTCAAGTTTAGCATTTTTAATCACCTTAGCAAGGCAAAGACTAAACTACACATAAAAAGTCATGATAAATCTAGCAGTTTAGCATAAATCATGGCAAGATGTAAAACAGTGAAAACAGATCATAACGGATAATAAACAAGGCTCCATATGATTATATTACAATGCAGGATGAAAAGCACGAAAAACCAGATCCCCTTCAGAATGAAATGCATCTTTTAATTCATTTTGAGTTATGACAAATTTAAGAACCGGAATAACCAAGAAGAACTCCCCCTGAACCAAAAGAACAAAAACGAGAATCTGATATAGAGAATAGAAAAGATATAGAGAAAATTATCGCTCAGACAGGTTCTTATCTACCCCATATGATTCTAGGACTATCAGCTGATCAACTCACACACTAAGGAGCAAACACTGTCCCTGTCTACCCAAGGGTGGCCCGACCCTTGCTAGAACCTATAAGAAGTGAGTAAGCTCTACTTAGAGAGAGAAGAGACAGCTAATAAGCAGCATCCTAGAAACACAAGATAAGAATTAGCAGTCAAAGCAACTTGGCAAGAGAACCACTCTAACCTATGCTGGAAGGACTTAGACCCAAAACATATAAATGGAAATGTAACCAGAAAGGAGAAATAGCATAAATAAAATATAATCTGAGAGTAGCATATAAGCTCCCCTCACAGCATCCGGAAGGACAAACCACCCCAAGCTCTCCCGCAGAGTTAAAACCGAGAGTCGTCCAGAGGCTTAGTGAAGATATCACCAGCTGGTGCTCACTCTCCTGGCTGGAGCACAATGTCACCCTTCTCTACATGGTCTCGAAGAAAGTGATATCTGATATCAATATGCTTGGTCCGAGAATGTTACACTGGGTTCTTGGCAATGCAAATCACAGACGTGTTATCACAAAAGAGTGGAACACAGTCGATTGCTAACCCAAAGTCCTGCAGGGTCGAGACCATCCAAAGCACTTGGCTCGACAAAGCTGCGACAACGTACTCGGCCTCTGCAGTGGACTGCACAACACCAGATTGCTTCCTTGACGACCAGGAGACAAGAGAAGTGCCAATGAATTGGCAAGTTCCAGAGGTGCTCTTCCTATCTATCCTACAGCCAGCGAAATCTGCATCGGAGAAGGCTCTAAGAGATAGACAAGAAGAGGAAGAGTACCAGATACCATAGTCAATGGTAGCTCGAAGGTACCGAAAGATGCGCTTCACCGCCTGACGATGAGATACGCGAGGAGAAGCCTGAAACCGAGCACAAAGACACACAGAGAAATGTATGTCTGATCTCGAGGCTGTGAGGTACAAGAGAGAGCCAATCATGCTCCTGAACTCCTTTTGGTCAACAGGTTCGCCGTCTTCATCTGGATCAAGAGCTGCTGTAGATGCCATCGGAGTTGATCTCGGCTTTCCATCATTCATGTCGAGCGCCAGAGGTCTCGAGTGTACTTGCCTTGGTGAAGAAAAGTACCCTCCGAGTCTATTTGATTTGGAAGCCAAGGAAGAAGCTCAACTCGCCCATCATGCTCATCTCAAATTCGAGCTCATAACATCTAAAGCGGGAAGCGAGTGTGTGAGGAGCCGCCAAAGATGATGTCGTCCACATAGATCGGACGAGCAAAGATCGTGCCAAGGCGGTGGATGAACAAGGTCTTGTCTATTTTACCCATTTCAAAACCATGACTCGTGAGATAGGACTTAAGCCTTTCATACCAAGCTCAGGGAGCTGCTTGAGTCCATACAAAGCTTTGGAAAGCTTTGTAGACATGGTTAGGGTATTTGGGGTTCTCGAAACACGGAGGTGTCGACATAGACTTCTTCCTCAATAAGGCCATTGAGGAAGGCACTCTTGACATCCATCTGGTAAAGCTTGAAGCCCTTAGAAGTCGCAAAGGCAAGCGAGATTCTAATAGCTTCAAGTCTAGCTACAGGGGCAAAGGTCTCTTCGAAATCTAGACCCTCAACTTGGGAGTACCTCGAGCTACCGGCCTAGCCTTGTTTGAATGACTAACCCATCTTCACTTTGCTTGTTCTTGAACACCCATTTGGTCCCAATGATATTGTGACCTTGAGGGGGCTCAACAAGGGACGGACCTTGTTTCTTTCAAAGTTTTCCAACTCCTCATGCATGGCGTTTATCCAAGACTCGTCGGATAGAGCATGACAAGCGTCTTTGGGCTCAAATGAGGCAACAAAGGCAGAATGGAGACAGAAGAGAGACAAACCGACTTTGGAGCGTGTGACACGCTCAAAGAGGTCTCCAATGATCTGCTCTGAAGGATGGTCCTTTTGAATGTGTCTAGGAGGTCCAGGTGAGATGAAGAAGTGGCATCTACCTCATTAGCGGATGAGATAGGAGCAGAGCCACTAGCTTCGGAAGAAGCGAAGGTAAGGTGATCTCCTCGAGGTGCGGTGGAAGAAGGCACCTCAAGAGGAGGAGGAAGAAGCTGGATCGTAGACAACCCTCATCTCCGTCTTCCTCATCGTCCACAAAGATGGACTCGATCGCTCTAGAGAACACGAGATATCGGGCCTAGTCCCGGTGGCCTCATCGAAGGTCACCTCACAGATTCTACCATTTTGCTAGACTCGCATTCTGGACTCTATAGGCACGAGAAGAAGTCGAGTAACCCGTAAAGATCCCATCACAAGATCGTGATTCGAACTTGTCTAGGTTCCCAGACTTGAATAAAACACTTGCAACCAAACACACGAAAATGCGAGACTGGGTTTCGCCCATATCTCAACTCATAAGAAGTGCGATGCAAGAGTGCAGAAGAAAGACTCGTTAGAAACATGACAAGCGAGCAATGGCCTCACCCAAAACTTCCTAGGTGTAGAGTACTCATCAAGCATCGTCTGGCCATCTCGACCAAGGTGCGGTTCTTCCTCTCCACAACGCCATTACATTGGGGGCGTATGGAGACGAGCTGGTTCTCTACACCTGTCTCACCACAGAAACTCTCAAAGTAGGAATTCTTGAACTCGGTGCCATTATCACTGCGAATTGCTCGTAATGCACCTGGGAGCTCAACAGAAAGCCTACTAAAAAGACCACAAAAAAGAGTAAACATCTCATCCTTCGAGGCTAAGAAAAACACCCAAGAGTACCTCGAGAAGTCATCGACCACAACAAGAATATACCACTTCCCTCCTGCCGATCAACTTTCATTTGGACCAAGCTGTATCCATGTGGAGCGGTTGTCACAGTGCATCGATCATTATCCTTTGTGTTGGAGAGTGAGAAGTGGCAACCATCTTGCCGTGCCGGCATGGAGAGCAAACTAGATCCTTGACAATCTTGAGTTTTGGCAAACCACGAATGAGATCGTGGCCGCTAACTCGTGTCAAATGATCAAAGCCTATATGACCTAGTCTCCTATGCCAGAAAGTCAAATCACGGGATTCAGAAGTAATTAAACACCGGAGAGGATCACCAGAAGACTCAGAAAAATCAGCACGAAAGATCCTCCCATATCGAGAAATCCCGCAAACTAGGCTACCCGAAGAATCAAGAATTTTGTAATTGTTTTTCTAAAAGCTCACCTCGTAACCGTCATGGGTAAGCTGAGAGACTGAAAGCAGATTATACTGCAGCTTACTTACTAAGACAACATCTTTTAAAATAAAAGAATCATTAATAATCACAGTACCTTTAGCGATGACGCGCCCAAATTAAGCATCTCTGAAGGTGATCGTCTCATCACCTCGAGCACAGGCTAGGGAAGAAAACCAACGAGAGTCTCCGGTCATATGACGAGAACACCCGGAGTCTACAATCCAGACCTTTCCCTTCGGCCGCGAACTGAGTCAAGCAGTAAAGTCTCGATCTTGGGGTGAATCAGCGGTGATTTTGGCACCCAATCTTGAGTAACACGTCGAGCGGATGAAGTAGTCAAGCAAGGTGACCTCTATCTACCCTCGCTCTCTGTCACTCAACAAGTCGGAAGGTGCGTGTGCGGACTGAAGGTCATTCTTGAATCCGATCGCTATGGAAGAGCGAGTCGAATCTTGTAACATATCTTGATCACGCCGCGGGTAGCCATATCGAAATGGAAACCGAGATCTACCCTCAAAACGACGGAAGTCACGACCGAAGGGAGCATGGGGACGAAAATCAGAAAACTCAGAAAAACCAAGTCCTCGTTGCTGCCCTAAATCATCAGTCGTATCAAACCTTGACCTCGTGTTGGTCTTAGGTGCACTCATGGTCTGGGGCTGACCCTGAATGTACCTAACAGACTCAACACGATCTCTACGCGCGATCTTGGCGCGCCTGAAGCAATGATCAACCAAATGTCCATCCTTCTGACAGAACGTGCAATGATACTTCGCCTTCTGAGGGGCCGAAGCTGCAGGTGGAATCACCTTCTTCGTCGAGAGATCCTTTGAACAAAACCGCGACTTAAAATTGACTTTCTCGACCACGGGCTTAGTTTTGATCACACACAGTGCTATGGTTTTGAGCACGACAGGTGGATGCTTCCTCATATCCTCATGGATATCATATCCTAGACCTTGATTAAATCTGCAAATCTTAGATTTGTCTAGAATGAGATTGAGCTTCTTCTTGCCTCCTACAAACCTCTCGAGAGTGTTCATAAGATACTGACACTCCCGAAAGAGAGAGGTGCAAGAAGAGCAGGGGGAAGAAGGAACAGCAGAAGGTAAGGAAGCAGAAGAAGAACCAGCAGCGAGAGGAAAGATTGGCTTGTGCATGCACGGTAGACTTTGGGGGACGATCCCATCGCTAGCAGATTGGTTCACGTTGCTAGGCGTCTCTACCAAACCCTTAGACATCTTCCCAGCACACACAATACAAGCAGATGATTGTGTCTCTAGAAGGTCCTTAGTTAGCTTCACACATTTTTCATCCAAAGCAACCAAATCACATTTTAGTTTATAACATTGATTGCATGGTGAGCTAACAAGGTCCTTAGAAGCATACTGAGCCAATTTGTTATTGTGATCAATCATTTCTTGAAAGCTGTTTGGATCTGATTCTAGTTCAATGATTAACTTAGGGACAGTTTAAACAAGAAACAATGGGCTCAAGTAAAGCAGCTTGGAATTCAACAATTTTGTGATCTGCCCGTTTTAGGTTCATCTTGAGATTATTACAATTTTCACAAGTCTCGGGCAGATCGAGCAGCATGGTATATAGACCTCTAAACGAGTTGTCCTTAACCTCACAGGAGGTGCAAGCAGTAGCCTCAACAGTAGTAGATGAAGGAGGTGCTACCCTACTTATCTCTAGTTCAGCAAGAAGGCTAATGTTTTCCACCTTAATCATGTCTAATTCAGAGGACACACTATCATGCAAGGTCCTTAGTTTTTCCATGTCATCAAGCAAAGCACAACATGTGTCACAATCATCACGGGAGGGAGCAGATATAAGTAAGGTAAGCTCCCGTGATAGTCTAGCTACTTTCTTCTCCAACTCAGTACACTTAGCCCTAGACTTAGCATGAAATCTACCTAGCTTAAGAAAAGCATCATTAAGCTGGTCGTAAGTGGGACTAACCTCATCGGAGTCGGAGTACAGCTCGCTGTCGCTTAGTTCGCCCCCGAGGGCCATGAAGCACATGCCGGAGAAGTTGCCGTCGTCCTTGGGATCGTGATCGTCCTTTCCATCATTGTCACTCCATCCCTCCACCTCGCTGGTGTCAAGCTCATCGAGGGCGGTGAGGACGCGATGGAACAGCTTCTTTGCCTTCCCAAAGTTGCGGAACTTCTTCTTGCCTTGGTCAGGTGCTGAGGGCTTCGTGTTGCGGTTCTTGTCGATGTAGTCGTTCTTGCCCGAACCGCCATAGTCACCTTTGCCCTTCCCCAGCTTGGGGCAGTTTGCTCGGATGTGGTTGGGGCCACCACACTCGAAGCAAATCACAGGACCTCCTCTTTTACCATCCCTCCTCCTCTTGCAAGCATGGGAAAACTTCCGAGCTAGGAGGGCTAGCTGTTCATCCTCAAGCTGCTTTAACTGATCATCAGTTATGTCACGAGAGCGACTAGGAGAACCCGCGATCGACTCGTAAGAAGATCAGAGGTGGGATCGGTGACTAAAGCCATCGACTGTGACTTCGACCTTCGAGAGACAATGTCAATCTCGTGAGTCTTGAGACGCGAGTAAAGCGCATCAAGAGTCAGGGTCGAGAGGTCCGTGCTATCCTTGATGGTAGTCACTTTCATCTCCCAAACACGAAGATCAAGTGCAGAAAGCATCTGTCGAGCGTTATCCGAGTCGGGGTATGTAAGACCAACCGCTCGAAGGTTGCTCAAAATCTTATGGAAACGCGAAAAGCACTCATCAAGAGATTCACCAGCAAGCATCTCAAATTTGTCGTATTCTCGCTTGAACTGGTCTTGTCGAACCGTCTTAATCTGGGTGTTGCCCTCATGGTATGCATCGAGGGTCACCCAGATGTCGTAAGCAGAAAACAAATGAGAAATGCGATCAAACTCACTTCTGATCAAACCCTAAATGATAATGTTCCTTGCCTTAGCATTTGCCTCAACATCGGGCATGTTTCCCACATTGATGTTTTCATCGGCAGGAACAACAAATCTAACCTTCACCTTTCTCCAGATGGCATACACCTGAGCCTGGATGTAAGTTTCCATTCGGCTCTTCGGAAGGGGTAATCCAGCCATCAAAGACTGGAGGCTTCTTTGGAATACTTGTCAGTTGCCATGGCTCAAGCGGCCGGTTAAGATCTATAAGGAAGAGCTAACCGCTCTCGATACCAATTGAAGGACCGAAATGGCAGCA
Source organism: Hsuehochloa calcarea (assembly GCA_036346395.1). Classification (NCBI taxonomy): domain Eukaryota; kingdom Viridiplantae; phylum Streptophyta; class Magnoliopsida; order Poales; family Poaceae; genus Hsuehochloa; species Hsuehochloa calcarea. Next base: position 15,226,624 of record CM070596.1, on the reverse strand, counting down.
GAGAGGGGAGGTGAATGGTGCCTTAAAATTAAGAACTCCCCTTTCTTGTATTTAAAACAAACCTACAAAGCCCTGGAAATCTCAAGAAGAGTGAAGCAAAATCGAGAGCGAAAACAAGCTTGATGCATTACGTAAATCGGAAGCTCGATTCTACCGGTGGTAGTTCCGCACTCCGGTAGTTCGGGTTCGATCTGCGGAAGTTCCGCCATGATAGTTCCGCCTTGGACAATCGAAGTTCGATTGTCCGACCAAGAAAACAAGCGCTCGGGTTTTTCCCAAAAATCCAAAATACTAAATCTTGAATGCTCTTCTCAGGTCAAGTTTCACAGGACATCATCCTAAACAACATCTTGACCTCATGGAGAAGAATCGCAAACAAAGATTCTTTAATCAAAGCAAAATCGGATTTCTTGAAGAAGGGGCAAGAAAGACCAAAAACCACAATAGACAAGATTCTCAGATTCTTAGCTCATGAAACTTTGAGGATATATTAGCAATAGCAATACGACTCTAGTTATCAAGTTTCATGCCATCTCATAAGACGAATCAAGAGTTTCATCAAAAACCCTAGCTATTCAAGAGAAGAACAGAGAGAAGAGAGGAGGCATAAACAAGTAATCAAAACCTCAGAGTTTCATTGATAGAAATCAAACGATTACAGAGGGCAACACAGAGGAATGGTTACATAAGATTTCAGTTCATCCTCTCCAACTCAACAAACTCTCAAAAAGCAATACAAACTCTTTTGCTAAAGATAACCCTAATTTTCTCTCTAAAAAAGTCTAACCCTAACACCAGGGGTTCACCTTTATTTATAGCCTTTGGCTAATGGGCCTCCAACCCATTAAGCCCGCTACGCCCGAACGGAACCGCCTCCACTTGTGCCGCTTTGCGAAAAGACCGTTTCGCCCCTTGCACACCTTCTGGAAGCCTCCCGTACGCCTTGCTGTCCTTGACTCGCAACCACCTCAAGATTCACGCCGTCTTCGACACATCCCGACCGTTCTGACCTCAACGCCGCCTGCGCCTAGTCCGATCACCTCGTGTCTCACCACGACTTTGTCTCGATGTCCTGCAGTCAACACAGACAAAAACACATCACATAGCACTGCACAATATCATAGCATCAACATTTGTACAAGACTCAAACTCATACAAACTCAAAATCACAAATTATACTTCTCTGCACAGTTCTGGACACAATCGGAAGTTCCGCACTTACCACAGCGGAAGTTCCGATTTTCGGAACATCTGCGCTTGTCAGGATTATCGGAAGTTCCGCGCTTACCATTGCGGAACTTCCGATTATCGGAACGTCCGCACTCCCAGATTTTCAATTCCGATTTTCGTCTCAGAGGAATACTCACGTCAGTATTATCGGACAAACCGCGACCCCAGGTGCGGAAGTTCCGATTACTTCAACCGAACACAATTCCCAGATTAATCGGAAGTTCCTCTTTTCAAAGCCGGTAGTTCCGATTATCGGAACTTCCGCTACATACACAGCGGTAGTTCCGATTATCCCGTTTCAGCACAGAAAAATTACAAACAGCAGAGAGACTCAACTCTCAACCTATTCAACAATTTGTCAAATACTCATCACTCACAATGGAGGACCTCTCACATGGTCTCTCAGTTGCCTTTGACATGTTCGTATGTGGTGATTACAATAGCAATTGTACCTGATATCCATCCTCGAGATGCCTCTGAGTGAATGAAAGATTTTCACAAAAATATTTCAATTCTAGTAGGGATCGAAAAAAAATCATGCATTTCAATCAGCCCTATAAGTTGAAAGTTGGCAAAATAGTGGAAAAGCCCGGTAAAGGAAGTTTTACATTGTATAACTCCTTTGTCCTTTCCCCATTTTGCAAGCAATACAAGAACTGATTAAAAACAGGCTGTTCTAGAAAAAGGACTATACTTTTCCAGGAACGCTCCCTAATTCCCCTTTCCAACTGCCCAATTTGAGAATTTTTATAAAATAATATTATTAAAAAATTACAAAAAATAAAGTCACAAAAAATTACAAAACTAGGTCCCTATCGCCACTTGGAATGACGACATGCTCCTGTCGTCATTTCAATTGGCGACAGGGACTCTCTTTACTCCTTATCGCCGGTCTAACTACCTGTCGCCAGTTCAACTAGCGATAGGAAGTGAACATTGTTCATGTCGCCAATTGAACTAGTGACAGGAAACCGTGTGATTCTGTATAAACCCTAAAAAATCAGTCTAAATATCATTTTAATTCAAAAAAATAGAAGAGAGAGGAGGAGAGGATGAGAAGAAAGGCAACGAAGCCCTACCAGTTCATAGCAGAGGAGAGAAAGACGGAGCATTAGATCTGATCGATCATCTTGCATGTACAAGTTTTTGCAACTTCGTACATTATGTCAAAATCTTGTCGGTTAGCAAACAAAAATAGCGACATGGAATTCAATAGATTAGATAGTTTTAGTCAAATTATGTAGTACATCATTTGAGTTGTGTATAGTCTATTTCATCATGCGTATATTATGAATGTTTCAGCACTCGAACGATTTAAAATAAATTTGCAGAAATAGGAAGACGCCTATTACAAATTTGTAAAAATGGTAGAGTAGCTAAGTATGGTAGATAGAGCGTAATTAAAATAATTTCAACTTTATTTAGCTTCTCCTTTGTGTGCGGTAATTGTATTGTTAATGCCGAAAATTAAATTTTAAACTAGAAAAATAGCATGACACATCTTAAATTGTAAAAACAAATCCGAAATTGCTATATAGGTAGGTTACGTAGAGATGGATTAAAATATGTGGGTCATTTTTTTGTTTCCATTTGCATACGGTAAATATTTAAGTAATGTTTGAGACACTTTTTAAATTAGGAAAGTAGCTAGATACCTATTGCAAATCTGTAAAAAAAAATAAGAGTAGCTTAGTATGGGCTGTAGAGTTTGTGCACGGTAATTATTTTGTTAGTGCCGAAAATACTATTTAAACTCAAAAAATAGCATGACACATCTTATAATTGTAAAGAAAATATGGAATTGCTACATAGGCTACGTATAGCTGAATGATAACATAGGGATTATTGTTTTTATTTGCACTCGATTCTAATTTAAAAATTCTGTTAAAATTGGAACACCCTATTACAAATTCTTTTTAAAGTAGGAAAATAGCAACATTCCTATTAAAAATCTGTAAAAATAACAGAGTAGGTTAGTGGGGTTTGTGTAGCATAACCAAAATAATCTCAACTTAAATTTAGTTTCTATATGTGCCTGGTAATTATTTTGTTAATGCTGCTTCTTGTTACCATATGTACATATTTCGTAGTTTTTACGATGTATGCACTGAATTTCTAGGTATGGCGGACCGAGGAAACGCTGCGCAATGATTGTATGAGTGCTTGACCCAGTGATTGACGCACATCACCGTAGCCGCCTCAGTACCATTCTCCCCTAGGAGGGCGAGGCAGTGATTGAGCTTGGTGCATTGTGACTAAGCGCGCCCATGAGGGCGTAGAAGGTGGACCCACGTTGACTTCCGAGTTACGTGCTGTTGCGATTTTCGTGTACTTATTTGCAGTATGACTACATTCGGTGGATTAACGTTTATTCTTAACCTTACCCGGCGCATTTTGAGGGCGGCATGCCTCCTTCCGCTAGCGAGGATGGTTGAGGCAATGTGGGAGGACGACCAGTACCGCGCGGGCGGCGGTCGTATGTCCAGGCGCTTTCCATACGACCGGTGCCAACTCACAGTGCTAGTTGACTATTAGAGGCTAGAGAGGCACATGTTTCACCTTCCATGAGGGGAGATTTCACCGGCCCTTCTGGACGTGACCTTCCTAACCGGGTTGGCCTGTGCTAGCTTCCCCCTAGGGTGTATGACATCTCGGCCATGTGTGCACGGAGTTCCTGGTGAGGTTCTAGGAGGTGCTGCCATCGGACAGCGGTACAGGGAGTTCAATAGCACCCACGGGCCGACGCTGAGGTGGATATACTAGTTCAATGTAAGTCTTCGTAACTATTGTTCTCTCGCATCAATTTATTTGTGAACTCTGCTGACGTGTACAGGTCTTCTTGCAGCCTGAGTGTATGGTGGAGGACACACTCGACTACATTGTTAGGAGGCACTTCGAGGCCTACCTGCTGTGGTTGTTTGGGTGGGTCATGTACCTAGGGTCCCAGAGTGATAGCGTCGACAAGCACTACATCCGATACTCACGTGAGCTGGCGAACTAGCTGGTGGAGGACATCCAGTCCTACGCCTGGGGTCTGGCGGTGCTGTGCGCAATGTATCGCAGACTATGCGACACATGCCACTAGGTCCAGGACAGCTCTGTCATCTCTGGATGCTTACTGCTTCTTCAGTTGTGGTCTTTCGAGCGCTTCCAGATCGGACGACCACATCTGGACTTGGGAACGTACACAGTCAGCTTGTACGCTGAGGATGATGACACGGATCAGCCGACTATGGGCACGATGTGGTGCCGCCGATAGGTTAGTTTCATGAACATTTATTCTTTTTCATAATGTAATCACAATTTTGTGTGCTAAGTTTCCGTTGTTCTATTCCATAGATCGCCTACACGCCTATCACTACGCATGCATCCTACCTGGGCTACATTGCGATGTTCCATCAGCTGATGGATGACCGCATTGTCTGGACACTGTACACTCTCAAAAGGGTGTACACGTGCGTGCGTTGAGGACTATCGAGCCTTTGCACGCGAGACTACATGTACTGGTGCATGCGAGACTACGTGTACTGGTACACTTGGACGTGCTTGGTGCACGACGTCTGCGTGGAGGAGTACCATGTGCAGCGGGTTATGCGCCGGTTCGGTCTACGATAGCAGGTCCCAGCCCCTTGGGGGCAACGGGTGCTGCCGAACGTCTTTGGGTAAGTTCACGCTTTACTTCTTTTATACAATTTGTGTTACGTACCCATGAAATAATTTTTTTTTGCCTTCCACAGGTACACTAGGAAGGGAGTACCTCGTACTACCTCCTAGGCAGAGAGGATGTTCTCTTGCATTCAGGGCTGACTTAGTGCCTACGGCAACGTCGTCGAGGAGCTTGCTCCCTACTACCACAGGACGTACGCAGAGTACATGAAGTGGTACTCCAGATGGACAAGGGTTCACTGCGTCAAGGTCGTGGACGACCCACCACGACACGAGGCTACGACATCTGACACGTACCCCATCCAGCCAGACTCCGCATTCCACCTCATGGTACGTATTGAACGATCTGTACTTCATATTTAATTAGTAATATTTAGGATTTCAACTTGTTGATTACACATACGGGTGGATCTACACTGAGAGTTGTACGAGTTGGCAGCCTCCGTGCATCAGATGACACTTAGGGAGCGCTTCAGCATGACGACACATGACATTAGAGGGGTCATGGAGCAGTTCCTCAAAAAGTTGAGGCGAGCTATCCAGATCACGATGTGTTTGTTGGGACCCAAATATGTAAATTTGGACCCTCTGTGTATTCTGCACTAGTCCAGGATCACGCTAGTGCACACAGTATCAACATTGATGAATTATCAACTCCATACAACGAAATATTAAATAAACGAGTAATTTGAAAAACAAATAACTGTTGTGACCTTAAGGTCGAGTTTTACAATTATTAAGCCATGCAAGGCTGACAATAATAAAATAAACTACAGCGGAAACAAGTAAACTCCAGCGGACTCCCATCAATACACCACAGGTAACTGACTGGGATCAAGACCCTAACGATCAACCTTCGTAGAATTCCTCTTCAAAAGCTGGTGACGACTCCTCCACTTCTGTTGATTTGTTTAACAAGAGTGAGTACACAACCGTACTCGTAAGTCATACCACAGGATGCAATTATACATGATGGCTTATTCGAAAAGAGTTGGCTTCTGTGGTTGTTTTGTAGAAATGCAACTTTTGCAATTGAATACAAATAATAGATTGAATACATAATTGAAAACAAATAAATAATATTAATTTTAACATTTGATTTCACAAAGAACACACGGTCTAATCAAGTTATTCACACAGCTGCACAAGTTATCTCACACAGCTGACCCTTCCCAATGGTTTTTATGAAAATCTACCCCTCGTGTGAAATCCCCAGACGTGTCCATATTTGACACTCTCGATGTGCTTTCCTGCCGGCCAACCAATACACACAGCGTTTGGTTACGACACACATCGTTGGATAGGGATGCAGCGAACCGTCCCGCGATGTGACATATCACACCTCCAGCCCATCACACAGCTTAAATACAACCTGAGTTGTCAATGTCAAGACTCCATAACTTACTAAGTTAGGCCCGTCCCATACCAGGCATGTGGTTGTACAGTAAGGCCCAGTTCAAAGGTGCACAAAGTTAAGTCCTTAATTGACCAAGGCAAGACTTCCAGTTTTTCCCAAATCATAAAGCTTATGGCACACAGCTCCACCAATCACACAGAATCCACCACTTGCCTTAGTCCAAATCTTTTCCCACCCTGTTGATTAAGTGCAACACATGCCATCAAGAGTAACAACACACAACACACACAGTTTCTTCACACAGTTCCATAATCACTTAGTCCAGTTTATATTTGCAACTCACATGAAATGATGACTCATGGCATGGCTAAGCAATCTACTCGTATCTAACCAACTCACGTTGGTGCTACGATAATACCAACTAGTAATGAACAAACCTAGGATCACAAAAGATCATGGCATACAATAGACAAGGTGGATATAACAAATTGGATTAATAACTATCCCAAAAGCATTTAAATAAATACTTGAAATAGAATGCAATACATTGAAACAAAGTATTTTGAAAACTGGGTTCAATATTATTAAAGGTATAACTTTCCTTGGAATAGGTCTAGGTACTGGTCTTGATCTTGAGGTGCTCCTTGTTCTCCTAAATTTCCCGAAGTACCGACGTCTACTCGTAAACGAGATAAAAGAAATAAAAACAAATAAATAACAGAGGCAAAACAAACTCTAAAAATCAAATAAAATTCACCATTAAATAGATCTTGATTTTATATGAATTTACAAATTTGAATGGGCTCAATCGGAGTTCGGATGCAAAATATATGGGCTTTGGAAGTTTGAAAATCAATTAAAACCCTAATTTGGATTTTAATTTGATTTCCTGAATTATTTTTATGAAGGAAAATTGGATTATTGCGCAATGCTTGCGTCAGCCGAGAATTTCTAGAAAAAGAAATAGATTTAAAAGAAATCTGACATGTGGGCCCCACATGTCAGCGACTGGGCTCACGGTGAACTGGGTTCATCGAGCCAAGTGAGATCTGGGGCGGTGGACTGGGCCACGTGCGCATGTGCTGGCGCTGACACGGCGGCATGTGGGCGACACGCACGCACAAATGCTGACGGAGCTACGGTTGCGAGGACGACGCTCGGGACCCAATGGTTGCTGGCTATCGGCGGCGAGTCACTGGCGGTGGAGGGTACCAGATTATTCCCCGTGGTATTGCGCACTCAGGGGTGCCCTTACCAGTGGCTGGTAACGACGGTGGCGACCGGCGGCGAGAAAGAAGCGGTGGTGAAGGCTCGGGTCTTATCGGACGGGTGCTCCGGCGATGAGGAGGGGCGCACGAGGTAGCTCGGACCTTGCTGATCACAATGGTGTAGACGGCGGGGCAAGGGCGACGACAACGGCGGTGCAATTCACCGGAGAAGGAGCTCAGCCGAAAACCCTAGAACTTCAATTGCAGCGGCGCTAGAGCGATCGGGGAGACGAGGGTGGCGGCTCTGGGTTGCGAAGGACTGGGCGATACTAGGACCGGGGGACGCCGGGATTGGAAACCCCCAAATCGCGTCCGAAATGAACGCAATCAGAAATTCCCCGAGTTTAGGAGATTGAAGCCGATTCGGAGTTTGATTCGGGAGGGAATAGATAAGGTAGAGCGAAGGCCGGGATTTGGTGGGGTCAGCGCTTAGAAAACACAACAGAATCCGTTTTGTCGGACGAAGCTTCCGCAAGCGATAATGGCGGGCAAGGGCGCGGGCGCGAGGAGGAAGAAGAGTCCGCGGAGACAACGACTCGGTTGCAGCCCCACCTGGCAGCGGCAGCGAGGCGTGGGCGAGCGAGCGAGTGAGATCAGCGGGCGAGGCCACGCGGCGACTATCCAACGGAGGAAGGCGGGGTTGAGCGCCGGCGTCCGATCGAAACGAGGGGCACGCGTCGTGCATCCAACGGGGTTAAGCGGGCGAGCGTGGGCTGGGTTGAGGCGTGGTGTTGGACGGCACAGTGTGTGGCCCAACACTGTTCCGGGGATTTTAAAACAATTTCCCTTTTTAGAAAATCCAGGAAATGCAAAAAGCAAAATAGAAAATAGCAAATGATTTTGGGAAAATTCTAGAAAATCTATCCAAGCACATAGAATCCAAATAAAATAAATTTGGAAATTGTTGACGTTGGTATTAAGCACATTAAATCATTTTGTCATTAAAGTCCATATTAAACTTTTAATTTAAATTCAAATAAAATGCAGATAGTGAGATTTTCAACTAGCAATTAATTAAAAGATTTTCAAATGCCAAAAAGTTGGGATGTTACAAAACTTCCCCCCTTAAAGGAATCTCGACCCCGAGATTCAGGCTAGCTAAGGAAAAGGCTAGGAAATTCGGCTTTCAATTCTTCTTCGCGTTCCCACATTGTTTCTCCTTCTGAGTGGTTGCTCCACTTGACTTTGCAAAAGCGAACGGTCTTGCTTCTGGTACGGTGTTCTACAACATCCAAAATCTTGATAGGCTACTCTTTATAAGTGAGGTCTTCTTTCAGCTCGATTGATTCCAACGGTGTTTGGTCTTCTGGCACACAGAGACATTTCTTTAACTGAGAGACATGAAATACGTCATGCACTCCTGTTAACGACTGCGGTAGCTCCAACTGGTAAGCGACCTTTCCACGGCGTTCCAGAATCTTGAACGGTCCCATGTATCTGGGGGCAAGCTTCCCTTTAGCATGGAATCTCTTGACACCTCTGAGTGGAGTAACACGAAGATACACAAAATCTTCTGGTTCAAAGCACAGGTCACGGCAACGGTTGTCAGCGTAACTCTTCTGTCTGGACTGGGCTATCTTTAACCTCTCTCTGATCATAGCAACTTGTTCTTCGACTTCCTGAATAATATCTGGCCCGAACACTACACATTCAGCTGTTTCTGACCAATTTAATGGAGTTCTGCAGGCACGGCCATACAAAGCTTCAAAGGGTGACATTTGCAAACTGGCTTAATAACTGTTGTTATACGAGAATTGCATACGGCAAACTCTTATCCCAACTGGTAGCATTTGCTAGGGCACAGGCTCTTAACATACCCTCCAATATTTGGTTTACTCTTTCAGTCTGTCCATCTGTATGGGGATGATATGCAGTACTGAAATTCAGGTGAGTTCCTAGGGCTTCATGCAGACTCTGCCAGAAACGAGAGGAGAACTGGGACCCTCGATCTGACACTATCTTCTTAGGCACACCATGCAGACTGACGATCTTTGATATATATAACTATGCAAGTCGATCCCCTGAGTAAGTGGTTTTGACTGGCAAGAAATGGGCAACTTTGGTTAAACGATCCACTATTACCCAAATCGAATCATAACCTGATTGAGTCTTGGGTAAACCGGTAATAACATCCATACCAATCTCTTCCCACTTCCACTCTGGTATCTTCAGCGGTTGTAACAAACATGCTGGTCTCTGATGCTCTGCTTTTACTTTCTGACACACGTCACACAGGGCAACGAACTCAGCGATGTCTCGCTTTAGGTTTGGCCACCAAAACTTATTCTTAACATCTTGATACATTTTAGTACTTCCAGGATGAATCGAATACTTGGAGTAATGGGCTTCCTTCAGAATTAGCTGTCTCAACCCATCAATATCTGGTACATAAATACGTCCATTGACCCACAGTATGTCTTGCCCATCTAGGGTGAAATCTTTAAATCTTCCTTCTGCCATCTTCTTCTTGATTTTGGATAACTCAGAATCCTTTGGTTTAGCTTCACGAATCTATTTCTCTAGAGTAGACTAGATTTCCAGAGTGGCCACATATCCCTCAGATACGACTTCCAGCTTCAGCTTCTGGAATTCTTCGTGAAGTTCCGAACACAACTCCTTTGCTTCCAAAGCATTGTAGTAGCTTTTACAGCTCAATGCATTGGCAACAACATTGGCTTTACCAGGATTGTAATGGATTCTAAGATTATAATCCTTTATTAATTCCAGCCATCTTTTCTATCTTATGTTCAAATCATACTGTGTAAAAATGTACTTCAGACTCTTATGATCCGTATAAACTTCACAACGATTACTGATAAGGTAATGGCGCCAAATCTTCAAGGCATGCACTACGGTGGCTAATTCCAAATCATGGGTGGGGTATTTCTCCTCATGAGGCCTTAATTGCCTTGACGCATAGGCGACAACTCTTCCTTCTTGCATAAGGACACATCCTAATCCTTGGCGTGAGGCGTCACAATAGATATCAAAATTCTTGCGAATATCTGGCAGAATCAGCACTGGGGCTGTGGTCAAACGTTTCTTCAATTCTTGAAAACTCTCTTCATAAGCTGGGGTCCAAGTAAACTTATTCTCTTTCTTCAACAATTGCGTAAGAGCCTTAGCAATCGTTGAGAATCCTTCAATAAAGCAGCGATAATATCCTGCCATTTCTAAGAAACTATGAATTTGAGTAACAGTCCTGGGCTGTTCCCAATTCAATACCGCTTTAACCTTTCCGGGGTCAACTGCTACTCCTTCGGCTGTCATCACATGACCGAGGAAATCAACTTTATTCTTCCAAAAGTCACACTTGCTGAACTTGGCATACAACGGATGCTCTCTGAGTTTCTCTAGGATTATCCTTAGATGTTCAGCATGCTCTTCTTCTAACTTGGAGTATACCAAAATGTCATCAATGAACACTACCACAAACTTGTCCAAGTACTCCATGAATACCTTGTTCATCATGTTCATGAAATAGGCAGGGGCATTAGTCAGTCCAAAAGACATGACTAGAAACTCATAATGTCCATACCGAGTTGAAAAAGCAGTCTTCGGTATTTTCCTAGGACAAATTTTCAACTGATGATATCCTGATCGCAGATCGATCTTTGAGAACACTCCGGCTCCTTTCATCTGATCGAACAAATCATCGATTCGGGGCAATGGGTACTTGTTCTTGATGGTGACTTCATTGAGAGAGCGATAGTTTATGCACATTCTCATGCTTCTATCTTTCTTTTTGACGAACAAAACTGGTGTTCCCCATGGCGACGAACTAGGTTTTACAGAGCCTTTCTCCAAAAGTTCCTCTATCTGCTTCTTCATTTCCACAAGTTCATCGGCTAGCATCCGATAGGGTCTCTTAGAAATTGGCGTGGTTCTTGGCTCTAGATTGATGACAAACTCGATGTCACTATCCGGTGGCATTCTTGGTAATTCTTCTGGAAATACATCTGGGTAATCTTTAACTACAGGTACATCCTCCAAGGAAATTATCTTCAGACTGTTGACTACCAAATGTCCATCACGTACTGAGGTGGCTAGAAATTCAATTTTTCTTCCGGTGGTGTCCTCAATTGTTACGGCTCTTCGGCCACAATCTAGCACCGCTTTGTGTTTGGATAACCAATCCATGCCAAGAATGACATCTATGGTTTGGGTGTCTAGAACTATTAGGTTAGCTAGAAACTCAACTCCAGCTATGAGTAACTTAGCTCCTAAACATCCCACTTTAGAACTTAGCTCTACTCCAAGCAACTGGACTAACAGAGTATGCTTAAGTTGCATAAATTCCAATTTGTTCTTAGTTGCAAAAACTCCAGAAACAAATGAATGCGAAGCTCCAGAATCAAACAAAACTAATGCAGGTACTGAATTTATCAGAAACTTACCCAGTACAACGTCGGGTGCTTCTTGGGCTCCTTCCAGAGTGATGTGGTTGACACGGCCTCTGACCACTGATTGCGATGCTCCTCTGGATTGACCGGTAGCGAGAGAAGTTCCTTGATGGTTGCCTTGCACTGGCGTCTTGGCTAGTGTGTTCCCAAGGTTGAAGTGTACAGGAGTAATAGTCCCATTCTGCAGACATCGATTGGCGAAGTGTCCTAGCTGACGGCAGGTAAAACAAACTCTGGGTATACTCTGTGTGTTGTTCCCTGGATTGGGGTTGACTGGTGCGGGGTTGCGAAAGTTCTGAGCAACTGGACGAGGTGCTGAAGTTGGTGCAGGTGATCTGACAGAATTATATGGTGGAAAACGGCTAAACTGCGGTGGAACCATTCTTGCCTTCAGCTGGGGTTGGTGACTTCCTTGCTGGGCCATTCTGCGCTTACGGTGATACTCTAGTTCTTTGCGCTTATCCTCAAGAATCAAAGCTTTGTTGATCATCTCTTGGAAATCAGGAAAGGTGTGGGTGATCAAGTTAACTTAAAGTCCAGTGTTTAATCCTTTCAGAAAATGACTCTGGCGAGCCTTGTTGGTGGCGACATCTTCTGAAGCATATCAATCAAGTTGTGAGAATTTGTTGAGGTAGTCAGCCACTCACATTCCTCCATGCTTGAGAGCACGGAATTCAACCTTCTTCAGATCCATAATTCCTCCCAGCACATGATACTGGCGAAAAGCAGTTGTGAACTCTTCCCAAGTAATGTCTTGTGACGTTCCATGCGCTGCACAGAAGTTTTCCCACCATTCGGCAGCAATGCCTTCCATCTGGTGAGAGGCGTACAGAACTTTCTCATGATCGCTGCATTGGGTGATCAGCAGTTTCCTCTCAATGACATGAAGCCAATCATCAGCTTCCACTGGCGAGACATGTCCAGAGAAAGTTGGTGGACGGGTTCTCATAAACTCGTCCAACTTGGATGATCCACTGTGACCATTAGCAACTAGGGCTCCATTGTGATGCTGATTGTTGTTGTTCTGGTTGTTCATAGCTTGCATCTGGTTCATCATGGCATACATCAGCTGAGTCTGAGCTACCATGAATGCTCCAAAATTCTGCAAATCAACTGAAGGTGCTTGTGGTGGAACTGCTTCTGCGGGGGTCTGCTCCTAGCCTTCTGACACTGGAGTATCGGAACCACTTGCAGCAGCTTGACGAGTCTGAACCATCTGGTGAATCTCCATGGGTTAGATAAGGTAGCAAGCACAAGATAAGGTGGGAACTAAACGGGGTAGGTAGAACCCAACAACACACTTTAAGAAAGCTCAACTGAAACTCTTATATTAATTAGGATAATAGTATGGCTTGCAACAAATGCCTAAGGGCCTCTGCGGCTCATACTTGCACACCAAAAACAAAGATAAGGACGAAGCTAAGCACACAAATTACCGCCTAAAGGGCGACTCGCAAACTTAAGACTAGCTAAGCCTGAAACAAACTCGAACGGACTACTCGATGAGATAGCCTCCGTAGCCCTGACGGTACTCCCACCTGCTGTAGACCTGAAAGCGAGCTGGCATCCTTGCAAACTGGTCTTGATGCCCCGAGACTGGTGCAACAGGAGTAGGCATCTCTGGTGCAGGCACTGCTGGTTCCTCCAGCTCTGCTGCCTCTGCTGGCTCTTCTGGTTCAGCCGGTTCATCGGCTTCTTTTGGGTCTTCTTCTTCAGTGTCTTCCTCGTGATCGTGTTGTCCATAGAGAGTTTCTTCCAGAATGACGATCCTCTCCTCGGCTCTCTGAAGGGTCTCGTAGACGCACTCCAGCTCTGTGGTGGCTAAATCCAATGATTCCTCCTGGGCAGCGGCAAACTGGGCAAGATGCACAACGGTGGTGTTGCCTTCTCCTTCCGTAGACGGGTACCGTGCAGCAAGATCCACTGCAGAAGAGCGATGATGGTAACGGAAGACGGTGTCTCGAATCTCTCGAGCGTAGATGTTGCAGATCCTGAGGATGGCGAGGCGTGAAGATTTCTGGATTGCTTCAGTCCAAACACTCCTTCGAGCTGAAATATTCAGGGGTTTGCTCGCCTTGGTGTTCTTCCTGGCGTAGATGGTCAAATGGCAAATCACTCCATGGTCTCTGCTGTTCACAATCCAAGCACTGCCACGGTACATCAGACGGTCAAATCCTTCAAGTACTTGCAACAACTTCCAAAGTTCAGCGGAAGTCCTCCCTTGCGCTCTCCATAGCTCTGAAGACGAGGCATCTGTCAAGACGGACAAGGAGGTGAAAACAACTTTAAAACAACGGGGAGAGAAAGAATTTCAGCAATAGTTGAGTCAAGAGAGATATGAGATGAGTTATGGAGTTCAATTAATCTTACAAGTTAATTTTTGCTTTAGAAAATAATTTTGGAAATACTAACACGGCCGATCTAACTAAGGTCAAGACCTACAGTCAGTATGGCTCTGATACCACCTCTGTCGGGACCCAAATATGCAAATCTGGAACCTCTGTGTATTCTGCAATAGTCCAGGATCACGCTAGTGCACACAGTGTCAACATTGATGAATTATCAACTCCATACAACGAAATATTAAATAAACGAGTAATTTGAATAACAAATAACTGTTGTGACCTTAAGGTCGAGTTTTATAATTATTAAGCCATGCAGGGCTGACAATAATGAAATAAACTGCATCGGAAACAAGTAAACTCCAGCGGACTCCCATCAATACACCACAGGCAACTGACTGGGATCAAGACCCTAACGATCAACCTTCGTAGAATTCCTCTTCAAAAGCTGGTGACGACTCCTCCACTTCTGTTGATTTGTTTAGCAAGAGTGAGTACACAACCGTACTCGCAAGTCATACCACAGGATGCAATTATACATGATGGCTTATTCCAAAAGAGTTGGCTTCTGTGGTTGTTTTGCAAAAATGCAACTTTTGCAATTGAATACAAATAATAGATTGAATACATAATTGAAAACAAATAAAGAATGTTAATTTTAACATTTGATTTCACAAAGGACACACAGTCTAATCAAGTTATTCACACAGCTGACCCTTCCCACTGGTTTTTATGAAAAACTACCTCTCGTGTGAAATTCCCGAGTATGTCCATATCCGAGGACGCGGCTATTCAAATTGATTGTTTAAACACTATGCAGAGGTGTACACTTTACCCACACGATACAATCAGTGGGGCCAGCACTGACCATAACAAAACCTTTTAGAGACATCATCTCAAGCATTGACACTCCCGATGTGCTTTCCTGCCGGCCAACTGATACACACAGCATTTGGTTACGACACACATCGTTGGACATGGATGCAGCGAACCGTTCCGCGATGTGACATATCACACCTCCAGCCCATCACACAGCTTAAATACAACCTGAGTTGTCAATGTCAAGACTCCATAACTTACTAAGTTAGGCCCGTCCCATACCAGGCATGTGGTTGTACAGTAAGGTCCAGTTCAATGGCGCACAAAGTTAAGTCCTTAATTGACCAAGGCAAGACTTTCAGTTTTTCTCAAATCACAAAGTTTATAGCACACAGCTCCACCAATCACACAGAATCCACCACTTACCACTACTACAAAACATGCTATACTAGACACCCCATCACAGACGGTTCCTTTGGAACCGTGCTCGCGATAAATATCCTGAGCGGTTCTTCGTTAACCGTGCGTGATATATAAATATCACGAGCGGTTCTTACACGAACCGCTGCGCGATACTCCGAGCGATTCGTGTAATGAACCGTGCGTGATACTCTTTCATCACGCAGCGGTTCGTTTTACGAACCGCTCGTGATACTCCTGAGCGGTTCGTATAACGAACCGTCTGTGATAATATTTGTATCACAGACGGTTCGTTATACGAACCGTCTGTGAAGTATCACAGATGGTTCGTATAACGAACCGTCTGTGATACAAGCCTATCACAGACGGTTCTTTAAAAGAACCGAAATGCGTGATCTGAACTATCCTGACGGTTATTTAAAAGAACCGTCTGTGATATATTAGCATTATAAGTAGGCGCTGCCGACAGTCCCCATTTCTATTAAATCCATTTGAACCGCCGCCACCCTCCTGCTGCTGCGTCCGCTGCCGACAGTCCCCATTTCTATTAATTCCATTTGAACCGCCGCCACCCTCCTGCTGCTGCGTCCTCCCCCATTTTGAGCTGTTACCCCTACCTCCTCCTCTCCCATTTTGAGCTGTTACCCCTGCCTCCTCCTCCCCCGGCCCATTGCGGCACCTGATCTGCTGCCTCCTCCCACATTGCGCCACTTTGGAGAGAAGGGTAACGATCGATCTGTAACCCTTTATATTTGCTATAGAGTACTCACTAATGTGTTTGGTCATTATAAAGGGTACTTGCGGTTTATTAATATATAATTTAACACTAATTAATTTGTTACGTGCGTATACGTGTAGATGGACTGCTGGATGTACATTGAGAACCGTGTGAGTGAAGAGTATATTAATGGCGTGTTTGCTTTTAGAAGAGCCGCCGAGCAGGATATGTTGAAGAAGGGGATAAAATATATGTACTGTCCATGCATTGATTGCGGTAATATGAAAATGTTTAACAACCCGGCGCAGATCGAAGCTCACTTAATACGAAGACGTTTCAAAAAAGGATATACATGTTGGAGCAGTCACGGTGAAGATAAGATTATACCGGAAGTCAGTAATGATGACATCACCGAGGAAGTCAACGATATGCAGGGTATGGAATGTGCTTTTGATGAGGATAGATCGCATGATGACAATCTGGATCGGATGCTACTGCGATGCGAAGGAACTACGGTGAGAGAGTTTTGTAAATTTGAGGGCTTAATGGAGGACTCGGGAAACCTTTGTTCCTGGCCGCAAGCCGAATACACAAGGTTGTCAACCGTGCTTGAATCGCTGAAATTGAAGGCAAGCAATGGTTGGTCCGACAAGAGTTTTACGGCGTTGTTAGGTCTCTTAGCCGACATCCTTAGAGGGAAGCGTGTTGCCCGGCCACGACCTACCAAGCTAAGAAGGTTCTTTGTCCATTGGGAATGGAAGTAGAAAGAATACATGCATGTCCGAACGATTGTATCCTCTACAGTAAAGAGTATGCAGACATGCATGCATGTCCGTGTGCGAGCATCCCGATACAAGCGGAAGAATCTGCTAAGGCGAAGCAAGGACATCTGCTAAGATGTTGTGGTATCTCGCTGTGATCCCACGTTTGAAGCGTTTATTTGCGAACCGAAAGGAGGCAAGATTGATCGTTGGCAATCGGAGGAGCGTAAGAAAGATGGGAAGCTCGGACACCTGCCGATTACGCCGGTGGAGAAACTTCGATCGGAGCTTGAAGAGTTCGGTCGGAACCGAGGAACATAAGGTTAGGGTTGAGTACGGACGGAATGAATCCTTTCGGTAACATGAGCACCGACATAGCACTGCCCGTGAATCTATGTATGTACAACCTTCCTCCTTGGTGTGTATGAAGCGGAAATACATTTTGATGACACTACTTATCCAAGGGCGAAGCAACACAGGAGCGATATTGATGTGTACATAGCACCATTCTTTGGAAGATCTTGTGACACTTTGGAGCGAAGGGGTACAAGTATGGGGCGATACAAGCGAGAGAACTTCACTTTACGCGCCATGTTATTCTCGCACCATCAATGATTTTCCCGCCCTTGGTAACTGTCGGGTTGATACAAAAGGAGCCAAAGCCCATCCGCTTTGCATAGATGGTACCGAGAGTGTATGGCTGAACAACTCACGCAAAACTGTGTATATGCGTCACCGTAGGTTCCTTCCCAGGATTCACCCATACCGCAAGATGAAGAAACAATTCGATGAAATAAGGAGGGCGGTTCGGCTCAAGGGATTCTAGAGGAAAGAGGTCTATGATATGGTTAAGGATATCGATGTTGTGCTTGGAAAGGGAGGTAAATTAAGGACCCCTCAGAAAAATATCTGGAAGAAGCGGTCAATTTTTTGGGACTTGCCTTATTGGGAGCACTTAGAAGTTCGGCACTGCATCGACGTCATGCACGTGGAGAAGAATGTATGTGATAACTTGATTGGCCTCTTACTGAACATTACTGGCAAAACAAAAGACGTAACTTATATACTATATACTATGTAATAATTGCGTACGTAACTTATATAGATAGCAAGTAAGCGAGATGGCAGAGGCACCGTCTTCGCCGCCGTCATCGACGTCGCCAAATGCGTCTGGATCTCCGATCAAGGTGGTACGCAGCGAGAAGGCGAGGAATATCAAATTGCCCTCGGGCCGCATGGCGATCACGGAGGTCGGTGGCGTCGGGATCCCGCCGAGTCCCAAGAAATCATTGCGAGATTCGGACCGTCTGCGGGTACTTGCAAGGGCGGGTCCCCATCACCACCCCAACTTGGAAGTCTCGGCGGATGTGCAGAGAGACCGGTTGTGGGTGAACTTTACGCCTCGTTCACTTTCCCAAGCGGACTGCGCGTGTGCGATGGCACGACCGCTTGGCGATGTCCCACGCGTGGAGGACCTTCAAGAGCACGCTTGTCACGCGATGCGTGAACACGGGTCGGACGCCCTTCACGGCGTATCAATTTTGTCGCGGGATACATGGGGCGCCGTGCGAGATGAAACGGCGGTTGAATTTCAGAGCAAAGTGCGGCGCCTGAGCTATCGAGCACAAAACACTCACCCCACAGACTCGGCACCACTGATACGCGAGTAAAACCACGCGATGGCGGCGGAGGGCGAGGCCTTTGCACGACCGTTTGCTATGATCTCGGACGGCGCGCTCGATCTGGTTAAGAGCGAGGGCATCACCACGTCTTGGGCAACATCTCTCGACAAACCCAGCAGACGAGGCGGTGTCTCAACGTCAGTAAATTTCCGAACCACTTAATTGTTAATAAGTCCATAACTTCATGGTGTCTACAATAACATGATGTTCTCTTGCAGAAGCATTGACTTCCGCATGTTCCCAAGGTTCCTTCAAGTAGGCGGGGAGAAGGATGTCTGCTCTGACCACGGGAAACAAGGAGCACCGGGTCGCACGCGAGGAGTTGGGGTTTACGTACCTTGGAGGATGGATTCCCACACAACTCCGACACGTATAGGAGTAGGAAGAGATCCAAGGACCAGACACGGCTCGGTTGGAATATGTGATTATTGCACAATTTCAAGAACAAATAACAAACTTGCGTAACCAAGTAAATCAACTCATGCGACGCAAGCCGCCTCGTTAATTTGGGAGCAAGTCACGCCGACATCGATGGCGTCGCGTCCACACATAATTCGGACATGACGACGTGCAATTACCGATCGACGGCATCGAGGTAATGTACATCTCGAGTGCTCCAAAGATAGACAGTAGGACGCCTTAGCTAATTGTGTGCGCTATTGTAGGAGCCGACGCCCGCAAGCTACAAGTGAGGATAGTAGGGTCGATTCCTATTGAGGTGGCGGGGTATGGTGTATCCATACCAGAAGGGCGATGCGAAGACGGTGCCCGGTGGCGAGGGTTACGCCAGTGCGGTGGACATGGTCCATGACAATTTCATGGCCATCCATTGGAGATTCCCGAACGAAGAAATCGAACACTAGGGGATGCCACGCACACTTTTATCCAAATGGCCCAAGAAGGACATCGCTGGACCCTTGGTGACGCGATATCGAGAGGACCTGCCTCTCAATAGGACCCTCGATGAGTCGCCTCAACCAAAGCTTGAAGGCCGCCACATCGCTTCCCGTCGAGAAGACGACAAAGGGACAAGAAAAGCGTGTCACCATATCGGTCCCTGAGGCGTCACACGGGAAGACGTTCCTCAGCCGCCTCGTTAAGGAGAAATCGAAATCGAAGAACATTAAGGTACCTCCCAACCCGTCAAATACTCACTCGGAAGTCCGTTGGTCTCGTGCAGAACTAAAGAGCTCAGGAGTAGCTTGTTAAGCTTTGCATGATTGGTACTTGCGCAAGACCGGAGCGAAGGGGGTCATACTGGAATCACCGTCACATACGGGAGGGAGCATTTTCTCCACGAGCACAGCCGCCGTCGTGGGCTTCAAGACTTATTTGACTTATACAACCTAAGCGCCTCGGCGCCTCACTTCTACGATCTTTGGACATCGTAAGTGTGTGCAATCAATTTCTACACTCACGTGATACCGATAAATATCATAACTCATTGCTTATGTACGGATAAATTATGAAGCGTGCCGTCGAATCAAAGAACGGTGGGTTTCCTCGACCCACACGTGGTCTCGAGCAAACAATCAACCAAGGCGCATCCTCGTCGAGAATTACATAAAAATGGGATTACTTGCTCAGAACGACAGGGAGTACATAATGGTGCCCTACAACCAGAAGTAAGTGCTTCAATATTTGCTATACAAATTACGTTTCAACATAGGTTTATGACTATAGCGACATACACGAGTAGGTTAAACTGGATTCTTCTGATTCTTGTGCCAAAGAGGAACATGGTATTGTACCTTGATTCTCTACTCAACAAAAATCACGACTTCACCATTCTTAAAGGAATACTCGACAGGTATGTTCATTTCCTCCGCACATAACTCTATTGTAGTCTTCCTTCGTTTTAAATGGACAAGGATAACTTTTTTGAATCATGTAGGGCGTTCATCGGCTATGTTGCCGAGGGAGGTTTATACAAGGAGCAGCGCCACAGCGACTCACGGGATGCGATTTACACGCGCTACAACACAATAATCATATATCATACTCCGTAATATTGCGTCTCGAACTGACTGTACATATATATGTAATTCTATTTTTGCAGTGCCGCCAGCAAAATCACCTATGCGCATTCTACGTATGCCATCATATGCAGCTATTGATTGCTTCTAGGACGAACGATCCCCAGGTTTGTCAATCTCGTAATAATTATCTCCTAATTATAAATTTAAATATATATGCTTACTACTTTACTCTCGCTAGCTTATGGGGCTTGAACATAGAGTTAAATGCACTCGAGATGGACGAGTCACGCACATTCGAGGAGCTCTGTGGCTTCATCAAAGCGAACATAGTTAACACCAGCGGAGAGTTTCACGCCGTCGACACCGATGAGCGACCTCGAAACAATTGATTCAATATTGTAATTCACTTTGGTGGTTGTAATTCAATTTGTAACTCTAGCGACAATATATACTTGAAACATTCTTTTGTAATTGATTTTGAGTTAAATGATCACTTTGAGTTGTCAGCAATTATATGTGACATGTTTCTACTTGCTAGTTTTCAGAGGGCATGGCTAGCAATTCCTAAGGCTAGCTGAAAATACGAAAAAATTTAATTAGGTTAATAGACTTATCACAGACGGTTCTAACTACGAACCGTCTGTGATACTGAATAACCACAGACGGTTTGTAGTTGAAACCGTCTGTGATAATGAATTATCACAGACGGTTCCAACGACGAACCGTCTGTGATACTCTGAATCACAGGCGGTTCTGAGAATCACGCAGCGGTTCGTGGTGGAACCGTGCGTGATTCAGTAGTATCCTGACGGTTCCAACAACGAACCGCTGCAGTGATTCGTAATATCCGCTGAGCGGTTCGTGGTTGGAACCGTTTGTGATAAGAGTTATCACAGACGGTTTTTCAACCGTCTGTGATAACCGCCTGTTATCTCAGACATAAAATTTCAGACGGTTCAAAAACCGTCTGTGATGACTGTTACGAACCGTCTGTGATGACCTTTTCTGTAGTAGTGTGCCTCAGTCCAAATCTTTTCCCACCCTGTTGATTAAGTGCAACACAAGCCATCAACGAGTAATAGCACACACAGTTTCTTCACACATTTCCATAATCACTTAGTCAAGTTTATATTTGCAACTCACATGAAATGATGACTCGTGGCATGGCTAAGCAATCTACTCGTATCTAACCAACCCACGTTGGTGCTACGATAATACCAACTAGTAATGAACCAACCTAGGGTGACAAAAGATCATAGCATACAATAGACAAGGTGAATATAACAAATTGGATTAATAACTATACCAAAAGCATTTAAATAAATACTTGAAATAGAATGCAATACATTGAAACAAAGTATTTTAAAAACTGGGTTCAATATGATCAAAGGTATAACTTGCCTTGGAATATGTCTAGGTACTGGTCTTGATCTTCAGGTGCTCCTTCTTCTCCAAAATTTCCTGAAGTATCGACGTCTACTCATAAACGAGACAAAAGAAACAAAGACAAATAAATAATATAGGCAAAACAAACTCCAAAAATCAAATAAAATTCACCATTAAATAGATCTTGATTTTATATGAATTTACAAATTTGAATGGGCTCAATCGGAGTTCGAATGCAAAAGATATGGGCTTTGGAAGTTTGAAAATCAATTAAAACCCTAATTTGGATTTTAATCTGATTTCCCGGATTATTTTTATGAAGGAAAATCAGATTATTGAGCAATGCTTGCGTCAGCTGAGAATTTCCTGAAAAATAAATAGATTTAAAAGAAATGTGACATGTGGGCCCCACATGTCAGCGACTGGGCTCACAGTGAACTGGGTTCATCGAGCCAAGTGAGATCTGGCGCGGTGGACAGGGCCACGTGCGCTCGTGCTGGCGCTGACACGGCGACATGTGGGCGACACGCAGGCACAAATGCGTCTTGGCCGGCGGAGACTCTGTGGCGAGTTGGCGCTTCGGGACCCGATGGTTCTTGGCGATCGTGGCGAGTCACCGCGGTGGAGGGTACGATTGTTCCCGTGCTATTGCGCTTTCGGGGTGCCCTTACGATGGTAGTAACAGCGGTGGCGGCCGCGGCGAAAGAAGCGACGGCGAAGGCTCGGGTCTTATTGGACGGGTGCTCCGGCGATGAGGAGGGGCGCACGATGTAGCTCGGACCTTGCTGATCACAATGGTGTAGACGGCAGGGCAAGGGCGACGACAACGGCAGCGCAATTCGCTGGAGAAGGAGCTTGGTCGAAAACCCTAGAACTTGAATTGCGGTGGCGCTAGAGCGATCGGGGAGACGAGGGTGGCGGCTCTGGATTGTTGAGGACTGGGTGATCCTAGGGGGTATTTATAGGACCGGGGGACGCCAGGATTGGAAACTGTGGATATCGTGGGGATATGTGCATGATCTTAGAGTGATGAGTCAATTGGCAATGGCGTTGTTGGTTCGACAAATCTCGCATTTTCGGAAAACTTCAGTGCTGTTAGGTCATTGGCGGTCCGACCGGCGAAGCCGCCGGTCAGACCGGCCGTGTGGCAGTCCGACCGGCAATGCTTGTCTGTCCGACCGGCCAGAGTTTATGATGGAGTTTGGGGTTAGGCCAAAAATAGGTTGTGTAGGCATGAGAGGGGAGTCTCCTGGATGTGGTCACATAATTTTTGGAGCTCCCAGTCAAAAGTTCTATGCAGTTGAAAATTCCAGAGAGGTTGCGGACTTTCAAGTTGAAATTTGGCTAAGTCTTTTGGGGTGGTCAGACCGCCGTTATGGAATCGGTCCGACCGCTGGGAAATCGGTCCGACCGTCTTGGCAGGGCGGTCAGACCGGCTTCCACTTGCACTTCGGCCATTTTGGCATTGTTGTGTTTTCGTTGTATTTAATGCATGAGGTTCATTGCTTTATTGCTGCATATTGCATTATTGAGCTAATGTGGGTCAAGTTGTGAAGAACTTGTTCCCAAAGACGATTTCTTTGTCTATTGTTGTGCAGGTGGCTTGCAGGTCAACGACGTCAATGGTGAGGTGGATCGGGACTAAGCTTGGAGAGCTGAGGTCTAGAACGATCATGGATGCCGGGTGAGGTTGTGTGACTCAAGTATGGTGCAGAATGGGAAAGATGGATCGAACAGGCAGTTCGTTGCGGCTGGTTGGATCAAGCGGCACGGGGGTCGGTGCAAGTGCCTTGGAGGTTCCGATGGGATTCGGACGGGAGAGACTTATCGACATGATGAGAGCCGCTGATCAACCTACACGTGGTGAAGTAGGCGATTGCTTCAACAGATTTGTGTGTCTGTTGGTCCCATTTGTGTTGGGCCTTAATGGGAGCCCATGAGAGAAATCCTAGCCTCTCCTATAAATAGAAAGGAGGAGATGGAAAAAACCTCTTGAAGCACATAGGCATTCATTTGCAAAAACCCTAGTTAGGGTTAGTGTTTGGAGAGGAGAGGTTTAGAGAGAAATTTGTGTGTGCTCTTAGATTGAGCTCTTGTCATCCTTGAGGGAGTGGCTTTGTAAGCAACATCTTGAATCAATCAATCTATGGATGTTTGCTCAAGGGAGAAGTCTCATTTGCTTTCTTCTCTCTTTTGATGATTTTGGTGCTTCCTTGATCCAGGTGTTTCTGCTTGGTCTCTTGACAGATTTTACCTTGCTATGATGTGTGGGAATACTCCTAGAATCATCTAGATCATCAATCCCCCACAAGCAAGTTTTGGATCAATATTTTCATATTTCTAGGTTTTGAACATTTCTTTGGTAAAACCTTAAGAGATCAATTCTTTGAAGTGGATCTGGACGATCGTTGCTAGAAATAGGTCTTAGATATCCTTAGGGAGGTGTGCTCCAAATTTGGTCAAGTTTCATTAGTTGAATCAAAAGTTGGACCAATTTTTGTTTTGGATTTGGGCATTGTGAGTTGCCTCTGGACTAAATCGGTCTGACCGATTTTACACCGCCGGTCCGACCGCCCGACAGTCAGACCGCCAATTGAGCGCCGGTCCGACCGCCAGGCAGTCAGACAGCCAGCACTACACCGGTCCGACCGGTTCAGCGAGATCAACTCTCCTTTATTGAGTCTTGTTGTTAATGGGGTAATCAGATTCAACACAAAGCTTCCTCTGTGCATTTACTGACCTTCTTAGCTTTCATAGCTAAAGGAGAAAAGTGCGTGTTGAATTTGATTAAGGCGAAAAATCGAGAAAGCGCCTATTCACCCCCCTCTAGTCGCCTTTACGGTACTACAAGTGGTATCAGAGCCCGGTTAGCTCTTCTCATAGATCTTAACCGGTCTTTGGAGCCATGGCGACTGACAAGTATTCAACCAAACCACATATTTTTGGCGGAGTTAATTTTGCTTACTGGAAGGCCCGAATGCAGGCCTACATCGAGGCTCAAAGGCATGCAATTTGGATTAAAGTAAAAAATCCTTATGTCGTGCCAGCCGATGACAATGTGATCACTCCAGATGTGGAGGCAAACAGCAGGGCTCGGAATTTTTTGATCCAAGGCCTTAGTCGATCGGAGTTTGAGCGTGTCGCTCATTTGCGGTCTGCTCATGAGATCTGGCGGACTCTCTGTGATTATCACGAGGGCTCCACTGCGATCAAGGAAGTGAGACAGAACCAGCTCAAGAAAATTTACTCCAAGATCGAGCAAAGACCTGATGAGTCTTTAGATGAGCTGTGGGGAAGATTTTCTAAGATTCTTCATGATCTCCGCACTGTTGACCTCATCTTCACTGAGTCAGAAAATGCACGCCAGCTTTTGGGTGCCCTTGATGTGATGGTCTGGGGAATGAAGATCACTTCCATCAATGACAACACTGTCATGAGTGAGCTTACCATGGATAAGCTATACTCGAGGTTGAAGACGCATGAGATTGATTTTATCTCGCGTCTCCCCAAGACAGAGTCGATGGCTTTAGTGGTCGACCAATCTAAGGGTAGTTCTTCTTATTCTTTGGATTCTAGCTCATCGGGTTTTTCTTTATCAGCTTTACATTCTTTGAGCGATGAGTAACTTGAGAAACTACTTGAAGATGATTTAGCCCTCCTATCCACCAAATTCACGAGAGCATACAACAAGGTGAGGAACAGGAGGAGAGGTGGCCCTATCACTTGCTTTGAATGTGGTGAGCCAAACCACATTCGCTCTAGGTGCCCCAAGCTGAAGGGCAAGGAGGAGAAGTAGTCACAAAGGCATCCTCAAGCGAGGGATGCTAAACCCAAAAAGACAAACTATCGCAAGTTTGTCAGCCGGGTCCTTGACGCTCTAGAGAATGTAAACATGAGCAATATGGACTCGGAGACAGAGGACGACGAGAGTGACTCTTGTGGCAAGAAGAATGCCCATGACTTCACAGGCATGTGTTTCATGGTCAAGAACAGCCACGACACTGACTCCTCCAATGACGAGGATCCTTTCAGTGATCCCGATGAGGTATGCCCTTCGCCTGGCGATATGAAAAGGGCTTTGGTGCTTGCTGAACAGAAATTGCATAAGCAAGCAAAATTGATTAAGAAGCAGGACACTATGATTGATAATTTGAACCTAGAAGTTGTTAGGCTCAAATCTATTAATCCTGATGATATTTGTGATTCCTGCTCTAGCTTGCTTAAAGAATTGACAAGCTTAAAATCTGCTCATTCCTCTGTAGTGAATCAATTAAAAGATGCTCTTGATGAACTAGAATCTCTCAAGTCTAGTTCTGTTTGTATCGCTGCCATTTCTCTTAATATGACTGCTTTGGATGCTATCCCTTTAACTTGCTCAAACTGTGCTTTGCTTGAATTAAAATTGGATAGCGCCTTGAAAAAATTGCAAAAATTTGATGCTAGTCACACTTGCTCTCATTGTAAAAATAATAGGATTAAAATGCAAGAGATGACATAAATAGTTATGTATTCTAGATCTGCTTCATGTGAAAATTGTCCAAAGCTCATAATTGAGATTGAAGCTCTAAACAAGACTCTAGAAGAAAAGGCTAAAATTGAAAAATCCATATCCTTTACTGCTTCGAAGAAAGTTATTGACTCTACCTCTTGTGTTTTGAATGCTGAAGTTGAAACTATTGTGAGTAAGATACAAGATGCTTTTAGAGTTAAATTTAAGGAGCAGTTAAATAGGATTAAGGATTCCTACTGTGTGTCTTGTGAGGCAATCAAGTCTAGAAAGTGCACTAGATGTGAGAATTTAGCCAAAGAGAATGATTACCTCAAAGTGACTCTTGAGAGGTTTTCTAGTGGGAAAAAGAAACTCAACATGATTCTTGACCAATCCAAGGTGAGTGTGAAAAAATAGTGGCCTAGGTTTTAATCCCCTAGAGCATTCCAAGAATCACCCAACTAAGATTGCAAGAGTTGTGAAAAGTGGTCTGTTTGAGGTAGAACCTCCTAAGCCATCCAAGGTTGTTTTCAAATGTGCAGGTTTTGCTCAAACTCTTTCTGGTAAGAAGGGTGCTTCTGTTTCACCAGTACAGACCCCTCAAAAGGTCAAGTACCATTGCACTTTCTGCAAGAAAGATGGCCACACTGTTGAGTTCTGCTTCCGGAGAGCAAAAATTGAGAGAAAAGAGAGGATGAGCGCTTTGAGAACCATTAGAGGAGTCCCTTCACCTGCTATAGTCTTTAGAGCTAGGCAGCCTGTTTTTCGTACTACACATAGGCCTAGGTTTGTAGAGAACTTCGTTGACTCTTTTGGTGGGTCTAGGCAGCATTTTGGTTTAGGATATCGTGAGGAGAGACCACGGGTAGCACCTAGACAGTGGGAGTATCGATCTTTTGGTAGATCGTTTCGGAGAGGTCTAGGTGGTTCTCGTGTGCATTCTTATGATTTTGTTCCTGATCATTTTTCTGCTGCTGTAACACCCCAGCCCAACATTGAGCTTAGAATGCCACTAACATACTATAACCATCTAATTTACATCAACTTACTATAAAATTTCAGCAAGCATAACAACATTAAAACCCATCCACGAGTCGCATTAACACAAGCATAACACTATGCCAATCATAGATAAATTAGACCTAGGAGCATAGCAAAATAATAAACCAAGATTAACATAAACCAAGCATCTATGGTTATTCAATACCATCATGTCCTAGATATAAATATTCATGTTATTCTAAAAGTTTCTCATGTCCAATGAATCAAATAATTGGGTGAAGTGTATGATTCCAAGTGCGCTAGCCCTTCCCGAGTAAAACGTCATCACTGGTCACCTAAAAACAACAATAGATCAAGGATGAGTCCAAGACTCAGCAAATACATAATAAAGCCATAAACAATAGTTTATTAACCATAATCAAAGTTATCATCATCATCCATTTAGTTAATACCATTGTCATTCTCAAACAAACAAGCCATATTCCATATAGGTAAAGTTGCACAATTTAACAATTTACTTAGATATGCGAATGCACCAACATGCTTATGCTCATATGCATCTCATCGGTGATCTGGGTATAGCGGAGTGTTCACCCGTCGATGACGCACTCTATCCTTCACTCCCGTGAAGTCCCCACCAAAGTAGGATTTTATCTAGAGCTCTCCGGACTAGTCATGTATCGTTCTCACCGACCTCACCGGAATAGTTACATGACTTTCTCACCGACCTGGCTCATGCAACCCCTGTCATGATGAATGTAAATGATGCGACATCTTTATTTATTCATCAACATAGTCCATCTCATTAACTCAATATCTCCTCCTCATTATCTCAATATCATAATCTCAATATCATAATCTCATTCACTCAAGGTCATCAATATCACGTATAAGAATAAGCTGAACGAAAGCATAATAAATAGCATGATAAGTAACATCAATGATTATGGTGAACAACCCATTGTTCACCACTCTACCATGTACTTGCCTTCCGTGCTGTGACGAGTTAGGAGGCAACGACGGAATTTCTCCACTCCACCTTACCGCCTACACAAATATTTATTCGAAATAAGAATAACAAGACATGACGTGGCTACAAGCGTTTTACCATAACCCTCTATCTAATCAACATAACCAAAACTCAAAATGACGAATTAACTAATCAGCCAATATCGGCCCTTCTGATCAGCAGTACGAGAAAAATCGTAATTAAATATCTGTAAGTCCGAATGACTTGAAACTAGTGCTCAAATACTCTTAACATAACAAGCTAGGAAACTCTAGTTGGTGGGGTTCTTTGATTCGGCCAAACCAGTGGTCTAAACAACCGTTGAAAACACTAACAGATATCTGCCCAGAATTCAGAACAGTGGTAAAGAAAATGACGTAGCTTTTATTATACTGATCCAATGGAGGTGATCTTTATCAACTTGGAAAGATTATTAAAAGGTCTACAATAACCTATTTGGGTGGAAGTTCTGAATCTGACTCTAACTAGATCGAAACCGAGGGGCAAACCGACAGTCCTCAAATCTCAGGCAGACAGGACAGCACGCGATTAAAAATTCGTATCTCGTAAACCGTCGGGCGGAATCTCGTGATCTCGGTGCCCATGGAAATATAACAACCAGGGCTACAAGACTCTAAGAGGGATGAACCTCCATATCGGCCTTTAAGGTGCCGAAAATGGGTGTGCAATATACTGGACAGAATAGATCTATTACTGACAGATTTCGATTCAAACAAATTCAATCAAATTCGCATCTACCAAATTGACCAATGACCAAGAACGGCGATTGTTACCCTTGATGATCCCAGAGAGGCGATGAACGAGCACTTGGTGAAGATGATTCCCCTTCTCCTCTTTCTTCCTCCTCCCTTTCTTCCTCTTCTTTTTCCTTCCTCTCCTTCCTTTCTCCTCTTCTCCTCATCTTGGTAGAGCAACATGGAGGGGGTGCTACAGTGGCGGCATGTACTGTAGCTACAGTATTTCAGGGTTTTCCCCCTCCTTTTATACGTGGCCGGCCCCTCATGGGCCGCCTGGGCCAAGGCCCAAGGTCCAGGTTGCCGAAAAACTACAGAAATCTCCTTTTTCTTATGTCTAATTTCTCTTTTGAGTGCTTTCGTCCTTGTAATAAATCGGAGTATTACAGCGGCTTCTACTGCTGTTCCCAGACATCGTGCGTCTCAGTACTGGATTCCTAGATCTTTTATCACTAACCCCAGTACCGAGGCACATATGTTTTCTGTGTGTGACTTTTAGGTCCGTCGTGCGAGGGAGGAGGACATATGGCTTGTTGACTCCGGGTGTTCTCGACATATGATTGGAGATTCTAGATGGTTCTCCTCCCTCACACGTGCATCCGGCAATGAATTGATTACTTTTGGGGATGCTTCTACCGGGACCATGACTGCCAAGGGCACTGTGTGCGTCAACAACAAGTTCATACTTAAAGACGTCGCTTTGACTTGGGCATATAGGCTTCCCCTCGTGCCTCTCATCGTCAAGCAGTACGTCGCATATTCAGGTACCTTCAAGATACTCTTGATTTTGGACTCTGGTATTCCTCTTCTTCTACTCTCTCTATTCGAGTATTTTCTGATGCTGATTTTGCGGGGAGAATTAGGGGTTATTAGTCCTCTTGGGCTGTTTTGATAGGGGTTTTGCTCTTTTTGCATTCATTGTATCATAATACATTTTAATATTCGAATATCTTGCATTGTATTATAAACTTGTGGAGCTTTGATTATTATCCTTGTATGGCATGTTTTCATACTTTATACCTTGCCATGTCTTGTGCTAGTCTGCTAGACTTCTTTTATGGCTCTTCTTGTTTAGCTTAGCTTTTGCCTTGCTAGCTTTATATCTGTGAGCAAATTGGATCAAATCATGTTTTATAGGATCTTGTGACTAGTTTTGCTTTAGTGATCCTATCATAATTCATGCCATGTCATATAGGTTAAATTGAGCTTTGAACTGAGTTTGAGCTGTAAAATGAGTTTTGTTATTTCTTAAGTCAAGCAAATGAAGAATGAGTTTTTATGTGCGAAAAAACTGATCTCACCAATTCTTTCTCATGAGACTGCTTGCCATTGCACTAGGCATGAACTCAGGGGGAGTTTTGGATGACCTAGACCATTCTTTTAAACTTCTTGCTTAAGATGGTCGCGGCAAGGCTTGAGATCTAGCAAATTGCTATAAAAAATATATATCATTTTCAGCAAAATGCTAAGTGCTTGATTAAATTGCTTCATATTTGAACTCCTAATGCTCAAAATGCATCAGTTTCTGGTTTCTAGTCTTCATTTACTTATAGACATGGCTTGACTCATTTTTCGATACTTTGGTGAATCTATGATATTGAGAAACTTATCATGGTATAAATTCATTTAATCTTAAATTATTGCTATTTTGGTCTTAGCTTTGCAGTACATGATTTGCCATGATTGAATATAGCTTCTTCACTTTGTATGGCTTGGTGTAATACTTGTACTGTCTTAATGGATAATCTTCATGGCTCCTTTTGCTAAAAGTTCAAAAACAAAAAATTAGCCATTCCTTCATACTCTAACTTTTTCCGTGCATCTTGATGAATTCATTGTCAAAGGGGGAGAAATATTAGAGAAAATGTGGTTTTTAGAGCTTTTTGGTGTCATAAAGAGAAAATAAATTTTCTGAAAATTGGTGATCTTTATGAGTGGATTCTCTTGATTTTATTGCCTTTTTTATTATATTTGCAAATCTAGAAGACTCACAATGATCAAAGGTCAAATAGAACATTTGTTCTTTCATATGGACCGAAGTGATATTTTTTGCTACTTTCTGAAAATTGAAACTTTTTGTGCTCGCTTTGCCTTATCTCGCTTGCCTATGCTATTCTGAAGCCAGCTTGGTCGTTTCCTAAGCTTTCTTTTGCTTATGGACCAAGTTGTGCCTTTGCGCGAAAACAACGAGTTTTTACTTTTCAAACCACTTAACTACATTTTAAGGTAAATTGCCAATGTGTTCATCAAGGGGGAGATTGTGGATATCGTGGGGATATGTGCATGATCTTAGAGTGATGAGTCAATTGGCAATGGCGTTGTTGGTTTGACGAATCTCGCATTTTCGGAAAACTTGGTCTTTATCACGTCATTGGCGGTCCGACCGGCGAAGCCGCCGGTCAGACCGGCCGTGTGGCAGTCCGACCGGCAATGCTTGCCGGTCCAACCGGCCACAGTTTATGATGGAGTTTGGGGCTAGGCCAAAAATAGGTTGTGTAGGCATGAGAGGGGAGTCTCCTGGATGTCGTCACATAATTTTTGGAGCTCCCAGTCAAAAGTTCTATGCAGTTGAAAATTACAGAGAGGTTACGTATTTTCAAGTTGAAATTTGGCTAAGTCTTTTGGGGCGGTCAGACCGCCGTTATGGAATCGGTCCGACCGCTGGGAAATCGGTCCGACCGGCTTGGTAGGGCGGTCAGACCGACTTCCACTTGCACTTCGGCCATTTTGGCATTGTTGTGTTTTCGTTGTGTTTAATGCATGAGGTTCAATGCTTTATTGCTGCATATTGCATTGTTGAGCTAATGTGGGTCAAGTTATGAAGAAATTTTTTCCAGAGACGATTTCTTTGTCTATTGTTGTGCAGGTGGCTTGCAGTTCAACGACGTCAACGGTGAGGTGGATCGAGACTAAGCTTGGAGAGCTGAGGTCTAGAACGATCATGGATGCTGGGTGAGGTCGTGTGACTCAAGCATGGTGCAGAATGGACAAGATGGATCGAACGGGCAGTTCGTTGCGGCTGGTTGGATCAAGCGGCGCGGGGGTCGGTGCAAGTGCCTTGGAGGTTCCGATGGGATTCGGACGGGAGAGACTTGCCGACATGATGAGAGCCGCTGATCAACCTATACGTGGTGAAGCAGGCGATTGCTTCAATAGATTTGTGTGTGGGGGGTCCCATTTGTGTTGGGCCTTAATGGGAGCCCATGAGAGAAACCCTAGCCTCTCCTATAAATATGAAGTGGGAGATGGAAAAAACCTCCTGAAGCACATAGGCATTCATTTGCAAAAACCTTAGTTAGGGTTAGGGTTTGGAGAGGAGAGGTTTAGAGAGAAATTTGTGTGTGCTCTTGGATTGAGCTCCTGTCGTCCTTGAGGGAGTGGCTTTGTAAGCAACATGTTGAATCAATCAATCTATGGATGTTTGCTCAAGGGTGAAGTCTCATTTGCTTTCTTCCCTCTTTTGATGATTTTGGACGATCGTTGCTAGAAATAGGTCTTAGATATCCTTAGGGAGGTGTGCTCTAAATTTGGTCAAGTTTCATTGGTTGAATCAGAAATTGGACCAATTTTCGTTTTAGATTTGGGCATTGTGAGTTGCCTCTGGACTAAATCGGTCTGACCGATTTTACACCGCCGGTCCGACCGCCCGACAGTCAGACCGCCAATTGAGCGCCGGTCCGATCGCGAGCGATCGCCCTTGACTACACCGGTCCGACCAGTTCAGTGAGATCAACTCTCCTTTATTGAGTCTTGTGGTTAAGGGGGTAATCGGATTCAACACAAAGCTTCCTCTGTGCATTTACTGATCTTCTTAGCCTTCATAGCTAAAGGATAAAAGTGCGTGTTGAATTTGATTAAGGCAAAATATCGAGAAAGCGCCTATTCACCCCCCTCTAGTCGCCTTTACGGTCCTATAGAAACCCCCAAATCGCGTCCGAATCGAACGCAATCGGAAATTCCTTGAGTTTAGGAGATTGAAGCCGATTCGGAGTTTGATTCGGTTGGGAATAGATAAGGTAGAGAGAAGGCCGGGATTTGGTGGGGTCAGCGCGAAGAAAACTCAACGGAATCCGTTTTGTCGGACGAAGCTTCCGCGAGCGATAGTGGCGGGCGAGGGCGAGGACGCGGGCGCGAGGAGGAAGAAGAGTCCGCGGAGATGACGACTCGGTGGCGGCCCCACCTGGCAGCGGTAGCGAAGCTCCGGCGAGCAAGCGAGTGAGATCAGCGGGCGGGGTCAATAGGCGACTATCCAATGGTGGAAGGCGGGGTTGAGCGCGGGCGTCTGATCGAAACGAGGGGCACGCGTCACGCATCCAACGAGGTTAGGTGGGCGAGCGCGGGCTGGGCTGAGGCGCGGTGTTGGGCTGCACAGTGGTTGGCCCAACACTGTTCCGGGGATTTTAAAATAATTTATCTTTTTAGAAAATCCAGGAAATGCAAATAGCAAAATAGAAAATAGCAAATGATCTTGGAAAAATTCCATAAAATTCTACAAAATCTATCCAAGCACATAGAATCCAAATAAAATAATTTTGACAATTGTTGATGTTAGTATTAAGCATATTAAATCATTTTGTCATTAAAGTCCATATTAAGCTTTTAATTTAAATTCAAATAAAATGCAGATTGTGAGATTTTCAACTAGCAATTAATTACAAGATTTTCAAAGGCCAAAAAGTTAGGATATTACAGTGTCACACGTCGAGGGACCCGGTGGACCCACCAGAGCGTGGACGAGGGGTGAGCCATGGTGGTTCACGGCCGCGGGCTCCTCACCCGGACGTGGTGAGCGGGTCCTCGTGTGTTGGGACTAAAATGCAATTCTGGGCCCTCTGTGTATTCTGCACTAGTACAAGATCATGCTAGTGCACACAGTATCAGCATAGATGAATATCGATCCACACAAGATGAATAATAGCATAAACGATTAATTTGAATAACAAATAAAGATTTTGACCTTATGGTTGAGTTTCCATTTATTAAGCCTCGCAGGGCTAACTGTAATTAAATAAGCAGCAGAACAAATATAAACTTCAGCCGAATCCCATCAATTCGCCACAGGCAACCGACTGGGTTTAAGACCTAACGATCCGAACCTTCGTAGAACTCCTCCTCGAAGGCAGGCAAAAACTCCTCCACTTCTGTTGATTGATTATAGCAACCATGAGTACACAACCATACTCGCAAGTTATACCACAGAATGCAATTTATAGATGACAGCTTATTACAAAGGAATGACTTCTATGCTTCTTTTGCAGAAAGCAACATTTGAAGTTGAATACAAATAATATATTGAAAACTTAAAATAAATAAATTGTAATAATTTAGTAGTTGTTTTCACAAAGGATACAAAGTCTAATCAAATTATTCACATAGCCATATGACTTAGATCACACAGCTTCTATCTCATTTGTTTTATGAAAATCTAACCCTCGTGTGAAATCCCTGAGCATGTCCATGACCGCGGACGCGGCTATTTGAATAGATTGTTTAAGACTCTGCAAGGGTTGTACACTTTTCTCAGACGATACAATCAATGTAGCTAGCACTAATCATAACAAAACCTTTCAGAAACTCCATCTCAAAAATTGACACTCACTGTGTGTTTTACTGACAGTATTAACACCCATCCAGGAAATTAGTGCATTGCACACCGTTGGACAGGGAATCTGCAAACCGTCCCACGATGTGAGTCACCGCGGAAACATAAACACACCTCTACCCTGGAATAGTGCATAAGCAACTACCTGAGTAGTCAATGTCGAGACTCTATAACTTACTAAGTTAGGCCCGTATCATACCAGACATGCGGTCGTACAGTTGTAGCTCAGCTCAATGGCGCACAAAGTTAATTCCTTAATTGACAAAGGCAAGACTTTCAAATTCTAAATAAATAGTCATTCTTTTAAATTTCCACGCACTGAGCTCCACCATGTCATAGAGTTTCCAGCACTTGCCTTAGTCCAAATCTTTTTTCACCCTGTTGGTTAAGTGCAACACATGCAATCAACGAGTAATAGCACATTGCGCACACAGTTTTATCACAAAGGTCCATAGTCACTTAGTCAGATTGATATTTGTAACTCACATGAAATGATGACTCGTTGCATGGCTAAGCAATCTACTCGTATCTAAGCAACTCACATTGGTGCTATGATAATACCAACTAATAATGAACCAAACTAGGGTGACATAAGATCATGGCACTACAATAAGTAAGGTGGATATAGACAATCAGAATGATTAACTAATACCAAAGTATTTAAATGAATACTAAAAGTAGAATACATTACTTTGAATCAAAGTAATTTTGAAAACTGGGTTCAACAAGATTAAAGATACAACTTGCCTTGGAATAGATCTATGTACTGGTGTTGGTCTTATGGAAAACCTTCTTCCTCGAAATTCTCCAAAGTAGCAACGTCTACTCATAAAAAAAGCAAATAAATAAAAACAGATAGGAACACAAACTCCCAAATTTAAATAAAAATCTCAAAAAATATAACTTGAATTTAGATGAATTTAAAAATTTGAATGGGCTCAATCAGAGTTTAGATAAAGAAGATATGGCTTTTGGAAGTTCTAAATCTAAAGAAATACCTAAATTGGAATTTCTAGAATTTCCCGAAATATTTTTCTATTGAAAAATCCAAGATATGACATCAGCTGACCTCAGCACACTATTTTGGAATTAAAATAAATCCTGGGAAAATCCCATTGAGACTGACATGTGGGCCCGCGGCGGTCCATGGATCGGGTCCACACAAAGGGTTCACGAGTCTACGGTTTCACGGGTTCATAGAACAGTGAACCTAGCAGGTGGGTCCCCTGAGTCAAAGACTCAGCTCACGGTGGAAAAAATCTACCGAGAGTTGGGTTTGGATCTGTTACGCGGGTGCTGACTATACTGTAACATGGACACCACATAGACAACACGTGCGCACAAGGGCTGAGGTGGTAGGTGAGGTGGCACGCCACGGTGGCCCGACAGCGAAACGGAGGCTCGGGTACCGATGGCATCCGGTGAACGGAGGTGCTTCACCTTCAGTGAGTGGTACCAGCGGGTAGAGGACGTGTAACATCCCAAATTTTAGAGCTTTAAAAATCTTTTAAATAGTAGTAGTGGGAAAATTCACCATTTGGATTTATTGGGAATATGAATTTAAAAAGCTTAATATGGACTTTAAGGACAAATTGATTTAATGTGCTTAATCCCAACACCAACAATTGCCAAAATTATTTTATTTAGATTCTATATGCTTGGATATATTTTATAGAATTTTCTGGAATTTTTCCAAAGTCATTTGCTATTTTCTAATTGCTATTTGCATTTTCTGGATTTATTAAAAAGAGAATCTATTTTAAATTCCTTGAACGATCTTTGGGGGAGCCCAACACTATTCGACCCGCTCACTCCCGGTAGTTGGATCGCAATCGCACTGCTACCGCTGTCGCCGCTTGCCCTTACTGGATCTCCGCCGCGTGTCCCCTTCGCGCGATCGCGACGCGCGCCGCGTCGCCCTCGCCTTTGCTCTCATTCTTTGGATTGAAATCTGTGGATTTCATGGGAATATATTCTGAGATCTTAGGATGATGTGACAATTGGCAATGGCGTTTACGGTTTGTAGTTTCACGTGTTTTCGACAAAGCTACTGGTATTACGGGCGAGGCGGTCCGACCGGTCCTTGCATGCGGTCCGGCCGGTCCCAAATCGGTCGGACCGGCCATGTGGGGCGATCGGACCGTGGTGACCTAAAAGTGTTCAAAAGCAGTGGGCCAAAAATAGGTGTTGTAGGCAAGTGAGGGATCCCAATGCACTTGGTCTCATAATTTTGGAGTCTCGAAGAAGTTCTATTGGTTTAAAGTTTCGGAAGGTTTGAATTTGGGAGCTTGAATTTCGGCTAAGTCCCAAGGCGGTCCGACCGCTCACGAGGAGCGGTCCGACCGCCAAGGCGATCCGACCGCTCACTGGAGCGGTCGGACCGGTTTCTACTTGAACGTCGGCCAACTTCGTGGCGATGTTGTTTTGTTAGGTCAAAGTCATTGGTATTGTGGCATATGAATTCCATGATGCATGTTTTGACTAACATGGGTCAAGTTGTGAAGAACTTGTTCCCGAATTCGTGTTTGCTTGTCTGTGGTTGTGCAGGTTGCTTGGTGGTCAACGACGGTCAACGGCGAGGAGGATCGGGACTAGACTCGGAGAGTTGAGGTCGAACGATCGGCGATGCGGGTGAGTCAACGACTCAAGCGTGACACAAGATGGACAAGGGTGACCTATTGGCGAATCCATGGCACATGGTGAAGCGGTTTAGGTCAAAAGGTTAAAGACGGCGCTTCGCGAAGCGTGCGTGTGTGACCCGTTTGTTAGTGGGCCTTAACGGGAGCCCAAGAGAGTCAAACCCTAAGAGTTTTTGGCCTCCACTATAAATAGGAGGAGGTGGTGGCTGCACCCCTCTCTCTCGCCTTTTATGTTTCAAAACCCTAATTGTCTTTAGGGGAGTTGAGGTGGAGGCTAGGGCTCTTGATGGTGTGTGGTGAATTTCGTGATCTTTCATTGTCCACTGATCCATGATGGTGTGGATGTAATCCAGCATCAACCACGAAATCAATCTATGCAAGGTTTGCTTGAGATAAGTCTCTTTTCGTTCTTGCTTTCAATTTCGTGGTTTTAGGGCTTTCTTTGATCCGCGAGTTTGTGATTGATTCTTTCACGTGAATTAGCTTGCTGTGATATGTGTGAATCTATCTAGCATCATCTTTATCATCAATCCCTCACGAACAAGCTTTAGGATCAAGTTTTCGTTCTTGCCCGGTTTTAGACCTTCTGTTAATCAATTGGCAATTGCTCAAGATCGTTCCAAGAATTATCATAATATTCGATTGGAATAGGTCCTCAATAGCATATAGAAGGTGTGCAAAGTTTCATAAAGATTAGAGTTGAGAATCAAAGTTTCACCTAATTGCAACCGTCATCGGGCTGATTTTATCATTGCGGATCGGTTACGAGTCGGCGGTTAGACCGCCCGTCATCACCGGTCAGACCGATTTTGGAGCGGTCCGACCGCCAGCATAACGCCGGTCAGACCGCCCGGCAATCGGTCCGACCGATTGGGTCCAGCGGTCAGACCGCCCGTGCTGTGAGTCTTTGCAATCTTAGTTGATTTTTGTAGCATTGCTTAGGGGTTTAATTGGATTCAATACTAGTCTTCCGCTGTACTGGTATATTGATCTTCATAGATTTCTAATAGCTACTGGAGTGAAATTGTATTGAGTTCATAATTTGTGAAAAAGTGAGTATGCTCCTATTCACCCCCCCCCTCTAGTCGCCTTTACGGTCCAACAAGTGGTATCAGAGCCCGGTTAGTTCAATCTTGATCTTAACCGGTCACTGAACTTTGGCGATGGATAAGTTTTCTACTAAACCGCATATCTTCGATGGGCACGACTATGCCTATTGGAAGAATCGTATGCGCGTCTTTCTTGAGAGCGAGGGACAAGCTATTTGGGATGTTGTTAGAGCCATTGGTTATTCCTAAAATTGCTACACCGCTACGCAATTCTTTTGGCTAACAACAATAAGGCTAAGAATCTTTTATATGGTGCACTTGGTAGACAAGAATATGATAGAATATGCAATCTTTCAACTGCGCATGAAATTTGGAACACTCTCGAAACATATCATGACGGTTCGTCCCAAATCAAAAAGGTGCGCCACACAGTTTACAAGCGTGAATACAATAAATTCGAGATGCGTCCTGGAGAGAGCATCGATGACATTTTCAGTCGCTTTAATAAAGTAATTAATCAAATGAAAGCTGTTGATATTGAATATACTCAATCTGAAAATGCCACCCATCTCTTGGCTGCAATCAACACCAAGGAGTGGGAGATGAAGGCTACTGCTATAGAGGAAAATGTTGATCTTTCAAGTCTTACTTTAGAATTGCTTTATAGTAAACTCAAGACTCATGAAATTAAAAGAGTTGATCATCCCAAGAAAGATAATTTAGCTTTGGTAGCAGATCCTCTCAAAAAGGCTTTTGATGACTCTTTTGATTCTTCTTCTGGATTTTCATTTGCTTGTTTATCTGCTATTCATGAAGAGGAGCTTGAAAGTATTCTGAAGCGAGTTAGCTCTTCTAGCTAAAAAATTCACACGGGCCTACAATAATGTGAGAAACAAAAAGAGAGGTGGTCCGGTGACATGCTATGAATGTGGTGAGCTCAATCATATCCGGGCAAATTGCCCCAAGCTGAAAGGTAAGAGTAATCATAAGGAAGGAAAGCCAGCTTGGAAGAAGCCTCCTTTCAACAAATCAAGGTATGAGGCTGCTCACCGGGTCCTTGCCGCTTTTGAGGATCAATCCTTGAGCGATGTGGATACCGGGAGTGAGGAGGACAAGGAGGAGGAGATCCCTCAAGGAAAAAAGAAAGGGAAGGCCAAAGACTTCACTGGCATGTGCTTCATGGCTGACACGGATGACATTGATGATAATGAGGTATCTTTTTCTTATGATGAGCTTTCTGCTAAATATGATTCTATAGTTGAGCAATTGCTTAGTCAAGATGAAGGGCCAATGTCACAAGAGGAGCACTAATTACGCAACTCGCTAAAACATCCACAAATTGCAATTTTTTTTAGTTTGAGTTGTTTAAAAGGTTCTAGCTCATATAGCAAAGACTTAGCTACACATGTAAAAGCATGATAATTCTAGCAAGTCAAAGAACTAGACATGACATTGAGCAAGAATTGAAATACAAAAGCTCTAAAGGGTAATAGGCAAAGCTTCATCAACTTTAAAAGATAAGCTGAAAATCTTATATTACAATGCATCTTTTTGGATTTTTCATACCATTTGTTGTAACCACTTGATGGAGTTTCTATATGAATGCAATATGACACAATGAGATGCAATTAAAAAGCCTAAAAACTTAAAAAGTTCGAAAAGATCACTAAGTTCGGAAAAGAACAATAAAAATCAAAAGAACAAGGAAAGATAAGAAAAGATCAAACTCCCCTCAAACCAACCCATAAGGATAAATTACCCTAACTCGCTTCTTAAGGAGGAAAATGCGGTTTGATCTAAAGGCTTGGTAAGAATATCGCCAATTGAGCTTGGACTCTCGAAGTGCATCACAATATCACCTTTTTCAACATGATCTTTAAGGAAATGAAAGCGAATGTCTATGTGCTTAGTCCTAGAATGTTGCCTTTGGGTTTTTAGCAATATTAATAGCAGAAGTGTTATCACAGAAAAGAGGAACACTAGCAAAGTTTAACCCATAATCTTTCAAAGTAGACGTCATCCACAAAATCAGCTCTGACAACTAGCGTGACTACATACTCCGCCTCGGCGATGGATTGTGCAATGTAAGACCGCTTCCTAGAAGACCAAGATACAAGAGACGTGCCTAGAAAGTGACAGGTGCCTGAGGTACTCTTCCTATCTAACCGACAGCCCGCAAAATCAGAATCTGAAAAACCTCTAATAGACAAAGCTGAAGAGCATGAATACCAAATGCCATATAAGAGAGTAGAGTGTAAATACCTGAATATGCGCTTAACGGCTTGGCGATGGGAAGTTCTCGGAGACGCCTGAAATCTTGCACAAAGGCATCTTGTGAAGTGAATGTCGGTCGCGAGGCCGTCAAATCTGAAGGAGCTGATCATTTGCGGTACTCGCGTTGATCCACGACTTCTCCTTCCTCATCTGGATCCAAAACAGTCGAAGTTGCCATGGGAGTGGAAATTGGCTTGCAGTCACCCATGTTGAAGCGTTTGAGTAGATCTTTAGTGTACTTCGTCTGATGGATGAAAGTTCCTTCCTTGCATTGCTTGATTTGAAGTCCCAAAAAGTAATTAAGCTCTCCCATCATACTCATCTCAAATTCCCTGGACATAGTGTCAGAAAAGTCGAAACAAGAGCATTAGAGGAACCACCAAAATAATATCATCCACGTAAATTTGAGCAAGCGGAAGTCATTGTCACGCCTAAGAATAAATAGAGTTTTATCCACTTTAGCCATCTCAAAATTATTTTTAAGCAAGAAGGTCTTAAGTCTATCATACCGGGCTCTAGGGGCTTGTTTAAGACCATACAATGCTTTAGATAGCTTGAAAACACGATTTGGATATTTAGGATCCTCAAAACCGGGGTTGCTTAACATACACTTCCTCATCTATGAAACCATTTAAAAGGCACTTTTAACATCCATCGATATAATTTAAAACCTTTTGATGCAGCAAATGCAAGCGAGAATGCGAATGGCTTCTAGTCTAGCAACAGAGCAAATGTTTCATCAAAATCTAACCCCTCAACTTGGTGAAACCACGAGCTACCAATCGGCCTTATTTCTAACCACAGAACCATCCTCACCTTGTTTATTCTTAAACACCCAGCGGGTTCCTATAACATTATGACCACTAGGAGGTTCTACTAGGTTCCAAACTTTGTTTCTTTCAAAATTCTCTAACTCCTCATGCATGGCATTTACCCAGCTAGAATCAGATAAAGCATGTGATATATCGCGGGGTTCAAAAGAAGCAACAAAAGCCGAATGAGAGTAGAGATTTGGATCATTATACCTAGAGCGAGTGACTCGCTCATGTAGATTACCTATTATACATCCGGAGGATCTTTGTCTCTGAATGCGAAGTGGGCGCCCGGGTGAGATGTCGTTTCTTCGACCTCATGATCGCTTGATGATGATGATGTGAGGAGCCTCAACTGAAGGTGAAGTAGACGTAGCAGGTTCTTGTATCAATATGGGCACCTCGGCAGCAGCAGATGAGGGAATGACATTAGCTTCGTCCTCATCTTCCTCCACAAAAATACTCTCTGTCACCTGTAAATCATCTGTAGCAATTGATCTAGCTCGGGACTAGTCTCATCAAAAGTGACATTACAAGTCTCCTGAATAATGTTAGTCTCAATATTAAAAACTCTAAAACCCCTCGAATGAGCAGGATAACCCAGAAATACCCCATCAAAAGTTCTTGATTCAAATTTATCTAAGTTGCCTGTCTTAAGGATAAAACATTTTGATCCAAAAACTCGAAAATCTGAAAGCAGAGGGTTTTCTACCAAAACGAAGCTCATAAGGAGTCTTGCCTAAAGAAGGTCTCAAGAAGACACGATTTGCAATATGGCAAGCAGTAGCAATAGCTTCGGCCCAAAATCTCCTCGGTGTGCTATACTCATCTAGCATCGTCCTAGCCATTTCGACCAAGGTTCTATTCTTCGTTTCCACCACGCCATTTTGTTGAGGGACGTGTGGAGAAGAGAACTGATGCTCAATACCACGCTCAGCACAAAAAGAAGCAAAAGAAGCATTTTTGAACTCCGTGCCATTATCACTGCGAATCGCTCTCAAAGCACCAGGAAGCTCAGAAGCCAAACGAAGAACAAGGTCATGAAAATAACCAAAAGCTTCATCTTTTGAAGTAAGAAAGAACACCCAAGTATATCTAGAAAGATCATCAACTATAACAAGAATATACCATTTTCCACCGATCGATCGGACTCTAGCGGGACCAACAAGTATCCATATGAAGCAAGCGTCACAGTCCGTCGGTCATAACCATAGTCCTGAGAAGGGTGTGGCGGCAACTTGTTTGCCATGCCTACAAAGCGCACATATCTGACATCTTTGTGACTTTGAGCTTAGGCAAACCTCTCATGAGATCAAGGTTGCTAACTCATGTCGGATGATCAAAACCAATGTGCCCCAAGCGTCGATGCCAAAGCCGTAAATCAAGGCGATGTAAGCAAACATTTAAGAGATCCAACAAGAGATTACGAAAAATCAGCTCCAAAAATTCTACCAACTCTAGAGATTCCAAACACAAGCTCACGGTAGAATCAAGCACACGACAAGCATTTTTCTTAAAAGCAGTCTCATAGCCATCATCAAGAAGGTGAGAAAGTAAAGAAGATTATACCTAAGCTTGTCCACAAGAGCGACATCTTTTAGAATGAATTTGTTGTTTACCCTAATTGATCCTGTTCCTTCAATTAAGCCCTTGTGTATCATCTCCAAAGGTGATGAAGTCATCACTGTTGCTCGCGTGAAAGAGGTGAACCATTTTGAGTTCCGGTCATGTGGCGTGAACATCCGAGTCAACGAACCACGTGTTCTTCCCTTTCGCGGTAATCCTAAAAATCAAGGAGTAAAGAACGATGTGTCTCAATCTCGGGATTAGATAAACAAGATTTAGGAATCGATCTTGAGACACACGTCGCAAGGAGTATACAAACCGAAGTACTATCCTTGATTTCATTTAACATTCGGTTATGAGCAATGTTTAAATTAAAATGAGACTTGAGCTGTCCATGGGCGGTCGGCCGGCTTTGTCTTTGGTGGTCGACCGGTGACCAAACCAGTCGACCGGTGACCACGAGGTCGGACCTTGATCGATACAAATTAGAATTAGGATGTCTAGAAACATAATGATTTGCATGAGGTAAAAATCCTAATCGAGTTTATTCTTTTCGGTGTTACCATGTCTCATAGAAGCTCTAGGTTGCATGAATGAAATTCTATCAAAATTTTTCCTATCATTTTCAACCTCGCCAACAATATTCAATCAAATGTCCACCCTTTTGCAATAAGTGCAATGGTACTTGGTACCACTAGAAGACGCACCATTTGAATTAATACAAGGTTGGGCAAAACACTGTAGATTTAAAAGATGTTTTTGCGAGGTTGGGTTTTGAATTCAATTAAACCTTTTCCAAGACTTGAATGACTTTTGGGTTTGAATTGTCTTGAAAAGAATTGAATCCTAAACCTTGCTTCTTATAAGGAGTTTTAGACTTGTCAAGAATCATGTTTAATTGTTTCTTACCTTTAGAAAATTTTTCTAATGTATCATGAAGGTAAGCATTTTCTTTTCTCAAGTTAAC
Source organism: Hsuehochloa calcarea (assembly GCA_036346395.1). Taxonomy (NCBI): domain Eukaryota; kingdom Viridiplantae; phylum Streptophyta; class Magnoliopsida; order Poales; family Poaceae; genus Hsuehochloa; species Hsuehochloa calcarea. The sequence goes on along the minus strand of CM070596.1, from coordinate 15,182,429 downwards.
ACAAGAATCACAAGTTTTATCCATAGATTTTTCCTTATACAAAGCAATTTCAAGTTTAAGAGTGGAACATGAAGCACAAGTAGTATTTTCAATATTGTCCTTAAGCTTTGCATATTTGACTCTAGCGACTTCTAAGATATCTTTGATTTCACGTTCTTTTCTAAGCATGAAGTGCAAGGGCTAGAATCAAAAACATCAAAAGCAATCAATTTACTAGATTCTAAACATTTTTCACAAGGAGCACTTTTAATTTCATTTAGTTCAGATTTAGCATTCTCAAGTTGTTGTACACAAATATTATGAGCAGATTGTAACTTGGTAATTTCAGAATGCATAGCATGACAAGATAAACATTCATCAGGTTCAAGAGTCTTAGCAGTTTTAAGCTCTACTTTCAATTTGTTAATCTTTGACTCTAATTTCTTATTTTTTGTCATAACAAATTCTAGCGCTTCATCTTGACTAAGCAATTGCTCAACTATAGAATCATATTTAGCGTAAAGCTCATCATAAGAAAAAGATACCTCATCATCATCAATGTCGTCGGTGTCAGCCATGAAGCACATGCCAGTGAAGTCTTTGGCCTTCCCTTTCTTTTTGCCTTGAGGGATCTCCTCCTCCTTGTCCTCCTCACTCCCAGTATCCACATCGCTCAAGGATTGATCCTCAAAGCGGCAAGGACCGGTGGCGACCTTCACAAGCTTATTTACCTCATACCTTGATTTGTTGAAAGGAGGCTTCTTCCAAGCTGACTTTCCTTCCTTATGATTGCTCTTACCTTTCAGCTTAGGGCAATTTGCCCGGATATGATTGAGCTCACCACATTCATAGCATGTTACTGGGACCACCTCTCTTTTGTTTCTCACATTATTGTAGGCCCGTGTGAATTTCTTAGCTAGAAGAGCTAACTCTGTTTCAGGAATACTTTCAAGCTCCTCTTCATGAATAGCAGATAAACAAGCAAATGAAAATCAAGAAGAAGATTCACAAGAGTCATCAAAAGCCTTTTTGAGAGGATCTGCTACCAAAGCTAAATTATCTTTCTTAGGATGATCAACTCTTTTAATTTCATGAGTCTTGAGTTTACTATAAAGCAATTCTAAAGTAAGACTTGAAAGATCAACATTTTCTTCTATAGCAGTAGCTTTCATCTCCCACTCCTTGGTGTTGATTGCAGCCAAGAGATGGGTGGCATTTTCAGATTGAGAATATTCAATATCAACAGCTTTCATTTGATTAATTACTTTATTAAAGCGATGAAAATGTCATCGATGCTCTCTCGGGGCGCATCTCGAATTTATTGTACTCACGCTTGTAAGCAGTTTGGCGCACCTTTTTGATTTGGGACGAACCCTCATGATATGTTTCGAGAGTGTTCCAAATTTCATCTTGTGATTGAAAGATTGCAAATTCTATCATATTCTTGTCTACCAAGTGCACCATATAAAAGATTCTTAGCCTTATTATTGTTAGCCAAAAGAATTGCAGAAGCAGGTGTAGCAATTTCAGGAATAACCAGCGGGGCTCTAACAACATCCCAAATAGCTTGTCCTCGCTCTCAAGAAAGACGCGCATACGATTCTTCCAATAGGCATAGTCGTGCCCATCGAAGATATGCGGTTTAGTAGAAAACTTATCCATCGCCAAAGTTCGGTGACGGTTAAGATCAAGATTGAACTAGCAGGGCTCGATACCACTGTTGGACCGTAAAGGCGACTAGAGGGGGTGAATAGGAGCACGCTCACTTTTTCACAAATTATGAACTCAATACAATTTAACTCCGGTAGCTATTAGAAAGCTATGAAGATCAATGTACCGATCTGTGGAAGACTAGTATTGAATCAATTAAACCCTAAGCAATATAACAAAATCAACTAAGATTACCAAGACTCACAAAGCAGGCGGTCGACCGTTATACTCAACCGGTCGGACCGATTGCGGGCGATCGGCCGGCGTTGTCTTGGCGGTCGGACCGCTCAAAATCGATCGACCGGTGATGACGAGCGATCGACCGGCCGACTCGAACCGATCTGCAGCGATAAAATCGGCCGATGGCGAACTTGCAATTGGGTGAAACTTTTGATTCTCAACTCTAATCTTTATGAAACTTTGCACACACCTTCTATATGCTATTGAGGACCTATTCCAATTGAATATTATGATAATTCTTGGAGCGATCTTGAGCAATTGCCAATTGATTAACGAAGGTCTAAAACAGGGCAAGAATGAAAACTTGATCCTAAAGCTTGTTCGTGAGAGATTGATGATCAAGATGATGCTAGATAGATTCACACATATCACAGCAAGCTAATTCACGTGAAAGAATCAATCACAAACTCGCGGATCAAGGAAAGCCCTAAAATCACCAAATTGAAAGCAAGAGCGAAAAGAGACTTATCTCAAGCAAACCTTGCATAGATTGATTTCGTGATTGAAGCTGGATTACATCCACACCATCATGGATCGATGAGACAATCAAGGATCACAAAATTCACCACAAACCATCAAGAGCCCTAGCCTCCACCTCAACTCCCTAAAGACAATTAGGGTTTTGAAACATAAAAGGCGAGAGAGAGAGGTGCAGCCACCATCTCCTCCTATTTATAGTGGAGGCCTAAAACTCTTAGGGTTTGACTTAATTGGGCTCCGTTAAGGCCCACTAACAAGCGGGTCACATACGCACGCTTGCGCCAAGCGCCGCCTTTAACCTTTTGACCTAAACCGCTTCACCATGCGTCATGGATTTGCCAATAGGTCACCATTGTCCATCTTGTATCACGCTTGAGTCGTTGACCCCACCCGGCATCGTCGATCGTTACGGACCTCAACTCTTCAAGTCTAGTCCGATTCTCCTCGCCGTTGACCGTCGTTGACCACCAAGCCACCTGCACAACCACAGACAAGAAAACACGTATTCGGGAACAAGTTCTTCACAACTTGACCCATGTTAGTCAAAACATGCATCATGCAAATCATATGCCATGAAACCAATGACTTTGACCTAACAAACCAACATCGCCACGAAGTTGGCCGGCGTTCAAGTAGTTCACGGTCGACCGCTCCGGTGAGCGGTCGGACCGCCATGGCGGTCGGACCGCTCCACAATGAGCGGTCGGACCGCCTTAGACTTAGCGAAATTCAAGCTCCCAAAACCGAAACCTTACGGAAACTTAAATCCAATAGAACTTCTTCTTGGAGACTCCAAAATTAAGAGACCAAGTGCATTGGGATCCCTTACTTGTCTACAACACCTATTTTTGGCCCAGCTCGATTTGAACACTTTTGGTCATCGCCGGTCCGACCGCCCCAGATGGCCGGTCCGACCGATATGGGACCGGTCGGACCGCCGTGCAAGGACCGGTCGGACCGCCCCTGAGCAGTAAGCCTGTAACTTTGTCGAAAACGCGTGAAACGACAAACCGTAAACGCCATTGCCAATTGTCACATCATCCTAAGATCTGGAGCATATCCCCATGAAATCCACAATCTCCCCCTTGATGAACACATTGGCAATTATCCAGAAAATGGAAGTAAGAGGTTTGAAAACGAGTTTACTCGTAGTTTTCGCACAAAAGCACAACTTGGTCCATAAGCAAGAAAAAGCAATGAAAATGACCAAGCTGGCATCAGAATAGTATAGGCATGTGAGACAAAGCAAAAATAAGCATAAAAACTTTAATTTCCAGAAACGGGTCAAAATTCTCACATGAGGTCCATATGAATAAACAATTGTTCAATTGACCTATGATCATTGTGAGTATAAAAGAATGCAATTCAAGAACTCCCCCTCACTATGATCATCAAATTTCAAATTTTCAGTTTCTCCGCTTTGTATAAACTTCTCCCCCAATCTTCTCCAAATAAGAGTAGCAACGAAATATTACACATCATCTCCCAAAGAAATATCTTTTCACTTCTCCCCCTTTGACAATGGATTCATCAAGGAATCATGCCTTCCTCTCATCCAGGGATAACAAATAGAGAATAAAGAAAGAAGCAGAAACAAAAGAAGCATAAAGAGGAATATGCATGAAGTGCAATGGAGTGGCTTCAATTTTTGTATTTTTCAATTTTTTTTTTTGATTACAAGAAGCTTTGGAGATTACCCAAAAGAACAAGCTAGTATCTCTAATATTGCACAAACAGCATAGCAAGCCTGACAGCGCTAGCAAGATCATGGTAAAACATATATATCAAAGCTAAGCACAAAGGCTCAAAAGTAAAGCAGTAGATTTGATCAATTTAAGCAACGCTTCAAATTCAGCAAGTTCATCAACATGGATCCTAAAGTGAAATTGGTCATGTCAAACTGTCAAAGTGAGATCAAAAATCTAACAAAGACCACAGTAAGAGTCAATCAAGTCCCGTATTGAATCATTTTGCTCAAAATTTTGTAAACGCCCATTTGTCAACATTTTTCTCATTTGCATTGAATATTGAAGTTGACTAATGATCTAACTTAGTGACAAGATCCTGGACTAGGAGCCATCCACAAACTCATCCTAAGCTTCGACCAAAAGTTGTTTAAAGGTATATCTTAGTAAAGAAGATCCTGGACTAGGAGCCATCCACAAACTCTTTCTAAGCTTCTACAAGGCGACAAATCTTGAGGTTCATGTCATTTCGACAAGCGGTCCCCATGAGATCGTCTCGGATCATCAAACTATCTCCAAGTTCATGTCATTTGACAAGCAGTCTCGTAAGAATAGTTTGGCACAATTTAAGCATAAGACAATCTTGATTTTCATTTTTCACATGAGTACTTTTAGAATCTCAAGAACACAAAAGCTCAAGTAATGGTCAATTCTAGATCAAAGAGCTAACAAAGCAATTCTGACAGGGCCAATGTCACAAGAGGAGCACTAATTACGCAACTCGCTAAAACATCCACAAATTGCAATTTTTTTTAGTTTGAGTTGTTTAAAAGGTTCTAGCTCATATAGCAAAGACTTAGCTACACATGTAAAAGCATGATAATTCTAGCAAGTCAAAGAACTAGACATGACATTGAGCAAGAATTGAAATACAAAAGCTCTAAAGGGTAATAGGCAAAGCTTCATCAACTTTAAAAGATAAGCTGAAAATCTTAAACTTTGCTAGTGTCCCTCTTTTCTGTGATAACACTTCTGCTATTAATATTGCTAAAAACCTAGTGCAACATTCTAGGACTAAGCACATAGACATTCGCTTTCACTTTCTTAAAGATCATGTTGAAAAAGGTGATATTGTAATGCACTTCGTAGAATCCGAAGCTCAATTGGCAGATATTCTTACCAAGCCTTTAGATCAAACCAGATTTTCTTCCTTAAGAAGCGAGTTAGGGGTAATTTATCCTTATGGGTTGGTTTGAGGGGGAGTTTGATCTTTTTCTTATCTTTTCTTGTTCTTTTGATCTTTTATTGTTCTTTTTCTGAACTTAGTGATCTTTTCGAACTTTTTAAGTTTTTTTTTAGGCTTTTTAATTGCATCTCATTGTGTTATATTGCATTCATATGAAAACTCCAACAAGTGGTTACAATAAATGGTATGAAAAATCCAAAAAGATGCATTGTAATATAAGATTTTCTGCTTATTTTTTTAAAAAAAATTGATGAAGCTTTGCCTATTACCCTTTAGAGCTTTTGTATTTCAATTCTTGCTCAATGTCATGTCTAGTTCTTTGACTTGCTAGGATTATCATGCTTTTACATGTGTAGCTAAGTCTTTGCTATATGAGCTAGAATCTTTTAAACAACTCAAACTAAGAAATTGCAATTTGTGAATGTTTTAGCGAGTTGCGCAATTAGTGCTCCTCTTGTGACATTGGCCCTGTCAGAATTGCTTTGTTAGCTCTTTGATCTAAAATTGACCATTACTTGAGCTTTTGTGTTCTTGAGATTCTAAAACTGCTCATGTGAAAAATGAAAATCTAGATTGTCTTATGCTTAAATTGTGCCAAACTATTCTTACGAGACTGCTTGTCAAATGACATGAACTTGGAGATAGTTTGATGAACCAGACGATCTCATGGGGACTGCTTGTCAGAAATGACATGAACCTCAAGATTTGTCGCCCCGGTAGAAGCTTAGAAAGAGTTTGTGGATGGCTCCTAGTCTAGGATCTTCTTTACTAAGATATACCTTTAATCAACTTTTGGTCGAAGCTTAGGATGAGTTTGTGGATGGCTCCTAGTCCAGGATCTTGTCACTAAGTTAGATCATTAGTCAACTTCAATATTCAATGCAAATGAAAAAAAATGTTGACAAATGGGCGTTTACAAAATATTGAGCAAAATGATTCAATACGGGACTTGATTGACTCTTAATGTGGTCTTTGTTAGATTTTTGATCTCACTTTGACATTTTGACATGGCCAATTTCACTTTAGGATCCTGTTGATGAACTTCTTTGAATTTGAAGCGTTGCTTAAATTGATCAAATCTATCGCTTTACTTTTGAGCCTTTGTGCTTAGCTTTGATATATATGTCTTACCATGATCTTGCTAGTATTTGTCGGGCTTGATATCTTTGTTTGTGCAATATTAGAGATACTAGCTTGTTCTTTTGGGTAATCTCCAAAGCTTCTTGTAATCAAAAATTGAAAAATACAAAAATTGAAGCCACTCCATTGCACTTCATGCATATTCCTCTTTTTGCTTCTCTTGTTTTTGCTTCTTCCTTTATTTTCTATTTGTTATCTCTGGATGAGAGGAAGGCGTGATTCCTTGATGAATCCATTGTCAAAGGGGGAGAAGATGTGTTAAATGAGAAGAGAAGATGTGTTAATAAGAAGATATTTCTTTATTGGGGGAGAAGTTTATACAAAGGGGGAGAAACTGAAATTTTGAAAAATTAAGAATCATAGTGAGGGGGAGTTCTTGAGTTGCATTCTTATTGTCTTATTGAATATTCTGAACTTGAATTGCATTCTTTTATACTCACAATGATCATAGGTCAATTGTACAATTGTTCTTTCATATGGACCTCATGTGAGAATTTTGACCCTTTTCTGGAAATCAAAGTTTTTATGCTTACTTTTGCCTTGTCTCACATGCCTATACTATTCTGATGCCAGCTTGGTCATGTTCATTGCTCTTTCTTGCTTATGGACCAAGTTGTGCCTTTGTGCGAAAACTGCGAGTAAACTCGTTTTCAAACCTCTTACTTACATTTTCTGGATAATTGCCAATGTGTTCATCAAGGGGGAGATTGTGGATTTCATGGGAATATGTTACAGATCTTAGGATGATGTGACAATTGGCAATGGCGTTTACGGTTTGTAGTTTCACGTGTTTTCGACAAAGCTACGTGTATTACGACGAGGCGGTCCGACCGGTCCTTGCAATGCGGTCCGACCGGTCCCAAATCGGTCGGACCGGCCATGTGGGGCGGTCGGACGGCGGTGACCTAAAAGTGTTCAAAACAGTGGGCCAAAAATAGGTGTTGTAGGCAAGTGAGGGGATCCCAATGCACTGGTCTCATAATTTTGGAGTCTCCGAAGAAGTTCTATTGGTTTAAAGTTTCGAGAAGGTTTGAATTTGGGAGCTTGAATTTGGCTAAGTCCCAAGGCGGTCCGACCGGCTCACAGGGAGCGGTCCGACCGGCCAAGGGGCGGTCCGACCGGCTCACCTGGAGCGGTCAGACCGGTTTCTACTTGAACGTCGGCCAACTTCGTGGCGATGTTGTTTTGTTAGGTCAAAGTTATTGGTATTGTGGCATATGATTTCCATGATGCATGTTTTGACTAACATGGGTCAAGTTGTGAAGAACTTGTTCCTGAATTCGTGTTTGCTTGTCTGTGGTTATGCAGGTTGCTTGGTGGTCAACGACGGTCAACGGCGAGGAGGATCGGGACTAGACTCGGAGAGTTGAGGTCCAGAACGATCGACGATGCCGGGTGAGGTCAACGACTCAAGCGTGACACAAGATGGACAAGGGTGACCTATTGGCGAATCCATGGCACATGGTGAAGCGGTTTAGGTCAAAAGGTTAAAGACGGCGCCATGAAGCGTGCGTGTGTGACCCGCTTGTTAGTGGGCCTTAACGGGAGCCCAAGAGAGTCAAACCCTAAGAGTTTTTGGCCTCCACTATAAATAGGAGGAGGTGGTGGCTGCACCCCTCTCTCTCGCCTTTTATGTTTCAAAACCCTAATTGTCTTTAGGGGAGTTGAGGTGGAGGCTAGGGCTCTTGATGGTGTGTGTTGAATTTCGTGATCTTTCATTGTCCACTGATCCATGATGGTGTGGATGTAATCCAGCATCAACCACGAAATCAATCTATGCAAGGTTTGCTTGAGATAAGTCTCTTTTCGTTCTTGCTTTCAATTTCGTGGTTTTAGGGCTTTCTTTGATCCGCGAGTTTGTGATTGATTCTTTCACGTGAATTAGCTTGCTGTGATATGTGTGAATCTATCTAGCATCATCTTTATCATCAATCCTCACGAACAAGCTTTAGGATCAAGTTTTCGTTCTTGCGGTTTTAGACCTTCGTTAATCAATTGGCAATTGCTCAAGATCGTTCAAGAATTATCATAATATTCGATTGGAATAGGTCCTCAATAGCATATAGAAGGTGTGTGCAAAGTTTCATAAAGATTAGAGTTGAGAATCAAAAGTTTCACCTAATTGCAACTTCGTCATCGGTGATTTTATTATTGCGGATCGGTTACGAGTCGGCGGTCGATCGCCGTCATCACCGGTCGGACCGATTTTGGAGCGGTCCGACCGCCAAGATAACGCCCGGTCGATCGCTTGCGACAATCGGTCCGACCGATTGGGTCCAGTGGTCGACCGCCCGTCTTTGTGAGTCTTTGCAATCTTAGTTGATTTTGTAGCATTGCTTAGGGTTTAATTGGATTCAATACTAGTCTTCCATCAGATCTTGGTATATTGATCTTCATAGCTTTCTAATAGCTACAGGAGTGAAATTGTATTGAGTTCATAATTTGTGAAAAAGTGAGCGTGCTCCTATTCACCCCCTCTAGTCGCCTTTACGGTCCAACAAAATCGAACGCCAGACGCTTTCGCTCGCGCTGCCTCTCTCTCTGTCATTGGTGGGCCCGCCTCGCGCCGCGTCAGCATCGTCTTCAACCCGGACTCCTGGAGTCCGAGCTCCGCACGTCCGCAACCGCCGCCGCCGTTTTCGCCACAGATTCGCCCTCGACCCCGCCTATTTAAAGCCGAGCCTCGTACCCTAAGCTCCGCCCCGACCTTCTCCACCAAAACCCTAAGCCGCCGCCCCCTACTTCGCCGCCGTTGCGCCGCATTGCCGCAAGGACCAACCTCGGCCGCAACCTCGTCGCCGGTGAAATCCTCCGACTCCAGAGCTTCCTCGGCCGCGCAACCGACGCCCTTGGGATCGCAACAACCTCAGCTACCTGGTGCTGCCCTCGCCCACCCTCGCCAGTGCCTCCTCCTCCGTTGTCGACTCGTCCGACAAAACACCGCCGCCACCGCCGTCGTCTACTGCTCCCTTTGTCGGTAAACCTTGCCGCCAAGCACCTTCGCCACCCACCAGCAGCTTCGCACCACCTCATCATCTCATTTTTGTGCTTCGCCGCCGCCGACTCGCCGCCAATCGCCGGCGAGCCCTCGGTCCCAGAGCGCCGCCGCTTCGGCCATGCGTCGTCAGCAGCCACGCCAGCGCCCCGTCACCTCTCGCGCTTGCGTGTCACCTGCGTGGCCGCCACATCAGCGCCGCGTGGCTCAGTCCACCGCCACCCCTCACCCTCGGCTCGGTGGATTTGGTCCACCGTGAGCCGAGAGGCTGACAGTGGGTCCCACCTGTCAGATTTAATTTAAATTTAATTCTTTTTTCCGGAAATTCTCGGCTGACGCAAGCATTGCGCAATAATTCGATTTTCCTTTATAAAAATAATTCGGGAAATTCAAGAAAATCCAAATTAGGGTTTAATTGATTTTCCAATCTTCCAAAGCCCATATCTTTTATATCCGAAGTCCAATTGAGCCCATTCAAATTTGTAAATTCATAAAAAATTAAGATCTATTTAATGGTGAATTTTATTTAATTTTTGGAGTTTGTTTTGCCTCTGTTATTTATTTGTTTTATTTCTTTTGTCTCGTTTGCGAGTAGACGTCGATACTTCGGGGAATTTTGCAGAAGAAGGAGCACCTCAAGACCAAGACCAATATCTAGATCTATTCCAAGGCAAGTTATACCTTTGATCATTTTGAACCCAGTTTTCAAAATACTTTGTTTCAATGTATTGCATTCCATTTCAAGTATTTATTTAAATGCTTTTGGGTGTAGTTATTAATCCAAATTGTTATGCCACCTTGTCCATTGTATGCCATGATCTTTTGTCACCCTAGGTTGATTAATTATTAGTTGGTATTATTGTAGCACCAACGTGGGTTGGTTAGATCTGATTAGGCGCTTAGCCATGCCACGAGTCATCATTTCATGTGAGAGTTGCAATTATAAATTTGACTTAGTGATTATGGGCGTGTGATGAATCTGTGTGTCTTTGTGTCTTTGTTACTCGTTGATGGCATGTGTTGCACTTAATCAACAGGTGGGAAAAGATTTAGGCGAGGCAAGTGGTGGATTACGTGTGAATGGTGGATCTGTGTGATATAAACTTTGTGATTTGGGTTAAAGCGGAAGTCTTGCCTTAGTCAACTAAGGACTTAACTTTGTGCGCCATTGAATGGGCCTTCTTGTGCGACCACATGCCTAGTATGGGTGGGCGACTTAGTAAGTTATGGAGTCTTGACATTGACCACTCAGGTTGTATTTAAGCTGTGTGATGGGTTGGAGGTGTGATATGTCACATCGCGGGACGGTTCGCTGCATCCCTGTCCAATGGTGTGTGTCGTTCCAAGGGCTGTGTGTACAAATTGGACGGCAGTAAAGCACACCAGGAGTGTCATTGTTTGAGATGAAGTCTCTGAAAGGTTTTGTTGTGATCAACTCTGATCCGGTTGATTTCATCGTGTGGGTAAAGTGTACAACCTCTGCAGAGTGTTTAAACCAATCTATTCGAATAGCCACGTCCTCGGTTATGGACATGCTCGGGAATTTCACACGAGGGGTAGATTTTCATAAAACAAATGGGAAGGGTCAGCTGTGTGAGATAACTTGTTCAGCTGTGTGAAAGAACTTGTTTAGACTGTGTGTCCTTTGTGAAATCAATTGTTAACTTATTATTGTCTATTTGTTTTGAATTACGCTTTCAATCTATTATTTGTATTCAAATGCAAATGTTGCATTTCTGCAAAATAACCACAGAAGCCATTCCTTTGGAATAAGCCATCATGTATAAATGCATTCTGTGGTATGACTTGCGAGTACGGTGTGTACTCACTCTTGCTAAACAAATCAACAGAAGTGGAGGAGTCGTCGCCTGCTTTTGAAGAGGAATTTTACGAAGGTTGAGCGTTAGGGTCTTGATCGATCGGTTACTGTGGTAAATTGATGGGAGCCACCGGAGTTTATTTCGTTTCATTGCGGTTTATTTATTTATTGTCGACCTTGCATGGCTTAATAAATGTAAAACTCGACCATAAGGTCCCAACAGTTATTTGTTATTCAAAGTACTCGTTATTCTTATATTCGTTGTATGGATGTGATCTTTCATCGATGTTGACACTGTGAGCACTAGCGTGATCCTGGACTAGTGCAGAATACACAGAGGGTCCAGATTTGCATATTTGGGTCCCGACAGGACGCTAGGGGGATCTCGGAGATGTGCTCACGGGTGCTCAAGGTCGACGGGTTTGGCCAGCGGCAAGGTTTAGGCGGCGGTGAGAACACGGGCTCATCGGGATCGGCCCTCCGGTGACGCTCTAGCAGAACCAAGGTGACTAGGACGAAGCGCAGCTCCTCATGATGTCGACGGTGCAGACGATGAAGTTCGAACGGCCCTGACGACAGAGAAATTGCTTGTCGGAGCTGACGGTGGTGGCTTTTCCTCTTCGAGCTCTCCCGCCGTCTAGGGCTTCGCACTTGGGCTCTGGCGGCTGGGGTTTGGTGCGGAGGTCGAGGGCTCCTGTTTCCTTTATACGTGACTAGCTAGGAGAGTCCGAGGTGTGCACATTGAGGGAGGATCACGCGGTGGCAGAAATGAATCCCTAACGGATTCGAGGAGGATCAATAGTAGATTTGGTGGGGCCCGCTTGTCAGTGGCTGGGGCTCGGACACACTCGCATGACAAACAACGCAAACACGGTTGACTTGTGGGACCAAGCGCTGACGCACGTGGAGAGAGAGGAGACTGACAGGTACGTAAGTCAATATGAAAAAGTGTACAAAATGGGTGGTTGTACTTTCATCGACGAAAGGAACATAGAACTACAACAATAATACCGATCAATAATTTTTCTTTCAATATCTACTGGTGCTTCCATGTCTCATTGGACCGATGCAATTGTATCTTTCGATCACTTTATTTTGGTTGAAGATCGCGGAGCCTACATCATTCAGTCAGACGATTCCTGACAAAAATTTAGAAAAGAGGGATGGTAGAAGTCCTTGCGAGTAATAGCCAGACAGAAGACCAAGAAAGACGCCACAAGAACTGATTTACATATATATATAGTGGACGTGCATTATTGATATTTCCAGGAACTCAAACGACGCGGGTGGCCAGGCCGCACAGTGCTGGGTCGGGGTTGAATAGGGCTAGGTTTCGGCCCATTTGTTGTTTCTGATATTTTAAATAGATTTTCTATTTTAGAAAATACAGAAAATCCAAATAGCAAATGAACTCGAAAAAAATCTAATATCTAAGCCCATAGTACCAAATAAAATAGTTTTGTCAATTATTGATGTTGAAATTAATCATATTAAATTATTTTGATACTGAAAGTCCATGTTAAGCTTTAAATTAAAATTCAAATAAATCTATTTGGTGAATTTTCCAACTACCAATTATTCAAAAGGTTTTTAAAGCACAGAAAATTGGGATATTAAATCGTGGCACCGTGCTGCGAGCACCCTAGGACAGTTTGCAGGTGAGCATGAGACATTCACATCCGCTCCTTTATTTCGAATCCCACTAGTTACTAACGACAATCTTCTCTTGCGGGTCCTGAGTTCCACCCGTACACGGGCAGGAGTGTGCGGAGCTATCATCGTATGCCTTCGTGCGACCAGGTATGACTACCTTGCTTGTTTGCTAACGTCCTATTTCATGGTTTTCGCCATGTTTACATGTGTAACTTAATGTTTCGCAGTTCGTACACCACTTTGGGGCGAGTCGTACTTGTCGCACGAGGAGTCATGCTCTAGGGACTTCTACTTGGACCAGAGTGGCAACCATGTCTCCGTTGGGGATTCACAGCTGCACAGTGCGCCCGGACCGAGCCAACCCACGCAGGACCCCCTCGCGACACCCCGTCAGGCTACTTGCACCGGTCGAGTACCTTGGCCGCCTGAGCCTTTGACGTACTCGTAGCAGTGCCTGCAACCGCCCCGGATGAGGCCAGGGACGACACGCGGGGTATGCCCCAAGAGGAGTCACGAGGAGATATTTGTTCTTCTAAATATCAGTCATGCTACGTAAATATTAATTTCGATACAACTATTATTATGTTAGTCTAGTGTTTCGATATTTATTTTTTGCACACACACCGCGACCACATGAAGGACTTAGTATCGGGACACCCCACACCACCCGCTTTCTAGCCTTGACCCCCCTACACCACCTTTCCAGACTGATATAACAACACACTACAACGTTGCGACGCTTACTTTTTATAGTGATAAGACCACACTCTGCCATGTGACCTTTTCAGACCGAAAGGACCGCACCCTGTCACGCCACACCCTGCCACTTTTGTAGATCGATATGACACACACTGCCACCCCCCCTTTAGGCCGAAAAATCCCTGTATAAAAGAAGGGAGAAGAGAAGTGGAGAAGAAGAGAGCATGCTTCGCACAATTGAGAGAAAGGAGATGGAGGATTCGGCGAGCTTCTACAAGAGGATACTACAGAAGCGCAAGTGATTTTCCGAGAGGGCTAAACCCTGCCCGGATAAGTCTATGAAGGATGCGCTGGTACCACCGGAGTTCCCACGCCCCAATGTGTGTGCAAAGAACCGGCAAAGATAATCCAGTCCACACACCTGGCGATGTCTGTTTGGGCGTACTACACGTGCGGCCACTACCTCGTAAGCGTAGCTTGCACACACAAAGATATTTTAGATCATACGTTATATTCCACAAATCCCTGATTAGACACGCACATAATGGAAGCCGGGGATGCAATGCAACTTCTTCCAATAGATCGACGGCTCGGAGATGTACGATAGGGCGTTCATCCAGCAGGAGTACATATTGAACTTTCCATGGCGAGCCGAGACCTTCCAGCACTGGACAGCTTACGTACCCGACCCTGACCCAACTGAAAAGGCATTGGACAAGCCCAAGAAAGCAGATGAGTACGATAAGGCCAAGCAGGCGGCGGACAAGGGGAATGCTCCTGCAAGTGAGACCGTAGGCCGTACTACAGCTCCCCATCGCCCAGGTGCACTCCGGATCCAAGAGGTAAGTTATGTTTAGTATGCATCATAATTATTAATTTGGACCGACATTGCGTTATCCTAACATCATTGAACCGTCCAATTCGTCTCGCGGGATATGGATGACTTCGAGACTGGCCACCGTTGCCACGAGCAGCAAGGCGACAAGGGGAAGGCTCCTACAAGTGAGACTGTTGGCCGTACTACCGCTCCGCATTGCCTGGGCGCACTCTGAATCTAAGAGGTAAGTTATGTTCAATATGCATCATAATTATTAATTTGGTCTGATGTTGTATTATCCTAACATCATTCAACCGTCCGTCTTATCTCGCAGGACATGGATGACATCAAGACTGGTTGCCGCTACCGCCGCCGCTGCAGGTAGCAAGGATACAAGGGGAAGGGAGCAATGGACCGCCGAAACTAATGATCTTTGTTACAGTCGACTTTATTTTCATTCCAAAAAGGCACATATGTATCGTAGGTGTATTTTAGTTTGTTGCATAGTGCATGCGGTCGTTCGTTTTGGACGTAATCAAACCCTGCGCGCCGTGTAATTCACAACTTTATTATGAAATCTATTTCAATTCGCAACTGCGTTGTAAAGCCGCCAACTTCAATTCTCGTTCTTTTATGGCATTGAATTCTTGTTGTACGTGTTGTGGAAGTGGGCACTAAAAATAATGGTTCACATATCTTATGCAACAAATTACATCTCTTTTCCCCAAATGTCGAGACAACATGACACATTGCAACCATAAACCCAATTATTTTGTTCATTCTCTACTTTATATTACATTGTCTTCTCCGGTTTTACATTCCGAATTAAGTGGACGCTACAACGTATTACCAAATTTTAAATACAATCTTACAAAAATTTAAAAATTCCGTTACACATAAAATAAAAAAATAAAAAAATAGAGTGTTAGTTCAATTGGCAACAGGAGCGACCTAGTTTTGTTTTTTTTTTTACGACTGCTTAATTTTGTAATTATTTTTTAAAATAATATTTCTTTTAAAAAAATCCCCAATTTGATCACTAATTCGGCAATTGGACTTCGTGGTAGCTTGGCGTGAATAGCCCAGTGCTAGCTAGTGCTCATCAGAACAAAAGGAAAGATAGGTACTAGCAAATACCTGACAGGTAAGCCACGATGAGTGAGCCCATGATACAGGACCTGGATTGGCTAGTGCCCTGCCAATCTACATAGAAATGTGCAAGAAAAAAAACTGTTGTCTCTGGAGACTGGAGGTAATCACCATTCCGGAAGCACGGACGTGCACACCTGTCATAGTAGTACAAGACAAGCAATCGAAAGGATGGGTGGGTTTTAGTACTTTGACCCCGTTGAAAGCACCACCGCCGCCCGCCCACCCACACACACACTCTAGTATTTTCAACCAGTCCCCCACAATTATCCACGGCCAAAAGGCGCCCCATGATGCGCCGAGTGGCACGGCCATTGATGCCATCTGGCACGGCAGGGCGACACGCCGTCGACACGAGGTGAGGGCGTGATCATTGTGGCGTTCGGGGAGCATCCCACACATAACTAATAGAATCACGTTTTCATGTCACTGGCTAGTAGGTTTTAGGTTTTGGATTTGGGCACTTCTAGTGCTGAAGACCAGTATGTATATCACTTAGGATGGTCTGGTCCGTCGTTGATTGTTATTAAGTTCTATGCTGATTAAGTTACCGAGGAGAAAAGGTGGACAGCATACTCGTAATGAGATCGATCGATTGGATTGCACATGTGTGGAGCTGTATGATCGTTTACGACAGTTTGATGTGGGTGAACAACTCCGATAACTTTTTCCTTAGGTAGAATAACTGTGAAGATTAAGATTGAATTTGCTAGCACCGAGAAGCAACCCTAAAAGCAAGACTCAGAGACTAACCCTATCAAGCCGGTCTAACCGCCAACTCCCAGATGGTCTGACCGGCAGGCCCTGTGATCTGTTCGCTCCCCTGCTGACAGTCTGAAAATAGTACGATTTCTAAATGGGGATTTCACATAGCTTTTGATCTACCCGTTCAAATCACACCAATTTTGAAACTCGGTTACCCTAGAATGGTTGGAACCTATTCCAACTAACAATTTCAAGAATTGTTCTCAAGGTTTTCACCATTATCCATTATAGGGAATAGTACTTAAGAACCAGACAAAAGAGGGAAAACTTGATCTACTCATGCTCGTGAGATCTAGACATCCAAGATGATTCTAGATGGGTTCCTACAAACCCTAGCAAGCTATATCTCAGCACGAATCGTACTAGAATAAGATGGAGCCAAGAACCACCAAGAACACAAGAGAATCAATCAAGAAAACAAATAAGACATGGTGAACCAAGTTTGATCCTCTATCAACACTTGGAGAGGAAGGATTACAGCCACTCAACCAGGAGGACAAAACCTTAAGGACAACACTTAACTCTCTCAACTAAAACCTAATTTCCCTCTTAGAGGCTTAAGTGCAAAACCTAATTTCTCTCATTGATGCCCTCTCATATAGTGGAGGCTCATAAGAAACCCTAACATGGTTACAAAGTGGATCACATCCACTACACACACCCATGGGAACCCGTTAACCCATTACACAACTAGGTTTTTCACTTTTGCACGCTTTTTAAAGTGTTATTCTTCAACATTGGCTCCAATAGCTCAAAATCATTACGCACTACTACAGAGAAGGTCATCACAGACAGCTTAAAACCGTCGTCACAGACAGTTTTTTGAACCGTCTGAATCTACATGTCTGTGATAACAGGCGGTTATCACAGATGGTTTGCGAGCCGTCTGTGAAAAGTCACAACACATACGGTTTTTTGTTGAAACCATCATACGGTTATTTTTACTAACCGTCTGTGATTGGGGAGATAACACAGACAGTTAGTAAAAATAACCGTCTATGATATCATAAATATCACCAACAGTTTTTTATAGTAGCCGTCTGTGATATCCGACATATCACATACGGTTGGTGGTGGTAGCCGTCTGTGATTGGATACATATTTACAGATGGGTGTTAGTAGTAGTCGTCTATGATTAGATATATATCATAGACGGTTGTTAGTAGTAGCCGTCTGTGATTCTATATATACATAGATGGTTAGTAAAAATAACCTCTATAATATGCATTCACAGACGGTTTATTCCACAAAACTGATGAGGACATCCCTACTATGGATACAGCCGCGTCTACACACACAACTCATCCACAACCAGTACAAGGACCTCTTACCCGAGCTCGTGCTCGCCAACTTAATTACCAGGTGAATCCGTTCCCATATCATAGCATCCCATGTTCTAGGTATGTTTTGTTTATTACATCACAATTCATTCCGCCATATAGATGCAAAGTCAGTGAACTCACTAGTAGCAGCCCTAACCCTTTTATTTTCAGGAAATTTATGGCATGTAAATTTTTGGTCTACGACTAACTCCCATGTGAGGTAAGCATCAGGATCATATTTTCCAGCAAAAGGAGGCATAGTGAATTTAATTTTACCAAGTGCATATTACGATCATGTACCTCACGTGGTGGGTCTCTTCGCATACCTTGTCGATTGACGTGTTGTTGCCGATGATCACGACTATTGTTGGGATTGAAACCATCATCGGACTCTGTATCAGCAACATATGGGTTCACTTCATCTTCTATCTCATCGGCCAATGAGCTACCAACGGATAGGTTACGGTGCGGTGGTGCAACGCCGACAGCAGTAGTAGGAGGTGGGGCTCTCTCTAGCTGCTCCACACGTGTAACAATCGCAGCAATATCGATATTGGTGCGATCTAGAACCGCCTCAAGATGCTCTGAATGTTGACTCAACAAGTGTGAAAATTACTGCCTGATGTCTTTCGTGAGAGGCGTGAGAGGCGCATCTTCCACAACATTGGGCCTGCTATTCTCCCCTTGTGACCATGAACCTGCCATTGTTAGTATCAAAGAAAAGAACAAATCACAGTGTATATATCCCTATGAACTACTAGGTTCTTGGAGTTTCACAAGTCACTCTCTCACAATGCCTTACTAGGTTCTTACAAGCTCTTACCAACGCAGCAAGGAGGTGGTACAACCGGTGGCTGGTTCATGATACTCTCACTTGCGATTAGCCCAACGATTGCAAGGAACGGAACTTGCTGAGTTAGTAGGAAGTGGAGCTCGGAAGGCTTTAATATGGTAGCAAGGATCAGCAATAATCGAATTAGTGAATGCAAGTTGAAAAATTGTTCAACGCCACAATCTATTTCAAACAAAATTTGTGGTCAATGAGCGTTCTTGTCGTGTGATTATTGATGGAGGAAGTTGCAATAATTTGGCTAGCATTGATATGGTTGACAAGCTTACCTTGACCACACAACAGCACCCTCGTCCTTACCACATTCAATGGTTTAATTCATGTGGTAAGCTGAAGGTAACTCGCATTGTCAGAGTACACTTTTCTATTGATTCATATCGAGATTTTGCTGATTCGATGTTGTACCTATGCAAGCATGTTCATTACTGCTAGGTAGACCATGGTAATATGATAAAGACACTGTGCATCATGGTAGGACTAATAAATATACTCTCATGTTTAAAGGAAAGCGAATCACTTTACTACCCATGTCTCCAAAAGCAATTTTAAAAGATGAATTAGAAAGAGTTGATAGAGAAAAAGAGAGTAGCAAAAGTGAAAATCAGATTGTAGCTAAGGAACTTACGCCGCATAAGAAGAAGCAACCTAGTGCTAAGGAATGTGAAATTAGATTGAAGGGTTCTGTTTTGTTAGCTACCAAGTCTGATATGAGTGAGGTAGAAGCTGGTAATTCTGGTTGCTATGCTTTAGTGTGCAAAGCAACTTTATTTTCATTTGAGGATATGCCCCCCTCTTTGCTTCCTACTGTTGCTCACCTTTTGCAGGAGTATGACGATGTATTTCCAAGTGAGGTACCACCGGGGCTACCTCCAATTAGGGGTATTGAACATCAGATTGACTTAATCCCAGGAGCTTCACTACCCAACCGCGCACCATACCGAGCAAACCCGGAGGAGACTAAGGAGATTGAGCGTCAAGTGCAAGACTTGCTTGACAAAGGGTACGTACGCGAGAGCCTTAGTCCATGTGTTGTTCCTGTACTTTTGGTTCCAAAGAAAGATGGGTCATGGCGTATGTGTGTTGATTGTGGAGCTATCAATAATATTACAATTAGATATCGTCATCCTATTCCTAGGTTAGATGACATGCTTGATGAATTAAGTGGCTCTATTTTATTTTCTAAAGTTGACTTGCGTAGTGGATATCACCAAATTCGTATGAAATTAGGAGATGAATGGAAAACATCGTTCAAAACTAAATTCGGTTTGTATGAGTGGTTAGTGATGCCTTTCAGTTTAACTAATGCACCTAGTACTTTCATGAGATTGATGAACGAAGTTTTGCGTACTTTCATTGGTAAATTTGTGGTGGTTTATTTTGATGATATATTGATATATAGCAAATCGTTAGAGCAACATCGTGACCATTTAAGTGCTGTTTTTAATGCTTTACGTGGCGCACGTTTATTCGGTAACCTTGAGAAGTGCACCTTTTGCACCGATCGAGTCTCTTTTCTTGGCTATGTTGTTACTCCACAGGGAATTGAAGTTGATCAAGCCAAGGTTGAAGCAATACAGAGTTGGCCGACTCCTAACACGGTCACACATGTGCGAAGCTTTTTAGGACTTGCTGGATTTTATTGCCGCTTCGTGAAGGATTTTAGCACCATTGCTGCACCATTGAATTAGCTCACCAAGAAGGGCGTGCTATTTGTGTGGAGCACTGCACAAGAGAACGCATTCACCACATTGAAAGATAAGTTAACACATGCACCCCTACTCCAACTCACTAATTTTAATAAAACTTTTG
The DNA here is from genome assembly GCA_036346395.1 of Hsuehochloa calcarea. Taxonomy (NCBI): domain Eukaryota; kingdom Viridiplantae; phylum Streptophyta; class Magnoliopsida; order Poales; family Poaceae; genus Hsuehochloa; species Hsuehochloa calcarea. Next base: position 15,162,071 of record CM070596.1, on the reverse strand, counting down.
AACTAGAATGTGATGTTAGCGGAATTGGTTTAGGTGGCGTGTTGTTACAAGAAGGTAAACCGATAGCATACTTCAGTGAGAAATTGAGTGGGTCTAGTCTGAACTATTCTACTTATGATAAGGAATTATATGCACTATTTTGAACTTTAGAAACTTGACAACACTATTTAAGGCCCAAAGAATTTGTTATACAATCTGATCATAAATCTTTAAAGCATATTCGAAGTCAAAGTAAACTTAATCGTAAACATGCAAGGTGGGTTGAGTTTATTGAGTCTTTTCCTTATGTCATAAAACACAAGAAGGAAAAGGAGAATGTTATTGCTGATGCTTTGTCTAGGAGATATACCATGCTTTCACAACTTGATTTTAAATTTTTTTGGATTAGAGACCATTAAAGAACAATATGTGCATGATGCTGATTTTACAGATGTCTTGTTGAATTGTAAAGAAGGAAAAATATGGAACAAATTTATCATTAATGATGGGTTTGTGTTTCGAGCTAACAAGCTATGCATTCCAGCTAGCTCTGTTCGTTTCTTGTTGTTACAGGAAGCGCATGGAGGCGGGCTGATGGGATACTTTGGCTTGAAGAAAATAGAGGATATACTTGTTGATCATTTCTTTTGGCCAAAAATGAGACGGGACGTCGAGCTCTACGTTGCTCGCTACACTACATGTCAAAGAGCTAAGTCACGACTTAATCCGCATGGTTTACACATTCCTCTACCTGTTCCTAGCGTTCCATGGGAAAATATTTCCATGGACTTTGTTTTAGGATTGCCTAGAACACAGAATGAGAGGGATAGTATATTTGTGGTTGTTGATCAATTTTCTAATATGGATCCTTTTATACCATGTCATAAGAGCAATGATGCTGCCCATATTACTGATTTATTCTTTCGTAAAGTTGTTCGCTTACATGGTGTACCTAATACTATAGTTTCAGATCTTGATGCTAAATTTCTTAGCTATTTTTGGCGAACTTTATGGGCTAAATTGGGGACTGTTATTTTCTACTACTTGTCATCCCCAAACTAATGGATAAACTGAAGTTGTGAATAGAACATTATCTACAATGCTTAGGGCTGTGTTGAAAAAGAATTTAAAAATATGGGAAGAATGGTTGCCTCATATTGAGTTTGCTTATAATCATTCCTTGCATTCTCTACCAAGATGTGCCCTTTTGAGGTTGTTTATGGTTTTATGCCTCGTGCTCCTATTAATTTAATGCTTCTTCCATCTTCTGAGAAATTGAATTTTGATTCTAAACAACGTGCTGAATTGATTTTAAAAATGCATGAGACAACAAAGGAGAATATAGAGCGCATAAATGCTAAATATAAACTTGCTGGTAGTCAGGGGAGGAACCATCTAACTTTTGAACCAGGTGATCTTGTTTGGTTGCACTTGAAAAAAGATAGGTTCCCTGAATTGAGAAAGTCAAAATTGATGCCTAGAGCTGATGGTCATTTCAAAGTGTTTAAAAAGATTAATGATAATGCATACAAGCTTGAACTTCCTGTAAATTTTAGGGTAAGTCCCACATTTAACATTTCATATTTGAAGCCATACTTGGGAGAAGAGAACGCGCTTGAGTCGAGGACGACTCAAATGCAAGAAGGGGAGGATGATGAGGATATCCCTACTATGGATACAGCCGCACCTACACACACAGCTCATCCACAACCAGTACAAGGACCTCTTACCCGAGCTCGTGCTCACCAACTTAATTACCATGTGAATTTGTTCCTATGTTTACATATTACTGAAGATAAACCGCTACCTAATGCAAGTGATTTAATTGTGCTTAGGAACATGGGAACGGATTGAGGAGAGGCTTGTGGAGTCATGGACATGCATGGAAGACATAATGGAGGTCACCACGTCACTTTGGGTCCATATCAAGCAAGAGTTCGAGTTGGGCTCGTTCTGGATTCGAATTCAGACTGCTGCGACAGTATTAAGTTCAAACGGTCGTAACTTCTTCATACAGACTCTGTTTGGGGTGCTTCTAGACTTCATGGAAAGCTTATCAAGTCTACTTTCCAACGGATCCAAGATCATCATCAAACTCCATCCGAGACGGCCACAATCGTCAAAAGAGTCCACATCTATTTCTGAGTCCGAGTCAAATGGGTGCTGCACCACCTCCACTTGGGCCCATGGGCCTTGTAACCCTAGGGGTGTGCGCCCACTTCGCTGGCCGCCACCCCTGGCGGTCTCCCTATATAGGAGTCGCCGTCTCCTTTTGTTAGAAATTGGATTTTGTTTGATTAGTTTGTCCATTGTGAAAACTCTCGTTCTTCGCTTGTGTCGACTAGACCAACCGTAAAGGACCTCTACGGAATCCCACCTCTTGAACTTAATCATATATTTGCAATTCAGATTGCTTTTTACCTCGTTCTTGTTTGTTCTTCGATTTCTTGCAGGAATTGATCCTCGTGATCAGGTCAACCAGGTCTTTGGCACGGTTGATAACGACTTGGTGGTTAGTTCAGCGATTGCTTGGTGCGTGCGTGCTGCGTTCGTAGCCTGGATCGTGAGAGTTGACCGTCATCTAATCGGAATTTACCCCTCTCACCGAAAGATCGGGACAATAGAGATCATCAAAAATCGTATGTGATAATTTGTTTTATACCTAAATATTTTGGTTTTTGGGCTAGCCTTAGGTAATGCTAGCCAAACTCTCTGAAAACAAGCAAGCAGATAGCAGATATATCACAATTGATTTGATATAGAAGAACTTAAAGTGATTTACAAACTCAATATCAATAACAAAATTATTTGATTATAACTCAAAGTGAATTATAATAAATCGGTGTCGTCGGTGTGAAACTCTCCATTCTGTTTAATGACCTCCCCCATGATGAAGGCGGCGAGCAGTCCTCGAACGTCCGCGAGTAAGTCTAGATGCATGGCACTTTCTGGTATTTTCATGCCCTGTCGCTAGCAAGAGTAAAGTAGTAAACATATATATTTAAATTCGTAATTACAAAATAATTATTGTGAGATTGACTGACAAATCTTTGGATCCTTCGTCTTAGCACTCGTGATTTTCAGCATGCGACGACAAACGTAGAATGCACATATGTTGCCTTGTTGTAGTTGCTAGTGGCAGTGCAAAAATAGAAGTGTGATATAGGATATAGGTATAGTCAGTTCAAGAGGCCAGGTTACGAAGTATGATATAGGATTGTTGTGTTGTAGCGGATACCGGAAATTATGTCCTGTGTCGCAGTGTGGCGCTCAGTTCCTTGTGTGTCCCTACCCCATCAACATAGGTGCTAAACGACCTATATGATTCCAAAAAGTTATCTTTGGACATTTCAAATGAAGGAAGACTACAATATAGTTACGTATGGAGGAAGTGAGCATGCCTGTCGAGTACTTTTTGCACAAGGATGAAGTCATGGTTCTTATTGACTAGGGAATCAAGGTATATTACCTTGTTTCACTTTTGGTATAATGACTAAAAGGATCCAGTAGAACCTACTCATGTCTATCGCTTTAGTCATTAAACCTAAGTTCATGTTGTGTATAAAGAACAAATGAAATTTATATAGCAAGTAGTGAAGCACTTACCCCCTGGTTGTAGGGCACCAGTATATAGTCCTTGTCACGGTGAGTAAGCAATCCCTTCGTTACGTACTTCTCGACGTATGATGCATCTTGGATGATGCATTGCTTAGAGATCAAATGTGGGTCGAGGAAACCCACCGGTTGTTGCGATCATTAGGTTTGTTGCATCATGTATCTATATATAAGCAATGAGTTATGACATTTATTGGTATTGCGTGAATGCAGAACTTGATTGTACACACTTACAGTGTCTAGCATCGTAGAAGTCAGGCATGAGAGCGTCGATGTTGAATTGAAGAGTTCACTGTCAATATTTCAATTGAACCAACTACATAATATTTCAATTGACAGGAATACAAACAATGACTGAACAACAATCACAGTGAACAGAAGTTACGAACAGAATGGAGCAAAATGACCAGACAACATCAATATAATGAAACAAAGGGATCTGATGAGCATGAAGAACATGACACAATATTAGAGAATCTAAAGCGAGGTGAGCTTGTACCTCCCACAACATTACTAAGCAATATCTCCCAGTGCTAGAGTCAATCATATCAGCACAATTTGAAACTTCTACCATAATCCAAAGCGGTGAGCCCGTACCTTGACTGGAGGCGTGGACGAAGAGGGAGTAGAGGTCGGGGGAGCGAGGCGTCATCGAGGTCAGGGGCATTGTCGTCAAGGTCGGGGGGTTACAGAGGGAGGACATCGGTGTGGGGAGGAGGAGGCGCGGGGATGAAGGTGGTGTAGGGGAGGAGTGTGGCGTGGGGACGACAACGCGGAGAGAGGAGACTCGGGAGGAACACGCGAAGTAAGGGCACTGGGGAGGTGGACCAGAGAGTGAGCTCTGAGGTGTAAGGACGCGAACCCTAGTGGTGCCCATTTATGTCGTATGCTTGCCATATCATAATTGTAAATTTTAGCCCTTTTCCAACTATGGCAGCACACCATCACTTGATGACGGCCTCCCAGTGAATCGCACCTTTAACCATTCGTTGAACCGGCGGTTGTGCTCTCTCGTGATCCAAACCTCTGACCGGCCTGGATTCTATTGGGGTATCGTATCTTTGTGCTCGTCGATGTATGGGGACACTTGGGTCATGTATTGCAAGACCGAGAAATAGGCTTGAGCGTACGCGTCAAAATCGAGAGTGATTGCTTTCCTTCCAGTAGTCCCAATACCCTCTAGCCTCTCCTCATGACAAGATAGAGGCATACCTCTTGGTTCCACCTGAGCCATGTAGTCGACGCAGAACTCAATGACCTCTTCAACCGCATAATCCTCAATGATGCTACCCTCGGGCCGAGATCGACTCCGTACATAGGACTTGAGAATTCTCATGTACCTCTCGAACGGGTACATGTGACGTAGGAACACAGGGCCGCATATCTTTATCTCTTTCACAAGGTGAACAATGAGATGGACCAGGATATCAAAAAATAACAGAGGGAAATACATCTCAAGATGACATAAAGTCATCACCATCTCGATCTGCAGAGCATCTAGTCATTCATGATCGATGACCTTCTGAGTAATTGAGTTAAAGAAATAACACAGCCTCCATATTGCCATTCGGACCTTGTTTGGAAAAATATTTCTAATTATAACAGGAAGCATTTGTGTCATCAGCACATGACAATCACGAGACTTCATACCAATTAATTTCAAATCTTCAAGATAAACAAGTTTCTTCATGCTAGCGGAGTAACCAAAAACAACATTCACATCATGTAAGCTCTAGCATATTTCCTTTCTCTCGACCTTGGACATAGTGTACCAAGCTGGGGGAAGGTACGTTCATCCGTTATCAGTCTCTTTCATGCTGGGGGAATGTACGTTCATCCTTTATCAGTCTCTTTCGTGCTAACTCAGTCCTTATGTTAATATCAACCAAGTCATGTCGTACGTTGACACCATCCTTTGTTTTATCACGAATGTTCAGTAAGAGACCAATCAAGCTATCACATACATTCTTCTCCACGTGCATGTCGTCGATACAGTGGTGAACTTCTAAGTGCTCCCAATAAGGTAAGTCCCAAAAAATTAATCGCTTTTTCCAGATGTTCTTCTCACGGGTCCTCAATTTACGTCTCTTTCTAAGCACAACATCGATATCCTTAACCATATCATATACCTCTTTCCCTCTAAAATCCCTTGGAGGTGAACCGTCCTCCTTATTTTCGTCGAATTATTTCTTTATCTTGCGGTATGGGTGATACCAGGGAAGGAACCTACAGTGACGCATGTACATAGTTTTGCGCGAGTTGTTCAGCCACACACTCCCGGTATCATATAAGGAGTGCGGACATGCTTTGTCTCCTTTTGTAATGAACCCCGACAGGTTACCAAGAGTAGGAAAATCATTGATGGTGCATAACAATATGGCGCATAAAGTAAAGTTCTCTCATTTGTATGCATCCCAATTTGTACCCCATCGTTCCACGGTATCACAAGATCTTCCAGTAATGGTGCTAGGTACACATCAATATCGTTCCCAGGTTGCGTCAGCCCTTGGATAAGTAGTGACATCAAAATATACATTTGCTTCATACACAACCAAGGAGGAAGGTTGTACATACATAGATTCACAGGCCAGGTGCTATGTTGGCTGCTCATATTACCGAAAGGATTCATTCAATCTGTACTCAACCCAAAATTTATATTCCTCGGTTCCACACCAAAGTCTTCAAAGCTCCTATCAAAGTTTCTCTACTAGGCAGAATCAGCAGGGTGTCTTATCTTTCCATCTTTCTTACGCTCCTCCGAGTGCTAACGCAGCAATCTTGCCTCCTTTCGGTTCACAAATAAATGCTTCAAATGGGGAATTATAGGCAGATACCACAACACCTTAGCAGGAGGTCATTGCTTCACCTCAATGCCCTCGCTGTCATCAGAGTAATTCTTACGCTTGTGTCGGGATGCTTTGTACATCGGACATACATGCATATTTACATACTCTTTATGGTAGAAGATACAATCGTTTGGGCATGCATGTATTCTTTCTACTTCCATTCCCAATGGACAAAGAACCTTCCTGGCTTGGTAGGTGGTTTTAGGCAACACATTTTCCTCTGGAAGGATGTCCGCTAGAAGACCTAGTAACGTCGTGAAACTCTTGCCGGACCAACCATTGCTTGCCTTCAATTTTAGCAGTTCAAGCACGGATGACAACCTTGTGTATTCTGGCTTGCAGCCCGGGAACAAAGGTTTCACCGAGTCCTCTATTATGCCCTTGAATTTACCAAACTCTCTCTCACTATAGTCCCCTTCTGCATCGCGTAGCATCTGATCCAAATTGTCATCGTATGACCTACCCTCATCAAAAGCAGTCCACATCCGGCATATTGTTGTCTCCCTCGACAATGTTACTACCTTCTGGTATAATCTGCTCTTCATCGTGACTGGTCCAACACGTATACTCCTTTTTTGAAACCCCTTCGAATGAAGTGCCCCTCGATCTGCGCCAGGTTGGTAAAGATCTTTAGATTATCACAATCAATACATCGAAAGTATATAAATTTTATCCCCTTCTTCAGCACATCCTGCTCGGCAGTTCTTCTAAAATCAGACACACCATCAATGTACTCTTAACTCACATGGTTCATAATGTACATCCAGCTTCGGTCCATCCACGCTACACACGTAACAAATTGGATTAACGCACCTAACTACTCTTCCTATTGACTAAACATACTACAAATTGAATAGCGATTAACCCAGGGCAAATATAAAGGATTATAGATCGTTACCCTTGGAGCTCACCACGAAGATCCCTAATATCCCGTGAGATCTCTTCTTATTGACCAACCTGTCTTTCTTCCTCCTTTCCTTCTCCTCCCTTCCTCCTTCATTTGCCATAGTCAGAATGTGCGACCAACACCGCGGCCATAGGAAAACTAGAATCCAAGTGGGAAGGCTCTTACATCATGTGGATATCATGGGGATATACTCCAGATCTTAGGATGATGTGACAATTGGCAATGACGTTAACGGTTTGTCGTTTCACGTGTTTTCGGTAAAGTTTCAGATCGTATCGGTCTCGGTCGATCGCCGGCGCGGTGATCGAGCCGGTCCAAGATCGGTCTGACCGGCCCTAGTGGCTGTCAGACCGGCAATGTCAGAAAGTAGTGCATTGAGCTGGGCCAAAAATGGAGGGTGTAAGCAAGAGAGGAGATTCTATTGCACTTGGTCTCATAATTTTTGGAGTCTTCATTCGAAAGTTCTATTGGATTGAAATTTTCAGTAGGTTTCGGTTTTCCAAAGAGGAAAAATCGCTAAGTCCCAGCTGGCGGTCTGACCGGCCTATAGGTGGCGGTCAGACCGGCCAGGGTGGGCGGTCAGACCGGCCCTGGGGGCGGTCTGATCGGTTCTCACTTTGATCGTCGTCCGTCGTGGCGGTGTTATTCAGTTGTTAGGTCAAAGTCATGAGTTTCAGGGTATATATGTTGCATGATGCATGTTTTGACTAACATGGGTCAAGTTGTGAAGAACTTGTTCCAAAATTCGGTTTACTTGTCTATTGTTGTGCAGGTTGCTTGGTGGTCAACGACGGTCAACGGCGAGGATGATCGGGACTAGGCTTGGAGAGCTGAGGTCCAGAACGATCGACGATGCCGGGTGAGGTCAATGTACTCAAGCGTGGTGCAAGATGGACAAGGGTGACCTATTGGCTAATCCGAGGCGCAAGATGGCGCAAGGTGTAGCAAGTTAGGTCAAGAGGTGTTAAATACGGCGCATTAAAATGCGTGCGTATGTGTCCCGTTTGTTTTGGGCCTTAACGGGAGCCCAATTGAGTCAAACTTCTAGAAGGTCTAAGCCTCCACTATAAATAGTAGAGTGAGGTGGCTGCACCTCCTCTTCGTCTCTTTTCTATTTTTTGTAAACCCTAATTTTTTTTAGGGAGAGCTTTTGTGGAGGCTAGGGTTCTTGATAGTTTGATGTGATTTTCGTGCTCTTCGATTGAGCATTGTTCTCCATTGATGGAGAGGTTGTAAGCCCATATCATATCAATCAATCAAAGGAAAGTTTGATCAATGTTTTGTCTCATCGCGTTCTTTCTCTATATTTGATGATTTTGAGTCTTTCTTTGATCCACGAGTTTTTGATTGAATTCTTCATGTGATCTAGCTTGCTGTGACGTGTGGGAACCTATCTAGGATCATCTTGATAATCAATCACCCACGAGCAAGATTTTGGATCAAGTTTTCGTTTTGACCCGGTTTTGAACCCTTCTTCAATCAAACCGAAAAGGATATCTATTCTTCCAAGAATTATCATAATCTTCGATTGGAATATGTTTCTGATATCATAGAGAAGGTGTGTACCAAGTTTTATCAAGTTTGGAGTTGTAGATCAAAAGTTTCATCTATTTGCAACCGTCCTCGCCGCTTGATCATGCTCGAGGCCAACGGTCGGGCCGAGCGCCAAACATCACGGTCGGCCGAGCGACATTGGTCCGACCGCCCTTGAGTCGTGGTTCGACCAAAGGTAATCGAGATTTGCTATCTTGTATTTGATCTTTTGTAGTATTGCTTATGGGTTTATATTGGATTCAATATTAGTCTTCCGCTGTACTGATATACTGATCTTCATAGCTTCTATAGCTACTGGATTGAAATTTGTGTTGAATTCATTATTTATGAAAAAGAGAGCGTGCTCCTATTCACCCCCCCCCTCTAGTCGCCTTTTCGGTCCAACACATCATCATCAGAAGCACAAGAGCAGGATCTTATTACATCGCAACACCAGAAGGGCAACAACTCTATCATACGTGGAACACAAAGACCCTCCACAAATACTATCCATAGGAGGCACACCCAGTTGCAGACGGAAAATAACTCCGCACTCAGGAAGTGGGAGTTTATATTAACCTTGTAATGTTTTTCATGTACAAATAAATGTATAAAAAGCCACCGCATGGCCCCGAACCTCGGTGCACACTAACTCACCCTCGCAGGTGTGAAGTGTATAAACAAGCCACCGCGCATGGCCCCGAGCCCCGGTGCACACTAACTCACCCTCGCATGTGTAAAGTGTATAAACAAGCCACCGTGCATGGCCCCAGCCCCGGTGCACACTAACTCACCCTCGCAGGTGTGAAGTGTATAAACAAGCTACTACGCATGGCCCTGAGCCCCGGTGCACACTAACTCACCCTCGCAGGTGGGAAGTGTATAAACAAGCCCTGAGCTCTGTAGAATATACATAGTAGGGCTCCATTAGAGCCCTATTTTAAAAGGTACGGGGGACAGCGCAGGCTTCGCCTTCCCCTCGGAGCGCAGCCTTTGCAACTGCTCCGTAGAATATACAAACCAGGGCTCCATCGGAGCCCTATTTTAAGAGGTACGGGGGACAGCGCAGGCTTCGCCTCCCCCTCGGAGCGTAGCCTTCACAACTACTCTATAGAATATACATACCAGGGCTCCATCGGGGCCCTATTTTAAAAAGGTAAGGGGGACGGCTCAGGTTTCGCCTCCCCTCGGAGCGCAGCCTTCGCAACTGCTCTGTAGAATATACATACCAGGGCTCCATCGGAGCCCTATTTTAAAAGGTACGGGGAACGGTGCAGGCTTCGCCTCCCCCTCGGAGCGCAGCCTTCGCAACTGCTCCGTAGAATATACATACCACGGCTCCATCGAAGCCCTATTTTAAAAGGTACAGGGAACGGCGCAGGCTTCGTCTCCCCCTCGGAGCGCAGCCTTCGCAAGTGCTCCGTAGAATATACATACTAGGGCTCCATCGGAGCCCTATTTTAAAAGGTACGGGGGACAGCGTGGGCTTCGCCTCCCCCTCGAAGCGCATGACAAAGAAAACCATCTTACATAATGCGGGAAAACTTCCCCAAATAATAGTACAGGTTACACTCTATACGAAAAGGTCAAGCACTACAACACAAATACGCGGCGATACTACATACATAATTGCCCCCATGAAACTAGGGCCCGAAGTACTACTCCCTACTAGCCGCCCACGCGATCAATTTCTCATCGGAAGCCCCAGACGCACTGAGAACCTCAAGACTCCCCCGCATTGCTCACAACTAGGTCTTCTAGGGCGAAAACAACACCTCATTTCTCCCAGAAGGCGTGAATCTCCACGCGCGCCTGGGCGGCCTTGCGTTCCCAGAATTGATGAAATTGCTCCATAGACCTCTTCAGATTCACAAACTTCCAACGCTACCACTTTGTGCCATGGTGCACAACCTCACGGTAGCACAGCTACAGAGGCCAATACGCCGCAAATAGCTACAATAGGGCGATGGGTGACACCTTGTCAGCCGTGGTGCCCCCCCCCCCCCCGCTCACCACTGCCTTCCATAGCCTCCACGGCTTTTCCCTTCGCCTTGTGCTCCAACACCTTGCGTAGGGAGGTCATTGTTGCATCACGCCCGTGCGGCACCTAGAAAGCTTGAGCGAAAGTGTTGCTCGCCTTCTGCACCGCACAACTACCCGCAAAAATCGCCGACGACGAAGCAACAGGCAGGGTGCGCGCGCCGAGGGCATCCACATGCTCACAGCTGGCCTTCTGCAGGACACGAAGGCCGCCGTCCAAGCCATCTTCGCGCAATGGTCGCCGTAGGCTCGCGCAGCAGGTAGGCAAATCTCACCAGCACACCGAAGCAGTTCAAGTGTCTGGTCAATCTCAGTGACGGTATGCCTCCGGGGTGGGGGCAAGTCTCCGAGCTCAGTCACCGTGTTATCCATCAGTTCCATCGTATCCTACGAGGCACGATAGACCATCTCGGAGAACTCTCTCTTGACCTCGATCTCAGCTTCGAGTTGCCGACGGGCGCCTCGGAGTGGCTCCACCTCCTCCCGAAGCTTGGATCGCTCAGCCTCCAGCTCGGCGACTCGCGCCTCAAGCCCAGCCACTTTTTCGGTCAGGGTTTCATGCTCGGAGTGCAATGACTTGTTTCTCATGTGCTCTGACTTGATCTGCCCCTAAATCTCCGCGTAGCCGCGATCAATATTCCCTTCTAGGGCGCGGGACAGCATTAGGGTCTGCACAACAAGCGCACATCGTAAAAAACATGCCTTTGCGGCATTCGCCTCGATCAAGCCCAACATCTGCTTTAGAGATATTCTCTCGAACAGGCGCTCTATTACCGAAGGGGCAGCGAATCGAGCCACCTCCTCGCATACAGTAGCTACGCTGGGACTCAGCTTGAAGTCATTCAAGCACAACGGCCCAACATTAGCTATAGGTGAAGCCCTTGGAGCAATGGTAGCAGCATGCCCACCGAACGCCCATGCACCGGATCGTTCGCCAGTACCGCCATTATTGGTGCCATTCTTCGACCCGCCAGCACCGACATCATCACCAGTAGTTCCTTCGTCACAAGCGGCTATAAAAAATACATAATTGGCATCACGCTGGCAACCGAACGAAAAGAGTTCAAACCAAACGTACCAACGGCGGCAGCGGGCTCCTCAACCAGTGTATCGGTGGAGCACCGCCCGTACAGATGTGAAGGCATCCCAACCGACGACTCCTCGAGGGCTAAGCTCGCAACCTTAAAGGAGCTAGTGGCCCTCGCTGGGGCTCCGGAGGTCACAACGGGGTGCAACGTTGTTATCACTCGATGTCCCAAGGAGGACTCCGTTGAGCACACTTGCTCAATCCGCCCCACGGCGCGGTGGGCTACCTTCGGGCCTCGGAACGGCGACTCCACCCTTGCGCATCCCGACCTACCAGGAACTGATGGTCTGCCACATTGCAAAGGCACTGCGTTGATGGGCCTGGCAACATCCATCTCCTCCGGCACGCGGCTTTTCTTCCGTTTCCCATCATCAGGATTGGGGCGCTCCGCCAAACGGGAGGCTTAATCTGAAGACGCCCGGTTAAGACGAGGCTCATGAACCATGAGTCCTTATTTCGAGTGCTCCTCCCCGGTGTAGGGACCCAAAAGTTGCTCCGCAGCTCATGTCGCCTCATCGATAGGCAGCACCGCCCGTCGCCCTAAGTATAAGTTTAGTAAATTGAAACCACGTTGAAGTTTCAAATATGAAATAAATACGTACCATCCTTCCCACAAGGCAAATCAAACAAAGGAATGCCACCCCTCGTGATTCCGAGCTTCACATCCCATCCACGCGCAAGCAGCCATAGCTAAAGCGCACAAAACTCCTCCACAAGATCCCGAGTGGAGATCCTTTAAATCACGCTTAGCAAAAGCTGCCGCAGCACTTCCTCGCGAGAGGTCAACTCAATCTCTAGCGAGGAGACAAGTTGAATAGGACCACCAGAATATTGAAGGTCGTCAGCCGACGAAGACTTATGGTAGAACCACCTTCGAGTCAACTCTGTCTCCCATCTATTGCGGGACGCGGACGCGGGCAGGTACCGAAGGCATCGCATCTTCGGATAAAAGTTTACGCTCCCGAAGTTGAGTGTCTCTCCTGTATCCTTCCTTTTCTTCGGCTGGCAGCGCCCATCATGAAGATACGCGAATAAACGACCTTCTTCGATCGCTCCGGCCGATCGTATAACCCACTCGAAGAAGCCAACTTCACAATGGAATTGAGAGTCAGCTGCGACAACTCCACCTGGTACAACCGAGGCGCACAGGCCACCAGCTCAACGCAAGGGAACTGGAGGCCCGTGTCCAAGAAGGCAACAAAAACGACTGCCTCGTCCTCCCGAGGCTCCGACACCATCTTTGAACTAGGCGCTCGCACTAGGGACAAGTCGGCAATCTTGCCTTCATCCAGAAGCGACTGCAGAATCGCCAGAGTAACAAGCAACCGGCCGAGCTCGTTCGTTAGAACCGAAGAGGGCCTGCCATCTCGAGAACGCTTCGTCATCACACCAACTATGATGAGAGAAGTGAAGAAAATACAGGGCATTCAAAAGCAATCAAATGTAGGGTAGCAAAAGGGGGCTGGCGCATCCCTCTTATTTGTAGCCAACTGGGCACAAAAAACCAAAGGACACGCAAAACGAAGAGACACGATCCAATCGCAAACCTACACGTGTACTGCACTCAACTGAACACGAAACACGAACAACCGCAACCCTAAAGGCTACACCGATAACACCGTTTTCCATAGGTGACCGTGCGCCGCGACGAGCAACAACGCTTCGTCAAGCCAAAGGGGATGGTGTGCCTGGACCCTTCGGGAAGAGCGGCACGATTTCAACCTTGGCAAAGCATGACCTCGGCCGTGAGGGGCTTGTCATAGAGGCGGCCCCACCAACCCCAACGGCCAAGCAAAGCCACCTCCAAAGGAGACCCGAAGCACCCCCGGAGGGTCCTCAGCGCCTCATGAAGCCCGGAGCAGCAGGCCCTCGGGACCACCTCCGAAGAAGACTCAAAGCACCCCCAGAAGGTCCCCGATGCCTCGCGAAGCTTGGAGCAGTAGGCCCTCCGGGCCACCTCCGAAGAGGACCCGAACCACCCCTGGAGGGTCCTCGGCGCCTCGCGAAGCCCAGAGCAGCAGGCCCTCCGAGCCACCTCCGGAGAAGACCCGAAGCACCCCCGGAGGGTCCCCGACGCCTCGTGAAGACCAGAGCAGCAGGCCCTCTGGACCACCTCTAGAGAGGACCCAGAGCACCCTCGGAGGGACCTCGGCGCCTCGCGAAGCCCGGAGTAGCAGGCCCTCCAGGCCACCTCCGAAGAAGACCCGAAGCACCCCCGGAGGGTCCTCGACGCCTCGCGAAACTCGGAGCAGCAGGCCCTCCGGGCCACCTCCGGAGAAGACCCGAAGCAGCCCCTGCAACGGAGCACTCTGGGCGCTGGTGGACCAGGTGCACTAGCCAGGTGGACCGAGCGCAGGAAGACCTACCATGGCCGAAGACCTACGTGTAGGGGGTGGAAAAGTCTCTGCAGCCCCTACGTGTACAGTATTCCCGTAAGGGTATGATAGTAATGTAAACATAGGGCTATAAATAGGGAAGCACCCCCCATGTAACAGGGGAGATTTTTCAGTGGTTGAAAAGCAATCAATCAGTACCTATCCACTTACTGCTGATCCCCCTTTCCGAGGATCCTTTGGCTCCCCTGAGAGTGGTGGAGGTCTGTAGGACCGGAAAGGCGACTAGAGGGGGTGAATAGGCGCTTTCAAAACTTTCTCGCCTAAATCAAAAACCAACACGAACTTTACTCCTTTAGCTATGAAAGCTAAGAAGATCAGTAAGCACACAACGGAAGCCTTGTGTTGGATTTGATAAACCCCTCAACCACACGACACAAACGGAGAAAAGAACTCACTGTTCCTTACTGGATACTGGCGGTCTGACCGGCTACCATGGGCGGTCGGACCGACGGTCAACCAGCGGTCTGACCGGCAACTAACTGGCGGTCGGATCGGTGGACAGCGGTTCGACCCGGCAAACCAGCGGTCCGAATACACGGGCGGTCAGACCGCCGTTGAAGGACCGGTCGGACCGGTAGAGTCCAGTGCTGAAAAACTCCACCCAAATCCAAAACGAAATTTGATCCAACTTTTGATTCAACCAATAAAACTTAACCAAATTTCGAGCACACCTCCCTAATGATATTAGAGACCTATTTCTAGCGACGATCCGTCAGATCCACTTCGCAGAATCGATCTCTCGAGATTTTACCAAAGAAGTGCACAAACCCTAGAAATATGAAAATCTTGATTCAAGACTTGCTTGTGGAGGGTTGATGATCTAGATGACTCTAGGAGTAATCCCACACATCAAAGCAAGATAAAGTAGGCCAAGAGACCAAGCATGAACCTTTGAATCAAGGAAGCACCAAAATCATCCAAAAGGGAGAAGAACACAAAAGGGAGCAAACGATCTTTCAATTGAGCATCACAAGATTGTTCGATTACACAAGATGCTTACAAAGCCTCTCCAACAAGGAGGGCAAGAGCTCAACAAGGAGCACACTCTAAACCCTAGTTCTCCTCTCCTCTCCTCCAAACCCTAGAAAAGGAAGAAGGGGCTAAAATGAATGCTTCAAAGGTTTTCCACCTCCCCCTTTCCTATTTATACTAGAGAGCTAGGGTTTCCTTTTTGGGGTCACTTACACATGGGACCCACACACACATAACACTTGAAGCAATCGCCTGCTTCACCACGTGTAGGTTGATCAGCGGTTCTCATCGCGTTGCCAAGCCTCTCTTGTCCGAATCCCATCGGAACCTCCCAGAGACTCGCACCGATATCCGCACCGCCTGATCCAACCAGCTGTACCGAACCACCCGTTCGATCCATCTTGCCCATTCTGCACCATGCTTGTGTCACACGACCACCCGATCCCCGATCGCTCGACCTCGGCTCTCCAAGCGTAGTCCCGATCCACTCACCGCTGACATCGTTGACACGCAAGCCTCCCGCACAATAGACAAACAAATCGCTTCCGGGAACAAGTTCTTCACAACTTGACCCACGTCAGTTCCGCAATGCAATATACAACAATAAAGCATTGAAGTTCATATAATAACACAATCAAAACCTTCAAGCCATTGCCGGTCTGACCGCCCCACAGGGCCGGTCCGACCGATTTCATGCCGGTCGGACCGCTCCCACAACGGCGGTCGGACCGGTCCAAAAGACTTAGCCAAATTTTCAACTCAAAATTCAAACCTTCCGAATTTTCAAATGAATAGAACTTTTGACTGGAGCTCCAAAATGATGGGACCACATCCAGAGACTCCCTCACTTGCCTACACAACCTATTTTGGCCCACCCAAAAGCCAAAAAACATTTTGGCGGTCGGACCGCCACCATGGCGATCGGACTCCTCCACGGGCGATCGACCGCCCGACACCACCGGATCGATCACTCGTGGTCCGACAAATTTTGAGCAAACCCGAAAACGCGAGATTTTGCAAACCAACAACACCATTGCCAATTGACTCATCATCCTGAGATCGTGCACATATCCTCACGATATCCACAATCTCCCCCTTGATGAACACATTGGCAATTTTTAAGAAAATGTGGTTTTTCAAATGAAAAGTAAAAATTGTTTTTGATAAAGGCACAACTTGGTCCATAAGCAAGAAAAAGCTTAGGAACCGACCAAGCTGGCTTCAGAATAGTATAGGCAAGTGAGATAAGGCAATGAAAGCACCAAAGGATTCAATTTCCAGAAAGTAGCCAAAAATCTCACTTAGGTCCAAATGAAAGGCAATTTTTCTATTTGACCTATGATCATTGTGAGTATTCTTCAATTGCAACTGAAATCAGGAAAAGGCAATAGAAACCACAAGACTTAACTCACTATGATCACAAATTTTCAAAAGGTTCAAAAATTTTATTTTATGAAGTTCTTTTATATTAAACCTTAAGTATGAAACCAAAAACTCCAACAACATTTTCTTCACAATCTTTCTCCCCCTTTGACAATGAATTCATCAAGATGCATGAAAAAGAAAGAGCATGAAGGAATGACTTTATTTTTGAACTTTAGTAAAAAGGAGCCATGACCATTATACATGAAGACAGTACAAGTATTATACCAAGCCATATAAAGAGTAGACGCTATATTCAATCATGGCAACACATGTCTTTGCAGTTAAAACCAAGATAGCAAAGAATCGAGATTAATGAATTAAAATCATGAAAGGTTGCTCAATATCATAGATTCACTCCAAGCAACCAAAAATGAGTCAAGCCATGTCTATAAGTAAAAAGAGACTCAAAACAAGAATTGAGGCATTTTGAGTATTAAGAGAATTCTTTTGAAGCAAAGCTCAAGCACTTAGACCTTTTTGGGCAATTCCTTTTTCTCCTTTTTTTTGCTGTGCTAGATCTCAAGCCTTGCCGCGACCATATCAAGCGATAAGCTTAAAAGAATGATCTAGGTCATCCAAAACTCCCCCTGAGTTCATGCCTAGTGCAATGGCAAGCCGTCTCATGAGAAAGGATTGGTGAGATCGCTTTTTTGCACGTAAAATCTCATTTTTCATTTGCTTGACTTAATAAGATAAAAGCTCATTTTTCATCTCGTAATAAGTTCAAGACTCAATTCAACTTTGTAAGACATGGCGAGAATCATAAGAGGATCACTAGAGCAAAACTAGTCACAAGATCCAATAAGACATGATTTGATTCAAATTGCTCACAGATATAAAGCTAGCAAGGCAAAAGCTAAGCCAAACACGAAGAGCCATAAACGAAGTCTAGCAGACTATCACTTGATATGACAAGGTATAGAAGATGAAATCAAGTCATACAAGGATAATAATCAAAGCTCCACTAATTTTATTTTACAATGCAAGACAAATGAATTGAAACATGCATTATGATACAATGAATGCAAAAGAGCAACTTCCCCTCAAAACAGCCCAATAGGACTAATAACCCTAACTCTCCCCGCAGCAAAGAAACGAGAAGAATCAAGAGCTTTAGTGAAAATATCTGCAAGCTGTTGCTCAGACACTACAAAGTGAAGCACAACATCACCTTTCTCAACATGGTCTCTCAGAAAATGAAATCGAATGTCAATGTGTTTAGTCCCGAATGTTGCATCGGGTTTTGGCAATATTAATTGCGAAGTGTTGTCACGTAAAAGAGGAACACTTCCCAAAGATAACCCATAGTCCCGCAAATGGATAAAATCCAGAGAACTCCGAGAGCGACCATCGGCGGCAGCTACATACTCGGCCTCACCAGAGGTGTGCCTTGAGGACTTTTCTAGAAGACCAAGAAACAAGAGATGTGTCGGTGTATTAGAACCGATCTTACGTAAAGATTATTTGATTCGGGGGGTCTCCTAAGGATGAGATGACGCAGAGTGGATTGACACGGATGTTTAGACAGTTCAGCCTTCTCCGAGAGAATAATAACCCTAATCTGTGTGTTTGGTATTCTTGATGATCCAAGAAAGGACTAAGACTATTACGAGAATAGTGCTTGTGTTTCTACTTGATCAGCTCTTATTTTCTGTCGTTCTTGTCCGCCTCCCCCTATCTCTCTGATTGATGCCCTTATATAGTCGTGAAGAAGTAGCCGTTTCGTCCTACGGAAGATGCGCCTAATTAATGTAGTAATGTGGCGCATGATGGTAGTAATTACCGCGCCTTGACTTCTTCACGCCGTCCGCAATTATCTTCCGTAGATAATGGGGTATTTACACACCATTAATACGCGGAATAATAGTGCGTGTAGACCGCTCGATTCCTTAATCGATTGGACCTACCCGTCAGTAGGTTTGATTATAAGGTGGTCGTAGTTTTCCGGTCGTAGAAGGACTTACGATCGTAGCAATGAGAAGAACTTACGACTATGTAGTGGTCGAGAAGGACTTACGATCGTAGCATCGAGAAGAACTTACGACTATGTAGTGGTCGAGAAGGACTTACGATCGTAGCATCGTGAGAATAACTTACGACTATGTAATGGTCGAGAAGGACTTACGACCATGATGTAGTCGAGAAGAACTTACGACTATGGGGTGATTGTAGAAGAACTTACAATCAAAGGTTAGGCCTCTCCTTATAGAAATAAGGGTACTTCGGGACTATGTGACATCATATTTACCCATAATAAGAATTACAGATAAAAGATAAAATGAGGATTATTAGATCCTCGCCATCTAGCCCCCACTTCAAGTGAAAGTAACTTACTTGGTGAAGGTTTCAGTAAATGGTCTTACGACCATGAAAATGTCGAGAACAATAGTCGAAGGAAGAACTCTTCGATATTTGAATGCTACTTTGACCAGAATTTGTTTGGTCAAGAAGGTTGCTTACAACTATCAAAAGTCATAAGAACCCCTACAACCGTAGTAGTCGTAGTAGGCGATTGGAGAAAACCCTTCCGATTGATACTTCCTTTGACCGTAAAGACTTGGTCAGAAAGTAATTTTACTTGGAGATGATAAAACAAACATAACTTTCTCGAACAGACCGTCTGGGGAATTGCAAACGATCTCTACAGATCTGTTGATGAGACGGTTCTCAAGTGATCGCGAATCGTGAAGATTGTTTACAACTTAAAAGTCAAAAACCCCTACGACCGTCTCGGTGGTCGAGCGGGGAATCGGAGAAAAGCCTTCCGATTGATACTTCCTTCACCGTAAATACTTGGTCAAGAATGTAATTTTGCTTGGGGGTGACGATACGCACCTAATTTTTCTCGAACGGACCATCTGGGGAATTGCAACCGGCTCTCTCAGACTTGTCCGATGAAGCGGTTCCCGAGGCGGTACAACCAACTCCTCTGCACTCTATAGACGAGACGGCTTCCAAGCGGCGGAGATCGCGTGTTATAAAAACTTACCGTAAGGTAGACTTGGGTTTTACTTTTCCCGAATCGCTCCGCCGCTTCTTCGAACTCTTGCTTTCTCCATCCTCGACTAGGTTTCATCTTTTCACGCTAACCCAATCAAAAACTTCTTGCTTCGTTTAAATGGCCAAGAGAGTTTCGAATGGGAGGAATCGGAGATGGATGCGCTAAGATCAAGATCTTGGTTGATGCCGGAAGATCCTGCAGAAGGCTCGTGAAGTGGATTCCGCCATCGGGCAAGATCGCCATCGGGGAAAATGGGCAAACCTCGCCTTCCAAGCGTATTGTGAGAGTGCGGCCTTCGATTACCGCCCACCCCTTTCTTACAGAGTACTTAACACTTTGGGGTGGAACCGTAAACTTAGGTCCCAATTCCATTACCATGTTGAGTGTGTTCGTATCTATGCGAAGCATACCGGGATTCCGCGGATCTCGAGCTGCTCCAATATTATTATGGATGGCTCGACAAACCGAATCGCCTAAGTCATGGTTTGAAGCTCCACGACTCAAGTCGAAGGAGTACATTCAGAGCTTTACCCGGCCTTCGTGGTCGGGCCGAGGAAGAGGTGGTTCTACCGAAGGTCACTCAAGACACCTTTCTTTTGAGGGGAAGGTCGCTGAAAAGAAATCTTCATGGGACTCAACCTCAAGATATCAGTAGGATTAGCCCTTATATTCAAGCTATTAAGGACTTGAAGGAAGAAGGGTTGACCGGATGGCATGTGGTGAAGGATTTCATCACACGCGAATTAGTCCTCTCAAGAAACGAGCATCTCCTATGTGGAGGTACTCGGGAGAGGAGACCCCACCGAGACTATGAGGAGGGTAAGCAATTGTCGACTTAGCTCTCCGCTTGGTCTTTCTCAACCTTGTCTAATATTTTTATCTGTTTACAGATCTTTCACAGCCGAGGTTGACTCAGTCGACTCATTTGTGAGAAGTCTCCGCCACCCGAGGGGCGGTTCCTCAAGTCATTGCGGTTTTGTCCGCAGATGAAAAGATGGAGCGCCTAAAGGTAATCAAAAATCGATTCTTTCTTTAGGACTTTATAGTCGAGGAGATACTTACGACTAATGGTGATCGAGAATATCTTACGATCAATAAAAAGTCGAGAAGAACTTACGACTTAGTACTAGTCGAGAAAAACTTACGACTAATTAGTGATTCTTCTTTTCGCTTTGCTTTACGTAAAGTAGGCATGGAAAATCGCCAGACGACGAAGAAGTCGCTCGATGACTATTGGCGCCGGGTTGTCGAAGACAAAGGCTCGCTCCTCCTCAAGAGACGCCGACTTGTAAAATCTGCCGACAAGGGGGAGCAAGCTCGAGCTCGTCTTCGACCGCACCCTCTACAGGCCCGCAGCACTGTAATGGTATCCGCCGAGGTCGCACCGCCGGCCGAGGAGGTTGAAGCGGTGAACCTCTTAAGCGCAAACCTCGCAAGGCTAAGGTACCTTCTATTATGACACGGAATCTTTCGCAGTCGGTGCCACTCCTAGTTTTATTAAGCAACTGGAAAGGGAGAACTGGAAAGATTTTATGTCTTTATGAAGGAGGATGCGCATCAAGACAACTCGCGGTGAGGGCGCGGTCGCTCGAATGGTCGAGACCGATCTCGCCCATCCAGAGGATCGGAAACAGAGCCACGGTCCTCGTTTCAACTCTACGACTGCACGTGGTCGTGAATCGAGCTAATTGTTGAACCTCACCGGACGTGGTCGTGGAGAAGAAGAGGTCCTCCGCTGGGAGGATTGCTCCAAAATTCCCGGTTAAGACCAGGTGCAGAGTGTGTGAAATGTACTAAAGTGTAAGAACGACATTTACCTTTTTCTTTTCACAACTTCGATTTGCTTTTCTTTATTTCATCCGACTCCTTGACCCAGGAATGCTTCCACGAGAAGTCCATTGCCATCCCTTCACCATCGGGAGGTAGCAATGGAGGTGGTCAAGCATCACCTTTGGCCCTGTGGCCGATGAAGTCGAGACTCCTGCAGTGACTCCATATCTCGCCAAGTCGTAATTCACGACCCTTGAAGTAGCGGCCGCATCGTTGAGGTGGCCGCCACGATCACCGAGGTCGAGAAACAACAGAGGCACTGTGGAAGCCTCCGTCAAGGTGGTGACCACCTGCAGACCGCCTGGGAAGGAAATCGAGGAGGCGTTCCTTCCCTACCCCAAGAGAAATCACGTAACCGAAGGAGAAAATTTCAACTTCGTGGTGACTTCTTTGGGATCGCCTCCGTCGCAGGTCTTTCGCATCAGATCTCGTGACTAAGTCCTCATCCCAAAGATATTCCCAACACGGAGAATACCTTTGATAACGAGCTCGAGAAGGTGTGGTGGGACAAGGTCGCGAGGATAGATAAGTCGCAGAACCCTGACCTTGTATATTCAATGTTTGCTAGGACGACTATGAATGTAAGTATCTTCAAAATACTTATACATGTGGCTTTCCTTCACTTCTCACTGTTCTCTTTTGCGTAAAGCTCGAGCAAATTGTCGTTGTCGGTGAGTATCATCGACAACTTTTAGAGCTAAGACAGAGAAAGAGCTACTCGCATGCAGGCGAGAGGTGGTAAGTCACTTATCATCCATAGTTGTTTTCAACTTAAATACTGTAATGTCTTACGAGAATAGTCATGGAAGAAACTCATGACAAAGGATTAGTCGTAAGAAAAACTTACGACTACTTACGACCGAGATAGTGGTCATAGAAAGACTTACAACCATTCGTAGTCGCAGTAAAAACTTACGACTAGGTCGGTGGTTGTAGAAGTACTCACAACCATTCTACTGATTTTTATCTCCGTCTCGTCCTTTGTAGGTTAAATAAAGTTGATTCAAAGACCTTAGCCGATTCGCCGACTATGAAAAAGAGGAGTCGAGGAGGCTAAGGAATGAAGTATTAACCTCTCTGATAGACTTCGAGAGGTTGTCTCGCATCTAAGAAATTGCAGGAAAAAATAAACGAAGAAGTGCCGAACTTAAGACTGCTTTTGAGTTTTAACCTTTACCTAACTCTCATTTCTTCTTCAGATAAAGAAAATGAGATGATGAAACTCCTGATGAAGTTGGAGACAAATCTTGGTCATTCAGAGTTTTCCGCATTAGCAAGAATAAGGATCAAGAACTTGAGGTTTCGAGAACTCAAGTAAATGTAAGTAACTTTTACCGTTGTCCTTTTTGAGTGTTTTCCTTTTTAATGTCAATTCCTTGTTCGTAAATTGCCGCCCAATTGAGAATCCTTGAGGTCAAATCCAATCAAAGACCTTGATTCGCAATGAGTCCGTCCGCATTGCTAGGATGAATGCAGAGGACATCGAGCATGGGAGCAAAAGCATGTCAAACCGCGTTGCTTTCCATCGCGAAGAGGTCAAGAAATTGATTCTCAATTAGTAGGTAAGAAATGCTTTTACCTACAAATATCTTTGTGTTATGTTCCTCTAGAAGTATTTTTGTTTGACCGGTATTATTCTTTTCGTAACAAGTGGTCGAGAACAAAAGCTTGCGAGGCTTCGACTTGTACCCAACAGAGATGGAGTCGATGAAGACTAGTCTTCAAGGCAACATCACTCTCCGAACAATGTGCTTAGTGAGCTACATTCGAGGGAAAACTCCTCGAGAAGATACTATTGCCGCTCACACAAGTACTATTGGAGAACAAGTCGGAAGATTGCAAGAAATGGTGACCACTCAAGGCTAATCTGTGAATCAATAAGGAGGCAATCGAAGGCTGCAGAAGTTACGCTTTGGCGAAACTTAAAGCTCAAGATCCCCGCCTTAATGTTACACCAATCGGCCGACTTCGATCGTCCCGAATCGAGGCAAGTCGTCTGATTGTGGAAATGCAACATTGGCAAAAGGTATGAGGAAATGCACTAGGCTCTCCCCTTCGAGTAATCTTGTAACTACTTTGTAAGGCGTATAATTTTTGTTGATGAGTAATATATGATCCGCCTTATTTCGAAAATCATCTTGTCGAGTAGTTAGTAACTCAAAAGATAATAAACGAATGAAAGACTAATGAAGGACTAAGAATTGAAGTCAAATTAATAACTTTATCCTAGCCTCGACTATTTGTTTAGATTGTTTAGACAATCTAAATAAATAGTGTTTGAAACAGGTTTCAAAACAAAGAGAGGTTTATTTAACTTATAGCTTTTGTTACGGTTGTCAAGCATCGGTCGAAAGAGTAGAAACGACTCGACACTAGGAAGTTCCTTCTAGTGGGCGTGACCACGCAGAGAGGAAAGGCTTCGACTAGGTGATGTTTTCATCTCCGACTAGTTTAATCGAACCAAGAACAAAGAACTTGAGTTAAACAAACGCCTTAGAGGACTTTAGTGATTCGCTCGTCTGTTTTGGTGGACTTCGATAAGTCTTTTCCAAGAGCAAAAGTAGGAGATCGAGCGATACTAGGAAGTTTCCTTCTAGTGGGCAGTGACCACATGCAGAGAGGAAAGACTTCGACTAGGTGTGTCTCTTCCTTCACCAGCTTAAAACAAATCGAGTACACCAAAGGTGGTCGAACAAATGTAAGAAAGTGCACTCTACTTAGAATATTTTTGAATTGATGAAAAAATAAACTAAGATTTGAAAGAGTTGGCTTTGAGAACATTTCGATCGGATAGAACCGAGCTCTTTGTATTGGCAAAGAAAAATGAGTAACGAGTCGATGCTAGGAAATTCCTTCTAGTGGGCGTAACCACATGCAGAGAGGAGAAGTTTCAACTAGATGATGTTACTCGCCGACCGGTGTAAAGAAAAACCGAGTTTTATTTTTGTATCATAGTCGAAATATTAAAAAGCTTTACTCAAAAAATAAGGCAAGAGAGGTAGAAGGAACTCGACTTTTATTGCTCGAGAAATCATCACACATAGAATTTGCGTGAATCGGTCGATGTTCCAAG
The DNA here is from genome assembly GCA_036346395.1 of Hsuehochloa calcarea. Taxonomy (NCBI): domain Eukaryota; kingdom Viridiplantae; phylum Streptophyta; class Magnoliopsida; order Poales; family Poaceae; genus Hsuehochloa; species Hsuehochloa calcarea. Next base: position 15,137,367 of record CM070596.1, on the reverse strand, counting down.
AGTTTGAGAGAACTCGCCCATCTTCCATTGCTAGTCGATCGACTCGGACGAGTTACTTCGACCATCGTAAGGACCTTCCCATTTGGGGAAAGTTTATTCCGATTAGACTTGGATTGGCGAGCCTCAATACTAAGTCACCTACAAAGAAGGTCTGCGAGGTTGGACCTACGATCATAGTATTCGCGCAGGCTTGTTGGTAGACCGCCGAACGAATTAAGGCTAGGTTTCTCCTCTCTTCAAGTAGGTTAATGTCATCCGCTCGAAGTTGTTCCCGGTCCGAGTTGTTGAAGGTTTCAACTCGTGTCGATCGCATTTTAGCTCCGAGGAAGCATGGCTTCGCCCAACACTAGAAAAATGGTGTTTCTCCTGTTGCTCGATTGGTGGTTGTACGAACCGCCCATAATATGGAAGATAATTCTTGTACCCAAGCCCCGAGCGCTAACAAGTCGATCAAGACTCGAGTTTTAATTCCTCGCATTATTTGGCCGCTTGCACGCTCGACCGCCCCATTACTTTGGGGATGTGCAATGAAGCATAGCATAACTTGGTACCCAACTCGCCGCAAAATTCTCAAATTTTGCACTTGCGTAATTGTTTACCATTGTGCGTAATTATCCGACTTGGTACTCCAAATCGACTAATTACGCTTCTCATCATGAACCTTTTGTCGCCTGCTGTTATCGATTCATGAGTTCACTTCGATCCATTTTGTGAACGTGTCAATAGCCACAAAAGGAATTCAAACCTCCCGGAGCTTTGGGAAACGGTCCTAGGATATCAAGCCCCTGTGTCGCAAAAGGCCAAGAAAGAGGTATTGTTTGTAATGCTTGAGCTGGTTGGTGTATCCGCTACCATGGAATTGGCATCGACACACTTTTTAACCACCTCCTTAGCATCGTGACAGGTCAGAGGCCAAGAAAACCTTGTCGAAAGGCTTTACCAACCAATGTTCAGAGGAAGCATGTGTCCCACAGATGCCTTGTGTATATCGTGAAGGAGTGTTATTCCTTCGCTTTATGGAATGCATCGCATGAGTATCCCTTGGGTTCCTCGCTTATAGAGGACTCCTTCAACCAAAGTATACATTTTGGCTTTTCGATAATCGATCGCGCTCAAGATCATCTTGGCACGGAACCCTTGCAAAGATACTCGTAGATGGGAGTCATCCGTATCCTCGTAATCTAATGAGGCCATCTCAAGAGGAGGTGTCTCGGTTCTTCGACTGAGACGGTTTTTGGAGTTGCTCCAAGAAAACTCCTTTGGTATTATGGATCGGGAAGAAGCCATCCGAGCAAGTTGGTCTCATGAGGAAATTATCCTTTCGAGGGATAAATTGTACCTCAAACCTAAAAATGTTTTTCTAGCTTACGATTCGATAAGTACCGAGCCATTGTTGAGTTAGAGCACCGTACTCTTTCCCAATTTGATTTACGACTAGTTGAGAGTCTCCTCTCACGAGTAGTCGATTTAATCGAGAGTGCTTTGCACTCGTATGCCGCCTAGCAAACCTTCGATCTCGCCACATTGTTAGTGGCCCGAAAGTTTAATTGTATGGCATACTTTAAGGTTTCTCGGTAGGAGATACCAGACCACCTCACCCGAGCCACTTAAAGTAAGTGACCCGTCAGTACATCATCCATCGGTCGTCGGGAATCAGATCGGGATCCCGAACAGTTCAGATTTGTCCATTCGCGACAAAGTCCGCCAAGATCCGATTTTATGGCCGTCGACACGAATGGAGGTCGAACTCCCAAGTTCGACCGACCATTTTGCCATGCGCCCCATTGCTTCCTTATTATGGAGGATTGCTCCCAAAGGAAACTCGACAACATGACTATTTTGTGCGCTCAAAATAATGCCGCAGCTTCTCAAGACATGAGGAGGGCATATAGAAGTTTTTGAACTCGAGGGTAACGCTCCTTAGGCCCGTAAAACTTCGCCGACGAGTAAACCGGTCGTTGTATCGCGTTTTCACGCTCTACGACCAAGATCGCGCTTGTCGCTCGTGGCGTGGCGCCTAGGTAAATTAAGAGCGCCTCTTCCGCTTTGGAGAAACCGAGCAGAGCACTCGAAGATACCTCTTGACATCCTCAAAGGCAATGTTTGCCTCGCTCGACCACTCAAAACCTTCATGTCTCCCGAGAAGTTTAAAGAAAGGTAGTCCTTTTCTCCTAGTCGTGCGATGAAACGACTTAAAGCCGCCATGCACCCAAAGTGAGTTTCGACTTCCTTTTTGTGTTTGGAGGTCGATCCGAGGATGGCCTTTATTTTTTCAGATTTGCTTCGATTCCTCGCTCGGATACTAGGAATCCAAGCAATTTTCCAAGAAATTCCAAACACACACTTCTCTCGGATTAAGTTTTAAATGGTGCTTTCGAGGTTGTCGAATGTTTCTTGTAGGTCGCTGATATGATTAAGTCTCTTAATGCTTTTACGACTAGGTCATCAACATAGGCTTCCAAATTCGGCCTAATTGAGATGAAAAGTCGATTGCATTAAGCGCTGAAAAGAAGCACCGCATTCTTTAGACCAAATGGCATTTTGATATAACAAAAGGTACCAAATGGAGTAATGAATGCGGTCTTCTCTTCATCGCTTAGACACATATTGATCCGTGATATCCGAATATGCATCTAAAAACTTAATATTTCACAACCCGCAGAGAATCAACCGGTGATCAATACGAGGTAAAGGAAATCATCTTTTGGACAAGCTTTATTAAGATCAAGAAAGTTCACGCACATACGCCATTTGCCGCTTGACTTTTTGACCATTACAGGTTAGCCAACCACTGGGTGATTGACTTCTCTTATAAAGCCCGCCTTAAGTAGCTTATCCAATTCGATTTAATAGCATCTCGTCGATCAGGCAAATCTCGTAATTTTTGTTTTACGGTACTTTATCGTGCCGTAAAGCTAGCTCGTGCTCGATCACCTCCCGGGACTCGGGCATGTCGGATGCTTGCCACGCCAAAACATCTGCGTAGCTCTGAGGAAGGTAATGAGGGCGCCTTCCTATTTGGGATCGGAAGTCTCCCAATGCGAGCAGCCTTGAGGGTTTTCTGCGCCCGGAGGAACCTCTTTGACTTGGTCGCTCGGCTTTGGTGCGACTTTAGGCTTCGACTTGCTAGTCGGTCGACTTTCATCTCGAGTTGGTATTTGACCAACCATCTCGAGGATCGCGGCCGCAGACTATACGCCATCTTTTGTCACATTGAATTGTGATCACTCCTTTGGGACTCGCATCTTAAGACATTGATACCCATAATGAGTAGCCATTAAGAATTTTGCCAAAGTTGGTCGTCCGAGTATGGCGTTATATGCCGATCGAAATCGACCACATCAAAGGAGACTTTCTCCGTCTCCGAAATTACTTGGTGAGCCAAATGTTAAAGGAAGAGAAACTTGGCCAATGGGTTTGGTGAAGACCCCTGACGATTCCATGAAAGGAATATCGCATCGCCTTACCTTTGTCCCGGTACTTGCATCTCGCCCGGGGCTTTAGTAAATAATATGTTTAAAGAACTACCACCATCAACTAACACTGATTGACCCGACATTGTTGATGGTGGGTTCGACCACAATCGAAATCGACTGATCGACTCATAGTGATCGGGCGAATGTCCTTCTCAAAAGAGATGGTAACTTCCACCACTTCGTAATTTATTGACAAGAGGAGTATGTATGGAATTTACCTCTCGTCCGCAGCCTTTAAGTTGTCGCTTGGAGTCGTATGCCGATGATCCTCCATAGATATGCTCAACGGTATGGTGCGGATCTTGGAATGGCATCTCCTCATCATCCGACGACTTTTGACCACTCGTATGTCCTACCCGCCGAGTAGGGAGCGGTGCTTTGCCGTTGTAGTAGTCCTCGAGCTTTCTTTGGAAAACTCGGCGCTATGAGGTCATGTCCTTCCTTTTATGAAAAGGACACCACCTTGGTTTGTCGCTCCTTCGATCGGCGCTTACCTTTGCCTTGATCGTGGTTCGACTTGATGGTTTGGGGCTCTCTATCTTCACGGCTAAGACCTCCTTGAAACCACTAGTTTGTGGTTTTGACTTTTATTTTCTTCTTGGACTTTTTGCTTTTTGTCCTTACTAACCTCACCGCTCTCTAAGAGCGTGTGTTTCTCGATCGATAGTGTTATTCCACCGACCGCCTCGTAAGCGATTGCATATCGATCGCCATCTCAAAGAGCTCAAGAACGGTGTTGGGAGGATTTAAAGCAATATCCTCTGTTATTCTTCTACTACGGACTCCTTGCTTAAAAGCCCCGATCACGAGGAGTCGAAATTTCGAATTGAGTTACGAACCCGACTAAAGCGCTTGATGAATTGACGCAAAGTCTCGTTGTTGTTCTGCTTGATCCGGTGCAAGTCGCCTTCCTTTCCGTATGGCGGTTGTATGTGCCTTGGAAATTTGCTCGTAGAAGATCACAGAGGTGTTGCCAAGAGTAGATCGACTCGAGTGGTTGGTTTAATAACCATGATCGAGCGGATCCTTCGAGCACGCTTGGAAGGTAATTCGCCATTACGTGCTCTCCTCCTCCCGCCGCTTCGGACATTTGTTGTATAGATCTCAAGAAACTCGATGGGATTTTGAGATCCATCAAATTTCTCCATGTTCACCGGTCGAAAATGAGGTGGCCAAATAATCGCTCAAGGTCGGCGAAAATGCCCAGATCCGTAATTACTTCTTGACGCCTTCTTTGTAGGAAAGAAGGGTTAATGTCGCCAGTGATCGTATACGACGATACCCGCAACAGCGGTGACTGCTCATTGTAGGTCTCGCCGAGGGGAATACTCCTCGTAATCCACCGCAGAATTTCTTTGCCGGAGTAGTGATTGATCACCTCCTGAGGGCTACTTGATCATCACCGATCGAAAAGTATTTCTCGAATAGGAGATCGATGTGACTTATGACCGTGTCGATTCCTACGCAGAAATATTCGATTGATCGGTAGTGAAGAAGTCGCATTGCTACGACTACCGAATGTTGTTGACGAGGTACTTCCATCTTGTCATCACATTCAAGCCTTTGCGCAATCTCCTCAAAGAAAGAGATCGATCTGGCGCTCGAGCAAGCTCTTGATTGGGATTCTCAAGCAAGTCGTTGATGTCCCGGAGTTCTTGTACCTCCTGTGGATCGATATTGAATGCGCCAGCGTGTTCTTCAGGCTGCAATTTTCTTTCTTGGATGGCCTCAAAATCCTCCCGTCCGATCTTTGAGGCCTTCTCGGTGGAGTGCGAGAATGTCGAGGATTTCTCTCGCTCATCAGTGTTGGTTCTCTCTCGTCGCGGTGGTTCCCTTGCCATTACTACGAGGAGGCGCGGGCGTGATCTTCGGGAGGGTTCTCATTTCGACCTCCATGAGGTTGACTCGATTTGAGGGAAGGACGAAGACCTCCGCTGATGATTCTCACTTGCGCTTGAGGCCTCCCGCTTGAGGAGTGCTCGAGAGACACCATCTGGCGACTTGGAGTAATCCTCCGTAGGGGAACTCCGGTTATAATCATCTCCGTCCGCAAATGAGATCTGCGGAGAGACGGTTGTATTTGTAGGAAAAGCATGCTTGATCCCACTATCTCGGAGTTACCCCGAGAGATAGGATCACAAGATCTTTGGTGGAGTCCTCGAATGGTGGCTTCAGGACTTGTCTCACTGTGTCGGACCGCCTTAAGGGAACTTGGACACTTAGAGGAAAAACTCTCATTGTGTCGTGAGTCCTCCCGGGTGCGGTTACAGTCGGATTGACCCTTGTCCTTGGAGGAATTGGCTCCTCTGTTGGACGATCGTTGTGGGGATAAGGATCCTCCTCAACTCCATTGATGGGATGGTTTCTGGAGAATAATCTCCGAGGGAACATCACCATCGCGGATGCATCACTCGGCTCGTAGTCGAAACCGCATCCATGTCGACGTCACAGACCGCCAAGTCGAACCAGCTTCTCCTCGCTCCATCCTCCCGCCATGCTTGCATGAGATTGGAAAAAAGAGTATGTTGACAAGAGATTACGGAAGATCCCCACGGTCGGGCGCCAACCGTCGGTGTATTAGAACCGATCTTACGTAAAGATTATTTGATTCGGGGTCTCCTAAGGATGAGATGACGCAGAGTGGATTGACACGGATGTTTAGACAGTTCAGCCTTCTCCGAGAGAATAATAACCCTAATCTGTGTGTTTGGTATTCTTGATGATCCAAAGAAAGGACTAAGACTATTACAGAGAATAGTGCTTGTGTTTCTACTTGATCGGCTCTTATTTTCTGTCGTTCTTGTCCGCCTCCCCTATCTCTCCGATTGATGCCCTTATATAGTCGTGAAGAAGTAGCCGCTTTGTCCTACGGAAGATGCGCCTAATTAATGTAGTATGTGGCGCATGATGGTAGTAATTACCGCGCCTTGACTTCTTCACGCCGTCCGCAATTATCTTCCGAGATAATGGGGTATTTACACACCATTAATACGCGGAATAATAGTGCGTGTAGACCGCTCGATTCCTTAATCGATTGGACCTACCCGTCGTAGGTTTGATTATAAGGTGGTCGTAGTTTTCCGGTCGTAGAAGGACTTACGATCGGTAGCGATCGAGAAGAACTTACGACTATGTAGTGGTCGAGAAGGACTTACGATCGTGTAGCATCGAGAAGAACTTACGACTATGTAGTGGTCGAGAAGGACTTACGATCGTAGCGATCGTGAGAATAACTTACGACTATGTAATGGTCGTAGAAGGACTTACGACCATGATGTAGTCGTAGAAGAACTTACGACTATGGGGGTGATTGTAGAAGAACTTACAATCAAAGGTTAGGCCTCTCCCTTATAGAAATAAGGGGTACTTCTGGGGACTATGTGACATCATATTTACCCATAATAAGAATTACAGATAAAAGATAAAATGAGGATTATTAGATCCTCGTCAAGATGTGCCCAAGAAATGACAAGTGCCAGAAGTACTCTTCCTATCAACTCTACACCCGGCGAAATCAGCATCAGAAAATGCTCGAATTGAAAGAGCCGAAGAAGAAGAATACCAGAGTCCAAAGTCAAGCGTATCTTGAAGATATCTGAATTTGCGACGTACTGCTTGACGATGAGAAGCACGAGGGGAAGCCTGAAAGCGAGCGCACAGACATACGGCGAATTGTATGTCCGGCCTCGATTTGTAAGATAGAGGAGGAGCCAATCATATCTGCGGTACTTCTTTCCGTCCACGGACTCTCCATCCTCATCGTGGTCCAAAGACGGTGGTTGTAGCAATGGGAGTAGACATTGGCCTATCGCTTCCCATATTGAAGCGCCAAGAAGGTCCTTTGTATACTTACTCTGGTGAACGAAGGTGCCTTCTTTCAGTTGCTTGATTTGAAGACCAAGGAAGAATGTTAGCTCTCCCATCATGCTCATCTCAAACTCACTGCTCCTCGAATCTGAAAATCTAGACACCAAAGCATGAGAAGAACCACCGAAAATAATATCATCCACATAAATCTGAACCAGCAAGAAATCACTGCCATGCCTGAGAGTGAACAAGGTTTTATCAACCATTCCCATTTTGAAATCATTTTCAAGCAAGAAACTCTTAAGCCTGTCATACCAAGCTCTAGGAGCTTGTTTCAATCCATACAGGGCTTTAGAGAGTTTAAAAACATGGTTTGGGAATTTTTGATTTTCAAAACCAGGAGGTTGCTTGACAAAGACCTCTTCTTCTATGAAACCATTCAAGAAAGCACTTTTAACATCCATTTGAAAAAGCTTAAAACCCTTGGATGTTGCAAATGCTAAAAGAATACGAATGGCCTCCAATCTAGCTCTTTGGAGCAAAGGTCTCCTCAAAGTCTAAGCCCTCTACACGAATAACCTTGAGCTACAAGTCTAGCCTTATTGCGAACAACCAATCCATCCTCACTTTGCTTATTTTTAAAACCCATTTTGTTCCAATAACATGAGAATCGGAAGGTCGCTCAACTAAAAACCGGACTTTGTTTCTTTCAAATTTTCAAGCTCTTCATGCATGGCATTGACCCAAGAGGCATCGATAAAGCATGGGTGATATCTCGGGGTTCAAAAGAAGCGACAAAAGCGAGAATGTGCATGAGAATCGGGAGAGAATAAACACGAGCGAGTGACTCGCTCTTGAAGATCCCCAATCATCCGCCGGTGGATGTTGTCATTTGTATGCGAAGTGGTGCTCTGGTGCGACGTGGCCTCTACCTCATGAGTTGTGGAGGTAGGAACAGAGCCACTCGGATCGTCGGTGGGGATAGGAGGAGGTCGCCACCAAACCGACGTAGTAGTAGCGTGCTCTCCACCCCTCTCGTAAGTAGCCGGAGGATGTTTGGTTCTTCATCCTCGAGTCATCATCGATTTAAAATACTTCCTTGAATTTCGGGAACCTGTACCAAGCATCGGGTCTAGTACTGTGACTAGCCTCATCAAAAGTGACTTCGCAAGTCTCAACAATTTTGTTAGTGTCAACATTAAAAACACGATAGCCACGAGAATGAGCGGGATATCCAAGAAATATGCCATCAAAACATCTAGACTCAAATTTATCAAGATTGCCATGTTTAAGAATGAAGCACTTGCAACCAAAAATCTTGAAATGAGAGACTTTGGGAGAATGGCCAAATCTAAGCTCATAAGAAGTCTTTCCAACCACAGATCTCAAGAAAACCACATTGGAAATATCACAAGCGAGAGAGATCGCCTCAGCCCAAAATCTCCTAGGAGTAGAATGCTCATCTAGCATGGTCCGAGCCATCTCTACAAGGGTTCTGTTCTTCCTTTCTACAACACCATTCTGCTGAGGAACTCTAGGAGAAGAAAACTGATGCTCAATTCCCCTATCGGCGAGAAGGTAGAAAAGAAGAATTCTTGAACTCGTCCCATTGTCACTCCTAATGGCTCTCAAAGCTCCAGGTATATCAACAACAATTCTAAGGACCAAATCTCTAAAGAATCCAAATGCTTCGTCCTTAGAAGCAAGAAAATAAACCCATGAATACCTGGAGTAATCATCCACAACCACCAGCACATACCATTTCCCACCGGTGATCAACTCTAGAAGGACCAATCAGATCTAAGTGAAGAAGGCATCACAGTCCATCACCATTACCAAAGTAAGAGGTGGGTGGGAAGCAGACACCATCTTACCATGTCAACAGGGTGAGCACACAAGATCTCTAATGACCTTCACCTAGGCAAACCTCTAATCAAGTCCTTGCAACTGACTCTAGACAAATGATCAAAACCTATATGCCCAAGTCTACGATGCCACAAAACAAGGTCATGAGAATCGAGGCTACAAGACACCTAGGACTGGAAATGTAAGAAATATGAAATTTGCATGTAAGATCTTCTCAAACTGAGATCTCAAAAACAAGCTCACCCGAGGAATCTAGAACTCTACACTCACCTCTCTTAAACCTCACTTCTAGACCCTCATCAAGCAGCTGAGAAACAGATAGAAGATTATACCTCAGCTTACTTACCAAAGCGACGTCTTTTAGCATGAACTTGTCGTTGACGCGCACAGTGCCCTTTGCAGTCACGGTCCCGGTAGAAGCATCCCCAAATGTAATCAATTCATTGCCGGATGCACGTGTGAGGGAGGAGAACCATCTAGAATCTCCGGTCATATGTCGAGAACACACGGAGTCAACAAGCCATATGTCCTCCTTCCTCGCACGACGGACCTAAAAGCACAATCCAGAAAACATCCGTGCCTCAAGAACTGGGGTTAGTGATAAATGATCGAGGAATCCAGTACTGAGAGGCACGATGTCTAGGAGCAGCAGTAGAAATAGCAGAAACATGATCAGGAATAAAATCATAAGGATGCACATGAGAACCACCTAGACCTCTCCGAAACGATCTACCAAAAGATCGATACTCCCCCTGTCTAGGTGCTACCCGTGGTCTCTCCTCACGATGTCCTAATCCAACACGCTGCCTAGACCCACCAAAAGAGTCTACAAAGTTCTCTACAAATCTAGGCCTATGTGTGGTGCGATAAACAGGCTGCCTAGCTTTAGAGACTACAGCTGGAGAAGGGACTCCTCTAATGGATCTTAGAACGCTCATCCTCTCTTTTCTCTCAAGCTTTGCTCTCCGGAAGCAGAACTCAACAGTTTGGCCTTCTTTCTTGCAGAAGGTGCAATGGTACTGGACCTTTTGAGAGGTCTGTACAGAATGAGTGAAAGCACCTTTCTTGTCAGAAAGAGTTTGAGCAAAACCAGCGGATTTGAAAACAACCCCAGATGGCTTAGGAGGTTCTAGCTCAAACAAACCATTCTTCACAACTCTAGCAATCCTAGGTGGGTTTTTCTTGGAATGCTCTAGGGGATTGAAACCTAGACCACTATTTTTCATGCTCACTTTGGATTGATCGAGAATCATGTTGAGTTTCTTTTTCCCACTTGAAAACTTCTCAAGAGTCACCTTGAGGTAATCATTCTCTTTCATTAAACCCTCACATCTAGTGCACTTGCTAGACTTGATTACCTCATTGCTCTTACTCTTAAGAAGGGCCACTTCCACCTTGAAGGCCTCACAAGACACACAATAGGATTCTCTAATCCTATTCAACTGCTCCTTAAATTTGACTCTAAATGCCTCTTGAATCTGATTAATCATGGTTTCAACTTCAAAGATTTAAAGCACAAGAGTTAGAATCAATAACTTTCTTAGAAGCAGTAAAAGACATGGATCTTTCAATTTTAGCCTTTTCTTCAAGGGTCTTGTTTAAGGCTTCAATCTCAATTGTAAGCTTGGGACAATTTTCACAAGATGCAACTCTAGAGTAAACTAACATTTCCTTCATCTCTTGCATCTTAATCTTATTATTCTTACAATGAGAGCATGTGTGACTAGCATCAAATTTTTACAATTCTTTTAAGGAGCTATCCAGTTTTAATTCAAGCAAAGCACAATTTGAGCAAGTTAAAGGGATAGCTTCCATGGCAGTCACATCAAGAGAAATGGCATCTAAGCAAGCAGAACTAGACTTGAGAGACTCTAGTTCATCAAGAGCATCTTTTAGTTGATTAGTGACAAAGGAATGAGCAGATTTCAAGCTTGTCAAGTCATTAAGCAAGCTAGTGCAGGATTCACAAATATCATCAGGATTAATAGATTTTAGCCTAACAACTTCTAGGTTCAAATTATCAATCATAATATCCTGCTTCTTAATCATTTTTACTTGCTTATGCAATTTCGGTCAGGCAAGCACCAACGCCCTTTTCATGTCAAGAATAGAAGGGCATACCTCATCGAGGATCACTAAAAGGATCCTCATTGTTGGAGGAGTCATTGTCGTGGTCGTTCTTGGCCATGAAACACATGCTGGTGAAGTCATGCGCCTTCTTCTTGCCACGAGAGTCACTCTCGTCGTCCTCCGTTTCCGAGTCCACATCGCTCATATTTACATTCTCAAGAGCGGCACCCGGCTGACAAACTTCCGATAGTTTGTCTTCTTGGGTTTCGCATCCCTCTCCTGGGGATGTCTTCTTGTCTCCTTCTCCTCCTTGCCCTTTAGCTTGGGGCACTGGAGCGAATGTGGTTTGGCTCACCACATTCAAGCATGTGATAGGTCCACTTCTCCTCCTATTCCTCACCTTGTTATACGCTCTTGTGAATTTGGTGAAGGAAGGGCTAAGTCATCCTCGGCGATTTCTCTAGTTGCTCATCACTTAAGGAATGTAAAGCGGATAATGAAAACCGGATGAGCTACAATCAAGAGACTCTGAAGAACAACCCTTGGATTTGTCGACCACTAATGCCATCGACTCTGTCTTGGGAGACGCGAGATAAAATCAATCTCATGCGTCTTCAACCTCGAGTAAAGCTTATCCATGGTAAGCTCACTCATGTGATGTTATCATTGATGGAAGTGATCTTCATTCCCTGCACCTTCACATCAAGAGCACCCGTAAGTGGCGTGCATTCTCGCACTCAAAAATACCAAGTCAACAATGCGGAGATCATGAAGAATCTTAGAGAATCGTCCCCACAGCTCATCCAAAGACTCACCATGCCTTTGCTCGATCTTAGAGTAAACCTTTTTGAGCTGGTTCTGTCTCACTTCCTTGATCGCAGTGGACCCTTCGTGATAGTCACAAAGTGTCCGCCAGATCTCGTGAGCGCACCGCAAGTAAGCAACACGCTCAAATTCGGATCGACTAAGGCCTTGGATCAAATAATTCCGAGCCTTCTTTGTTGGCCTCCACATCCGAGTGATCGTATCGTCATCGGCCAAGACGACATAAGGATTTTTCACCTTTAGCCAAATAGCGTGCCCTTGAGCCTCGATATATGCTTGCATACGAGCCTTCCAGTATGCAAAGTCAACTCCTTCAAAAATGTATGGCTTGGTTGAGTACTTGTCAGTCGTCATGGCTCCAAAGACCGGTTAAGATCTATGAGAAGAGCTAACCGGCTCTGATACCACTTGTAGGACCGAAAGGCGACTAGGGGGTGAATAGGCGCTTTCAAAACTTTCTCGCCTAAATCAAAACCAACACGAACTTTACTCCTTTAGCTATGAAAGCTAAAAGATCAAGAAGCACACAACGGAAGCCTTGTGTTGGATTTGATAAACCCTCAACCACACGACACAAACGGAGAAAAGGACTCAATGTTCCTTTATTGGTTATGGCGGTCCGACCGGCTACCATGGGCGGGTCGGACCGACGGTCAACCAATGATCCGACCGCAACTAATCGGCGGTCGGACCGGTGGACAACGGTTCGACCCGCAAACCAATGTCCGAATACACGGGCGGTCGGACCGCCGTTGAAGGACCGGTCGGACCAGTAGAGTCCAAAGATCTTTGAAAAACTCCACCCAAATCCAAAACGAAATTTGATCCAACTTTTGATTCAACCAATAAAACTTGACCAAATTTCGAGCACACCTCCCTAATGATATTAGAGACCTATTTCTAGCGACGATCCGTCAGATCCACTTCACAGAATCGATCTCTCGAGATTTTACCAAAGAAGTGCACAAACCCTAGAAATATGAAAATCTTGATTCAAGACTTGCTTGTGGGGGGTTGATGATCTAGATGACTCTAGGAGTAATCCCACACATCAAAGCAAGATAAAGTAGGCCAAGAGACCAAGCATGAACCTTTGAATCAAGGAAGCACCAAAATCATCCAAAAGGGAGAAGAACACAAAAGGGAGCAAACGATCTTTCAATTGAGCATCACAAGATTGTTCGATTACACAAGATGCTTACAAAGCCTCTCCAACAAGGAGGGCAAGAGCTTGTAACAGCCCAAAATTTCAATTTCATTTAAAAATAAGACTTTATTAATTTTTGTGGATTTTCTGGAATTTTTAAAAGCTTTTCAATAAAGTATATTAAGGCTAAAAGAATTTATGTGCAAAATATATTACCAACTAAAAGTTGGAATTATTTTAGTTAAATCCAAATTGCCTTAGAGAATTTCTGTGAATTTTCTCATGATTTCTAAAGTTTAATTATTATTTTCTAAGGATTATTTGAATTTCTGGAGTTAAAACAATAGGGAAATCTTTTAAAAACGGCAAGAAATGAGTTGGGCCGAAATCCTCGCTGACCAAAGATCGTTTCCACACCAGCCGCCTCCTCGCACTCCGCCCGCCCGCGCGTCGCTCATCGCCGCCTCATCCTTTGCATCCAACCGTAGCCGCCCGCTCATCACCTCAACCTCTCGATCTACATCCAACGGTCGATCTCCGCCGCCCCCGCGCCCTCTCTCACTCGCTCTGTTTCACCGACAGGTGGGACCATCCGAAGCCATGTCAGCATCTTCAACCTTCCATTCCCGTCGTCGCGTGAAACACGCCCGGCTCCGCCATTGACAGCGCGACGAAGCTTCCACTCGGCCGCGTATCTCTTCCCCGTATCCCGTGCCATTATGCGCATTTAAATCCTTGATCACCGCCGCCCCCAATCCCGGCCATCCCCGGCAATTTCGAGCGCCAATCACGCCGGAAGCACGTCCCCGCCGCAACGGTCTCCGCACCCGATCTCCTTCTCCCGACCCCCTCCGTACCTATAAATACGAGCACGGTGAGGCCCTCTCTTCCCGCATCTCAACCCCCAAGTCTTAGCCCCGCTCTTCGTCTCCATTAGCCGCAAATCCAAGTTTGAAGCCGCCGGTCGTGCACCTCTTCTCCGACGAATTGCGCCACCGTCCTTGGGTCTCCGGCTTCGTCGTCCACACAGGGAGCATCGCCGTGCTACGCTCTTCGCGGTGCCTCCACCGCCCTCGCCCAAGCGCTGCCGGAACCACCGCGCCTCATTCAACCGAACGCCACCGCCGCCATTCTACACGCCGCCGGTGATCCTCGCACGTCCCAGCTTCAGTAAGGTGAGCATCGTGCTCAGCGTTCCCCGCTCCCTCTACTCGTGCCATCTCCAGGGCTCGCCGTGGCGCGCAGCGCCGGCGCGCCCGTCACCAAAGGTCGCCGCCGTTGAGTTGACGTGGCACCGCCACATGGCCGCCACCGCGCCGCCACATAGCGCCACCTCAGCGGTTTTTGCCCGCGTGGCGTACCGCGTGTCACACACAGGTGGCAAAGCCACTGTTTCATGCACCCGGTTCATGATGGACCACTAGCGATTTCGTAGACTCGGTCCATGAACCCGGGCCCACCTGTCATAGAGACAAAAGGTTTTTCTGTTTTAAATTAATTCAATCGGTAAATTAAATTCGGCCGCTGACGTCAGCTGACGCATTAAATAGATTTTCCTTTAGAAATTTAATTCGGGAATTTAGGAAAATCCTGATTTTGGAATTAAAATTAGATTTAAACTTCCAGGAGCTCGTATTTCTTCATACAAACTCCGATTTGGGTGATTCAAATTCCTAAATTTGTATAAAATTAAGATCTAGCTAACTAAACCAAAATTATTTAATTTGGAGTTAATTTGAATTTTCATTTGAATTTATTTGTGTTCATTTGAATTCTGTTTGAATTTGGAATATTTTCGCGTATAGATTTTGACGACTCCGGAGAGCTTGACCCTATTGAAGAAGTAGATTACTGTGAATTTGAACAAGGCAAGTTACACCATTGACCATTTTGCCCCAATATTTAAAATTATTTAATTCTGCTTTAAATTATTATTGCATGCATAATTGTATTTAATTATTTTAAATTCCTGTTTTAAATATTTAATTATTCCAATTCCTTTGTATAGCCAAATTTGATTGTTGTATTACCAATTCCTTGTAACCTTAGTCAAATGAATTTAAAAATAAATATATGCATAGCAAATGCTTAGACCATGAAATATTTGACTTTGGGAGAATTTAGCCAAAATTTCATAGATTGATAAAAAGACTATGACATTGCCTTGTCATGGTGGACTTTTGCAAATGTCTTTGAAAATTTAAAATAAAAGAAAATGGTTTGTACTTGGGCAAACATGGACCGTTGGTGGGTGCAGGTTTATGCACGGGCCTGTCAGTTAGGGGCTGAGACCTGTGGTTTTTATTGAAAGTTGCCCAAGTAGATTAAGGACGGCCTTTGAGCCGCATCTTGCAAAAGCTCCACCGTACTACCACATGTTCGTATGGGCGTAACCGGGCTTAATAATTTGTATTACCTCGTATTGTTTATGCCATTTTTGTTGTGTGGGTGTCGGTTAGACTTTATTCCCACTTGGCGCAAGAGGGGTTTCAGCAGTGGTTAGCCTAATGGAAGTGAAACCTTAGCGGGCATATTGGTATTGAGGTAGTACATTGGAAACGCCTTGTGATAATTGCCTAGTCACACACCTAAGGAAGTGTGTATTGGCCGACATAACGTGCAAATTATCTCGTGTGGGTAAAGTTGTACAACCTCTGCAGAGTGTAAATCTATTGAATAGCCGTGTCCACGGTCATGGACATCTTGAGCAAAGCCACTCTAAGTTAGATTTGTTTTTGGTTTTAAAATAACTTTGGACATGATTTGAGGATGGTTAATCCTTGTGGTAAATTTGGGCGGGTAGCCTTGTGATAGGAGGGTATCCATCACCATGTTTCATATGGAGGTTATCCACTATAAAATGATCAATCTTTAAATCTGATTTTAGTTATGTAATAAAAATGTGCCTTGAAACTTAGTATAACTATTTAAACCAAAAGGTGTTTTATGCAAATAAACCCTACAACCTTCCTTTGAATAACTTATGCATGCATTCTAAATTGTATTGGGTGTAATTTGCGAGCACGGTTGTAGTGCTCACTCTCTTTGAATATTATTATTCGGGGAAGAGCGCTATCCGGAAGGTGAGGAGCGGGACGATTAGGTCGCGATCTCCGCACGATTACTGTGGCGATCGTGTAGCTACCATTATTATTTTGCTTCCGCTTAATGTTTTATTTGGCCTCGGCCCGCTTGTAATAAACTCTATGATTATTAAATATATACGCTGGATATGTTGTGATAACATTTTTGTATTTGTGTACACTGGAAATCTGGACTAGTGTATGAACACAGAGAATTTCGGGATCCTTCGTTCCGGGTTCGCAAAAGTGGTATCGAGCCATATCGATCGTAGGTCGTGACCTAGAAGGAAATCAAACCCTTAAGGACTTATTTTGAAAATTAAAAATACCTTGGTCTTACGAGTCATTCCTCAACTTTTCTCTTGAAAAATTATTTACTAACTCATCTCTGTTCAAAAATTGTAGATGGTGAAGTTCACCGCCATTTCCCATGGAGTCTTCTTTGGTCATTGGGCGCCATTCTCGGAAGATGATGCAACACTTGGACTTTGAAGAAAGACCGACGTATCAAGGGTACAAGTATAAAGTGGGAAATCAGAGCGATGGAGAGTAGAGGTGATCCTTTACTCCAATCTATCGCGAACACGGACTTCCACGTCTTCGATGCCCCAATGCGACGAGACACCTTCGCCAAGGCATCGAGGATGCGACCGAGGAAGCAACCGTGAGACTTCGCTACATCTCGATCACCGCCTCAACGGCCTTTGGGTTCCACTATTACCCAATGCACATTCCAACCCGGCATGACGGTGCTTTCCGCTCAACTAGAGATGAAGGCGCCCCGATCTCACTCATCGTGGATCGGCGAGCCATGGATTATGCCTACGGAATACACTAGATGAGTTGTCTCTTACGCAAGTGAAGTTACAAGATGCGGAAGAAAAGTTGAAGAGTGAGAAAAGAGGCGGTCTCTTACAAGGAAGGGAGGCTAGTTCTAGTGAGCCGATTATACCCCAATAACACCATAGATTTGACCTTAAATTTTTACCTTAGTTGCGAATTATGAGCTACCAAACCTTTGTAGTAGCCATAATGAATTAATAAAATAAAAATAAATTATTTTCTTTGAAATGTTCTTGTCTTGTGTTTGTTGAATTTGGGCTATTTTAGATCTATACTCTTATAATTCCTATCTCTCTTATCTAATCTGTGAAAAGTTCATCGATGGTGACCACCCTTACTTAGGAAATGTCGGTGCTAGAGGGCAAGGAAATGAGAATGCGAATATCAAGAAAATCCGGTTCAACGACCACCACCTCCTCCAATGAAGCTCGATTGGCGCCAAATGATGGCCAATCGACTCATCGATTGAGTTGCTAGCCCAGTCCCTTCACAGCAATCAGAATACCCAAGCGTCAGCAACCTATCATGCTCCTCCACCTCCCGCAAGAGTAACTTTGTCAGAGTTCATGAGGATGCGTCCGCCAACATTTTCTAGTAGCACAGAACCCATGGACGCAGATGATTGGCTCAGGCCATTGGAAAGAAGCGGATATTGCTCGATTACGATCGTGAGAGAGTTTTGTTTGCCTCTCATCAGTTGATGGGTCCCGCATCTGAATGGTGGGATAATTTCAGCATGTCCCATACTAATGCCCAAGAAATCACTTGGGATGAGTTCATGCAAGCTTTCCGCCGATCTCACATTCCATCTGGCATGATTACCTTGAAAAAGAAAGAGTTTCGCTCGCTTCGCCAAGGAAACCGTTCAGTTGGCGAGTATCTGCATAAGTTTAACCAACTTGCTCGCTATGCCCCTGAGGATGTAGCCAGAGACGAAGACAGGCAAGAACGATTTCTGGAAGGGTTAAACGACGAACTCTCTGTTCGTTTGATTTCTCAGGATTTTACCGACTTTCAGCAGTTGGTAAATAAGGCCATACGCCAGGAAGGCAAACATCTGGAAATGGAGAATCGCAAGCGGAGGATGGCAGCTCAGAAGTTTAACTCGGGAGGACTGCCCAAGCCTCGTTTCACTCAATCTCAACCACCTCAGCGTGGGAGATTCCAGACTACTACACCGAGAGTTCGGCTCGATTCGCGCCCAAATACTTAGGATTCCGTAGTAATACGTCCGAGGTCGGGCCAGCAGGCTGATTATTTCCACAGCAGGAATCACATGCTTTCACTGCAACGAGTTGGGTCACTATGCCAATAAGTGTCCCAAGAAGCAGCAGACTGCCACCCCCGTCAAGCCAACTCCGGAGTTTGGTCTCGGCGGTCCCTCAAGACCGGTGGTCGGTTCATGAAGGGCGTGTGAATCACGTCACCGCAGAGGAAGCCCATGCAAAGCACGGATGTTGTTCTTGGTACGTTCCTTGTCAACTCGATACCAAAGATCGTTTTATTTGATTCCGGAGCTTCGCATTCTTTTGTGTCAAATAAGTTTGTGGAAAAATATGGGTTATCTACCTCCCCCTTAGTTAAGCCCATGTTGATCCATTCCCCGGGCTCAGAAATGAGGGCTAGTTTATTCTGTCCAAATCTTACCTTTGAAATCTCTGGAGTAACTTTCTCGGCCAACTTAATAGTCTTGCGTTCGCAAGGATTGGATGTAATTCTTGGAATGGGTGGCTTGCCAAAAATCGAGGCGAGGTGATAGATTGTGCTAGTAGATCTATCAACCTCACCAATGAACAAGGGATTTCAAGAGAGTTCCAACCCAAGACTTCTACGGAAAGAAGTCCTATCTTGACCGATTTAAAGGAAGTGAAATGGAAGATATACCGTGGTACAAGAATATCCGGATGTTTTCCGGAGGACTTACAGTATGCCACGGGAGGGACATAATGTTTTTAATTGACTTAGTCCTGTGGATCGCTCCAATTTCGAGCGACCCTACTGAACGCTTAAGCAAGCGATCTAGCGAGTTGAAGAAGCGGATCGAAGAACTACAGAGTAAAGGTTACATTCAACCGAGTTCATCGCCTTGGGGAGCTCCAGTACTATTTGTCAAAAAGAAAGATAATAGTATGAGAATGTGTGTGGACTATAGGTCACTCAACGAGGTAACAATCAAAAACAAGTACCGTTACCTAGGATAGATGATCTGTTTGATCAACTTAAAGGAGCGATGTTTTCTCCAAGATTGATTTGAGATCGGGCTACCATCGATTAAAAATCGACTGAAGATATTCAAGACGACCTTCACCACGGATATGGATCATGCGAGTTCACAGTGAAGTCATTTGGACTAACAAATGCCCCTGCTTATTTCATGAATATGATGAACAAAGTGTTCATGGAATTCTTGGATAAGTTTGTGGTGGTATTCATAGATGATATTCTCATCTATTCAAGAGATATGGAAGAGCATGAAAACATCTCGAATTATTTTGGGCAAACTTGAGAACACCAACTTTATGCCAAACTCAAAGAAAAGTGAATTTTGGCTCAGTCAAGTGGCATTTCTTGGACACATTGTGTCAGCAGGAGGAGTTGCAGGAGACCCCTCAAAGGTTGAAGCTGTAATGGATTGGAAGCAACCCAAGTCTATCACAGAAGTGAGAAGTTTTCTCGGATTAGCTGGGTACTACCGCAGATTCATTGAAAGTTTCTCCAAGATCGCCAAACCCATGACTCAACTTCTGAAGAAGGAAAAGAAATTTGAATGGACAAGTGCTTGTGAACATAGTTTTCAAGAGTGAAGAAAAGACTAGTCTCTGCACGATGCTAGTTTTACGGATATACGTAAGGATTTTGAAGTTTTTCAGGACGCATCCCGCGAGTGGGCTAGGATGTCTTGATGCAGAAGGAAAAGTTGTGGCTTATGCATCTCGTCAGTTAAGACCACATGAAGGAAATTATCCAACTCATGATTTAGAGTTAGCAGCAATTGTGCATGCTTTGAAAATCTGGCGACATTACCTCATTGGTAACCACTGTGAAATTTTCACAGATCATAAGAGTTTGAAATATATCTTCACCCAAATCGGATCTTAATCTCGTGCAAAGAAGATGGTTAGAGCCGATAAAGGATTATGACCTTGGAATTCATTATCACGGGTAAAGCCAACGTGGTAGCAGACGCTCTGAGTAGGAAAGCATCCTGCAACACGATGTTAGTTCAAGAAAATCAACCAGAGTTGTATGAAGAACTAAAGCATCTGAATCTGAAATTGTGTCACCAAGGTCAGTATAAACACGGTGGAAGTCCAACCAACCATACAAGGTCAGATCAGAGAAAAACAGCTAGAAGACGAAGACATCAAAGAAATCATGAAGAACATGAGAAGAGGCAAAGCCCCAGGATTTTCTGAAGACGAGCAGGGCACAGTTTGGTTTGGCAACCGCATCTGTGTACCTAAACATCATGAAACCAGACAGCTGATTTTGAAAGAAGCTCATGAATCACCTTACTCTATTCATCCCGGGAGTACCAAGATGTACCAAGATCTGAAGGAAAAGTATTGGTGGGTTAGTATGAAGCGAGAGATCGCTGAGTTTGTTGCACGTTGTGATGTATGTCAGCGTGTTAAGGCGGAACATCAGAGACCTGCCGGATTGTTACAACCATTACCAATTCCCGAGTGGAAATGGGAGGAGATTGGTATGGATTTTATCACCGGACTTCCTAGGACTCAATCAGGTTGTGATTCCATTTGGGTAATAATTGACCGATTAACAAAAGTGGCCCATTTTATTCCAGTTAAGACCACCTCTGAAGCAATAAGTTAGCGAATTGTACATGGCGAGGATCGTATGTCTACATGGTATACCCAAGAAAATTGTGTCCGATAGAGGTTCATGATTCACTTCAAAATTTTGGCGAGTCTACATGAAGCTTTGGGAACAGACTCAACTTCAAAGACAAACATATCATCCCCAAACAGATGGCCGGTGAGCGTGTAAATCAGGTCCTAGAAGACATGCTTGAGCTTGTGCTATAGATTATGGAAGAAGTGGGATAAGAATTTGCCCTATGCAGAATTTTCCTACAACAACGACTTTCAAGCCGACCTACGGATGTCGCCATTTGAAGCATTGTATGGTAGAAAGTGTAGAACCCTCTTCTTTGGGATCAAGTAGGAGAACACCAATTCTTTGGATCGAATTGATAAAAGAAGTGAAAGTAAGGTAAAAGCAATAAGAGAACGTCGAAAGTAGCTCAATCCAGACAAAAGAGTTATGCCGATAATCGTCGGAGAGAACTATCTTTCGAGATGGGAGATTTTGTCTATCTCGAGGTAACTCCACTCCGAGGAGTGAAGAGATTTCAGACTAAAGGAAAACTCGCACCCAGATTTGTCGGACCCTATAAGATTTTGGCAAAAAGAGGTGAAGTTGCTTATCAGTTGGAACTACCAGCATCTCTGTCAGCTGTTCACAATGTCTTCCATGTATCCCAGTTAAAGAAATGTCTCAGAGTACCAACAGAAGAAACACCGCTCGAGAGCATCGATCTTCAGGAAGATCTCACCTACGTGGAACAACCAATCAAGATTCTCGATGTGGCAGAACGTGTCACCAGAAGCAAAGTCATCCGTTCTTGTAAGGTTCAGTGGAGCAATCATTCAGAAGAAGAAGCTACCTGGGAGCGAGAAGAAGTTTTGAGAGCCGAGTATCCCTACCTCTTTGCTAACCCAGTCTGAATCTCGGGGTCGAGATTCCCTTTAAGGGGGGTAGGTTTGTAACAGCCCAAAATTTCAATTTCATTTAAAAATAAGACTTTATTAATTTTTGTGGATTTTCTGGAATTTTTAAAAGCTTTTCAATAAAGTATATTAAGGCTAAAAGAATTTATGTGCAAAATATATTACCAACTAAAAGTTGGAATTATTTTAGTTAAATCCAAATTGCCTTAGAGAATTTCTGTGAATTTTCTCATGATTTCTAAAGTTTAATTATTATTTTCTAAGGATTATTTGAATTTCTGGAGTTAAAACAATAGGGAAATCTTTTAAAAAACGGCAAGCGATGAGTTGGGCGAAATCCCATGACCAAAGATCGTTTCCACACCAGGCCGCCTCCCTCGCACCCGCCCCCTGGCCACGCGTCGCTCATCGCCGCCTCATCCTTTGCATCCAACCGTAGCCGCTCGCTCATCACCTCAACCTCTCGATCTACATCCAACGGTCGATCTCCGCCGCCCCCGCGCCCTCTCTCACTCGCTCTGTTTCACCGACAGGTGGGACCATCCGAAGCCATGTCAGCATCTTCAACCTTCCATTCCCGTCGTCGCGTGAAACACGCCCGGCTCCGCCATTGACAAATGCGACGAAGCTTCCACTCTACCGCGTATCTCTTCCCGTATCCGTGCCATTATGCGCATTTAAATCCTTGATCACCGCCGCCCCAATCCCGCCATCCCGGCAATTTCGGCGCCAATCACGCGGAAGCACGCCCCGCCGCAACGGTCTCGCGCACCGATCTCCTTCTCCGACCCTCCGTACCTATAAATACGAGCACGGTGAGGCCCTCTCTTCCGCATCTCAACCCCAAGTCTTAGCCCGCTCTTCGTCTCCATTAGCCGCAAATCCAAGTTTGAAGCCGCCGGTCGTGCACCTCTTCTCCGACGAATTGCGCCACCGCCTTGGGTCTCGGCCGTCGTCCACACGAGGAGCATCGCGCGTGCTACGCTCTTCGCGGTGCCTCCACCGCCGCCAAGCGCTGCGGAACCACCGCGCCTCATTCAACCGAACGCCACCGCCGCCATTCTACACGCCACGGTGATCTCGTGACGCCCCGGCTTGATGAAGGTGAGCATCGTGCTCGGCGTTCCCGCTCCCTCTACGTGCCATCTCGGGGCTCGCCGTGGCGCGCTTGGCCGCCGCGCCCGTCACCAAAGGTCGCCGTAGTTGAGTTGACGTGGCACCGCCACATGGCCGCCACCGCCGCCACATAGCGCCACCTCGGCGGTTTTTGCCGCGTGGCGTCACCGCGTGTCACACAGTGGCAAAGCCATCTGTTTCATGCACCGGTTCATGATGGACCACTAGCGATTTCGTGAGACTCGGTCCATGAACCCTGCCCACACATCATAGAGACAAAAGGTTTTTCTGCTTTAAATTAATTCAATCGGTAAATTAAATTCGTCACGTCGGTCACCGACGATTAAATAGATTTTCCTTTAGAAATTTAATTCGGGAATTTAGGAAAATCCTGATTTTGGAATTAAAATTAGATTTAAACTTCCAGGAGCTCGTATTTCTTCATACAAACTCCGATTTGGGTGATTCAAATTCCTAAATTTGTATAAAATTAAGATCTAGCTAACTAAACCAAAATTATTTAATTTGGAGTTAATTTGAATTTTCATTTGAATTTATTTGTGTTCATTTGAATTCTGTTTGAATTTGGAATATTTTGCGTATAGATTTTGACTCAGGAGAGCTTGACCCTATTGAAGAAGTAGATTACAGTGAATTTGAACAAGGCAAGTTACACCATTGACCATTTTGCCCCCAATATTTAAAATTATTTAATTCCTGTTTTAAATTATTATTGCATGCATAATTGTATTTAATTATTTTAAATGCCTGTTTTAAATATTTAATTATTCCAATTCCTTTGTATAGCCAAATTTGATTGTTGTATTACCAATTCCTTGTAACCTTAGTCAAATGAATTTAAAAATAAATATATGCATAGCAAATGCTTAGACCATGAAATATTTGACTTTGGGAGAATTTAGCCAAAATTTCATAGATTGATAAAAAGACTATGACATTGCCTTGTCATGGTGGACTTTTGCAAATGTCTTTGAAAATTTAAAATAAAAGAAAATGGTTTGTACTTGGGCAAACATGGACCGTTGGTGGGGTGCAGTTTATGCAGGCCTGTCTGGTTAGGATCGAGACCTGTGGTTTTTATTGAAAGTTGCCCAAGTAGATTAAGGACCGGCCTTTGAGCCGCATCTTGCAAAAGCTCCACCGTACTACCACATGTTACGTATGGGGAGAACTGGGCTTAATAATTTGTATTACCTCGTATTGTTTATGCCATTTTTGTTGTGTGGGTGTCGGTTAGACTTTATTCCCACTTGGCGCAAGAGGGGTTTCAGCAGTGGTTAGCCTAATGGAAGTGAAACCTTAGCGGGCATATTGGTATTGAGGTAGTACATTGAAACGCCTTGTGATAATTGCCTAGTCACACACCTAAGGAAGTGTGTATTGGCCGACATAACTGCAAATTATCTCGTGTGGGTAAAGTTGTACAACCTCTGCAGAGTGTAAATCTATTCGAATAGCCGTGTCCACGGTCATGGACATGCTGAGCAAAGCCACTCTAAGTTAGATTTGTTTTTGGTTTTAAAATAACTTTGGACATGATTTGAGGATGGTTAATCCTTGTGGTAAATTTGGGCGGGTAGCCTTGTGATAGGAGGTATCCATCACCATGTTTCATATGGAGGTTATCCACTATAAAATGATCAATCTTTAAATCTGATTTTAGTTATGTAATAAAAATGTGCCTTGAAACTTAGTATAACTATTTAAACCAAAAAGGCTGTTTTATGCAAATAAACCCTACAACCTTCCTTTGAATAACTTATGCATGCATTCTAAATTCTGTATTGGGTGTAATTTGCGAGCACAGTTGTAGTGCTCACTCTTGCTGAATATTATTATTCAGGGGAAGACTGCTATCCAGAAGGTGAGGAGCAGGACGATTAGGCCGCGATCTCCGCACGATTACTGTGGCGTGATCGTGTAGCTACCATTATTATTTTGCTTCCGCTTAATGTTTTATTTGGCCTCCGGCCCCAGTTGTAATAAACTCTATGATTATTAAATATATACGCTGGATATGTTGTGATAACATTTTTGTGACTGTGTACACTGGAAATCCTGGACTAGTGTATGAACACAGAGAATTCGGGATCCTTCGTTCCCGGGTTCGACAGAGCTCAAGAAGGAGCACACTCCAAACCCTAGTTCTCCTCTCCTCTCCTCCAAACCCTAGAAAAGGAAGAAGGGGCTAAAATGAATGCTTCAAAGGTTTTCCACCTCCCCCTTTCCTATTTATACTAGAGAG
Organism: Hsuehochloa calcarea; assembly: GCA_036346395.1. NCBI lineage: Eukaryota > Viridiplantae > Streptophyta > Magnoliopsida > Poales > Poaceae > Hsuehochloa > Hsuehochloa calcarea. The sequence continues at coordinate 15,112,117 of CM070596.1, read as the reverse complement.
CTAGGGTTTCCTTTTTGGGGTCACTTACACATGGGACCCACACACACATAACACTTGAAGCAATCGCCTGCTTCACCACGTGTAGGTTGATCAGCGGTTCTCATCGCGTCGCCAAGCCTCTCTTGTCCGAATCCCATCGGAACCTCCCAGAGACTCGCACCGATATCCGCACCGCCTGATCCAACCAAATTGCATCAACCACCGTTCGATCCATCTTGCCCATCCTGCACCATGCTTGTGTCACACGACCTCACCCGGTATCCCTGATCGTTCTGGACCTCAGCTCTCCAAGCGTAGTCCCGATCCACTCACCGTTGACATCGTTGACCTGCAAGCCTCCTGCACAGCAATAGACAAACAAATCGTTTCCGGGAACAAGTTCTTCACAACTTGACCCACGTCAGTTCCGCAATGCAATATACAACAATAAAGCATTGAAGTTCATATAATAACACAATCAAAACCAACTCAATGCAACACTTGGCTAACCTTCAAGCCATTGCCGGTCTGACCGCCCCACAGGGCCGGTCCGACCGATTTCATGCCGGTCGGACCGCTCCCACAACGGCGGTCGGACCGGTCCAAAAGACTTAGCCAAATTTTCAACTCAAAATTCCGAAACCTTCTGGAATTTTCAAACGAATAGAACTTTTGACTGGGAGCTCCAAAAATAATGGGACCACATCCAGGAGACTCCCCTCACTTGCCTACACAACCTATTTTTGGCCCAGCTCCAAAAGCCAAAAAAACATTTTGGCGGTCGGACCGGCCACCATGGCTGGTCGGACTCCTCCACGGGCGGTCTGACCGCCCGACACCACCGGTCAGACCGCCTGTGGTCTGACAGCCTTGGAGCAAACCCGAAAACGCGAGATTTTGCAAACCAACAACACCATTGCCAATTGACTCATCATCCTGAGATCGTGCACATATCCTCACGATATCCACAAGGTCCCTTTTTCTCTTACTGTTTAGCCTTTGTTTGCTACGACAACAACCGTCTGTGATATTTCATAGATAGTTTTGAACATGAACTGTCTATGATATTACATCTTCACAGACGAGTTTTACCACAGCTAGTAACACAGACATGCGCTAGACCAAAACTGTATGGGATTGTATTTAATACTAACGGTTCTAGGGAACTGTCTGTGATGAGGTGTCCAGTATAGCCCCTTTTGTAGTACTAGTGTCTTGTCCTCAATGAAGTCTCATTGACCTAATCCACTTAGGCCACCGCCGTAGTTTAGCAAACCGCTCGCTTTTCCAGTTTTGGGAAAATGACCACATTGCCCCTTAGCCGTCATTTGTCGATTCATTCTCCTCGAAGCATCGCCCATGCTTCATCATCATCTATGTGGTCCCAATATCTTCCCGTCAAGCCTCTCACACGTACGAATCCCACCAAACCATCCTCGCTTGCAAACGGGCCCAAGTCATTACCACATGTATCGCTTGACCTTGACCACTTGTGTCTTCCATAGCCCTTGTCCATCTTGTGCCTTATCTAAGTCCAACTATCTCACCCGGCCTCTATGACCGCTCTGGACCTTGGTTCTCCTAACCAAGTCCCGGTTTTCCTAGCCGTTGACCATAGTTGACATCGGAGCCACCTGCCCAATAATAGACCAAACAAAACATTTACGGACACAAATTCATTCCAACCTGACCCACATTAGTCACAAAACACAACAATCAACACATGCACCTTTAGATAGCCATCGACCAAATCAACAAGGTTTGACACACCCATTGCTTGAACTCACCCTAGCCTACCGCAATCCATGGCCAATCTAACTGCTCGCCGGTCTGACAGCCAACCAACGGCTGGTCAGACTGCTTCCCAAATCCTGAAACACCCCTCTCCGGACATTTCGGCAAAACTCTATCTAGTTCTGCGTCTAGTCTCCGTTTCAAGAAAACCCGGGGTAAACTCATCCCCAAACACTCTCACATAAGTGTTTGGTACTCATTCCTTAAAAGCTCACACGCGTTGATAAGGTCGGTCAGACCACCACCATGGTCGATTTGACCACTTACCACGTGACAACAACTCTGAATTCTGTTAATCATAAAACCAAACTCAAACTTCGACAACACATGCAAAATATAGTGAATTACTCATCGCAAACCATGGAGTGACCTCCACGTGGTTTCACATAAGCCATAATAGGACTTCACCCGGTCAAGTCTTGCCTGCGTAACTCGCACTGGCATGCATTTTTGTTTTGTCAAAATATCACTATGTGCTTGAGAATTGATAAAAAGATGAACATTGTTAGTTTTGTCTGTGCAGTTAAAATGGTGTTTTACACCTTAAAAAAGGACGCGAGTAGCGCTCAGATATACATTCCGAGCACTAGCATCGTACGCCACGCCCTGCATCACGCACCCTGTGCAACAAAAAACTCCCTTCACCCCGATCTCTTCTGAAAAAATCATTGGGAAAATAATCTCATCAAAAAATGAATGGAAACCATGAGAACCTAGTTGCGCTTAAACACTAATTCAAATATAATCAAGCAAATTTCGATATTACAACATTGCAATATTTGAAAATAATAGTTGCTACATCCAAAAATAATTATTGCAACATCAAGAAATTTGTAACATTTAAAACTAACTTATGAAACATCTAGAAGGTATAGTCCCAACATTTCAAATCACCTATTGAAACAATGAGAAGCAGCTACTGCAACATTGAGATTTTTTTTTTAGAAAAATCACTACAAGAATTTGTTAATAAACATCTAGAAGATAGTAGTCCCAACATTTCAAATCGCAATGAGGAGAAACAATTGCAATGAGAAAAAAATCGACCTCAAGAATTTGCTACTACAACATCCAAAAGATATAGTACCAACATTTCAAATCACCTATTGCAACAAAAATCCCCATTGCTACAATAAACACATAACACTAACCAGCCTTTAGCCTCAGATGCCAGCGGTGGCACTTGTTGGAAATATGCCCTAGAGACAATCATAGAGATGATGATATTTCATTATGTTCATATTTTTAATAATATGTTATCATGTTCCTTGAATGAATCATTTGTTATAGATCAATAAGTATGTGACTTGTTGGTGGAACTCTTTAACTTATATGATGTCATTCTAAATGTATCCCTGGTCGGAACACCAGTGACTATGACTAGCAGATGTATTGATTGATGACCTGGTTTCACCTGTCATGGATATATGGATATCGAATCAATAATGTAAGCACATGTTAGAGAACATGGGGTTGGATAGACCCATCATTGAGACACTATTGAGATTGTTATGAATCTTTGTGTCATTAGTTGGTCTCAAGTAATGATGATGTATAATCCTTAGACCTGAGATCAGCATGGTTCCCTACATGTGTAATAGCACTCTTAGGGGTTACCAAACACTACTCGTAACTAGGTAGTTATAAAGGTAGCTTTCGGGTATGCTATGAAACATGCAGAGGGATGTGACTGGTCGAGATGGGATTTGCCCCTCCTTACATAACAGGAGAGATGTCTCTGGGCCCCTCGTGGTGATCGGATAAAGAAAGTGCATGGCCATGCCACTAGTGGTCGAAGTGTCGACCACATGAAGTTATCTGACACTCGATCGAGAAAGTATTGAACAGTCCATGGATGACACATTATCTCACCTGGAGTTCAACCAGACATCGTGAGGCAAAGGGAGAATGCATGAGTAGGTCGCTTAGTTCGATCAGTTACGGACTAGTCGTATGGAGACACGAGCTGGTCATAGATTGGTCGAACATAATCACAGAATGGTAAGAACCTGGTCGTAAGGAGTTACGAACTGGTCGTGACCAAATACAACCTGGTCATATAGAGATACGAACTAGTCGTAAGTGATGAGGACCTGATCATAGATCATATTACATCAAGGTTCGTCCGATATATTCTATGTGTCTTTGGGAATCGTTATGTGCTGCTAGGTACCGCTGACGACTAGTGGTCGGAAAAGAGTTTCCGAGTCATAACTGATTACACATGAACCTGTGGGGTCGCACACTTAAAGGGCAAGGATCTATTTTGGATGGTGATCCGAATTCGTATAGGCCACGAGTTCCTAATGGGCCTCCAAGTCGAGACCCATCATGGATGCCTATATAAAGAGGGGCGGTGGCATCGGGTGAAGGAGAGGATGATCTTTGGAGGAACTCCCGAAACCCTAATAGCCACACATTCTCAACCACGCTGCTGGTGCTAGCACTCCAGCGCGTGGTGATCCTGCCCCGTACGCGCGGATACCTCGGAGGTGTTGTTGCGAAGCATCAGCACTAGGACGATCCGCGACTTGTGTTGATCACCGGAGTCGGAGGAGGAGTCGCGTGGTGAGTACGACCACTCGAAGAAGCAGACGCGCGGTAAGTATGACCACTCGAAGGAGGAGACGCGTCGTGAGTACGACTACGACTGCATCAACTCGCTACAACGACTCTACTTCCGCTACGAGTCAGCGCGTCTAGCAGTAATCTCGTGATCTATTTCTAGCGGTGGTCCCTGGTTGCGCGGTAAATTTTTGTTTGTGCTATCGTAGCCTTGCCGCGTTTCCCAACAGCACGCTCGGGCGCCAAGCTTGAACGCGGCAGTGCAGAGGCACGCCGGTGCCTCCAGGCAATGCGGCAGCCCAACACGCGGTGCGTGACCGAGGCAGGCAGGCGCGGTGGCTTCCGTGGCGCCAGGCGCAGCCTGTACCCTATTGGCCAGGCCGAGGCACGGTTCTATAGTGGCGGCGGCGGTGCGACCGGCAGAGGCATGCCGGGGCCTCCAGGCAACGCGACAGCCCAGCACACGGCGCGCGAATGAGGCAACCAGTCGTGGTGGCTTGCGTGGCACCGGGTGCAGCTGGCAGCTCGCGGCAGCCTGGCGGCCAGGCTGAGGCACGGTGCAGCCGGCAGAGGTTGGCTCGAACGGAGAGGAGAAAGGAGAGCGGAGGGGATTGAGAGGAAGAGAGCTTCTGGAGGAGGAAGAGAAAAAAGAAATAAGGAAGAAGAAAGGACTGACAAAAGCACTGTGTTACATGTGAATAAGGACTGAGGGAAGCACTGTGTTAAGTGTGGATAAGGACCGAGGGAAGGAAAACGTCTGATGATGTGGTTTGCTCCGGACGTATGGATGCTACCATTATCCCTTAAAAAAACGGTGTTTTACTCTGAAGCACTCAATGTGGTTTGCTTTGGTTGGGGTGACTCACCATCATGATGCCAAGGGAAAAGGCTTTGACCTGATTGCGGTTGTTAATGCTGGTTATTATTAAAGAGATAGCAAGGTCAGGTCAGAAGGGCTTAGTGGAAATGGACCCAATGGAGAGGGCTTAAGTAACAGAGGGGTTAAGTCACTCATAAGTGGGGGCTGTGCCCCCAAGATTGGCGCTTCCCATGTGGGCAAGAAACTGCTATGCGATTTCACTTCTTCTTCTTTTTTGTTGACACGTGATCATGGGGTATGTAGGGAGATGAGCTTTATGTCCCATGGAAAGAGGCAGTGTCTTCATTTCGCCGAGCAATTTGGCAAGTGTCTATTGGTATGTTGCATATAGTATTTCAACTATTTACAAAGTTGAATTGAGGATATTTAGTTGCGCAACCCATGACATGGGGTTTTGACTAGTGATTGAGAAAACATCTCTCACGGTAACTGGACACACGACACTATCAACTACCAGAAATGCTAGAGCCTATAGAGGCTTCTCTATATCGCGGGCTAATGCTTCCTGTTCACAAAAACAAAAATAAGTCTTTTTGTAATGCATACAGTCAAATATTAAAAAACTTTAACTACTGATATCTTTTTTAAATATTTAGATTAGATATATAAAAATAATATATATAGATTCATCTCAGAAAGTATTTTCATAATAATATAATTTTACTGGGGTTTATAAATATTTCACAATAATAATTATAATGATCAAAGTTGCATTTTGAGGACCGTGTCAATGTTCAAAATAACTTATTTTTGTGAACAGGGGGAGTATTATTCTTTCTAAAATAAGTTGTTGTCATTTTATTGGATGTCTCCGAAGGGAATTTTTTCCCTGTTAGTTCATGCATAGCATTGAGTATGTGTTCATGATAGAGTTAATGATGTGCATGTTGTTAATAGGTGGTGTTAGAGGCGTGAGTTAATGTTGTGCATGATGTTAATAGGTGGCGTTACTAGCCACATTTTTGCATGTAGATAAGTTCTCTTTTCAGTTTAATTAAGAGGATAAGCAAAACAGAAAAAGTTATGATTTAGCAGCACAAAACTCTTTGGTGTTTTTTCATTGTCTGTTGAGATTTTTCCCAAGCGTTCTCATGTGAGTAGATATTCAGGATAGAGAGATTTTCATCTGGTCCATTGCTAACATTTGGTAACAGAACAGTAAACTGTTAATCCTTCAATGATGCCTCGAGGTGCGAGGTCAGCGTCACCCATACCAACCAGCAACTCCGGCGGCAACGGCCGTCGTGAGTTCAACCTCGACGGCAGTGGTGGTGGTAACAAGGTGGTTCCAGGTAGCGGTGGTAGCCTCAAACTGGTGATGTAGATGGTATCAAAGGAGACGGGGGTGACACTCCATTACCCAATGCTCACGTGTACCAACTACGCGGACTAGGCTCTCTCGATGACAGTAAACTTGCAGGCTCAGGAAGTGTGGAACGCCATCGAGCCTGGGGATGCTGAGTACCAGGTGGACAGGTTGGCACTGGCAGCCATCCTCCTAGTTGTGCTGCTGTAACATCCCAAAATTTGGTTTGTTTCTGAAGTGCTAAAATAAAAATAACTATTTGAATTTTCTTGTTAAAGACAAAGCTTAATTTGAATTTTCTTAAAACAAAAAGATTTAATGTGAATAATCTAAACATCAATAAATTCCAAAACTATTTTCTTTGGATTTAGGCACTTGGAAATATTTTCTAGGATTTTCTAGTATTTTTTCGAGCTTATTTGTTATTTTCTATTTGCTATTTGAATTTACTATATTTTCTAAAATAGAAAAGCCATTTAAAATTCTAGTTAAGCAAATGGGTTGATTCCCTTTGCTTCGTCCCATTCCTATTCACTCCTCAGCCCAGCCCATTCGGCCTTTTACGTTATGATTTTCTTGCCTCGTTAGTCCCGAGACGCCACATCATCGTCATCTCCAACAAGGACTTTCCGTTATGATTTTCTTGCATGCGCCTCGCCGACAGCATTGACTCGGACTCTCCCATCTCCGTGCCTATTTAAGGCACGCGACGGCATTAAAGTCTTCGCATCGCCTCCCTTTTTCCGAAACCCTAACTCGCTTCTCGGGATTGTGCCGCCTATTGGACGGTACCGCCGCTGAAGTTTTCCCCACCATCTCGCGCTGCTGCCGGTGAACCTTCGTCCTCGCTGTCACCAGAATCGGGATCACCATCTCACATTCTACATGGTGCGCATCTTCTTATCTCTAGGGAACCGCTGCAGAGCCTTGCCGCCATTCAACTGAGCCGCTCAACCACTTACCTTGTCGCCGCCACCGTTTTGGTCATCGCCGATGGGTTTTGACTTTGTTACCGAGATCACCGCCGCATCCTCTACCTAGTGCGCCACTTCGTCGTCGCCGGAGAACCTCCAATCGCCAAAACTGTGGTCACCAGAGCTTCATCGCCATTGAGCCACTGTGTCGTGCCATCTCACCCGCCACGTCAGCTCTTGAGCCCTGTTTCGCTTGCGTGTCGCCTAGTCACCCGTCCAGTCAGCACACACGTGGCGGATTTGGATCAAAACTCTAAACCTAGCTCGGTGGATCCAGTTCACCATAAGCCATCTCTCTATCATGTAGTCCCACCGGTCAGAGCCACTATTCCATGAACCCCTGAACCCATAGACTCGTGCACCAATCACGTGGACCTGGTCCATGGACCATGGGCCCACCTCTCAGTCTTAGGGTCTTTTTCTCTGAATTTCTTTTAATTTCAATTTTCAGGGTTGACGTCCGTATGACATCATTATTCGGGATTTTTAGTAGAAAATAAATTTAGGAAAATCCTGAAAATCCAATTTTGGTATTTTCTTGATATTTAGATCTTCCAGAAGCTCGTTCTCCTTCATCCAAACTCCAATTCAGTCCATTCAAATTTCTAAATTCGAGCTCTATTTTTTGAGATTTTTATTTAATTTTTGGAGTTTTGTTTTCTCTCTATTTTTTATTTATTTTGTTTATTTGCTTTGTTTGCTAATAGATGTTGATACTTCGGGGAATTTTGATCAAGGAGGAGTGTACCAAGACCAGTACCAAGATCTATTCCAAGCCAAGCCTTAGTCCTTTGATCATATTGAACCTACGATTTCAAAAGTATATTGTTTTATACAATTGCATGCTATCTTTTTATCAATTGTTTTGGAATTAGCTATCACTTGTTGTTATTATGACTCCATTGAGTATTTGAATACCATGAATCCATTGTCACCATAGAATGGTTAATCTTAGTTGGATATATTTATATCACCAACATGGGTATCGTACACATGCTTAGTCAAGCTTAGTTATGATGGGTTCATTATCACATGTACAAATAATGTTGAATTTGACTTAATGAAATATGGAATCATGGTGGTTAGCCACTGTTGTTAAAATTTGTATACCATGATAGAGTATGTCATTGGTCTTGGTTAAACAAAATGATTTTTGCTTGGATGAGCGGTTGTGGATGGAAGGCGTGATTATAACACGCTATGGGTTTGTGGTAGACTCACTTGAGTAACTTGCCAAGAACTTAATCTTATGCACCATTGAACTAGGCCTTAACCGTGCAACCACATGTCCGGTATGGAACGGACCTAGCTAATTAATTGGCAATGCCTTCATTTTGGTTCTGTCTTTGAAGCGTGAGTTTCGAGGTACGTATACTCACGATGGCGCAAGAGGGGGGCTGTCTGGTCGGTAAGACATTCAGTGTTGAAACCTTAGCGGGCAGAACTGGGTTAAGAAAGAGCTTTGTAAAGGTCTTGTGCTGATCACTTAGTCGCATACATATGGAAGTTTGTGAGAGGACATTATAAGGTGATTGTCTTTTGTCGATAAAGTTGTACAACCTCTACAGAGTTAAAATTGTTTAAACAGTCATGTCCACGATCATAGACATGTCCGGGGATTTTACACGAGATGTAGAGTTTCTTATAAATTGTGTCGGAGTGTGAATGGGAAGTTCACTTGATGAATATAATGTTCGTTCGGTGAATGGGTAGTTCACTTGGTGGCTTGTCATGGGAAGTGAATGGGTAGTTCACTAGTTGTTTCAGTGTAATTATTTATTTATTTACTATTATTTTCAATTACGCATTCTAATCTATTTATTGTATTTATTGTCGATACTACTTTCTACAAAAGAACCATACAGCTAACCTTTGTTCAAGACTTACATGAATATTATGTGCATACTATTTTCCTACAGCTTGCTGAGTACTTTATGTACTCATGGTTTCAAATTTTGTTGCTCAGTTGAAGAATATCAAGCTGCATAAGAGTTCTTTCCGAGGGAGAACTATGAAGACATCGCTGATTAGGATGCGTTCTCTACTCGATTGCCTGTGGACATGTTGATTGGCCTTTCCAAGTTTTTCATTCCGTTGTAAAAGTTTATTTGTTTCTTTAGCCCTACGTGGCAAGTTAATTAAACATTAATCATAAGGTCCAGTTATTATTACTATTTATTATTTCAAGATCGTTTTAGTTAAATCAAATAAATAGATGGCATTTCATCACTATTTCCTATGTGAGCTAGCTACTGATCTAGGACTAGTTCAAAATACACAAAGGGTTGCTAAATTATTATTTTTTTGGGTCCCAACAGTCGCCGGTGATGTTGTTCACTTTGACGTGAAGGACTCCACCAAGAAAGACTGGGAGACAGTGAGGACAATGCGTGTCTGTGTCGAGCGCGTCCGGGAGGTGAAGGCGCCGACATTGCACAAGGAGTTTGAGTCGATCCGCATGAAGGATAGTGAGTCTACGGATGACCTTGCCATGCGGCTGACGGGCATTGTCAACAGCATCCGTGTGCTTGGTGACACGATTGAAGACGAGAAGGTCGTCAAGAAATTCCTTCGTGTTGTTCCATCTAGGTACACATAAGTGGCCATCTAGATAGAACAGCTCATCGATCTGAAGACAATATCCGTCAAAGAGCTCACCAGCTATCTCAAGGCCGTGGAAGAGTGTTATGGGCTCAGGGACAGCAGTGGTGAAGGTGGTCACCTGCTCCTCACAGAGGAGTGACTTGCGCGCATGAAGAAGAGGGAGTAGGAAGAGGCTTCCTCAGGCGACGAAAAGGGCGCTGGCAACGGCACTGCTGAAAAGCAGTATCGTGGTCACAGCAAGCAAGGCAGACATGGCAAGGGAGGTCATGACGATAAGGAGGACGGTTAGTCAGGAGGTGGCCATGACAAGGCAAAGGTAAAATGCTTTAACTATAGCATCCTTGGGCTCTACTCCAATGAGTGTTGCAAGCCGCAGCGAGAGTGCAAGGAGCAGGTCAACCTCACTCAGGCTCATGACGATGAGCCCACACTGTTGATGGTGCAAGTGTGCGCACTCACAGAGACCATAGAAGCCGCGAGCAGAGACATCATGCTCAACGAGGTTCACAAACAGGAGGTGCACCTTGGCTGCGAGGAGCACCACGACGACATCTCGTACCTGGACACGGGGGCGAGCAACCACATGCCTGGGTGCAAGGAGAGCTTTACAAAGTTGGACTCAAACATAAAGGGCTCGGTGAATTTTGGGTACGGCTCCATCATCGACATCTGTGGACGTGGAACACTGGTGTTCACATGTCACAACAGCGAGCACCGTGCATTAGCGAACGTCTACTATATCCCAAGGCTTTGCAACAACATTGAGAATCTCGAGTAGCTCGACGAACACAGTTTCCAAACGCTCATCGAGGACAATGTTTTGTGGATTCGTGACCGGCAACGATAGTTTCTCACTATGTTAACCATAACCATAAACCATTTGTGTGTGCTTAACCTCGATTTGGCACAATCGGTTTGTCTGGCAGCAAGGTGCGGCAAAGAAGCATGGCGATGGCACACCCATTTTTATCACCTCAACTTTCAATCACTTTGGAGGCTAGAGCGGCATGGGATGGTCCGAGGGCTACCGTGGATTGATCAGGTGGATCAAATCTATGACAGCTGTCTCGTGGGCAAGCAACGGTGAGCCCCATTCCCGCAGGAGGCGAGCTACCGTGCAGAGAACATGCTGGACCTTGTGCATGGCGACCTGTGCAGGCCAATTATGCCGGCCACACTAGGAGGCAAGAGGTATTTCTTTCTTTTGGTGGACGATCTCAGCTGCTATAGGTGGTTGACGCTCTTAGAGCCCAAGGATTAGGTAGTAGTGGCCATCAAGAAGTTCTAGTTCGGCATGGAAGTTGAAGCTGGCCAGCTGAGGGCTCTCTGGACTGACCGTGGTAGATAGTTCACGTCATCGGAGTTTGGGGAGTACTGTGCAGACTGTGGAGTAAAGCGTTTCCTCACGGCACCATACTCGTCACAACAGAACGGCATCGTCGAGCGGCGCAACCAGATCGCGGTTGGGATGGCAAGAAGTTTGCTGAAGGAAAAAAGAGATGACAGAAGATTTTGGGGAAAAGCCGCGACGGCGATCCACATCCTCAACTGTGCGCCAACCCAGAGTGTTGACGGAAAGACATCCTACGAGGCATGGTGCGGCAGACGTCCAAACGTACATTAATTTCATACGTTCGGGTGCTTGGGACATGTGAAGACCGTGAGGCCGAATCTAAGGAAACTAGATGATAGGAGCACTCCCATGGTCCTCATCGGCTACGAACCCGACACCAAAGCATATCGCATTCACATGTATGATCCAGTCAGTAGGAAGGTACATGTGAGTTGGGACGTCGTGTTCGACGAGGAGGCAAGTGGAACTGGGGTGTACCAGGAGGTGATGAGGAGCTGACCGCTCTCGGTGAGATATTCACCGTGGAGTACACTTCTTACTTTATCAAAGGTGTAGGACCGGAAAGGCGACTAAAGGGGGGTGAATAGGCGCTTTCAAAACTTTCTCGCCTAAATCAAAAACCAACACGAACTTTACTCCTTTAGCTATGAAAGCTAAGAAGATCAGTAAGCACACAGCGGAAACCTTGTGCTGAATTCGATAACCCCCAACAACCACACGACACAAATGTGGAGACTTAAACTCAAAGGGTTGATCTGGCACAGCGGTCGACCGGCTACCACGGGCGGTCGGACCGACGTTCTACCAATGATCGTCCGACCACAACTAATCGGCGGTCGGACCGGTGGACAGCGGTTCGACCCGGCAGGACAGCGGTCTGAATATACGGGCGATCGGACCGCCGTTCAAATACCGGTCAGACCGGTTCAGTCCAGAACTGAAAAATGAACCCAAATCCAAAACGAAATTAGATCCAACTTTTGATTCAACCAATGAAACTTGACCAAATTTCGAGCACACCTCCCTAATGATATTGGAGACCTATTTCTAGCGACGATCCTTCAGATCCACTTCGCAGAATCGATCTCTCAAGGATTTAACCAAGAAGTGCACAAACCCTAGAAATATGAAAAACTTTGATTCAAGACTTGCTTGTGGGGATTGATGGTCTAGATGATTCTAGGAGTATTCCACACATCAAAGCAAGACAAAATGGGTCAAGAGACCAAGCATAAACCCTTGAATCAAGGAAGCACCAAATTCATTCAAATGAGAGAAGAACACAAAGAGGAGACAAAAGATCTCTCAAGCAAGCATCACTAGATTGATTGATCTCACAAGATGCTTACAAAGCCACTCCAACTAGGAGGACAAGAGCTCACCCAAGGAGCATACAATCTCTCCCTCTCTTCCTCTCCAAACCCTAACCCTAGAAAAGCAAGGGAAGAAACCAAATGAATGCCTCTAGAGTTTTCCTTCTCCCCCTTTCCTATTTATACTAGAGAGGACTAGAGTTTCACATTTGGGGCCCACTCACACATGGGACCCACACACTAATCTGTTGAAGCAATCGCTTGCTTCACCACGTGTAGGTTGATCAGCGGTTCTCATCGACGTCAAGCCTCTCTTGTCCGAATCCCATCGGAACCTCCCAGAGACTCGCACCGATATCCGCACCGCCTGATCCAACCAAATTGCATCAACCACCCGTTCGATCCATCTTGCCCATCCTGCACCATGCTTGAGTCACACGACCTCACCCGGTATCCATGATCGTTCTGGACCTCGGCTCTCCAAGCGTAGTCCCGATCCACTCACCGTTGACGTCGTTGACCTGCAAGCCACCTGCACAGCAATAGACAAACAAACCGTTTCCGGGAACAAGCTCTTCACAACTTGACCCACGTTAGCTCCGCAATGCAATATACAACAATAAAGCATTGATAACCATAACACAAACCACATTGAAACCACATCAATGCAAACTTGGCTCACCTCCAAGCCATTACGGCCCGACCGCCCCACAAGGCGGTCCGACCGATTCAGAGCCGGATCGGACCGCTCCCACAACAATGGTCGGACCGGTCAAAAGGACTTAGCCAAAATTCTAGCTTGAAAATCCAAACCTCTGGAATTTTCAACTCAATAGAACTTTGTTGGGAGCTCCAAAAATGATGCAACCACATCCAGGAGACTCCCCTCACCTGCCTACACAACCTATTTTTGGATTAGCCCCAAAATCCAACTTTAGGTCAGGCCGGTCCGACCGGCCACCACTGCCGGTCCGACCGCCAGTCCACGGCGGTCCGACCGCCCGACACCACCGGTCGGCCATTTGTGGTCCGACAAAGATGAAGCAAACCCCGAAAACGCGAGATTTTGCAAACCAACAAAGCCATTGCCAATTGACTCATCATCCTGAGATCGTGCACATATCCTCACGATATCCACAATCTCCCCCTTGATGAACACATTGGCAATTCCCAAGAAAATGTGGTTTTTCAAATTGAAAAGTAAAAATCACCGTTTTCGCATAAAGGCACAACTTGGTCCATAAGCAAGAAAAAGCTTAGGAACCGACCAAGCTGGCTTCATAATAGTACAGGCAAGTGAGATAAGGCATTGAACGCACAAAAGGATTCAAAATCCAGAAGATGGCCAAAAATCTCACTAAGGTACATATGAAAGACAATAAGTTCTATTTGACCTTTGATCATTGTGAGTCTTCTTGAATTGCAATTCAAATCAGAAAAAGGCAATAAAACCCAGAGACTCAACTCACTATGATCACAAATTTTCAAAAGGTTCACAAAAATTTTTATTTGTGTGTGTGTGTGTATTCTTTTATGCATGAAACCTTATGTGAACCAAAAGCTCCAAAGCAGCATTTTCTTCAATCCTTCTCCCCCTTTGACAATGAATTCATCAAGATGCATGAGAGAAGAACGAGCATGAAGAAATGACTTTATTTGAAATTTAGCAAAAGGAGCCATGACCATTATCTATGTAGACAGTACAAGACATATACCAAGCCATATAAAGAGTAGAAGTTATATTCAATCATGGAAAAACATGTACTGCAAAGCTAAAACCAAGATAGCAGAAATCTGAGATTAACAGAATTAAAACCATGAAAGGTTGCTCAATGTCATAGATTCACTAAAAGCAACCAAAAATGAGTCAAGCCATGTCTGTAAGCAAAAAGAGACTCAAAACAGGAATTGAGGCATTTTGAGCATTAAGAGAATTCTTTTGAAGCAAAGCTCAAGCACTTAGCCCTTTTTGGGCAATTTTTCTTTTTCCTTTTTCTTTCTCTTCTCTTTTTTACTGTGCTAGATCTCAAGCCTTGCCGCGACCATCTCAAGCGATAAGCTTAAAAGAGTGGTCTAGGTCATCCAAAACTCCCCCTGAGTTCATGCCTAGTGCAATGGCAAGCCGTCTCATGAGAAAGGATTGGTGAGATCAGTTTTTTCGCACAGAAAATCTTCTTTTCTTTTTCATTTGCTTGACTTAAGAAGATAAAAAGCTCATTTTTCATCTCAAAGTAAGTTCAAGACTCAATTCAACTTGTAAGACATGGCGAGAGTCATAAGAGGATCACTAGAGCAAAACTAGTCACAAGATCCAACAAGACATGATTTGATTCAATTTGCTCACAGATATAAAACTAGCAAGGGAAAAGCTAAGCCAAAACACGAAGAGCCATAAAAGAAGTCTAGCAGACTATCACTTGATATGACAAGGTATAGAGTATGAAAACAAGCCATACAAGGATAATACTCAAGGCTCCACAGATTTTATTATGCAATGCAAGACATTTGAAATAAAAATGCATTATGATACAATGAATGCAAAAAGAGCAAATTCCCTCAAAACATCCATGCCTCAAGATCTTGGGATTTGAGATGAAAGTTCTAGGAGTCCAAGATTGAGATGGATGAGGCACTGGAATAGCAAAAGAAGCAAAGAGAAAATGATTAGGCACAAAATCATAAGAATGCCCATGAGCACCACCTGGACCTCTCCAAAACGATCTACCAAAAGACCGATACTCCCCCTGTCTAGGTGCTACCCGTGGTCTATCCTCACGATATCCTAAACCACACTGCTGCCTGGACCCACCAAAAGAGTCAACAAGATTCTCTACACGCCTAGGCCTAGATGTGGTACGCTGAATAGGCTGCCCGGCTCTAGAGACTATCGCTGAAGAAGAGACTCCTCTAATGGATCTCAAAGCGCTCATCCTCTCTTTCCTCTCAATCTTTGCTCTCCGGAAGCAAAACTCAACAGTGTGGCCCTCTTTCTTGCAGAAGGTGCAATGGTACTTGACCTTTTGAGGGGTCCGTACTGGTGAAATAGAAGCACCTTCCTTGCTAGAAAGAGTTTGAGCAGAACCTACAGCTTTAGGAACAACCTTTGAAGTCAAAGAAGGTTCTTGCTCAGCCAAACCACTTTTCACAACTCTAGCAATCTTTGGTGTGAGATTCTTGGAAAGCTCTAGGGACTTAAAATCTAGGCCACTGTTTTTCACACTCACCTTGGATTGATCTAGAATCAAGTTGAGCTTCTTTTTCCCACAAGAAAACTTCTCAAGAGTCATTTTGAGGTAATCGTTCTCTTTTGCCAAAACTCCACAATTGGAGCATTTTTTAGAAACGATTTCCTCAACATGTTTGCTCTTAAGAAGATCCACTTCCACTTTAAGAGCTTCACAAGACACACAATAGGACTCTCCAATCCTACTCAACTGCTCCTTAAATTTGACTCTAAAAGCCTCTTGTATCCTACCAATAGCAATATCAATTTCAGCATGCAACATACCGGAGGAAGAATCAATGACTTTCTTGGAAGCGAGAAGAGACATGGATCTTTCAATTTTAGCTTTCTTCAAGAGTCTTGTTTAAAGCTTCAATCTCAATTGTAAGCTTAGGGCAATTTTCACAAGAGGCAATTCTAGAATAAGCAACCATTTCACCATCTCTTGCATTTTAATTCGATTATTCTTACAATGAGAACAAGTGTGACTAGCATCAAATTTTTGCAATTCTTTTAAAGAGCTATCCAGTTTCAATTCTAGCAAAGCACGCTTGAGCAATTTAATGGAATAGCTTCTAAAGCGATCACATCAAGCGGAATGGCATTCATGTAAATGTAACTAGACTTGAGAGATTCTAGTTCGTAAAGAGCATTTTTCAATTGTTCTTCAACAGAGGAATGAGCATTATTCAAGCTTGACAATTCATTAAGCAAGCTAGAGCATGAATCACGTAAATCATCAGATTAATGGATTTGAGCCTAACCACTTCTAGGTTCAAATTATCAATCATAGTATCCTGTTTCTTAATCACTCTAACTTGCTTATGCAATTTATGTTCAAGAAGCACTAAAGCCCTTTTCATGTCGAAGTGAAGGGCATACCTCATCGGGATCACTAAAAGGATCCTCATTTGTTGGAGGAGTCATTTGTCGTGGTCGTTTTTAGCCATAAAGCACATGCCAGTGAAATCGTGTGCCTTCTTCTTGCCACGGGAGTCACTCTCGTCGTCCTCCACCTCCGAGTCCACATCATGCATGCTCACATCTTCTAGAGCTTCAAGGACTCGGCTGACAAACTTGCGATAGTTTGTCTTCTTGGACTTAGCATCCCTCGCTTGAGGATGCCTTTGTGACTCCTTCTCCTCCTTGCCCTTCAGCTTGGGGCATCTAGAGCGAATGTGGTTGAGCTCACGACACTCGAAGCATGTGATAGGTCCACCTCTCCTCCTACTCCTCACATTGTTGTAAGCTCTCGTGAATTTTGAGGATAGGAGGGCTAAGTCATCTTCAGGTAGTCTCTCAAGTTGCTCATCGCTCAAAGAATGCAAAGGCATAAAGAAAATCCAGATGAGCTAACATTAAAGGAATCAGCATATCTACCCTCAGATTTGTCAACCACTAAAGCCATCGGCTCTGTTGTGGGGAGACGCGAGATAAAATCAATCTTATGCGTCTTCAACCTAGAGTAAAGCTTATCCATGGTAAGCTCACTCATGACAGAGTTGTCATTGATGGCAGTGATCTTCATCCCCCAGACCTTCACATCTAAAGCACCCAAAATCTGGCGTGCATTTTCAGACTCAGAAAATACAAGATCAACAGCGCGGAGATCATGAAGAATTTTAGAAAATCTCCCCCACAGCTCATCTAAAGATTCACCACGTCTTTGCTCGATCTTGGAGTATGCTTTCTTAAGCTGGTTCTGTCTCACTTCCTTGATCGCAGTGGACCCTTCATGATAATCACAAAGAGTCCGCCAGATCTCATGAGCAGACAGCAAATGAGCGACACGCTCAAACTCCGATCGACTAAGGCCTTGAATCAAAAATTCGAGCCCGCTTTGTTGTTCTCCACATCCGAGTGATCAAATTGTCACCTACGGTGCACGACATAAGGGTTTTTACCTTAAGCCAAATCGCGTGCCCTTGAGCCTCGATGTAGGCCTCCATTCGGGCCTTCCAATACGCAAAATCAACTCCATCAAAAACATGTGGCCTGATTGAATATCGCTCAGTCGCCATGGCTCCAAAGACCGGTTAAGATCTAGAGAAAAGAGCTAACCGGCTCTGATACCACTTGTAGGACCGGAAAGGCGACTAAAGGGGGGGTGAATAGGCGCTTTCAAAACTTTCTCGCCTAAATCAAAAACCAACACGAACTTTACTCCTTTAGCTATGAAAGCTAAGAAGATCAGTAAGCACACAATGAAACCTTGTCTTTCAATTCGATAACCCCAACAACCACACGACACAAATGTGGAGACTTAAACTCAAAGGGTTGATCTGGCACAGCGGTCGACCGGCTACCACGGCGGCCGGACCGACGTTCTACCAATGATCCGACCAAGCAACTAATCGGCGGTCGGACCGGTGGACAACGGTTCGACCGGCAGACAATGGTTCGAATATACGGCGATCGGACCGCCGTTCAAATACCGGTCAGACCGGTTCAGTCCAGAACTGAAAAATGAACCCAAATCCAAAACGAAATTAGATCCAACTTTTGATTCAACCAATGAAACTTGACCAAATTTCGAGCACACCTCCCTAATGATATTGGAGACCTATTTCTAGCGACGATCCTTCAGATCCACTTCGCAGAATCGATCTCTCAAGGATTTAACCAAGAAGTGCACAAACCCTAGAAATATGAAAAACTTTGATTCAAGACTTGCTTGTGGGGATTGATGGTCTAGATGATTCTAGGAGTATTCCCACACATCAAAGCAAGACAAAATGGGTCAAGAGACCAAGCATAAACCCTTGAATCAAGGAAGCACCAAATTCATTCAAATGAGAGAAGAACACAAAGAGGAGACAAAAGATCTCTCAAGCAAGCATCACTAGATTGATTGATCTCACAAGATGCTTACAAAGCCACTCCAACTAGGAGGACAAGAGCTCACCCAAGGAGCATACAATCTCTTCTCTCTTCCTCTCCAAACCCTAACCCTAGAAAAGCAAGGGAAGAAACCAAATGAATGCCTCTAGAGTTTTCCTTCTCCCTTTCCTATTTATACTAGAGAGGACTAGAGTTTCACATTTGGGGCCCACTCACATGGGACCCACACACTAATCTGTTGAAGCAATCGCTGTTTCACCACGTGTAGGTTGATCACGGTTCTCATCGACGCCAAGCCTCTCTTGTCCAATCCCATCGGAACCTCCCGAGACTCGCACCGATATCCGCACCGCCGATCCAACCAAATTGTATCTTGAACCACCCGCTCGATCCATCTTGCCCATCTCGCACCATGCTTGAGTCACACGACCTCCCGGTATCCATGATCGCTCGGACCTCGGCTCTCCAAGCGTAGTCCCGATCCACTCACCGCTGACGCCGTTGACACGCAAGCCACCCGCGACAATAGACAAACAAACCGTTTACGGGAACAAGTTCTTCACAACTTGACCCACGTTAGCTCCGCAATGCAATATACAACAATAAAGCATTGATAACCATAACACAAACCACATTGAAATCATATCAATGCAAACTTGGCTCACCTCCAAGCCATTGCCGGTCTGACCGCCCCACAAGGCCGGTCCGACCGATTTCAGGCCGGTCGGACCGCTCCCACAACGGCGGTCAGACCGGTCAAAAGGACTTAGCCAAAATTCTAGCTTGAAAATCCGAAACCTACTGGAATTTTTAACTCAATAGAACTTTTGACTGGGAGCTCCAAAAATGATGCAACCACATCCAGGAGACTCCCCTCACCTGCCTACACAACCTATTTTTGGATTAGCCCCAAAATCCAACTTTAGGTCAGGCCGGTCCGACCGGCCACCACTGCCGGTCCGACCGTCCCACGGGGCGGTCTGACCGTCCCACACCACCGGTCAGACCGCCTGTGGTCTGACAGATGAAGCAAACCCCGAAAATGCGAGATTTTGCAAACCAACAAAGCCATTGCCAATTGACTCATCATCCTGAGATCGTGCACATATCCTCACGATATCCACAAAAGGTGATGGTCATGTCGATTCACCGGCATACAGGCGTGATGAAGCGCGGATACCTGCTACGCCTAGTCGCGCACCCAACAGCGGGGCACTAACCCCGACGTCTTCTCCAATGGCACCTACATCGACAGGGACGCCAACAACACCAGGCGGCATGGAGTTTGCAACTCCGCCGAGCATCGATTCGCCCACTTCGGATGTTGAACCACAGCGGCACCGCACATTGCCAAACATCTATGACAACACGTCAGTAGTCGATCTTGACTACAATGGGTTGTGGGGAGCCTAAGTAAGCAACAGCCTCCCACTGATGCCACATTCTTCAGAAGTGTTGTGGGGAGCTTAAGATACCTAGTGCACAGAAGGCCTGATATTGCATACTTGGTGGCCTATGTGAGCCGTTTCATGGAGGCTCCAACCACCAAGCATTTGACAGTTGTGAAACACATTTTGCGATACATCAGTGGTACTCACAATTTGGGCTGCTACTATGAAAGGGGGAGGGAAGAAGAGTCACACTTGATCGGGTACAGTGATAGCGACATGGCATGTAATGTCGATGATCGCAAGAGCACAACCGGTGTGTTGTACTTGCTCGGGAGGAGCATGATCAGTTGGCAATCCCAAAAGCATAAAGTGGTGGCACTATCTTCCTGCGAGGCTAAGTACATCGTTGCCACGACCGTGGCATGTCAAGGCATTTGGCTCGTGCGCCTACTCGGTGATCTGATTAAGAAGGAGCCTAGCACTGTGATTTTCAAGGTGGACAACAAGTCAGCGATATCCCTGTGGAAAAACTATGTCTTCCACGACCGAAGTAAGCACATTGATACCCGTTATCATTTCATTAGGGAGTGCGTTGAAGGATGGAAGATTGCTGTCGAGTACATCAGCACGGATGATCAGCTCGCCGACATTTTAACCAAGCCACTTGGGCGTGTTAAGTTCCAAGAGATGCGCAAGAAGATCGGATTGATCGAAGTCAAGAAAGCGCATCAAGATTAGGGAGTGATTGTTGAATAATCTTGTCAGGCTATTTTTTTCACGTTAATTTTTTTTTCCTCTATTAGTTCATACATAGCATTGAGTATGTGTCCATGATAGAGGTAATGCTGCGCATGCTGTTAATAGGTGGCGTTTGATGTGTGAGTTTAATAGGTGGCGTTACAGGCGTGAGTTAATGTTGTGCATGCTATTAACAGGTGGTGTTACCGGCCACGTTTTTGTTAAGTTCTCTTTTCAGTTTAAATAAGAGGATAAAGTAAAACAGAAAAACTGCAGTGATTTAGCAGCACAAAACTTTGGTGTTTTTTCATTGTCTGATGAGATTTTTCCCAAGCGTTCTCGTACGAGTAGATACTCAGGATACAGAGTTTTTCATGTGCTCCATTGCTAACACTTAGAAGTAAATTGATGGTAGACAATCTTACACGCACGCCTACCTACATATGGAGATAAAGATGAGGTAAAATTAAGGTTGCTAGCTAGCTAGCTAGTGGATCCTATCCTCCTCACCGGCTGCTGCTTCCTGTTAGGCTGTTACCTAAGCGTGCGAACCCCGTTCGTCTTGGTTCATTGCACTGCACCTAGATCTGCATCATCAGCGAGTGGCAGGACAGGACAGGATCGTGTAGATTCGTCGCTGTTCTTTTTCTATGCAGGTTCGCACGCAGCACTCGGCTGCTCGGTGCTTATGCCCGCGCGCGTGCTGAACCCCCACTCCCAAGTCCCAACCTGGACTGCATTGCATTTGCAGCTAGCTGGTGATCCTCTGCGACCTGCACTGCATACATATCTATACGCTACCCTCTGTGCTCGATCTACACGATCCTGTCCTGTCCTGTCCTGTCCTGCCACTGGCTAACGATGCAGATCGAGGTGCAGTGCAGTAGCATGATGGTTCTTGGCGATACACAGGCAGCAATGCGATGTGCTATTTAAAAGGAAGGAATAAGATATGGGGTTTGTCAGTTACCCAGTGCATAAGCAGCTAGAAGCAGGTCAGTAAAGGAGCTAGGCGGCCTATTGCAGAGGATCTACTTGTGTCGCCATCATGCCGCATTGCTGCATGCCATGCTGCATTAGCATTATGCGGTTCTCGCTGAGCTGCGCCCCGTGTCTGTGTGCGCGCTCCATTCGATCTCCCCGCGGATTTGTTTTCTCGGCGCCTGTCCGCGTCCACCGCAACAACATGCGCCCGCACCGGCGTACGTCCCCTATATATACGCGCCTAAAGATAGTCGCCAATTTGCTTCTACACCCACAGTGCAGGGCTAGCTACTCGTGGACTGAATCAGGTGTCTTGTAGGCCGGTCCTAATTTGAGCTGTTTGCGACAAGATGGTCGGGGCTGTGCAGGAAGGTATAATCGGTCGCGAGGTGAACGGCTTTGAGGCGAATGGGCACGACAGGGCCGCCATGACGAAGCAGCAGCCGAGGGCAGAGGAGAGCAAGTGGTACGAGGAGGAGATAGACGACGACCTCAAGCTCTGCTACGCCTTGAACAGGTAATAAAATGCAGGCATGCATGCAGATGCAGGTCGTTCGTGCACGCGTACTGCATAGCCAGCAGAGCAGATATCGCCCGCTTGTAATTTAGTTGTCTCTCTTCCGTTCAAAAATGGCTTTCGACCATTTCAGCTTTTGACTAAACTGTTTTTTTACGAAGTTTGTAGTGAGAAGGATCCTCCATTTCTATTAGAGTACTACATTCGGCTAACTGTGTGTGTGTATTAATATCGATCTTCTTGTTGGCAAAAGTGGAACTGATAAAAGAAAGAATCAAACCAACTCGTTGAGGTTTACTCTTCATCCATATCTGGTAAAATATTTCTTTTGACACTTTAGTAACGCTACCTATGCAAGTGAACTGAGCTCCGTATGAGAACCGAACAATCATAACCGTCGAGCTAGTTAGTGGCTATCGAATGATTTTAATTTCTGCCAAGAGTGATTTTGTTTCTTATGCTTGCAAGTGTGCTGCACCGGGGGGCAAGCAAGTACCAGGAGATAGCTCTTATTGATACGAAGCATTTTGGGAAGGTATATATGTACATATATGCATCCATTTTTTGTTCTTGATTCTGATCTCTCGGACAGTGCCATGTCTATGCATGTTTGGTTTGAACATGGACATGCTCTTGGTTCTCTTCATTAGGCTTTGATAATCGACGGGAAGATGCAGAGCACGGAGGTGGATGAGTTCATCTACCACGAGTCCTTGATACACCCGCCCCTTCTCTTCCATCCGAAGTGAGCAATCTTTCCAGTAATTCTTGCATGTTTAATTAGTTTCTGCTCAATTACTTCACATTCTGTTATTGATATATTTGAATGCAAAAAAAGAAAGAAAGAGAAAGAAAGAAAAACTGTACTCTGCAAATATTATTCCCATCTGCTGTGATCATCTGAGTGGAGTACTAGATTGAGATTTCGATCGGCCTAGTGTATCCTAGTAGTTAACTGAAGCTTGCATGCGTCCTCTGAATCTGATCCCCTAAAATAAGTGCAGCCCAAAGACAGTGTTCATCATGGGAGGTGGTGAGGGCTCCGCAGCAAGGGAAGTGCTGAGGCATAAGACCGTCCTGAGGGTGGTCATGTGCGACATAGACGAGGTGCATACCGCACACATGTATAATTTCACCGTAGGTCCTTAAACTTCTCTGCGTCTTCAACCTCTCTAAACACGCGTGCGCGCGCTGGCGATCGAGCAGGAGGTGGTGGACTTTTGCCGGGCGTACCTGAGCGTAAACTGGGACGCGTTCGCCAGCGACAAGCTCTGCCTCATCATCAACGACGCCAGGTACGCGCGCACACACATCAACCACTCACTCACTCCCTGTTCAAGCATATGCTAGCTAGCTCAAGATGGAATTAGTTTTGGGGTGTATTTCACCAATTAATCTACTGTTTTGAAGGGTAATCCATTACTGATCACTCTGCATGCAGCTACTAAGTAATGATGTAATATGTGGCAACGCTGCAGGGCTGAGCTGGAGAAGAGCAGGGAGAAGTTCGACGTGATAGTGGGAGACCTTGCAGACCCTGTGGAGGGAGGCCCCTGCTACCAGCTCTACACCAAGTCATTCTACGAGCACATAGTCAAGCCCAAGCTCAACGACCGCGGCGTCTTCGTCACACAGGCAAAGCACACTGTTCTTCCTCCTCTATCTTGATCGATCAATATCTCCGCAAATAAGTTAAGTACTTACTTAGTCTGATCGACTGTAGGCTGGGCCAGCCGGTGTTCTCACCCACAGGGAGGTCTTCTCGTCCATCTACAACACCCTTAGGAATGTCTTCAAGTGTGAGTATATATATATATATATTCTAGTTCTTATGAATACTACACATTCTTGTGCTGTTTTTGATGATAGGACAGTCTGCCCTAATTAACTGCATATATGTATGTCTGTCCTTGAACACAGATGTCAAAGCATATACTGCTCATGTGCCATCCTTCGCTGACACCTGGGGCTGGGTCATGGTAGGCACCTTGCTCAATCTGGGACTGGAAAGTACCCCCAAAAAAAAAAACTTGTAGTTAGTATATTATATATCTATCCATGATGCATGTGTTGTTCTTCCCTGTATGTATATAGGCATCAGATCATCCATTTAGCCTCACTGCCCAGCAAATGAACGAGAGGATCAAGGACAGGATCGACGGGGAGCTGGTGTACCTGAGCGGGGAGTCCCTCATTTCTTCCACCACTCTCAACAAGAGCGTCTGCCAGTCGTGAGTAGCTGCTGTCCCCGTTCTTTCCGGCGGCTTTAAGCTGAAGAATATCAGATGCATAGCGCTAGCTTCTCTTCTCGAATAACTCAAAACGCGTTGTAATTGAATATACTGCGCCATGAATTATCTCTTTCTTTTTTAAAAAAAATTTGCAGGCTGCTGAATGAGACGCATGTGTACACGGAGGATGACGCAAGGTTCATCTACGGACATGGGAGGGCACGCTGTGCTTAGCGCTGAAGCCTTGGAGAAACGAAGAGGAAAGAAACGAAGTGATGGATCGATGTAAAACTTGTGAAGAAGTTTTAATTTTCGTGTTTGTTTCCTACAAGAATGACGACAAGAAAGAAAAAAAGAATTTAAGGGAATAAAATTATATATTTCTCCGCCTCTCATGGTTTCATGGACTGTTGCTTGGTGTGTGCAAAAACGAATATCAGGTGAAAATCGCGATTTGCTGGAGCCTGTGCTATCATGTTGGCTGTAGCCTTGTGGTTGCGCGGATGATCTTGCAAGTTTCGAGATAAACAGATCAGCTCATTTGAAAATTTTGCGTCCTAAAATGGGCTAGAACATGCTAGTAGAGAACCAAATGTCCAAATTGGTGCTTTTCTTTTTTAAAAAAAGGGAGGAAGGAAAGAGCATAGATGAGGGATCAACAATTGTCTCACAGTAATATGAATTATGAACACTATTCTGTGCGCAGTATGCTCATTGATTTTTCGTTCTTTTTGCAACTCTTATATATTTCAGCAGCAGCAATTTCTCAAAAAGTAAAGGGATGACATGAGATGGAAAATACTACTAGCAAAACGGCCTTTGTCTATTGGGCCCAGGCCCATCAGTACACGCCACCTCCCCCCGGCGACCCGTGCTTATTAAATTCACGCTTTTTATCTGATGGGCTATCGGGCAATGTCCCAGTAGCGACGCGATCGGAAAATCGATCTCCATCCCCTCTGCAGGAGTATTACAGCCACAAAAACGTGTTCCTTCGTACAACACTAGTATAAAATCTGAAGGAATTGGCTGGCAGCGGGTTCTCTATACGCATGAAGCCAGGAACTGTACAAGAGGATGTTTAGATGCACTGTAAATTTTTTGAAGGAAATTAAAGTGAACAGAGAGAAGGGGAGAGAGAATATAGTACAGGTGCATTGGAATGAGGTTTAGGACATCATCATGTTTGCAATTCTCCAACAGTGAAGGGAAGAAAGTTGCTAAATTGTTGAACCATTTCTATGATCCAAATGGCTTTATAGGAAAAATCCAATAGAATTCAATTCCTACATGATGCCTCAAAAAATCCTTCGTTTCAAACACAGAGTAGTCCTGTACAAGTACGAGCTACCTTTTCTTTTCTGCGAGGAACAAGTATGCCGTTTGATGAGGCCCTAAATGCATCTACTATGGTAGTCAATATCCCTAAGCTGCAAGTGTGTATTAAGCCTCAAGTTGAGCCTATTATGCAACAATGGAGAAAAAAACAAGAACCAGGTTCGGCAAAAAGTAAGGATAGGGAGGAATGCCGACCGGGGAGCATTAGTAGACATGGGAAGACACAACAACAAAGGACTTTGCATGTTGCAAAGTATACAAGAGAATTCCGCCAAGAAAAGACAGAAGAACCAAATTCAAACTCTATTCCGAAATCAATACATTTTCAGCCTAAGAATCCAAAATGGGTTTGGATTGGTGCAATTCCAATTCGGATCATTCTTTAAAAGAAGTTAATTATAAATTACTTGTAATAGGATAGTTTAATCTATTTTCAGCAATTAGAGTAGTTTAAATTTCGAATAAAGGAGTTTCCAATAAAAAAAAAACAAGTTCGGGTACTGTTCATGAACAGTAACCGAGTTGGTTACTGTCCACTGCTACAGTACCGACGCGGATTACTGTTCATGCTACAGTGCCGAGCGGTTTTACTGTTTATTGCCTATATATTAGTGGTAGAGTCCCATTGTAAGCAAGTGAGAGTTGAATAAAATACAGAAAAGTCACAGGTTTATGTGGCGCAAAATGAATACATGCGTTTCGAAAATTCCCATCTAGGGTTTTGTGATTGCGTGAATATTGGAGGGAGGTTGTTCTTCCAAGATCCGTGATTCCTTGTGGATCATCTCACTAATTCGTAGCATCCTCAAATTGCTCACAGTTTGGTGTTGTTCTTCCGGTTTGATTTTATTTCTCTCTTCGGATTGATTCAACATCAACCAAGTGTTACTTGCTTTGGAGATATACTTGCTCTTCTATTTTGCCAAATCAAGAGAGAGGAAAGCGGGAGTTCCACTTCATTCAGAATTGAAATACAAGTACCGTGAAAGATTGGATCACATTACGCATCAACACACGTTGATCCGTATCACCATTGTTTGCTAGCATGACGTGTGAGACGTACGAGCTGAAGAGCACGCATGGCGAGGTGCCGACGTGAAGCGGTATCGGATGTAAGTTGTGAAGCGAACGGGCTGCACGAGTTAGCCACATGACATTAGGCGTCACTAATGTTGCATGCAAAGAAGCTAGCTAGTGGTGATTAGTAGCTGCATATGCATGTGTGCATATAGTGTACATGTTAGTTTGGTTGCACGTAGATGAGTGGTAGGGAATTGCGTAATTACTTGCATGTTAGCAAGAGTCAAGGCACGACAATAGGTCCATTAGTGGAGCACGTACGTTTCTAATCTCATCGTTCATGTATTTTAAATTGATGGTTATTGAATAGAAGAGGTCGCATGCAGTTTGTGTTGAGTCTTTTCTGCTGGTGTATGGCACCAGATAGGGCAAGCTGGTTTGCCAATTGTGATTCTTTGCCCCAAATCTGCATATTTATTGAAAGGAATTGAGATCAAGGGGAGAAACCATTCCAGATCCACTACTTCCCTTCCAAAACAAATTAGACATAAATTTGGGAATCGGTGAAACTATGAGATTAGGGATTGGGGAATCTTAGTAACCTTTGGGGAAACTAGTCATGTGTCTGTGCATTGTAACGAAAACTCATATTTTGCGTCTATGATTCCTGTGCAATGAGCACTATACTATCCACTTGAATGTCCAATCATATAATTAATGTTCAAATTATTTCATTGAAATATACATTGTTCCTTATTGCAAGTGATTCATGTGTCAAATAAGGCTTAAGCGTTGGAAACAAACAATATCACAAAGAGCTCTTTTCGCATTAGAAAAAGAAACTTTTATTGCATTGATATGTAGGATGCCGATGCGTTGTAACGGAACCCTAAACCTTACAAAAAACAATAATTCTCTTTAACACATAAAGCGAATCAAGCAATTAAAAGAACTGTCAAAGATACATTAATTAATCTACTAACAACCAAATATAACATACATTAATTAATCTAATAACAACCAAATATAACATCGATATGACAATGTAAACATCTAAATCTATACAAAAATAATTGTTAGAACTCACATTTTTCTCTCTTATAAGAAAAGACATGAGAACCATCACAGTAAGCAAAATCTACGATATATTTCCATAACTACACCAGGAGTGCATGCAAAGAGAATATCATGGAGGCTAGCCTACATAGAAAAATATTGTCCACATTGAAAGAGCATGCTTACCAAAAGGATGCACCGCATTAACCATAGGTGATGCCATGCTTTCAAACTCAATGAACATAACATTTTGATTTCTACATGACATTTTACGTCCATGAAACAAGAACAAATGTTTAAAATACATCATAAAACTAATCCAAATATACATGTGTATCATTTGAAGTAGGCAGTCAATTTTGAATAGAACAGATAAAAATTAGTGGGAAATAATGTATCCATGGCGAACTGATAAAACTAATGTCAACGTTAGACTTGTTTCTGTTTCCTAAAACATGTTTCTCTTGAAGATATGAGACTCTCCCATGTTTTTCTGTAGACGTTTAGTATCGCTGCTATTTATAGTTTTATACCATTCAGCAGCAGGACCACAAGGGTTGCATGCACATGTTTCTATATACAGTGACCAAAACAAGAATTACAAAT
The DNA here is from genome assembly GCA_036346395.1 of Hsuehochloa calcarea. Classification (NCBI taxonomy): domain Eukaryota; kingdom Viridiplantae; phylum Streptophyta; class Magnoliopsida; order Poales; family Poaceae; genus Hsuehochloa; species Hsuehochloa calcarea. The sequence continues at coordinate 15,083,403 of CM070596.1, read as the reverse complement.
AAGAATCATACCCTCATCTAGCCATATAAAAATGAAGCTAAACGTCTATGGTTCAGTATTAGTGTATAACGAAACAGGCTAAGCATTTCTGCCACTCCATTGTATGTCCGCTAATATCAGAGCTTGCATTTTTAGAACAAACTGAACCCCTTCGATTCTCATGCTTCTCTAACGTTTCGTGGTACGTTGGGTCCTCTCCTTGGAGACTTTTATAATTATCTGCATATTCTAAACCCTCTTCTGAAGCATATGATGATGACTGATACTCTGGCTGGACAAACTGAAGCATATAATTCAGGCTGTTTATGGCATCGTAGATCATCAGTCCAATTCTTCTCCCAACCTAGCTGCCTAGATGACTTCCCACAAGATATCCCAACTTTCCCAACCTCTCCTCCCCGTGGAAATCCCAAGCAGAAGAAATTATTGGCCCAATATCCTCTTGGCGATAAGCGGCCACTTTTGCCACTTTTGCACCAACCTTCTGAGCTTGCTTGGCTGCCTCAGTTGGAGTCAGACCTTCTGTCACGCCATCATCCAATGCTTTCTCAATTACTCGCTGCCGCACCAATTCCATATGTGTTGTTCGGAGGTTGTAGATGTACAACTTGACACCCTCCTTCGCTGTGCATGCAAGGATGCCTGAGCCCATATCAAAACAGTTCAGGAATGTGAACTGCCCACTCTTTGATGCAGCCTCCTTCCCAACAAGTTCCCTGAACTTCTCAGCTGTAAAACATAAGTTTCAATAAGGGTCATCCCAAAGAGATAAGGTTTGATCTTTTTTGAAATAATTAGATGAGTATCTAGGGTAACATTTAGAGGTAAAAACAAACTAAACATCAATGCACTAATAGCTTAAAATATTAAACTTAGCTACTCAGAAAGAGTTATCGTTAAAAATAATTTAATTCGACACCAATGGATTCAGTAATTAAAGTATGGGAAAAAAAACCTTGAGATAAGGAAAAACATGTAGGCAAAATTTTCATGCGGAACCAACCGCCCCCCAACAATCCCCGAATCACAACCTAAAAGGAAACAAATACTACAGGACAAACGCATGGAAGGACCTTCCTTCTCCACGAGAAACCTACTCCCCACGGCTGTCTCTTCAGAAATTAACCAAGATATTGCAAAGAAAAAGGGGGCTAACCGGTCATGCTGAGGGCGAGGATGAACGTGATGCAGAGCAGCAGCTGGACGCCCCGCTTCTGGATGTCCAGCATCTTCGCTTACCTCCGTCCGACTCAGATGCTACAAGATCTCTCAATCTCTTGCGCATCCACCGGAGGAACAAAGGGGAAGTGAAAGAGTGATGCGGCCGTCGGAGGAGAGGGAGACAGCGGAGACGCAGCCATAGGCGAGCGATACGGCGGATCTGGCCTTCGCTATCCGTCCCACGCCAATTCCCCAACACGCCAGATCGGGTCATCCACGACTCCGTCGGCGCGAGGTGACGAGTTGGGGGGCAGGGGAGGCGACAGCGAGGGGTGGGGGAGAAGGACGGAGAGGCAGCGCGTCGTTGGCTCGTTGTAGCAACGCGCGGGGGGACCAACCCCAAGGCGTCACGGCCACGGCGTCGGTGTCTAGGAACCGCTCCACGGACCCGACGAACCACCCTTGGACTCCTCCCCAAGCCGCCTTACCCCTCTCCTCCACACCTCCTCCTCTCTCCCACTCCGACGGCGCGGGCGGCAGGAGCGCTGCCGCTTCAGCCCCTGGGCCCATCCTCGCCTTCCCCTTTGCAGGGGACACCGCGATTTCGCCAACGGAGACGACTTAACAACACTACCCGCGCCGACTCATCAACGATGACCACAGCCATCGGCAACGAAATCATGGCCGGGGCTGGCTTGAGGTTGTAGAGCCCGAAGGCAGAGAGGTCGGCGGCGAGTGCGGCGCTCCAACAGCATCGGATGGAGATGGAAGCGAGGGAAAGTTGGGAGACGTGGTGGTGGAGATGGAAGACGCGGGGGATCGAGCCGACTGCTCGGGGGTAGCGGATGATAGTAGTTGGGTGCGGTTCTGCTGGATCGGGAGTAGCCGAATGATCCAACGGCTCACGTTTCACAGAGAGTATGGATCTAACAGCTCACATCGCGCGAAAGAGGATGGACGACCACCAATTCCTTCTTTTAAGTAGTAGAGATAAAGAAAAAAAGTACGTTATGGCAAACGATGGCGTGTGAAATAGTATCCAGGTGGGTACAGAGACAACGATGAAGAGCTTCACTACGAGGTCGTCGAAGTAAGAACAACAACTCAAAATAGATCCAAATGAAGGCAGACCGCTGGCGTCAATGCAGGGCCGAATGACACCATCGTTCTAGGTGTGAAAGAGATGACATGGTTGCTTGTGGACGGTGGAAGAGGTGGCCGTGGCCATGGCCATGGTGATAATGGAAGACGGGATGGAATTGAAAGTGGTGGCGGGCCTGGATGGGAGAGGACCACGATATGTGTGTATGTCGACAATGTTTCAGGATGTGGTAGTGTAAGCTACATACAACAACCAATTTATTTTCTTGACTTGGCCTGGGGGAGGTTGGGTGCCTTCATTTACTGGTTAGTCCACAACGTATTTGCCCATCGTTGCGAGGCATGCACTGCCAAAGATTTTGCAAAACGAAGCACAATAATTGAAATAGTAGGATCAACATAGTTAAAGGAGATGAGTTCCTTGCTCTAGTATCTCATAGTTTGAGGATGGGGAATCATCGTAAATTTCGTTCGAAGCGTCGACATCTATTAAAAAAGAGTCCATAGCAAATTAAATATAAAAAAAATTCAACAAAACAAAATCCAAATATTTTTGCATATTCAGGCAGAGCATCATTTTAAATGAATTTATAAAAAAGATTCATTCAATTTGGAGTTCGTATGCAAAAGTTATTAACATTTTAATTTGTTTCGGTTTAAAAATTCCAGAAAATAAGAAAATGGTGACATCGAAAACATATTTTCTGAGGTTTGCACTTTCTAACAGAGAAAGCGTATTTTCCTCTGAATTCTTCTGAGGTTTACACTTTCTAACAAAGAAAGCAAATTTTCCTCTTAACTGAAAGTGGCTTTTCTCATTTTTCTGGATTTTATTAACTTACATGTGGGGCCTACTTTTCAGCGACACAGTTTTATTTTCTTAATTTTATTTATAAAATAGAGGCGGTCCCACATGTTCTAGACTCATTAGTTATTGACTATATGATTAAACCTATTCTGGTTTTAATCTACTGATAGTTGGGTCCAGATGTCAACCTCTCGGTTTTAAAATATATTTTTAAAACTGGAAATAGTGAGTGGACCCACACGTTAGTGACTCATTTACTAAATACATTTTAAATTAGATTACTGATTATCTTTTCAGCTGGTTCCACATGTCATAGACTTAGTGAAGGATTGCGGGAAGGCTACGATAGTACAAAACTGGTTTTTTCGTGCAACCAAGGAACACTACTACATAAAAGCTCATCACAGACGGTTCGTAACAGTCATCACAGACGATTTTTGAACCATCTGAAATTTTATGTCTGTGATAACAGGCGGTTATCACAGACGGTTCCAACCACGAACCGTCTGTGATACTACATAATCACAGACGGTTCTTGGTTGGAACCGTTTATGATTCTGTAGTATCACAGACGGTTCCAACCAAGAACCGTCTGTCATTCTGTAGTATCACCGACGGTTCGTGGTTGGAACCGTCTGTGATAAGTCTTCATACCTAATTAATTTTTATCGTATTTTCAGCTAGCCTCAGGAATTGCTAGCCATGCCCTCTGAAAACTAGCGAGTAGAAACATATCACAAATAATTGTTGACAGCTCAAAGTGATCATTTAACTCAAAATCAATTACAAAAGAATGTTTCCAGTATTGTCGCTAGAGTACAAATTGAATTACAACCAGTCAGTCAAAGTGAATTTACAATATTGAATCAATTGTTTCGAGGTCGTTCATCAGTGTCGACGGCGTGAAACTCTCCGGTGGTGTTAACTATGTCTGCCTTGATGAAGCCACAGAGCTCCTCTCGAATGTGCGTGACTTGGTCCATCTCGAGTGCATTTAACTCTATGTTCAAGCCCTGTCGCTAGCAGGAGTAAAGTAGTAAGCATATATATTTAAATTTATAATTAGGAGATAATTATTATGAGATTGACAAACCTGGGGATCGCGCGTCCTAGAAGCAATCAATAGCTGCATATGATGGCATACGTAGAATGCGCATAAGTGATCTCGTTTTTGCTGATGGCACTGCAAAAATAGAATTACATATATATGTATAGTCAGTTCGAGACGCAATATTACAGAGTATGATAACGATTATTGTGTTGTAGCGCGTACCGAAAATCGCATTCTATGAGTCAGTGTGGTGCTCGTTCCCTTGTATAAACCTCCCTCGGCAACATAGCCGATGAACGCCCTACATGATTCAAAAAAATTATCATCGTCCATTTCAAACGAAGGAGACTACAATAGAGTTATGTGCGGAGGAAATGAACATACCCGTCGAGTATTCTTTTAAGAAGGGTGAAGTCGTGATTTTTGTTGAGTAGAGAATCAAGGTACAATACCATGTTCCTCTTTGGCACAAGAATCAGAAGAATCCAGTGGAACCTACTCATGTATGTCGCTATAGTCATAAACCTATGTTGAGACGAAATTTGTATATCAAATATTGAAGCACTTACTTCTGGCTGTAGGGCACCATTATGTAGTACTTGTCGTCCAGAGCAAGCAATCCCATTTTTATGTCGTCCAGAGCAAGCAATCCCATTTTTATGTAATTCTCGACGTAGGATGCGTCTTGGTTGATTGTTTGCTCAGAGACCACGTGTGGGTCGAGGAAACCCACCGGTTCTTTGATTCGACGGGCACATTTCATAATGTATCTGTACATAAGCAATGAGTTATGATATTTATCGGTATCACGTGAGTGCAGAAATTGATTGTACACACTTACGATGTCCAAAGATCGTAGAAGTGAGGCGCCGAGGCGCTTAGGTTGTATAGGTCAAATAAGTCTTCGAAGCCCACGACGAAGTGGCCAGGCTCGTGGAGAAAATACTCCCTCCCGTATCTGACGGTGATTCCAGTATGGCACCCCTCCTCTCGGGTCTTGCGCAAGTACCAGTCATGCAAAGCTTGACAAGCTACTCCTGAGCTCTTTATTTCTGCGCCGGAGATCAACGGACTTCCGAGGGAGTATTTCACGGGTTTGGGAGGTGCCTTAATGTTCTTCGATTTTGATTTCTCCTTAAAGAGGCAGCTGAGGGACGTCTTCCTGTGAGACGCCTCAGGGACCGATATGGTGACACACTTTTCTTGTCCCTTCGCCGTCTTCTCGACGGGAAGCGATGTGGCGGCCTTCTGAAGCTTTGGTTGAAGCGGACTCATTGAGGGTCCTATTGGAGAGGCAGGGTCCTATCAATATCGCGTCACTGAAGGGTCCAGTGCGATATCCTTCTTGGACCACTTGATAAAAGTGTGCGTGGCATCCCCTAGTGTTCTGATTTCTTCGTTCGGGGGAATCTCCAGCGGGATGGCCATGAAATTGTCATGTACCATATCCACCTGCACCCTGGCATAACCCTGCACCAGCAGGGCACCGTGCTGCACTGCCCCTTCCTGGTATGGATACACCATACCCCGCCCAGCCTCAATAGGAATCGAACCAACCATCCTCACTTGGAGCTTGCAGGGCGTTGGCTCCTACAAAACGGTACACAATTACTTAAGGTGTCCTATAGGTCTATCTTTGGAGTATTCCAGAGATGTACATTACCTCGATGTCGTCGATCGATAATTGCACATCGTCATGTCCAGAATTATGTGTGGACGCGACGTTACTCCAATGTCGAGGACTTGCTCCCAAATTAACAGGGGCGGCTTGCTCCTGCATGAGTTGATTCACTTGGTTCTACAAGTTTGTTATTTGTTCTTGAAATTTTCCAATAATCACATGTCCCAACCGAGCGTCGTGCTGGTCCTTGGATCTCTTCCTACTCCTATATGTGTCGGAGTTGTGTGGGAATCCATCCCTCCAAGGTACGTAAACCCCAATGCCTCGCGTGCGACCCGGGTGCTCCTTGTTTCCCAGGGCCGTAGATAGTACATCCTTCTCCCTATCTACTTCGAAGGAACCTTGGGAAGATGCGGAAGTCAATGCATCCTGCAAGAGGACATCGTGTTATTGTGGACACCATGAAGTTATAGAGTTATTAACAATTAAGTGGTTCGACAAATTTACCAGACGTTGAGACACTGCCTCGTCTGCCGGGTTTGTGAAAGAGATGCTGCCCGAAGACGTGGCTGATGCCCTCGCTCTTAACCAGGCTCGAGCGCGCTCGTCTGAGATCTCAGCAAATGGTCGGGCAGCGGTCTCGTCCTCCGCCGCCCACTGCGTGGATTTACCCGCGTACCCAGTGGTGCCGAGTCTGTGGGGTGAGTGTTTTGTGCCTGGATAGCTCTGTGCGTCGCACTTTACTCCTGAAATTCGGCCGTCGTCTTCATCTGCACGAAGGCGTCCCATGTATCCCGCGACAAGAAATGATACATCGTGAAGGGCGTCTGACCCGTGTTCACGTACTGCGTGACAAACAGGCTCTTGAAGGTCATCCACACGTGGCACATCGCGAGCAGCGCGTGCCATCGCACACGTGTCTGGTCTGCTTCAGGGAAAGTGAATGAGGCAGAAAGTTCAGTCCACAACTGGTCTCTCTGTACATTCGTCAGAGACTTCCAGGTTGGGGTGGTGATGGTGATCCGTTCCCTTGCAAGTACCCTGCGGACGTTCCAGAATCTCGCAGCTGCTTTCTTGGGACTCAGCGGGATCCCGACGTCACTGACCTCCGTGATCGTCATGCGGCCCGAGGGCAATTTGGATATTCCTCTGCCATCTCGCCTACGTACCACCTTGATCGGAGATCCAGACGCATTTGACGACGTCGCTGACGGCGGCGAAGACGGTGCCTCTGCCATCTCGCTTACTTGCTATCTATATAAGTTACGTATGCAATGATTACATAATCAAATAGAAGTTACCCATTGAACCTAAATATATGATACGTAGTAAATAAAATATATGAAATTGCAAAAAAAAACTGCAAAGGAGAAGGAAATACTGCAAACAAACAAACAAACACACATACAGGGATGTAACGGCACGACGTTGTTAAGTACTGTAAAATTAGCGGTTTTAGCAAATATTTATATATAATTCCAACAGCAATAAAGATAATTAAAACATATTTCCAACATCATATAAATAACAAGAATGATACATATAAACATGTGATTTATTCATGTCAAATAAATAATATAATATGCTCAAAAGGTAGGACTCGAAAACATACAAAATTAGCATAATGCTCAAATTTAAATATTTGTTTATTTGCTCTCAGATATCGGGCTACTCGAGATGAAATATTGGCCTCCTCATCACTAATGTCTATACTCTTCACAAATTAAATATGTTAGGAAAAATACAGATTTTGAGCTTTAAAGAATGCTTTACTAAATGTCAAAAGTTAATCTCTTATATAACAAGTTATTCTATCAGCCAACAAAGAATTGAATTTGCTTAATAGTGCAATTAATTTCAGAATCAAAACTATAGCATTTCAGTCAACAGAGAAGTAAATGACTAACAGAGCTAAAGTATCACAAATCAAAGTATGGTCAGAGCATGGAAAATTACTGGCTTCATATGCCAGACTTTGGAAATTTAGTAATTCAAAGCTGGACACGAGGGACTAGAAACTTGGCTAGTATCTCCATAGCCAATCTCAAGCTGAGACGACTACGGGCAAAAATCACAGCCTGCCAACTCAACTTGACAATACTAAGATCACTTTAGAGTACTTTGATAGTATGGAGGAATGGAGACCACTCACATCACTAGAATTTATTTACAGAAAAATATCAGAAAACATCTTCAAGAATTAATCTAGTTCTGGACTCTAAAGTGGAAGTGTCGAGCAAAAGTTAAATGGTGCAAGTTGGGGGATGAGAACACACAATTCTTCCATGTGACTTCATCTATCAACCACAGAAGGAACAACATAAAGGTCCTTGTGGAAAATGGAATTGAGCATTACGACAATGCCTCCAAATTGAAAATTGTGACATATTATTTTAGAGATCTCCTCGGTATAGAAGGTCCTTGGTCTCCAACAATTAACCTTGCATATTTTTACCAACAAGATGAAAATCTGCATGCTCTCTCTGATTGCTTCAGTTGGGAAGAGATAGCAAAGGCAATTTTACACTCCCCGAACAACAAAAGTCTAGGACCAGACGTATTCACCAATGAGTTTTACAAGAAATTCTTGAACATTATCAAGCCAGATCTCGTACTCGTTTTTGCGGACTTGCATGCCAACAAACTAGACATGTCAGGGATAAATAACTCTTATGTCACTTTGATACCAAAAATTGAGATGCCGGTGCAGATTAAGGATTTCAGACCCATTTCCCTACTACATGCCTGTACACTACATGTAGCAAAGCAAGGAGAGAAGAAACGTAGGGTGGCGTCGGATCGGGGGAGGCGGCGTTGGGTGGCACCGGAACGGGGGAGGCGGCGTTGGGCGGCGCCGGATCGGGGGAGGCGGCGTTGGGTGGCGCAGGAACGGGGGAGGCGGCGTTGGGTGGCACCGGATCGGGGGAGGCGGCGCTGGGCGATTCTGGAAGAACTAGAACTAGGGCAAGTGCACAACAATTCGAGCGGACCACTTATATAGACTAACATCACAGACGGTTCTTTAATGGAACCGTCTGTGATGTCACGGTTATCACAGACGGCTCCATTAAATAACCGTCTGTGATGTGAGTAACCATAGACGGTTCCATTAAAAAACCGTCTGTGATGTGTACAAATTACCACCAACTAATTGCCGGTCCGACCGCCAAGGTTGGCCGGTCCGACCGCCCGAGGCAAATTGACCCACACCAAAAATGTGTTTCTCTAGAATAAACGACGGAACTACCGCACAAAGCATCATTTCAAAGGGAAATCGGTCGGACCGCCCAACACATGGCAGTCTGACCGATTTAGCACGGGTCAGACCACCAGGCCATAGAAGCAATGCACTTTTAACTTTACAATGACAATTCCACGTTGACATCACATTACAATGGAAGAACAAGTCCATAACACGTGACAATTCCACGTTAACATCAAATTACAATGGAATACATGCTTAATTGAAATATATTCCATAACTGTAAGTGGGTACATATGACGTAGGAACACAGGGTCATATATCTTTATCTCTTTCACAAGGTGAACAATGAGATGGACCATGATATCAAAAAATGACGGAGGGAAATACATCTCAAGATGACATAGAGTCGTCACCACCTCGGCCTGCAGAGCGTCGAGTCCTTCGGGATCGATGACTTTCTGAGCAATTGAGTTAAAGAAATAACACAGCCTAAATATTACCACTCGGATCTTGTTCGGCAAAATACTCCTAATTGCAATAGGAAGCATTTGTGTCATCAGCACATGACAATCATGAGACTTCATACCAATTAATTTCAAATCTTTCATGGAAACAAATTTCTTAATATTGGCGGACTAACCGGACGGAACTTTCACACCATGCAAGCTTTGACACAGTTCATTTCTCTCGACCTTGGACAAAGTGTAGCACGCTGGGGGAAGGTACGTTCGTCCTTTATCGGTCTCTTTCGGTGCTAACTCGGTTCTTATGTTCATATCAACCAAGTCACGCCGTGCGTTAACACCGTCTTTTGTTTTGCCACTAATGTTCAGTAAGAGACCAATCAAGCTATCACATACATTCTTCTCCACGTGCATGACGTCGATGCAGTGGCGAACTTCTAAGTGCTCCCAATAAGGCAAGTCCCAAAAAATTGACCGCTTCTTCCAGATGTTTTTCTGAGAGGTCCTTACTTTACGTCTCTTTCCAAGCACAACATCGATATCCTTAACCATATCATAAACCTCTTTCCCTCTAAAAACCATTGGAGCTGAACCGTCCTCCTTAATTCCGTCGAAATATTTCTTCATCTTGCGGTATGGGTGAATCCTGGGAAGGAACCTACGGTGACGCATATATACAGTTTTGCGCGAGTTGTTCAGCCATATACTCTCGGTACCATCTAAGCAGTGCGGACAGACTTTGGCTCCTTTTGTACTGAACCCCGATAGCTTGCCTTCAATTTCAGCAGTTCAAGCACGGTTGACAACCTTGTGTATTCCGGCTTGCAGCCAGGGAACAAAGGTTTCCCCGAGTCCTCCATTAAGCCCTCGAATTTACAAAACTCTCTCTCACCGTAGTTCCCTTCTACATCACGTAGCATCTGATCCAGATTTTCATCATGCGACCTATCCTCATCAAAAGCACATTCTATACCCTGCATATCGTTGACTTCCTCGGCGATGTCGTCATTACTGACTTTCGGTATAATCTGCTCTTCACCATGATTGCTCCAATATGTATATCCTTTTTTGAAACCCCTTCGTATTAAGTGAGCTTCGATCTGCGCCGGGTTGTTAAACATTTTCATATTACCGCAATCAATGCATGGATAGTACATAAATTTTATCCCCTTCTTCAACATATCCTGCTCCCCGGCTCTTCTAAAAGCAAACACGTCATTAATATACTCTTCACTCACACGGTTCTCAATGTACATCCAGTTTCGGTCCATCTACACGTATACGCACGTAACAAATTAATTAGTGTTAAATTATATTAATAAACCGCAAGTACCCATCATAATGACCAAACACATTATTGATTAGTCTAGAGCAAATATAAAGGGTCACAGATCGTTACATATTAGTGATTAGTCTAGAGCAAAAATAAAGGATTACAAATTGTTACCCTTCTCTCCAAGGTGGCGCAATGTGGGAGGAGGCAGCAGAGGTGCCGCAATGGGGGAGGAGGCAGCAGGGGTGACAGCTCAAAACGGAATGGGCAGCAATGTGCATGGAAGGAGGCAGCAACAGCAGGGTGGCGCAACGGGGGAGGAGGCAGCAGCAGCAGCAGGGTGGCGGCGTCTCAAATGGAATGGACAGGGGGCATGTCGGGAGCATCTATTTATAGTGTATAGCAAGCACAGACGGTTCTTGTAAAGAACCGTCTGTGATATATCAGAGACGGTTCTTTACAAGAACCGTCTGTGATATAGACGTATCATAGACGGTTCTTTATACGAACCGCTCAGGATACTTTACGATTCAGATAAGAACCGTGCGTGATAACACATAGAATCGCTGCACGGTTCTTTATACGAACCGTCGGTGATACTTCACAGACGGTTCGTATAAAGAACCGTCTGTGATACGTCCATATCACAGACGGTTAACAAAGAACCGTCGGTGATAATTTTATCACAGGTGATTCCCAAGGAACCGTCTGTGATGAGGCGTCTTCTATTGCCTGTTTTGTAGTAGTGGAACCTCCACTAGTAATAGATCACGAGATTACCACTAGACGCGTCGATTCATAGCGGAAGTAGACTCGATGTAGCAAGATGATGCGGTCGTAGTTGTACTCGCCGCGCGTCTTCTTCTCCGAGTGGTCGTACTCGCCGCGCGCCTGCTCCTCTGAGTAGATGTACTCGCCGCTCGTCTGCTCCTCTGAGCGGTCGTACTGAGTTGCGAATCGTCTTAGTGCTGATGCTTTGCAACAACACCTCCGAAGTATCCACACGTACGGGGCAGAGACACCACGCGCTGGAGTGCTAGCACCGGCAGCGTGGTTGATGAAGGCGTGGCTATTAGGGTTTCAGAAAATTCTTCAAAAGATCGTTATCCCACCCCTTGCCACCGCCCCTCTATTTATAGGTATCCATGATGGGTCTCGAACTTGAGGCCCATTACGAACTCGAGGCCTACAAGAATTCGGATTACCATCCAAATCAAATCCCAACCCTTTAAGTGTGCGACTCTATAGGTTCATGTGTAATTGGTTGTGACTCGGAAACTCTTTTCCGACCACTAGTCGTCAGCGATACCTAGCAGCACATAACGATTCCCAAATACACATAGAATATATTGGACGAACCTTAATGCAATATGATCTACAACCAGCTCCATATCACTAACGACCAGCTCATATCTCTATACGACCGGTTCATATTTGGTCTCGACCAATTTGTAACACCTTACGACCAGGTTTTGACCACTTAGTGACCATGTTCGACCAGCCTACAACCAGCTCGTATCTCCATACGACTAATTCGTATCTGATCGAACTGAAAGACCTTCTTGTGTATACTCCCTTTGCCTCACGATGTCTGGTTGAACTCCAGGTGAGATTTTGTATCATCTTCAATACTTTCTCGATCAAGTGTCGAATAACTTCATGTGGTCGACACTTCGACCACTAGTGGTATGGCCATGCACTTTCTTTATCCGACCACCACGAGGGGCCCAGAGACATCTCTCCTGTTATGTTAGGAGGGGCAAATCCCATATCCGACTAGTCACATCCCCCGCATATTTCATAGCATACCCGAAAGCTACCTTTATAATTACTCAGCTACGAGTAGCGTTTGGTAACCCCTAAGAGTGCTACTACATATGTAGGAAACAATGCTGATCTCAGGTCTAAGGATTATGCATCATCATTGCTTGAGACCAACTAATGATACATAGAATCATAACAATCTCAACAGTGTCTCAAGGTGGGTCTTTTCCAACTCCATGTTCTCTAACATGTGTCCATATTATTAGTTTGATATCTCCATATCCATGACTTGTGAAACATAGTCATCAACAATTACATATGCTAGTCTATTCATATGTGTTCTCATATGTTTTCGACCAGCGAACGTTTAAGAATAATCATCACAGAAATATAGAGTTCCACAATCAAGTCGCGCACTTGATAGTAAATATTATTAATATTATTTTATGAACAAGATAACATATTATCCAATGTTATGAACATATTGAAATATAATCATCTTTATGATTGCCTCTAGGGCATATTTCCAACACTTAGTGTGTTTAAGAGCTATCATTTAGCGCTAATTAATCCTTAATCACTTGGGCCTACCGGTCAGTGAGAGAAGGAGAGAGAGAGAGGAGGAGAGCCACACGTGGATGAGAGGAGGAGAAGTTCGCTGACTGCGAAGCATGGGCGGAAAAGATCGTGGGAGCTAGAAAATGGAGAGAGGGAGTCTTTGCGACTCTAGGGGAGGTAGAGGTGGCGATAGAGATGGCCGGAGGGAGCATCACGGTAGCGAGGAGCGGAGGAAGCTCTCGGGTCATCATGGCATTCACGCTAGGGGCAAAGACAAGGTGGGCTTGAAGCTCAAATCGGCTCAGGGTGCTACCACAAGGCTAACTACCGTGGCTCGGGGCCCTAGGGTCGCTTGAGGTGAGCCAGTAGTGATGTCCCTCGGTCGCGCCATGGGCTTCATTGGCAATTACGGTGTAAACGCACTACCCTATCCAAATTGAAGGAGGCTTACGCTCTAGTAACTCAGCACGATCACGAGGAAGCTGACAATGGGGTCGGAGAAGGGTTGAGACGGCTTGACGGCGATGATCAACGACGACGGCAGCAAGCCTTACGATGACGGATCATCTCGGTTGAAATCAGCTGAAATGAAGTGCATGCATAGCTTCAGGGGGACTCATAGATGGAGGAATTGACCTTGGTAGGGTCAAGAACTCACCGGAAAAAGGTTGGCATCAATGGCGGCGACAGAATCAGAGAGGTTCACAATGACGACTCGGTGTGGGTGAAGCTAGCTGAAATGGACTGCACGAGAAGGTTCAGTGCGGTGAGACACGGAGTGGCTACGGGCTCACCGGGCGTGAAGTTCTCCCGCAGCTACCGTAGCGCTGGAGATGAGGAAGAAGGCTTGATTGCGGAGTTACACTGCAATAGAAGAACAGAGAAGTGAGGAGGTGAATGAGTAAGTCAAATGGCGCATGTTGATGCACACGTCGAGGGCTTAGCTCACCAGGACACGCTCAAGCTCTGGCAGAGCGCACTCACCAAAGCTCAAGACGACAAGGTGTTCCAAGCGTTTTAGTGGATGAAACTTACTGAAAAGGGAGAAAATGGAAATGGCGTAGAAGGTTTAGGGTTTCTGTACAGAAGAAGGGGCGTCAAGTTGCGAGGTGAGGTCGACAACGACGACGGGAAAAATGCAGGTGCCTCTAGGTTTTGTGAGTTTCTCGTGCAAAGATGAGGCCTAGGCGGAGAAAATCGGTGGGCGGAGCAGGTGGGACCAGGCAACCTTGATCCTCTCCCGTGGGTGCACGAGGATAACGACAGCGACAACATAGCTGTGGAGCTTTGGCGTGCTGAAGGGCGGAGGCGATGGCTGCACGAGGTGGAAGAAGGTTGCAGAGACAACAAAGTGAACTGCAGCGAGTCTATCAATGTAGCGATTGGAATTTTCTTCGTTACCGAGGGGAGCCGAGCGAACGATGGATATCCTTGGAAACTTGTCCTTTTGTAGATTTTTCCATTCACTAATTGGTTGACACATTTCTATTCCATTGTCAAGCCATGCATGCTTCATTCATTACAACAAATTAACATGTTAATTTCGTGTAAAAATCAGGAATTCACTTTCCTGCAGTTAAGCCTGATCTCCCCGCTGGAGCCCGTCAACGGGCTGATGTTCCCGAGCCTTGTCATGGACGCAGCGAAGTCCGACGAGAACGCGTCGGCGTTCGTACTGTACAGTCGAACTAGCGAGTCCAGCGGCCCGTTGTTGAACAGCTCCTGGTCGGAGTGAAGCAGCCCGGCGCCGGCCACCAGGTTTTTGTAGTATCCGTTGTCGAACTCGGCGGGGCTGAGCGAGTCGAGAGGCGCAAGGCTGCCGTCGCCGCCGGAGACGGGGCAGACCTGCCGCTGGTGCGACGCGAACATGGGACTCACGTTGGCGTCGCAGTAGACGTGCGTGCGGAAGCTGGAGCAGCGCGCCATGCCGACCGTGTGCGCACCCGAGAGCGCGGTGAGATCGCGCGACGTGAGGCCCTTGGCGGCGAAGGCCGCCACGAGCGCGGAGATGTCGGAGTTCGGGCCCGGGAGGTCGGTCGACGCGCCGGTAGGGTTCGGGGACAGCGCGTCGCGCCGGCCGAGCGGCACGGCCCAGCTCGGCCCGCCGAGCTGCATGCGTGCCCGAGAATTTCAGAACAACTAATGCAGCAGTACGAGTGGTGGTTATGCGTGGTGGCTACTAGCTAGAGAGGCTGACCAGGTTGACGCTGTCGCGCGCGGCGAGGGCGAGGATGTCGGCGCAGGAGACGGTGCCGGGGCAGGCGACCTCGACCTGCGTCTTGATGGTGTCGATGATGTCGAAGCCGAAGGTCGAGCCGCCGGCGTTGGGGCCGGCGCCCTTCTCGCCCGGCGTCGTGGGCGTGTCGTCGAGCAGCAGCGAGGCGTCGCAGCCCTGGAATCGAAGGGAGCGCAAGCTAAGCTAGTGAGCAGGTATGTACTCGCACGTACTGTATATGCAATATGTCGGCGCGCGCAATGCTTGATTGCTAGTAGCACTTACGTTGACGAAGCAGTCGTGGAAGAAGAGGCGGAGGATGGCGGCGCCGCTGCGCGAGTTGTTCATGACGGCCTGCGACATGACCTGCCGCACGACGCTGTGCACGGTGGGGCAGCTCGCGGAGTAGAACCCCACCGAGAGCTGCGCGTCGGAGCCGCGCGCGACCAGCACTGCCGCCACGGCCAGGAGGAGGGGCCCGATCGCCACGGGGAAGACGGCCATGGCTCAATTAGCAACCTAGCTCTCGGAGAAACAAGAAGACGATACGGAGCTAGAACGCAGTAGCTAGTAACAAGCAATATCATCACTATACACTCGCTAAAGTGGGGGCACGTACCGGCACATAGTCGCAACGTACATGCGGCACATGTGCAAATTATCTGTGGCCGTCTCGAATCTATCTCAATTCCCTCGGGCCGGAGGTGGGTTGGGTCCAGGGCCAGCGTCTGGCTTCAAGTGGCGCCGGCCGACCGTTATTTCTAGGTGTTGTTTTCGTATAAATGTATAGTTGTTTTTAATTTAAAAAAAATTAAAACATACTCAAATAATTTTTTCCTCACATATAAATATGTCTAAAATTATTCACCTATTTATTTTCATCGAACTTTCCCACAATTAGGATTTTTTTTTTGAAAAAATGTGTCCACAAGAACACAAATACCGCCTGATGTGCACACTCTTCGTCTCTTTGTAGCCATCACTGAGAGACTTTACGCTGAATGAGCATGGACCAACAACGATGGTATAAATTGACTGATCCATGTACCCGGAACCAATTGGAATACTACCACCTGCAACTGCAAATGCAAATGCGGACCCTCGATTACACAGTACGCAAAGTACAAAACAATTAGGGGCGCATTTGTTGGGTGACAAGTCCCTTTCCAAACTTTTTTAGATCCATTCAGAAACCACATCACGCTTGGGTCTCGACGTGTGCATTTCGCCAGATTTTCGTCTCTCCTGCGAATCTATCCATCCAATCCGTTGGGCGGACGGCCAAAACGACACAGGCTGTTCCATCACAAAGCACGGCATTTTCAGCAATTTGTAGCTATGCTTTTGTTGAGTACCATCAATGAACAATTGTTTTCGAATCAGCTGAGGAGCTCGCCCCTAAGCATGACCAGAGTAGGCAATAGCATCCATGTCCAAGTGTATAAAATACTACCCGAGTTATCAGACAGGACGCATGCATCTGTAATGGGCGCCGCCTTAAAAGTGGTGCGCCGATTCGTTCAGGGTATGATTGCACCCACAGTTTCGGTTGGTTCAGCGGACGGGCCCGCCCCACTTCCAGCCGTGCCGATCGAGCTCTGCCACCGGCCGTGCGGGCGCGGGTGCTGAGGAGCCGAGAACGCCCGCCTGCAATGCAACGCACCCACCCACCGGTTGGTTATTAAGTTCTCGGGAAGAAAACTCCGGCATGCGCTCGCGACAGTGGCGCGTGCCGGTGGGTGCGGGGCGCCGCGCCTGGTGCGGGTCGGAGGCAGGTGGCGAACGGAATGGTTGCATGTGTCAAGAAACCTGGTCCAGAGTTTACAAGTTTGGTCTATGATGAATTTTTTATAGACAGGAGGGGATCATTAATCATTGTAAGTGTTTTTGAAAAGGTAAATACATAGAAGAAAAAAGTCATCTATATTTATGTGTTCAATCTACTATTCTGTACTTGTGTTCTTGTATGCGATTCTACACTTGTCTACAAGGTGATCGCTCGGACTGAAGTCACCAGCGACGGTTCCTCAACACGTTATCAGCACGATCAACTCCGGCATACTCTACTCGGATCGAAAAGTAACCGTTGAAGAACGACACTCGTAGATCGAATCGCATTTTCTAGACCGCTTTCAATTCCGCAAATTTAACTTTCTAGATTATATCCTACGGTGCAAATCCGCTCTAATCTACCGCGAGCCGACTTGAAGTCGCCGATACAATATCGATCGGTAGATTGCATAAAGGAGTAGATGTCGATTGCACCATGAATTATAGATTGCAAATCCGCTTTAATCTACTGCGAGCCGACTTGAAGTCGCCGGCCAAACCGATCGGTAGATTACATGAAAAGAGTTGATGATGCTTGCATAATTCTTGCATGAACAGTAAAAAAATATTGTTGTCATCGGCCTGAAGCCGCACTACACACCGCCAGCCACCCGCACACGACAGTGCTACCGCACGCCGCCACGCTGCGTCGCCACCGAGCCGCTCGGCCACTCGCGTGCGGCGTGCACTGGCCACGCCGCCCGCGATGTCGCGCCGCCCGCCTGATCAAACATCAGAACCGCCATGGCCGCCGCCGACCGTCGGCACTCCGCATGCACAACGTGCCCCACACGCCGCCGCCTCGCCCACCACCCCACCACACGCCGCACACGCCGCCGGTTCCCCGCGACGGCCAGCGATGCGTCAATGTCCGCCTCGTTCACGCCGCGATTGAAGCCGTGCCGCTCGCCGCCACCGCTTGCATGCGACACCGACCTACCGCCCGGCCACACCGGCCATCGCGCGCGCCCCATCAAGCCGCCGAGCTCGCCGCACGCGGCTGCCCTCTTGCCACCTCCGCAACGACAAGCACCGCCGCTGCTGCCTCCGCATGGGTGCTCTTGTGCGCCGCCGCCACCTTGCAAAGGAGTTATGGAAACCCTAGCTCCCGGTGTTGAAGCAGGCGGGGCAGGCCAGATGGGGTAATGGGCCGGGACGGCACATTAAATTTTGGAAGAAAAGAAATGGTGGAAAGCCTGAGAGAAAAAAGAAATTTTGCAAAAAGGGCACTTGGGCTTTTGAAGATTACAAGGATTTTTTTCAGATAAAGAAATTTTACAAAAGGGCCCTCGGACACTCTGAAAATTGCACAAAAAAATTCTTTGAATTTAAATTTAGCGGTTTAGCCCCTCGATATTGCACAATTCAGTAAAAATTCGTATTCCAGCAAAAAAGGGCATTCAAAATTCAATTTTTGAATCATTTTGAGAATTTGAAGTATGTTTAACTTTATTATTATTATTTCTATGTAATTTATATATTGTATTTATTGTTTTGATTATCTGTGATTGTTTATATTGCTTTTAATCACTGAAAATAGGAGTAAATCATGATAAATGTATAGAAAAATACGAGAACATTATGAGAATTTTTGTGCCATTACTTGCAACCATTTTATGCAAATTGCCAGCAGTAATCTTATGAACCCTTTACATAAATATGCAAATGACTAGCATCACGAACTGGGAGTTCGAAGAGCTAGCCCAACATGGCCAGAATTACTTGACTTGGGCATCAGATGTCGAGATCGTACATGGGCCAAGAAGCTCCGTGCTACTATTGGATTTGGCACCTCAAAAGATGCCACTCCAACTGATGAGGAAAATGATCAGTCACTTCATTTCCTCAGACACTATCTCTGCCTAACACTCAAGAATGAGTACATGGCGGAGAAGAACGCACTAGCTTTGCGGACCGCACTGAAGAAACGGTTCGAGAAGCTGAAGTACACCCTTCTTCCTCAGGCAGAGCAGGAATGGACCGACTGCATTTTGCAGACTACAAGACCATGGGAGAGTATAATTCTGCATTGCACAGAATTTATAGCAGTCTTCAACTCTGTGGTAAGATAACCACAGATGAGTAGAAATTGAGAAAATTCTCTACTTTTCACCCAAATATGGTGCAATCCGCACGCAACTATCGTCAAGATGACTACAAGGAGTATGTTGAACTGTTTGACACCATATAAGTTGTGAAAGCTCAAGATGAGGTTCTAAGGAAGAACTACATCTAACAACCGCTTAGTAGCAATATTAGCCATAAAGCTAATACTAGCAGCTACAAGGTGAGAAAATCTCTTAAAAACGAGAGAGGCAAGAAAGGTAAGGTCATGGGTCGTAAGACCAGACCAAATGCTTAAGACCAGAAGGGCGGACAAAGGAAGCACGATGACAAAACCTATGGCCAACGGGACCAAGGATGCTACAAATGTGGCAAATAGGGGCATTGGTCACGGATTTGCCATGAGCCACAACACGTATAGATGTTTTCAAGTCTAAGAAGAAGGGCAAAGGACAACATGAGGCACACCTCACCATTGCAGCCATGGAGGATCCACAGTCATTGGTTGCACTCATGGATGTGGGCAGCCCAGTAGCAGTCCCCCATCACCCCTTTTTTGGACATCACAACGGCCAAAGTCGTAGTTGCCAAAAAGGAGAAGATGGACATAGAACAGATTCAAGCTGAAGTTTCTTCGTACTTCGCTGATTCGATCCAGTGCACACATTGCACTTAGATTTTTTTTATAATCATTTGCAGTTTATGGTTGTGATGGAACATTGAATTATTGAATAATGGTTGTAAGCTCTAGCAGAGCAAAACATTAAATTCTTATGATGAGTCCTGCAAGGCTTATTTTCTTGTATTAATAATAGCAAGTTATGTTTTGTTTTGGAGTATTTTATTTATCTGTGAATTGCTTCCTACCTCATATTAATAAATACTTTATATTAGGACACGTGTGGCGCCCTATGGAGGAAGTGTGCTTAGTAGATAGTGGAACAACGAATACCATCTTGAGAGAAATAAAAAAATTTAGTCGATTAGTAAGAATGCTGGTAGCCTTACGACAATCGTAGGCAGCGATAGTTGTATAATAGGCTCAGGAAGAACCACAATTATACTCCCGATTGGCATTACTTTGGTCATCGAAGAAGCCCTGTTGTACCCAGAATCGACCAGAACTCTCCTAAGTTTTAAGGATATTCGCGCTAACGGTTTCCACATAGAGACTGAAGAAGAGTATGGTAAGGAATACCTATTCATTACAAAGCGTGAATAAAGTGGAAAAATGGTATTAGAACGACTTCACATAAAACTGGGCTATACTACACTAATATTAAGGCACCTGCAGCCTATATTGTCCTGAAAATTGTATTTAGAAGCTCTAAACTTTTCTGTCTCTGGCATAATAGATTAGGCCACCCAGGTCTTAGTATGATGAGAAATATAATTAATAATTCTCAGAGACATAATATCAATGTAAAGAATTTCCCGAATCAGGAAGATTTTGTGTGCCCCGCATGTGCCACCGGGAAATTAATTACTAGACCTTCTGCTCTAAAAGTGAATGATGAAGTCCCTGTATTCCTGGACCGTATCCAGGGAGATATTTGTAGTCCTATACAGCCCCAGTCAGGGCTATTTAGGTACATTATGGTGCTCATCGATGCTTCCTCGAAATAGTCGCACGTATGTTTATTATCGACGAAAAACCATGCTTTTGCAAAGCTGATCTCGCAGATAATTAAAATTAAAAATAATTTCCCTTATCATCATGCGAAGTCCATCAGAACGGACAATGCTGAAAAATTTACTTCAAAGATATTTGATGATTATTGCATAGCAATGGAAATTACCGTTGAGTATTCCATACCGAATGTCCACACCCAGAATGGACAAGGAGAGGCATTAATTAAAGGAATTAAATTTATTGCTTGACCCCTTTTGCAGAATTGTAATCTACCAACCACATGCTGGAGAAACCCAGCCCTGCACGCAGCAACTCTCATCAATTTTAGACCGTCGTCATATAACATCCATTCACCTATGCAACTAGCGCAAGGGTCAGCACCGAAAACTTCTCATCTTCACATATTTGGTTGCAATGTTTATGTACCTATACCACCACAGGAACGAACTGCATTGGGCTCTCTCCGAAAGTCTGGGATATACGTTGGTTATGAGACAACATCCATAATCAAGTATTTAGACCCCATAATTGGAGATTTGCATACAGCCCGTTTCGCTGATAGTATATTTGGTGAGGATAGTTTCCAATCATTAAGCGAAGGAAATCAACCCCTTGATGAAAAATATTAGAAAAAACGTGCCAAGCCACAGGAATCCATGCACATGACCTGCGCACTTGTGAAGCAAATAGAGAAGTCTAGAAGAAAATTAATTTGCAACCATTAGCGAATCAACTGCCTAACCACTTTAGTGATTTGAAGAACATGACCAAGTCCCATGTGTCTGCACGCAATGCACCGGAGAGGGTTTAAATACCAAAGAAAATTAAAGGTGCCCCTAATCTTGTCTAGAGGCCTCAGAATAAAAGAACGAGAACTCTGGCCCCTTAAATCCCCAGTAATCGAGGACGCTTAGCGAAAAAAGATAAGAAGGACTTGACATAGGATTACTGAAGTTCCCTAGAACTAGAAGGGGAGTCAGTTGAGACCTGGCACCAGTATGGAACCTTCGGTAAAAAGGCATATCGGATTTGAATATACCCACGAAGGGAAACATCAGTATGGATGTGTGCGCACACATCGGAGCTAAAAAACTAAAGGGACTTGCCCCTGGAATTGGAAGCAGTGGTGAGCAAGGAGAAGCATTATAAGAATCACCTCATGAAAAAATAGCTATAAATTATGTGACCACGGGAAAATCTATGAATAGGTTAACAGCCAACGTCAACATTTATTTTGCAAAGAAAATTGCCATCATTATCGATCTTGATAGAGCCTGCATCGCTCATTGAATGTAAGAAAAGATCAGATTGGGAAGATTGGAAGAAGGTAGTAGCGACTGATTATTATCTCTAAATAAAAGAGAGATGTTTGGAACTGTAAGTCGCACGCCTCACTAAGTGGGTATTTGTTCGAAAGATAAATACAAATAATAAAGTTGTAAGATATAAAGTAAGACTCGTTGCATAAGGTTTCACTCAACGACCAGGAGTTGATTACGAAGAAACATATTCCTCGGTCATGGGCGGGACTACCTGTAGATATTTAATCTCAATGGCAGTAAACATGAATTTAGAAATGAAATAGATGGATGTGGTAACTTCATACCTTTATGGAAACTTGAATTCAGATATTTATATGAAGGTACCAGAAGGTATCCCCACCCTGAACCAAGACAAAGCAAATAGAAATATGTACAATGTGCAATTCAAAAAGTCATTGTACGGATTTAAGCAATCAGGCAGGATGTGGTATAATCGCTTAAGCGACTTTCTACGCAAGAAAGGCTACACGAACAATGAAGATTGTCTATGTGTATTTACACGACAATCCCATGATGGATTTTATATAATCTCAGTGTATGCATATGGTCTGAATATCATCGGGACCCTAGAAGATATTAAGAAAGCAAGCTCTTACTTAGAGTTGGAGTTTGAAATGAAAGATTTGAGTAAAACTAAATATTGTATAGGCTTGCAGCTTGAGCATATCTCTGAAGGGATATTAGTGCATCAGCCAACCTACACTCAAAAGGTGTTAGAAAGGTTAGGCTTTGAACAGTCATATCCTTTGAAAATGCTAATAGTCGGGAGATCTTTGCAGCAAGATAAGGACTCGTACAGACCCAGAGAAGAGGGGGAGAGGAGGTCCTGGGATCAGAATTCCCGTACTTGAGTGCAGTAGGAGCACTCATGTATTTAGCAAACTGTACTACACCGGACATTGCATTTGCTGTGAACCTATTAGCTTCCGATACCTCCAAGGAAGCAAAGTCCTTGGTCTGTTCCACAGAAAGAATCAAGACCTAACTATGAATGGCTATGCAGATGCTGAGTACTTGTTGGATCCGCATATAGCCAAGTCACAAATATGCTATGCATTCCTATGTGGTGGAACTGTAATTTCATAAAAATTGTCTAAGCAAAGTCTTTTATCAACTTCGACGAAACACTCCGAAATCATAGCACTGTACGAGGCCTGACAAGAATGTTATTGGCTTCGGCGTATGATTCACCACATCCAGCAGTTGTGTGGATTGAATACCGCGTAAACCCCACTATTATCTATGAAGATAATGCAGCTTGTGTTGCACATGTGCAGATGGGTTATTTGAATAGTCAACTCACAAAGCATATCAACCCCAAATTCTTCTATGCTCATGAATTTTAAAGATGGGCGAAATTAGCGTACTGCATACTAAGTAATGTGAAAAACTTGCAGATTTATTCACTAAGTCACTTCCAGCATCTAACTATGAAAGGTGCATACGTGGAATTGGAATGATAGGACTTAGAGAAGTGCATAATTCAAGAGGATAATCTTCACGAACTGATAATTGAAACTTGATCACGAAGATCAAGTACACAAATAATAAATCCTAGAGATTAAATGAAATTAGGTGGATTGTAATCTTTTTTCCCTTGACAAGTTTTCCTTAAGTTTCTCGGCTAAGGTTTTTAATGAGGCAATTGTGCAACACAGCAGAACGTGTTTCATGTACTCTTTCTTCAAATTTTTCCATTGGTTTTTATAGAGTTTTGATGAGACATGAACATGATGGATTAGTGCCCAAGGGGAAGTGTCAAGAAACCTGAGCCCAGACCTTGCAGGACTAGCCCATGATGGGCACCTCATCCATCGATATACTATATATAGAAGGGGACCCCCAACCATTGTACGTGGTTTTGAGAAGAGAAATAAATACAAGAAAGGAGTCCTCAAATATCTATGAAATTCCTGGAACCTTAGCTTTGATCTTCCCGATTGTCGATTGGAATAGGTTCCTGACCTTCGTGGAACCTTAGTTGTTGTGCTTCAGGGTTTCGATTAAATTTAATACAAGACATCCAATGTGCTTGTTCATTGATCTTCATAACTTTCATAGCTAATGGAGAGAAAATTGAGTTGAATATGATCAAGGTGAAAAATAGGCAGAGCTCCTATTAACCCCCACCCTCTAGTCGCTGTTTCGGTCCAACAAGTGGTATCAGAGCCCTGTTAGTTCAGTCTTGATCTTAACCGGTCACTGCACTTGGGATGGAGAAGTACTCCAACAAGCCACATGTCTTCGATGAGCTTGACTACGCCTATTAAAAGAATCGTATGCGTATCTACCTTCAGAGCGAAAGTCAAGCAATATGGGAGGTTGTCTGAGCCCCGCTTGTTTTGCCCGAGGTTGCTACGGCGGCTTTAGCAGCCCTCTTGGCTAACAACCACAAGGCAAAGAAACTCTTATATGCTGGGCTTCGTAGACAAGAGTATGACAGGATCTGTCACCTTGAGACCGCTTACGAGATTTGGCACACCCTCGAAACCTACCATGAGGGTTTGTCTCAAATCAAACAAGTATGTCAAACGATCTTCAAGCGAGAATACAACAAGTTCGAGATGCCTAGAGAGAGCATCGATGATGTATTCACTCGCTTCAATAAGGTGCTCAATCAGTTGAGAGTGATCGACATCGAGTATTCTTAGTCTCGTAATGTTACCTATCTCATAGCTGCAATCAACACCAATGAGTGGGAGATTGAGGCTATCGCTATTGAGAAGAATGTCAAGCTCAAGACCAAAAGATCTAGAGGATTGATCGTCCTAAGAATGCGAACATGGCTTTAGTAGCTGACTCTCTCAAGAGAACTTTTGATAGCTCTTCTAAATCTTCCTCTGGATTTTCACTTGTTTGTTTATCTGAGCCCTAAAAATCTTTTAAATAGTTACTAGTTGGAAAATTCACCATTTGAAGTTTTATTGAATTGATTTAACAGCTTAATATGGACTTATAACATCAAAATAATTTAATGTGATTAATCCCAACATTAACAATTGTCAAAACTATTTTATTTGAATTCTATGTGCTTAGATATATTTTCTAGAATTTTTTCAAGTTCATTTGCTATTTTCTAATTGCTATTTGGATTTTCTTGTGTTTTCTAAAAAGAAAAATAAATTAAAATACCCCAGAATAGTGTTGGGCCGAAACCCAACCCTATTCCAATCCTGAACCAATACTATGTGGCCCAGCTCACCGCCGCGCGCGCGCCTCGCCTCTGACTGACATGCGGGTCCCGCATGTCAGCCTCTCCCTCACCCGCGTGCTCGCTCCACGACAGTGGTCCCCACTGTCGATCTCCTCTCTCCACGCCGCCACACCGTGCGCCGCCCCACTGTCACCAAAGACGTCGCCTTTTACCATGTGTCACCATTCGAACCTCGGCGGCTCACGTGTGGATCCCACCCGTGCACTGTTCTTCGTCTCCATTTCGTCCGCGCTCCGGACTCCGCCGCCGCGTCGAACCTGGACTCGTTCGTGGCCCTGCCTCTACATCCTATTTAAGGCCTTGGCGTGCGCGTCACGAGGTTCGCCTCAGCCTCCACCGCCTTTTACACAAAGCCAGAAACCCTAGATTCAAACCTAGCCGCCGAAATTGGAGTTGGAACCCCAGCATGGCTGAAGCCTTCTCCGTCTGATTGCACCACCGGTGGTGAGTTCCCATCGCCGTCGAAACCATCATCAGGTTCGCCATGCCGCGTTCGACTCGATGCGTGCACTCTTTTCCCCAGAGAAGCCTCGGGTCGCCGTCGCCGCCTCAAGCCGAGCCGCTCCGCTGCCAAACTGGTCGCCGCTACTGCTGTAGTCGCTGGTGAAATCTGAGCGCATCACAAGACTTCCTGTGTCACGCTCGTCCAGATGCGCACTTCCGCCGCCACGGAACTGCCGTCGTTCGCCAGATCCGTGGTCACCGGAGTTCCACCGGCGTTTCGCCGCCGTGGCCATCCGTGTGGCTCGCCACATCAGTGCCCGCACCTGTGTGTCATCCCACGTGTTGCCATGTCAATGCCATGTGCGCGCTTGCGTCTCCAGTCCACCAAACCCTAGACCCTGATGGTTCGGTGAACCAAGTTCACCGTGAACCGAGCCGATGCCATGTGGGTCCTATATGTCAGAATTTCTTTTATTTATTCTTTTTCGAAAAATTCCTTCGCTGACGTCAGCATTGCGCAATAATCCTATTTTTTTTCCTTTAGAGAAATAATTCAGAAATTCTAATTAAATCCAAAATTAGAGTTTTCTTTAGATTCAATCTTCCAAAGCCCATATCTTTTGCATCCGAACTCCCGATTGAGCCCATCTAAATTTCTAAATTCATATAGATTCGAGATCTATTTATTTATAATTTGTATTTAATTTTTGGACATTGTTTTGCCTCTTTTATTTATTTGTATTGTTTATTTGCTTCGTTTGCGAGTAGACGTTGATACTTCGGGAAACTTTGGAGAAGAAGGAGTGCCTCAAGATCAAGATCTGTACCTAGACCTATTCCAAGGCAAGTTATACCTTTGATCACGTTGAATCTAGTTTTTAAAATACTTTGTTTCAATGTATTGCATTCTCTTTCCAGTATTTATTTAAATGCTTTTGGGTTTAGTTATTAATCCAAATTGTTATATCCACCCTGTCTACTGTTATATCATATTCTTTTGTCACCCTAGGTTGGTTCATTATTAGTTGGTATTATTGTAGCACTAACGTGGGTTAGTTAGATACGAGTAAATTGCTTAGCCATGCTACGAGTCATCATTTCACGTGAGTTGCAAATATAAACTTGACTAAGTGATTATGGAACTGTGTGATAAAACTGTGTGAGATGTGTGCTATTACTCGTTGATGGTATGTGTTGCACTTAACCAACAGGGTGAGAAAAGATTTAGATTGAGGTAAGTGGTGGATACTGTGTGATATGGTGGAGCTGTGTGATGGGAATGATAATCCGTGTGACTTAGTTAGCTTGGTCAATTAAGGACTTAACTTTGTGCGGAATTGAACTGAGCCTTACTGTACGATCAAATGCCTGGTATGGGACGGGCCTAACTTAGTAGGTTATCGAGTCTTGACATTAACAACTCAGGTTGTAGGTTAGGTCGTGTGATGGGTGGAGGTGTGGACCATGAGATAGGTCAAACCGCGGGACGGTTCGCCGCATCCCTGTCCAACGGTGTGTGTCGTACCAAACGCTGTGTGTATCGGTTGGACGGCAGTAAAGCACATCGGAAGTGTAAATGCTTGAGATGAAGTTTCTAAAAGGTTTTGTTGTGATCAACTCTGATCCAGTTGATTGCATCTTGTAGGTA
The DNA here is from genome assembly GCA_036346395.1 of Hsuehochloa calcarea. Taxonomy (NCBI): domain Eukaryota; kingdom Viridiplantae; phylum Streptophyta; class Magnoliopsida; order Poales; family Poaceae; genus Hsuehochloa; species Hsuehochloa calcarea. The sequence continues at coordinate 15,056,027 of CM070596.1, read as the reverse complement.
AAGTGTACCACCTCTGCAGAGTGTTAAACAATCTATTCGAATAACCGTGTCTGCGGTCATGGACATGCTCAGGGATTTCACACGAGGGGTAGATTTTCATAATACAATTGGAAAGGGAGCTGTGTGATCTAAGTCATATGGCTGTGTGAATAACTTGTTTAGCCTATGTGTTTTTGTGAAATCAAATGATAAATTAATATTGTTCATTTGTTTTGAATTATGTTTTCAATCTATTATTTGTTTTCCATTACAAATGTTTCATTTCTGCAAAAGAACCACATAAGTTATTCCTTTGGAATAAGCCATCATCTATAAATTGCATTATGTGGTATGACTTGCGAGTACGGTTGTATACTCATACTTGCTTCAAACAATCAACAGAAGTGGAGGAGTCTTCGTGTACATTTGAGGAGGAGTTCTACGAAAGTGTCGATCGTTAGGGTCTTGATCCCAGTCAGTTCCCTGTGGTGAATTGATGGGATTCCGCTGGAGTTTTCTTTTGTTCTGCTGCTATTTTATCTATTGTCAGCCTTGTAGGGCTTAATAAATGTAAACTCGACCATGAGGTTAAAACCATTATTTGCTATTGAAATTAGTCGTTTATCCTATTAATCGTCTTGTGTGGATCGACATTCATCTATGTTGACACTGTGTGCACTAGCATGATCCTGGACTAGTGCAGAATACACAGAGTGTCCAAAATTGCATTATTAGGTCCCGACAACGCGGTTAACAGGTGGTGACTTCATCACCTTTGGAGATGATACACAAGGTCGGGTCGAAGGAACGAGAACGATCAGGGTGAACGACAAGTTCATCCTGAATGATTTCGCCCTTGTGGACAAGCTAAGGAACAATTTGCTTTTTATCTCTCGGCTTCTTGATGATGGCTGTGAGGCTAGGTTTAAGAAAAATACTTGTCGTGTGCTTAATTAAGTTGGTAAGCTTGTCTTTGGGATTTCTAGAATTTGTAGGATCATTGTAGCTAACTTTTCTGAATCTCTTGATGGATCTCTCAAGTGTTTGATTGCATCTTCTTCTAAGTTCTGGCTTTGGCACCATCGTTTGAGGCACATTGGTTTTGATCATCCGACGCGAGTTAGCTCTCTTGATCTCATGAGAGGTTTACCCAAACTCAAAGCTGTCAAGGATGTTGTATGTGCGCTCGGTAGGCATGGCAAACAAGTTACCGCCTCACACCCTTCATTGACTATGGTCATGACTGACTGACCGGGATAGTTGCTTCACATGGATACTGTTGGTCCTACTAAGATTCGGTCAGCCGGTGGTAAATGGTACATTCTTGTCATAATCGATGATTTCTCGAGATATTCTTGGGTGTTCTTTCTTGCTTTGAAGGATGAAGCTTTCGATCATTTTCATGATCTTGTTCTTCGCTTGGCTTCTGAATTCCCTAGTGCCTTGAGAGTGATTCGCAGTGATAATGCATGGAGTTTAAGAATGCATCATTTGCATCTTTTTGTGCTGAGCGTGGTATTGAACATCAGTTCCCTTCTCCACACGCCACTCAACAAAATGGCGTGGTAGAAAGGAAGAACATAACCTTAGTCGAGATGGTTAGGACGATGCTAAATGAGTATAGCACTCCGAGGAGGCTCTGCGCCGAAGCTATTGCTACAGCTTACCATATTTCCAATCATGTCTTCTTGAGACTGTCTTTGGGCAAGACATCATATGAGTTTCAGTTTGGTAGAAAACGCTCTGTTTCTCATTTTCTAGTTTTTGGAGCGAAGTGTTTCATTCTCAAGACATGAAACCTAGATAAATTTGAGTTAAGAACTTCTGATGGTTTATTTCTTTGTTACCCTGCACATTTGATGGATTTTTAGGTTCTTAATGTTGAGACTAACGTTATCTAGGAGACATGCAATGTCATCTTTGATAAGACTAGCCCTAGAGCTATATCAAATATTTCAGGTGATACACAGACGATAGAGAGTATCTTTGTGGAGGAAGAAGAAGACGGAGCTGATGATTGTCTCCCGCCTGTTGCTGCTACTGCTCCTGATCCAATTAATGAACCTGCTTTCACTACTTCACCTTTAGTTGAGGCTTCTGCTGCATCTTCATCATCAGCAGTACATGCGAAGGTCGAAGAGGTACTATCTTCCCGGGCGCTCCACTTCACATTCAGAGGCGTCATCCTTCGGATCTGATGATTGGTCATCTTCATGAGCGAGTCACTCGCTCCACGTATCACGATCAAAATTTCTTCTCCAATTCTACATTTGTGGTTTCTTTCAAACCCCGCGATATATCACATGTTTTATCTGATTTGAGCTAGGTCAATAACATGCATGAGGGGTTAGATAACTTTGAGAGGAATAAGGTTTGGAACCTAGTAGAGCCTCCTAGTGGTCATAATGTGATAGAATCTCGTTAGGTATTAAAAAAACAAACAAAGTGGGGATTATTCTGTGGTTAGAAACAAGGCTAGATTGGTAGCTCAGTGTTTTAGCCAAGTTGAGCAGTTAGATTTTGATGAAATGTTTGCTCCAATTACAAGATTAGAAGCCATTCACATTCTGCTTACATTTGTTGCATCTAAGTGCTTTAGGCTGTATCAGATGGATGTCAAAAGTGCATTTCTGAATGGTTACATAGAGGAGCGAGTGTATGTTAGGTAACCCCCAAGCTTTGAGAATTTTAAGCATCCACATCATGTCTTCAAGCTATCTAAAGCCTTGTATGGTCTTAAGCAAACCCTTAGAGGCTGGTATGATAAGCGTAAGTCCTTCTTACTAAAGAATAACTTTGGGATAGGTAAGGTGGACAAGACCTTGTTCATTCCTAGGCATGGTCATGACTTCTTACTTGCTCATATTTATGTAGATGATATTATCTTTAGTGGTTCTTCTAATGCTCTTATTTCTAGATTTCGGATACCATGTCTAGGGAATTTGAGATGAGTATGGTGGGAGAGCTCAACTACTTTTTGGGGCTTCAAATCAAGCAATGCAAGGAACGAAGTACACCAAAGATCTGCTCAAGCGCTTCGAGATGGGTGACTACAAGCCGATCGCCGCTCCCATGGCGACTTCGACTGCTTTGGATCCAGACGAGGAAGGAGAAGTCGTGGATCAATGCGAGTACTACAGCATAATTGGCTCCCTCCTTTACCTGACGGCCTCAAGACCAGATATCCACTTCACAGTCTACCTCTGTGCGAGGTTTTAGACATCTCTGAGAACTTCCATCGCCAAGCCATCAAGCGCATCTTCAGGTATCTTCACTCTACCCTCCAGTGTGCCATTTGGTATTCCTGCTCATCTTCCTCGTCCATTCTAGGGTTTCCTAGTTTTGATTTTTGCGGGTTGTCGATTAGATGGGAAGAATACCTCAGGCACTTGTCACCTCTTAGGCACTTCTCTCGTCTCTTGGTCTTCTAGGAAGCAGACCGCTGTTGTACAATCCACTGTAGAAGCTGAATATGTAGCTGTCGCTAGTAGTTGTAGTCAGATTCTGTGGATGGTATCCACCCTTAAGGACTATGGATTAGCTTTTCCTAGTGTTCATCTTTTCTGTGATAACACTTCTGCTATTAATATCGCTAAAAACCATGCCCAACATTCTAGGAGCAAGCACATTGACATTCACTATCACTTCCTTATAGACATATAGATGTAACACCCTGGCAATTTGGAAGCTAAGATGTTACATAAAGAACTAATATACAACCAAATTGCGGAAGAATTTAAACTGAATCTCTTCTAAGTATATGTAGGGACCAACTTTAATAGCAGCATGGTAGGGATAAATACTGAATTCATCAAACATAATCAAGCAATAATTAAAGTGAACTACTAGCATCATTTAACAAGAAAACCTAACAGGAAGGGAAATATCATGCAATAGTAAACTTATTTATTACAGTTCCTCGGTTAACAAATGAAAGATATAAACGACATTATTAATGAAAGTAAATTATGGTGAACTGTATGAAATGTGCTTGTCTACTCCCTCCCAACAAAGTCATCATCAACGATCACCTAAATAAATAAATAAAGCAAAAATGAGTCGAAACTCAGCAAGTACAGTAAACAATTGAACATACAAGGTTATGAATAAGTCTATCTCAATACGAAATCTGAACTTATCTCTGAAAACTTATGAGTATGAATGGAATGAATGGATGCATTGCAAGGAAATGACTGTACACATGCTCATACCGGTATAGCGAGTGACACACCCGTCGGTGTCGGTGCTCACTTAAGCCCGTACTTAACAAAGTCCGGGGATCCAATCACCGTATGAAGAACGTTTCATACGGGTGTCCGAAATTGTCCACATTGAAATGGTGGGTCTTACGTGCCCATACTGGAATTGATGGGTCTTAACAATTCCACTCCCGTGGACGGAACACGAACAATGCAAGAATGGAATGAACACATGCAATGAATATCACCAATTTTTATCTATATGGATTATCAATTTAAGAACGAAATGTTTATCATGGAATATGAACATGAATCATAACAACACATCACGTCAACAACATTCAATAGAACTCAATATGTCATAACACAGTGTACTTGCCTTCTACGATGTGACGTGCTAGGAGGCAACGAAGGTGCTCCTACACTCGTCGCCTCGCCGCCTACACGAATCTGTATAAAAAATAAGAACACATGGTAAGACGATGCTACCGGTGGTCTACCATACCCCCTTGACTACCCAATACAACGAATAGACCCGAACTGAAAACATACAATTCACCCATTTAAAATAATTCTGGACAGCGACACGGAAGAATTCATCATTAAAGATCTGGAATTCAGAATGACATGAATCTAGTGCCCAATGAAACTTAACGAGCAAACCTACAAAACTCTAGTTGACCAAACTTCCTAATTCTGCCAAAACATTTAAATAAACAACAGTTGAAAATGCCTGACAGACATCTGTCCAGACAATCGGAACAGCAGTGAAGAATATAGCATAACTTTTACTATATGAGTCCAATTTGAGTGTTCTTTATCAATTTGAAAGATAATGAAATTATCTACCGAAAACGTTTTGGGTGACAAGTCTGAATCTGAACCTAAATAATTCAAATTTCATCAAACAACTAAACAGACAGTACTCGTCGGGTTTCTCAAGACAGCAATAAGGATTTTATCATAAATTTTGAACCACATATCGGATTTTAGTGATCTTGGTGGCTATAGAAATCTAACAACCATGGCTACAAATCTCTCGAAGGGGAGAACCTCCAGATCGGCCTCTAACAGGTCGAAACAGACCGCGCAACATACTGGACATAAACTGAAAATCCTAAAACAGCAATTCAATTTCATCCTACTAAACAATTTTGCATCCAAATAGTACCAAACAACAAATTGGATCCTTCGTTACCCTTGAAGATCCATAGGACAATGAAGATCAATCTCCCAAAGAACTCCCCCTTTCTCCTTCTTTCTCCTCTTCTTTGGACGGCCACCATGAAAGCAGCACCTGTGGAATCAGCTGGAGGAGACGGCAGGAGGAGGCAACTTCAGGGAGGTCTTTGGGGCAGTGCCGGGGATCACCGGGGCCAGCACCAAGGGGAGGAGGCGGCACCAAGGGGCAGGGGAGGCACCGGTATGGGGTGAGGGGGTGGCGGCTCTAGAGGGAGAAGTGGGGAGGGAGAGGGGAGATGGGTGGCCGGCTAGGGTTAGAGGGGGGAGGTGGGCGCATGGGCCTTGGGCCTAGGCGCCTCCCCTCCCTCCTTGGCCCATCCTTGGCCAGCCATTGGTCGGCCTTTCGAAAAACTCGCATTTTAAGAAAAATTCTCTCTCCCGAACAAATTCACCTCAAAACGAAATTCGGAGTATTACAATAGAGAATGGTGATATTCGGCTAGAATTTGTGGAGTCTGAGGCTCAGCTAGTTTATATCTTCACCAAGCCTTTATACTCAACTAGGTTTGCCACCTTGAGGAGCGAGTTGTGGGTAATTTACCCCTATGGGTTAGTTTGAGGGGGAGTTGCTTTCTTCTGGTCTTTCCTTGATCTTCTTCTGAACTCTGTAATCTTTTTAGGCTTTTGAGTTTTTCTTGCACCTCATTTTATCATATTCCATTCATATAAAAATCACAAAAAGATGCATTATAATATAAGCTTTACTATTTGTCGTTTAAATTGATGAAGCTTTGCTTATTACCCTCTTGAGCTTTAGTATTTTAATTCTTTCTCAATTCAATGTCTAGTTCATTGACTTGCTAGAAGTATCATGCTTTCATATGTGTAGCTTAGTCTTTACTTAACGAGTTATAATTTTAAGACAACTTGAACTAAAAATTATAATTTGTGATCTTTTAGCTAGTTGCATAATTATTGATCCTTTTGTGACACTAGCCATGTCAAAATTGATTTGTGCAAAATAATTTTTTAAGGTTCTCATGTGGTTAAATTGTGTCAAACTATTATCACGATGCTGCATGTCAAAGACACTAACTTAGATATAGTTTGATGATCCAGATGGTCTCATGGGGACTGCTTGTCAAAATTGACATGAACCTCGAGATTTGTCTTCTCGGTTGAAGCGTATGAAGAGATAATGGATGGCTCCTAGTCTATGATACTCTTCACTAAGATAGACCTTTAATCAACGTCAACATTCATTGCAAATGAAAACTATTGTAAAAAATTGGGTCATTGAGGTACCTTGAGCAAAATAATTCATTTTAGGACCTTTTGTCTCTACAAAGGTCTCTGTTAGCTTCTTGATCTCACATCGACATTCTGGCATGGCCATTATCACTTTAGGACTTCGTTTGATGAACTTCCTAATTTTGAAGCTTTACTTAAATTGTTAAAATTCATCGTTTTATCTTGAGCTTTCTAGCATAGCTTATATACATATACATATACATATACATATACATATATGTGTGTGTGTAGGAAGCCTTTTTGCTACTTCCGGATGTAGTTACTCTATATTCCGTATCTCACAATGTATGGAGTATCTTGTGCAACTGAGAGTATGTATGTGTAGTATACGAGTATATAAGACCACTTATGTGGTATTTATACATTTTTAGGGGTGGTATGTATAATTTTTTAGGCATAGTCCTTTTTATATGTGAATATGAAGGTATTTACAAAATATGGTAAAAACTATGGACTCTCTTGCAATTTTTTCATGTGGTTCGCATTAGAGTATCTTATAATTAATATATGAGTACACCCAAAGTGATAAAGGAGTATATCAAGTTCTTTTAGGTGGTATATCAGAGGTGGGGGTAACTACACCCGAGAGTAGAAAGTATTAATCCTATATATATATATATATATATATATATATATATATATATATATATATATATATATATAAACATGATCTTGGTAGCACTTTCATGCTTGATGTGTATTGAGTGATAATAGAAATGCTAGCTTGTTGTTTTGGGTAATCTCCAAAGCTTCTTCTACTAAAAATTAAAAAAATACAAAAATGAAGCCACTCCATTGCATTTCATGTATGCTCTTTCATATGTCTTGACGAGGATCTAATAATCCTCATTTTATCTATTATCTATAATTCTTATTATGGGTAAATATGATGTCACATAGTCTCCAGAAGTACCCCTTATTTTTATAAGGGAGAGGCCTACCAAGTGATTGTAAGATTTTCTACAATCACCCCCCATAGTCGTAAGTCTTACTACGACTACTACCTGGTCGTAAGTCTTTCTACGACCATTACATAGTCGTAAGTCCTTCTACGATCACTACATAGTCGTAAGACCTTTTACGATTACTACCTGGTCGTAAGTTCTCCTACGACCAGGCAAACCACGACCACCTTATAATGAAACCTACAGGCAAGTGGGTCCAATTGATTAAGGAATCCGAACGGTCTGCACGCACTACTATTCCGCGTAGTAATAGTACTTAAATACCCCATTATCTTTGAATGATAATTGCCAGACGGCGTGGAGAAGCCAATGCGTCGGTAATTACTGCCATCATGCGCCTATTACTGGCTCAATTAAGGCGCCTCTTCCGTAGGACAAAACGGCTACTCCTTCACGACTATATAAGGGCATCAGGGAGACAGAGAAAAGGGCGAGTCAGGGGGAAATACAAGTTCTATTCTCTGTAATAGTCTTAGCTTCTTACCTGATCATCAAGAATACCACACCACACAGGATTAGGGTTATTATTCTCTCGGAGAAGGCTGAACTGTCTAAACATCCGTGTCAACCACTCTGCGTGATTTCATCTCTAGGAGACCCCGAATCAAATAATCTTTACGTAAGATCGGTTCTAATACACCAAGCGGTTGGCGCCGACCGTGGGGATCTTAGGTAATCTCTTGTCAACATACTCTCTTTTTCCAATCTCATGCAATCATGGCGGGAGAATGGAACGAGGAGAACTGGTTTGACTTGGCGACACGCAGACGTCGACATGGATGCGGTTTCGACTACGAGCCGAGTGATGCATCCGCCGATGGTGATGTTGCCTCCGAGATTATTCTCCAGAAACCATCCCATTAATGGAGTTGAGGAGGATCCTTATCCCCACAACGATACGCCCAACAGAGGAGCCAATTCCTCAAAGGACAAGGGTCAATCCGACTGTAATCGCACCCAAGAGGACTCACAACACAACGAGAGTTTTTCCTCCAAGTGTTCAAGTCCCTTAAGGCGGTCCGACTTGGTGAGTCAAGTTCGGGAGCCACCATTCCAGACTCCACCAAAGATCTAGTGATCCTCTCTCGTGGTAACTCCGGAGAGGGTGGGATCAAGCATGCTTTTCCTACAAATTCGACCGTCTCCCCGCAGATCTCATTTGCGAACGGAGACAGTTATAACCCGGAGTTCCCCTACCTGGAGGGGATTACTCCAAGTCGCCAGATGGTGTCTCTCGAGCACTCCTCAAGCGGGGAGGCCTCGAGCGCAAGTGAGAATCATCAACGGGAGGTCTTCGTCCTTCCCTCAAATCAGGGTCAGCCTCATGGAGGCCGAGATAAGAACACTCCCCGAAGATCACACACTGCGCCCCCTCGTGGTAATGGCAAGGGCACCACCGGTGGCAGAGAGAACCAACACTCTAATGAACGCGAGCGAAATCCTCGACATTCTTGCACTCCACTGAGAAGGCCTCAAAGACCTGATGAGGAGGATTTTGATGTCGTCCGAAGAAAGAAAATTGCAGTCCAGAAGAACCTACCTGGGCGCATTCAACATCAGTCGGAGGAGGTACAAGAACTCCAGGACATCAACGACTTGCTCGAGAATCCCAGCCAAGAGCTGGCTCGAACGCCAGGGTACGATCTCTTTGCTGAAGAGATTACGCAAAGACTTCGAACTGTGATGACAAGACTGGAGGTACCTCGTCGACAACATTCAGGTAGTCGTAGCAATGCGACTTCCTCACCACCGACCAATCGAATATTTTCACGAGGAATCGACACGGCCATAAGTCGAATCGATCCCTATTCGGAGAAATACATTTCGATCGCACAAGATCAAGAAGCCCCTGAGAGGTGATCATTCACCACCGACAAAAAATTCTTAACGGTGGAGTACGAGGAGTATTCCTCGTAGGCTGAAACCTACTACGAGCAGTCACTGTTCACGGGTATCGTCGTATACGATCACCTGGTGACATTAACCCTTCTTTCCTACAAAGAAGGCGTCAAGAAGTGATTACCGGATCTCGCATTTTCGCCGACCTTCGAGCGATTCACGCCACCTCATTTTCGGCCAGTGAACATGGAGAAATTTGATGGATCTCAAAATCCCATCGAATTTCTTTAGATCTATACAACAGCTGTCCGAGCAGCAGGAGGAGGAGAGCATGTAATGGCGAATTACCTTCCGACTGTGCTCGAAGGATCCGCTCGATCGTGGTTATTAAACCAACCACTCGAGTCGATCTACTCTTGGCAACACCTCTGCGATCTTCTACAGGCGAATTTCCAAGGCACATACAACCGCCCTGGAAAGGAAGACGACTTGCACCGGATAAAACAGAACAACAACGAGACTTTGCGTCAATTCATCAAACGCTTTAGTCAGATTCGTAACTCAATTCCGGAAATTTCTGATTCCTCTATGATCAGGGCTTTTAAGCAAGGAGTCCGTAGTAGAAGGATAACGGAGGACATTGCTTTGAATCCTCCCAACACTGTTGCCGAGCTCTTCGAGATGGCCGATCGATATGCAACTGCTTCTGAGGCAGTCGAGTGGAACAATACTATCGATCGAGAAACGTACACTCCTCGAGAGCCAGGTGAAGTTGGTAAGGATAAAAAAGCAAAAAAGTCCAAGAAGAAAATAAAAAGTCAAAAACCACAAACCAGTGGTTCCAAGGAGGTTTTGGCCGTGAAAGATAGAGAGCCCCAAACCACCAAGTCGTACCCTGATCAAGGCAAAGGTAAGCGCCCTGATCGTAGGAACGACAAACCAAGGTGGTGTCCTTTTCATAAAAAGGAAGGACATGACCTCCCCGAAACGCCGGAGTTTTCCAAAGAAAGCTCGAGGACTACTACAACGGCAAAGCACCACTCCCTACTCTCGAGCAGGTAGGACCTACGAGTGGCCAAAAGTCGTCGGATGATGAGGAGATGTCGTTCCAAGATCCGCAACATACCGTTGAGCACATCTACGGAGGATCATCGGCATACGACTCCAAACGACAACTTAAAGCTGCCGGACGAGAGGTAAATTCCATACATACTCCTCTCGTCAATAAATTACCGAAGTGGTCGGAAGTTACCATCTCTTTTGAGAAGGATGACTGCCCAATCACTACGAGTCGATCAGGTCGATTTCCGATTGTGGTCGAACCCACCATCAACAACTGTCGGGTCAATCGAGTGTCTAAAGAATGCCGATGCTTCTTTTCAACGCCTAATGCAATCGACTTTTTCATCTCAATTAGGCCGGAATCTGGAAGCCTATGTTGATGATCTAGTCGTAAAAAGCATTAAGAGACTTAATTATATCACTGACCAACAAGAAACATTCGACAACCTCAGAAAGCACCGCTTAAAACTTAATCCAGAGAAGTGTGTGTTTGGAATTTCTTCAGGAAAATTGCTCGGATTCCTAGTATCTAAACGAGGAATCGAAGCAAATCCTGAAAAAATAAAGGCCATCCTCCAGATGCGTCCTCCAACCACAAAAAAGGAAGTCCAGAAACTCACTGGATGCATGGCGGCTTTAAGTCGTTTCATCGCACGACTAGGAGAAAAAGGACTACCTTTCTTTAAACTTCTCGGGAGACATGAAGGTTTTGAGTGGTCGAGCGAGGCAAACGCCGCTTTGAAGATGTCAAGAGGTACCTTTCGAGTGCTCTGCTCGTTTCTCTAAAGCCGTAAGAGACGCTCTTAATTTACCTAGCCGCCACGCCACAGCGACAAGCGCGATCTTGGTCGTAGAACGTGGCATATAACGACCGGTTTACTACGTCGGCGAAGTTTTACGGGCCTAAGGAGCGTTACCCTCAGTCCAAAACTTCTATATGCCCTCCTCATGTCTTCGAGGAAGCTGTGGCATTATTTTCAGCGCACAAAATAGTCAGGCTGCCCGAGTTTCCTTTGGGAGCAATCCTCCATAATAAGGAAACAATGGGGACGCATGGCAAAATGGTCGGTCGAACTTGGGAGTTCGACCTCCATTTCATGTCCCGAACGGCCATAAAATCCGAGATCTTGGCGGACTTTGTCGCCGAATGGACAAATCTGAACTGTTCGGGATCCCGAGACGATTCCCACGACCGGTGGATGATGTACTTTGATGGGTCACTTAGTTTAAGTGGCTCGGGTGGGTGGTCTGGTATCTCCCTAGGAGAAACCTTAAAGTATGCCATACAATTAAACTTTCGGGCCACTAACAATGTGGCGTAGTCACGAAGGTTTGCTAGGCGGCATACGAGTGCGAAAGCACTCTCAATTAAATCGACTACTCGTGAGAGGAGACTCTCAACTAGTCGTGAATCAAGTCGGGAAAGAGTACCAGTGCTCTAAATCGACAATGTCTCGGTACTTATCGGAGGTACGCAAGCTAGAAAAGCATTTTTTAGGTTTCGAGGTACAATTTATCCCTCGAAAGGATAATTTCCTCGCAGACCAACTTGCTCGGATGGCTTCTTCCGATCTACGGTACCAAAAGGAGTTTTCTTGCAAAGAACTCCAAAGCCGTCTCAGTCGAAGAACCGAGACACCTCCTATTGAGATGGCCTCATTAGACTACGAGGATACCTGGATGACTCCCATCTACGAGTATCTTCGTAAGGGTTCCGTACCCGAAGATGATCTTGAGGCAGATCGTTTATCCCGAAAAGCCAAAATGTATACTTTGGTCGAAGGAGTCCTCTATAAACGAGGAACCCAAGGGATACTCATGCGATGCATTCCGCAAAACGAAGGAATAACACTCCTTCACGATATACACAGTGGCATCTGTGGGACACATGCTTCCTACAGAACATTGGTTGGTAAAGCCTTTCGACAAGGTTTTTACTGGCCTACAGCCCTGTACGATGCTAAGGAGGTGGTTAAAAAGTGTGTCCAGTGCCAATTTCATGGTAGACAGATACACCAACCAGCTCAAGCATTACAGACAATACCTCTTTCTTGGCCTTTTGCGACCTGGGGTCTTGATATCCTAGGACCGTTTCCCAAAGCTCCAGGAGGTTTCGAATTCCTTTTTGTGGCTATTGACACGTTCACAAAATGGATTGAAGTGAACACTCAGAAGGATAACAACAGGCGACAAAAGATTCATGATGAGATGCGTAATTAGCCGATTTGGAGTTCCGAGTCGGATAATTACAGACAATGGTAAACAATTCGCAAGTGCAAAATTTCAGGAATTTTGCGACGAGTTGGGTACCAAGTTATGCTATGCTTCTGTTGCACATCCCCAAAGCAACGGGGCGGTCGAACGTGCAAACGGCCAAATAATGCGAGGAATTAAAACCCGAGTCTTCGACCAGCTTGTTAAGCGCTCGGGGCTTGGGTACAAGAATTACCTTCCGTATTATGGGCCGTTTCGTACGACCACCAGTCGAGCAACAGGAGAAACACCATTTTTTCTAGTGTTGGGAGAAGCCATGCTTCCTCGGAGCTAAAATGCGATCGACACGAGTTGAAACATTCAACAACTCAGACCAGGAACAACTTCGAGCAGATGATATTAACCTACTCGAAGAAAGGATAAACCTAGCCTTAATCCGTTCGACAGTCTACCAACAAGCCCTGCGCAGATACTATGATCGTAAGGTCCAACCTCGCGACCTTCTTTGTAGGTGACTTGGTATTGAGGCTCGCCAATCCAAGTCTAATCGGAATAAACTTTCCCCAAATGGGAAGGTCCTTACGATGGTCGAAATAACTCGGCGAGGTCGCACGACTAGCGATGGAAGACTGACGAGTTCTCTCAAACTCTTGGAACATCGACCAGTTACGCAAATTCTATGTGTGACCAATTTCTCAGGCAATAAAAGTCCAGGTTCTTTCTACCTCTCTTGCCTTATTTTTGAGTAGTGCTTTTTTAATCTTTCGACTATGATCCTAAAACACCCGATTTTCTTTACCTTTCTAAAAGCGAGTAACGTCATCCAGTCGAAACCTCTCCTCTCTGCATGTGGTTCTGCCCACTAGAAGGAATTTCCTAGCATCAACTCGTTACTCATTTTTGCTGCCAATACAAAGAGCTCGGGTTCTATCCAGTCGAAATGTTCTCAAAGCCAATTCTCTCAATCTTAGTTTATTTTTTCAGTAATTTCAAAAAATATTCTAAGTAGAGTGCACTTTATTATGTTTATTCGACCACCTTTGGTGTACTCGATTCGTTTTAACTGGTCGAAGGAAGAGACACACCTAGTCGAAGTCTTTCCTCTCTGCACGTGGTCCTGCCCACTAGAAGGAACTTCCTAGTGTCGCTCAGTCTCCTACTTTTGCTACTGGAAAAGACTTATCGAGTCCACCAAAAAAGGGCGAATGAATTACTAAAGTCCTCTAAGACGTTTGTTTAACTCAAGTTGCTGTTTTTGGTTCGATTAAACTAGTCGGAGATGATAACATCACCTAGTCGAAGCCTTTCCTCTCTGCACGTGGTCCTGCCCACTAGAAGGAACTTCCGAGTGTCGAGTCGTTTCTACTCTCTCGACCAGTGCTTGACAACCGTAACAAAAACTATAAGTTAAATAAACCTCTCTTTGTTTTCAGAAACCCCATTTCAAACACTATTTACTTAGATTGTCTAAACAAGCTAAGCAAATAGTCGGGGGCTAGGATAAAGTTATTAATTTGACTTCAATTCTTAGTCTTTCATTCGTTTATTATCTTTTGAGTTACTAACTACTCGACAAGATGATTTTCAGGAAACAAGATGGCCTAGGATAAAGTTATTAATTTAACTTCAATCCTTGGTCCTTCATTCGTTTATTATCTTTTGAGTTACTAACTACTCGACAAGATGATTTTCAGGAAACAAGATAGCCTAGGATAAAATTATTAATTTAACTTCAATCCTTGGTCCTTCATTCGCCTATTATATTTTGAGTTACTAACTACTCGACAAGATGATTTTCAGGAAACAAGATGGATCGTATATTACTCATCAACAGAAATTGTCTGCCTTACAAAGTAGTTACAAGATTACTCAAGGGGAGAGCCTAGTGCATTTCCTCCGCCACCTTTTGCCAACCGATTGCATTTCCTCAATCGACGATTTGCCTCGATTGAGCAATCGAACTCGGCTTCAATTGGTTGCACATTAAGGCGGGGTCTTGAGCTTTAAGTTTCGCCAAAGCGTAACTTACTCCGCCGATCGCCTCCCTTATTGATTGAAATTTTGATTAGCCTTGAGTGGTCACCATTTCTTGCAAGTTTCCGACTTGTTCCCAATGGTACTTATGTGGCGACTACATGATCTTCTCGAGGAGTTTTTCCCTCGAATGTAGCTCACTAAGCACATTGTTCAGAGTGCGATGTTGCCTTGAAGACTAGTCTTCATCGACTCCATCTCTGTTGGGTACAAGTCGAAGCCTCGCGAAGTTTCTTGTTTTCACCACTTGTTACGAAAAGAATAAAACCGGTCAAACAAAAATAAACTTCTAGAGGAAGATAACACAAAGATAATTGTAGGTAAAAGCATTTCTTACCTACTAGTTGAGAATCGGTTTCTTGACCTCTTCTTGATGGGAAGCAACGGTTTCAAAGATGCTTTTTCTCCCATACTCGATGTCCTCTCATTCATCTTAGCAATGCGACGGACTCATTGTAGATCAAGGTCTTCTCTTGGATTTGACCTCGAGGCTTCTCAATTGGTGACAATTTCGAACAAGAAATTGGCATTAGAAAAGGAAAATACTGAAAGGACAACAGTAAAGAATTACTTACCTGTTACTTGAGTTCTCAGACCCTCGAGTTCTTAATCCTTATCCTTGGTAATGCGAGAAAACTCCTGAATAACCAAAGCTTTTTCTTGAACTTCGGTCCGGAGCTTCCGCGTCTCATTTTCTTTATCTGGAGAAGAAATGAGAGTTGGGTAAAGGTTAAAGCTCAAAAGCAGTCTTAAGTTCAGCACTTACTGTTTATTTTTTCCTGCAATCTTCTAGATGCAGAGACAGCCTCTCAAAGTCTATCCGAGAGAACTATTACTTCCTCCCTTAGCTTTCTCGACTCCTCTTTTTCATAGTCGAGTGAGTCAGCTAAGGTCTTCGTGTCACTGTTCAACCTACAAAGAACAGAAACGGAGATAAACATCAGTCGATTGGTTGTAAGTACTTCTACAACTACCGACCTAGTCGTAAGTTTTTCTACAACTATGTCATGGTCGTAAGTCTTTCTACGACCACCAACTGGTCGTAAGTAATCAAAAGCTCTTTACGACCAGTATTTTGTCATGAGTTTTTTCTATGACTATTCTCGTAAAACACTATACGAGTAGTTAAGTCGAAAACAACTATGAATAATAGTGACTTACCATCTCTCGCCTCTCACTTGCAGTATTTCTTTTCCTGTCTTAGCTCTAAAAGTTGTCGATGGTACTCACCGACAACGGCAATTTGCTCCAGAGCTTTCTGCAAAAAGAAAACAGTGAGAACTGAAGGAAAGCCACATATATAAGTATTCTAAAAATACTTACATTCATAGTCGACCTAGCAAAGATCGAATATACAAAATCCGGGTTCTGCAGCTTATCTATCCTCGCGACTTTGTCCCACCACACCTTCTCGAGGCACTCATTATCGAAGGTATTCTCCCTGTTGGGAATATCTTTGGGATGGGGGACTCGGTCACGAGATCTGAAAGCAGAAGACCCTATGACGGAGGCAGGCCCAAAGAAGTCACCACAGAAGTTGAAATATTCTTCTTCTGGTTCTGTAACTTCTCTTTGGGTAGGGGAAGGAACGCCTCCTACGATTTCCTTCCCAGAACGGTGCACAAGCTGGTCACCACCTTGACCAGAGGCTTCCACAGTGCCTGTTGTTTCTACGACCTCGATGAGTCGAGTCGCCACTTCAATGAGAATAGCCTCTACTTCAAGGGTCGTAGCTACAACTTCAGCAGATGTAGGAATCACTCTGGGAGTCTCAACTTCATCGGCCACCTGGGCCAAGGGTGATGCTTCGACCACCTCCATTGATACCTCTCCAATAACTGAAGGGGTGGCAATGGGCTTCTCAACGGAAGCATTCCCGGGGGCTGAAGGAGTCGGACTGAAATAAAGAAAAGCAAATCAGGTTGTGAAAAAGAAAAAGGTAAATGTTGTTCTTACACTTTAGTACATTTCACATACTCGCACTCGGTCTTAACCAGGAATTTCGGAGCAATCCTCCCAACGGAGGACCTCTTCTTCTCCACGACCACGTCTGGTCGAGGTTCAACAATTAGCCCAGCTACGACCACGTATGGTCGTAGAGTTTGAACAGGAACCAGAGCTCTGGTTTCCTGATTCTCTGGATGGCCGAGATCAGTCTCGACCATTCCAAGGGCAAGATCGCCCTCATTGCGAGTTGTCTTTGGTGCAAAGATCGTCCTTCATAAAAGACATAAAATCTTTCCAGTTCTCCTTTTCTAGTTGCTTAACAAAACTAGGAGTGGCGACAACTGCGAAAGATTCCTTGTCATAATAGAAGGGTACCTTAGCCTTGCGAGGTTTGCGCTTAAGAGATTCAGCTGCTTCAACCTCCTCGGCTTCGATAGCTGCGGCCTCGGCTTCAGATATAGCTATAGCTGCCGAAGGCTTTGTAGAGGGTCTGGTCGAAAGACCAGAGCTCGAGCTTGCTCCTCCCTTGTCGGCAGATTTTACAAGTCGACGTCTTTTAGAGGGAGGAGCCGAGCCTTTGTCTTTCGACAACCCAGCGCCAATAATCATCAGTACGACTTCTTCGTCGTCCTGACGATTTTCCATGCCTACTTTCTGTAAAGCAAAACAGAAAAAGAAGAATCACTAATCAGTCGTAAGTTTTTCTACGACCAGTGCCAAGTCGTAAGTTTTTCTACGACACTTTCTTGATCGTAAGATATTCTACGATCACCATTAGTCGTAAGTATCTTCTACGACTATAAAGTCCTAAAGAAAGAATCAACTTTTTGATTACCTTTAGGCGCTCTATCCTTTCATCTGCGGACAAAGCCGCAATAATTTGAGGAACCGCCACTCGGAGTGGCGGAGACTTCTCACAGATGAGTCTGACTCTAGAGTCAACCTCAGCCTGTGAAAGATCTGTGTAAACAGATAAGAATATTAGACAATGTTGAGAAGGACCAAACCGAGAGCTAAGTCAACAGTTACTTACCCTCGTCGTAGTCTCTGGTTAGGTCTCCTCTCCCCGAGTATCTCCACATAGGAGATGCTCGCTTCTTCAAGGGACTAATTCGGCGTGTGATGAAATCCTTCACCACATGCCATCCGGTCAGCCCTTCTTCCTTCAAGTCCTTAATGGCTTGAATATAAGGGCTAATCCGGCTGATATCTTCAGGAGTTGAATCCCATGAAGATTTCTTTTCGGCAGCCTTCCCCGCGAAAGAAAGGCTGTCTTCAGAGGTGACCTTCCAATAAAACCACCTCTTCCTCCAGCCCGGCCACGAAGACCGGGTGAAACTCTGAATATACTCCTTCGACTTCGAGTCGTGGAGCTTCAGACCGCAGCTTCCGGCGATTCCGGTTTGTCGAGCCATCCCATAATAATATTGGAACAGCTCGAGATCCGCCGGAATCCCCAGATACGCCTCGCACAGGTACACGAACACACTTAACATGGTAATGGAATTGGGACCTAAGTTCACCAATTCCACCCCAAAGTGCTCGAGTACCACTGTAAGAAAGGGGTGAGCAGGCAGTCGAAGGCCGCACTCACAATACGCTTGAAAGACGGGGATTTGCCCATTTTCCCCCGATGGCCAGTGCTGCCCGATAGCCGGAATCCACTTTACCAGAGCCTTCTCTGGAATCTTCCCGGCATCGACCAAGATTTTGATCTTAGCCGCATCCATCTCCGATTCTTCCCATTCAGAAACTCTCTTGGCCATTTCGCTCAGAAGCAAGAAGTTTTTTGATTGGGTTGGCATGAGAAGATTAAACCTAGTCGAGGACGGAGAAAGCAAGAGCTCAAGAACAATGAGTGATTTGAGGAAAAGGTAAAACCCAAGTCTACCTCTGGTAAGTTTTATAATCAAGACGCATCGCCGCCGCCGAAACCGTCTCGCCTATAGGTCGTGGGAGTTGGTTGCACCGCCGAACCGCTTCATCGGACAAGTCGTGAAGAACCGGTTACAATTCCCCAGATGGTCCGTTCGAGAAAAATTAGGTGCGTATTGTCACCCCCAAGCGAAATTACTTTCTTGACCAAGTCTTTCTGGTTGAAGGAAGTATCAATCGGAAGGGTTTTTTCTCCGATTCCCCTACTACGACCACCAGACGATCGTAAGGGTTTTTACGACTTTTTGATAGTCGTAAGCAACCTTTCTGACCAAGCAAATTCCTGGTCAAAATAGCATTCAAATGTCGAAGAGTTTTTCCTTCGACCATAGTTCTACGACATTTTCATAGTCGTAAGTCCATTTACGAATCCTTCACCAAGTAAGTTACTTTCACTTGGAGCTGGGGGGGCTAGATGACGAGGATCTAATAATCCTTATTTTATCTTTTATCTATAATTCTTATTATAGGTGGATATGATGTCACATAGTCCCCAGAAGTACCCCTTATATTTATAAGGGAGAGGCCTACCAAGTGATTGTAAGATCTTCTACAATCACCCCCATAGTCGTAAGTCTTACTACGACTATATCATGGTCGTAAGTCTTTCTACGACCACTACATGGTCGTAAGTCCTTCTACGACCACTACATAGTTGTAAGTCCTTCTACGACTGCTACCTGGTCGTAAGTCCTTCTACGACCAAGTTAACCACGACCACTTTATAATCAAACCTACAGGCAAGTGGGTCCAATTGATTAAGGAATCCGAACGGTCTACACGCACTATTATTCCGCGTAGTAATGGTGCGTAAATACCCCATTACCTCTGGAAGATAATTGCCAAACGGCGTGAAGAAGCCAATGCGCCGGTAATTACTGCCATCATGCGCCCGTTACTGGATT
This sequence comes from Hsuehochloa calcarea, assembly GCA_036346395.1. Taxonomy (NCBI): domain Eukaryota; kingdom Viridiplantae; phylum Streptophyta; class Magnoliopsida; order Poales; family Poaceae; genus Hsuehochloa; species Hsuehochloa calcarea. The sequence continues at coordinate 15,036,455 of CM070596.1, read as the reverse complement.
AATTAGGCGCATCTTCCGCAGGACAAAACGGCTACTAATTCACGACTATATAAGGGCATCAATCAGAGGGATGGAGGGACAGACAAAAAAAGGATAGAGCGAGTCAAGGAGAAACACAAGTAATATTCTCTGTAATAGTCCTAGCTTCTTACTTGATCATCAAGAATACCATACACACACAGGATTAGGGTTATTATTCTCTCTGGAGAAGGCCTGAACCTGTCTAAACATCCCGTGTCAACCACTCTGCGTGATTTCATCTTTAGGAGACCCCCCGAATCAAATAATCTTTACGTAAGATCGGTTCTAATACACCGACGGTCACCATTGTCATCTTGCACCACGCTTGATTACATTGACATCACCCGGTATCGTCGATCGTTCTGAACCTCAGCTCTCTAAGCCTAGTCCCGATCATCCTCGCCGTTGACCGTCGTTGACCACTAAGCAACCTGCACAACAATATACAAGTAAACAGAATTTGGGAACAAGTTCTTCACAACTTGACCCATGTTAGTCAAAACATGCATCATGCACCATATATGCCCTGAAACTCATGACTTTGACCTAACAACCGAATATCGTCGCCTTGAAGACCGACGATCAAAGTGAAAACCGGTCGGACCGTCCCTCGAGCCGGTCTGACCGCCCACCCTGGCCGGTCTAACCGCCACCTGTGGGCCGGTCAGACCGCCAGCTGGGACTGAGCCATTTTTCCTCTCTGGAAAACCGAAACCTACTAAAAATTTTAAACCAATAGAATTTTTGACTGGAGACTCCAAAAATTATGAGACCAAGTGCAATAGAATCCCCTCTCTTGCCTACACCCTCTATTTTTGGCCCAGCTCAATTCTCACTTTCTGTAACTTGTCGGTCCGACTACGACCAAGACCAGTCAGACCGGCCATGAATCGGTCAGACTAACCACCCTGGCCGGTCAGACTGGTTATAGCCTGACAGCATGCTAACTTTGCCGAAAACACGTGAAACGACAAATCGTAAACGCCATTGACAATTGTCACATCATCCAAAGATCTGAAGCATATCCCCATGATATCCACATTTCCATTGCGTTCTCTTGCTTTTAGATCAAGTTGTGCCTTTGCGTGAAAACGTTGAGTATTTTCGTTTTCAAATATCAAACTTTCATTTTTGGAAAATTGTCGATGTGTTCATGATCTTAGGATGATACAATTGGCAACGGTGTTGAGGGTTTGTCGAAACACTCGTTTTTGGCGAAATTCAGGTTCTGTTAGGTATTAGGCGGTCAGACCGGCCTTTGTGGCGGTCTGACCGGTTTTGCCCGGTTCACTGGCCATCTTGGCGACGATGTTTGTAGGTTAGGTCAATTTCATGGGTTACAGTGCATATGTGTTGCTTGCTATATGTTTGGACTAACGTGCGCCAAGTTGCGAAGAATTTATTCCCGGAATCGATTTCTTGCTCTATTATTGTGCAGGAGGCTTGGAGGTCAACAACGGTCAACAGTGAGGGTGATCAGGACTAGGCTTGGAGAGCTGAGATCCAGAACGATCAAAGATGCCAGGTGAAATCAGTAGACTCTAGCATGACACAAAATGGACAAGGATGACAAAACGGGAAGTTCGGTGTGACGGGTTGCATCAAGCGACACAGGCGGTCGGTGCAAGTGTCATGGCGGTTTGGGTAGAAGCCGGATGGGAGAGCCTTGCCAGCATGAAGAGAATCGTTGATCAACCTACACGTGGCGAAGCATGGGATTGTTTCATGAAGATTGGACTCGGTCTTCGGAGAAGGACCGAAAAGGGGTATTTTGGTATTTTCACCAAAATACCGCCTTGATGACCTTTGGCTAAATCTCGGTGCAAGATGGTGCAAGGAAAAGTGGTTTAGGACAAATGAAGATAAAGATCATGAAGTAACGGATTTAGGAAGCCCAGCTCGTTATCCGCTTTGAGAAGCGTGCGTGACTTTAGACTCATTTGTGTGTGGGCTTAACGAGTGCCTATTAAGGTTTGCTGTTATAACCTAGCCTCCATTATATAAGGGGATGTCCAGATGTGGAGTTCCCAAGCCCTTCCAAGAGAGAAAGCTTAATTTGTGGTTTGGTGATTTTTGGAGTAGTTGAGGTTAGTGTTTGTGAGAGATGGATTGATTGTGTGCTCAAGTGTTAAGCTTTTGTACTCCATGGTAGAGTGGATGTAAACCAACTTCAATCTCAAATTAATCCAAGCATAATTTTTCAAGGTGAGTCTCTTTTTGTTCATGCTCTCTCTTTGGTGATTTTTGGAGTTTTTGGTGTTTCTTTTGTTTTCCTTTGGTTACTTACTGAGATTTTGCTTGTTGTGATACGTGGGAATGCATCTAGGATCATCTTGATCATCTCTTACCCATGAGAAAATTCTAGGATTAAAGTTTGATTTTCTAAGGTTCTTGTGTCCTCTTCCATCATCTATAAAATTCGTAGAACCTTGGTTTTGATCTTCTCGGTCGTTTATTAGAATATGTTTCTGGCCTTCTTGAGGAGTTATGGTTGAAATTTGAGGGGATTTGGATCACCGGATCGAAAGTTGAACCGATTTTGATTTTTGGTTTCGTGCTGATTATATTGTTAACCGGTATAACCGCTACTATTCACTAGAACAGTAACTACTGTTCCCCAGTGCTACAACTACTTTTCATCTGTACTACCGCTATTGTTCATTGTTACTACCGCCCGACTCATTTTAGTTTGAGTTTTTGGTGTTTTTAGTTTTTGTGCTTCGGGGTATCAATTAGATTCAATACAAGACATCGGCTGTGCTTGTTCGTTGATCTTCATCGCTTTCATAGCTAATAGAGAGAGAATTGATTTGAATCTGATCAAGATGAAAAATAGAGAGAGCTCCAATCATCCCCTCTAGTCGCTATTCCGGTCTAACAGATTGACATTTCGGCCCAATTTTGATCGACCGGATTGGATATGTCCCGGTTTGATTCGGAGCCTAATAGACACACGCGTCAGAGGCCTCAACGTCCAAGTGAGATGGCCGACCGTCAAAAAGCAACACGTGGGCCTGAATACGCCTCTTTCGCCCCCACTGAAGCTAACCAAGCCCGATTAATTAGATAGATAATAGATAATGTCTCAACGGTGGATCACCATGAGAGCATTCTTTTTAAAAGAAAATCTTTATTTATCGTTCAAAGTTACTGTTTTCCTTTATCTGCCAGTGAAAACCTTCAATAGCAATGGTTCTTTTTCCTCTATCCTTTCTTACCATTTAACTATTAGATAATCATTGTTTGGTTGGTTTTTCCTTGTCCGTTTCGGTCAGTGAAGTTCGAATATGATTCATGCTGTTAAATGAATTCTATTCGTAGTTGGTTCTTTAGACTATATAACTAGTTCCAAAGTATGTAACAAAAATCATCCAAACATAAGACAAGCAATAAAGATCAGAAGAGCTTAGTAGTTTGAGCGCACGGCAAGCGTGTAATCAATTAGTAGTTTTTTGCTTTCGATCGGCCAACAATTGGTATCAGAGCCTGCACGCGATCCGGTGATGCGTCGATCATCTTCCCACTCACCTACCCGGCCAAGGATGCCCAACAACGTCGGCGAACGTCTAGAGGTGGGATCCGGCAGCGGCAGCGGTGGTGGTGGGGAAGTTGTGATCCATCGCGTGGTAAGGGAGTCAGGAGGCTCGGTTGTATACCCGATGTTGACGCGAACCAACTATGGAGATTGGTCTCTCGTGATGAGGGTGAATCTACAAGCGCAAGGATTGTGGGAGGCAATCGACCACGGCAATGGCGACTACCGCGACGACAGGATGGCATTGTCTGCCATACTCCGAGTCGTTCCGTCGGAGATGCTATCTACGCTTGCAGTCAAGAACACCGCCAAGGACGCATGGGACACCATCAAGACAATGCGCATGGGCGTCCAACGCGTACGCGAGGCAAAGGCGCAAACGCTACGCAAAGAATTTGATAACATCAAATTCAAGAGCGGTGAGTCGGTGGATGACTTCGCAATGCGGCTCACCGGCCTAGTCAACAACTTGAAAATACTCGGGGACAAGATTGAGGAAGACCGCATTGTTAAAAAATTCCTCCGTGTCGTCCCGCCAAGGTATTCTCAGGTAGCGATCTCAATTGAGACACTCGTTGACTTGCAGACGCTCTCGGTGGAAGAACTCACCAGACGACTGAAGGCCGTAGAAGAGCGCTTCGAACAAGACAACACCGACGGTGCCGGCGGACACCTCCTCCTCACAGAAGAGGAGTGGATTGCGCGCATGAAGCAGCGTGAGCATGGCCAAGGCTCGTCTGGTGGACAGAAGCCTGGCGGTGGCTATGGCAGCAATCGGCGCCGCGGCAAGCCGAAAGGCCGCGACGGTGGCAGAAATGGAACTGTGCCTAATGGCGGCCGTGACGTGTCGAAGGACAAGTGTCGTAACTGCGGTAAACTTGGGCATTGGGCTAGAAATTGCCGCATGCCACGACGCAACGAGCAGGCCAACCTGGTAAGGGTCGACGACGACCAAACCATGCTACTTATGGCACAGGTGTGCGCACCATCTAAGACCACCGAGAGCATGACCGAGGACGTCATGCTCAACGAGGAGCATACTGATGTGCACCTAGGACGAGAAGAGGACCACCATGATGATGCGTGGTATCTTGACACCGGGGCCAGCAACCACATGACAGGATGCAAGGACGTCTTCGCCGAGCTGGACACTGGTGTCACTGGTTTAGTCAAGTTTGGTGATGCTTCGACCGTCGACATTTGTGGACGTGGTACGGTACTGTTCATGTGCCAAAACGGAGAGCACCACACACTGACGGGAGTGTACTACATCCCCCGACGGCGTACCAACATCGTCAGTCTTGGGCAGCTCGACGAGAACGGTTGCCAAATGCTGATCAAGGGAGGCGTACTACGAATCCACGATCCTCAACGACAACTTCTCGCCAAGGTAAACCGTACACACAACCTGTTATATGTTCTTTCTTTGAACCTAGCACATCCGGTGTGTTTAGCGGCACGACTCGACGACGACGCATGGCGCTGGCATGCTCGCTACGGTCACCTCAATTTTGAGGCGCTCCGAAAGCTGGCACAACGCAACATGGTGCGGGGACTTCCAAGGATCGACTATGTCAACCAAATTTGTGATGGCTGCCTAGCGGGTAAGCAACGTCGTACTCCGTTTCCACAGGAGGCCAAGTACCGCGTGGAGAACCTCCTTTGGCTGGTGCATGGGGATCTATGTGGACCGATCATGCCAGTGACACCAGGTGGAAAGCGCTACTTCCTGCTCCTAGTTGACGACCTCAGCCGCTACATGTGGCTGATTCTACTAGCAACGAAGGACGAGGCGGCAGCAGCAATCAAAAACTTCCAAATCGGCGTCGAAGTGGAATCTGGGCGGAAGCTCCAAGCTCTTCGCACCGACCGCGGCGGCGAGTTCACGTCTACGGAGTTTGGTGAATACTGTGCGAATCGCGGCGTCAAGCGACTCCTCACGGCGCCATATTCACCACAACAACATGGTGTTGTCGAACGCCGGAATCAGACGGTCGTCGCAATGGCACACAGTCTGTTGAAGGCGAAGGACATGCCACGGGAGTTTTGGGGTGAGGCAGTCACAACGGCCGTCTACATCCTTAACCGCGCGCCAACCCGGAGCGTCGATGGCAAGACGCCCTATGAAGCATGGTATGGAACACGTCCAAGCATACAATACTTTCGCACATTTGGGTGCATCGCGCACGTGAAGGAGGTGCGGCCGAACATCAAGAAGCTTGACGACCGGAGTAAACTCATGGTCTTCATTGGTTACGAACCTGGATCCAAAGCATACCGGGTGTACGATCCCGTCGGCAAGCGTGTGCACGTGACACGCGACGTCGTCTTCGATGAGGCGACGAAGTGGGAGTGGGAAGCCGGAGACCATGCACAGACAGCTCCCAGTGATACATTCACTGTGGAGTACATCTCTCACCCTGTCACAAGTGGTGAACAAGTTGACACACAAGGAGAGGACATGCTATGTCATTCTCCAAATACAGGACCAACACCATCCACTACAACAGCGCCAGTCGAGGTGGAGTTTGTGTCACCTCCTCCTTACGCTTCGCCCCCGTCCGACGGCATACCAAGGCGGACTCGCACGCTACAGAATTTGTACGATACAACATCAGTGATTGGACTTGACATCGAAGAGTTGCATCTCACGACAGCAGAAGAACCCGTTGGTTTTGCCGACGCCGAACAGCATCAATGTTGGCGCCGGGCAATGCTTGAGGAGATGAGTTCCATCGAAGAGAATGGTACGTGGCAACTTGTCGATCTTCCTACTGGTCACCGTCCAATTGGACTGAAGTGGGTATACAAGGTCAAGAATGACTCACACGGTACCATCATTAAGCACAAAGCCCAGCTAGTGGTGAAAGGGTACGTACAACGGCAAGGCATTGACTTTGACGAGGTGTTCGCGGCAGTCGCTCGCCTCGAATCTGTGCGTCTTTTGATTGCACTCGCCGCACATGAGGGATGGCCGGTTCATCATATGGATGTAAAATCAGCATTCCTTAATGGCGAACTCGAGGAGGAAGTCTACGTCGCACAACCCCCCGGCTTTGTGGTTGATGGCCACGAGGAGAAGGTCCTAAAGCTTCGCAAGGCATTGTACAGTTTGCGACAAGCGCCAAGAGCGTGGAACGCTAAGCTCGACAACTGTTTTCTATCACTTGGGTTTCACCGGAGCGAGTCGGAACATGCTATGTACATGCGTGGCAACGGTACGTCACGTCTTCTTGTGGGAGTGTATGTCGATGACTTTATCATCACAGGGGCGGATCCACAAGAGCTTACAAGCTTCAAGGAGGAAATGAAAAGCTTGTTCAAAATGAGTGACCTGGGCTTGCTCAGCTTCTACCTCGGTATTGAGGTACACCAAGCTGATGGCTATATCACACTAAGCCAAGCGGCGTACGCCTCGAAGATTCTTGAGAAGAGCGGTATGGCGGATTGCAATCCATGCCATATTCCAATGGAGGCCAGATTCAAACTGAGTAAGGTGAGTTCAGCTCCTCCTACTGACGCCACGGCATACAGGAGCATCGTCGGGAGTCTACGGTACTTGGTGAATACACGACCTGACATCGCATACTCAGTAGGGTATGTGAGTCGTTTCATGGAGACACCAACCACCGAGCATCTGGCAGCAGTCAAACACATTCTTCGGTACATTTCTGGTACTCGAAACTATGGTTGTTGCTATGCAAGGAAGACAGTGGAGTCACAGCTGGTTGGCTATAGCGATAGCGACATGGCCGGTGATATCGACGACCGCAAGAGTACCACCGATGTGTTGTTTTTTTCGGCAGTAGTCTTGTCAGCTGGCAATCCCAAAAACAGAAGGTCGTAGCACTGTCCTCTTGCGAGGCTGAATACATTGCTGCAACGACGGCGGCATGTCAAGGCATTTGGCTCTCCCGTTTGCTTGGTGAGCTAAACAATGAAGAAGCTGGTAGCATCGTACTCAAGGTGGACAATAAATCTGCTATCTCCCTCAGCAAGAATCCAGTCTTTCATGATCGAAGCAAGCACATCGACACTCAGTATCATTTCCTTCGGGATTGTGTCGAGAACGGTAAAACTGAGGTGGAGTACATTAGCACTCGAGAACAGCTTACGGACATCTTGACTAAGGCACTTGGGCACATCAAGTTTCAAGAACTACGTGCGAAGATTGGCATAGTCGAGATAAAATAAAAACACAATGATTAGGGAGTGATTATTAGATAATCATTGTTTGGTTGGTTTTTCCTTGTCCGTTTCAGTCAGTGAAGTCCGAATAGGATTCATGCTGTTAAATGAATTCTATTCGTAGTTGGTTCTTTAGACTATATAACTAGTTCCAAAGTATGTAACAAAAATCATCCAAACATAAAACAAGCAATAAAGATCAGAAGAGCTTAGTAGTTTGAGCGCACGGCAAGCGTGTAATCAACTAGTAGTTTTTTGCTTTGGATCGGCCAACATTAACCTTCTTACTCCTCTGCCTCTCTCTCTCTCTCTCTTCTCTCTCATGAGCTCCGCCACCATCGCCCAGCTGCAATAGCTTTTCCCCTCCACCGCAACATCCCCATATTCTTCCACAAACCCGATAAGCCGCTGCCTCCCCTCCAGGCAACCGGCTGAAACTCGTCAAATTTGTCGCGCGTCCTCCATGTTTCAATCCCAAAATTGAAGCCGTCACCACCATCGCCTCGTCCTAAACTCCTAATCGGCTGCTATAGGCCACCCCGTGCCTCGCTGACCACGTCACCACCATTGCATCTTCCTGATGAAGCTTCTTGTGCCCTCGCCCGGGCCTAAGCACCACCGAGAACCTCCACCGCCGAGCTCCACCACTCCATCAGGGTTGTCGCTGGCCAAGGACGGCCTCTATGTGCAGTAGCGGCGACGGACCTACCTTTCCCTTTGCGGTGGCAGCGTCATGCATGTCCCCTCATGGCGTTGGCCCAACTCTAGATCCAGTGCCAACTCTTTCATGGCGGCGGCGGTGGTACAAACCGAAAGCGACCTCTCATGGTGATTTGTGGAGGACGACCAGGTCGTGGCCGGTGAGGAAGGAGAGGAGGGACAGGGGGTTGCGGAGGACGATCGGGTCTTGGCGGCTGAGGTGGTGCCAGGAGCTCGTCGGATCTGGATCGGGCGGCGGCGGTGGTCGGCGGTGGTCTTCAGGCAGTGTCAGGAGCCTTTCGGAGCCGTGACAGGGAGAGCAGCGACCTCTGATGGAGACAACTTGGAGGAGTTTGGAGAAGAGGTTTGACATGCTGGCTCGCTATATTGACAAATGATGGGGGCAAAAATGGCCAGTTGTGAAAAAAAGGAAACTGACAAGGTTTGCCCCCCCTGTAACGTCACCTCTCTCACGATGGGGGTGATTGGGTGGCATGAGTGGACAACGAAATTTCATTTTATGGTATAGAAGAAAGAAATATTTTTTCATAAGCGTATCATGAAATGTGATATCTTTGCACGGCGAAAAAGAGAATTTTTTATTATTAAATCTTTTTATTAATATTTTAAAGTTAATCTCTCACAAATTTTATTTCTAAATCTGACTCCTTTGGTCATGCCACCACTCGTCGTGTGGTCAAATCATACTGTCCCGCTACCAGTCTCGATATGGTCCAACCTGTCACGCAAGCCCTCCCAGGCACGTCATGCTAGCATAGAGGGCTGGCGTGGTAGTCGTCACGCCCGAACCCATGGCCTGGCGTTGTCACACCATATCTCGTGACGTAACAGTGGCAACTTAGGCGCTGCCGCCCACCCAGTTCGTCATTTTTCCTCAACTACTCGTTCCTCCCGAGCCTCCTCTCTCCTCCCCAAATCCCTTATCACCGTCATGCCTCCTGCAGTCCCCGACATCGCCTCCTGCTGGCCCCTACCCCGCCATCCTCCTACTCGCCCGAGCGTCCTCCCTCTGCCGGCCTCCATCCCTGCATCATCCTCCTCCTCGGGTCAGTGTCCTCCCTCTGCCGGCCTCCTTCCCGCACCGTCCTCTTCCCCGCATTGACCTCCTCCCCGTGGCCCCCTGCTCCCTCCATTGTGAAAGTAATACCCTTTCCCCCCTCAAATGTGAACGTGTGTGGAGTTAAGAGGAATTTTGTATATAAAATTGTGATTTGAGATTAATGTGGAGTTAAGAGCAAGAACAAAAAGGAAAATGAAGGAAGTCTTGTTTTCTTGCTGTCAATTGTGTATTTTTGCCATATATCCTCAGAGCAATAGCTATGTGCACGTATATTTGCTTAAATACTGGTTGATGTTTGCGTGTGAGAATTTTAGCAACTAGTGAGCACCAAGATCCTGTAACGAACTATGAAAAATGAGTTACCTTAGGAGATTGTCGAATGATCTGATGAAAGGCTTTGCAAACCACAGCTGCTTCTTGATATGAAGCATCCTTAGTGAAATATCCAATAAAACAATACCCTTACACTTCTAAGGCTCCATAACAGCTGCCCGCAGGCCAACAAGCCCTGCATAATAATTAAGATGTTAGAATTGTACATGAAATTTTTCTCTATGAAAAGAAATAGGGGATTCGGTCTTACGGTAGTAGCAGTTACAAAGAGTAATTCGTAATAATAGTCTAAAAGCTAATATTAGGCATATTGTAGATTGGCAAACACAACATAGGAACTATCTACTTTGTTAGAATTTATGTAGGTAGTACAAATATAAGCCATGAAGCCTTTGAGCTGAGGCATGGTAATGATGCCCTCCATTGCCTTATTTCCTTTAATGAACACAATTTTCACATCCAAAGGTGTCAACCAAGCCCCTTTTTATCTTCATTGGCCATATAATATTGTGTCTTCATTTTTTTTCCCCCATAGAAGTGAAAGTTTAAAGGGTCAAGTAAAAATATTGTCCTTTAACCCTAACAACGGGAATAAAAATATGAGCAACTTTTCCTTCATAAATTACGAACTTCATTCATCTTGGCTTGATTGCTCCACCTGGCAGAGTAGAATGGCTCACTTCTTGTGAGATCTAGTCATAGGATGGCGAAAAAGAAAAAACTACTGGCTTAACTCATACATGGAATGTTTAGTAGTACTTACGAGAGTAGTTCATTCATATGGCATGCAGTACTGAGTTTGCAATATTTTTTTTGTTTTTTATATAGATGGATAAAGTTGTGCGTGTTTGTACCGGCGGGTCGGTAAGCCAAACAGGCAGTGATCCGGACTTTGGTGGCATGGGAGTAACTGTTCTTGTGTTTCGAAAATCGCCATCATTTCGAACTCTTGTGACCAGAATTAAGTCGACCTTTGGATGAGATGAGCCTGGGGTTGTTATTAGAATGCAGGGGCGATATGACGTTGGGCTTAGTCCTAAGGTGAACGCCTTGTTGATGCCAATCTCGTCCAACGATGATTGTGACACTTACAAGGAGGTTGTGCTCGCATATTAGGTCAGGTCGTTGAAGGTTGTGGTGGAGAGGACAATTGTTGTGGAGGATTTGCAGAACAATTTGGATGTGGTCGATGGCAACATGGAGGAACTAGAAGCCGCTCTCGATCTTTCGCAAGGCCCCCCGATAGAGGAGCAACCTTCCCAAGAATTCATTAGTGTCGGTCTTAACAACGATGCCTCCTTTGGTGGATCTGTTATATGTGTATATTTCTTTGCCGCACCATGTTACTGACCCTGTGACTAATTTTAATGGTGTTGTAATGAACAACGAGCTTGAGGAGGAGGTGCTCCGAGATAGAACAACCTATGAAGTGGAGTCCAACAAAGGCTGGAGCTCGACCGAAAAGACATCAGACGAGCCCAAGAAAGCAGATGAGTACAACAATGCCAAACGAGCGGCGGACAAGCGGAAGGCTCCTACAAGTGAGACCGTGGGTCGTACTACTGATCCCCGTCGCTCGGGCACTCTCCGGATCTAAGAAATAAGTTATGTTCATTATGCATCATAATTATTAATTTGGTCTGACGTTCCGTTATGCTAACATCGTTCAACCGTCCAGCCTGTCTCGCAGGACATGGATAACTTCGAGACTAGCCGCAGCGGCTGCGGGCATCAAGGGGGACAAGGGAAAGGCTCCTAAAAGTGAAAATGGTGTCCATACTACTGCTCCCCGTCGTCCAGGCGCACTCCAGATTCAAGAGGTAAGTTATGTTTAGTATACATCATAATTATTAATTAGCCACGACGTTGTGATATCCTAACATCATCAAATCTTCCACCCCGTCTCGCAGGACATGGATAACTTCAACACTGGCCGCCGCTGTCACTGCGGGTAGCAAGGAGACAAGGGGAAGGGAGCGATGGATGGGCTGCCAAAACTAATGATCTTTGTTCCAATCGAATTTATTTTCATTCAAAAAATGTGTATATGTATCGTAGGAGTAATTCGGTTTGGTGCATCGTGCATGATGTTGTTTCTTATGCACGTAATCAAACCCTTTGTGTCGTGTAATTTACAACTTTATTATAAAATCTATTTCAATTCGCGACTATGTTGTAGAGCCGACTTCATATCTCGTCGTCTTTTCGCATTCAATTCTTTGCGTAGCAAGGCAAGCAACAACATATTAAAAAAGGTTCAAAATGTGTGTTTTGGAAGTAGGCACGAAATGGTCCATGACCCCAAAGTGACGATGGGCACCACCTATCACTGTAATAGGATGGAATATGCCTGCATAATCATCCATCTGGTCATTCAAACTAACAACATCGTAGGTCCGAAATACAATCTACTGCTTAGCTTAGGATTGTGCATTCACTTAGCAACGTTCAATTCTTTCTATCTCAACTCAGGTTTATAAATTTTAGAACATACGTCCGTTGAAAATAAAATGCTAAGAAGTTGGTACAAGAGAGTGAACTTGTGCATTACAATTTCATCTTTCGTTCCAAATGGTCCACATATCTTATGCAACAAACGTAAGATTTTATCGTCCGATAACACCTTTAAATAATATTTGGCCCTGTCACGCCACGGTTTCGGGCATGACTACTGCGACGCCGGATGAGAACATGACCCCTATGGATACAACCATATTTGCTATGCTTGTTGTTTCGGTTACAAGAGCTTGTTCGCTTCACTTAGATTATCAGGTGAGCTCATTTTTAAGAGTACCTTTATATTACATGAACTATATGATATTACCTAATAAATGTGATGTTATTTTCAGGAATAAAAGACAGAGAGTGGTTGATTTGCAAGAGTTCGAGCTGCACCTATTTTGGAATCCAATTCGACCTCTGGAGACAGCACCGACTTCAAACATACATAACTTTCGCATACAGAGTCCGTTGGAGGTCCACCAGTACTTGATAGAAAGATTATCTCATCATATTTCCAACGAATCTAGCCCCACCTTCAAATTCCTTTTGTGCCGGTCGGAATCGCCGAAACAATCTAGCACTGTGACAGCCCAACAGTACTATAGTAAAAAGGTCATAACTTTTACAAACGGAGTCCGATTCGGGAGTTCTTGGGCTTGTTGGAAAGCTTATTCTGATATCTTTCCAATGGATCTAGCCTCACTTTCACATTCTTTCTATAGACTTCAGAATAGTCAAAAGAAGACGCTACATCACCTATTTAGGCCAAATCGGGCTTTGTAATCATACTCAACTTGGCCCATAAGCTGGCGGACCACCTAGGGGTGTGGTTACTGTTTATGTGAACAGTAATCCATAGGTTTTAGTCCTACTCCGCTATTTATTTTAGATTTGTGGCTTCCCCTTCCCTATATAAGGAGGTCGCACCCCTCTAGTTTTTTTATTTCTTTGAGTTAAGGCTTAGCCCTTGTGCAAACTTTTGTTCTTCAGTTGTGTCGAATGACCACCTGTTAAGACATCCTTCGGAATCCCAACTTATCAAATTTTATAAAATATTTGCAATACATCAGATCTTATTTTATCTTGTTCTTGCGTGTTCTTGGATTGCATGCAGGAATAGACCTTCGTGGTCAGGTTGATCGTGCTTCCAGCAGGTTAATAACATCTCGGAGTTGGTTCAACGATTGCTAAGGCGCAAGCGTCGTCGTACGGTTGTAGTCGGATCGCGAGAGTCGCCTCCACCAAAATCGATATTTATCAATCTCATAGAAAGATCGGGCACCCCGTCTTCATCAAGTGGTATCAGAGCTACAGTTCATCGGTGAGAGTTTTCAGTTTTCTAGTAGTAGATTCATTTTTTATACCTAGAGTCCAGAAAATTGCCTTAAAAAATGGCATCTATCGTCCATACCGAGCCCTTTGAGCCATCGCAATTTTTTCTTTTCAGTTTGCTTGTTGAATCTTTGGTTGCATTGTCATGTCTAGTTGTTGATCTTTAGCTCTAATTATTGTCTAGTTTATCGTTGTCTAAATTATTTCTCGTGTCTTCCTTCGCGTCGCTTAATCGTTCGTTTATGGTTCTTAGTTTTTGCATCTAAAACAGAAAATTCGTGGATTATAACTCCTCTAATCTGCACTAAAAAAAGAGAGAATACTTTGCTGTTATTTACGACTTGTGGAAAACCCTGGGGCTGGCAAATAGTAGAAGGATAATGAGGCAACCGTAAGAACAAAAGCCGTGGTAGAAAAAAAAAATAGAGAACAAAAGACTACCCACCTTTCAAAAAATTGAAAAGCATTGAAAGTTTTGTCAAAACCAGTGAAAATTGGTGTAGTCCTTCTAAATATATCCACAAGCTTGCACAAAAAATTTCAGCAAGTTTGACCCACGGAATCAAAAGATATAGCAGTTTCAAAATTAAACCCGACTCGGTTTCCAGTCCGAGTACGTTTCCGTTTCCGAGATACCTTCAGTAAAACGGACATAACTTTTGCATACGGTGTCCGTTTTGGACATTTTATACTCGTTGGAAAGCTAACGACGAGACGCATCCTTTCCACCTAAAACACTAGTCACCCTCCAGGGACCCCAAAATCGGCCATCTTCCGCCCCGAATTTGCGTCGCAAGTTTTCGGTTTCGGTTTTTGTCATTTCTTTCAGTCTTCCCTTCGGAATTTGGGCTTCGCCTCAACTACAAAGTTGTAGATCTCGTCGAAACCTTTCAAACGAGCATATATAAGCCATATAAAAAATTATTATTTATCTTTTGAGACTAGCTGTTTTATACTACTTAAACTAGAGGGTTGTTTACATTACACGTTATTCTGATTTTGTGCTCTACATCGTGTGAACAATCTTGTGCCCTTACAAATAAGTTTCGGTAGTTGGCTAGCGTCTCTCCTAGCACTTGGTGTGAGAATTTTCTTTGCTTACATCATGTTACATTGATCTTTGCGTGTGCGTTCATACATTTCTCTGGATAGGCTTTGATTAGTTAGCTCCTTCTAGGCTAGGATCAGCAACATTGACTAGTACTTTGAACATTTATTCAACTTGCATTTGCTGAATTGATTGTTGCTAATCCTTGCTACCATACTTGAGCCTTCCTAGCTACACCTCTTCTACACCGTATAGGCTGACCTTCACCTGGCAATCGCTCCATCCAATCTCCGGAGATACGTTGACACCGCTAGTTGTCGATTACCCCTGTTGCTTGGTAAGATTGGTAAGAATTTGATAGAAGGCTTGAGTGTGAGCGACTTTTCGAACCACCACATCCTAGTAGTTTGTTAGGGACATATGCTTACTTTCTACTAACTATGACAGGTTCAAGATCACAAAATCAGATGTTCCGTGAGATCAACAACACCATTGACTCATCTCCTGTGCCTGAACGAGGTAAATTTAAGTATGCATTTCCATCCTTTGCTGGTAATTTTGATCCTAGTGCCTATGTTGACTGGGAAATAGCATTAGACAAAGAATTTGAATATTATGATTGGTCTGATAGGCAAAAGATTAGAGCTGTCACTAGTGTTTTTATTGAGAATGCACTACTTTGGTGGAAGTCTTTAAATAGACATGGAAAAGTACCTCAAACTTGGAATGCATTAAAGAAACTTTTGAGAGATGAATTTGTTTCTAAATATCAAGCTGATTATTTACTAGATAGGTTACAACGCTTAAATCAAGGTAGTAGAACTGTAATGGAATACTATCATGAATTGAAAACTCGTTTGTTGTGTTGTGGTTTAGAGGAACATGCTGAAGCTACAGAAAATAGATTCTTAAGTGGGCTTAATCAAGAAATTCAGGACCTTCTTGTTCATAAAGAATATAATTCTCTCTCCCATTTATTTATTCTTGTTTGTAACGTTGAAAGTCAGATTGAGAAGGAATTAAGAATACTTGATGATAGAAATCATGAGAACAAGCTTGTGTTTGTGTCTTTTTCTATGACTAATAGCTTGCAAGAAGTTGAGAACCATGCCGAAGAGGAGAATGAGCTGATTGAACCATCGACTCGATTGGTTGAGTAGGAAGATGAGGAGATGGATGCACATACATCATCTGAGGAGAGTCAAAAAGGTAAAGATCATGGTACTATCATCACTCGTGGTGAGTATGCTTGTGAAGAGCTACAACTGTCCACTGTTTATGCTATTTTAGAACAAAAATTAGTGAAAAACAATTCTAATATGCACATGTTTCACGTAGAGAATTCAGACTGCATTGATTTTAGTGCACCATGTGATAAACTTGTTGATTTACCCGTAAACTTGAGTGCACCATGTGATAAACTTGTTGATGTACCTGTTGACATGAGTGCACCATGTGATAAACTTGTTGATTTACTAGTTGACTTGAGTGTACCATATGATAACATAATTGAATTGCCTACTATTTTGAGCGATTCATGTGATGAATCAATCACATATAATCTGTGGAATTGGTCAGATATAAAGAAGTTTTGACTAGAATTTGTCCTGCTGATTCTTTATGTTACATTAAGTTGGAGCCACCTATGAAATTGTCACATGCCGTGGAGGAAGTTTCTGAAATCGCATGTACAATCTCCTTATCTAGTGCGTACACCTCTGGATATAAGTTTAATTTGATTGGAGATTATGGTGTAGACAATCAATTTCTTGTATATCGAACATGCATAACTTGTGATCACATAGATGAATTGAAGCTTACTGTTTTGAACAACAATTCTTGTGTGCCGAATCTTGTTCATTATGAGAGAAAAATAAACTTTAGTGATCATCCAATGCCTATGTGTTCATATCTTATTGCACCATCTAGTTTTGACAATCTGCATCATGATATTGAAGTATGGAAGAACTTTCAAATCTTTTCACCCTTACTAGATGAATTTGCTAACACCCAATTGAAATCTGATTATATGGATGAACTTTGTATGATTCCAAAGGTTGTAGATTTGCTCATAAGTGCTACCACTACAAGTTTACAATTTCAGATATTTGAATTGCATAAATGCTTCACTTACATTTGCAATAATTGTTGTGCGAGAAATTTTGTTTTGCTCATTAACATATATAATTATTCTTGGGCTAATAATACAATAAGCTTTTATGAACGCTGTTGTTTTAAAATATTAATTGTGCAACAACGAAGAGCCATTAAAACGGATGACATATACATATACCATGCATACACCTTGGCATCTTTGTTACCTTATTTTCAGCTTATCAAAAGCCGAGGACGGCTTTGTTTTCAAGAACGGGAGGATGATGAGAACATGACCCCTATGGATACAACCATATTTGCTATGCTTATTGTTTCGGTTACAAGAGCTCGTACGCTTCACTTAGATTATCAGGTGAGCTCGTTTTTAAGAGTACCTTTATATTACATGAACTATATGGTATTGCCTAATAAATGTGATGTTATTTTCAGGAATAAAAGACAGAGAGTGGTTGATTTGCAAGAGTTGGAGCTGCAGCTATTTTGGAATCCAATTCGGCCTCCGGAGATAGCACCGACTTCAAACATACATAACTTTCACATACAGAGTCCGTTGGAGGTCCACCAGTACTTGATGGAAAGATTATCTCGTCATCTTTCCAACAGATACAGCCCCACCTTCAAATTCCTTTTGTGCAGGTCGGAATCGCTGAAACAATCCAACAGTGTGACAGCCCAGCAAGCCTATAGTAAAAATACCATAACTTTTGCAAACGGAGTCCGATTCGGGTGTTCTTGAGCTTGTTGAAAAGCTTATTCCGAGATATTTCCAATGGATTCGGTCTCACCTTCAAATTTTTTTTATAGACTTCAGAATCGTCAAAATAAGAAGCTACATCACCTATTTATGCCAAATTGGGCTTTGTAATCATACTCAACTTGGCCTATAAGCTGGCGACCCACCTAGGGGTGTGGTTACTGTTTATGTGAATAGTAATCTATGGGCTTTAGTCCCACCCCGCTATTTTCTTTTAGATTTGTAGCTTCCCCTCCCTATATAAGGAGGTCGCACCCCTCTAGTTTTTTTTATTTCTTTGAGTTAAGGTTTAGCCCTTGTGCAAACTTTTGTTCTTCAGTTGTGTCGAATGACCACCTGTTAAGACATCCTTCGGAATTCCACCTTATCAAATTTCATAAATATTTGCAATACATCAGATCTTATTTTATCTTGTTCTTGCGTGTTCTTGGATTGCATGCAGGAATAGACCTTCGTGGTCAGGTTGATCGTGCTTCCAGCAGGTCAATAACATCTCGGAGTTGGTTCAACGATTGCTAAGGCGCAAGCGTTGTCGTACGGTTGTAGTCGGATCGCGAGAGTCGCCTCCACCAAAATCGATATTTATCAATCTCATCGAAAGATCGGGCATCCCGTCTTCATCAATACTAGCCCTCTATGCTGACACGTCATGCCTGGCATAGCTTACGTGACAGGTTGGACCATATTGAGAATTGTAGAGTGACGTAATGGTACCACACCACAAGTAAAGATGTTATAAAAGGGTTGAAATTTGGAGAAAAAAAAAGGTTAAAGCGATATTAAGTTTTAAATAATATTTAAATAAAAAATCCGAAAAAGAGCACGGATGAGAGGACCGGTGTCGCTCAGCTAGTGCAAGCGATTCATTGATTTCATTCTGTTTCGGAAGAACGTACGCAAACAAGTTAATAATGTAAAGTACAGTGCCAGTTGTTGCGAGCTAGTACAATTATGCGAATGCGATGGATATGACACAGCCTAGCCGCGCAAATTAGCCATGACCTCTGTCACGTCAATGCATGGACCAGACGTCTTATATTTTCTTAGGGTAAGGGTGAGAGCGTATTTTGCTATGCTTACGTTTTCAAATGGGGTAAATGTATTTTTCTCTTAACTAAAGTGGCTTTTTTATTTTTATATTTTTAAAATTTTATTAACTTATATGTGGACCCTACAAGTTAGTAGCTTATCTTTTTATTTTATAATTTTATTTATAAAATCTATGACGGTCCCACATGTCATAGACTCATTAGTTTATTGCGGAAACAGAGGCGGTTTGACTCACCGGAAGGTCCAAGACGGCTGTCGTCAGTGAACAGAGGCAGCAGCGCCAAGCTCCTCGGTGACAGATGTCGTCGGTGGAAATAAACTGAAACGAAGCACATGCACAGTTTTAGGGAGACTTATAGGTGGGGAAAATTACTTTGGTGGGGTCAAGAACTCACCGAAGAAGAGTTGGCGTCGATGGCGGCAGCGGTGACAGAGAGGTCTACGGTAACAGCTCGGCGTGGATGACAATAACTAAAATGAACCACACGAGCGGGCTCACTAAGGTGAGGCGATACTCAAATCGGGCACAGAGTGGCGAGAGACTTACCGGGCTTGGAGATCTTCCTCGGCTACCGTAGCGCCAGATATGGAGAAGAAGACTCTGTTGGGGAGCTACACTGCACCGGGTAGATAGAGAAGTGAGGAGTTAAGTAAGCGCGTGAGCAAGACGCATCATACACGATTTTTTTTTCAGAACCGTCTGTGATATTTTGCAGATAGTTTTCAATCAGAATCGTTTTTGATATTACCTCTTTACAGACGGTTTTTAGTGCAGCCAGTAACACAGACGGTCTCTAAACCAAAAACGTCTATGATTGTATTTAATATTGACGATTTTGGTCAACCGTCTGTGATAAAACGTACAGTATTAATCTTTTTTTTAATTAGTAGTGTATCTGGCCCGTCGCAAACAACTTTCCATTGTACCGCCCTGCTCACAAGTAGCACTGTGCCATCTGATCGAGACAATGGCACTCGTTAGGACCTTCCGTCGTGACACAAGCAAGCAATTATAGTGTTTCCTGGTATTCTCGATTTAATTTGTTGCGTCCTGTCCTAAAACTGCAGTGGAGCTAGCACTATATACGAACGTGCAATATCCTTAAAAACCAAAAAAATCTAGACTCCATGTCGACCTCCATGCAAAAACACACACACACACACACACAAAGGTGATTTCTTCTATCACGGGTCGATCGTACGGTCCAAAACACGTGCAGCTCCTGTTACAGACTTGCAGATGTTGCTAGGATCGCGGTGCACCCTTTGACATGGAACACGCCACATGAACATACAGTGCGTTATTATTGATGTCTTGCTCGCAAAATAATCATCGTCACGTACATACAAAAAAGAATGCAACGCCAAGGCAAATGCCAATGCCAAGGCCAATGCCAATGCCGTGTGATGTGTCACGGAGTCGTGGGCCCCACATCCCTCCCTTGACAGCGCCACTCCACCCAATTATTTCGTTCTCTTCCCAACGCATCTCGCTATGCTAGCTCGCTCCTCTTAGCTGGCAATGTCGAGCGATCTGAACAGTCGATTGGTCTCGGAACGAATCTCAGAGGCCGACATACTAGTCCTCCTAGTTGGGCTTCCTGCAGTTGGACCGGATCTCGCCGCTGGAGCCGGTGAGCGGGCTGAGGTTGCCCATCTTGATCATGGCGGTGACGAAGTCCCGGGAGAAGGCGGCGCCGTTGGCGGCGTACTTCTGCGTGATGGAGTCGACGGGCCCGCCGCTGAAGAGCTCCTGGTCGGAGTGGAGGAGCCCGAAGAGGCCCATCAGGTTGCGGAAGTAGCCGTTGTCGAAGCGCACGGAGCTCAGCGCGTCGAGCGGGGCCAGGTTGCCGTCGCTGCCCTGCGCCGGGCACACCTGCCGCCGCCGCTGCGCGAACCCCGGGCTGATGTTGCTGTCGTTGTACACGCGGGACCGAAAGGTCGTGCATCGCGCCGCGCCGATCGTGTGCGCTCCCGACAGCGCCACCAGGTCCTGGGAGTCGAGCCCCTTGGACGCGAACGTGGAGACCAACGTGCTCGCGCTCGACGACGGCGAGGGCAGGTTGCTGTTCGCCGCCGCCTGGCTCGCCGTGCGCGCATCGCGCCGCCCCAGCGGCACCGCCCACGTAGGCCCGCCCAGCTGCACGTACATAAGTCATGTAAAAAAAGGAATCAAAATTAGTTAGTGAGACTTGGGAGTGCAGCAAAAATGGACCAATCAAAGTTCACACTAATCACTGGTACTGCCTGTGTGTTTCACTATTAGAATCTGTGCCAGTCTCGAGTTCTACACTACAATTAGACACGGTAATTAAACAGTAGCTAAATGTTCCTATATAGAGCCATCCATGCACGACAAAATTGATTGACTAGCCTCAGATCAAGCTTCCAATTATATCGTGCAACTGCAGCAACCTCACTGTAGGCGGTTGCGACAGGATGGCCCACATGTCAGGCGGGCATGTGCGGACTAGTTTGTCGCGCGTGCGTTGTTAAAATGGAGCCACTTTTTTGACATGGGGGCAGCCGGGCAGCTAGTTCGTTGAACGGGTGTCGGCTGGTGTTGCGTGGTACGTAGTTGTTAGTAACTTACCAGGTTGACGCCGTCGCGCGCGGCGATGGCGACGATGTCGGCGCAGGAGACGGTGCCGGGGCAGGAGCCCTCGACCTGCGACTTGATGGAGTCGATGACCTCGAAGCCGCGCAGAGAGTTGGCGTTCGGCCCGGCGTTCTTCTCCCCCGTCAGCGTCGACGAGTCGTCAAGCAGCACCGACGCGTCGCAGCCCTGCCATCGATCGATGCCCATTTCAGCTACGAATGCAAAGCAATGGTAGCTAGCTAGTAGTAGGCAATGCAAGAACAGAGTAGCTAGTCTGAATTTTGATGGCGTACGTACGTTGACGAAGCAGTCGTGGAAGAAGAGGCGGAGGATGGAGGCGCCCATCCGCGGCTCGCGCTGGACGGCGGCCGCCATCCCCGACCGCACGATGGACTGCAGGCTCGGGCAGCTGCCGTCGTAGAACGTCGGTGACAGCTGCGCCACGGCGCCGAGGGCGAGCAGGGAGGCAATGCCCAGCGCGGCCACGACCACTCTCCTCAGCAAGGCGGCCATTGCTAGCTATCTCTCTCGCGCTCTTTCCAATCTCCACTTCTTTGACTTGGAGTAGCCGTAGTACTACCACCTCTAAGCTGCGAACCTCCCCGCCCGTGAACTATTATATAGCGTCCACTCCAGTCGCCTGCCGCTTGCGGTTGCTGCATTAACAATTGATCAGGGGGGTTGTAACTAGCTTGTAGCTTGTGACCCATGGGACTGAATTGTTCAATAACTATTTAACACTCCAACTAATATTGAACCTTCTTGCAAGCTAACTATCTATATATCTTGCCTTTTGATGTACTCTTATGACCGAGTTAGGAGATGCAGTACCGCTGTACCAGTACGGCAGTACGAGTCTTCTATATTTAACAAAATTCATGCAAATCGGAACCAGATTCAAATTGTGGGAAACGATTTTCGCATGGAATTTTGAACGGTGACTAGTGGTAGGTGACGATCGCTGATGGCATGTACAATATTATAAACAGTTGTTGTTATTTCTTTATGTCATTTATAGACAGTACCAAAGACAACTTCTATAATTGGTTATATTTTTACATGTTCTTATAGACAGTTTCTACATATAATATATTTTGTTTCTTGTATTATAGTCGGCTACTGTACAAGAGACGACTCAATTTTCTGTGTTTTCGCTCTCTTCTCTACACCATCTCGTGTTATATATGTTAAAATTTACAAACAACTAACGTAACACTATTATACATGCTCTAGCGAGCTAGCTCAACATGGGACCCGCAGACACCTAGCATAGCAGAAGCATCCATGTGTTTGGGTGTGTCGGTCGTCAACTCTTTGGACCCGGCCCCGTACACGTCTCTCAGCCAGCAACAAGCCAAATATCCCATATCAATACCATACGCACCACGTACGCGTCCATGCATGGTGCAAACAAAATAGCATCAATCCATTAGCTCACTGTTCCTTCGATGGATCTAACTGACTGTAATACCCTAATTTTCTGAGTTTTAAAATAATTTTAATAGTTTAGTCTTTAGAAAAATTCACTAAATTTATTTGAATTTAGTAAAGTTTAAATGGAACTTTTAAAGAAAAAATAATTTAATATGACTAAACTAAACATCAATTAATTCTAAAACCATTTTATTTTACTTCTTTGTGTTTGTAAATATTTCCCACATTTTTCTAGAATTTTTCCGAGTGCTGTTGCTTATTTTATTTTTTTTTATTTGGATTTTCTAGTATTTCTAAATTAAAAACATATTAAAATCTCAGAAAAAAAATTGTTCAGGCCTAATTTCTTTTGCTCCGTCCCAATTCTCCCACTTCCGGCCCATTTCCGCACACGGCCTACTTTCCTCTCTCTCTCCTGCTCGCCTGCGTCTTGGCCCCACATGTCAGCCTCCCACGTGTCGTTTGCGACACGGTCTCACCTGAGCCACTGTCGCTGACGTGTGGGCCTCACATTGCACTGTTCATCATCCCCGACCTAGACTCTTCTCCGAGTCCGTTACGACTCCGCCGCCATGTTCCTCCCAATCACCTCGTCGCCACCTTTAAAAGGACCTGAGGAGGTGATCCCAAGCCACACCACCCTCGAAAACCCTAGTTGCCACCTCGAGTTCATCGCCTAGCCGCTGAAATCGCGCGAAGAAGGAAAAGACGTTTTCAAAACCTTCGTCGCCATATTCCTCCACTGTCAGTGCACCTCGAGCCTCATCGTCACCACCGTTGGGATTGCAAGGACTAGATCTACACCACCGTCACCTCGAAGTTGCCGGAGCATCACCAGAACACCACTTCCGTTGACGACCATGCGCCTCCGCCGCTTCAACCTCGCCACCGGCCAACTCCGTCATCCCCTTGCGTCCATCAGTGCACCATCGAGTTCACCATCGCACTAGCTACCAAATACACATCGCCATTTGCTCCGTCGTGGCCCAGAATTCAGCAAAGACAAGAGATAACATCTCCAGAACAAGATGAGAAAAGAATAGAAAAAGATAAGAATAGAATAGACTGAAATGAAAAAAGAATAGAATAGATGAGAAAAAACAGTACTCAAGTCAAATTTGTTTATTTGATTTAGAAAATAAGTTTTGAAGATTTTGGCTAAAAACGACCATGCTAACTAAGGTTACGTTCTAAGTCAATATGGCTCTGATACCACCACTGTTGGGACCCAAATTTACACATCCGAAATCATCTGTGTATTTTGAACTAGTCCTAGATTGGTAACTAGCTCACATAAGAAACATCGATGAAATCATGAAATACCATCATTTATCAATTCAACTAAAAAAATCTCAAACTAATAAGTAGTAATAATAACTAAACCTTATTATCAATATTTACTTAACTTGCCACACAGGGCTAAAGAAATAAATAAACTCTTACAGCGGAACGGAAAAACTTGGAAATGTCAATCAACATGCTCACAAGCAATCGAGTGGAGAACGCATCCTAATTCGCAAAGTATTCACATGACCCTTCTTCATAGCACTCTTGAGCAGCTTGATATTCTTCAATCGAGTAGTAAAGTTTAAAGCCGTGAGTACATAAAGTACTCAACAAGTCGTAGTGAAACAGTATGCAATTAATACTCATGCAAGGCTTGAAAAAAGGATTAGTTGTATGGTTCTTTTGTAGAAAGCAATATTGATAGTAAATACAATAAATAGATTGAAATGCATAATTGAAAAGAATAATAAATAAATAGACAATTGCTTTGAAGTAAACAGTGAACCTCCCGCTCACTTCCAAACGAAACAACCAAGTGAATATCTCATCCACCACATGAAAATCACATTCACTAAGTGAATCTCCCGTTCACCAACCGATATATTTTTATAAAGAAACTCTACCTCTCGTGTGAAATCCCCGAGCATGTCCATGACCGCGGACACGACTGTTTAAATAGTTTTAACTCTGCAAAGGTTGTACAAATTTACCCACAAGAGAATAAGAGATAAATCAACTTATAATATCTGATCACATACTTTCGTAGGTGCGCAACTAAGTGATTATCATAAGGCTTTTACAAAGCTCCTTCCCAACCCAGTTCTACCTGCTTATGTTTCAACAGTGAATGTCACACGACCAGACATGTCCCCTCTTGCGCCATTGTGAATATCCATCCCAGAATTCACGCTTCTAAAAAACAAAAACTAGAATTGAAACATTGCTAATTAATTAGTCAGGTCCATCCCATACTAGACATGTGGTTGTACGATATGGCTCCCTTCAATGGCACACAAGATTAAGTCCTTGATAAGTTACTCAGACGAGACTACTTCATCCAAAACAATGTGCATCACGCACCCCCTTTACTGCACCATCATTCGCCTAAGCATAAATAATTTTGTTTACCCAAATCAATGATAATCCCTACTATAGCATAAAATTTTATAATAGCGGCATTGCACCACAACTTGTACAACAGTGGTATCTCACCACAGTTGCACAACAGTGGATCAAACCATAATTCTATATATCATTAAGTTAAATTTAACATTATTGAACATGTGATCATGAGCCCATCGTAACTAAGCATGGCTAAACATCTCTGCGATAACCCATGTTGGTGATACAAATATGTTCAATTAATATTGACCATCCTATGGTGACAAATGATTCATGACATTCAAATAATCAATGGAGGTGTAGTGACAAATAGGTGATTAACTATTCCCAAAAGCAGATGATATAAAGATAGCATGCAATTTGATATAAAAACAATATAATTTTAAAATCATAGGTTCAACACGATCAAAGTACTATAACTTGCCTTGGCTTTGCTCAGTTACCACACTTGGATCTTCAAAACTTACTTCTGCACCTGCTCCTTGAAACATGTCCTCTAACAAGAGAGAAAACAACACGTGAAGCACAAATAAATCCAAATAGAATAAAATAAAATCCAAAAACATTAAAAACAAGTCTAAAAGGAATATATTTATTTAGATGAATTTAGGAATTTGAACGAACTGAAACGAGTTCGGACGGGCTCTCGGAAGATTTGCTGGAAAGGAAAACGAGAGAGAGAAAAGAATATTCTTTGGAGTATTCCTTCAGATTTAAAGAAAAATCAAAGGTATTGACAGGTGGGTCCGGGCTGTAAGAGAGAGAAAGAGGGACTTACACGTAGGACCCACATGAGAGAGAGAGAGAGAGAAAGCTACAAGAAACCAGAACAGGGGAGGAAGAAGGCGGCTCAGGCACGTGTCGTCGGCGGCGAGGAATCTTCGGAGAAGGGAAAAATGGGTTGCTGAGGCTTGGGGTTTGTTTTGGTGGTGGTGACTTGGCAAGAGAAGCATAGTGGCAGTGGCAATGGCGAAGGAAGCTCACAGTCGGCGACAACTTCGGTGGTCCAGCGGCGCCTGAAAAGGAAGGGAGGGAGCACGGGAACAGCGGTGGCTTGGGGAACGTGGAGGACATCTTTGGGACAGCCGGAGAGTGGTTGGAAGGACGACGAGGTGGAGGTGGCTAGCGACGAAGGAGAAAGGTGGTTGCAGCATGCTATGGGGGCAGACATAGAGGGAGGAGGGAGGGTAACGGAGGAGAACGAGGAGGGGCACGAGATGACGCACTTGGAAGGACGAGGAGCTCACTAGAGAGGGAGATCGGAGACAATGGCAACAATTGGCATTTAGGAGGACGAGGTCAATGAGGGCTCGAGAACGTTCGGGTGAAGATGATGAGAGCACGATGTAAAATGCGGACACGCGAACTTAACGGTGAAAACAGCTCAGGCGGAGGACGTTGGACAACAACAGCTTCTCGACGGATTGTGGAGAAATGAAGCCAAAATCGACTAAACTAACTTGAGGACTTTAGAGAGGAGGCCGAGGCGAGTGATATGAAATGGGTGGATGCCTTTAAATAGGACCGGAGGGGGACAATTTGTGTTGAGGCCGACAGCAGCTCGTGTTCGGCTCGGACACGAGAGTGAAGCCATGAGGAAGAAGAAGATGAGGAAGGAGGGGCTAGTGGCTGACAACATGGGCCCGCACAGCAATGAAAGAAAGAGGAAGGAAAGAGGCGGCTGGCGCGGGGAGGAAAAGAGGAAAACCAGCGGGTCGGGCCGAGGGAAAAGAAAGGGAATGGGAAGGGGAAAAAAAAGAAAACGGGCCAGCAGGGAAAAAGAAAGGAATGGGCCGGAATAGAGGGTTTCAGCTCGAAAGAGAAAATCCAGAATTAAAATGATTTCCAAATTTTAGAAAATAGATTAAACAGAACCGAGCTCAAAGAAATAGCAAAAAAATTCAAAAAAATCCTAGAAAATTCCAAAACATTCTCTGGAACTCAAGTAACCCAAATCAAACAACTTTTAATTCAATTGAAGTTTATTTAAATCACATTAGATTGTTTTAATTTTTGAAAATTCAAATTAAGCTTTTACTGAACCAAGAAAATTAAAATGGTTATTTTAATTTTTAAAGGCTTCAAAAACATTCCAAATTTGGGATGCAATAGAATTATAATATTGGAACCCACTACCATCCCGACAAAGCTAATGTTGTGGCAGATGCTTTAAGTCGCAAGAGCTAATGTAATGCTTTGAAGATGAAAGAGGATTGTCCAGAACATCATGAAGAATTTCATAAATTAAAGTTAGAGGTTGTAGCCAAGTATTTGTGTCCCGTCCGGAAGTAAAGTCTTCATTGGAAAAGCATATTTGTACAGCCCAACCAGATGATGCTATGATTAAAGATATTAAGCTCAAGATGGAAGAAGAAAAGTTCAAAGATTTTACTAAGGATGATCAGGATACGCTTTAGATCAATGGATGTATCTGTGTGCCTGACGTTGATGGTTTGAGACAGCTGATTTTAAAAGAGGCTCATAACTCGAAGTATTCCATTCACCCTAGGTGCACTAAGATGTATCAGGATATTAAGAATAAATTTTGGTGGCCAAAACTAAAGCGAGAAATCGCATAGTTTGTTGCCCTGTGTGATGTGTGTTAGAGAGTAAAAGCAGAACATTAGAGACCAGCAGGTCTGTTATAGCCCTTGAAAATTCCAAAGTGAAATGGGAAGAGATTGGTATGGATTTTATCACCGATTTACCCAGAACTCAATCGGGTTGTGATTCTATTTGGATAATAGTAGACCGTTTAACGAAATTGCACATCTCTTGCCAGTCAAAACCAGTTACTTAGGATATTACCTTACGGAATTGTATATGTTGAGGATTGTAAGTTTGCATGGTGTGACTAAGAAGATAGTGTCGGATCGAGGATCCCAGTTTGTCTCGCATTTCTCGCAAAGTTTGCATAAAGATTTGGGGACCCGCTTATATTTTAGTACTGCTTATCACCCTCAAATGGATGGATAGAATAAAAGAGTAAATCAAGTGTTGGGGGATATGTTGAGAGCTGGTGCTCTAGCTCATGCTACCAGTTGGGATAAAAGTTTGTCTTATGCATAATTCTCGTACAACAATAGTTATCAAGTCAGTCTACAAATGTCATCATTTGAAACTTTGTATGGTCGTGACTACAGAACCCCTCTGAATTGGACAACTTCCACTCCCTCAGACGCTATATAAGGGATAACGTCGGTGGATAGAGAAACAAGCGACACAAGCAACAGAAGAGACAGAGATCATTAGTTCTAGCCTTCAGTGACTTCTTTCTTGTTGTATGCACGATCAATACAAGAACACAGGATTATGGTTGTTATTCTCTTAGGGAAAGACCCGAACCTGTATAAATTAATGTGTCTCACTCCTGTGTTGTCTCGGTCAAGGATCCCCCTCTTAGTATTTATTTCATAGGTTCGATATTAAAACATCGACAAATTTATATCTGATTAATGTGCACCATTATAATTTAGATCGGCAAAATAAACAATGTATTTTTTAAAAAAAATCTTATTAATGTTGGAATTTGGATCAGCAAAGTAAACCACTATAATTTGTATCTGATTAATTTGCACTATTATAATTTGGACCAGCAAAATATGATCGTGGAAGCTTCTTTTAACATTGTTTTATTAATTAATAGATTTACAACATTATGTAAAATTTATGTGAAATTTTACACAATCCATGTGTGAATTCAAGAAAGGCCTAACATGGAAACTTTCCAGAAAATTAAACAACAAAATTTTGTCATGGGTTCCTGTGAACGCCCCCCTGTTTCAAATGTAGTGTCATGTGTCCTTCTATTGAAGTACTAAGTTAATTAGGAGTGAATCTCCCCTGCGATTCACGTTGTCATTTCGCAGCAAGAACAGAGACGATGATTTTGCTCTACTCTGCCTAATTTGTTCTCCAGCACACATGTAGCTGACGTTCTACAAATGGACAAAGTTCACATGCCGATCAGTAACAATATTCTCGACCGACAATTGTCGGGAGATAACACAGAAGGGGGAGAACATACACGCATAACAACAATTCATCTGTTCATCAAGATTCAAGGCGACATTATCGGATAGAAGAATAAAGAGCACATTTATCAAACTTGCGTAAAGGAAAAAAAAAAACAGAGCAACTTTAATCATTCCAATTGTGCAAAGTTGGGGCATCGAGTTGGCTATTGGTAGCTGCTAAAAATCACAATCATTCTAAATGACAATCATTGCTTAATTGGAATCGATCCGCTCCATCTACGGATCGAAAAAGAACAGACATATAATCGCAAGGTTCTGGAACAGCGCTGCGGTTCGAGTCCTTGGGCCCTCGTCAGTTGTCGTGCTCCTCTCCTTTGCTAGATAGATGCGATTCCCCTTGAGAGGAGAGAGAGCGAAACATATCCATTCCAAATTGAAATACAGAACATATTATTCTCCATAATTCAGCTTCTTTTTTTTTTCTCCCTCAATGGCGTATCAAACGAGTTCTGTAGCAAAAATCATTTTAGCAATTTCAAATAGCAATACACTACAGTAGCTAATCTAGCTAGCCATTAGATTCCTTTGAAAGAATGACATGGCACCACTACTATTTATATCGACCGTTACTATCCAATCCCAGCCACTAGCTAGTAACGTACCGTCGATATTCTAAGAGCGAGTTGCTTCCTACCGCTTTCTTTCTCCTATTCCAAAAGCATATTGGAAGCGCTCGCTGCCTTTTCTTTCCCTCGACTCGAGTGATCGAGTAGGTAGGTAGGTAGGCAGGTGGGTGTCTCTGCCCCTGGCCCCACTCCGAGTGCTCACTTTTCGAGGCTGACTGCTGCCGCTGCCGCCGCCCGATCGATCGAGCGCTGCTTGACCCACGCATCCAACGGTGGGTGATTGGCGCGGGATCTGTAGCTGCCGGTTGGGCTGGCGCTGTCATCCTCCCCGCATCGCCATGTGAGCTGCTGTACTTAGGAGCCTTGAATTAATCATCGATCGAGCGCATCTCCAGCTTTACGACATCTTCGATCAATTAGCAGTTAGCACCACCCCCTTTCCCTTTCCCTTTCCCTTTCCCTCCCAACCATATAAGCCATGCATGATGTTTGAGCCAGCTAATTATATCCTTCTCAATTAATTGGGTTCACATGCATTTTAACGCATTTAAGCTGACGCCGGCACATCAAGTGAGATACACGGCGTCAGGATCCCTTTCCAAATGGGAGAACTCAGGGTGGGTCTCCATGGTCCATTTTTCAGCGAAGCGAGGTGGATCGTCGTGCTAGCTAGCCATACCTTCCTAGACTGGTTCGGAACCTCCACGCTGATCACGCCGCGACTCGGGTCACCCTCCCTCTCTCTCTCTCTCTCTCTCTCTCTCTCTCTCTGATTGCGAGTCTCTCACGACAGGAGATGCGCTTGCCCAGAAGTATCAAACTGGAGAAAACGATCAACCCTCTGTGACCGGCAACTGGGTAGAGAAGAGGCCAAAGCGTCATGCGCTGGCTAAGCATGTCAGACAGAGATCGGTACGTGCGTGCATGCAGACGGACGGCAGACTCGTTGCACTGTTTGCACAGCCACATGCTTAGCTGGTGTCCCTTTGACGTTTCGCAGCTGGCTGGCCTCCTTGGATCCTACGTGCATACAGCCACAGCACCCATCACCGGTAGTAATTTCGTATGGCTTGAGGTGACTATGGATGAAAGTGGGATGTATTGCGAGCTAGTTGTACTTTGCCCACTTGATCATAAATTTTTACGCGGGCCAATTCTGATAGCTCACAGAGCTCTTATGCGGGCAACACGGCGCCCATACGAAGCCCGTAACTTCACGGTCAACTAGTTTGCTCACTAAGATCATAAATCAATTGTATGTTGACTATTGTTGTATCAGTATTTCTCAGCCTCATGTATGTGAAAGTGAAAGCCGCAGCTGCTGTTGCTCATTGCCAGCAAGCGTCAGGAAAGGTGCGGCTCTTCCCCACCGCCTACGGAGAGCCCTACCAACGTCTTAGCGAGGTCGGTTGCACCCAGCGATAAGCCCTCGCCATCCGCCATGCCGAATTAGATGATAGGGTTTTGAGAGACTGAAGAATCAAGAAGGAATAGAGATGCCCCTAATGCATGGCTTCACCAACCTTGTTTCGCCACGCCACTTCTCTCTAGCATGCCGCAACACCATTGCCAAATCTGCCGCTGCCACACACCCCTGTTGTTGAAGAGACAAAGACGTCGAGTCGAAGGAGATGAGAGTTGGGTAATCACCGAATCGGGCTTGTGAAGCTCATGTGACCTCTTAGTGGGTCAAGTGAAGCAGTGGGATATGCGGCCACATAGTGGGATATATGGACATCCCGCAAGCAGCCACTTGATTTTTGAGTTGGCCCACTAGCACCCACGTATTGTTTTATGTGGGGTGGGTTTAGTGGGTTCGCGGACGGCCCACGTCCACTTACACCCCTAGAGGTGATCGAGCTAGCTAGCGGCCAGCCGTGGATGCATGCATGTGCTGGTGTGATGGATGGGTGGATGAATGTAACATCCCAATTTTCTGATCTTTAAAAATATTTTAAATAGTTAGTAGTTGGAAAATTCAATCTTTGGATTTTATTTGAATTTTAATAAAGCTCAACATGGACTTTCAGTATCAATACAATTTAATACGATTAATGAAAACCTCAACAATTATCAAAAACTATTTTATTTAGGCTCTATGTGCTTGGATATTTTTTTCTAGAAATTTTACGAGTTCATTTGCTATTTTTGATTTGCTATTTGCCTTTCCTGTAATTTCTAAAAAGGAAAATCTAATTAAAATCTCGTAACAATGTCGGGCCGAAGCCCATTCGTTCCTGGCCTTTTCTCCCACACCAAGACGCTCGCGCGCCGCTCCCTTGTCCCTCTGTCAGGTGGGCCCCGCCTGTCAGGTGGTCGTAGCCCTTCCCATCATCTTCCTCGCGGAGTCATCGCCTTCGACTGCTTCCGCCATTGATGGAGCTCGATGCCATGTACGACCATGAGATATCTCCAACTAAACCCTATCTAGAAAACGCGTAGGATCTTATCTCTATCTCTCCCGCACCCATTTCAGTTAAAATCGTATCTCATATCCCTCGATATCCTCGAGATTGCATCGTGTTCATTTCGGACTTAATTTGGGTATTTCCAAATCCGGTACACCCGAGAGCTATAAATAGGACCCCTGGGTTCGCCTTCTTGCCCTGATCTGAAACCCAAGCCGCCGCACCCCTCAAGCATTAGCGTCGTCGCATTGGAAGTTTTAGGGTTTCCGTCGCCGCTCGTTTCTTCAGATCGTGTTGTCGTCTTCGTCGCCTCGTCGTCGTCGACCACGCCGTCGTCTTGGCCTTCACCAGAGCTATCTCTAGCACCCCTTCACGACCACGAGACATCACCGGTGTTTATCGCCGACAACAGCTGCATCTGCTCCGCCGCTTTGTCACCGATTCCGGCCAACTCCGACAACCTTCTGTGCCAATACCAGTACCGGCATGTGCATAATAGCATGTTCTACCCAGTGTGCACATTCACCACAGGTAAAGCGCCGCTGTTCGCCGTTGCCAGTTTAACCCGAGCCTCGCCGTCATCTTGTCGATGTGTCGTGCCACTGTTTCTGCCACGTATACTTGTGAGCACATGTGTCGTGCCACATCTAATCGTAGGCGCACGTGTCCACCACATCTGCTCGAACCGTTCGCGTCTGCTCGATCAACCGCGTTAGCAATTCGCAACTCTAAACCAGATCTGATCTGTTGTAAACTCAGTCCACCATACTCCATGTCTATGCCTTGTGGGGTCCACTAGCCAAATCTCTGTTCCGTGAACCGTAGGACCCTTCCACGACCAGATAGTCATAATATTCTATGACCAGATAGTCGCAGCCTTTCCATACCAGATAGTTGTAATCTCTCTACGACCAGGTAGTGCAGCCTTCCACGACTAGGTAGTCGTAGCCTCCTACGACTATACAGTCGAAACCTTCCGACCATGCGGTCGAAACTACTTTCGAATATGCATAGTCGAAAGCTGTGTACAATACTCGATGTACAGTGCTCGGTGTACAGTGCTTGGTGTAAAGTGCTCGGTGAACAGTACTCGAATTCCTTTTTGAGTATTTTCTTTGGATTTAGAACTTTCAGAAGCCATATCTTCTTCATCCGAACTCCAATTGAGCCCATTCAAATTCCTATATTCATCTAAATTCAAGCTCTATCTTTCTATTATTTTTATTTACTTTTTGGAGTTAATTTTCCTCTCTATTTTTAGTTATTTTGTTTATTTATTTTGTTTGCGAGTATATGTTGATATTTTGGGGAATTTTGATGATGAAGGAGTTCACCAAGACTAAGACCAGTACTTGGATTTATTTCAAGGTAAGTTATACTTTTGACCACGGTGAACCCAGTTTTCTAAACTACTTTGATTCAATGCACTGTATTATACTTTAAGTATTTATTTAAATACTTTGTGTTTAGCTAATCACCCATTTGATTATACCTACCTTGCCATGATCTTTTGTCACCCTAGGTTGGTTCATTATTAGTTGGTATTATGATAGAACCAACGTGAGTTGGTTAGACAAATAGTATTGCTTAGCCATGCTACGAGTCACACATATCATTCGAGTTGCAATTATAAATTTGACTAAGTGACTATGGAATTTTATGTAAAATTATGTGCTATGTGTTATTACTTTGTGATAGCATGTGTTGCACTTAACCAACATGGTGAGAGAGGATTTGGACTGAGGCAAATGGTGGATACTAAGTGATATTGTGGAGTTTTGTGAATGAGAATGATAATTTTTATGACATAGTTAGAATTTGGAAGTCTTACCTTGGTCAATTAAGGACTTAACTTTGTGCGTTATTGAATTGTGCCTTCCGTACAACCACATGCCTTATGGGATGGGCCTAACTTTGTAAGTTATAGAGTCTTGACATTGATAACTCACGTTGTAGGTTAGGATCTCAGTGGTGAGTGGAGGTGTGTTTCAGTCTCAGTGGCGACTCACATCGCGGGACGATCCGTTGCTTCCCTGTCCAACGATGTGTGTTGTGTCAAGCGCTGTGTATGGATTGGACGACAGTAAAGCATACCGGGAGTGTCAATGTTTGAGATGAAGTTTCTGAAAGGTTTTGTTATGATCAGTGCTAGCTACACTAATTGTATCGTGTGGGTAAAGTGTACAATCTCTACATAGTGTTAAACAATCTATTCGAATAGCCGTGTCCGCGGTCATGGACATGCTCGAGGATTTCACACGAGGGTTAGATTTTCATAAAAATATCTGGGAATGGAGTTGTGTGATCTAAATCATATGGCTATGTGAAATAAATTAATTAGGCTTTGTTTCTTTGTGAAAAAACTATCAATCTATTATTGTTTATTTGTTTTACACATGTTTTTCAATATATTATTTGTATTCAATTGCAAATATTGCTTTATGCAAAATAACCACAAAAGTTATTCCTTTAGAATAAGCTATCATATATAAATTGCATTCTGTGGTATGACTTGCGAGTACAATTGTGTACTCATACTTGCTATAAACAATCAACTGAAGTGGAGGAATCTTAGCATGTCTTCGAGGAGGAGTTCTACGAAGGTGTTGATCGCTAGGTCATGATCCCAGTCGGTTGCCTGTGGTGAATTAATGAGATTCCGCTGAAGTTTATTTGTTCCGCTGTTTATTTATATATTGCCAGTCTGTAAGGCTTAATAAGTGTAAACTCGATCATAAGGTCAAAACCCTTAATTGTTATTCAAATTACTCGTTTATTATATTGTTTTATCTTGTGTGGATTAATATTTATCTTTGTTGACACTGTGTATACTAGCGTGATCCTGAACTAGTGCAGAATACATAGAGGGTCCAGAATTGTATTTTTGGGTCCCGACAATGAAGTACCCGAATCCTCCGCAGTAATGCAAAGATGCACTGCAGCTACAGAAAATTGAGTGTGCTATAGTATTTTAAGAGACATTTTACGGTACATTCTACTAGTATTCACTACTACAAAACAGGCAATAGAAGACGCCTCATCACAAACGGTTCCTTGGTTACCGTCTGTGATAAAATTATCACAGACGGTTCTTTGTTAACCGTCTGTGATGTGGACGTGTCACAGACGGTTCTTTATACGAACCATCTGTGAAGATCGCAGATGGTTCGTATAAAGAACCGTCTGTGATTCTATGTGTTATCACAGACGGATCTTTACAAGAACCGTCTGTGATAGGCATGTATCACAGACGGTTCTTTACAAGAACCGTCTGTGATATATTACCTCTATAAATAGATGCTCCCGACAGGCCCCCCTGCCCATTCCATTTGAGGCGCCGCACCCTACTGTTGCTGCTGCCTCCTCCCCATTGGCCACCCTGCTGCTGCTGCCTCCTCCCCTGTTGCGCCACCCTGCTGCTGCTGCCTCCTCCCCCGTTACGCCACCCTACTACTGCTGCCTCCTTCCATGCACATTGCTGCCCATTCCGTTTTGAGCTGTCACCCCTGCTTCCTCCCCCATTGCGGCACCTCTGTTGCCTCCTCCCACATTGCGCCACCTTGGAGAGAAGGGTAACAATCTGTAACCCTTTATTTTTGTTCTAGACTAATCACTAATGTGTAACGATCTGTAACCCTTTATATTTGCTCTAGACTAATCAATAATGTGTTTGGTCATTATGAAGGGTACTTGCGGTTTATTAATATAATTTAATACGAATTAATTTGTTACGTGCGTATACGTGTAGATGGACCGAAACTGGATGTACATTGAGAACCGTGTGAGTGAAGAGTATATTAATGGCGTGTTTGCTTTTAGAAGAGCCACCGAGCAGGATATGTTGAAGAAGGGGATAAAATTTATGTACTGTCCATGCATTGATTGCGGTAATATGAAATATTTAACAACCCGGCGCAGATCGAAGCTCACTTAATATGAAGGGGTTTCAAAAAAGGATATACATGTTGGAGCAGTCACGGTGAAGAGCAGATTATACCGGAAGTCGGTAATGATGACATCGCCGAGGAAGTCAACGATATGCAGGGTATGAAATGTGCTTTTGATGAGGATAGGTCGCATGATGACAATCTGGATCAGATGCTACGCGATGCAGAAGGGAACTACGGTGAGAGAGAGTTTTGTAAATTCGAGGGCTTAATGGAGGACTCAGGGAAACCTTTGTTCCCTGGCTGCAAGACGGAATATACAAGGTTGTCAACCATGCTTGAACTGCTGAAATTGAAGGCAAGCAATGGTTGGTCCGACAAGAGTTTTACGGCGTTGTTAGGTCTCTTAGCTGACATCCTTCCGGAGGGAAACGTGTTGCCCAGCACGACCTACCAAGCTAAGAAGGTTATTTATCCATTGGGAATGGAAGTAGAAAGAATACATGCATGTCCAAACGATTGTATCCTCTACCGTAAAGAGTATGCAGACATGCATATATGTCCCGTGTGCAAAGCATCCCGATACAAGCGTAAGAATACTGCTAAGGCGAAGCAAGGACCTCCTACTAAGATGTTGTGGTATCTGCCTGTGATCCCACGTTTGAAGCGTTTATTTGCGAACCGAAAGGAGGCAAGATTGATGCGTTGGCACTCGGAGGAGCATAAGAAAGATGGGAAGCTCAGACACCCTGCTGATTCTGCCCAGTGGAGAAACTTCGATCGGAGCTTCAAAGAGTTCGGTGCGGAACCGAGAAACATAAGGTTAGGGCTGAGTACGGACGGAATGAATCCTTTCGGTAACATGAGCAGCCGACATAGCACCTGGCCCATGAATCTATGTATGTACAACCTTCCTCCTTGGCTGTGTATGAAGCGAAAATACATTTTGATGTCACTACTTATCCAAGGGCCGAAGCAATCTGGGAACGATATTGATGTGTACCTAGCACCATTGCTGGAAGATCTTGTGACACTTTGGAACGAAGGGGTACAAGTATGGGATGCGTACAAACGAGAGAACTTCACTTTACGCGCCATGTTATTCTGCACCATCAATGATTTTCCTGCCCTTGGTAACCTGTCGGGGTTCAGTACAAAAGGAGCTAAAGCCTGTCCGCACTACTTAGATGGTACCGAGAGTGTATGGCTGAACAACTCGTGCAAAACTGTGTATATGCATCACCGTAGGTTCCTTCCCAGGATTCACCCATACCGCAAGATGAAGAAACAATTCGACGAAAATAAGGAGGACGGTTCAGCTCCAAGGGCTTTTAGAGGGAAAGAGGTCTATGATATGGTTAAGGATATCGATGTTGTGCTTGGAATGGGACGTAAATTAAGGACCCCTCAGAAAAACATCTGGAAGAAGCGGTCAATTTTTTAGGACTTGCCTTATTGGGAGCACTTAGAAGTTCGCCAATGCATCGACGTCATGCACGTGGAGAAGAATGTATGTGATAGCTTGATTGGTCTCTTACTGAACATTAGTGGCAAAATAAAAGACGGTGTTAACGCAAGGCGTGACTTGGTTGATATGAACATAAGAACCGAGTTAGCACCGAAAGAGACCGATAAAGGACGAACGTACCTTCCCCCAGCATGCTACACTTTGTCCAAGGTCGAGAGAAATGAACTGTGTCAAAGCTTGCATGGTGTGAAAATTTCGTCCGGTTACTCCACCAATATTAAGAAACTTGTTTCCATGAAAGATTTGAAATTAATTGGTATGAAGTCTCATGATTGTCATGTGCTGATGACATAGATGCTTCCTGTTGCAATTAGGAGTATCTTGCCAAACAAGGTCCGAGTGGCAATCTTTAGGCTGTGTTATTTCTTTAACTCTATTGCTCAAAAGGTCATCGATCCCGAAGGACTCGACGCTCTGCAGGCCGAGGTGGTGACGACTCTATGTCATCTTGAGATGTATTTCCCTCCGTCATTTTTTGATATCATGGTCCATCTCATTGTTCACCTTGTGAAAGAGATAAAGATATGCGGCCATGTGTTCCTACGTCATATGTACCCTTTCGAGAGATACATGGGAATTCTGAAGTCCTATGTACGAAATAGATCTCGGCCGGAGGGCAGTATCATCGAAGGTTATGCAACTGAAGAGGTCATTGAGTTCTGCGTCGACTACATGGCTCAGGTGGAACCGATAGGTGTGCCTCTATCTCGTCACGAGGGGAGACTGGAGGGTATCGGGACCATCGGGAGGAAAGCAATCACTCCCGATCTAGATACATACGCGCAGGCCCATTTCACGGTCTTGCAACACATGACCCAAGTGTCCCCGTACATAGACGAGCACAAAGACATGGTACGCCAACAGAATCCAGACCGATCGGAGGTTTGGATAACGAGAGAGCACAACCGTCGGTTCAACGAATGGTTAAAGATGCGATTCACTTGGAGGTCATCAAGTGATGAAACCCTGCTATGGTTGGCCAAAGGACCAAAATTTACAATTGTGATATGGCAAGGATACGACATAAATGGGTACACATTTTATACGGCAGCTGAGGATAGGAAGAGCATAGCCCAGAACAGCGGTGTCCGCATAGATGCATTTCACGAGGGGTTCAATACCGCGGGGGCACGCGGGTTGAAGTCGTACTATGGGTTTGTAGAGGAGATTTGGGAGCTCGACTATGTACTTTTCAAGATTCCCCTGTTTCGATGTTATTGGGTTAAACTTCCACAGGGCGTGAAGGTCGACAAGTATGGCGTCACTACTGTGGACCTGAAACGTGTCGGATACAACGACGAACCATTCGTACTCGCTAAGCAAGTTGTTCAAGTTTTTTATGTAACGGACCCAGAAAATAAGAACCGCCACGTAGTTCTTCATGGGAAAAGAAGGATTGTCGGAGCTGAGAATGTCGTGGATGAGGAAGAGTACAATCAATTTGATGAGTTGTCTCCTTTCGAGACGGCAGATCGAGGTGGAGGAAGAACCCGGTGAGGAAGCTAGCTATATGCGCGTCGATCATCATGAAGGACTATATTTCAATTAAGCATGTATTCCATTGTAATTTGATGTTAACATGTGTTATGGACTTGTCATCTCTAATGTTGATGTTAATGCGGACTTGTTAGAGTTATCAGCTTGTTGAGAATATCATCTTTGAAACCTTGTTGGAAATACACACAAATGGGAAAATGTATTTTGTCATTTGAGCAAAGTTAAAAGTGCATTGCATCTGTGGCCTGGCGGTCTGACCGGTGCTAAATCGGTCGATCGCCATGTGTCTCAAGCATCGGACCGGCCACCCTTCAAGGATCGACCGATTTGGCGGTGGTCAGACTGGCAATTAGTTGTGTTTCAAATGTATGAAAATGAGGATAAAATAAAACTTTTTGATGCATCTTGTTGTCATTTGAATTCTCTAGAATTTATCTCCTTGAAATGTGGACTTCAAATTCAATTAAGGTTATTGACTCGAACTGTTGCAATTCAAGGTCTTCTAGTCAAACCTTGTGATCATCCTCGGGAAATATTTTTCCTAAATTCTTGATCATCTGGGTAACCTCTCTGAGAAATTTCATTATTTTTAGAAATTATTTGCTATTTCTTAAGGGCTGGTCAAACCTGTTGTCTCCATGGTCAAACCCCTGTCCAGCAGCTTGTGCATTTTCTAGCGGGCAATGTACTGCATGAGAAATTCTGGAAAATTCATACACGGTTGATCTTGAAGTCAGGATCACTCAGTAAAAACTTCAGAATTTTTGGAGCTATGGAGCTACCTCTCGAAATTCTCAAATCATCTTAGCCTTTCAATTCAAAATCTGGAATCACTGTTCCTCGGGCTCGAACCCGAGTCAGACTCGACCCGAGTCTCGCGGTGTAGCTCAACCGCCTAACCGCGTCGTGTGTGAGCCGTCCGATGGAGATCCTCCGATCTAGATCTCGTACCCGTTCGGACCACTCGGGCCTTCCCGCCCCTGGATCCGAGCCGTCCGATTTGGAGATCACAGCTTGGATTGAGTGGCCGATCGGACCGGCCGATCGCCCCTTTCACTTGAACTGTCCGATTTGGAGGTCAACGGCCTGGATTGAGTGGCCGATCGGACCGGTCGATCGCCCCGTTCACTTGAACCGTTCGATATCGATTACTCACAACACAGATCTGCACAGCACAGATGGTTCTTTAATGGAACCGTCTGTGATTACTTACATCACAGAAGGCTCCATTAAAGAACCGTCTGTGATGTTTAGGGTTATCACAGACGGTTCTTTAATAGAACTGTCGGTGTATTAGAACCGATCTTACGTAAAGATTATTTGATTCGGGGGGTCTCCTAGAGATGAAATCACGCAGAGTGGTTGACACGGGATGTTTAGACAGGTTCAGGCCTTCTCCGGGGAGAATAACAATCCTACTCCTGTGTGTGTATGGTATTGACTGTATTCTCGATGATCAAGCAAGAAACTAAGACTATTACAGAGAACAGTACTTGTGTTTCTCCTTGACTCGCTCTGTTTCGCCCTCTCCTTTCACCCTCTGGTTGATGTCTTTATATAGTCGTGAAGAAGTAGTCGTTTTGTCCTGCGGAAGAGGCGCCTAATTAAGCCAGTAATGGGCGCATGATGGCAGTAATTACCGGCGCATTGGCTTCTTCACGCCGCCCGCGATTATCTTCGGAGGTAATGGGGTATTTAAGCACTATTACTTACGCGGAATAATAGTGCGTGTGGACCGTTCGG
Organism: Hsuehochloa calcarea; assembly: GCA_036346395.1. Taxonomy (NCBI): domain Eukaryota; kingdom Viridiplantae; phylum Streptophyta; class Magnoliopsida; order Poales; family Poaceae; genus Hsuehochloa; species Hsuehochloa calcarea. The sequence goes on along the minus strand of CM070596.1, from coordinate 14,995,689 downwards.
ATTCCTTAATTAATTGGACCCACTCGCTTGTAGGTTTGATTATATGGTGGTCGTGGTTTATTTGGTCGTAGTATGACTTACGACTGGGTATAAGTCGTAGTAGAGCTTACGACTGGGCAATAGTCGTAGAAGGACTTACGACTGGGCAATGGTCGTAGAAAGACTTACGACCAGGTAGTGGTCGTAGAAGGACTTACGACCATGATATAGTCGTAGTAAGACTTACGACTATGGGGGTGATTGTAGAAGATCTTACAATCACTTGGTAGGTCTCCCCCTTATAAATATAAGGGGTACTTCTGGGGACTATTGTCGGGACCCAAATATGCAAATCTGGACCCTCTGTGTATTCTGCACTAGTCCAGGATCACGCTAGTGCACACAGTGTCAACATTGATGAAATATCACATCCATACAACGAATATAAGAATAAACGAGTACCTTTAAATAACAAATAACTGTTGGGACCTTACGGTCGAGTTTACATTTATTAAGCCGCAAGGTCGACAATAAAGAAATAAACCGCAGTGAAACGAAATAAACTCGGTGGCTCCCATCAATTTACCACAGCAACCGATCGATCAAGACCCTAACGCTCAACCTTCGTAGAACTCTTCTTCAAAAGCAAAGACGACTCCTCCACTTCTGTTGATTTGTTTAGCAAGAGTGAGTACACACCGTACTCGCAAGTCATACCACGTAATGCATTTATACATGATGGCTTATTTCAAGGAATGGCTTCTGTGGTTATTTTGCAGAAATGCAACATTTGCAATTGAATACAAATAATAGATTGAAAGCATAATTCAAAACAAATAGACAATAATAAGTTAACAATTGATTTCACAAAGTACACATAGTCTAATCAAGTTCTTTCACACAGCTGAACAAGTTATCTCACACAGCTGACCCTTCCCAATTGTTTTATGAAAATCTACCCCTCGTGTGAAATTCCCGAGCATGTCCATAACCGAGGACGCGGCTATTCGAATAGATTGATTTAAACACTCTGCAGAGGTTGTACACTTTACCCACACGATGAAACCAACCGGATCAGAGTTGATCACAACAAAACCTTTCAGAGACTTCATCTCAAACAATGACACTCCTGGTGTGCTTTACTGCCGTCCAATTTGTACACACAGCCCTTGGAACGACACACACCATTGGACAGGGATGCAGCGAACCGTCTCGCGATGTGACATATCACACCTCCAGCCCATCACATAGCTTAAATACAACCTGAGTTGTCAATGTCAAGACTCCATAACTTACTAAGTCGCCCACCCATACTAGGCATGTGGTCGCACAAGAAGGCCCAGTTCAATGGCGCACAAAGTTAAGTCCTTAATTGACCAAGGCAAGACTTCCGCTTTAACCCAAATCACAAAGTTTATATCACACGATCCACCATTCACACGTAATCCACCACTTGCCTCGCCTAAATCTTTTCCCACCCGTTGATTAAGTGCAACACATGCCATCAACGAGTAATAGCACACAAAGACACACAGATTCATCACACGCCCATAATCACTTAGTCAAGTTTGCAATTGCAACTCTCACATGAAATGATGACTCGTGGCATGGCTAAGCAGTCTAATCGTATCTAACCAACCCACGTTGGTGCTACGATAATACCAACTAATAATTAATCAACTTAGGGTGACAAAAGATCATGTCATACAATAGACAAGGTGGCATAACAATTTGGATTAATAACTACGCCCAAAAGCATTTAAATAAATACTTGAAATAGAATGCAATACATTGAAACAAAGTATTTTGAAAACTGGGTTCAAAATGATCAAAGGTATAACTTGCCTTGGAATAGATCTAGATATTGGTCTTGGTCTTGAGGTGCTCCTTCTTCTGCAAAATTCCCCGAAGTATCGACGTCTACTCGCAAACGAGACAAAAGAAACAAAACAAATAAATAACAGAGGCAAAACAAACTCCAAAAATCAAATAAAATTCATAAATAAATAGATCTGAATTTTATATGAATTTACAAATTTGAATGGGCTCAATCGGAGTTCGGATGCAAAAGATATGGGCTTTGGAAGATTGGAAAAATCAATTAAACCCTAAATTGGATTTTCTCGAATTTCCGAATTAATTTTATAAAGGAAAATCGAATTATTGCGCAATGCTTGCGCCACCGAGAATTTCGGAAAAGAAATATATTAAAATACCGATCGACAGTGGGACCCACCGTCGACCTCTCGCTACTCACGGTGGATCGGGTCCTCCGAGCCGAGGAAGAGCCGGGCGCGATGAACCGGGAGGCGTGGCGCCGATGCGGCGACCACGTAGGCGACACGCCAAAGACCTGAGAGGGGATGTGGCTGCACACGTGGGCAGCCACGGAGGCAAAACGCCGGCGACACTCCGGCGACCATGGATACAGCGGATGACGGCGGCTCGGCGGTGGCGGAGGCGCGACCGAATCGCGCAACTCGGCGAATCGGTGACGCGGTCGCTACTCACGGAGATGACCGAACGGCGGCGACGACAAGAAGAGCGGCGAGCGGTGCGGTGATGATGGCGGCGACGACGAGCGACGGCTTCGAGGGCAACGAGCGCGCGCGACGGGTAGCCCTTGACGCGCGAACACGGGGTGGGTTTGGCGACGGCCGGTGCTCACCGACGGCGACGCATCGGCGAAGAAGCTCACGGTGGCGCGGATGTTGGAGCTCGATTCCGGTGAAACGCGGCTCGCTAGGGTGGAGACTTTGGGGAAAAGGCGGCTGGAGGGGCGATCCTCGTGACACGGGCGCGGCTTTAAATAGGGCCCGGGAACCCTAGAGTCCGTGTCGAGGACGGCGGTGGCGCGCGCGGAAGAATCGGAGTCGGGCGCGAGGAAATCGGAACGGAGACGAAGACGACGGCGGTCCCACCTGGCAGCGACAGCAGCAAGGGCGCGCGCGAGGCGAACGGCAACCGATCGACGGGATCCAAGGGGGGAGCGAAGCGAGGCGAGGCGTAGCGATGAGCGGCGATCGCGCGAAGGGGGACACGCGGCGGTGATCCAAGGGCTCAAGGCGGGAATGGGATGCGGGAGTTGGGCCGGATTGGAATAGTGTTGGGCTTCGGCCCAGCACTGTTCCGAAGGATTTTCATATGATTTTTCTTTTAAATAAATCCAGAAAATGCAAATAGCAATTAGAAAATAGCAAATGACTTTGGAAAAATTCCAGAAAATTCTGTAAAATATATCCAAGCATATAGAATCTAAATAAAATAGTTTTGACAATTGTTGATGTTGGGATTAAGCACATTAAATCAATTTGTTCTAAAAGTCCATATTAAGCTTTTTAATTTAATATTCAAATAAATCCAAATGATGAATTTTCCTGCTACCAATATTTAAAAGATTTTTAAAGCTCTGAAAATTGGGATGTTACAACTATGTGACATCATATTTACCCATAATAAGAATTATAGATAAAAGATAAAATGAGGATTATTAGATCCTCGTCATCTAGCCCCCCAGCTTCAAGTGAAAGTAACTTACTTGGTGAAGGATTTGCAAATGGACTTACGACTATGAAAATGTCGTAGAATAATGGTCGAAGGAAAAACTCTTCGACATTTGAGTGCTACTTTGACCAGGAATTTGCTTGGTCAAAAAGGTTGCTTACGACTATCAAAAAGTCATAAAAAAATCCCTACGACTGTGAAGTGGTCGTAGTAGGACGATCGGAGAAAAAAAACCCTTCCGATTGATACTTCCTTCGACCAGAAAGACTTGGTCAAGAAAGTAATTTCGCTTGGAGGTGACAAAACGAACTTAATTTTCCCGAACAGACCGTCTGGGGAATTGCAAACGACTCCCCCAGATCTGTTGATGAGACGGTTCCCGAAGCGGTTGCAATCGTGAAGATTGCTTACGACTATCAAAAAGTCGTAAAAACCCCTACGACCGTGAAGTGGTCGTAGTAGGGGAATCGGAGAAAAAACCCTTCCGATTGATACTTCTTTCGACCAGAAAGACTTAGTCAAGAAAGTAATTTCGCTTGGAGGTGACGAAGCTTACCTAATTTTCTCGAACGGACCATCTGGGGAATTGCAACCGACTCTCACAGACTTGTCCTATGAGGCGGTTCCCGAAGCGGTGCAACCAACTCCCACAGACCTATAGACAAGACGGTTTCCGAAGCGGTGGCAATCGTGCGGTTATAAAAACTCACCAGAAGTTAAACTTGGATTTTTACCTTTTCCTCAAATCGCTCTGTTGTTCTTCGAGCTCTTGCTTTCTCCGTATTCGACTAGGTTTCATCTTCTCCGCCGCCAACCCAATAAAAAAACTTCTTGTTTCTGAGCGAAATGGCCAAGAGAGTTTCCGAATGGGAAGAATCGGAGATGGATGCGGCTAAGAGCAAAATCTTGGTCGACGCCGGGAAGATTCCAGAGAAGGCTCTGGTGAAGTGGATTCCAGCTATTGGGCAGCACTGGTCGTCGAGGGAAAATGGGCAAATCCCCGTCTTCCAAGCGTATTGTGAGTGCGGCCTCCGACTGCCTGCTCAACCCTTTCTTACAGTAGTACTCGAGCACTTTGGGGTGGAATTGGTGAACTTAGGTCCTAATTCCATTACCATATTGAGTGTCTTCGTGTACCTGTGCGAGGCGTACCTGGGGATTCCGGCGGATCTCGAGCTGTTCCAATATTATTATGGGATGGCTCGACAAACCGGAATCGCCGGAAGTCATGATCAAGCTCCACGACTCGAAGTCGAAGGAGTATATTCAGAGTTTTACCCGGTCTTCATGGCCGGGATGGAGGAAGAGGTGGTTTTACTGGAAAGTCACCTCTGAAGACAGCCTCTCTTTTGCGGGGAGGGCTGCCGAGAAGAAATCTTCATGGGATTCGACTCCTAAAGATATCAGCCGGATTGCCCCCTATATTCAAGCCATCAAGGACTTGAAAGAAGAGGGGCTGACCGGATGGCATGTGGTAAAAGATTTTATCACACGCCGTATTAGTCCCTTGAAGAAACGAGCATCTCCTATGTGGAGATACTCGGGGAGAGAAGACCCAACCAGAGATTACGACGAGGGTAAGTAACTGTCGACTTAGCTTTCGGTTTGGTCCTCCTCAACATTGTCTAAAATTCTTATCTGTTTACACAGATCTTTCACAGGTCGAGGTTGACTCTAGAGTCAGACTCATCTGTGAGAAATCTCCGCCACTCCGAGTGGCGGTTCCTCAAATCATTGCGGCTTTGTCCGCAGATGAAAAGATAGAGCGCCTAAAGGTAATCAAAAAGTTGATTCTTTCTTTAGGACTTTATAGTCGTAGAAGATACTTACGACTAATGGTGATCGTAGAAAGTCTTGCGATCAAGAAAGTGTCGTAGAAAAACTTACGACTTGGCACCGGTCGTAGAAAAAATTACGACTGGTTAGTGACTCTTCTTTTTCTGTTTTGTGTTACAGAAAGTAGGCATAGAAAATCGTCAGGACGACGAGGAAGTCGTACTGATGACTATTGGCGCAGGGTTGTCGAAAGATAGAGGCTCGGCTCGTCCATCTAAGAGACGTCGACTTGCAAGATCTGCCGACAAGGGAGGAGCAAGCTCGAGCTCGGTCTTCGACCGCACTTTCTACAAAGCCGGGCAACCGTAGCCATATCTGAAGCCGAGGCTGCAGCTATCGAAGCCGAGGAGGTTGAAGCAGCTGAATCTCTTAAGCGCAAACCTCGCAAGGCTAAGGTACCCTTCTATTATGACAAGGAATATTTCGCAGTTGCTGCCACTCCTAGTTTTGTTAAGCAACTGGAAAAGGAGATCTAGAAAGATTTTATGTCTTTTATGAAGGACGATGCTGCTCCAGCACAACCTGCAGTCGAGGGTAGTGCTGCTCTTGGAATGGTCGAGACTGATCTCGGCCATCCAGAGAATCAGGAGACCAGAGCCCTGGTTCATGTTCAAACTCTATGACCAGACGTGGTCGTAGCTGGGCCAATTGTTGAACTTCGACCAGACGTGGTCGTGGAGAAGAAGAGGTCCTCCGTTGGGAGGATTGCTCCTAAATTCCTGGTTAAGACCAGGGTGCAGAGGTATGTGAAATGTACTAAAGTGTAAGAACAACATTTACCTTTTTCCTTTTCACAACTTGATTTGCTTCTCTTTATTTTAGTCCGACTCCTTCAGCCCCCGGGGATGCTTCCGTTGAGAAGCCCATTATTACTTCTTCAGTTGCTGAAGAGGTAACAATGGAAGTGGTTGAAGGAGCTTCCTTGACCTGTGGCTCCAAGTGGTTTCTCCATCTGCGTGGTCGTAGCTACAACCATCAAGTCATAGCTACGACATCGAGAGGGCATTGCGATCATCAAGTCGTAGAGACCACAGAGGCAGCTGCAAGAGCCCCCGGTCAAGGTGATGATGACTCTGCACACCGTACCGGAAAGGAAGTCGTGGCAGACATTCCTTCCGGTGTTCAAAGAGAAAGTGCAGCCACAGAATCAGAGGATGAAGAACCTTTCAACTTCTGTGCTGATTTTTTTGGACCTGCTTCTGTCATAGGGTCTGCTGCTTACAGATCTCGTGACCGAGTCCTCCATCCCAAGGATATTCCAAATAGAGGAAATACCTTCGACAATGAGCGCCTTGAGGAGGTGTGGTGGGATAAAGTCGCGAGGATAGACAAGCTGCAGAACCCGGAGTTTGTGTATTCGACCTTTGCTAGGTCGACTATGAATGTAAGTATTTTTAGAATACTTATATATGTGGCTTTCCTTTTCTTCTCACTGTCTTCTTTTTGCAGAAAGCTCTGGAGCAAATTGCCGTTGTCGGTGAGTATCATCGACAACTTTTAGAGCTGCGACAAGAGAAAGATGAACTCTGCATACAGGCAGAGAGATGGTAAGTTACTGTTATTCATAGTCGTCTTCGATTTGATTACTCGTATAGTGTTTTACGAGACTAGTCATGGAAAAAACTCATGACAAAGTACTGGTCGTAAAGAGCTTACGACTACTTACGACCAGGTGGTGGTCGTAGAAAGACTTACGACCATGATATAGTCGTAGAAAAACTTACGACTATGTCGGTGGTTGTAGAAGGACTTGCAACCAATCGGCTGATGTTTATCTCCATTTTTGTCCTCTGTAGGCTAAAAAACGACACGAAGACCTTAGCTGACTCACTCGATTATGAAAAAGAGGAGTCGAGAAAGCTAAGGGAGGAAGTAATAGTCCTCTCGGATAGACTTCGAGAAGCCATCTCTGCATCTAGAAGATTGCAGGAAAAAATAAACAGTAAGTGCTGAACTTAAGACTGCTTTTATCTTTAACCTTTACCCAACTCTCATTTCTTTTCCAGAAAAAGAAGATGAGATGCGGAAGCTCCGGACCGAAGTTGAAGAAAAGGCTTTGGTCATTCAGGAGTTTTCTCGCATTACCAAGAACAAGGATCAGGAACTCGAGGGTCTGAGAACTCGAATAACAGGTAAGCAATTCTTTACCTGTTGTCTTTTTCGAGTATTTTTCCTTTTCTAATGCTAATTTCTTGTTCAGAAATTGCTGCCGAGTTGAGAAGCCTCGAGGCTGGAATCCAAGAGAAGACTCTGATCTACAATGAGTCCGTCCGCATTGCTAAGATGAATGCAGAGGACATCAGAGTATGGGAGAAAAAGCATGCTGAAACCATTGCTTCCCATGAAGAAGAGGTCAAGAAATTGGATTCTCAACTAGTAGGTAAGAAATGCTTTTACCTACAATTATCTCTGTGTTATCTTCCTCTAGAAGTTTATTTTTGTTTGACCGGTTTTATTCTTTTCAGAACAAGTGGTCGAAAACAAGAAACTTCGCGAGGCTTCGACTGCACTCCAACAGAGATGGAGTCGATGAAGACTAGTCTTCAAGGCAACATCACACTCTGAACAATGTACTTGGCGAGCTACATTCGAGGAAAAACTCCTCGAGAAGATCATGTAGTTGCTCACATAAGTACCATTGGGGAACAAGTCGAAACTTGCAAGAAATGGTGACCACTCAAGGCTAATCAAGCCGAATCGATAAGGAGGCAATCGAAGCTGCGCAGAAGTTACGCTTTGGCGAAACTTAAAGCTCAAGACCCCGCCTTAATGTGCAACCAATCGAAGCCGACTTGATATCTCCGAATCAAAGGCAAGTCGTCGATTGAGGAAATGCAATCGATTATAAAAAGGTGGCGGAGGAAATGCACTAGGCACTTCTTGAGTAATCTTGTAACTACTTTGTAAGGCGATAGTTTACGTTGATGAGAAATATATGATGCAACTTGTTTCTGAAAATCATCTTGTCGAGTAGTTAGTAACTCAAAAGATAATAGATTTAATGAAAACCAAGGTGAAGTTAAATTAATAACTTTATCCTAGGCCATCTTGTTTCTGAAAATCATCTTGTCGAGTAGTTAGTAACTCAAAAGATAATAAACGAATGAAATACTAAGAATTGAAGTCAAATTAATAACTTTATCCTAGCCTCGACTATTTGCTTAGCTTGTTTAGACAATCTAAGTAAATAGTGTTTGAAATGGGGTTTCAAAGCAGAGAGAGGTTTATTTAACTTATAGTTTTGTTATGGTTGTCAAGCATTTGGTCGAAAGAGTAGAAACGACTCGACACTAGGAAGTTCCTTCTAGTGGGCGGTGACCACGCAGAGAGGAAAGGCTTCGACTAGGTGATGTTACCATCTCCGATCGTTTAATCGAACCAAAGCAAAGAACTTGAGTTAAGCAAACGTCTTATAGGACTTCAATAATTCGTTCGCCCTTTTTCAGTGGACTCGATAAGTTTTTTCCAGTAGCAAAAGTGGGAGATTGAGCAATGCTAGGAAGTTCCTTCTAGTGGGCAGGACCACGTGCAGAGAGGAAAGGCTTCGACTAGGTGTATCTCTTCCTTCGACTGGTTAAAACGAAACAAGTACACCAAAGGTGGTCGAATAAATATAAGAAAGTGCACTATACTTAGAATATTTTTCGAAATTACTGAAAAAATAAACTAAGACGGGAAGAGTTGGCTTTGGGAACATTTCGACAAGATAGAACCTGAGCTCTCTGTATTGGCGACAAAAGTGAGTAACGAGTCGATGCTAGGAAGTTCCTTCTAGTGGGCGGGACCACATGCAGAGAGGAGAGACTTCGACTAGATGATGTTACTTGCCTTTCGACCAGTGTAAAGAAAACTGGGCATTTTTGGATCTTAGTCGAAAGATTATAAAAGCACTACTCAAAAATAAGACAAAAGAGGTAGAAGGAACCTGGACTTTTATTGCCTGAGAGGTTGGTCACACATAGAATTGCGTAACTGGTCGATGTTCCAAGAATTTGAGAGAACCTGTCCGTCTTCCATCGCTAGTCGTACCGACCCTGGCCGAGTGACTTCGACCACTGTGTAAGGACCTTCCCACTTGGGAGAAAGTTTATTCCGATTAGACTTGGTTTGGCAGAGCTTCAACACCAAGTCACCTACAAAGAAGGTGCGAGGTAGGACCTTACGATCGTAGTATCTGCGTAGGGCTTGTTGGTAGACTGCTGAACGGATTAAGGCCATGTTTCTCCTTTCTTCGAGTAGGTTAATGTTATCTGCTCGAAGTTGTTCTTGGTCGGAGTTGTTGAAGGTTTCAACTCGTGTCGACCGCAATTTTAGCTCCGGAGGAAGCATGGCTTCGGCTCCGAACACTAGAAAGAATGGTGTTTCTCCTGTCGCTCGACTAGTGGTCGTATGAACTGCCCATAATACAGAAGGTAATTCTTGTACCCAAGCCCCCGAGCGCTTAACAAGCTGGTCGAAGACTCGGGTTTTAATTCCTCACATTATTTGGCCGTTTGCACGTTCGACCGCCCCGTTGCTTTGGGGATGTGCAACAGAAGCATAGCATAACTTAGTACCCAACTTGTCGCAAAATTCCTGAAATTTTGCACTTGCGAATTGTTTACCATTGTCTGTAATTATCCGACTCGTAACTCCAAATCGGCTAATTACGCATCTCATCATGAACCTTTTTGCTGCTTCCGTTGTTATCCCAGTTACAGGTTCGGCTTCGATCCACTTTGTGAACGTGTTAATGGCCACAAAAAGGAATTCAAAACCTCTTAGTGCTTTGGGAAACGGTCCTAGGATATCAAGACCCCAGGTCGCAAAAGGCCAAGAAAGAGGTATTGTCTGTAATGCTTGAGCTGGTTGGTGTATCTGCCTACCATGAAACTGGCATTAGACACTTTTTAACCACCTCTTTGACATCGTACAGAGCTGTAGGCCAGTAGAAACCTTGTCGAAAGGCTTTACCGACCAATGTTCTGTAGGAAGCATGCGTCCCACAGATGCCATTGTGTATATCATGAAGGAGTGTTATTCCTTCGTTTTGCGGAATGCATCACATGAGTATCCCTTGGGTTCCTCGTTTGTAGAGGACTCCTTCGACCAAAGTATATATTTTGGCTTTTCGGGATAAACGATCTGCCTCAAGATCATCTTCGGGTACGGAACCCTTGTGAAGATACTCGTAGATGGGAGTCATCCAGGTATCCTCGTAGTCTAGTGAGGCCATCTCAATAGGAGGTGTCTCTGGTTCTTCGACCAGAGACGGCTTTTAGAGTTGCTCCAAGAAAACTCCTTTTGGTACTGTAGATCGGGAAGAAGCCATTCGAGCAAGTTGGTCTGCGAGGAAATTATCCTTTCGAGGGATGAATTGTACCTCGAAACCTAAAAAATGCTTTTCTAGCTTACGTACCTCCGATAAGTACCGAGACATTGTCGAGCCAGAGCACCGGTACTTTTTCCGACTTGATTCACGACTAGTTGAGAGTCTCCTCTCACGAGTAGTCGATGAATCGAGAGTGCTTTCGCAGCTCGTATGCCAGCTAGCAAACCTTCGTACTCTGCCACATTGTTAGTGGCCTGAAAGTTTAACTGTATGGCATACTTTAAGGTTTCTCCTAGGAGATACCAGACCACCCGACTTTCGAGCCACTTAAAGTAAGTGACCCGTCAAAGTACATCATCCAGTGGTCGTGGGAATCAGATCGGGATCCTGAGCAGTTCAGATTTGTCCATTCGGCGACAAAGTCTGCCAAGATCTGGGATTTTATGGCCGTTCGGGACACGAAATGGAGGTCGAACTCCCCAAGTTCGACTGACAATTTTGCCATGCGTCTCGCTGTTTCCTTATTATGGAGGATTGCTCCCAAAGGAAACTCAGACGGCACAGCTATTTTGTGCGTCTGAAAATAATGCCGCAGTTTCCTCGAAGACATGAGGAGGGCATATAGAAGTTTTTGGACCTGAGAGTAACGCTCCTTAGGCCCGTGTAAAACTTCGCTGACGTAGTAAACCGGTTGTTGTACGCTTTCACTTTCTACGACCAGTACTGCGCTTGCTGCCTGTGGCGTGGCAGCTAGGTAAATTAAGAGCGTCTCTTCTGGCTTTGGAGAAACCAGAACAGGAGCACTCGAAAGGTACCTCTTGACATCCTCGAAGGCAGCGTTTGCCTCGTTCGACCACTCAAAACCTTCATGTCTCCTGAGAAGTTTAAAGAAAGGTAGTCCTTTTTCTCCTAGTCGTGCGATGAAATGACTTAAAGCCGCCATGCACCCAGTGAGTTTCTGGACTTCCTTTTTTGTGGTCGGTGGACGCATCTGGAGGATGGCCTTTATTTTTTCAGGATTTGCTTCGATTCCTCGTTCAGATACTAGGAATCCAAGCAATTTTTCTGAAGAAATTCCAAACACACACTTCTCGGGATTAAGTTTCAAGCGGTGCTTTCTGAGATTGTCGAATGTTTCTTGTAGGTCGGTGATATGATTAAATTTCTTAACGCTTTTTACGACTAGATCATCAACATAGGCTTCCAGATTCCGGCCTAATTGAGATGCAAAAGTCGATTGCATTAAGCGTTGAAAAGAAGCACCGGCATTCTTTAGACCAAATGGCATTTTGACATAGCAAAAGGTACCAAATGGTGTAATGAATGCGGTCTTTTCTTCATCGTTCAGACACATATTGATCTGGTGATATCCAGAATATGCATCTAAAAAACTTAATATTTCACAACATGCAGTAGAATCAACCAACTGATCGATACGAGGTAAAGGACAATCATCTTTTGGACAAGCTTTATTAAGATCAGTAAAGTCTAAGCACATACGCCATTTGCCGTTTGACTTTTTGACCATTACAGGGTTAGCCAACCACTCTGGGTGGTTGACTTCTCTTATAAAGCCTGCTTTAAGTAGCTTATCCAATTCGATTTAATAGCATCTCGTCGATCGGGGCAAATCTCCGTAATTTTTGTTTTACGGTACTTTATCGGTAGTAAAGCTAGCCTGTGCTCGATCACCTCCCTGGGGACTCCGGGCATGTCGGATGCTTGCCACGCGAAGACATTTGCGTTAGCTCGGAGGAAGGTAATGAGGGCGTCTTCCTATTTGGGGTCGGAAGTCTCCCGTACGAGCAGTCTTGAGGGTTTCTCTGCGTCGGAGGAACCTCTTTGACTTGGTCGTTCGGCTTTGGTGCGACTTTTAGGCTTCGACTTGCTAGTCGAAGGTCGACTTTAAATCTCGAGTTGGTATTTGACCAACTATCTCGAGGGATCGACGGTCGCAGTTATACGCCATCTTCTTGTCACAATGAATTGTGATCACTCCTTTGGGACCTGGCATCTTAAGACATTGATACCATAATGAGTAGCCATTAAGAATTTTACCAAAGTTGGTCGTCCGAGTATGGCGTTATATGCCGTATCGAAATCGACCATATCAAAGGAGACTTTCTCTGTCCTGAAATTATTTGGTGAGCCAAATGTTAAAGGAATAGAAACTTGGCCAATGGGTTTGGCCGAAGACCCCGGTACGATTCTATGAAAAGAGTATCGTATCGGTCTTACCTTTGTCCCGGTACTTGCATCTCGTCCGGGGCATTAGTAAATAGTATGTTCAGGAGGCGCCACCATCAACCAACACTCGATTGACCCGACGGTTGTTGATGGTGGGTTCGACCACAATCGGATATCGACTGATCGATTCAAGTGATCGGGCAATCACCCTTCTCGAAAGAAATGGTAACTTCCGACCACTTCGGTATGTTATTGACAAGAGGAGCATCTATAGAGTTTACCTCTCGTCCGGCAGCTTTGAGTTGTCGTTTCGACTCGTATGTCGATGATCCTCCGTAGATGTGCTTTACGGTATGTTGCGGATCTTGGAACGGCATCTCTTCATCATCCGACGACTTTTGGCCACTCGTATTCCCTACTTGCTCGAGAGTGGGGAGTGGCTCTTTGCCGTTGTAGTAGTCCTCGAGCTTTCTTTGGAAAACTCGGTAGTTGCGGAGGTCATGTCCTTCCTTTTTATAAAAAGGACACCACCTTGGTTTGTCGTTCCTACGATCAGGACGCTTACCTTTGCCTTGATCAGGGTACGACTTGGTGGTTCGGGGCTCTTTATCTTTCACGGCCAAGACCTCCTTGAAACCACTGGTTTGTGGTTTTTGACTCTTTATTTTCTTCTTGGACTTCTTTGCTTTCTTGTCCTTACCAACTTCACCTGGCTCTCGAGGAGTGTACGTTTCTCGATCAATAGTGTTGTTCCACTCGACCGCCTCGAAGCACAGATATCGATCGGCCATCTCAAGAGCTCAAGAATGATGTTGGGAGGATTCAAAGCAATATCCTCTGTTATCCTTCTACTACGGACTCCTTGCTTAAAAGCCCTGATCACAGATGAGTCAAAAATTTCTGAAATTGAGTTACGAACCTGACTAAAGCGTTTGATGAATTGACGCAGAGTCTCGGTGTTGTTCTGTTTTATCCGGTGCAAGTCGTCTTCCTTTCCAGGGCGGTTGTATGTGCCTTGGAAATTCGCCTGTAGAAGATCGCAAAGGTGTTGCCAAGAGTAGATCGACTCGAGTGGTTGGTTTAATAACCACGATCGAGCGGATCCTTCAAGCACAGTCGGAAGGTAATTTGCCATTACAAGCTCTCCTCCTCCTGCTGCTTGGACAGCTGTTGTATAGATCTGAAGAAATTCGATGGGATTTTGAGATCCATCAAACTTCTCCATGTTCACTGGTCGAAAATGAGGTGGCCAACGAACTGCTCGAAGGTCAGGCGAAAATGCCCGGCATCCGGTAATTACTTCTTGACGCCTTCTTTGCAGGAAAGAAGGGTTAATGTCACCGGTGATCGTATCGACGATACCCGAGAACGGTGACTGTCTGTTGTAGGTCTGACTCACGAGGAATATTCCTCGTACTCCATCCGTTGCGGATTTCTTTGTTGAAGTGGTGAATGATCACCTCTCCGAGGGGCTTCTTGATCATCACCAATCGAAATGTATTTCTCGAGTAGGGATCGATGCGACTTATGGCGTGTCGATTTCTACGTGGTGAAATATTTGATTGATCGGTAGTCGAGGAAGTCGTATTGCTACGACCACACGAATGATGTCGACGAGGTACTTCGGTCTTGTCATCACGGTTCAAGCCTTTGCGCAATCTCCTCAAACAAAGAGATCGTACCACAGCGCTCGAGCAAGCTCTTGATTAGGATTTTCGAGCAAGTCGTTGATGTCCCGGAGTTCTTGTACCTCCTTTGGATGAAGTTGAATGCGCCCTACAGATTCTTCTGGCCGCAATCTTCTTCCGTCGGATGGCCTCAAAATTCTCCTCATCGGATCCTTGAGGCCTTCTCAATGGAGTGCGAGAATGTCGAGGATTTCTCTCGCTCATCAGTGTTGGTTACATCCATCACGGTGGTGCCCTTGCCATTACCACGAGGGGCGGTGTGTGATCTTCGGGAGTGTTCTTATCTCGGCCTCCATGAGGTGACCACGATTTGTGGGAAGGACGAAGACCTCCGCTGATGATTCTCACTTGCGCCGAGGCCTCCCCGCTTGAAGAGTACTCGAGAGACACCATCTGGCGACTTGGAGCAATCCTCCAAGTAGGGGAACTCAGGTTATAATCGTCTCCGTCCGCAAATGAGATCTGCGGAGAGACGGTCAAATTTGCAGAAAAGCATGCTTGATCCCACCTCTCCGAGTTACTCCGAGAGAGGATCACCGGATGTTGGTGGAGTCTGGAATGGTGGCTCTCGTAACTTGTCTCACTGTGTCGGACCGCCTTAGGGGACTTGGACACTTGGAGGAAAAACTCTCATCGTGTCGTGAGTCCTCCAGGTGCGGTTCGTCGATTGACCCTTGTCCTTTGAGGGAATTGGCTCCTCTGTTGGACGTATCGTTGTGGGGCATAAGGATCCCTCCTCAACTCCATTGATGGGATGGTTTCCTGGAGAATGATCTCCGGAGGCAACATCACCATCAGCGGATGCATCACTCGGCTCGTAGTCGAAACCGGCATCCATGTCGACGTCTGCGTAATCTGCCAAGTCAAACCAGTTCTCCTCGTTCCATTCTCCTGCCATGATTGCATGAGATTGGAAAAAGAGAGTATGTTGACAAGAGATTACCGGAAGCTACCCACGGTCGGCGCCAGCTGTCGGTGTATTAGAACCGATCTTACGTAAAGATTATTTGATTCGGGGGGTCTCCTAGAGATGAAATCACGCAGAGTGGTTGACACGAGATGTTTAGACAGGTTCAGGCCTTTCCGGGGAGAATAACAACCCTACTCCTGTGTGTGTATGGTATTGACTGTATTCTCGATGATCAAGCAAAAAACTAAGACTATTACAGAGAACAGTACTTGTGTTTCTCCTTGACTCGCTCTGTTTCGCCCTCTCCTTTCACCCTCTAATTGATGTCTTTATATAGTCGTGAAGAAGTAGCCGTTTTGTCCTGCGGAAGAGGCGCCTAATTAAGCCAGTAATGGGCGCATGATGGCAGTAATTACCGGCGCATTGGCTTCTTCACGCCTCTGGCAGTTATCTTTCAGATGTAATGGGGTATTTAAGCACTATTACTTACGCGGAATAATAGTGCGTGTGGACCATTCGGATTCCTTAATCAATTGGACCCACTCGCTTGTAGGTTTGATTATATGGTGGTCGTGGTTTATTTGGTCGTAGTATGACTTACGACTGGGTATAAGTCGTAGTAGAGCTTACGACTGGGCAATAGTCGTAGAAGGACTTACGACTGGGCAATGGTCGTAGAAAGACTTACGACCAGGTAGTGGTCGTAGAAGGACTTACGACCATGACATAGTCGTAGTAAGACTTACGACTATGGGGGTGATTGTAGAAGATCTTACAATCACTTGGTAGGTCTCCCCCTTATAAATATAAGGGGTACTTCTGGGGACTATGTGACATCATATTTACCCATAATAAGAATTATAGATAAAAGATAAAATGAGGATTATTAGATCCTCGTCAAGAACCGTCTGTGATAAATAATCACAGACGGTTCTATTAAAGAACCGTCTGTGATGTTAGTCTATATAAGTGCTCCGCTCGAATTGTTGCCCTAGTTCTTAACACTTCCCAGAATCGCCCAACGCCGCCTCTCCCGATCCGGCGCCACCCAACGCCGCCTCCCCCGTTCCATCCACCGGTGCTCCTCTGGCCGATTCGGTGCCGCCGGAAGCTTCGCCCCACCACCCTCGGCCATCCCCGCAAGCCGGTCGTGCACCTCCCCTCCGACCGCCTCGGCTCCCATCGCCGGCCCGCTCCGGTGCACCCCCGCCTCCACCGAAGGCTTGGTGAGCATCCCCTCTCCTCCCTCATGCCCTTGCGCACCTCCATTTCCTCTTGACTCCCTCCGTCCGTCATCGCCACTAACCGACCCCTGCGGCCATCCGCTCCCTGCTCAGCGTCGTTTCGGCCGCGCCACCACCTCCCTTGGCCTTCTCCTATCCTCGGCATCCCATTTCACTGGCCCCGCCGCCTCTCGACCTCACGCCCGCAGTAGCCGCCGCCGAGAGCGCCTTTCTCCTCGCTTCTCTACCGTTGCCCCCCTCTGTGCCTCTCTCCTCTCGACACTCTGTGCGGCGGTGGCCCCCTCTCATCGTGGCGCAAGAGGCTTTGTTTAGCTAATCTGGCAATTAGCTTTGGTGGTAAAACTTGCAAATATTTGGTGAATCTCTGTTATTTGATTATGGTTTGAACAACGTCAGTAATGTCTGAGTATTTTGCTGCCATGAAGCTGTTGAGGGCGGTTGTTGGTCGGCCGAGGTATTGATTGTTGGTTGAGGTTTATTGCCTCCTCGGTTCATTGATAGATAGGGGTTGGCGGTGATCTTGAATGTCAATGGATGGTTGTTGGTAGTGAATTGAGTGTGGATTGTTAGCGTGACTCTTACTTCTCGGTTGAGTGTTTTGTTAAGAGAGCTATAGGAATCATCGATGGCGATGTTTGTTGTTTAGCAGCAGTGGCTGGAGTAATCTGGCACCTTGGAAAATGTGTATTTGATCTAGCTCTGCAGCAATATTTGTAGAGGGAATACAGTGTGTAGATGATCTTATATTGTACAATAGAGGCCGCATCATTTGCCATTGATGATAATAGTTCATCCTTGTTTATAAATGCAATCCCTTAAATTGCATTTAGTCCAAAATAAAAAAAATGTGTTATTTTATATCCGCAAAGCTATTAGGCAGTGTATTTACAGGTTTTACCCCTCGTAAAAGGTATCTGAGTTTAGACAAATTTGCTCTTATCGTTTTATGCTGTGCACCTACATCTGTCAGGAATCGAACCTGCTGACCGCTATAAGTTTAACATGTACTTACCGTTACATCCATGTATGTGTGTTTGTTTGTTTGCAATATTTCCTTCTCCTTTGCAGTTTTTTTGTGCAATTTCATATATTTTATTTACTACGTATCATATATTTAGGTTCAATGGGTAACTTCTATTTGATTATGTAATCATTGCGGACGTAACTTATATAAATGGCAGAGGCACCGTCTTCGTCGCCGTCAGCGACATCGCCAAATGTGTCTGGATCTCCGATCAAGGTGGTATGCAGGCGAGAAGGCAGAGGAATCTCCTAATTGCCCTCGGGCCGCATGACGATCACAGAGGTCAGTGACGTCGGGATCCCGCTGAGTCCCAAGAAAGCAGCTGCGAGATTCTGGACCGTCTGCGGGGTACTTGCCAGGGAACGGTTCCCCATCACCACCGCAACCTCGAAGTCTCTGACGGATGTACAGAGAGACCAGTTGTGGACTGAACTTTCTACCTCATTCACTTTCCCTGAAGCAGACCAGGCACGTGTGTGATGGCACGCGCTGCTCGCGATGTCCCACGCGTGCAGGACCTTCAAGAGTCTACTTGTCACGCAGTACGTGAACATGGGTCGGACGCCCTTCACGACGTATCAATTTTTATCGCGGGATACATGGGACGCATTCGTGCAGATGAAGACGACGGCCGAATTTCAGGAGCAAAGTGCGGCGCACATAGCTATTCAGGCACAAAACACTCACCCCCACAGACTCGGCACCGCTGGGTGCACGGGTAAAGCCACACAATGGGCGGCGGAGGACGAGACCGCTGCCCGACCGTTTGCTGAGATCTCAGACGAGTGCGCTCGAGCCTGGTTAAGAACGAGGGCATCAGCCACGTCTTCGGGCATCATCTCTTTCACAAACCCGGCAGACGAGGCAGTGTCTCAACGCCTGGTAAATTTGTCGAACCACTTAATTGTTAATAAGTCCATAACTTCATGGTGTCTACAATAACATGATGTCCTCTTGCAGGAAGTATTGACTTCCACATCTTCCCAAGGTTCCTTCAAAGTAGACAGGGAGAAAGATGTACTGTCTACAGCCCTGGAAAACAAGGAGCACCCGGGTCGCATACGAGGCGTTGGGGTTTACGTACCTTGGAGGGATGGATTCCCACACAACTCCGACACATATAGGAGTAGGAAGAGATGCAAGGACCAGCACGACGCTCGGTTGGAACATGTTATTATTGAAAAATTTTAAGAACAAATAACAAACTTGCAGAACCAAGAAAATCAACTCATGCAGGCGCAAGCCGCCCCTGTTAATTTGGGAGCAAGTTCTTCTCGACATCGGAGTAGCGTCACGTCCACACATAATTCTGGACATGACGACGTGCAATTACCAATCGACGACATCGAGGTAATGTACATCTCTGGAATGCTCTAAAGATAGACCTATAGGACGCCTTAGCTAATTGTGTACCATTTTGTAGGGGCCGACACCCTGCAAGCTCCAAGTGAGGATGGTTGGGTCGATTCCTATTGAGACTGGTCGGGGTATGGTGTATCCATACCGGGAGGGGCAAGCAGTCGAGACGGTGCCCGGTGGCGCAGGTTATGCAGAGTGCAGTGGACATGGTACATGACAATTTCATGGCCATCCCGCTGGAGATTCCCCCAAATGAATAAATCAGAACACTAGGGGATGCCACACACACTTTTATCCAGTGGCCCAAGAAGGACATCGCCCTGGACCCTTCAATGTGCTGATATCGCGGGACCACGCCTCTCCAATAGGACCCTCGATGAGTCCGCCTCAACCAAAGCTTCATAAGGCCGCCACATCGCTTCCCGTCGAGAAGACGGCGAAGGGACAAGAAAAGCGTGTCACCATATCGGTCTCTGAGGCGTCTCACGGGAAGACGTCCCTTAGCCGCCTCGTTAAGGAGAAATCGAAATCGAAGAACATTAAGTCACCTTCCAAACCCGTGAAATACTCCCTCGGAAGTCCGTTGGTCTCCGGCGCAGAAATAAAGAGCTCAGGACGAGCTTATCAAGCTTTGCATGATTGGTACTTGCGCAAGAGCCGAGAGGAGGGGGGCCATACTGGAATCACCGTCAGATACAGGAGGGAGCATTTTCTCCACAAGCCTGGCCACTTCGTCGTGGGCTTCGAAGACTTATTTGACCTATACAACCTAACTGCCCTCGACGCCTCACTTCTATGATTCTGGACACTGTAAGTGTGTACAATCAATTTCTACACTCACGTGATACCGATAAATATCATAACTCATTGCTTATGTACAGATACATTATGAAATGTGCCCGTCGAATCAAAGAACCGGTGGGTTTCCTCGACCCACACGTGGTCTCTGAGCAAACAATCAACCAAGACGCATCCTACGTCGAGAATTACATAAAAATGGGATTGCTTGCTCTGGACGACAAGGACTACATAATGGTGCCCTACAACCAGAAGTAAGTGCTTCAATATTTGCTATACAAATTACGTTTCAACATAGGTTTATGACTATAGCGACATACATGAGTAGGTTCCACTGGATTCTTCTGATTCTTGTGCCAAAGAGGAACATGGTATTGTACCTTGATTCTCTACTCAACAAAAATCACGACTTCACCCTTCTTAAAGGAATACTCAATAGGTATGTTCATTTCCTCCGCACATAACTCTATAGTAGTCTTCCTTCGTTTTAAATGGACAAGGATAACTTTTTTGAATCATGTAGGCGTTCATCGGTTTGTGTTGCCGAGGAGGTTTATACAAGGAACAGCGCCACAACGACTCACGGGATGCGATTTACAGCACGCGCTACAACACAATAATCATATATCATACTCCGTAATATTGCGTCTTTGAATTGTACATATATATATAATTCTATTTTTGCGGGCCTTGAGAAAAGCGAGATCACCTATGCGCATTCTACGTATGCCATCATATGCGACTATTGATTGCTTCTAGGGCGCACTATCCCGTGTTTGTCAATCTCATAATAATTATTTCCTAATTATAAATTTAAATATATATGCTTACTACTTTACTCACGCTAGCGACGATTGCTTGAACATAGAGTTAAATGCGCCGAGATGGATCAGTCACGACGTTCGAGGAGCTCTGCGGCTTCATCAAAGCGGACATAGTTAACACCAGGAGAGTTTCACGCCGTCGACACCGATGAACGACCTCGAAATAATTGATTCAATATTGTAATTCACTTGATGGTTGTAATTCAATTTGTAACTCTAGCGACAATATATACTTGAAACATTCTTTTGTAATTGATTTTGAGTTAAATGATCACTTTGAGTTGTCAACAATTATCCGTGATATGTTTACGCTTGTTAGTTTTGGATGGCATGGCTAGCAATTCCCGAGGCTAGTGAAAATACGATAAAAATTAATTAGGTCTAAAGACTTATCACGAGGCGGTTCCAACCACGAACCGTCTGTGATACTCTGTAATCACGCACGGTTCGTGGTTGGAGCAAATCTGTGATAACCACCGTTATCACAGACATAAAATTTCAGACGGTTCAAAAACCGTCTGTGATGATTGTTACGAACCTTATGTGATGAGCTTTTTTGTAGTAGTGATTATATAGTGGTAGTATAAATCAAATATGAACATTGATTTGTTAAGGGTGTAATAGATTTTTCTTTGTATTTATAATTTTTTCAGGAGGGTATTATGTTCTTTTCCAACTAGGGTTGGAAATATTACTCTTATGTCATGTGATCCTTACATTATCAACTATAATTCTACCAAATCCTAACTAATCTAAACCATTGGATAAAAAAGAATAGACGACCTGTACTAAATTGAGTGTATTTTAATGTACAGCATAGTGGAACAGTACTGTAGCTACAATTATGATGGTACTCTTTCAGATATTACTATGACGATTTTTACTGTAGTGATGGTGCCATGGCTGTCGATAGAACAGCTGACTCTGCAACGGTATTTCCGTGGATATACACCGAGTACTTGCATGCGTCGATGTTTCGGATTCTTGCTGGGCTCTGCAGCGCACCGGCACATGCAAGATTCGGAAGCATGTGGCCGTAGGAGCTAGCAGATGAAATGATCTGTAGCATTTGGAATATGCTACTTCTAGACCTCGCTGATTGCTAAGGGGAGGATGGGACGGAGAAGGAAAGTGGAGCGGTACCCTCAGAAAGTTTTGCCGTGGAAGTTGTTCTTGGCATCTTTGCGCCCCCCGTGTTTGGTTTTGGTGCCTTGGGATCGATAGGGGGTGGTGTGTGTGCATGTAACTGGGTCAAGTGAACCCAACGTCATCTAACTTGACATATGAACAAGTTAAAGTCTCATGGTGATATCACAAAGTATATTCGTGTCCATAATGATAATGTGTCCATAGTGGCCTCAATGGCTTATTCTGATCCGTCCGTACCACCCGTCACAAGTGTGGTGGGTTACTTGTGTGAATTTTATGTTATGACTTTTTACGATATAGATGTCAGCCTTAATATCACTGCATGATTCAAATCTGATCCTTAGCACACAAAAAAAGTAATTAAGGGATACTTAATAATTTCTCAGAAATGAGGCCTTAAAAATAAGGCAGGCATTTCTCCACAATCTTTCCCCAGTTTATTTTGTTTTCAATGTTTTTTTCTTCTAGGAATCCTTTTTCAATGTACCGTTGCCACCCAAAAAAATGGAATTAAATTGTCACCCCAAAATGAAAAGTTATGTTTCTTAGGGGAAGAAAAATCACACAGAGAGAGAGAGAGAGAGAGAGAGAGAGAGAGAGAGAGACCTCTTAAGAAG
The DNA here is from genome assembly GCA_036346395.1 of Hsuehochloa calcarea. NCBI lineage: Eukaryota > Viridiplantae > Streptophyta > Magnoliopsida > Poales > Poaceae > Hsuehochloa > Hsuehochloa calcarea. The sequence continues at coordinate 14,973,259 of CM070596.1, read as the reverse complement.
ACTGCAGGACAGTCCCGTGACAAGCAGCCAATACCATAAATGTGCTACTCCAAGCGGGAAATTGTCAAACAAGCGAGCTGCAAATCAATGCGAGCAGTTGCAGCTTGGGTTCTTCCTCTGATCCTCTCGTTCTCCCAGAATTGTTGCCTGCAACTAACACAAATCATTGGATCCCATCTGGTCCCGGTTACACTTTGGCATGCAGGAGAAGATCGAAGATACACACGCACTCGCCGATACAAATGTGCAGTGCAATGTACTGCCGAAAACAGTGGCGGCTCCAGCATGTAATGAACTAATGTCATCTAGCTTAGCACATGAATAAGTTAAAAGTCTCGTAATGATGTTACTGCCCAGTCCTTAGTGACCTCAATGACTTGTTCTCCTGGATCCGCCCATGCCTGAAACTGTTCTGTTCCATGATCAGGGCAATTGAGTACCAACGACATACGCCAACAGGATGACCATGAGTACCAACGACTTAGGCATGAATTAATTCACTGATTATCGATCGATCGATCGAGATGGGGTCGCCCGTTTTTAATCTTTCGATCGTTCTTCGTGTACTGCGTGCGTCGGTTAATTGATTGGAGGTTGGTTAATTCGTCCGCTGCTTAAGTTGTTGTGCGGCTTTTAGTTGCAGTTAACTTTCAGTCTCTTGGATATACCGGAATTAAGCTGGTCAGATGATCAAGCCAAAACTGGACTATTTTATGGGAAATTTTATCATACATTCTAGTATTATTAATATACGTAGGGTGCTCGCGTTACAACGGGATCCTAAATTTAAATTTTGAATGAAACAATATTCATATTGTATAAAATGTACGTACAAAACTGAAGCTTTCTAAATCGGCTCTCACTGAAAATTTTCAATAGTCAGGAATGCAAAACAATTCCGCATTACATTCCATGGCTCAAAATTTGTCTGAACAAAATCTCAAATTGTTGTTTAAAGCAAGCAAAAAACTCATATTTATATTGGAAAGTTGTAGGGATACATTTGAAGTTAGACCAAGCAGTTTTAATAGCATAAGTCACGCACACATTTGCGGTCAAAAGCTAGAACCAATGATGTTTTTTAGGTGTTACAGTTAAATATTTGTGCGTTGCAACAGATAAAAAGAATTGTATATGAGATGAGACATGCTCCCACGAGAGCGAGTAAAAGTGAGAGGAGGCGGAGGAGGAGCTGAGAGCCGCGGCGCGGGAGGGGGATGCGCACGCGGCCGAAAGAGCGGTTACGGTGGGAGGCAAGGAAGGAGGCCGGCAGCTGCGTTGTCATCGATGAGGAGAACCGAGAGGTTCGAGTGTGCCTTCCGCACATGGCAGAGCTGACCCTTTTGGATCTTCTCAGACACGAGCAGCATGAATGTCACGTAACAGCGAGGCACTCCCAGTGGAGCCCCTTGTCGACGCCGTTGCGGGTGGTGTTGCTTATATCGAGAAGTTTTATTTAATAATTTTTTATCATCTTTCCTTAGGGTTCTTTTAGTCCGAGAGGGTGTGGGCGCGCACGGGTTGAGGGGAAGGAGTTGGTGTGAATTTTTCCATAATTATCTCGTGCAGTAATTTTTTTTATTAGTTAAGATAATTTGTTTAGTAATGGACATTTTTCTCCTAACGTAATGTATCCCATTCCCCATCCCCATCCATTTGCTGTCGCCGCCGTCTTTACGAGCGCCGCCGCCTCCTTTTCGTACGAGCGGCGCCGTCGCCCCTCGCCGCTGCACCTCCGCGACTTCGCCACCGAGCAAGGAGCGCTGCCCTTTCCCATCCCCATTCATTCCCTTGCCCCGCCGCACCTCGCCGCCCTTTCCCATCCCCATCCGTTCCTGATTGCTCCAAACCATGGTGCTCCTCGTGTCTAATCCATGGATTCGTCGCCGATCTGAAGAAAAGGAGGAGGCGGTGGTGGCCTCAACCTGTACGCTTTCTCTCCCGATCTACGCTCAAATCCCCTTGGTATTGAGCCTGCAAACGAGGTTGTCCAATTTGATCATGTCAAAGAGTACCAGGACTCTTCGGACGCCGCAGCTACTGGATCCCAACGCCAAGCCTCCAGGTGTAGTTTCCCCATCCCCACATGTCTGCAATGATAATCTATGTTTGTGCTCTAGTATAAATTGTAGAATCAAATCTATTCAGTGAAGGAAGCATTTCGATTGGGAAATTATTGTATTAACGCTTGTTATAGGGGTAGTGATTCGGATCCTTAGGAATTATGCTCCGCCATAACTGCCTTCTCAAAATCATCCGATCTGTCGTGGTCATGCATTTAAAATCTATAAATATCACTAATAATAGTGATTTCTTAGTGCAAATAATAATCGTTTTGTCAGGCATCCTTACTGCATCTATGCTTATGTCCTATTATTTTGCTGGATTGCACACATACAAGTATGCGACATTGAGTTGTGATGTGCAAAACATCGTAAATTCATGAACAGAAGGAGTAATTAAGTTATGATGTGCAACAGGGAAGACATGTCTATGAAAATTGAACAGAAGGAGTAATTAAGTTATGATGTGCAACAGGGAACACATGTCTATGAAAATGATTATTTTTGCTGATATTCGTGGTTGTTTTATGCTATGATGTGGAACAGGGAAGCCCAAAGTCCAACAAACATACGGGCAGCAAGAATAGGAAGGAGTAGAAACTCTTTAATTGCAATTATTCTAGCCTGTGAATTGACAGACATGTGCACCAGTACACATTTTAGAGTTATTCTGTTATTTCTTGTTATGCAGTGCGATGGAAACGATATTTAGTATCTATGCCGTTATTACCCATCATTATTGTCGCATTGCTATTTTATTGGGTGAATTCTCTACTCTGTATATACTGGCATTATGGCATACTACTTCTGAACAAATTGATTTAGAGTTTCAGTATGATTTAGTTCAGATTCCCAAAATTCATGCAAAGATATCTTGTCATTGTTCACATCAAACAATAGATATTTTAACGAAAAAATAAATGCTTGAGCCTTTGAAGAAAGCATGGGAAAACTAAGATTAGATAGTTCTGATGATACCAATCAACTGTACATGGTTCAATTACCATGATGAAGCTAAAATCTCACTAACTCAACCAGATTCCACCCTAAATCGTCGTATTCGGATAGTGACACCAAACTCAATCCTACAATTTCTAGTTGCTAACACAAATCATCGCATTAGAGTAAAGTGAAGATATATCGAGAGGGGATCATACAGACAGCCTCATTGGGAGGGAGGATGCATAGCGGGCCACACAGCGTCATCGGGAAACTGCACGCGCCCTGGTCGACAACCGCTACCGTCTTCTCAATCTGCTCGCACCCGGTGCCCATGCGCTGTCCTGATGCTAACCGGCCAGTGCCACCACAGCCGCCGGGACACGATGGCGGCGGAACGCTCCTCAAGCCGCCGCGCCAGCCAACCCCTCGTTGCAGCGGCCGCCGGGACACGTCCCGCTAAGCCGCCTCCCATCACGTCGTGTGGCCCCAACATCAAACCGCTCCGTCGCCGCCCCGACATGGCACCCCATACTCTATCCCCTCTATTCTTCTTGATTCGATCGAAAAAACCCTAACCCGCCAACCTAACAAGCTCTAGGACAATTATGGGCCGATCCGACCCTGAAATTAATTTCAAGCCTACTAAATTGCAAAAATTACTCTTGAGGTTATGCCTTCTTTTACAATTTTACATCTCTCCAAATTATACTGCACATAGAAAGTATAACTAAATTCTAACTAATCTCATCGATCGCATTCATTGGATCAAGAAAAACAGACGACTCGTGTTGATTTTAATGTACCGTAAGAGAGCTCTATTTCAGACCCTATATCTGGCAATTTGATGTCAACTATGCCCTCTCACTATGCTATTTACACATGCACACAGCAATGCTTACACTGACCGACGGCTAGAATCTAGCTCCGCACTTTAGACTCTGGGGCTGCTTTACGGAACAATGCTCGGCCATCACACAGGAATTCCGTAGTAAGCAGTTCAATTTGCACATAAATCTAGAAAGCGATGGCGTGCAGATGGCAGTCGTGCTTCGTGGTGGTCGTTAGCTGGTTGCGTCGATCATCGCTGGAATACTGGGCGTAATAATGTAAGCACGCGCGTTGGCTGAAGAGATTGTCGCGTCGTTTTCCCGGCGCGCGTGCGTACGTTTCGAGGGGAACCTCGCACCGAACGCCTCTGGACTCGGCCACTCGATCGTGAGCTGTGATGTGATGTGATGTGATGTGAACACCCTCGGTACACGCATGTCATTCATACATGTCGTAGTAGTACACTTAGTTCATCACGTATCTATTTTTTAAACAAGCACCAGGCCAGCAGCATCGTTTGCTTCCAAAAATTATGTGTGGCCTTCTCCTGCAGTCTAAACAACATGGGAATCAGTTAAATCCGACACCAAAGCACCGGAAAGAACGAACCATATTTTCTCAACAGTCCAAATAACACGGAAAGCGATTAAAAACCTTTGTGTTGGCCTTTGCAGTTAACGGTGAATGTATGTACTTTTCTGACAAGGAATTGATATCTGCTTTATCTATGAAACAGAAGTACAAGCCTATATTTGATATTCTCTGTTAATGCCTTTTGGCTTTTACCGTTCTGCTGTGTTATGTATACTGTGTACTATAAATGTTCAGTCGGTGTTATAAAAGACGGATAATTTGAGGCTGTATAGTTTCTGAAATCTCAGTTGAGCACGTGCACATTCTTATCTTGCCTTATGAAGATGCGAAGATGTCAACCATAAACTGATGTACCATGAGAGGCAGGCTTGGTGAATATTTCCGGTTCTCTCCAAAAATAGAACAGTACATGGATTATGTCATAGGCCGGCGTACTAACAGTAACCACCCATGATTATTACGAAAGATTACTATTTAAGAATCTATATATTAGGTGTTTTATATTATCTATTAGTTAGGCAAATTATTATTGAATTGGATTGTTAGAGATATGTTTCCTTAGAGATTATTTCTTATGGGTCAAATCAGGTCGTCCCTATAAAAGGGTTAGCGTGTATCTATTATCAATCAAGTAAGAAAGATGAATTAATCTAGACTCTCTGAATGTTTGAGTATAAGAGGGAAGCAGCATAATGCTGCAGTAGCATGGCTGCATGATATCAGACGGCCATGTACATGGATACATCCGTGTATATCTAACATCTCACATAAAAGTATATTCATCCTAAACCATTTTCAAGAACTATGTAAGTGACATCAAAAATTTAAGCAAAATTTAGAGTTGCAAACCACAGCTCACATTCAAAATTTTCATGATCTAACAAGTTCGAGAACCAAGCAGAAATTGAAACCAGCGCCCAACGACACATTAGAACATCTGGATGATGGAAATCTATCTCTAGTGTGGCTTGACGTACTCCTGCACTATGTTAAGGCCCTCCGATTCCTCTCCGTAGTCATGGTAGACAAAGGAAGACAACCAAACATCACAATATATATGCTTTGTATGCTGCAACAGGATCTTGCATCACAACAGAAATCAATTTCTCACCTTCACAACAACACATGAGCAAACTACAACCTTCCCTGCCTTGCCCTCCTAGTCAATTTTGCAAAGCTGCAAGAAACCATGCATGCAAACTGTCAGGACAGACTCATTCCAGGTTTCATGGCAGAGACTTAACCAGGAGCTGGCGGAGGCAGGCGAGGAGGCCGCGAGGGGGAGCCGACAGAGGTGGGCGAGATGGCTGCAGCCTGCGAGGGGAATCCGGCGGAGACGCGGGGGAGCTGACGGAGGCACACGCGGGGGGCCGGCGGAGGCGGGGGAGATGGCCGGTCGAGGCTGGCGAGGCGGGGTCAGCCTGACGCCGTGCGGCTTGAGGAATGAACGAGTGTCAGTTGGATCGTGGGCTGAAATGGCAGATATACGGCATTATTATTATCCGAATAATATGTATTTATATTCAATGGATAATAGAGATACCGTATTCGTATTTGTTTTCGAAAAAAAATCTGTATTTATTTCCAATCCTAAAATTATCCAAGAAAAAATCAATCCAAAACAATCCGAATTCATTTTCATCTAGATAAGTCAAAAACTATCCTGTAGGGATGAAACGAATCGGATAGTTTCTGACCGATCCGGACGAAAGCGGATTCGGATTTTATCGGATCGGATTTTTCTCGGATAATTTTTGGATCAGAAACGAATTCTGATTTTTTTTTTGTCGGAAACGGAAACGAATACGGTAGGTGTGCTATTCAGCGGATACGGATACGAATACGGATTATCCGGATAAGACCAAGTCCGGATGTCCGGATTTCAGCCCAAAAGAAAAAAAAATTATATTTTAATTGATTTCCGAATTTCAAAAAATGCAACAAATCAAATAGTCATTTAGAAAATAGCAAATAGAGTTTTTTAAAAATCTAGAAAAAATAAAAAAAATTCCTTGAATTATTTTGAACTTGATAAAATTAATTCTAATTTAAAGTTGGTTTTTATTTTTACACATAAATTATTTTAATTTTCTAAAAAAAAGGAAAAACCTTTTAAAAATCCAAAAAAATTGAGAAATTAATTATTTTTTATTATTTTTACTTTAAATCCAATAAAATCCCAGAAATATCCATAAATTTAACTTTTGACATTGAAAACTAGGAAAATAAATAATTGACTTTATTTTATTATTATTTTTCTTTTTAACCCAGAAAACTCTTTTAAATCTCAAAAAATCCAATAAAATAATAAATTTATTGGTTTTATTTTTGGTAATATACTTTGGGATGTTACAGTCATTTGTGTATAGATTAACCATCCAGCCTAAAAAAAAATTAGTGTGAACTAAGTTTTATGTATGTGATGGACTAAGTGTGAATGTGTGATGACTTGTGACTTTGTGAGTTATGACTTATGAGCTAAATATGGTGAACTAAGTGTTATGTTGTGATGAACTAGTTAATGCAGCTTGCTAGTGCTAATGTTATGTGTAGTTGCTGAAAATATAAACAATTCATGAATGTTTGAATCAAATAAACTAGTTATATATTTTCGTTAATTTCTGGCATACAATTTAAGGGGTTTTCATGTATTGAAAAATATATGTGACCGTATTCGTTTCAATTTGTATTCGCTTTGTATTTATATTCGATATTATTCGTATTTGTATTTGTATCCAAAGTAATCGTATTTGTATCCGAATCAAAAATAAATATAACAGAACTATTATCCTACCTGCTATCCGTGAACTGGTCTTGGATGACAAGTTCATGGGTGCAGCACCGTGCAGTGAACGAGGGAGGGCAACAAAATGGAATCAGATGGGCCAAATTTCTTCAGCCCAAAGAGCTTCGTGCAGGATTTGGGTTTGGTGCCATGTAATTGCATGTCAGGAACTTCGTGAGAGCCCAATAGGCTATCACCCCTTGAGGGCATTTTATTATGTTTTAGGCCGTGCAAGTTCAGAAGATGAACATTCCAAATCTGATTTGGGCTAGGTTCATGTCGACCAAGACCAGTTCTTGTTTCTTTTCGCCCGTCGTACTAAAGTCATTTTTCTATTTTAGTTTTTCTAAATTCCTTTTTTTTAAAAAAAATAGCTAGTTGATGACGTTAAGAAACTCAAAGTTCATAACGAATAGAAAATTAATGGAACCACAAGACCATGAGGTCAAAATGGTCTAGCTTCTAAAAATAACCTTATTTGATTTCACAAAACTTTGTATGTTTATTATACATACACACACACACACTATATAATGGGTAAGCAGGCGGTCCAATGGGAATCGATCAGTGTCGGTCGTGCAGTCAGCTTAGACTTTGAAAGATTTATGGTGGTCCTTCAAATAAAACATACCATCTGCTCGTAGATAGGGACGGCGTGATTGTACGCCATGAGTTAGAAATGCAAACTTTGGTATTTTCTAATTAATCGGATATTCCACTATTAACTTATGGGAGCAACTACCGCTCAGACGTTTTCATCGTACACTCCGATGTAACAAAAATAAACAACGTGTATAATTTTTTTCTTCTAACGGTCGCAACATATCAAAAAAGAGGTGAAAAACATTTCAAAGAAGCAACAATCAAATAGTGATGGCTGCCGCTCCAGCTTTTTCGAAGGATGAGCGCAAACAAAACAAATTTTTCAATAAGGCGTAACAAATTTTTCAATGAGGCACAACATCTCCCATCGTATGCTGCAACAAAAATAAAGAACATGTGCAATATTTTTTTCAACGGTTTCAACAAAAAGAACTGAGAGGATGCAACATATCAAAACAAAAGGAGCAAACATTTGGAGAACGTGTGCAACATTTTTTTCCAACAGTCGTAGTATTTTTTTCAACGGTGGCAACAAAAAAGGCTTTGATGGATGCAACATTTTCTTAGCATTTCGTTGCAACAATCAAAACAAAATGAGGAAAACATCTGAAAACACATATTGCGACATCCCGTGACAACAAATGCAACAAAAATTAGTCAACGTGCAACAAAATTAGTGCACAAATGCAACAAACTCGAGTCACGGCCAGCACACAAACACGATTGAGGAGGTGGCCGGGTGCGGAGGAGATGGCCCGGGCCGATGCGGTGGCAGCCGGACGTGGGGGCGGCCGGCCTGATGGAGGCGCTGGAGGCGGCTGGAAGGCCGCGCCGCAAGCGTGGCGTGGAGCTTGTCTAGTGAGAGGCGGTCGTCATAGTTATAGAAAACCTTCAATATGCCATCGTGTCGGTGCGGCCTAGGGTCTTGACGATGTCTTTGCACCGTGGCGGCGACTTCTCCTTCTCGCCCTCACCATAGGCTACGCGAGGAACCCGTTGCCCGAAGCCTCTCCCGGCGACCTTGCGTGTGGTTTGTGCTAGGGTTTGGCATTCACGCGTGCAGCCGTGGAGCTCCTTTGAGTGGTTGCGGGGGGGGGGGATGCAGTGGTGGTCTGGATGACAGTGAGTGGTAACAAGGGGTAAAAACTGCAGTGACCTCAGCAGATGAGAAAGAAAGGAAGGGGAAGACGTGTGGTGGATTTGTAGGTGGGGAAAGCATAAATGCAGAAGGCAACGCCGCTCGGGGCAGTAGTTTAAGAATTGAATTTTCATTGAGAGATCGGGGTATGAGCAGGCGGACCGTCCGACGCAAATTGTCCAATCGGACGTAAGGCCTATATCAATATCCTTAACTTATCTACTTCCATTTTCGAAAAAAAAAACTTGGCCCCATTCCCACGTTACGAACTGGAACAAGGGAATTTCTTTCCAAATCCTGCAAAAAGTTTGTAACAGCCCAAAATTTCAATTTCAGTTAAAAATAAGACTTTATTAATTTTTGTGGATTTTCTGGATTTTTTAAAAAACTTTTCCCTAAAGTATATTAAGACTAAAAGAATTTATGTGCAAAATCTATTACCAACTAAAAGTTGGAATTAATTTATTTAAGTCCAGAATGCCTCATAGAATTTCTGAATTTTCTCAAAATTTTGGACTTCATTTACTATTTTCTAAAGCCTATTTGAATTTCTCGAATTAAATCAATTGAAAAGAATTTAAAATTCTACACATACAAGATCGGGCGAAGCTCAAAGACTCGGCGTGTCCCGACCCAATCCTCTCGCGCTGATTAATGCGGCCGTCCGATCGAATCGGACGGCCGACATCACACCGCCGCGCCTCTCTCTCGCTCTGTCTCACTGACGGGTGGGCCCGCCTGCACGTCTTCTTCCCGCCTTCTTCTTCTCTCTCGCCTGCGCGCTCGCCGCCATTACCGCTCGCTCGAGCTCATCAAGCCCGTGATTCCTCCCTCTCTTTCCTCGCATTCATCTCGCATTCGGTTCGGCCGTTCACCCCGCACTCGTCTCGGCCATTACCCCTTCCATAACTCATTTAACAGAACGCCACACTCACCTCCGCAGAACGGCCGTTGCCACTCGCCCACGATCTCCATCTCCGGCCTCGCCGCGCCTATAAAAGGGAGCACCGGTGCGCCTCCTCCTCAAGCTTTTGCCCGCCTCCTCGCCTCCCTCGCCCCAATCGCCAGATTTGGTCTCTCTCTCGCCGGCCGAGCTGTGCTCTCGCTGCCTCTAGCGCCACACCGGTGAACCTCCGGCCGCCGACCGCACCACCGCCGCGCCAAGACCGCGGACTGGCGCGCACTCCGCACTCGAACGTCGCCGAGCTCCTTCGCCGCCAACGATCAACCACACCGCCGCCTCGCCGCCGCCGACCATCTTCCGCCACGCTCGCCGCCAGTAGCGATCGCACTCAAGATCACCTCCGAACATTTCGCGCACCACCGGAGCTCGCCGCCGCCAGGCGCCGCACCTCTGCCTCGAGCACCTCCCCTCTCCGGTGCCGACGTGGTCAGCCACCTCAGCGCCACATCAGCGCCACCTCATCCCTACCGCGTGCGTGGCAGCCACGTAGGCGCTAAATAAGAAGCAAGCGCCAAAGACACCGCTCCTTCACACGTTGTTGTGTGAGCCGAGTCCACCGTGGACTTGCGCCTGTTGTGGACTCGATCCCATACTGCGAGCCCACTTATCGATCTCGGTGCACAAGATCTCTTGACGTCACCGGCGCAATAAAGATAATTTCCTTTAGAAATTTAATTCGGGAAAATCGGAAATTCTGATTTTAGGATTTAATTTAGGTTTTAAACTTCCAGGAGCTCGTATTTCTTCATACAAACTCCGATTTAGGTGATTCAAATTTCTAAATTTGTATAAAATCAAGATCTAGCTAACTAAACCAAAATTATTTAATTTGGAGTTAATTTGAATTTTCATTTGAATTTATTTGTGTTCATTTGAATTCTGTTTGAATTTGGATTATTCTCGCGTATAGATTTTGACGACTCCGGAGAGCTTGACCCTATTGAAGAAGTAGAATACCAGGAATTTGAACAAGGTAAGTTACACCATTGACCATTTTACCCCCAATATTTAAAATTATTTAATTTCTGTTTGAAATTATTATTGCATGCATAATTGTATTTAATTATTTTAAATTCCTGTTTTAAATACTTAATTATTCCAATTCCTTTGTATAGCCAAATTTGATTGTTGTATTATCAATTCCTTGTAACCTTAGTCAAATGAATTTAAAAATAAATATATGCATAGCAAATGCTTAGACCATGAAATATTTGACTTTGGGAGAATTTAGCCAAAATTTTATAAATTGATAAAAAGCCTATGACATTGCTTTGTCATGGTGGACTTTTGCAAATGTCTTTAAAAATTATAAAAATAAAAGAAAATGGTTTGTACTTGGGCAAACATGGACCGTTGGTGGGTGCAGGTTTATGCACGGGCCTGTCTGACAGGGACTGAGACCTGTGGTTTTATTGAAAGTTGCCCAAGTAGATTAAGGACCGGCCTTTGAGCCGCATCTTGCAAAATCTCCACCGTACTACCACATGTTCTGTATGGGCAGGACCAGACTTAATAATTTGTCTTACCTCATTATTGTTTATGTCATTTTTGTTGTGTGGGTGTCGGTTAGACTTTATTCCCACTTGGCGCAAGAGGGGGTTTCCGGCAGGTGGTTAGCCTAATGGAAGTGAAACCTTAGCGTGCATATTGGTATTGAGGTAATGCATTGGAAACGACATTGTGATAATTGGCTAGTCACACGCCTAAGGAAGCGTGCATTGGCCGACATAACGGGCAAATTATCTCGTGTGGGTAAAGTTGTACCACCTCTGCAGAGTGTAAATCTATTCGAATAGCCGTGTCCACGGTCATGGACATGCTGAGCAAAGCCACTCTAAGTTAGATTTGTTTTGGTTTTAAAATAACTTTGGACATGTTTTGAGGATGGTTAATCCTTGTGGTAAATTTGGGCGGGTAGCCTTGTGATAGGAGGGTATCCTTCACCATGTTTCATATGGAGGTTATCCACTATAAAATGATAAATGTTAAATCTGATTTTTGCTATGAAATGAAAATGTGCCTTGAAACTTAGTATAACTATTTAAACCAAAAATGCTGATTTATGCAAATAAACCCTATAACCTTCCTTTGAATAACTTATGCATGCATTCTAAATTCTGTATTGGGTGTAATTTGCAGCACAGTTGTAGTGCTCACTCTGTCGAATATTATTATTCAGAGAAGACTTCTATCCGTAGGTGAGGAGGGACGATTAGGCAATGACCTCCGCACGATTACTGTGGCGTATCGTGTGGCTTACCATTATATTTTGCTTCCGCTTAATATTTTATTTGGCCTCCGGCCCCAGTTGTAATAAACTCTATGCTTATTAAATATACACGCTCGATATGTTTGTGATAACATTTTTGTGACTGTGTACACTGGAAATCCTGAACTAGTGTATGAACACAGAGAATTCGGGATCCTTTGTTCCCGGGTTCGACAAAGTTGAACTATTTCATATCAATATCCTTAACCTATCTACTTCCATTTTTGAAAAAAATACTTGGTCCTATTCCCGCGTTCCAAACTGGAATAAGGGAATTTCTTTCCAAATCTTGCAAAAAGTTGCACTATTTCATTTGGTATTCGTGCGTTTCAAACTAGGCTTATTTACTTTCATCGATTAGGTTTTAGAGTCCTAGTTGTAGCATTGACATAACACGTGCAGCTGCCAATAGGAGCGTAGTTGGCCCATGGCCAGGCCTCGGGCCGACCGGCTAGAGCTTAACCTGGGCCTTTTTTAAAATGGTGTAGCTGGCCCATTCCCAACAGTATCACGTGGTATTTTTAACCTGGACCTCGGGCCGTTGCCCCAGAGGACTGAGGCCCAGCTCCGCCATTGGCTGCCAATGATACTAACAAAAAATAATACGTAGCAAACAATTTCTTCACAAAATTCTTATCTTAACTAATAAAGATTGGGGTTTACCACACAGGGGGGCGATCGCCCCACCTTAGTTCCGACATGTGACCCGGCTCTCCCTGCCATCCGAAAATTTCACGCACGACTCACTGCTTCCTCGTGTTCCTCTTAACCACCACCTATGCACACTGCGCCGCCACCTCGCTTTGCATGTGCGACCACCGCCGACGCCACCTCTCCTCCCTCTCTCTCCTTTCTCTCTCGCTCTCTCTCCTCCCCACACTCTAGCACCACAGTCACCAACTCTAGCAGCCTGTCGGCCTCTCCCCTAGCCGGATATGGAGCTCCAAGGTGAGCTCCTCCAATTCCTCCCTTTTCTTCTCCAAGCCACGCCGCTTCGTCCATCAACCTGCACGCAGCCTCCTCTCCCCTCGTCTCTTCCCCTTCCTCCACTCTCTCGCCTCCTGTGCAACTGTGCCCCTCCTCCCCTCACGCTTCCCCTGTTAGAAAAATAGAGACACGAATTTGTACATGAAAAACCCTTGTGGGAAAAACTACGGGCGCCAACCAGCGATGATCACTACATGAGGAGTATTTACAAAACGCAAGGAATTACAATGAGGCGTCCCCTCTTCCCGTGCGGTTTACAAGAGGTATATAAGGGGGGTAAAAGGACTTGGAGTCCAAGTAAGAAACTAATCCACTAATAAGGCATATTCTGGATTCATTCATATTAAAAATTCAGATCACATATATTAACAATCTCCACCTTGAGACGAATTTCCTCTTGTAGCATAATAAAGAATCATCAATCACCAAATAACTCAATATGATAAAAATCATCGTGCGCAACTAGTCTCTAAGACTAAGCTATAACACCAACTAAGCTTGAGCAAAGCTCAAACTTAGTAACAGGTACTGTCTTTGTCATCATATCAGTTAGATTATTGCAAGTACTTACCTTGCATACATTGACATCACCTTAAGCAAATAACACCTCGAATAAAGTGATATCTCACATCAATGTGTTTTGTTCTCTCATGGAACATCTGATCCGTTGTAAGGCATATAGGACTTTGACTATCACAAAATATAGCAGTGTAAGAATTATCTCCACCAAGCGCAGTGTACAAATGTCTCAACCAAATAGCTTCTTTATAATATTTAGAAATAGCCATATATTTTACTTCAGTGGTAGATAAGCCAACAGTAGCTTGCAAACTTGCCTTCCAACTAACAGCACAACCACCAATGGTGAAAACATAACCTGTGAAAGACCTCCTTTTGTCCAAATCACCAGTATAATCAGAGTCAACATAACCAACAAGTTCATCTCTAGAATTTCCAAACTGCAAACAATCATTATAAGTGTCACGTAAATATCTGAAAATCCACTGAATTGCTTTCCAATGCTCTTTTCCAGGATTAGTCATGCATCTACTAACAACACTCAGTGCATGAGATAAATCAGGACGAGAACAAAACCATGGTATACATAAGAGAACCAACTGCACTGGAATATGGAACTCTAGACATGTGCTCAATATCATAATATGACTCAGGATGTAAGGCTGAAGATAATCTGAAATGCCAAGCTAATGGAGTACTCACTGGTTTTACATCATGCATATTAAAACGACGAAGGACCCTCTCAATATAACCTTGTTGACTAAGATATAACTTCCAGATTTCCTCTCTAATAATCTACATGCCAAGAATTTTCTTTGCTGCACATGGGTCCTTCATCTCAAATTCATTACTCAATTGTGCTTTGACTTATCTTTTGCAGCAATCAACATATCATCAATATAGAGAAGCAAATAAATAGCTGAATCATTAACAATTTTTAAATAAACACAGCTATCATAATCAAATCACTTAAAATCCCGAGAGAGCATAAAGGAGTCAAATCTCTTATACCATTGCCTAGGAGATTGTTTCAAACTATAAAGAGATTTCTTTAATCTACAAACAATGTGTTCTTTTTAAGGAATAACAAAACCCTCAGATTGGTCCATATAAATGTCTTCTTCCAACTCCATATATAAGAATGCACTTTTAACATCTAATTGCTCAAATTCATAATCATGCATAGCAACAATACTGAGTAAAGTGCGAATAGAACTATTGTAACACCCCAGCCCAACACTGAGCCTAGAATGCCACCACACTACACTTTAAACTAATAATTATCGACACACTATAGAAATTACAGCAAAGAAGCAATGATTATCATATCAATGGACCACAAGAAGAGCAATGCATAATTATGGAACAAGCGATAATAAATAAGCAATGGGAATTAAAACCAGATAAATAATCCAAAATAGCATCAACCAATGAATCCAAGTTAATAAAGCGAACAGTCTAGTCCAAATGATGTCCTAAACTTTATTCAACCTCTAACATGTCCAAGTGTAATCCAATTCTGAGTGAAAAGATTATGAAGGTAAATGATCATAAGTGGTCCATGTGCTCTACTCGCTCTCAGCTACGACGTCCTCGAAGATCACCTAAAGACAACAAAAGAGCAAGGGTGAGTCCACGACTCAGCAAACACATCCATAAACAACGAACAATAATAAATCAACAGCATTCAATAACTTCATTATCATCACAGGTACTTCCATTAATACTCTCATGCAGTAATATTCTCTTTGATTCACAACCATAAATCTCATGTATCAATGCAAGTCTAATCTACATGTCCACATGCACTTCTTTCGCGTATACCGGTATAGCGTGAGTGAATGCTCGCGACAACATTCACTCTCAAGCCCGTTCCTCCATAAGGATCGGGGACCTCCTCCACTCCCGTGGAGTTGTGATCATAATGATCACCTTCTCTTATGCAAAGATGCTTATGAATGCAAACATGCAAACTCCATCATAAACATCATATCCAACTTTTCATCATGTCCATTAACAATATAAATCCATACCATTCCATTGCTTGCAATTAAACAAAATAAAAGCACAACAATAATGGTAATAGAAGATAAAGAAAACAGTGATCGATCATTGATCGCTGTCTACCATGCACTTGCCTTTACTAGTTGCGACGCACAATTTGGCTGGCAGATGGCAACAAGCACGACGCCTCTCCTATATTAAATACACAAACTTCAATACAATTTACAGCAACAAGAATAACAATCAATCGACATCGCTCCTACACGTCCCCAAATATACCACGATACGCCGGTACCGAATAGTTACCTATAGCTGTCTTAGTACTAAAACGAACGTAACTTTTGACTCAAAAGTCCGATCACCACAAACCACACCATCCTGGATTCTTTATAAAATTATCCACATTTTCTTAGATTACAAAGTCTTCTAATTAAATCATCTAACCCTCCGTATTTAGCCCAGAAAACCGATCTGTCCGCTTCGGAACAGCAGTCTTACTAAATTCATAACTTTTGATTTACTCACCCAAAATGCGTGTTCTCAGATTCTACAGAACCATTGGACAATTATATACAACTTTCATGTAGATCAAAAACTCTAATTAAGCTATTTTATATTTTTAATTTACAGTCTACCAAAACAGCGCCGAAAGACGATAACCGTAAAAACAGCAGCCTTCCGAAAATCATAACTCAAATTATACTTGTCCGATTGACATGATAAAATATGCTATAGAAAGATATCGAAATTATCTACAATTAACTAGTAGATGAGATTTTCAACATTCGTCGTTAAGGTACCCGAATAAATTGTACAACAAAACAGCTGCTAAACACGATTGCTAAACAGATCTATTATTCGTCTCTTTGTTTAGAAACTCTAAACCTCTCTAATTAATCTCAATTATAATCTCTAATTAACAGCACAAAGAAATCGGTAAAAGACTTACCAACCGAAACACGTCGGCCAAGCAAGGAAACGGATGGCGTGCGGCAATCCACGCGGTCACAAAGCGGCAAAGACAAAGAACCAGAAATCGCCAGCAATCCACGGCAAAGAACGCACGCGGCTCCAGCATAGGGATCAGCGACACGTAGGGATGGCATCGGCACGGCGGTACGGTAGTGCTCGCCATACCCGCACCGCGACCGAATTCCCCACGGTATACCCGCGAAGGACGACGGCGAAAAACCTCGCCCATACCGTCGCCTCGCGGTACCGTCGCTCACGGCATACCCGCTTACCGCGAATAATGCATCACCGCCTGTGGTACCCATCGCCGCGACATGCTCAAGTACCCACGAGCAATGCATACATCAAGTTCATCATAATTCACAAATCAATGGTGCATCACGCATTCAACAACTAATAAAGTTCATCACAATTCACATAACATGTTCGACAAGACAACTAATCAAGTTTAACAAATAAAAATTGACATAGTTTCTTACACATGTGGGTAGATCACGGTGTCAGGCCAAGCGGTACGGTGGAGCTTACCCATGCCCATACCGCTTTCGATGGGTAAGGAATTGTGCCCGCTTTCATACCCGTGGGCAAAGAAAGACGCCCATACCCGCCTCCATTAGGTATTCGCCACGGCACGCGGTAATCGGGCACAATTGCCATCCCTACGCACACGGCTGCAGGCGCGCGCAGATGGGGCGACGGCAGCGGTCGCCGCATCGGGTAGCAACGCCACAAGCAGATCCAATGAAAGAAAAAGCAACTGATCGCGCCTAAGAGAAAATCGCAGCAAGAACGCGACAAAGATTCCAATGACATAGCCTTTGGCGCTTCCAGCGGCGTCGGTGACCGAAAGAGAAGAAGAGCACAAGAACGCAGAGTGCACTCGGCAAAGATCAGCGACAACAAGAAGACGGCAATAAGTAATGAGCAAAGAAGAAATAAGACGGCAATGTAAGCAAGACTACCGGAAAAAACCAAGGCGTGGTGCAGAACACCACAAGCGAAGAGGCGCGAAGAAATCTCTAAAGACAGCGCTGCTTCTGGCTTTGGCACAATAAGGCAATTCGGCAGCAGGCACGCAGCAGATCAAGACAAAGCGGCAAGACACGACAGCAACAAGAAACCACACGCGACAAAGAAGATACGGCTTGCGCCACAGATCGAATTGATGCGGCATGAGGATTAACCAAAAGAAAGAAAAAGGACTAGGGTTTCTAGAAAGCCCAAAAATCTATTTATATGGCTCTTAAACCCCCTGAAATTCTATTTTTATGTGTACTATTTTATTTAATTACACTCAGGCCCTTAAGAGGTTAATACTTAATTAATTATTGTTACTATTTAATTAATTACGATCCGACCCTTAAGACGCGATTATTACTAATATTAATATTATTTTTCAGAGTATTACATTCTACCCCCCTTAACGGAATTCGACCCCGAATTCTAATCGCCAATCTACTCAAACAAAAACTACACTGCTGAAATTTAACAACAAAATAACACCTACCCGACGTGAACAACTATGGGTATTGCTCGCGCATGCGAGACTCCAACTCCCAAGTCGCTTCTCTCTCGGACTGATGCGTCCACAGCACCTTGACGTATACCAACGTCTTGTGCCTCAGCACACTCATCTCGTCAATTTTCGGTACACTCAACTGACAGAAGTCGAAGGTACGGTCTTACTTGGTGGTCAACGGCTCTAAGAAAACCTTGTAATCCTGATCTCTCAAATACTACCTTGACATCGGGTTATACAAAATGTTGTGTGCCCTGCGCATGGACACGAGACGGTCCTAACGATACACTTTCTTCCAAAAATCTCCACAACTTCCGTAAACAAACTAATGTAACTTGGGCCAAACTTCGCTTTGGTACCCAACCCACATCTCAACATAACACACCGAACTCCCGTCCCTGCCTCCCAATCAACCACTTCACATTTGCAAGGAGTACCTCCTTTAACCAGAACGCACAACCAAACTAGTTTCAAACAAACTCTTTTATAAATAGAACCCAATCAAAACAAAGGATTCTCATCGCAATCACGCTACCAACTCCCCATCGTAATAGTCAAATCCAAAATCAAAGATTCATCACAAGAACCTTTCCATTTTCCAAATAGGCTGTTTGCAAATAAACACCACGTAAGCCAAAAGAGAAAACATTCGAATGCCAAAATCAATCACTTTTTTTCCCTAAATTAGAAAGAATCACATGCCAACGTAAAGCCAACTCAAATTGTAAATGACCTCTGTCATAAACACACGGCTCAAACAAGAATCAAGAGGGCATTTCACTACCCGAGGAATCAATTTTTTTTTCTCAATTTTTCTTTTAGGAATAAACTCTCTCAAATCATAGGATTTCAAATCATCACACTAACTCATTCCTCTTAACTGGTAATCTCAAAGCGATGCTCAACCTGAGAGCAACAACCGCGCCCATTTAGAGAGACTCTACTAACCCATAAAAAGGTACTATAGTCCCCTCCTCTACCAAAGAAACTATTTTGACAAATGATTCCCGACACCTCAAATAAAATCTACACCCACAATCACATCACCTCAATCTTTTAAGGATAATCAACTTGAAATTCTCTACCCACACACACTGATTTAAAACCAAAGGATCCTATCAATGATCATCATACTATTTGGAATCCACTTTTGTTCTACTACTTCTACACATGATCATTGGGCAACCAAGGTTCTAGCATAAAACACATGCTCAATTTCAACAGCCAGGACTCCTAAAGTGACTTCTGGTATACTTGATAGAAATCCGCATATTCGCTGTCTAGAATTCCCACAATCCAAACAATATCCTCAATCATTAATATCAACCATCATCACTAATCAATTGACTGCCCAAAACGATTTACTTCACTAATATTGGACCCTCAATAAACCACACCATTCAATTTCACCTACATAACCTTGCAAAGTATACCATCACAATATCCCAACTATTCGATAATTCCAATACTCCACCATCATGAACAAATATTCTTGGATCACTATTCACTATAGGTTCTACTAATTGTAACAATATAATCAGTTTTGTCCCAACGACCATAATTCCTTTTAGATCCAATTCTTTATGAGATTTATATCATGAAATGAATTCATCCTCTAATGTTCCTCAATTAACTTGCAACCCAGGGTCTCACAACATCATATACTTGACCACTATTAACCAGTTCCCAATATACACTCTTTAAGGTTTTGTAAAACAAATCGACTATTCCTTTCTCAAAAGAAGAGACAAATAAAAGATTTTTTTTAAGACCAAATCACATTAATCACTTAAGAACCAATAAAGCTTTCCGACTCGCCACTTGCTCAAACCAATTTCATCTACTAAATAAATCATGAACTCCAAAAGTTCATGAATTCAAAACTCCAAACCTTTCATTTAAACGATATTACGAAGGCGATCAAATTACATTCTTTCTAAAAGAATCATCACCACACGAAGCCACAATCCCTTATGCACAATCTTACTAACATTAAGAATAATACACTCTTAACATGATTCAATATCGTCAACTCTTCCATTACTAAGCCCCAAAAGTTCACCAAATTGTTCCGTACTACTTTACCATCACATCTTCAAAATGAGATTATACCAAAACCATACAACCTCACTACAACAACTACTTTATTTTAGAAGGGATCCACTACACAATTTAAAAGGTTTTATCAAAACCCTTTCATCACAGATATGCTATTGACTGACTATTCCACAATTGTCTAGGTATAAGCCACCTATTAAATCACACCACCAACTCTTAGTGATGCTCAACACCAAACTTTAACACTCAAAGAATTGCACTCCAACCATTGTTGTTATCAACTAGCTTTCTTATGATGTCTAGCTGCTACCTATTTTCATTTGCGAATCACTTGAATATTTACCAACACATATTCAGTTGTTCCTCCTCACATTTAGTTTTCAACAAAATCACCCTAAAACTTCAAGAGTTAAAATCTTCTCTCGATCAAAAGTCTCAACAACACTATAATCAAATTCATCGTGTCATTCTATAAAGAAGAACTATCCAGAACTCCTCCTGTAAATTCTAGATCCACTAGTATTCAATCCCTTCAACCTTTTGTACACAATTCCAATAATTAATCATACTAAGGTATATGTAAAGCTATCAACCAAATATGATCACCAAGTGTCTACAGTAAAGATAACACCACAAATAATATCTATTAAGGCAATAACCTAGCATCTCCTCAAGTTTCCCTTTACACACAATTAGATTAATCCATTGGTACCAAATCCAATAAATTCAACAAACTAATCAATTTTAATGTCCAAGCCACCATCAACGCTCCATACTTCTTAATAACTCTTATGACTCCAATTAGGTATGGACATACTCTTAGTCACTACTCAACTCGTAATTACTCTATGACAATATCAAATTAATCAAGTTCAATTCTAAGGATTTGGGTTAAGACCAATCATGCATCACGCCATGATCCGACTCGATACTCATACCTTATCAATGAACTTCTATGTTTACCACCTCTAGCTTAAACATAACAAGTCAACACAAAAGGATTTTAACTCTTTTCGAAAAAAATAGGCATTAAACTTCAAAGACTAAATAATCCAAAAGAAATACATAAAGCCAAAGTTTTCACATGTTAAAGAACTTGCAATAGAAAACTTTCAAGATCCGTAATACCAAGTGGATAAATAAGTCATATTTTCCAATAGGAAGGGCGAACTCCCACTAAAAGATCAATCTTGTCATAACCGATGTTCACACAAAGCAAAGAATAGATCAACAAATATGAGAACAAGTAATGGCTTTATAGAACCAAAGGAGACCAATGAAATATCACCATTGTATTGTAAACACTATCTCAAGGAAAATTCATCAACCGCGACTATACCGTAATTGCCCAAAATTCAAGCTCAAGGAAGAGAACAACTTTTATAAAGAAACTCACACACAATACCTATAACTACTGTAATCAAAGTAGTTACCTCTCTATTCCCATACCACGAATGGTGGTGTAACTCGTAAAACCTGTGGCCACAACCACGATCTCAATCGCCTCGTGAGGGGGCCCCACGTAACCACGCCCATGCCCCGACTCTCCACGCATCGTGGCCACCACGACCACGCCATCTATCCTCGACATAGCTATCAATCACAATCAACATTATATAATAAGTTCAAAGGTCAAAATCAAGTCATACATCAATAAACAACATAACGGAAGCGTAAAAAACTATATTCGTACCTCTCTCTAACCTACTGTGCACTAGTGTGTCAAATTTTAGGTTAGTTAACCATTAGTAAATTTTAGTTGATTTATTAAACTAAACAAATTTTAACAATTTTAGTTTGCCTATGTTGTTAATCTATTCACCACGGACCTAAAGCCCGCTCTGATACCAACTGTAACACCCCAGCCCAACACTGAGCCTAGAATGCCACCACACTACACTTTAAACTAATAATTATCGACACACTATAGAAATTACAGCAAAGAAGCAATGATTATCATATCAATGGACCACAAGAAGAGCAATGCATAATTATGGAACAAACGACAATAAATAAGCAATGGGAATTAAAACCAGATAAATAATCCAAAATAGCATCAACCAATGAATCCAAGTTAATAAAGCGAACAGTCTAGTCCAAATGATGTCCTAAACTTTATTCAACCTCTAACATGTCCAAGTGTAATCCAATTCTGAGTGAAAAGATTATGAAGGTAAATGATCATAAGTGGTCCATGTGCTCTACTCGCCTCGCCACGACGCCCTCAAGATCACCTAAAGACAACAAAGAGCAAGGGTGAGTCCACGACTCAAAGAAACACATCCATAAACAACGAACAATAATAAATCAACAGCATTCAATAACTTCATTATCATCACAGGTACTTCTATTAATATTCTCATGCAGTAATATTCTCTTTGATTCACAACCATAAATCTCATGTATCAATGCAAGTCTAATCTACATGTCCACATGCACTTCTTTCACAGATATCAGATAGCGTGAGTGAATGCTCGCGACAACATTCACTCAAGCCCGCTCCTCCATAAGGATCGGGACCTCCTCCACTCTCGTGGAGTTGTGATCATAATGATCACCTTTCTTATGCAAAGATGCTTATGAATGCAAACATGCAAACTCCATCATAAACATCATATCCAACTTTTCATCATGTCCATTAACAATATAAATCCATACCATTCCATTGCTTGCAATTAAACAAAATAAAAGCACAACAATAATGGTAATAGAAGATAAAGAAAACAGTGATCGATCATTGATCGCTGTCTACCATGCACTTGCCTTTACTAGTTGCGACGCACAATTTAACCGGCAGATGGCAACAAGCACGACGCCTCCTATATTAAATACACAAACTTCAATACAATTTACAGCAACAAGAATAACAATCAATCGACATCGCTCCTACACGTCCCCAAATATACCACGATACGCCGGTACCGAATAGTTACCTATAGCTGTCTTAGTACTAAAACGAACGTAACTTTTGACTCAAAAGTCCGATCACCACAAACCACCCCATCCTGGATTCTTTATAAAATTATCCACATTTTCTTAGATTACAAAGTCTTCTAATTAAATCATCTAACCCTCCGTATTTAGCCCAGAAAACCGATCTGTCCGCTTCGGAACAGCAGTCTTACTAAATTCATAACTTTTGATTTACTCACCCAAAATGCGTGTTCTCAGATTCTACAGAACCATTGGACAATTATCTACAACTTTCATGTAGATCAAAAACTCTAATTAAGCTATTTTCTATTTTTAATTTACAGTCTACCAAAACAGCGCCGAAAGACGATAACCGTAAAAACAACAGCCTTCCAAAAATCATAACTCAAATTATACTTGTCCGATTGACATGATAAAATATGCTATAGAAAGATATCGAAATTATCTACAATTAACTAGTAGATGAGATTTTCAACATTCGTCGTTAAGGTACCCGAATAAATTGTACAACAAAACAGCGGGCTAAACAGTGCTAAACAGATCTATTATTCGTCTCTTTGTTTAGAAACTCTAAACCTCTCTAATTAATCTCAATTATAATCTCTAATTAACAGCACAAAGAAATCGGTAAAGACTTACCAACCAAACACGCCGCCAAGCAAGGAAACGGATGGCGGCGGCAATCCACGCGGTCACAGCGGCAAAAGACAAAGAGCCAGAAATCGCAGCGAGCCCATTACTGAAGAACGCAAATGGCTCCAGCATAGGATCAGCGCACACGGCCGCAGGCGTCGGCAGATGGGGCGACGGCAGCGGTCGGCGACGGGTAGCAACGCGCACGCAAAGATCCAATGAAAGAAAAAGGCGGCGGCCGCGCAATCGCTCGGCAGAAAAATCAAGCAGCCGCAACGCACGCCAGATTCCAATGGCAGCTATCTTGGCGCTTCCAGCGGCGTCTACCGAAAGCAAGAAGAGTACAAAGACTCGCAAAGAAGTTGCACTCGGCGAAGACTCAACGACAATGAAAGAAGACGGCAATAAGAATGATAAAGAAAGCAAGACGCAGCAACAAGACGGCGGGGAAAAACTAAGGCGCTGTCGCAAGAACACCCGCGCGAAGAGGCGCGAAGAAATCTCTAAAGACAAAGGCCGGTTTTCGGGCGGCGCAAGGCAATTCGGCAAGAGCACGCAGCAGACGCAGACAAAGCGGCAAAGACACGACAGTAACAAAGCTGACACACGCGACAAAGATACGGCTCGGCCACACAGATCAAATTGATGCGGCATGAGGATTAACCAAAAGAAAGAAAAAGGACTAGGGTTTCTAGAAAGCCCAAAAATCTATTTATATGGCTCTTAAACCCCCTGAAATTCTATTTTTATGTGTACTATTTTATTTAATTACACTCAGGCCCTTAAGAGGTTAATACTTAATTAATTATTGTTACTATTTAATTAATTACGATCCGACCCTTAAGACGCGATTATTACTAATATTAATATTATTTTTCAGAGTATTACAACTATGCTTCACAACAGGAGAAAAGACATCATTAAAATCAATACCTGGAATCTGACTATATCCTTTAGCAACCAACCTTGCTTTATACCTTGCTTGTTCAGTAGGAGAAATACCTTCCTTTCTTTTGAAAATCCACTTGCAACGAACATGCTTCTAGTCTTTTGGCAGTATCACTAATTCCCAAGTGACATTCTTTTCAAGTGATTCCATCTCATCATGCATATCAATTATCCACTTATTACAATCAGTAGAGTTAATAGCCTCAGAGTATGATGAAAGTTCTGTATTACCTTCAATTTTTTCCGCCACACTCAAACCATAAGCAACAATATTAGCTTCTTCAATCAACCTCCTGGGTGGATTAATCTCCCTCCTAGACCTGTCAACTGCAATGAACCATTGTAGTGGCTGCTCAACAATAGGAGGATCCTCAACAATAGGTGCATCATGAATAACAATATTTTTCTTATCTGATGTGTCACCTGAACCAACAAAGTACTCCACCTGAACACTTGAATTGTGCTCACTCTCAACAGGAACATTAGTATGCAATTTATCATGGAGCATAGCAGATTCATTAAAGATAACGTTTCTGCTAATTACAACCTTATTTGTTTCAGGATTCTACAACTTATATCCTTTAACACCTGATTTATAACTAAGAAAGATGCACTTAACAACTCTATACTCTAATTTTTTATTATCAATATGAACATAAGCAGTATAACTAAAAACTCTTAATTCTGAATAATTTGTTGGGGAGTCAGACCATACCTCAATTGGAGTCTTATTTTCAATTGCAATAGAGGGTGACAGATTAATAAGATAGCAAGCAGTGGAAGCAGCTTCAGCCCAAAAACGCCTATGCAAACTTGCATTTGACAACATGCAACGAGCCTTGAAAAAGATGGTTCTGTTCATATGCTCGGTACACCGTTTTGTTGAGGGGTATGGGGAACAGTGTAATGCCTAACAATATCTTCAGTCTTGCAATATGATTCAAATTCATTATAAAAAAATTCCAACCCATTATCAATGCGAAGTTTCTTTACCTTCTTTTCAGTTTGCCTTTCAACTATAGTCTTTCACTCTTTAAATGCTAAAAATACTTCTGATTTATACTTCAAGAAATAAGGACACACTCTTCTAGAGTAATCATCAATAATTGTTTCCATATAACGAGCACCTCCTAGAGATGGCTTGCGAGATGATCCACATAAATCAGAATGCATATAATCTAAAATACCTTATGTAGTATAAATCGAAGTATTGAATCTCACCCTCTTGTGTTTGCCAAACACACAATGCTCACAAAATTTGAGTTTACCGATGATGTGTCCATCAAGAAGTCCTCTCTTATTCAGTTCTGCTAAGCCAATTTCACTCATATGCCTAAGACGCATATGCCAAAGATTAGTTACCTCAGAATCAGATAATGAACTTGAAATTACAGCAACATCACCTGATATTGTAGTACCTCACAGATGGTACAGATTAACAGATTTAATATCAGTTTTCATCACAACAAGAGTCTTTTGATACCTTCAAAACTCCACCTTCACCAGAATACTTGTACCCTTTAGCATCAAGAATACTCAAAGAGATGAGATTCCTTTTTAAATCTGGAATGTGCCTCACATCTCTCAAAGTTCTGACAATACCATCAAACATCTTGATCTTAACTGAACTAATTCCTGCAACCTTACAAGATGAGTTATCACCTATCAACACAATACCACCTTCAACAGGTTCATAGGTGGCAAACCAATCCATATTAGGACACATATGAAAGGTATAGACGGAATTAAAAATCCATTCATCATTGGTCTTAGCACATCTAGCAAAGGCAACAAGAACTTTGTTGGTGATATGTCCCAAAGGCAATCATAGAGATAATTGTATCATGTTTATGTTTATGTGTTATTAAATAGATATTATTCTGTTCCTTGAATGAATCATCGGTTATATAGATCAACAAGTATGTGACTTGTTGGTGAAACTCTTTAACTTATATGATGTCATTCTAAAAGTATCCATGGTTGAATGTCAATGGTCGAAACATCAGTGACTCTATGATCAGCACATGTATTGATTGATGACTATGTTTCACCGGTCATGGATATAGGGATATCGAATCAATAATGTGAACACATGTTAGAGAACATGGGGTTGGATTGACCCACCTTGAGATACTATTGAGATTGTTATGATTCTATGTGTCATTAGTTGGTCTCAAGCAATGATGATGTATAATCCTTAGATCTGAGATCAGCACGGTTCCCTACATGTGTAATAGCACTCTTAGGTGTTACCAAATGCTACTCGTAACTAGGTAGTTATAAAGGTAGCTTTCGAGTATGCTGTGAAACATACGGAGGGATGTGACTGGTCGGATATGAGATTTGCTCCTCCTAACATAACAAGAGAGATATCTCTGAGCCCCTCGAAGTGGTCGGATAAAGAAAGTGCATGGTCATACCACTGATGGTCGAAGAGTTCGACCATATAAGGTTATCTGACACTCGATCGACAAAGTATTGAACAATCCATGGATGACATAAATCTCACCTGGAGTTTAACCAAATATCGTGAGGCAAAGGGAGAATACACGAGTAGGTCGCTTAGTTCGACCAGTTACGGACCGGTCGTATGGAGATATGAGTTGGTTGTAGACTGGTCGAACGTAATCACAGACTGGTTGAAACCTGGTCGTAAGGAGTTACGAACTGGTCATGACCAAATACGAACTGGTCGTAAGTGATGAGAACCTGGTCGTAGATTATATTGCATTAAAGTTCGTCTGATATAATTTGTGTGTGTTTAGGAATCATTATGTCCTGCTAGGAACGGTGTAGCTGTTCCTCATACTCCTCAACAAAACGGTGTAGCTGAGCGTATGAACAGGACCATCATTTCCAAGGCTCGTTGCATGTTGTCTAATGCAGGTTTGCATAAACATTTTTGGGCTGAAGCCGCTTCCACTGCTTGCTATCTTATTAATCGGTCTCCCTCTATTGCAATTGAAAAGAAGACTCCAATTGAGGTATGGTCTGTTTCTCCTGCAAATTATTCAGAATTAATTTTTTTTGTTGTACTGCTTATGCTCATGTTGATAATGAGAAATTAGAGTCTAGAGCTATTAAGTGCATCTTTCTTGGTTATAAATCTGGTATAAAGGATATAAGTTGTGAAATCCTGAAACACGTAAGGTTGTGATTAGCAGAAATGTTTTCTTTAATGAATATGTTATGCTTCATGATAAAACGTCTATTAATGTTCATGTTGAGAGTGAGCAGAATTCAAGTGTTCAGGTGGATCATCTTATTGGTTCAGATAACACATCAGATAAGGAAAATATTATTGTTCATGATGCACCTATTGTTGAGAATCCTCCTATTTGTGAGCAGTCACCACAACAGTTCATTGCAGTTGACAGACCTAGGAGGGAGATTAATCCACCCAAGAGGTTGATTGAAGAAGCTAATATTGTTGCTTATACTTTCAGTGTGGCAGAAGAAATTGAAGGCAATGCAGAACCTTCATCATACTCTGAGGCTATTGATTCCATTGATTGTAATAAGTGGATAACTGCTATGTATGATGAGATGGAGTCACTTGAAAAGAATGACACTTGGGAACTAGTGAAATTGCCAAAGGAGAAAAAACGTGTTCATTGCAAGTGGGTTTTCAAAAGAAATGAATGTATTTCTCCTATTGAACTAGCAAGATATAAAACAAGGTTGGTTGCTAAAGGTTATAGTCAGATTCCAGTTATTGATTTTAATGATGTCTTTTCTCCAATTGTGAAGCATAGTTCTATTCGCACTTTACTATGTATTGTTGCTATGCATGATTATGAACTTGAGCAATTAGATGTTAAAACTGCATTCTTACATGGGGAGTTGGAAGAAGACATTTATATGGACCAACCTGAGGGTTTTGTTATTCCTGGAAAAGAACACCTTGTTTGTAGATTAAAGAAATCTCTTTATGGTTTGAAGCAATCTCCTAAGCAATGGTACAAGAGATTTGACTCATTTATGCTCTCTCATGATTTTAAGCGGTCTGATTATGATAGTTGTGTTTATTTAAAGACTGTCAATGGTTCATCTATTCATTTTCTGCTCTATGTTGATGATATGTTGATTGCTGCAAAAGATAAGTCAGAAATAGCAAAACTGAAAGCACAATTGAGTAATGAATTTGAGATGAAAGACTTAGGTGCAGCAAAGAAAATTCTTAGCATGGAGATTATTAGAGAGAAGAAATCTGACAAGTTATACCTTAATCAACAAGGTTATATTGAGAAGGTCCTTCGTCGTTTTAATATGCATGATGCAAAACCAGTGAGTACCCCATTAGCTTCGCATTTCAGATTATCTTTAGCTTTATGTCCTGAGTCAGATTATGATATTGAGTACATGTCTAGAGTTCTATATTCCAGTGCAGTTGGTTCTCTTATGTATGCCATGGTTTGTTCTCATCCTGATTTATCTCATGCACTGAGTGTTGTTAGTAGATACATGGCTAATCCTGGAAAAGAGCATTGAAAAGTAGTTCAATGGATTTTCAGATATTTGTGTGGCACTTCTAATGCTCGTTTGCAATTTGGGAATTCTAGAGATGAACTTGTTGGTTATGTTGACTCTGATTATGCTAGTGATTTGGATAAGAGGAGGTCTCTCACAGGTTATGTTTTCACCATTGGTGGTTGTGCTATTAGCTGGAAGGCTAATTTGCAAGTTACTGTAACCTTATCTACCATTGAAACAGAATATATGGCTATTTCTGAAGCTTGTAAAGAAGCTATTTGGTTAAGAGGTTTATACACTGAGCTTTGTGGAGATAATTCTTACACTACTATATTTTGTGATAGTTAAAGTGTTATATGCCTTACAAAGGATCAAATGTTCCATGGGAGAACAAAGCATATTGATGTGAGATATCACTTTATTCGAGGTGTTATTGCTCAAGGTGATGTCAAGGTGTGCAAGATAAGTACTCATGATAATCCAGCTGATATGGTGACAAAGCAAGTTTCTGTTACTAAGTTTGAGCAAAAGCTCAAACTTAGTTGGTATTACAGTTTAGTCCTAGAGACTATTTGACGCACTGTGATTTTTTTATATCTTATTGTGGAGATATTCTGGTGATTGAAGATTCTCCCTTATGCTACAAGAGGAAATTCGTCTCATTGTGGAGATTGTTGAAATTGTGATCCGAATTGCTTAATTTAGAAGAGTCCGAATCAGTTTCCATATTAGCGGATAAGTATCCGACTTGGACTCTACGTCCTTTACCCCTATATATACCTGTTGTATGCCTCACGTGAAGAACATCGGCTCATTGTAATTTCGTGCGATTTGTAAACACTCCACATATAGTTATCATCGCCGGTTGGCGCCCGTAGCTTTTTCCCGCAAGAGTTTTCCACGTAAAAATTCTTATCTCGCTTTTGCCCTATTTTTCTAACACCAACCACTAACATCTCCTTCATCTGCTCTCTTGCTCTTCCCCTATCTCAATTTGTGCTATATCATGGGGTTGTCATTTTCGACCAAGTTAACAAATAGTATATTCTTCTTGAGAATGATTTTTTGGTGCCTTTTTTGCCTGCCAAATGAGTTGGTAAGTGAAGCTCCGGAACATCCATAGCAAATTCCTTCGTAAAAAGCATTCAACTTTTCCTATTTGTACTACCTTGTTTTTTTGGCAGTTTCATATTTACAGAAACTTCATGATGTTATAATAGATGGTTTCCATGTGTGCAGTAATGAAAATATCCACATTTGTGAACAATGCTTTTAGCAAATATAAGATGTGTGCGGTTTGCTTATTATCCGTTGGTTGGATTTTATTTTACGGGAAATAAAGATTCTATGAGACAGTTTCAATTGACAGCTTCGATAATATGTCTGCTGATGTGCTCCCTTAGTTAGCTTGATCAGTCATGGATGTTCCACCTAATCTCGGATTTTGATATAAAAGCTTGGTTTGCCTTTTTGATTGAAGAGGAAACTTCCTGGCTGTACCACACAGCCTTTTATGCTGGGATAAAAATTCGTTTCATTTTGTTGAATGGAGAACGTCCAGGAGCGAAGTTCCTGCCTTACGGTCCTAGATTTACAACTCCAGTTGTGTTTCATTCATCTGTTCCTCCCTTTATGCTGTTGTCTCTTTTTAATTTCTTACCTATTGTTTGTGTCAGGTTTATATACAGTTGAGTAATTCCTTGTTGACCAAAAGGCTAATTAAATTCCTAATTTATCTCTCCCGTAATACTCATCCGTTGTATTTCTCAAATTTTATAATTTCCAGATCATGCTATAGCCATGGATCGAAAACTCGGTACCGGATGAAATCCCGGCCCGGGGCGGCCGGTTACCGGAAATTTAAAAAAAAAACCGGGGTGAATTCAAATTTTGAATTTTTGAACTCCAATTTTACCTACAGAATCGACGTTATCAGTAACCGGTCGAACCGGGAAAACTGGAAAAATCGAATTTGGGGAAAATGGTAATTATGAAATTTAAATTTAGAATAATGCAAATATTAATGGGAAAATATTTCAAGATGTACATAAAAGTCATCCTTGGTTGCTTCACTCTCAGAGCGATCCTCTCGTCCAAGTATTCTAAAGCATGTAACACAATAAAAAATGGTTAATGATAATGAACGATAGCTTGACTAGCATACAAAAACAATAATGAGAAGTAATTCATACCAATACATTGTCGAAACGCGAAGGTTGTGCAATGTAGTCGTTGTTATCATAGAGTATAAGTCCTTCAAATTGTGCTAGGTGAGCCTTGTATTGATCCCAAGTGTGTGTTTCGTGTGCATATTGTAACCAATGATTGTAAAGTTATTGGTAATATGTGGGTTCGACCCACTGGTAAACGTTTCTGGCATTGGTATTGAAGGACACAAGGCCGTAATGGAAACTAGGATCAGAAGAGACGTCCGACAAATGAGAATCATCTCCGTAAGGCAATAGATTGACATCTCGACGCCCATAAGTTCGAGTGGATCTTGAGCTAGCATGCGATTCATAGGAAGAAGAGTCATGTGGCTGAGATTGATCTTTTTGGCGACCCTTACCCCTCGTGTAGGTCTTATGAAATTGTTTTGAAGCATGACAACCATGGTCTTCATCCTGAGTAGCATGCGTGAAGTTTTGCTCGCAGTGAATTCCAATGGTTGGTCTTGCCTCGCATCATGAGCAGCCCCACCATCGCACCATCATCGGATGACGGAGAGCTACTATCACCGACTCTTGGTATCGGACTTCATCGATGGCGGACTTTCTGCTTCTTCGCCGCTTGCCACAATATCCTCCTCAATGGCCTTTTTCTTCTTCCTGTCAGACACTTGTTTCCCTATTTGTGTAAGTGAGGCAAAGTCTTCAGCCAATTTTTCAGTTAGTTGGCTACAATATTTCCTTTTTCCAAGATGACTCTTGCCAATATTTTCTTTGCCCACCGCTTCAATGGTTCATCATCTAGTGCTTTATTCAATTCCTTTCGAGGATAGCATCAACTACAATCAGATGGCATGGGGGCTCACCTTCCTCGCCTAGTAGGGGCTCGATTGTATCATAGAGCTATCAAGCCACTCGTGGATTGGGTTCTCTCTGTCGCATGAGTGGCATTGATTAGATCGCCAAAAGGATCTACATCCCTATCTTCATTTCTAGTCTCATGCTCTTGCAATCGTAGCCTCAGATTGTAGTGGACATACACGAGTTTATGTAGTTTCTTTTATCCAAGACGGTTCCTCAATTGTGTATGTACCAATGCAAATGTGCTCCAATTTCGCTCACATCCATCGGACGAAACACATTGCGAGACAATCCGCAAGGCATATTTTGTTAATGTCGGTGTTCGCGCCCAAACGTCATCCACCATGTAGCTACAAGTAACATAAAATTTGTGTTATACTAATAGTGATGGGTCATTTTCCATGTATATGTAAGTTCGTAATAACCTACCGCAGAATGACGATTAGCACTCATGTGAGCCTCATTGAAGCAAATAAACCTCGCCGACACAATATTGTTCTAGCTCGCCTAGAGCCTCGTGATCAAGGCCATCGGGTGTATCGGCTAGTCTTTGAATCGCCATTGTCAAGGAAGCGACGAGGGCTGGATTCTTCCCCACATTATAGAAGCGGCTCACTGGTTCAAAGAACGATCTTGTGCAAACAAACACACTTAGAGAGTTAGAAAAAATACAACAAATATGTGATATTTATTTGGATTTAGGAAACTATGAACTTGCCTGGAACTATGTATGTGCGGTCCTTCATCATTGCAATTCTCCTATTAACAATCTTTATGACACGACAGTAAGTGGCATCTTCTTCTTTTAGTACATCTTGAAGTTCGAAATTGAGTTCGTACATCTTTCCAACCATTCCTGCCACTGTTGCGGGTTTCTGTTGGTCGACATATCTGAGTAGTCAGAAATTGGTTCTACCAATTTTATGACCCAATCCATACTCGACCACCATTGTCTACTTGTGAAGCAGAATACATGTATTCTCCTTCCTGGCCGTGCTCAAATGGTTGGAGCTCCATACATCGACACCATCCACTTCGTGAACTTTGCTTTTCTATCCCTAAAACTTTTCAAGAAAATGAATGTGGTTCCAAACCTTGTGGCGCTTGGACTAACTATCTCCCTCCAATTTGTTGGCGCATTTCATTATGGAGGCGACTGTGGTTGTATAGGAACCGACAAATCCTCTTAGCCGCCTTGACAACTGCATCAACCTCCTCGAACTGACCAATATCCTTCAACATGAGGTTGACGGTGTGCGCTGCACATGGTCGCAGACTAAAGTTGGGTACTCTTCAATTACCAGTTGGCATGCTTTCTTATAGTTCGCACCATTGTCACACCAATCTGCATGACATGTTTAACTCCAACTTCTTCCACAACTCTACGAATCTCACGATACAAAAAGTCAGCATTTTGTATGTCACCAGTTGCATTCACTGACTTATGGAAAAACATTCTTCCATTGCAGTACAACATGAAGTTAATGATACTCATTTGTGTAGGCCCACCAAGAATCACACATAATAGAGACTCCATATATATCCCGTCTTCTTTGAACTGTGATACGTACTCCTTGACCTCTTGTTCGTTGGCATCAAGATATGTCCCATCGATTTCATGCCCTCTTGGTGACGGAACCCTTGGCCAAGTTCTTGTGTCTCTTTGATGGCGCACGAAAATAAGGACACTCGGCCTTAACTCCAAAGAATGTCATTACTATGGAACCACTTTGACCAAATTTTCCCAAGTTTTGACTTTGCTTCTCCGCCAAGTGTTGTATCAATGCGGGTTGGACGGTGCCCGATCGCGCAAAATATCGTGGATCAACTCTCATGGATCGTGACTCGCCAAACATCCTTGAAAAGCATTGCTTCTGTACCACTACCTCCGCCACTTCCACTTCCCTTTCCACTCCCACTTCCCGCACCACTTCCACTACCACCACCATGTTCAAACGTCGCACCCTCGGCTCTAGCTCTTTGTTGCATCCGATGTAACTCTACCGACTCCGACGAGCCCATTCCATTTGCATTTCCTCGTTATCATCAAATGCATCTTCATATGATGGACCACGAGCCATGTGCTCTCTTGCGGCTTCCTCCATTCGCAATGCTCATCTTTAAGAGATTTCTTTCTTGCCTTCGCTTCTTCAAGACTTGCCAAGATGAGCCTTCTGACTTCACGAACCCCATTGCAAGCAACAACATCTCCGTGTCTCCAAGAAGATGTTGTTTTAGGCGGTGACACCTACGCCGATTTTGTTAGATTGCAATATCTCGCACTTCCAACCAAAGACCTCCTAGTCTTTCTCCATGGTCCCAAACATTGATGGATTTAGAAGTCATCACCTACAATAATCCGCATGGGATGAAAATTGTTAGTCATGGATCATATTGACAAGTGATTTCATCTTCCAGATATGAATATATGCTATGCAAAGTTATCAAGGCATATATGTTGTTTTGTGAATGGATAGCATTATGTAGTCTTGCATACACTGATACACAACATGCATGGACTTACACATTGATTCACAATTTCACACAGCATGCAAGGATAGCATTATGTGGTCTTGCATACACTGATACGCACAGCATGCTATAGCCTTTCACATGACCACTAGTAATCCAAATGTGCAACCCTCCACAAATGCTAACCACTAGTAATCCAAATGTGCAACCCTCCACAAATGCATTCAAGATGGTTTTCTACACTACAATCTCTACTTAGTCCTTACTCCCTACAAACAATGAACTCAAAAACTCGACAAGTAGAAAAACTTTCAGACCTGCTGCTTGTGCTTGTGCTGCTGCTCCTGCTTCCTTGTGCTTGCGCTTGTGCTTGCTTGTGATGTGCTGCCTTGGTGCTTGCTTGAGCTAATGGAGAATAAGAGGAAGAGAAGCTACTGGAAATGGAGAATGAGAGGGAGGGAAGAGGCCAAGAGGGAGGCAATAAGTGAGCAAATAAACAAATGGTAGTGGGTGGGGTACATGCAAGAAGAAAAGGGATGAGGGGTCACGCCACATAGGAGAAAGCAGGAGAATCTAAAGAAGCAAAAAAAAAAAATTCGGCCGGTTTTTCCGATCCCGCTCGGGACCGGTAAACCGGTAACCGGCCGGTAACCGGTGGTTACCGGCCGGTTTTTTGAACTATGGCTATAGCCATACAAAGAACTACTTACGGAACAGGTCGACTTCCTGTAATAACCTAGTTCTTAGTGTATTACCTGATCATGATTGTTATTGTTTCCTGTAAATGTTCCCCTGTCCAGCCCATAAATATTGTGACTCGAGTTGTGAGTTTGTGATGAGCCAGAGTTACACAGTGACATGTGGTTGTTGGTAGCTAGCAAGGTCATTGTTGCTGCTTGATTTAGCTTTGCTTTCCTCTCTACAGCTGAAAACCGTCAGCCTCTTTAGTTTTTTTCCCAAATAAAAATTATTGTGATGCTCAATTATGTATAGGAACTAAGTTTTATTGTAGTTATACTTCCTGAAAGACGTCGTAGTTCTATTATCATATCATAACTCTGGTTTGGTGTTAAGTAGATTAGGATTTTCTTTCTTAACATCATCCGTCTCTTTGAATGTTCATGGACAGTCTATTCTTTTGTTCCATTTACGTGTCGCAAACTCCTTTCAATTTCAGGTTGTCAGCTGCTTGTGGATTTCTCTGAAGAAAAATGCCCAATATGAAAATCAAAGAATGATGCCAACATTAGGCAAACAGACCATGTGTATTCAGGTTAACCTTGCTTGAAGGTGCCAGCCCAAGATTAGGGAGGCCATGTGTATTCAGGTAACCTTGCTTGAAGGTGCCATCCCAACAATACCCACAACCAAGTGCGTAACTGAATACCACATTTCTTTCTAGATAGTCATTCCTTTTCATAACATGATATCTTAATCAATGAAGCATACCTTGTGGTAGTGCTTGTAATATTGGTAGAAACCAATATGGATTAATTGTTCTTGTTACTCGCAGATTTATGTTGTGTGAGATGGATCCCATTGAATCATGTACATGTCTTATCATATACATGCTAATTTGCCTTACAAAGTGGAGGTTAAAATTGGTAGATAATGGCAGATTACTGAAAAGAAAATTGTGAATTTTTAGATAATGTTATTATTGAAAATAGAGACTCATTGTAGAATGCCATTATGCTAATTCTGGGAAATCTGTTTTGTCTTCACTGTTTACTCCGTTGGAAAAGACGATTGAGTCCAAGTTTTTTCAGTACTAGCTATGTGCTGATTTCTTTGCTCTCATAATTGGAGAAAAAAAATAACTCCATTAATTCCATCTTTTTGTCACAATGCACTACGACTTCAATACTGGTTGCAAACTAGCATTCTTCTATGGAAATTTTTGCAATGATTATTCTTACATGAAAATTATAGGAGTGCACCTGCATGTTATACTTTCTCAGAAAAGTATTGATTTCAGGATTTAGTATGGACCTACCAAATGAGAAGATAAAAGAAATGTGTCACAAGTAGGATTAATTTATGTCCCCTTCCTTAAGATATAAAGCTTCGGAAGCATATATTGGTATGCTTTCTGTCTTCTTCCTAAGTTATGAAAAATCAGTTTGTATATGTCTCTTTTGTATCGTCTAATGCATGGACCTGTATGTACTTCGTATTCAGGTTTACATATATATGTTGTTGGTATGAATCTCTTATGTTCACTTTGTTGACATATAGATTATTGAATGGACCTGCTATGTTCAAGTATTCATATGCCATGTTTCTCGTATTTTATGCTGTATGGATCTGCAGAGAAGCGTTGGATCTGAACATTTTTTTGTTACTACAGGCAGTCCCTATGTTATTCTAACTGTGTTTACCCCAGTGCAGCGCAGCGTGCATCACCTATTTCATTTAAAGGCTAAAAAATT
The DNA here is from genome assembly GCA_036346395.1 of Hsuehochloa calcarea. Taxonomy (NCBI): domain Eukaryota; kingdom Viridiplantae; phylum Streptophyta; class Magnoliopsida; order Poales; family Poaceae; genus Hsuehochloa; species Hsuehochloa calcarea. The sequence goes on along the minus strand of CM070596.1, from coordinate 14,936,093 downwards.
TGACTGAAATTTAACAACATTTCAATCACCTGATGAATAGACAGCCCCTAAAAAAGTGTACACACTGAAATATGGAAGAGGAAGGCTCACATGAAAAATCATACCCCCTCTTCCTTCCCGAATACTTCATTTTTTTTACCCCTAGGCGATCATTTTTTTAATCAATGCGTCCAAACTAGCCTTAACCAATTCACCACAGGTATTAGTAAATAGGATTTAGGAAACGTGGAGCAACAAGTATTTTATGATCAAATAACGTGATCAATCCTCTAAAAAAATAAGGTGATCAAAGGTAACAAACTGTAGCAATTTATGGTACGTTGATACTTACCTAAACACAGGATGCTATTAGATTACTTAGGCTCATTTTTCAGATTCTGATCTTAATTCTTTGAGAAGTAGAGCTGTCTGTTGAAACCGTTTGGCTGTTAGGTTGGGTCTAAAAATCATATGAGGGAGGATTAGAGTCAAATAGATCATGTCACCCCTGGGTGTAATACTTCAATTGCATTTTTGTAACTCAGTGATATTTGCGAGTAAAAACCTTCAACTTCAAAGGGTATTTTCGTTTCTGAAGGTTAGATTCTCACGAGAATCTGCTGGGAGGTTGCTTTTCGTTGCTAGTTCATTTTCGAGACAGCTCCTCGCGAGAAGCAGAATCTAGTGGTTTTGAGAATCAGTGTGTTTGATACGATTGAGAAGCTAGGAGTGGAAGTTGTGCCAAAAAAAGCTAGGAGTGGAAGTTGTACCAAACAAAGCTTTAGTCGTTACTTCTCTGGTAAGAAAGGGAACCTCTTTGTAAGGGAAGGTGGGCACATATTGTGACATACACATCCGCCTACGAGCAATAAAGTTGAGAGGCCTTTGAGACTGCATTTTTGCGGCAACGCGACCCTCGTCATTCAACACAAACATTTTGCGAATGGAGGGAGAGAAATTATTAAAGACGAGAGGATGTGTAGAAAAAGTAAATTACTCTCTTTATTAGGTGGACGCGGACGCGGACGCAAAGGAAATGCTTTGGTTATAGAGTAGAGGAGATAAGAGCATCCATAGTGGGACTTTCTTTTGCCTCTATAAAGAGAGAAGACATTGAAGGATGCCTCCTAAAACTGCTTACAATAGCCTCCAGGCAAATTTTCTCGGCGTTGCCTCTAGTCTGCAAAATTTCATTGGCCCACATGTAAATTGGGATGGATGGTAGTTGAAACATGGGATTTTTCTGCTTTCTTAATTATATTGCGAGCTCACACTAGTAGCCTCTGTACATTGTAAAAATGACGTAGAGACTGTACATGAGTTACGAATGGGCAAGATTGTATATGAGTTAACGTAGAAATTTCAGAGTTTCTAACTGAAATAACACTTTTTGGTGTGTGAAATAACAAATCTAGCCCCTCACCGCATTTCAAAGGTAAAAATGGCACCGTGGAGCTCGCGGACGCGACAGGTGGCCTCGTCTGGCCCCTAGGCGTGACATACCTCGCCCAGCCCCTAGGGGTGCGGTAGCCCTTGACCTTTTTTTTTAAAAAAAAAACTTGCTTTGGCATCCCGAAGCACGAAGGAAAATAGTATTGGAACCTGAAGTCGATTAGGGCGTAGAGGGAATCGTACTCTGACTTCACGGCAACATTCCGATACGGTTTTCATCTTCTTTACGGACGTAAAAAAGAAGAAGTAAATATTATCACATGTACAAAAAAAATTCCAAGGCATAGTAGCCCTCAACCTTTTTTTATTTTTTTAAAAGACTAAAAATAAAAAACTAAAATCTTGCTTTCGGCTTCCCTGGAGCACAAAGTATAACAGTATTGGTACCGGAAATCAACCGGGACGTAGAGGAAATCGTACTCCGACTTCACGGCAACATTCTGATATGGTTTTCATCTCCATTACGGAGGTTAAAAAAAGAAGAAGTAAATATTATCACATGTTACAAAATTTACATTCCATCATTTTTTCACGTGGTTGGCTGTCTAGTCCGCCCCTGGTGATCAGATCAAACTTTCGTTGTCGGGGGAGGGGGTATTATCACACGTATCCTGATCAAATATGACATTCTTTGTTAATTTATCGGTTTAATGTGAATGATATTCTTTAATATTGTATTGTACCACATGCTAGATAACCTTATCAGTGAACCAACTAAGGGAAATGCTTGGCATGCAGATCGTATAGTATCGTGCCATAGCTTTCGAAATGCACACGAGTAGTACGCCCGACAGCGGTAGCATCCGTGTTGAACTCCCTCCGGATACAGCTTCTAAGCTCGTGAATATTAATCGCATCGAGCCCTTCCTCCCGGACCAACTTGTACTACCATCTCGACTGGTCCAACCAGTCGGGTCCTCCCCGTACAAGACCATCACTATAAAACACTAACAAGTCTTGCATGTTCAACATTGACTAAAGCCACAACAACCGAATTTATTATCAACATTATAACAAACAGGTTGCACTACGTAGTCTATATTTCGCAACACGGCCTAACCAATATTAATTCATTACAACTAATTAATTAGTATTATTTAATAAATCATAATTAATTAGGATTATTTCATTATGGTAGTTTAATTAGGTCTGTTTTAATTACGTCTAACTAATGATGGCTAATTAATTATGGTTAATTAATTAGGCTAAATAAATTGCAAGTAATTACTAATGACTAATTAATCACCACTACATAATTAGTAGTAGTTAATTAGTAAATAATTATGACTAATTATTTATGGTTTATTAATTACAACTATTTTAATTATGACAACTAACTACAACTTCTTAATTAAGCCTAGTTAATTATGACTAAATAATTAATAGTATTTAATGTACCCTAATTAATTACTTCTAATTAATTACAGTTAAAAATTTAGAATAAATAAATCGCGACTAATTTATTACAACCAATTAACTACCACTACATAGTTAGGACTGATTAGTTAGTGGTATTTAATTAACCCTAATTAATTAGTACTAATTAATTATAGTTGATTAATTACAACTTTTTTAGTTAATACTAACCAATTATGACTTTGTAATTAAGCCGCCTAACTAATTAATACTATTTAGTGAAGGCTAATTAATTACGACTAAATTATTATGTTAATTAAAATACAATTATTTTAGTTACAAAATTTAATTACGACTAACATCCCGTGAGTAATTAATTATGACTAACTAACCAAGAGTGAAAAATTATGACTAACTAACTACGACTAATAGATTATGACTTCGTTAAATACAGCTAACTAATTTGCAAAGTAAAACGTGACTAATTAAATAAGACTAATTAATTAAAACTATTTTAATTATGACTAAATATTTATGACTAACTAACTACGGCTAATTATTTACGACTAAATACTTTAACACTAACTACATAGTTCAAAATAGTGCATACGAGAGAAATGACCTCCTTTAGAAGATCTTCAATTGATGTCAAACTAACTCTACTAAAACGATTGCTAAATATTTCTCTAAACATCCTCAAATCGGCAACGAAATCCGAACTAATTTCGGCCCATCGTGCAGCCTCTCGATCGCTCAATCCTCTTTCTATTCAGAGCGGAATGGTTCTGGTGTGGGGAAATGAGAGCGTGTCACTGCATTTTAAAGCCGCACAAAGATCATGTAACACCCTGACCAAAAATCGGCTCAATGCCCAGCCCACCGTGAGGCGGACCCGCGCACACATAGCACCTCACTTACACTTTCGTCCTCGCTTCGTGTAAAAGGGTTAACCCGGAGGTGCTACGTTTGGATCCAACAGGCATTATATACTACTACAACTCACTTGAGACAAGCAATGTGGGACTAATCCCACCACACAACTCCTCATGGGCCACATGGGGCACGCTATGAGCAGGCCGGGGTATTACACTCACCCCCCCTTAAGGGCTGACGCCCTCAAAGATACCGCATATGCGGCAAATGCCTGTAACCACCCCTCGGTACACGTCAGCGCCCGTCGGTCTTGCGCACATATGCCATGCCATGTGTCCACTCCGGGCCCACATGCGCCATGCACCATATGCCCGCGCCTCTGTCCCGCACGCACCCGTGCAACGAAGGTTGATGCTCTGATACCATCTGTAACACCCTGACCAAAAATTGGCTCAATGCCCAGCCCACCGTGGGGCGGACCCGCGCACACATAGCACCTCACTTACACTTTCGTCCTCGCTTCGTGTAAAAGGGTTAACCCGGAGGTGCTACGTTTGAATCCAACAGGCATTATATACTACTACAACTCACTTGAGGCAAGCAATGTGGGACTAATCCCACCACACAACTCCTCATGGGCCACATGGGGCACGCTATGAGCAGGCCGGGGTATTACAGATCAACCACATAGCAACAGGACGGAGTTGCCGAGTTTTACGCGCATACGACCCGTCGGGCTTTTTGTGCACAAGGAGAGCAGCGAGAATTCGGGGATGTCGAAAGCAAGATTTTAGTTTTAAGGAATCAAAGGGAGGGGGCTAATGTGCCCCTAGGGTACGGCCGAGGGCAATACCGTGCCCCTAGAGCCGAAGGAGGGGACTTTGTGCCCCTCATGGTCCGACGAGGCTATGTCGCACCCCTAGGGGCCAAATGAGGCGAATTCGTGCCCTTGGGGCCAGATGAGGCCACGTGTGGCGTCTGCGCGGCTCTGTTGTGTCATTTTTGCCTTTAACGAGCGGGGAGTGAGCTAGATTTGTTATTTCGCATGCCAAAAGTGCTATTTTAGATTTGTTATATTGCGGGCTCACAGTAGTAGCCTCTGTACATTATAAAAATGACGTAGAGATTGTATATGAGTCCCAAATGTGCCCATCCAGAATGTAGAAATTTCACATAAAGTTCAATTTGTCTACTATTTTATTAAAACAGAGTCAAAAGAACCCACTATGTAGAAATTCCCACATTAGTCGATGGAAAAAGTGAAAGATTTACACCATCAATCGTGGTGAGTTTATATTATAACGGTCTAGATTATAAAAAGGTAATATCAAGTACAACAAAACTAAAATTTAGCATAAAAATAAAATAAAATAAAATAAAATCAACGATTTGATTTCTATAAGAATTCATAAGTATAAAGTTCATATAAACTACAATAAAAATAATATAGAAAAATAAAAGCCTCTTGCAGGAGCTAGCATTATCTTTCGTTCTTTACAAATTACAGCGTCACGCCAACCTCTCCCAAGCAAGCATATCTGTTGGTGTCTCTTTCTCTGGTCTCCTCTACCTCCTCAATCTCGACCGTGTTTCCACTCACAAGCTGGGCACGCAACACAAAGAGATCGACCTGGGCGAGCGGTAGGAAGTCGACCGATCGAGTTGAAGCATTGATCGAGAACAGCTAGCTACTGCCTACTACTGACATGTCCAAAGACAGCGGCAACCCAACAGCCGAGTCTGGTGAGCTGCACTTGTCGGTGCTGCAACACACAAACTCGTCCTCGTCACCACCTCAAGGTATATATTATGCAAGCATACATGCAACTTTATGTATAATTTTTGCCGTTTTAATAAATTTTTGACGCGTATTTACAAAAATAATTATCTTCAGAGTGTATTTACAAAAATAACACCGTTGCCGCACGGCCACCGTGCGACAACCCCTCCCCGCCCGTCATGTCGCCCATTGCCGCACGGCCACCATTGCCACACGACCGCCGTGCGGCAACGCCTCCGTCACCGCCACATGTCCTCCGCCAGCCAGCCCCGCCGCCACGTCGATTTTTCTTTTTTCTTTTTTAAAAATTATGTATGCATAATTTTTGTAGGAATTTTTACATACACCAATTGGGCTCCAAAAATTAAGTTTTTTTGTGGAGACTCAGTGTACTTGTTAGTATACTTTTTTCAAAATTTAATTCAAAAAAATTTAACTCGTTCTGAATTTTTCTCGAAAAAGAAAAAAAAATGCTACAATGTGGTTGCCGCAAGGTAGCCGTGCGGCAACCACACTGTAACAAAAAAAAATCTATTTTTTCTTTTTTAGAAAATTATTTAGGCATAATTTTTGTATGAATTTTTAAATATAGCAAATGGTCTCCAAAAATTATAAAAGTTTTTGTGGAGTCTCCTGACAAAGTGTACTTTCTTGTGTAATATTTTTCAAAAAAAAATTATATGTTTTGAATTTTTCTCAAAAATTTATTTAAATATATTATTTGTATGAATATTATAATATAAAAAATGAGGTACAAATATTATAGATTTTTTTAAAGGCTCCTTACATAGTGGACTTGATTTTGTAATATTTTTTAGTATTTCATATGTTCTGAAAATGTCTCGAAAATTAAGGGTTTAGGTCTCAAAAATTAGGATTTTAGATTTCAAAAATTAGGGTTTCATGATTTCATGTGACTTGGAATGTGTGAAGTTTAGTACCACATGGACCACTCTAGGTGCAACAGGATTGCTATAGCAATAGTGGTAGAATTTGAACTCCTATAGTAGTACTAATCATACTACTATTATTTAGATTTTCGGTACTATACTATTTTCTTTCACTCCGAGTAGTACTAATCATACTACTATTATTGACAGTATGATTAGTACTACTATGGGAGTTCAAATTCTACTCGAAGCGAAAAAAATAGTATGGTACCGAAAATCTAAATAATAGTAGTATGTCAACATGGCTACACATTCATGGTAAACTTGTGGCTTTTATCAGGTGTGTACAAAATAATAGTATGGTACCGACAATATTTGCATTGTGGTTTTTATCAGGTGTGTACAAAATTACAGTAAAAAATCAAGTGTGTCCCATTGTGGCTTTTATTATCAGCTGCATTGTGACTTTTCAGCTACATTCTCATAAAACAAATTCACAAAGATACTTCATATTACAGTCAAATATAGTTTGCCATGAAGGTGCAGCCAAATTTTTTAAACCTAAAACCCTAATTTTTGAGGTCTAAACCCTTAATTTTTTAAATATTTTTAGAATATATAAAATTTTAGAAAACATTACACAATCAAATCCACTGTGTAAGGAGCCTTTAAAAAAATTCATAATGTTTAGACCTTATTTTCTATATTACAAGATTCCTACAAATAATATACTTAAATAATTTTTCAAGAATAATTTAGAAGCTATAATTTTTTTAAAAAAAATTACACAAGCAAGTACACTTTGTCAGGAGGCTCCACAAAACAATTCATAATTTTTAAGCCCATTTGCTATATTTAAAAATTCTTATAAAAATTATGCATAAATAATTTTCTAAAAAAAGAAAAAAAAATGCTACAGTGTGGTTGCCGCATGGTGGCCGTGTGGCAACCACACTGTAGCAGATGGTTACCGTATAGCCACCATGGGGCAACCACACTATAATAATTTTTCTTTTTTGAGAAAAATTCCGAACGGGTTAAATTTTTAAAAAATTACACAAGAAGTACACTGGGTCAAGAGACTCCACAGAAAAAATCATAATTTTTGGAGCTCATTTGATATATTTAAAAATTCCTAAAAAATATGCATAAATAATTTTTTTTAAAAAAATAAAATAAAAACCGACGTGGCGGCAGGGCTGGCTGGGGAGGCCATATGGTGGCGGCGGAGGCATTGCCGCTAGGCAGTCGTGCGACAACGAGCGACGTGACGGGTGGGGAGGGGTTGCTGCACAGTGGCCATGCGGCAACGGTGCTATTTTTGCAAATACACTCCGAAGACGACTATTTCTATAAATACGCAACGAAAACATACCAAAATGACCAAAAACTCATTTATATAGATCGATCTTATACATGTGCATGACTTAATTAGTTTATTTTGTTTTACCTCGATCTCTGTGTGATCAATTCATCGACCTGATTGATACATAATCCATCTCAACTGCTCGGTCGTGCCCGGTAGCAGTCGTCCTAGGACCGCCATCCTCGAAGATGATGGCCAGCTCCGGCGACATCAACTAATTATCAAACTCAACCCGGTAGTGTGATGACCCAGCCCAAGATAAATAGGGCCTAAGTGCAGCACCTGTATGGATGTGAATGCATGAATGCATGTAGGAGATAATAGTCTCGATCATTGCCTAGCCAAGATCAAATTGACCAACATATAAGATCAAGGTGTCCAAAGCAACTAGCTAGCCATGAGTTAACTATTTTGCATGAGTTGGTTTAGAAAAAAAAAATACAAATAGTTAGTTGTGTGTGCGATCTTCTCCGAGTGACGGAGTAGGCCAGAGTCGATTTGGACCCTGTGGAGTTACATAGGTAGATTCAAGTTATTTGATCATCTGCCATGCAGCTACTAAGGTCCTTGGTTTCATTTTGCTTTGTTGCATGCAGTGGCACGATGACGACGAAGCCTCTGACCATGTTCTACAAAGGCAGCGTCACCATATTCCATCTCGCCCAAGATATGGTCCATCCAATCCCTAGATAAAATTCGGTATATATATGTATCAGTAGTTTGTTTTATATATGAAATAAATCATATGGCATGAACATGCATACTCTCTCTCTCTCTCTCTCTCTCTCTCTCTCTTTGTGTGTCTAGGCATGAGGATATCATGACCATGGTGGGTCAGGAGGAGGAGGATGTCAACGGCGGCCGGCGGCGTCTGAGCGTCCTGCAGTAGGAATATCAGCAAACGACGGCGAGGAGTTGCTTGCCAAGCTAAGACAAGGTAGGTTCTCGATTGAGCGATAGTTTCTTAATCTATCTTAATTTTTAACTCTCTATAGATCGGGGATTAATTAAGTGCCTTTCGATCTCCTATCGATCGAGCTAATAATGCTCTTTCTTGATCTGTTACGTAGAGCTGCCCATCGCAAGCAAGATATCTGAGGTGATTCTTCGAGAAGCGGAAGGACAGAGGTACCTAGAGCTCTCTCTCACACACACGTTACACTTACTTTATTCACTATAAAAATAAAAAAAGTTGGAGCAAGAGAAATGGCTATCAATCTTATTAAGGCAGAGCCAAAGATAGCCACTATGTCCGCTCATATCTTAACTAATAAAATAAGAGTTTACTCGTACACAACGGGATCGTCCCACAAAAACTTACGCCAACTCTTTCTACCCGTCTCATGCGCACCCACACCCTCCCGGACTAAAAAAACACCTCTAAGGAAATAAAGGAGAAAATTGCTGAACAAAATAGTGTCGACCAGGTGCACCGCGGGAAGCACCTCACCGACATCGCGGCATCTGTGCTGCTTGCGTCTACCTCCTAGGGTCGTCAGGAATACTGGTGTACCTTAGGGCATATCATACATGTTTATAGATCAAGTCCATGTGGTGTACTTAGACAAATGTACATAAATGATCCCCCCTCTCTCAATACGATGCAAGGGCAAGAAGGGAAATGTCCCTTCTTAGCCCCCTATATATAGAGCCGACATTTCCCTTCCATCGTATTGAGAGAGGGAGGGGCATTTATGTACATTTGTCTAAGAACACCACATAGACTTGGTCTATATACATGTATTATATCCCCTACGGCACACCAGTATTCTTGACGACCCTACGGGACGGGGAACCCCTTGGTGCCCTACTACCAACAAATGTGTAAATATGTGTTTTTGCTTGCTTTGAACAACAATTTGAGATTTTGTTCAAGCCATAGAATGCCATGCGGAATTGTTTTGAATTCCTCACTACTAAATTTTTTCAGTGGAAGCTGATTCAGAAATCTGTAAAAATTGTAGAGTGGCTAAATAGGGTATGTAGAGCTTAATAAAAATAATCTCAACTTAATTTTGATTTCCATCTGTGCATGATAAATGTTCTGTTAATGTCAAAAATATTTTTTAAACTAGGAAAATAGCAAGACACCTCTAAAATTTATGTAAGAAATCTAGAGTAGGTACATAGGGTATGTAGAGCTAAATTAAAATAATGTGAACTTAATTTTTGTTTTTATCTCAGACACAGTAAATATTTTGTAAATCTGAAACACTTTTCAAACAAGGAAAGTAGGAAGATACCTATAAAAATCTATAAAAGCTGCAGAGTAGCTATATATGGTATGTATTCGGACTTAATTTTGATTTTCATTCATGCACGCTAAATAATTTGCAAACAAAAAAAATAGCAAAGTACCCATAAAAATTATATGAAAATTCTAGAGTAGCTAAATTGGGAATGTAGACGGTAATTAAAACATTGTGAACTTAATTTTACTTTCCATCCGTACACGACAAGATACCTCCAAAAATTTATATGTTGATACTGAGATGTGTGCGTATCAGTTTCCTATGTGTCATCAATCGTGAAATAATTGAATTAATTAGATATGCCACTTCTAATTACTTTTTGTATATGTTTTGTAGTATTTACAACATCACCCAAGAGCATGCTCCCAACAACCCCGGGACGTACAACGAGTACATCGAGTGATACTTTAGTCAAACGAAGGTTCGCTACGTCAGGGTCGTGGACGACCCACCACGATACGAGGTCGCGCCGTCTGACACGTACCCCACCTAGCCAAACTCCGCATTCCATTGCGTGGTACGTATCGAATAGTTCATACATATTTTTTGCTTCGTAATTTTTTGGTTCCTAACTTGTTAATTACATGAACAGGTTAATCTATATTGGGAGATGCACGAGTTGGAAACCTTCGTGCATCGTATGACGCTCGAGAAGCGCTTCAGCATGACGACGCAGGAGATCAGAGGGGTCATGGACCAGTTCATCGAGAAGACAAAGCGAGGCATCGAGCTGGCGTCCTGACAAAGGCCGAGGGAGGCCGAGGATCCACCTTTGCGTGGACGGAGGGTGAGCCACGGTGCATCACGCCCCATGACTCCTCACCCAGACGTGGCGGGCGGGTCCTTGTGGCACCGTGTTGGGAGTACCCCGGCACAGTTCACAGGTCAGCATAAAACATTCATATATAGTTGTTTATTTCGAACTCCGCTAGTTACTAACGATAATTTTCTTTGACAGATCCTGAGTTCCACCCCTACACGCGGCGCGAGTACATAGAGCCGCCCGCTACCTTCGTGCACCGAGGTATGTCTGTCTTGCTTGTAGGGGTACGGGTAGGCTATGCTAGCTGCTAATTCAAAAATTCTACCATGTAAACTAGGATGTTATGCAAGAAAGAGATCATAAATCATTACCACCAGACGCGCAGTGCAGCAGAAGAAGTGTTGGATCAGTCGGATCCAACGTAGAGCACGTCGATGTAGTGGTCATAGTCGATCGTCCAGCGTAGTAGATCGTTCACTATCCTCAGCGCCGATCGTCTCCTACAGCAACCGACCGCGTTCCATACGAAGTCGTGGATTGTCCTTGAGCACAATAGCAACCGCAGTAGCGTCTCTGCAGTATCCACATGTCTAGGGGTGGAATAGTACCGTACGCCGGTGTGCTAGCACCAACTCGCACGACAGGGTTCTCAAGAAGATGGCGGCTAGGGTTTTGGTGGAGCAACTCACGTCACGTGTCTCATCTCTCTCATCATCCCAACAGCTTCATGCATCTCTTTATATAGTGCCTACCACGAATCCTATCTGAACACGTTTGTTCCAACCCGTTAAGTGTGTGTCCCGGTGGGTTCATGCGTAATTGGTTCTGATTCGGAAACACCTATCAGACCACGAGTCGTTAGCAGTTCCTAGCAGGACATAACGATTTTCGAATACACACAAATTATATCGGATGAATCTTAATGTAATATGATCTACGTCTAGGTCCTTATCACTTTTGACCAGTATGTATCTCTATATGACCTGTTCATATTTAGTTATGGCCAGTTCGTAACTCCTTACGACCAATTTACGACCACTTAGTGGTTATGTTTGACCAGTCTACGACCAGCTCGTATCTCCATACAACTAGTCCGTATCTATTCGAACTGAGCGACTTTCTCGTGTATTCTTCCTTTGCCTCACGATATCTGGTTGAACTCCAGGTGAGATATTATGTCATCCATGTACTGTTCAATACTTTCTCGATCAAGTGTTAGAAAACTTCACGTGGTCAAACTCTTTGACCACTAGTGGCATGGTCATGTACTTTTTTTATCCGGCCACATTAAGGAGCCCAGTGGTATCTCTCTTGTTATGTTAGAATGGACAAATCTCATATCAGACCAGTAATATTCCTCCGCATGTTTCATAGCATACCTCAAAGCTACCTTTATAACTACCCAGTTACGGAGTAGCTTTTGGCAACACCAAAGTGTACTGATCTCATGTCCAAGGATTATACATAATCATTGATTGAGACCAACTGATGACACATAAAATCATAACAATCTCAGCAGTGTCTCAAGGTGGGTCAATCCAACACCATGTTCTCTAACATGTGTTCACATTGTTGATTTGATATCCATATATCCATGACCGGTGAAACATGGTCATCAATATATACATGTAATAGTCGATGAGTCACTAGTGTTCCGACCAATGACATCCGACCAGGGATACATTTAGAACGCGATCATATAAGTTAAAGAGCTTCACCAACAAGTCACACACTTGTTAATCTTAATAACCAATGATTTATTCAAGGAACAGAATAACATTTATTTAATAACTCATAAACATAGACGTGGTACAATCATCTCTATGATCGCCTCTAGGGCATATCACCAACATAGCTTGCATGCACAACGTACTATTTCATCATTTTTGCCATATTTACATGCATAACTTACTGTTTAATAGCTCGTGCACCCCTTTGGGAAAAGGAGTTGGCGTTGCACGAGGAGTCACGCTCCGGGGACTTCCATTTCAACCAGGGTTGTGGTGAGCCTTCGCACGGCGAGAGCAGCCGGGTCTCCGTGGGGGCTTCACAGCTGCACGGTGCCCCCCAGAGCGACCCAGCCGACACAGCACCCTCTAGCGACACCCCCTCCGGCTACTCGCGCTAATAGGGTGCCTCGGGCGCCTGAGTCTTTGAGCTACTGCATCAAAGGCTTAGCTGTTGCTGACGAGGCTAGGAGCCACACGTGGGGTACGCCCTAAGAGGGCCCGCGAGTAGATATTTGTTCTTGTAAATATCAGTTATATCATGTAAATATAAATTTATGTACAACTTACATTATGCTATTGTCGTGTTTCGATACTATTTATTCTTGTGTGTACAGGTAACCACGTGAGGGACTCAACATCATGACACCCCACCTTTCCAGACCTTAAGGACCGCACCGGATCATGCCACACACTACCACTTTTGTAAACCGAGATAACAACACACTTTGATGCTACCATTCCGCACCGAAAAGACCATAATCCGCCACACCCTTTTCGCATCAAAAGATCGCACCTGATCACGCCATACACTGTCACTTTGTCACTTTTGCAGACCGAGTTGACAATACATCGCGATGCTACCTTTTCGGACCGAAAAGACCACACTATCTCACACCACCTTTTTAGACCGAAAAGAACGCACCACAGCATGCCACAAACTATCACTTTTGCAGACCGAGATGACAACACACTACAACACTACCTTTGCGGACCAAAAATACCACACTACGTCACACCATATTTTCAGACCGAAATGGTCCATTATAAAAAAAATGAGAAGAGAGCTGGAGGAGAACATTACACCGCCACACCCAACACTTCACCAAAACTTGGTTCACACAACTGCGAGGAAGGAGATATCGGACTCGTCGGCGAACTTCTACGTGAAGATTTTGCAGGAGCGCAAGTGGCTTGCTAAACCCTACCCGGATTGTTCTATGAAGGATACGCCAGTACCACCAGAGTTCCCACGCCCACAATGTGTGTGCGAAGAACCGACTAAGATAATCCAATCCACACACCCAACGACGGCCCCTCGGTGTACTACACATGCGTGAACGTCCTCGTGGCGAATCTTGCACACATAGATTTTTCACATATTATGTTATATTCCACAAATCGCTAACTACATCTGGGCATAATGGTAGCCAGAGATGCTATGCAATTTCTTCCAATGGATCAACGACTCGAACATATACGATAGGGCATTCATCGAGCAAAAGTACATGTTAAACTATGCGATACGAGCCGAGACCTTTAAATGCTGGAAAGGCACCGAATGAGCCCATGAGAGTGGGGTGGTGGTGGAGGACCCCCCGAACAGGAAGCTGAGTACAATCGGGTCAAGCGCACGACGACAAGGGGAATGCTCTTACTAGTGAGACCGGCGGCCGTCCTAGTGCTCCCCGTCGCCCAGATGCAATCCGAATTGAAGAGGTAAGTTATGTTCAGTTTGCATCCTGATGATTAATTTGGCTCTATATTGTGCTATAATAACAACATTCAATCGTCCAGTCTGTCTCACAGAACATGACTGACTTCGAGACTGGCCACCACCGCGGGTAGTCCATAGACAAGGAGAATGGACCGATGGACCGCTAGGACTAATCGATTTTGTTCCAATCAACCTTATTTTGGGAATACAAAAAAGCGCACATGTATCGTAGGTGTATTTCGGTTTCTTTATTCGTGCATATTGTCGCTTCTAATGTACATAATCAAACCCAGTGCGCCATATATTTCATAATTAAATTATGAAGTCTTTCGAACTTAAAATCTCTTTTTCCAAATATTTCGACTATTAAATATTACATAATCTTTTCTCGAAGGAATCAGTTCCACGAACAATACAATCATGATAACAATGCGCATGGCAACCCTAAACCCAGATATATTTTTTTCATTTCGCTCCAAACTCGTGTTCCAAATTGCGTTGCTGGTCTCGCACTCCCTACTTTACATTTCATTATCTTCTCCAATTTTGGATTATGCTACGCAGACACTTCAAGGTATTGCCTCAAAACTTTGTGAAATACACTAAATCTTTAGACTGGACTCTCTAAACATAAATTTAAAATTAAATATAGGGCCCGGTCGTCAATTGAACTAGCGACAGGGTCATGTCGCCATTTGGAATGGTGACAAACTCCTGTCGCCAGTTCAACCTCTCTGCACTGTTCCAACTGTGACATGGATACTGTTGCCACTTGGAATGGTGACAAGAGCATGTCGTCATTCTAAATGGCAGCAAACACATATTTTTGTAAATTTTTTTGACTTTTTTGTAATTATATTTTAAATTAATATATATTTTTATTATTTTAAAAATACTTATTTCAATACGAATTCCAAAGTAAAAAAACTAAATAACTGTATATTAGAATAAAAATTAAATAAAAAGTAGAAATTGGGTTCAGATATGAATTCCAAGAAAAAAGAACTCAAATTCGGAATAAACAATAAAATAAAATTTACAAGTTGATTTCCATACGAATCCCAAAGTAAAATATCTAGATAACTAAAATTCAGAATAAATTAAATAAATTTAACTATTTGATTTGTATTTGAACTCCAATAAAAATAACTAAAATGTTAAATAAAAATAAAATTATAACCAGGATGACACAAATGGTGTCAGAGGAGATATAAAAGAAGTCACCATGTTCGCTCTCAAGGTCATGTGTTTCTATTGTTGCTTCTTATGTAACAGAAATAAAAAATAACTAAAATTTTGAATAAAAAATACATGTTATAACGAGGCTAGAATGAATGGTGTTGGAGGAGATCACGAAAGAGTGCAATGACATCGATCTGTCTTGCAAGAAGACATTGACCCACGGGGAAATGAAGAGCCGATGCGGCGACGACAGAGATGAGGATAATGTTATGTTGCTCACCTTAGTCGTTCAATGAGGACAATGTCGTGCTGGCCACCAAAGCATCAGCATTGTTGAAGAAATTAGTGGCCAAAGAAGCTCGATGATGGAGAAACCCTGACATGGAGGATATGAAACTTTGCATTAAAGACGAGCTATGGACGATATTGGGCCATCAGGTAGTGAGAGACCATGTGAGAGGTCCTCCATTCTGAGTGATGAGTATTTGACAGCTTGTTTAAGTGTTTGAAAGTTGAGTTTTTCGGTTTGGACTGCTTCGTCTTTGAACAGATAATCGAACTACCATTGTATGTCGCGGAAGTTCCGATAATCTGAATCGCGGCGTTGGAAATAGGAACTTCCGTTTTTCCTGGGTTTTGAGTTCGGCTGAAGGAAATCGGAACATTCCGCACCTGGGGTAGCGGAGTGTCCGATAAAACTGACGTTGAGTGTTCCTCTGTGACGATAATCGGATTTGAGAAATAGGAAAGGCGGTTGTTCCGAAGATCGGAAGTTCCGCAATGTTAAGCACGGAACTTCCGATAATTCTGACAAGTGCGGACGTTCCGGAAATCGGAACTTCCGCTGTGGTAAGTGCGGAACTTCCGATTGTGTTCGTAATCGTGCGTAGAAGGATAATTTGTGATTTTGATTTTGTATGAGTTTGAGTCTTATACAAATGTTGATGCTATGATATTGTGCAATGCTATGTGATGTGTTTTTGTCAGGTTGATCGCAGGACATCGAGACGAAGTCGTGGCGAGACACGAGGTGATCGGACTAGGCGCAGGCGGCGTTGAGGTCAGAACGGTCGGGATGTGTCGAAGACGGCGTGAATCTTGAGGTGGTTGCGTGTCAAGGACAGCAAGGCGTACGGGAGGCTTCCAGAAGGTGTGCAAGGGGCGAAACGGTATTTTCGCAAAGCGGCACAAGTGGAGGCGGTTCCGTTCGGGTGTAGCGGGCTTAATGGGTTGAAGGCCCATTAAGCAAAGGCTATAAATAGAGCTGAACCCCTGTTGTTAGGGTTAGACTTTGAGAGAGAAAATTAGGGTTAGCTCTAGCTAAAGGTTTTGTTTTGCTTTTTGAGAGGTTGTTGGTTTGGAGAGAATGAACTGAAAATCCTTGTAATCATTCCTCCGTGTTTCCTCTGTAATCTTTTGATCTCTATCAATGAAACTCTGAGGTTTTTGATTACTTGTTTGTGCCTCTCTTATTCCCTTCCTGTTCTTGTTGAATATTTAGGGTTTTGATGTATCTTTTGATTCGTCCTATGAAATAGCTTGAAACTTGATATCTAGAGTCGTTTTGATATTGCTATTGCATTCTCAAAGTTTCATGAGCTAAGAATCTGATAATCTCGTTTATTGTGGGTTTTGGTCTTTCTTGCCCCTTCTTCAAGTAATCCATTTTTGGCTTGATTATTGAATATTTGTTTGCGATTCTTCTCCATAAGGTCAAGATGGTGTTTAGGATGATGTCTGTGAAACTTGACTGAGAAGAGCATTCAAGATTTAGCATTTTGGATTTTTGGAAAAACCGGCCCGAACTGTTCTTTGGTCAGGACAATCGGAACTTCCTATTGTCCAAGGCGGAACTACCGCAGGCGGAACTTCCGCACTAACCCCGGAACTACCGGAGTGCGGAACTATCACGGTAGAATCGAGCTTCCGATTTTTTGTAATGCATCAAACTGTTTTAGTTCTCTCGATTTTGTTTTACTCTTCTTGAGAGGGTTTTGTAGATCTTGTTTAAATACATTAAAGGGAGTTCTTAATTTTAAGGCACCATTCACCCCCTCTGTTGCCATTTCGGTCCTTCAATTGGTATCGAGCGGTTAGCTCTTCTTTATAGATCTTAACGGTCGGTTGAGCCATGGCAGCGGACAAGTATTCCACCAACCCTCCGTCTTTGATGGTATGGATTATCCCTTCGGAAGAGCCGAATGGAAACTTACATCCGTGCTCGGGGTATGCCATCCGGAGAAAGGTGAAGGTTAGATTTCTTTGTTCTGCCGATGAAAACATCAATGTGGGAAACATGCCCGATGTTGAGGCAAACGCTAAGGCAAGGAACATTATCATTCGTGGTTTGAGCGTAGTGAGTTTGATCGCATTTCTCATTTGATTTACGCACGACATCCAGGTGACCTCGATGCATACCATGAGGGCACCACCAGATTAAAACGGTTCGACAAGACCGGTTCAAGCGAGAATACTGATGAAATTTGAAATGCTTGCGGTGAATCTCTTGACGAGTGCTTTTGGCGTTTTCACAAGATTTTGAGCAACCTCGAGCGGTCGGTCTTACATACCCGACTCGGATAACGCCGATGATGCTTTCGCACTTGATCTTCGTGTTTGGGAGATGAAAGTGACTACCATCAAAGATAGCACGGACCTCTCGACCCTGACTCTTGATGCGCTTTACTCGCGTCTCAAGACTCACGAGATTGACATTGTCTCTCGAAGGTCGAAGTCACAGTCGATGGCTTTAGTCACTGATCCCACCTCTGGATCTTCTTCTGAGTCGATCCGCGGGTTCTCCCTAGCTGCTCGTGACATAACCGATGATCGTTAGAGCGACTTGAGGATGAACGACTAGCCCTCCTAGCTCGGAAGTTTTCCCATGCTTACAAGAGGAGGAGGGATGGAAAAGAGGAGGTCCTGTGATTTGTTTCGAGTGTGGTGGCCCCAACCACATCCGAGCAAACTGTCCCAAGCTTGGGAAGGGCAAAGGTGACTATGGCGGTCCGAGCAAGAACGACTACATCGACAAGAACCGCAACACGAAGCCCTCAGCACCTGACCAAGGCAAGAAGAAGTTCCGCAACTTTGGGAAGGCAAAGAAGCTGTTCCATCGCGTCCTCACCGCCTCGATTTAACCGGACACCGGCGAGGTGGAGGGGTGGAGTGACGATGATGGGAAGGACGATCATGATCCCAAGGACGACGGCAACTTCTCCGGCATGTGCTTCATGGCCCTCGGGGGCGAACTGAGCGACAGCGAGCTGTACTCCGACTCCGATGAGGTTAGTCCCACTTATGACCAGCTTAATGATGCTTTTCTTAAGCTAGGTAGATTTCATGCTAAGTCTAGGGCTAAGTGTCTTTGAGTTGGAGAAGGAAGTAGCTAGACTATCACGGAGCTTTCTTTACTTACATCCGCTCCCTCCGTGATGATTGTGACACATCTTGGCTTTGCTTGATGACATGGAAAAACTAAGGACCTTGCATGATAGTGTGTCCTCTGAACTTGACATGATTAAAGTGGAGAATATTAGCCTTCTTGCTGAACTAGAGATGAGTAGGGTAGCACCTCCTTCATCTACTACTGTTGAGGTTACTGCTTGCACCTCATGTGAGGTAAAGGACAACTCGTTTAGAGGTCTGTATACCATGTTGCTTGATCTACCCGAGACTTGTGAAAATTGTAATAATCTCAAGATGAACCTAAAGCAGGCGGATCACAAAATTCTTGAATTCAAGTGCGTTACTAGAGCCCATTGTTTCTTGCTTAAACTGTCCTAAGTTAACTGCTGAACTAGAATCTGTATCTAAGCAGTTCCAAGAAATGATTGATCACAATAACAAACTGGCTCAGTATGCTTCTAAGGACCTTGTTAGCTCACCATGCAATCAATGTAATAAACTAAAATATGATTTGGTTGCCTTGGATGAAAAATGTGTGAAGCTAACTAAGGACTTTCTAGAAACACAATCTTCTGCTTGTATTGTGTGTGCTGGGAAGAAGTCTAAGGGTTTGGTAGAGACGCCTAGCAACGTGAACCAATCTGCTAGCAATAGGACTGTCCCCCAAAAGTCGGCTGTGCATGCACAAGCCAATCTTTCCTATGCTTTGTTGGTTCTTCTTCCTCTACTCCCTTATCTTCTCTTTGTTCCTTCTTCCTCTGCTCTTCTTGCACCTCTTTTCGGAGTGTCAGTATCTTATGAACACTCTTGAGAAATTTGTAGGAGGCAAGAAGAAGCTAAATCTCATTCTAGACAAATCCAAGATTTGTAAATTTAATCAAGGTCTAGGATATGATTTTCATGAGGATATGAGGAAGCATCCACCTGTCGTGCTCAGAACCATAGCACTGTGTGATCAAAACTAAGCCCGGGGATGAGAAAGTCAATTTTAAATCGTGGGTTTTGTTCAAAGGATCTCTGACAAACAAGGTGATTCCACTGCAGCCGGCCGCCTCTCAAGGCGAAGTATCATTGCACCTTCATCGGAAGGATGGACATTTGGTTGATCATTGCTTCAGCGCCAAGATCGCGTAGAGACCATGTTGATTCTTTTAGGCGCATTCATGGTCACCCGGACCATGAGTGCACCTAAGACCAACATGAGGTCTAGGTTTGATCTGTTTGGTGATTTAAGGCAACATCGAGGACTTGGTTTTTCCGAGATTTCGATTTTCGTCCTCATGCTCCCTTTGATCGTGACTTCCGTCGCTTTGAGGGTAGATCTCGGTTTCCCTTTCGAGATGGCTACCATGGCGTGATCGACATGTTGCGAATTTCGACTCGCTCTTCCATAGCGATCGGATTCAAACAACAGCTTGAGTCTCGCACGCAGACCTTCCGCTTGTTGAGTGACAGAGGCGAGTGTAGATAGAGGTCGGCCTTGCTTGACTACTTCATCTGCTCGACGTGTTACTCAAGATTGGGTGCCCAAATCATCGTTGATTCACCCCGAGATCGAGACTTTACTCTCTGTTTGACTCGGTCGCCGCATTTGGGAAGGCAAAGGTTTGGATTGTAGACTCGGTGTTCTCGCCATATGATAGGAGATTCTCGTTGGTTTTCTTCCCTAGCCCTTGCTCGAGGTGATGAGACGATCACCTTCGAGATGCTTCTTTTGGGCGCGTCATCGCTAAAGGTACAGTGAGCATTAATGATTCTTTTATTTTAAAAGATGTTGCCTTAGTAAGTAAGTGCGAGATAATCGCTTTCGCCTCTCACCACCGATGACGGTTCGAGGTGAGCTTTAAGAAAAACAATTGCAAAATTCTTGATTCTTGGGTAGCCTAGTTTGCGGGATTTCTCGATATGGGAGGATCTTTCGTGCTAATTTTTACGAGTCTTCCGTGATCCTCTCCGGTGTTTAATTGCTTCAATCCGTGATTTGACCTTTCGGCATAGGAGACTAGGTCATATAGGCTTTGATCATTTGACACGAGTCGCCGCCACGATCTCATTCGTGGTTTGCCAAAACTCAAGATGGTCAAGGATCTAGTTTGCTCTCCTGCCAAGACGGCAAGATGGTTGCTACTTCTCACTCTCGATCCAGTGACAATGATCGACGCACCGGGACAAGCTGCTCCATATGGATACAGATTGGTCGGCTCGAGTCACGATCGGCGGGAGGAAGTGGTATATTCTTGTTGTGGTCGATGACTTCTCGAGGTACTCTTGGGTGTTTTTCTTAGCCTCGAAGGATGAGGCGTTTACTCTTTTCGTGGTCTTTTAGTAGGCTTTCGTTGAGCTCCCGGGTGCATTACGAGCAATTCGACCGATAATGGCACCGAGTTCAAGAATTCCTACTTTGAGAGTTTTGTGGTGAGGCAGTGTAGAGCACCGTTCTCGTCTCCATCGCCCCCAACAGAATGGCGTTGTGGAGAGGAAGAACCGTACCTTGGTCGAGATGGCCGGGCGATGCTTGATGAATACTCTACACCTAGGAAGTTTTGGGTGAGGCAATTGCTCACGCTTGTCATATTTCTATGAGTCTTTCTTGGGCACTCTTGCATCGCACTTCTTATGAGTTGAGATATGGCGAAAACCCGGCGTCTCGCATTTTCGTGTGTTTGGTTGCAAGTGTTTTATTCTCAAGTCCGGGAACCTAGATAAGTTCGAGTCACGATCTTGTGATGGGATCTTTCCGGGTTACTCGACTTCTTCTCGTGCCTATAGAGTGCAGGCTGTGAGTCTAGCAAAATGATAGAAACTCGTGAGGTGACCTTCGATGAGGCGGTCAGGGGACTAGGCACGATATCTCGAGTTCTCTAGAGCGACCGAGTCCATCTTTGTGGATGATGAGGAAGACGAGAGATGAAGGTTGTCTAACAGATCCAGTTCTTCCTCCTCCTCTTGAGGTGCCTACTTCCACTTGCACCTCGAGGAGATCGGCCTTACCTTCGCTTCTTACGAAGCTAGTGGCTCTGTTCCTATCTCATCGCTAATGAGGTAGAGGCCACTTCTTCATCTCACCCTGGACCTCCAAGACACATCCAAAAACCATCCTTCAGAGCGAGATCATGGAGACCTCTTTGAGCGTGTCACACGTTCCAAAGCTGGTTTGTCTCTCTTTACATCTCCATTCTGCGTTAAATCGCCTCATTTGAGCAGAGACATTTGTCATGCTCTTTCCGACGAGTCTTGGACAAACGCCATGCATGAGGAGTTGGAAAACTTTGAAAGAAACAAGGTCGGTCCCTTGTTGAGCCCCTCAAGGTCACAATATCATTGGGACCAAATGGGTGTTCAAGAACAAACAAAGTGAAGATGGGTTAGTCATTGAAATAAGGCTAAATTTGGTAGCTCGGGGTACTCTCAAGTTGAAGGTCTAGATTTGAAGAGACCTTTGCCCTCAGTAGCTAGACTTGAAGCCATTAGAATCTCGCTTGCCTTCTGACTTCTAAGGGTTTTAAGCTTTACAGATGGATGTCAAGAGTGCCTTCCTCAATGGCCTTATTGAGGAAGAATCCTATGTTAGACGACCTCGTGTTTCGAGAACCCCAAATACCCTAACCATGTCTACAGGCTTTCCAAAGCTTTGTATGGACTCAAGCAGGCTCCCAGAGCTTGGTATGAAAGGCTTAAGTCCTATCTGCTAAGTCATGGTTTTGAAATGGGTAAAATAGACAAGACCTTGTTCATCCGCCGTCTTGGCACTGATCTTTTGCTCGTCGGATCTATGTGGACGACATCATCTTTAGCGGCTCCTCACATACTCGTGTCTCGGTTTTACGAAGTTATGAGCTCGAATTTGAGATGAGCATGATGGGCGAGTTGAGCTTCTTCCTTGGCTTCCAAATCAAACAGACTCGGGAGGGTACTTTTCTTCATCAAGGTAAATACACTCGAGATCTCCTGAAGTGTTTCGACATGAATGATGGAAAGCCAGTATCAACTCCGATGGCATCTACAGCTGCTCTGGATCCAGATGAAGACGGCGAACCTGTTGACCAAAAGGAGTTCGGGAGCATGATTGGCTCTCTCTTGTACCTCATGACCTCGAGACCGGACATACATTTCTGTGTGTCTTTGTGCTCGGTTTCAAGCTTCTCCTCGCGTATCTCACCGTCAGGCGGTGAAGCGCATCTTTCGGTACCTTCGAGCTACCATTGACTATGGTATCTGGTACTCTTCCTCTTCTTGTCTATCTCTTAGAGCCTTCTCCGATGCAGATTTATTTGGTCAGAGGATAGATAGGAAGAGCACTTCTGGCACTTGCCAATTCATTGGCACTTCTCTTGTCTCCTGGTCATCAAGGAAGCAATCCGGTGTTGCGCAGTCCACTGCAGAGGCCGAGTACGTTGCTGCAGCCAGTTGCTGTAGCCAAGTGCTTTGGATGGTCTCGACCCTGCAGGATTTTGGGTTAGCTATCGACTGTGTTCCACTCTTTTGTGATAACACGTCTGCGATTTGCATTGCCAAGAACCCAGTGCAACATTCTCGGACCAAGCATATTGATATCAGATATCACTTTCTTCGAGACCATGTAGAGAAGGGTGACATTGTGCTCCAGTTTGTGGAGAGTGAGCACCAGTTGGCTGATATCTTCACTAAGCCTCTGGACAGCTCTCGGTTTTTAGCTCTGCGAGGAGAGCTTGGGGTGGTTTGTCCTTATGGACTGTTGTGAGGGGAGCTATGTGCTACTACTGTATAATATTATATTTATACTATTACTCCTTTCTGGTTGCATTTCGTTTAATATTTTGGGTCGAAGTCCTTCCAGCATAGGTTAGAGTTGTTCTCTTTCCAAATTGCTTTGACTGCTATTTCTTATCTTGTGCTTCTAGGATGCTGCTTATTAGCTGTCTCTTCCTTCTCTAAGTAGAGCTTACTCACTTCTTATAGGTTCTAGCAGGGGTCGGGCCACCCTTGGGTAGACAGGGACAGTGTTTGCTCCTTAGTGTATGAGTTGTTCAGCTGATAGTCCTAGAATCATATGGGGTAGATAAGAACCTGTATGAGCGATAGTTTTCTCTATATCTTTTCTATGCTCTAAGGACTGCCTTTTCTGTTTTTCTTATCAGATTCTCGTTTTTGTTCCTTTGGTTCAGGGGGAGTTCTTCTTGGGTATTCCATTTCTTAAATTTGTCATAACTCAACCTGAATTAAAAGATGCATCTCATTCTGAAGGGAATCTGGTTTTTCGTGCATTTCATCATGCATTGCATTATATTCAAATGGAGCCCTGTTTATTATCCCTTATGATCTGTGGTCACTGTTTTACATCTTGCCATGATTTATGCTAAACTGCTAGATCTACCATGACTTTTTATGTGTAGTTTAGTCTTTGCCATGCTAAGGTGATTAAAAAATGCTAAACTTGAATTAGAATCTTGTCATGATAGCTCTTGAGACTAGTCTGCTTGAAGCTATCCTTTTATGATTTTCGCCATGTCAAGTAGGCTGAGTTGAGTCTTGTCTCTCCTTTGAACTTTTGAGTAAGCTATGTCAGTTTGTTAAGAAAACTTGACTTATCTTTAAAATCGCTGGTCTAAAAACCTCAAAAGCAAAAATGATCGTTTTTGTGCAAAAAAACTGATCTCACCAAATCTTTCTCATGAGACTGCTTGCCATTGCACTAGGCAAGAACTCAGGGGGAGCCTTGGATGACCTAAGATCACCTCCTTAAGTCTGTTGCTTGGAGTGGTCGCATAAGGCTTGAGATCTAGCACATGGTTACAATTTGAAAAATGGTTGAAGCTCAGGAGGCAGTTGTGGATGGCACCTAGTCCAGAGCTTGCTTTACTGAGATAAAACCATAAAAAGCCTTCAGAAAAAGAAAAATGTGCTAAAAATGCTTATCATTAAAAAGACCAAGTTCTGGATAAAATGAGTCTTTCTTCAACTGGTAGCTCTCTAAACTGTTCGATATGAGTCTTCTTGGTTCAACTTAGATTATTTGACATGGCTTGTATCATCCTTGGATACCTTTAGCTAGACTGCAATCTTGGTTTAATTGTGTTGGACCGTAAAGGCGACTAGAGGGGGGGTGAATAGGAGCACACTCACTTTTTCACAAATTATGAACTCAATACAATTTCACTCCAGTAGCTATTAGACAGCTATGAAGATCAATATACCAATCAAATGGAAGACTAGTATTGAATCCAATTAAACCCCTAAGCAAAATAACAAAATCAACTAAGATTGCAAAGACTCACGGCATGGGCGATGGACCTCTGTACCCAACCGGTCGGACCGATTGCGGGCGGTCGACCGGCGTTGTCTTTGGCGGTCGGACCGCTCCAAAATTGGTCTGACCGGTGATGACGGGCGGTCTGACCGGCCGACTCCAGAACCGATCTGCAACAGTAAAATCAGCCCGATGACGAAGTTGCAATTAGGTGAAACTTTTGATTCTCAACTCTAATCTTTATGAAACTTTGCACACACCTTCTATATGCTATTGAGGACCTATTCCAATCGAATATTATGATAATTCTTGGAGCGATCTTGAGCAATTGCCAATTGATTAATGAAGGTCTAAAGCGGGCAAGAGCGAAAACTTGATCCTAAAGCTTGTTCGTGAGGATTGATGATCAAGATGATGCTAGATAGATTCACACATATCACAACAAGCTAATTCACGTAAAGAATCAATCACAAACTCGCGGATCAAAGAAAGCCCTAAAAACACGAAATTGAAAGCAAGAACGAAAAGAGACTTATCTCAAGCAAACCTTGCATAGATTGATTTCGTGATTGTTCTTTGGATTACATCCACACCATCATGGATCGATGGACAATCAAAGATCACGAAATTCACCACAAACCATCAAGAGCTCTTGCCTCCACCTCAACTCCCCTAAAGACAATTAGGGTTTTGAAACATAAAAAGGCGAGAGAGAGAGAGGTGCAGCCACCATCTCCTCCTATTTATAGTGGAGGCCTAGAACTCCTAGGGTTTGACTTAATTGGGCTCCCGTTAAGGCCCACTAACAAACGGGTCACACACGCACGCTTCGCGAAGCGCCGTCTTTAATCTTTTGACCTAAACCGCTTCACCATGAACCATGGATTTGCCAATAGGTCACCCTTGTCCATCTTGCGTCACGCTTGAGTCGTTGACTTCACCCGGCATCGTAGATTGTTCTGGACCTCAACTCTCCAAGTCTAGTCCCGATCCTCCTCGCCGTTGACCGTCGTTGACCACCAAGCTACCTGCACAACCATAGATAAGCAAACACGAATTCGGGAACAAGTTCTTCACAACTTGACCCACGTTAGTCAAAACATGCATCATGCAAATCATATGCCATGAAACCAATGACTTTGACCTAACAAATCAACATCGCCACGAAGTTGGCCGACGTTCAAGTAGAATCGGTCGACCGCCCAGTGAGCGGTCGGATCACCCATGGCCGGTCGGACCGCTCCCTGTGAGCCGGTCGGACCGCCCCTTGGGACTTAGCCGAAATTCATACTCCTAAATTCCGAAACCTTCTGGAAATTAAAAACGAATAGAACTTCTTACTGGAGACTCCAAAAATTATGAGACCAAGTGCATTGGGATCCCCTCACTTGCCTACAACACCTATTTTTGGCCCAGCTCGTTTTGACCACTTTGGTCATCGCCGGTCCGACCGCCCTACATGGCCGGTCCGACCGATTTGGGACCGGTCGGACCGCCGTGCAAGGACCGGTCGGACCGCCCATCGAAGAAGCTCGTGTAACTTTGTCGAAAACACGTGAAACGACAAACCGTAAACGCCATTGCCAATTGTCACATCATCCTAAGATCTGGGACATATCCCCATGAAATCCACAATCTCCCCCTTGATGAACACATTGGCAATTATCCAGAAAATGTAAGTAAGAGGTTTGAAAACGAGTTTACTCGCAGTTTTCGCACAAAGGCACAACTTGGTCCATAAGCAAGAAAAAGCAATGAAAATGACCAAGTGGCATCGTAATAGTATAGGCATGTGAGACAAGGCAAAAGAAAGCATAAAACTTTGATTTTAAAAGGGTCAAATTTCTCACATAAGGTCCAAATGAAAGAACAATTGTTCAATTGACCTATGATCATTGTGAGGATAAAATAATGCAATTCAAGTTCAGAATATTCAATAAGACAATAAGAATACAACTCAAGAACTCCCCCTCACTATGATCCTCAAATTTCAAATTTTCGCTTTCTCCCTTTGTACAAACTTCTCCCCAACAACTTCTCCCAAAGCAAAGAAATATATTCTCATAAACACATCTTCTCTTCTCATTTAACACATCTTCTCCCCCTTTGACAATGGATTCATCAAGGAATCACACCTTCCTCTCATCCAGAGATAATAAATATAGAATAAAGAAAGAAGCAGAAACAAAAGAAGCATAAAGAGGAATATGCATGAAGTGCAATGGAGTGGCTTCAATTTTTGTATTTTTCAATTCTTGATTACAAGAAGCTTTGGAGATTACCCAAAAGAACAAGCTAGTATCTCTAATATTGCACAAACAGATATCAAGCCCGACAAAGCTAGCAAGATCATGGTAAGACATATATATCAAAGCTAAGCACAAAGGCTCAAAAGTAAAGCGATGGATTTGATCAATTTAAGCAACGCTTCAAATTCAAAGAAGTTCATCAACAGGGATCCTAAAGTGAAATTGGCCATGTCAAAATGTCAAAGTGAGATCAAAAATCTAACAAAGACCACATTAAGAGTCAATCAAGTCCCGTATTGAATTATTTTGCTCAAAATTTTGTAAACGCTCATTTGTCAACATTTTTCTCATTTGCATTGAATATTGAAGTTGACTAATGATCTAACTTAGTGACAAGATCCTGGACTAGGAGCCATCCACAAACTCATCCTAAGCTTCGACCAAAAGTTGATTAAAGGTATATCTTAGTAAAGAAGATCCTGGACTAGGAGCCATCCACAAACTCTTTCTAAGCTTCTACCGAGGCGACAAATCTTGAGGTTCATGTCATTTCTGACAAGCAGTCCCCATGAGATCATCTGGTTCATCAAACTATCTCCAAGTTCATGTCATTTGACAAGCAGTCTCGTAAGAATAGTTTGGCACAATTTAAGCATAAGACAATCTTGATTTTCATTTTTCACATGAGCAGTTTTAGAATCTCAAGAACACAAAAGCTCAAGTAATGGTCAATTTTAGATCAAAGAGCTAACAAAGCAATTCTGACAGGGCCAATGTCACAAGAGGAGCACTAATTGCGCAACTCGCTAAAACATCCACAAATTACAATTTCTTAGTTTGAGTTGTTTAAAAGATTCTAGCTCATATAGCAAAGACTTAGCTACACATGTAAAAGCATGATAATTCTATCAAGTCAAAGAACTAGACTTGACATTGAGCAAGAATTGAAATACAACAGCTCCAAAGGGTAATAGGCAAAGCTTCATCAATTTTTAAAAATAAGCATAAAATCTTATATTACAATGCATCTTTTTGGATTTTTCATACCATTTGTTGTAACCACTTGTTGGAGTTTTCATGTGAATGCAATATGACACAATGAGATGCAATTAAAAGCCTAAAAACCTAAAAAGTTCGAAAAGATCACTAAGTTCAGAAAAAGAACAATAAAAGATCAAAAGAACAAGGAAAAATAAGAAAAAAATCAAACTCCCCCTCAAACCAACCCATAAGGATAAATTACCCCTAACTCGCTTCTTAAGGAGGAAAATCTGGTTTGATCTAAAGGCTTGGTAAGAATATCTGCCAATTGAGCTTCGGACTCTACGAAGTGCATCACAATATCACCTTTTTCAACATGATCTTTAAGGAAGTGAAATCGAATGTCTATGTGCTTAGTCCTAGAATGTTGCACCGGGTTTTTAGCAATATTAATAGCAGAAGTGTTATCACAGAAAAGAGGAACACTAGCAAAGTTTAACCCATAATCTTTCAAAGTGGATGTCATCCACAAAATCAAGCTCTGAGAACTAGCAAAGACTACAAACTCCGCTTCAAAGATGGATTGTGCAATGTAAGACCGCTTCCTAGAAGACCAAGATACAAGAGAAGTTCCTAGGAAGTGACAGTGCACGAGGTACTCTTCCTATCTAACCGACACCGCAAAATCGAATCGAAAAACCTCTAATGGACAAAGTCAAGAGCGGGAATACCAAATGCCATATAAGAGGGTAGAGTGTAAATACCGAATATGCGCTTAACGGCTTGGCGATGGGAAGTTCTGAGACGCTCAAATCTTGCACAAAGGCATACCGTGAAGTGAATGTCGGTCTCGAGGCCGTCAAATACGTAAGGAGCCGATCATGTCGGTACTCGCGTTGATCCACGACTTCTCCTTCCTCATCCGGATCCAAAAGCGATCGAGGTTGCCATGGGAGTGGAAATTGGCTTGCAATCACCCATGTTGAAGCGTTTTAGTAGATCTTTAGTGTACTTCGTCGATGGATGAAAGTTTCTTCCTTGCATTGCTTGATTTGAAGTCCCAAAAGTAATTAAGCTCTCCCATCATACTCATCTCAAATTCCTCGACATAGTGTCGTAAAAGTCGAAACAAGAGCATTAGAGGAACCACCAAAGATAATATCATCCACATAAATTTGAGCAAGCAGGAAGTCATTGTCACGTCTAAGAATGAATAGAGTTTTATCCACTTTACCCATTTCAAAATTATTTTTAAGCAAGAAGGTCTTAAGTCTATCATACCAGGCTCTAGGGGCTTGTTTAAGACCATACAATGCTTTAGATAGCTTGAAAACACGATTTGGATATTTAGGATCCTCAAAACCAGGGGGTTGCTTAACATACACTTTCTCATCTATGAAACCATTTAAAAAGGCACTTTTAACATCCATCTGATATAATTTAAAACCTTTTGATGCAGCAAATGCAAGCAGAATGCGAATGGCTTCTAGTCTAGCAACAGGAGCAAATGTCTTATCAAAATCTAACCCCTCAACTTGGCTGAAACCCTGAGCTACCAATCTGGCCTTATTTCTAACCACAGAACCATCCTCACCTTGTTTATTCTTGAACACCCAACGGGTTCCTATAACATTATGACCACTAGGGGGTTCTAGTAGGTTCCAAACTTTGTTTCTTTCAAAATTCTCTAACTCCTCATGCATGGCATTTACCCAGCTAGAATCAGATAAAGCATGTGATATATCGCGGGGTTCAAAAGAAGCAACAAAAGCCGAATGAGAGTAGAGATTTGGATCATTATACCTGGAGCGAGTGACTCGCTCATGTAGATTACCTATTATCCATTCCGAGGATCTTTGTTTCGAATGCGAAGTGAGCGCGGGTGAGATACCGCTTCTTCGACCTCCGCAGTATCTGCCGATGATGAAGATGCAGCAGAGCCTCAATCAAGGTGAAGTAGACGTAGCGTGTTCTTGTATCGATATGGGCGCCAAAGAGCGGCAGATGAAGGAATGATATTAGCCGTCCTCATCTTCCTCCACAAAAATGCTCTCGTCACTTGTAAATCATCAGAGCAATAGATCTAGCTCGTGGCTAGTCTCATCAAAAGTGACATTACAAGTCTCTGAATAATGTTAGTCTCAGATTAAAACCGAAAACCCTCGAATGAGCGGGATAACCTGTAAATAACCCATCAAAAGTTCTTGATTCAAATTTATCTAAATTGCTGTCTTAAGAATAAAACATTTTGATCCAAAACTCAAAATGCTAAAGCAGAGGGTTTTCTACCAAAACGAAGCTCATAAGGAGTCTTGCCTAAAGAAGGTCTCAAGAAGACACGATTTGCAATATGGCAAGCAGTAGCAATAGCTTCGGCCCAAAATCTCCTCGGTGTGCTATACTCATCTAGCATCGTCCTAGCCATTTCGACCAAGGTTCTATTCTTCCTTTCCACCACGCCATTTTGTTGAGGGACGTGTGGAGAAGAGAACTGATGCTCAATACCACGCTCAGCACAAAAAGAAGCAAAAGAAGCATTTTTGAACTCCGTGCCATTATCATCGCGAATCGCTCTGAGCACCAGAAGCTCGAAGCCAAACGAAGAACAAGGTCATGAAAATAACCAAAAGCTTCATCTTTTGAAGTAAGAAAGAACACCCAAGTATATCTAGAAAGATCATCGACTATGACAAGAATATACCATTTTCCACCGACTGACCGGACTCTAGCAGGACCAACAGTATCCATATGAAGCAACTGTCCTGGTCCGTCAGTCATAACCATAGTCACAGAAGGGTGTGAGGCGGCAACTTGTTTGCCATGCCTACAAGCGCACATACAAAGATCTTTGATGACTTTGAGCTTAGGCAAACCTCTCATGAGATCAAGGTTGCTAACTCGTGTCAGATGATCAAAACCAATGTGCCCCAAACGTCGATGCCAAAGCCGTAAATCAAGAAGATGTAAACAAACATTTAAGAGATCCAAGAAGAGATTCGAAAAATCGGCTCAAAATTTTACCAACTCTAGAGATTCCAAACACAAGCTCACCAAGAGAATCAAGCACACGACAAGCATTTTTCTTAAAAACAGTCTCATACCCATCATCAAGAAGCTGAGAAACAGAAAGGAGATTATACCTAAGCTTATCCACAAGAGCGACATCCTTTAGAATGAATTTATTGTTCACCCTAATTGATCATGTTCCTTCAATTCGCCCTTGTGTATCATCTCCAAAGGTGATGAAGTCATCACCGCTGTTCAAGCGTGAAAGAGGTGAACCATTTTGAGATTCGGTCATGTGGCGTGAACATCCGAGTCGACAAACCACGTGTTCTTCCCTTTCCACGGTAGTCCCGAAAATCAAGGAATAAAGAACGATGTGTCTCAACATCAAGTTAGATAAACAAGATTTAGGAATCCAGTACTGAGACACACGTCTGCAAGGAGTATACAAACCAGAAGTACTATCCTTGATTTCATCTAACATTCGGTTATGAGCAATGTTTAAATTAACATGTGTAATATTCTGAAATAATTAAATAAACAACTAATAACGTCTTTAAGGGCCTGTGTGCAATTAAATAAAATAGTACACATAAAAATAGAATTTTAGAATTTTTAAGAGCTATATATATAGTTTGTGGGAATTCTAGAAAACCCTAGCAGCTTTTCTTTTCTTTTCTTTTTTTTTCCACCGCTACGCCACCAATTTCCTCAGTGCGACTTCGCGTGCCTCCGCCCGCCAAGCCTATTTGCCAGCGTGGACGCCGTCCGAGTGAAGTCCCGCTGCTGCTGTTGCTGCGTTTCCTTGACGCGGCCGGGCTGCCGCGTGGTTTCCTGGAAGCGGCCGAGCGCTGCTGCGCTGCGTGAAATTTTCTTGGCCGCGTGGAGGCTGGTGCCGGTCGCCATGCGCGTGTAGCGCCAACGCGTGAGCGTTCGCATTCTCGCCGCGTGAGCGCCTCGGCGGCTTTGTTCGCTGCCGCCCATGCGTCCGATTTCGCGACGTCCGTGAGCGCCGGCAAGACCGCCGCCTTTGCGCTTGTTTTGAAAAACTGGTCGCAAGATCGCCTTGTTTGCCGTATGCATGGTGACCATTCACTACATTGGTCACATGCAAACCCGTGAAGCCAAGGGAGCCGTCCTGTACTGAGCTAGCTAATCAAGCGAAAGCACAGTAGGGAGTTTAATTCAAGGAAGAGAGAAAAAAATAGAAGAAGAGAAGTCAAGATCTGATTTTTCGTCGTGTGGGTAACGATCAAGCTTTCCTCTCTGTTGTTTATTTTATTATAGTTTTAGAATCGAGATTAGAATAAAGAATTGACATGTTTCTAGTAGGGGAAAAATTGATTAATAGATCTGTTTAGCCTGCTGTTCTGTTGAACGATTTATTCGGATACCTTAATGGCGAATTTTGGAAATGTCATCTACTAGTTAATTGTAGATAATTTCGATATTTTTCTATAGCATTTTTATCATGTCAATCGGACAAGTAGATTTCGAGTTATGATTTTTGGAAGGCTGCTGTCCTTGGGGTTGTCGCCGTTCGGCGCTGTTTTGGTAGATTGCGGATTAAAAATAGTAAATAGACTAATTAGAGTTTTTGATCTACAAGAAAGATGTAGATAATTGTCCTATGGTTCTGTAGAATCTGAGAACGCGAATTTTGGTTGAGTAAAACAAAAGTTACAAAATTAGTAAGACCTGCTGTTCCAAAGCGGACAGATCGGTTTTCCGGGTTAAAAACGGAGGGTTAGATGATTTAATTAGAGGACTTTGTAATCTAAGAAAATGTGGAGAATTTTATAAAGAATCCAGAATGGGGTGGTTTGTGGTGATCGGACTTTTGAGTCAAAAGTTACGCTCTTTTTAGTAACAGGACAGCAATGGGTAACTTTTCGGTACCGGAGTAGCGTGGTATATTTGGGGACGTGTAGGAGCGATATCGATTGATTGTTGTTCTTATGATGCTGTAGCTTGTATTGAGATTTGTGTATTTAATGTAGGAGAGGCGTCGTACTTGTTGCCATCTTCTAGCCAAATCGCAAGGCCGCAACTAGTAAAGGCAAGTGCATGGTAGACATCGATCAATGATTGATCACTGTTTTCTTTATCTTCTATTACCATTATTGTTGTGCTTTTATTTTATTTAATTGCAAGCAATGGAATGGTATGGATTTATATGGTTAATGGACATGACGAAAGATTGGATATGATGAGCATTATGAAATTATGCATGTTTGCATTCATAAGCATCTTTGCATATGAGCAGGTGATCATGAATGATCACAACTCCACGGGAGTGGAGGAGGTCCCCGATCCTTGTGGAGGAACGGGCTTGAGAGTGAATGTTGTCGCGAGCATTCACTCATGCTATACCGGTATACGCGAAAGAAGTGCATGTGGACATGTAGATTAGATTTGCATTGGTACATGAGATTAATGGATGTGAATCAAAGAGAAGATAACTGCATGAGAATATTAATAGTAGCACCTGTGATGATAATGAAGTTATTGAATGTCGTTGATTTATTATTGTTCGTTGTATATGGATGTGTTTCTTGAGTCGTGGACTCACCCTTGCTCTTTGTTGTCTTTAGGTGATCTTCGAGGGCTACCAGAATCGAGAGCGAGTAGAGCACATGGACAACATATGATCATTTACCTTAATAATCTTTTCATTCAGAATTGGATTACTCTTGGACATGTTAGAGGTTGAATAAAGTTTAGGACAACGTTTTGGACTAGACTATTTGTTTTAATAATTTGGATCCATTGGTTGATGCTATTTTGGATTTATTTACGGTTTTAATTCCCATTGCTTATTTATTGTCGCTTGATCCATAATTATGCATGTCCTCTTTGTGGTCCATTGATATGTTTGTTGATGTTGTCTTGCTGTAATTTTATAGTGTGTCGATAATTATTAGTTTAAAGAGTAGTTTAGTGGCATTCCAGGCTCTGTGTTGGGCTGGGGTGTTACAGTTGGTATCAGAGCGGGCTTTAGGTCCGTGGTGAATATATTAACAACTTAGGCAAACTAAAATTGTTAAAATTTGTTTTAGTTTTAGTAAAACAACTAAAATTTGCTAATGGTTAACTAACCTAAAATTTGACACACTAGTGCACAGTAGGTTAGAGAGAGGTACGAATATAGTTTTACGCTTCCGTTATGTTGTTCATTGATGGATAATTTTATTTTGACCTTTGAACTCATTGTGTATTATTGATTGTGGTTGATAGCTATGCCGAGGGGTAGAGGACGTGGTCGTGGTGGCGCGGGTCGTGGAGGTCGGGGCCGCGAGGCGAGGTTCCGTGGAGCCACCTCCATGAAAGCGTATGAGTCGATGGCGGGGGTTCTTGTTGACCCGCCTCGGTTGGGGCCCATGATGAGACCCCGCTTGGCCGAGAGAGTTGGTGGGAGAGATCCGTGCTCTTCGTCAGCGGTAGCCGCGGCACATTCTGTTGCGCGCATCTGTTGTTGCTCTGCCGCACATCCACGGTTCTCGAGGCGCGGATGACACTTCGAGTGGATGGGGTTGAGGTTGATCCGTTTGATGGGTCCTGCACACCGGTCGAGCGTGGACTGGTTGCGCTACATGGAGAGGCGTTTGGAGCTTTGGAGATGTCTTCACCTCAGAGGTTCCGTTTTGTAGCCTTTCAGCTGAAAGGGCAAGCGGATATTTGGTGGGAGGGCGTGTTGTCTTCGAGGACCGCCACTCAAGGTCCAGTCACTTGGGAGGATTTTGTAGATCAGTTCAAGGGGAAGTTCTACCCCTAATCATTTGTTGAGAGGATGGAGGTTGCCTTGACGACCTTTGCTCAGGGGAAGAGGTCTATCACGAGTATGAGGTGAGTTCAACAACTTGGTTCGCCGTCCCTTCTGTGAGCTTAACGATGATCTTCGTAAAGCCAAGAGGTTCCGCGGGGTCTCACCTGAGAGTACCGACATGTGTTGGGAGCTACTCCACTCCGTGACTACAGCTCTGTTGTGGAGCAAGCTAGGGGCATGGAGTTGGAGATGCAGCTCACAAAAGGGCAGCAAGCTTCCGGTGGACCGGTTGCTTCGGTGGTGACCAAGAGGAGCTCTAGTGAGGAAGTGGGTCTATTCAACACCCGCCAAGAAATTCAAGGAGGACCGCATCTTTCAAGTCTAAGCGATGAGGCCGTTCTCTTCTTGGCGCCCGTCCTTTTGCAGTACTCCGGCTCTTCGTCTGCTCGAAGGTGGTATGCTTTGCTTTAAGTGCGGTGATGGACACGCTGCCGAAAGTGCACTTGACGGAGATTGCCGTCGGTGTGGCCGATCGGGTCACAAGGAGCGGGTGTCGTCGCGAACCCCGCTAGCGTGATCAAGTGGGAGCTGTGCCATCTTCTTCTTCTTGATGGTCCTGCCGAGGATCTTTCCGATGATGATCGCTTCCTCCGGCGCGCCATTTCCTTCAGCTTGGGCGCCCAGAGGGTACTCATCGCACCGCCACCTTCGGCACCGCTTCAGCCGCACGACCGCCTTACTCGCACCGCCACAAGAGATTGTCGGGCTCGCCGCCCCGCCGTCTTCTTCCGCCATGGCGCCACTCGAGTGTACGCCATGCCCACCGCAGAGTTCTGCGGGTCGCCCCGACGTGGTGACAGTACTTTGCTTGTGGATTCGCTCGATGCTTTAGTCCTTTTGATTTGGGGCTACCTTTTCGCTTGTTTCGACGGCGTTTGCTAGGAGAGCGAACTTGAGTATGCTGATGGATTTCTATCGGTGTTGGTTAGTTCTCCGGGGTATTATTGCTAGCTCTACGGCTTGTCCCGGTGTTCTATTATTATTGATGGAGAGAAGTTCACGGCGAATTTGATAGTTATTCAAATGGAGCCGCTCGACGTTATCTTGGGTATGGATTGGTTGCACTCTTATCGAGCCGTGATATCCGCTTCAGAGAATGTTGTGCGTGCGCACTCGTCTGGGGAGACTTTGACCTTTCAGGAGTGCGCCCGCGCTCTCTTTCGAGATTGGCGGACTGTTCTCGTCGGCGGTGAAAATCGGGCTTTTTTAGCTCTTCTTTGAGAAACCGAGTGTGGCTTCGCAGATTGAGGAGATTCCGTGGTTAGTGATTATCCCGATGTGTTTCCTACCGAGCTTAGGGCTTGCCACTGCGCGAGATGTGGAGTTTCGCATTGATCTTGTTCCGTACTCGCCCCATCTCGATGTTCCATATCGACTAGCACGTCCGTTTGGGACGAGTTGAAGAAGATTGGATGACTTGTTGGCTAAAGGTTTGATCAGGCGTAGCGTATCACCGTGGGGAGCTCCTATTCTGTTCACAGAGAAAAAGGATGGGAGTTGGCGCATGTGTATTGATTATCGTGCGCTTAATGCAGTCACAATCAAGAACAAATATCCATTGCCCCGCATTGAGGACCTGTTTGATCGGTTGAATGGAGCTCAAGTGTTCTCCAAGATCGATCTCCAGTCAGGGTATAATCAAATCCGTGTGCGTGAGCAGGATGTAGAGAAGACTGCTTTCTCCACCAGGTATGGGCATTATGAGTATAAAGTTATGTCCTTTGGATTGACTAATGCACCTGCTATTTTTATGGAGACCATGAACAACATGTTACACGAGTATCTAGATGACTTCGTGGTGGTGTTCATTGATGATATTCTTATCTATTCCAAGACCAATGAGGATCATGAGCGTCATTTGAGGCTGGTTTTAAAGACTTTGAGAGAGCACAAATTCTATGCTAAGTTGAAGAAGTGTGAGTTCTGGATTTCAGAAGTGGGTTTTCTGGGTCATGTGATTAACCCTCAGGGTATTGCTGTTGATCCTGGTAAGGTCTCCACGGTGGTGGATTGGAAGAGGCCGACTAGTGTGAAGGAGGTGAGGAGTTTCTTGGGATTGGCTGGTTATTATCGGCGTTTTGTGCAGGATTTCTCTATCATCGCCAAACCGATGTCTCAACTTACTCAGAAAGGGGTAAGATTCCGGTGGATCGATGCGTGTGAGCGCTAGCCAGACTTTGAAAGAGAGGTTGGTGACCTCTCCTATTCTCACTCTTCCCGAACAAGGGAAGCGATTCACAGTCTTTTCAGATGCGTCTCGAGTGGGTCTTGGCTGTGTTCTCATGCAAGACGGTAAGGTGATTGCTTATGCGTCGAGACAATTAAAGAAGCACGAGCAGAATTATCCCACTCATGATTTGGAGTTGGCTGCGGTTGTCTTTGCTCTCAAGATTTGGAGGCATTATCTATACGGTGAGCCTTGTGATATTTTCACAGCATCACAAGAGTCTCAAGTATATCTTCACCGTATGATCTGAATTTGAGGCAAAGGAGGTGGTTGGAGTTGATCAAGGACTATGATCTTACTATTCAGTATCATCCAGGCAAGGCCAATGTAGTTGCTGATGCCCTTAGTCGCAAGGCGACTCCCGCTACTCTAGATTGCCTTATTGCTGATTTTGATCGCATGGGAATATCTTATTGTTATGCGGGCACAACACATGTTGAGACACAGTTGATTCTTGAGTCATTTATTCCGCACCGTGTGCGGAAGCACAACAGAGTGACCGGTTATTACAGGAGGTTAGGAAGGCGTCGGATGAAGGCAAAGAGGGTGATTTTAGCATGGATGATTTTGGTACTTTGAGGTTTAAAGGCCGCCTTTGCGTACCACAAAAGGCGGAGGTCAAAGATGATATTTTGAGGAGGCACATCGCACTGCATAATCGCTCATCCTGGTGAGACTAAGATGTATCGAGATCTCAAAATGTAATTTTTGGTGGAAAAGAATGAAGGTGGATATTGCTAATTATGTGGCTTCTTGTGGTGTTTGTCGCCAAGTGAAAGCCGAGCACAAGCGCCCCGCAGGTTGTTGCAACCTTTGGAGGTTCCCGCTGGCCTTAGGATGATATCTCTATGGACTTTGTGGTGGCGTTACCTCGCTCGCCGCGAGGAAAGGATGCGATTTGGGTAGTGGTGGATCGATTCAAGAAGTCTCAAGACTTCATTCCTATTCGCACGACAAATTCAATGAGTGATCTAGCTCCTATTTATGTGCGTGAAATAGTAAGACGCATGGTGTGCCAAAGACCATCATTTACGACAGGACGCCAAGTTTGTCTCCAAGTTCGGGAGAGTCTGCAGAGTGCATTGGGCACACAGCCCGCCTTAGTCTGTTTCACCCATGCATGCAGATGGGCGATCAGAGCGCACTATTGCACCTTAGAGGACATGTTACGATCTTGTGTTTTGTCTTGGAAGGGTAGTTGGGAGGACCGATTGCCACTTGCGTAGTTTGCTTATAATAATAGTTACCATTCCAAGATTAGAGCCGCGCCATTTGAGGTTCTATATGGGCGGAAGTGCAGATCGCCACTTTGTTGGGATGCGATTGGAGAGAAGGCAATTTTGGGTCGGACCGATTCAAGACCGTTGAGCGTGTGGCCATGGTGAGGCGAATCATTAGCGCTCGTAGTAGATGTAAAAGCTATGCTTGATGTGAGGAGGCGTGACTTGGAGTTTGCGGTGGGTGACCAGTGCTCTTGAGAGTGTCTCCCACTAAAGGTATTGTTTGGTTTGGCACGGAGGAAGCTTAGCCCGAGGTACGCTGGACCGCTCTGTTATTGCAAGAATTGGGAAGTTAGCCTACCGCTTGGACCTTCCCGAGTCCATGCGTGGGGTTCATAATGTGTTTCACGCCTCGATCTTTGAGAAAGTTTTTGAGAGATCCAGAGCATAAGATTTCATTAGAGCCACGACTATTGAGCAAGACCTCACAGCTTGAGTCGCGTCCGCCGCGCGATTCGGAGAGGTCGAGCGAGGCCGAGGCACAAGACTTTGGTATACGCCAAGGTCTTTGTGGACGATCACCGAGAGAGAAGCGACTTGGGAGTTGGAGTCTCGCATGCGCGAGCAATACCGGAGTTGTTCACGCTGCACGTGTTATTTTGTTGTTTAATTTCAGTATGCGCTTTTTCTTTGAGTAGATCACGAGTAGAATTCGGGTCGAATTCATAAGGGGTAGAATGTAATATTCTCAAATAATTAAATAAATAACTAATAACGTCTTTAAGGGCTGTGTGCAATTAAATAAAATAGTACACATAAAAATAGAATTTCGTAATTTTAAGAGCTATATATATAGTTTGTGGGAATTCTAGAAAACCCTAGCGACTTTTCTTTTCTTTTTTTTTTTCCACCGCAGCGCGCCACCACCAATTTCTCCAGTGCGCGCTGTGCGCGTTCTCCGCCGCAAGCCTATTTGCCGCCGCGGACGCCGCCCGAGTGAAGTCCCGCCTTTGTTGCTGCGTTCCTTGACGCGGCCGCCGCCGCGTGGTTTCTGAAGCGCCGAAGCCGCCGCTGGCGCGTGAAATTTTCTTGGCCGCGTGGAGGCCGGGTGCGGCCGCCATGCGCGTGTAGCGCCAACGAGTGGCGTTCGCTATTCTCGCCGCGTGAGGCGCCTCGGCGGTTTTGTTCGTTGTCGCCCATGCGTCCGATTGCCGCACGTCCGTGAGCGTCAGCCAGCACCGCCTGCCTTGCGCTTGTTTTGGAAAAAAAGTCACAGATCGCCTTGTTGCCGTATGCATGGTGACCATTCACTACATTGGTCACATGCAAACCCGTGAAGCCAAGGGAGCCGTCCTGTACTGAGCTAGCTAATCAAGCGAAAGCACAGTAGGGAGTTTAATTCAAGGAAGAGAGAAAAAAATAGAAGAAGAGAAGTCAAGATCTGATTTTTCGTCGTGTGGGTAACGATAAAGCTTTCCTCTCTGTTGTTTATTTTATTATAGTTTTAGAATCGAGATTAGAATAAAGAATTGACATGTTTCTAGAAGGGGAAAAATCGATTAATAGATCTGTTTAGCCTGCTATTCTGTTGAACGATTTATTCGGATACCTTAATGGCGAATTTTGGAAATGTCATCTACTAGTTAATTGTAGATAATTTCGATATCTTTCTATAGCATTTTTATCATGTCAATCGGACAAGTAGATTTCGAGTTATG
The DNA here is from genome assembly GCA_036346395.1 of Hsuehochloa calcarea. Lineage (NCBI taxonomy): Eukaryota > Viridiplantae > Streptophyta > Magnoliopsida > Poales > Poaceae > Hsuehochloa > Hsuehochloa calcarea. Next base: position 14,895,895 of record CM070596.1, on the reverse strand, counting down.
ATTTTCGGAAGGCTGCTGTCCTTGGGGTTGTCGCCGTTCGGCGCTGTTTTGGTAGATTGCGGATTAAAAATAGTAAATAGACTAATTAGAGTTTTTGATCTACAAGAAAGATGTAGATAATTGTCCTATGGTTCTGTAGAATCTGAGAACGCGAATTTTGGTTGAGTAAAACAAAAGTTACGAAATTAGTAAGACCTGCTGTTCCAAAGCGGACAGATCGGTTTTCCGGGTTAAAAACGGAGGGTTAGATGATTTAATTAGAGGACTTTGTAATCTAAGAAAATGTGGAGAATTTTATAAAGAATCCAGAATGGGGTGGTTTGTGGTGATCGGACTTTTGAGTCAAAAGTTACGCTCTTTTTAGTAACAGGACAGCAATGGGTAACTTTTCGGTACCGGAGTAGCGTGGTATATTTGGGGACGTGTAGGAGCGATGTCGATTGATTGTTGTTCTTATGATGTTGTAGCTTGTATTGAGATTTGTGTATTTAATGTAGGAGAGGCGTCGTACTTGTTGCCATCTTCTAGCCAAATCGTGCGTCGCAACTAGTAAAGGCAAGTGCATGGTAGACATCGATCAATGATTGATCACTGTTTTCTTTATCTTCTATTACCATTATTGTTGTGCTTTTATTTTATTTAATTGCAAGCAATGGAATGGTATGGATTTATATGGTTAATGGACATGACGAAAGATTGGATATGATGAGCATTATGAAATTATGCATGTTTGCATTCATAAGCATCTTTGCATATGAGCAGGTGATCATGAATGATCACAACTCCACGGGAGTGGAGGAGGTCCCCGATCCTTGTGGAGGAACGGGCTTGAGAGTGAATGTTGTCGCGAGCATTCACTCATGCTATACCGGTATACGCGAAAGAAGTGCATGTGGACATGTAGATTAGATTTGCATTGGTACATGAGATTAATGGATGTGAATCAAAGAGAAGATAACTGCATGAGAATATTAATAGTAGCACCTGTGATGATAATGAAGTTATTGAATGCTGTTGATTTATTATTGTTCGTTGTATATGGATGTGTTTGCTGAGTCGTGGACTCACCCTTGCTCTTTTGTTGTCTTTAGGTGATCTTCGAGGGCGCCGTAACTGAGAGCGAGTAGAGCACATGGACAACATATGATCATTTACCTTAATAATCTTTTCATTCAGAATTGGATTACTCTTGGACATGTTAGAGGTTGAATAAAGTTTAGGACAACGTTTTGGACTAGACTATTTGTTTTAATAATTTGGATCCATTGGTTGATGCTATTTTGGACTGTTTACCTGGTTTTAATTCCCATTGCTTATTTATTGTCGCTTGATCCATAATTATGCATGTCCTCTTTGTGGTCCATTGATATGTTTGTTGATGTTGTCTTGCTGTAATTTTATAGTGTGTCGATAATTATTAGTTTAAAGAGTAGTTTAGTGGCATTCCAGGCTCTGTGTTGGGCTGGGGTGTTACAGTTGGTATCAGAGCGGGCTTTAGGTCCGTGGTGAATATATTAACAACTTAGGCAAACTAAAATTGTTAAAATTTATTTTAGTTTTAGTAAAACAACTAAAATTTGCTAATGGTTAACTAACCTAAAATTTGACACACTAGTGCACAGTAGGTTAGAGAGAGGTACGAATATAGTTTTACGCTTCCGTTATGTTGTTCATTGATGGATAATTTTATTTTGACCTTTGAACTCATTGTGTATTATTGATTGTGGTTGATAGCTATGCCGGGGGTAGAGGACGTGGTCGTGGTGGCCGCTGGTCGTGGAGGTCGGGCCGTGGCGAGGTTCCGTGGAGCCACCTCCTGAGTGAGATGAGTCGATGGTGAGGGGGTTTGTTGACCCGCCTCGGTTGGGGCCCATGATGAGACCCCGCTTTGTCGAGAGAGTTGGTGGGAGAGATCCGTGTTTTCGTCAGCAGGTGCAGCGCACATTCTTCTGCGAGATGGGTGGCATTTTTGATTGAGAATATTCAATATCAACGACTTTCATTTGATTAATTACTTTATTAAAGCGATGAAAATGTCATCGATGCTCTCTCCAGACGATCTCGAATTTATTGTATTCACGCTTGTAAACATTTGGCGCACCTTTTGATTTGGGACGAACCCTCATGATATGTTTCAAGAGTGTTCCAAATTTCATCTTGTGATTGAAAGGTTGCAAATTCTATCATATTCTTGTCTACCAAGTGCACTATATAAAAGATTCTTAGCCTTATTGTTGTTAGCCAAAAGAATTACGAAGCAGTGTAGCAATTTCGGGAATAACCAATGGGCTCTAACAACATCCCAAATAGCTTGTCCTCGCTCTCAAGAAAGACGCGCATACGATTCTTCCAATAGGCATAGTCGTGCCCATCGAAGATATGCGGTTTAGTAGAAAACTTATCCATCGCAAAAGTTCAGTGACCGGTTAAGATCAAGATTGAACTAACCGAGCTCTGATACCACTTGTTGGACCGTAAAGGCGACTAGAGGGGGTGAATAGGAGCACGCCACTTTTTCACAAATTATGAACTCAATACAATTTCACTCCAAAGAGCTATTAGAAAGCTATGAAGATCAATATACCAAGACAAATGGAAGACTCGTATTGAATCCAATTAAACCCCTAAGCAAAATAACAAAATCAACTAAGATTGCAAAGACTCACAAAGATGGGCGGTCGGACCTCATGACCCAACGGTCGGACCGATTGCGGGCGGTTCGACCGGCGTTAGTCTTTGGCGGTCGAACGCCTCAAAATCGGTCCGACCGGTGATGACGGGCGGTCCGACCGGCCGACTCGAACCGATCCCTTGAAGAAAATCACCGATGACGAAGTTGCAATTAGGTGAAACTTTTGATTCTCAACTCTAATCTTTATGAAACTTTGCACACACCTTCTATATGCTATTGAGGACCTATTCCAATCGAATATTATGATAATTCTTGGAACGATCTTGAGCAATTGCCAATTGATTAACAGAAGGTCTAAAACCGGGCAAGAGCGAAAACTTGATCCTAAAGCTTGTTCGTGAGGGATTGATGATCAAGATGATGCTAGATAGATTCACACATATCACAGCAAGCTAATTCACGTAAAAGAATCAATCACAAACTCGCGGATCAAAGAAAGTCCTAAAAACACGAAATTGAAAGCAAGAACGAAAAGAGACTTATCTCAAGCAAACCTTGCATAGATTGATTTCGTGATTGTTGCTGGATTACATCCACACCATCATGGATCAGTGGACAATCAAAGATCACGAAATTCACCACAAACCATCAAGAGCTCTTGCCTCCACCTCAACTCCCCTAAAGACAATTAGGGTTTTGAAACATAAAAAGGCGAGAGAGAGAGAGGTGCAGCCACCATCTCCTCCTATTTATAGTGGAGGCCTAGAACTCCTAGGGTTTGACTTAATTGGGCTCCCGTTAAGGCCCACTAACAAACGGGTCACACACGCACGCTTCGCTGGCGTCTTTAATCTTTTGACCTAAACCGCTTCACCATGAACCATGGATTTGCCAATAGGTCACCCTTGTCCATCTTGCGCCACGCTTGAGTCGTTGACTTCACCCGCATCGTGATTGTTCGACCTCAACTCTCCAAGTCTAGTCCCGATCCTCCTCGCCGCTGACCGTCGTTGACCACCAAGCTACCGCACAACCATAGACAAGCAAACACGAATTCGGGAACAAGTTCTTCACAACTTGACCCATGTTAGTCAAAACATGCATCATGCAAATCATATGCCATGAAACCAATGACTTTGACCTAACAAATCAACATCGCCACGGTTGGCCGACGCTCAAGTAGAAACCGGTCGACCGCCCAGTGAGCCGGCCGGACGCCCATGGCGGTCGGACCGCTCCCGTGAGCGGTCGGACCGCCCTTGGGACTTAGCCGAAATTCATACTCCAAATTCAAACCTTCGAAATTAAAAACGAATAGAACTTCTTATCGAGACTCCAAAATTATGAGACCAAGTGCATTGGGATCCCTCACTTGCCTACAACACCTATTTTTGGCCCACTCGTTTTGACCACTTTGGTCATCGCCGTCCGACCGCCTACATGGCCGGGTCCGACCGATTTGGGACCGATCGATCGCTGCAAGGACCGGTCGGACCGCCTCGCCCAAGAAGCTCAGAACTTTGTCGAAAACACGTGAAACGACAAACCGTAAACGCCATTGCCAATTGTCACATCATCCTAAGATCTCGGGACATATCCCCATGAAATCCACAATCTCCCCTTGATGAACACATTGGCAATTATCCGGAAAATGTAAGTAAGAGGTTTGAAAACGAAGTTTACTCGTAGTTTTCGCACAAAGGCACAACTTGGTCCATAAGCAAGAAAAAGCAATGAAAATGACCAAGTGGCATCGAGAATAGTATAGGCATGTGAGACAAGGCAAAAGAAAGCATAAAAACTTTGATTTCCGTAAAAGGGTCAAAATTCTCACATAAGGTCCAAATGAAAGAACAATTGTTCAATTGACCTATGATCATTGTGAGGATAAAATAATGCAATTCAAGTTGAGAATATTCAATAAGACAATAAGAATACAACTCAAGAACTCCCCTCACTATGATCCTCAAATTTCAAATTTTCGTTTCCCCTTTGTACAAACTTCTCCCCAACAACTTCTCCCCAAAGAAAGAAATATATTCTCATAAACACATCTTCTCTTCTCATTTAACACATCTTCTCCCCTTTGACAATGGATTCATCAAGGAATCACACCTTCCTCTCATCCGAGATAATAAATATAGAATAAAGAAAGAAGAGAAACAAAAGAAGCATAAAGAGGAATATGCATGAAGTGCAATGGAGTGGCTTCAATTTTGTATTTTTCAATTCTTGATTACAAGAAGCTTTGGAGATTACCCAAAAGAACAAGCTAGTATCTCTAATATTGCACAAACAAAGATATCAAGCCCGATGCAATAGCTAGCAAGATCATGGTAAGACATATATATCAAAGCTAAGCACAAAGGCTCAAAAGTAAAGCAATGGATTTGATCAATTTAAGCAACGCTCAAATTCAAACAAGTTCATCAACGAGGATCCTAAAGTGAAATTGGCCATGTCAAAATGTCAAAGTGAGATCAAAAATCTAACAAAGACCACATTAAGAGTCAATCAAGTCCCGTATTGAATCATTTTGCTCAAAATTTTGTAAACGCCATTTGTCAACATTTTTCTCATTTGCATTGAATATTGAAGTTGACTAATGATCTAACTTGGTGACAAGATCCTGGACTAGGAGCCATCCACAAACTCATCCTAAGCTTCGACCAAAAGTTGATTAAAGGTATATCTTAGTAAAGAAGATCTGGACTAGGAGCCATCCACAAACTCTTTCTAAGCTTCTACCGGGCGACAAATCTTGAGGTTCATGTCATTTCGACAAGCAATCCCCATGAGATCATCGGTTCATCAAACTATCTCCAAGTTCATGTCATTTGACAAGGGCCTCGTAAGAATAGTTTGGCACAATTTAAGCATAAGACAATCTTGATTTTCATTTTCACATGAGCGCTTTAGAATCTCAAGAACACAAAAGCTCAAGTAATGGTCAATTTTAGATCAAAGAGCTAACAAAACAATTCTGACAGGGCCAATGTCACAAGAGGAGCACTAATTGCGCAACTCGCTAAAACATCCACAAATTGCAATTTCTTAGTTTGAGTTGTTTAAAAGATTCTAGCTCATATAGCAAAGACTTAGCTACACATGTAAAAGCATGATAATTCTAGCAAGTCAAAGAACTAGACATGACATTGAGCAAGAATTGAAATACAACAGCTCCAAAGGGTAATAGGCAAAGCTTCATCAATTTTTAAAAATAAGCAAAAAAACCTTATTTTCAAATGATCCTTTTTGGATTTTTCATACCATTTGTTGTAACCACTTGTTGGAGTTTTCATGTGAATGCAATATGACACAATGAGATGCAATTAAAAACCTAAAAACCTAAAAAGTTCGAAAAGATCACTAAGTTCAGAAAAAGAACAATAAAAGATCAAAAGAACAAGGAAAAATAAGAAAAATCAAACTCCCCTCAAACCAACCCATAAGGATAAATTACCCTAACTCGCTTCTTAAGGAGGAAAATCTGGTTTGATCTAAAGGCTTGGTAAGAATATCGCCAATTGAGCTTCTGACTCTCTGAAGTGCATCACAATATCACCTTTTTCAACATGATCTTTAAGGAAGTGAAATCGAATGTCTATGTGCTTAGTCCTAGAATGTTGCACGGGTTTTTAGCAATATTAATAGCGTATGTTATCACGTAAAAGAGGAACACTAGCAAAGTTTAACCCATAATCTTTCAAAGTGGATGTCATCCACAAAATCAGCTCAAAGAACTAGCAAAGAACTACAAACTCCGCTTCAAGAGTGGATTGTGCAATGTAAGACCGCTTCCTAGAAGACCAAGATACAAGAGAAGTGCCTAGGAAGTGACAGTGCTCGAGGTACTCTTCCTATCTAACCGACACCGCAAAATCGAATCAAAACCTCTAATGGACAAAGTCAAGAGCAGAATACCAAATGCCATATAAGAGGGTAGAGTGTAAATACCGAATATGCGCTTAACGGCTTGGTGATGGGAAGTTCTCGAGACGCTGAAATCTTGCACAAAGGCATACCGTGAAGTGAATGTCCGTCTCGAGGCCACAAATACGTAAGGAGCCGATCATGTCTGCGGTACTCGCGTTGATCCACGACTTCTCCTTCCTCATCCGGATCCAAAAGCGAATGAGGTTGCCATGGGAGTGGAAATTGGCTTACAATCACCCATGTTGAAGCGTTTTAGTAGATCTTTAGTGTACTTCGTCGATGGATGAAAGTTCCTTCCTTGCATTGCTTGATTTGAAGTCCCAAAAGTAATTAAGCTCTCCCATCATACTCATCTCAAATTCCTCGGACATAGTGTCGTAAAAGTCGAAACAAGAGCATTAGAGGAACCACCAAAGATAATATCATCCACATAAATTTGAGCAAGGTGAAGTCATTGTCACGCCTAAGAATGAATAGAGTTTTATCCACTTTACCCATTTCAAAATTATTTTTAAGCAAGAAGGTCTTAAGTCTATCATACCAGCTCTAGGGGCTTGTTTAAGACCATACAATGCTTTAGATAGCTTGAAAACACGATTTGGATATTTAGGATCCTCAAAACCGTGGGGATGCTTAACATACACTTCCTCATCTATGAAACCATTTAAAAGGCACTTTTAACATCCATCGATATAATTTAAAACCTTTTGATGCAAAGAAATGCAAGCGTAATGCGAATGGCTTCTAGTCTAGCAACAGAGCAAATGTCTCATCAAAATCTAACCCTCAACTTGGTCGAAACCCCGAGCTACCAATCGGCCTTATTTCTAACCACGTAACCATCCTCACCTTGTTTATTCTTGAACACCCAACGGGTTCCTATAACATTATGACCACTAGGGGGTTCTACTAGGTTCCAAACTTTGTTTCTTTCAAAATTCTCTAACTCCTCATGCATGACATTTACCCAGCTAGAATCAGATAAAGCATGTGATATATCGCGGGGTTCAAAAGAAGCAACAAAAGCCGAATGAGAGTAGAGATTTTTATCATTATACCTGGAGATTGAGAGACCATGTGAGAGGTCCTCCATTCTGAGTGATGAGTATTTGACAGCTTGTTTAAGTGTTTGAAAGTTGAGTTTTTCGTTTTGGACTGTTTCTGTGCTGAAACAGGATAATCGGAACTACCGCTGTGTATGTCGCGGAAGTTCCGATAATCGGAACTACCGGCGTTGGAAATAGGAACTTCCGTTTTTCCTGGGTTTTGAGTTCGGCTGAAGGAAATCGGAACTTCCGCACCTGGGGTAGCGGAGTGTCCGATAAAACTGACGTTGAGTGTTCCTCTGTGACGATAATCGGATTTGAGAAATAGGAAAGGCGGTTGTTCCGAAGATCGGAAGTTCCGCAATGTTAAGCACGGAACTTCCGATAATTCTGACAAGTGCGGACGTTCCGGAAATCGGAACTTCCGCTGTGGTAAGTGCGAAACTTCCGATTGTGTCTTAATCGCGAGAGAAGGATAATTTGTGATTTTGATTTTGTATGAGTTTGAGTCTTATACAAATGTTGATGCTATGATATTGTGCAATGCTATGTGATGTGTTTTTATCTGGGTTGACTGCAGGACATCGAGACGAAGTCGTGGCGAGACACGAGGTGATCGGACTAGGCGCAGGCGGCGTTGAGGTCAGAACGGTCGGGATGTGTCGAAGACGGCGTGAATCTTGAGGTGGTTGCGTGTCAAGGACAAAGAAGGCGTCTGGGAGGCTTCCGGAAGGTGTGCAAGGGGCGAAACGGTATTTTCGCATAAGCGGCACAAGTGGAGGCGGTTCAGTTCGGGTGTAGCGGGCTTAATGGGTTGAAGGCCCATTAAGCAAAGGCTATAAATAGAGCTGAACCCTGTTGTTAGGGTTAGACTTTGAGAGAGAAAATTAGGTTAGCTCTAGCTAAAGGTTTTGTTTTGCTTTTGAGAGGTTGTTGGTTTGGAGAGAATGAACTGAAAATCCTTGTAATCATTCCTCTGTGTTTCCTCTGTAATCTTTTGATCTCTATCAATGAAACTCTGAGGTTTTTGATTACTTGTTTGTGCCTCTCTTATTCCCTTCTTGTTCTTGTTGAATATTTAGGGTTTTGATGTATCTTTTGATTCGTCCTATGAAATAGCTTGAAACTTGATATCTAGAGTCGTTTTGATATTGCTATTGCATTCTCAAAGTTTCATGAGCTAAGAATCTGATAATCTCGTTTATTGTGGGTTTTGGTCTTTCTTGCCCCTTCTTCAAGAAATCCGTTTTTGGCTTGATTATTGAATATTTGTTTGCGATTCTTCTCCATAAGGTCAAGATGGTGTTTAGGATGATGTCCTGTGAAACTTGACCTGAGAAGAGCATTCAAGATTTAGCATTTTGGATTTTTGGGAAAACCCGAGCAAGATCGTTTTTGGTCGACAATCGAACTTCCTATTGTCCAAGGCGGAACTACATGAGCGAACTTCCGTGACTAACCCCGAACTACCGGAGTGGAATCATGTGGGTAGAATCGAGCTTCCGATTTTTGATGTAATGCATCAAACTGTTTTAGTTCTCTGATTTTGTTTTACTCTTCTTGAGAGGGTTTTGTAGATCTTGTTTAAATACATTAAAGGGGAGTTCTTAATTTTTAAGGCACTATTCACCCCCCCCCCTCTGTTACCATTTCGGTCCTTCAGGTAGTTAGGAGTGTGCCATCACAAGGGAGGGGCACGTTGTCACCGGCGATGGCGAAAAGATTCTCTATATCGTTAGACAACGACTAAAGAAGACATACTAACATTAGTAAACAATGGGAGGTTGCCGCGGTTAGTGAGAAAACCACGACATTGAGTTGGTCAACGTCAAAGATGAGGAGCGACTGATACGAGAGAAGAGGACATTGAGTATATATAACATCATGCATGTATATGTATATATATATATGTATATATATGCATCCATACGAATAAAAGTGTGAACATATACAGGCGGAGGAGCAAAAAGGTTAGAGTAAAGATGAAGCAACCATAGGGAATATGTTTGGGTCACCGAAGAGAGCGTGACACGTGTCCCCAGTCGGGATTGGTAACAGTTGCATGTGTATGCGTGTTGACATTGCAATGGCTAGTATTAAGCAATAATTTGGGAGAAGTAGAAGATAACTATGTCGTAAAGTATTGCTGTAATACCCCGGAATCGAATCGGTAAATAGAAAAGAAGCCGGGGAGGGAAAAGACAAGTACAAAATCAAAATTTCCAGTTTCGGCGGGGGGTTTTCTACTTTTATTCGCCAACCTGGGCCGCGGGCCACGACCCAGAAGGCCCAAGAGGGAAGGGCGGAGCCGGCCAAGGGGGGGCACCTCCCCCCTAACCCTAGCCGCCCACTCCTCCTCTCCCCACCTCCAAGCCGCCGGCATCCCTCCCCATTTGGCACCTCCCCTGCTGCCGCCCCACCCTAGTGGTGGTGCTCCTCCTCCCCCGACGTCGAGCTCTCCAGCCGATCTCTCCTGTTGCTATCCCCGGGCGGCAGTATCTCACGTACGGTGGTCGGCCAAGAGAAGGAGGAAGATAGGAGAAGGGGGATCGTCATCACCAAGGGCTTATTCATCGCTACCCTTGTATCATCAAGGGTAACAATTTTCGTTCTAGGTCGTTTGACAATTTGGTAGATGCGAGTTCGAATAAATTTGGTTGGATCGAAATCTGTACCTAGTAGATCTGTTCTTTCCAGAATGTTGCGCGCCCAGTTTTGTCATCTTAGAGGACGATCTGGAGGTTCTTACCTTCTAGAGAATTATATCCACGGTTCTTAGCTTTCCATAGCCACCAAGATCACCAGATTCGGATCCACGGTTCAAAAGTTATGATAGATTCTTTCTTGCTGTCCTGAGAAAACCTGATGACAATTATCAGTAAAGTTGTTTAATGAAATATGATTGGGTTAGGTTCCGATTCAGGTTTGTCCCCCCAAATGATTTCTGTAGATAATTTTATCATCTTTCCATATTGATAAAGAACACTCTAATTGGACTTATATATATTAAAAGTTATGTTATGTTCTTCGCTACTATTCTGTTCGTTTGGACATATTTCTGTCAGGTATATTCATCTACTGTTTAGTTAATTATTTTGGCAGAATTAGAAAATCTTGTCAACTAGAGTTTTGTAGGATTAGTCGTTAAGTTTCGTTGGGCACTGAACTCACCTCGTTCTGAGTCCCATATTAATAAATATGAATTTTGCCGTGCTGCTCTCCTGAATGGTTATCGGTTTGCTGACTGTAGTTTTGAGCCGTGGGCTAGATTTTGTCAAAGACAAATTATGAGTATCATGCCAACTAGACTTTTGAAGGTCTTGTTCTTAGCTTTCTATAATGACAAGAATCATGGATTTTGGTTAATTGTATCAAAAGTTATGATTATTTCATTACTTCGGTGTAATTCTGCTAGACAGATTTTGTATTAAGACTATCATCTAAATGTTAGCCTAGGTTGTTGGCCGAATCAGAAGGTTCAGCCAACTAGGTTAATGTGGAGATTTTTTTTACCTTTCCATAGGATGTGAAATCACCTCTTTTCGAGTCTTAGAGCAAAAGATATGGTGTTTTTAGTGTCATTGTCCAGATTACCGTCCTGCTAGACTGTCAGTTTAATTGGGTAGATCGACTATGTGAATCTTGGGTTAGGATGCGGCGACTAAGTGTTTCGAGTAACATCCTTTTCACGTTGTTACTTATTTAAATAATTAATTTGTGTAGGAGAAGGGAATTCGAGATTAGTGGCTACGTCCTTGTCTCATAACGCGTCGTAGTTCGAAAGGCAAGTACAATTGATTTGTCTTGTTTGTTGTTGTTCCGCTTGATGGATGAATATGAAATGAGTAATTTCGGTATTCCTTGTTTCCTTTCATAGTTGATATACCATGATTCTTCAATAATAGGATTACGTTCATTATATTCCTTCATTCATGTTCGCCCACGGGAGTGGGTAGTGAAGTCTCATAATTTCAATATGGGCAAGTACCTTGTGAGTCTTATTGTTTGTGAATGCTGAGTGCTTGTTGATTCATACTGTTATTTCTATGATCCAGGACTAGATTCAATGCTTCATGTTCTTTTCACGTTCGTTAATCCATGTTTAATGAGATGATGTCTTTCATTATTCATAATTCATTCCATTCATTCATTGTTCATGTTTCGTCCACGGGAGTGGAATGTAAAGACCCATCAATTCTAGTATGGGCATGTAAGACCCACCATTCCAATGTGGGCAGATTTGGATCCCCGTATGAAACGCTCTTCATACGGGCCTTAGATCCCCGTATTTTGTTAAATGCGGGCCTAAGTGAACACCGACGGGTGTGTCACTGGCTATACCGGTATAAGCCGAAGTGGAGTTTATGCATTTCATTCATTCATATGATTCCATCCATTCTACCTTCAATTTCTATTCTGTGATGTTATATTCATATTTAGTATGGTTCGCTTTATTCCGTTGTACTTGCTGAGTCGTGGACTCATTCTTGCAATGTTTACTTGTTTTAGGTAACTATTGAAGACGGCATGCATGGGAGGGTTTACTCACGTGGATCACATCATTCACTTCACATTCTTTCTTTCACTTCACAATATTCAGTTTTCATTTATTTGAACTTGTCCTTGCTTTTCATTTGTTAAAACTGAACTATAATAAATAGGGTATGATGGTGGATGATATCATTCCCTATGTTTTGGTTGATTAAATAACTACTGGTAATTTCTAATTAGTCTAGTATTTGAATTATCTTCATTGATTCAATAGACTTGGATATTTAAAAATTGTGTTATGTGGATGGATTCATATTATATTTTTGCAATCATACCAATAGATGATGATCTTTATATGCTATTGGATTGATGTATTATTTAAATTCTTCCGCAATGTGGTTGTATGTTAGTTCTTTAGGTAACATTTTGGCTTCCGAATAGCCAGGGTGTTACAATTGCATTGGAAGGGGTAGCAGCTGAGGGGGATCGATTAAGATTTGGGCTTACTGTTGGAGGTTGAAGCAAAAAAGTTATGACAATGAGAAGAGAGAGAAGGCATACGGTTTGGTGGGGCAACCGACATGTGGGGGAAGATAAGTTCAATGTAGGTCACACATGGTGCGTCCGTGTATGCGTGAGCAATGTACTTTAAAATCATGTAAACTAATAAGATAATTTACTACACACGTAATCAACACATTGTTTAAGATTAAATAGAGGTATATGTGCATAGGGAGACAGAGCTAGCTGGGGTGCCGGGTATGCACCGGCACCCCCAAAAATCTGAAAAACTCACTAAGATCAATTCTTCAGTACCTGTAGTTCACTCATCTATCATTCAGTAATCAGTATTCCAGTGGGCTTTGTTTCTAGTTGGTTCTCATCATCTCATGAATTGAAAGCCCAGCCACCAGGAGCCTAGGACGCTTCACGATCGAACTACTGCCTAGGCCTCGGTACCTCGCCTCTCTGGCTCTCCAACTCTCATTCGGTCCTCCCAACCTCCCCACTCGGCCACTCCCCAGTCCCCATTCCCCAACCCTAATCTCTCCTCCCTAGTCCCCAATTCGGTAATTCCCCAACCGGCCAATCGCCCCCAAGGCCCCAACGTGAGGAGCCGAGCCACCGAGGATGAGGAGACTAGGGATTCGGATTTCAGAAGCATCAAGCAACCAGCCAAAGCCAGCGCCAAAGCACCGGCAGTGGCGGTGTGAGCGCTGGCGCTGAAGGGCGGACGGCAGAAGGCGGCAAGATGGCTCGCAGGAGAAGCGAGCGCGGTGCCCTCGAGCGCCGCGTGGAGCCGGACAGGCATCGAGGCCGGGGGTCGGGGCATTCAGATTGTCTCGGATTGGATTTTTCTCGGATAATATTCGGATCGGAAACGGATTCGGACATTTTTGTCAGAAACGAAAACGAATACGGTAGGCATGCTATCCGGCGGATACGGATACGGATACGGATTATCCGGATAAGTCCAATTCCGGATATCCGGATTTCGGCCCAAAATAAGAGGATTTCAGCCCAAAAGAGAAAATAGAATTTTAATTAATTTCTGAATTTCAGAAATGCAACAAATCAAATAGCCTTTTAGAAAATAGCAAATAGAGTTTAAAAAAATTCTAGAAAAAATTACAAAAATTCCTTGAATTATTTTGAACTTAATAAAATTAAGTCCAAGTTAAAGTTGGTTTTTATTTTTGCACATAATTTATTTTTAATTCCTGAAAAACAGGAAAAACCTTTTTAAAATCCAAAAAATTCAAGAAATTAATTATTATTTTTTAATTTCACTTTAAATCCAATAAAGTCATAGAAATATCAATAAATTTTATTTTTGACATTGAAAACTTGAAAATTAAATAATTGACCAAGTATATAGACATTAGCTTTCACTTCCTTAGAGAACATGTCGAAAAGGGTGATATTGTGCTGCACTTCGTGGAGTCCGAGGCTCAACTAGCTGATATCCTCACCAAGCCTTTAGACCCAACTAGGTTTGCCACCCTGAGGAGCGAGTTAGGGGTAATTTATCCCTATGGGTTGGATTGAGGGGGAGTTCGATCTTTTCTGATCTTACGTTGTTCTTCTGATCTTTCCTTGCTCTTTTCTGAACTTATTAAACTTTTTAGGCTTTTAGGTTTTTCTTGCATCTCATTGTATCATACTGCATTCATATGAAAAATCCAAAAATATGTATTGTAATATAAGATTTTCTGCTTATCTTTTAAAATTGATGAAGTTTGCCTATTACTCTTTGGAGCTTTAGTATTTCAATTATTGCTCAATTCCATATCTAGTTCTTTGACTTGCTAGAATTATCATGCTTTTACATATACAGATAAGTCTTTGCTGTATGAGCTAGAACTCTAAAACAACTCGAACTAAAAACTGCAATTTGTGGATGTTTTAGCTAGTTGCGCAATTAGTGCTCCTTTTGTGACAATGGCCCTGTCAGAATTGTTTTGTTAGCTCTTGAATAAAAAATTGACCATTACTTGAGCTTCTTGTGTTCTTGAGAATCTAAAACTGCTCTTGTGAAACATAAAAAATGAAATTTCAAGATTGTCTTATGCTTAAATTGTGTCAAACTACTCTTACGAGACTGCATGTCAAAGACATGAACTTGGAGATAATTCGATGATCCAGATGATCTTATGGGGACTGCTTGTCAGAACTGACATGATCCTCAAGATTTGTCTTCCTGGTAGAAGCTTAGGAAGAGTTTGTGGATGACTGCTAGTCCAAGATCTTCTTCACTAAGATATACCTTTAATCAACTTCTGGTCGAAGCTTAGGATGAGTTTGTGGATGGCTCCTAGTCTAGGATCTTGTCACTAAGTTAGACCATTAGTCAACTTCAATATTCAATGCAAATGAAAAATTGTTGAAAAATTTATCTCACTTTGACATTTTGACATGTCTAGTTTCACTTTAGGATCCCTGATGATGAACTTGCTAAATTTGAAGCTTTGCTTAAATTGATTAATTTTTTTGCTTTATATTAAGCCTTCGTGCTTAGCTTTGATATATATGTCTTATCATGATCTTGCTAGCGCTGTTAGGCTTGATATGTTGTTTGTGCAATATTATAAATGCTATCTTGTTCTTTTGGGTAATCTCCAAAGCTTCTTGTAATCAAAAATTAAAAAATACAAAAATGAAGCCACTCCATTGCACTTCATGCATACTCGCTCTTATGCTTCTTTCTTCAATTTGCATTTGTTATCTCTGGACGAGAGAAAGGCGTGATTCCTTGATGACTCCATTGTCAAAGGGGGAGAAGATATTTCAATGTTGGGGGAGAAGATATATCTCAATGTTGTATAAAGGGGAGAAGATATAAAAATGTTATAAAGGGGGAAAATAGGAGAATTTGAAATTTTCTGAAATCTGTGGATCATAGTGAGGGGGAGATTTTGAATTGCATTCTTATCTCTTGTTGCCTCTTCTGAACTTGAATTGCATTTCTTAATCCTCACAATGATCAAAGTTCAATTGAACATTGTTCTTTCATATGGACCTTAAGTGAGATTTTTTTACTCTTTTCTGGAATTTAAAGTTTTTATGCTTTCTTTTGCCTTATCTCACTTGCCTATGCTATTCTGATGCCAATTTGGCCATTTCCATTGCTTTCTCTTGCTTATGGACCAAGTTGTGCCTTTATGCAAAAACGAAAGTATTTTACTTTTCAAACCTCCAAATTATATTTTCTGGATTATTGCCAATATGTTCATCAAGGGGGAGATTGTGGATATCATGGGGATATACTCCAGATCTTAGGATGATGTGATAATTGGCAATCGCGTTAAAGGTTTGTCATTTCACGCGTTTTTGGCAAAAGTTCAGGGCTTCAGGCTATTGGTGGTCTGACCGGCGAACCAATGATCGACAGGCCTAAAGGCGATCGGCCGACTGCCACCCTCGGTCGAGACCGGCGATGGCAGTCCGATCAGCCATAGCGGCGGTCGGATCGTGTCGGACCCCGGGTGTCACACAACCCCGAGACCCTCTGTGCATACCAAGCTAGTCCCATGATCAGTAGCTAGCTTGCACAGTTACAACAATGATGTAATCATAACCATTCAACAACGAACTAATGAAGCGCATAAAGTAATATTAATTAAAACAAAGAAAGACCTTATGGTCAAGGTTCTTACAAAAGTCGCCTCACGTGGCTTAGCAACAACAGAGTATCCGCAATGAAATCTCAAAATTACGTGGAGCCCAATCGACATGCCCACAGCAATCGAGTGGAGGACGTGACCTAGTTCGCAAAGTCTTCAAAGTAGCCTTCTTCATAGTACTCAACATTTCCGATCCTTCATGGACTGATCAACAAAGGGCATAAAGCCGTGAGTACATAAAGTACTCAAGAAGTCGTAGAGAAATGTATGCACATAGTATTCATGCCAGCTTAAACAAGGATGGCTTTATGGTTAATTTGCGTAAAGCAAGTTTAACAAGAAATACAATAATTAGATGGCAAAGGTGATTTTAAAAGAATACTACATAGATAACCAAGTTCTTTTGAATCAAACGGTGAACATCCGCTCACTTCCCAACCATTCCAACCAAACGCTTCCATCGAACCACACCACATTTTTGAAAATACTACCCTTGCGCGAAATCACTGTGCATGTCCGTGAATCGGGACACGGCTATTCGAATAGATTTTTGACACTCTGCAGAGGTTGTACACTTTACCCACAAGACACGAATTCTCTAGTTTGTTTGGCATCCGTCGATACCACCGCCACTTCCTTAGGTGAGTAGTCTAGAGCACGTGACAAGGCTTTTACAAAGTTCCATTTTGCCTCGATTACGCTTCGCTAAGGTTTCGCCATCACACCTCTCTTGCGCCAATAAATGTACCACAACAGAACCGACTCAAAACTTTCCTAATTAATTGGCCAGTCCGTCCCATACCGGACTTATGGTTGCACGAGGTGACCCGGATCAATGACTTGCAAAGTTAAGTCCTTAGTTGGTCGCTCGCACAAGTCTACCACAACCCAATGTGCATTACGCACCCACTCTAGCTTCCTACCTCAAGCCCGAGCATAAATCATTTTTGTTCATTCCCGACCAAATGGCAATCCCTGCCATGGCACAACATCTTTTAATAAAAGTGGCCTCACACCACTGTTCCATAGTTCCATTAGTCAAATTTCATTCATCATTGAACATGTGATCGAAAGCCTCATGTAACTAAAGCAAGACTAAGCAATACTACGCTCCCAAGTTGGTATACAATCATGTCCAACTAGCATTAACCATCCTAAGGTGTCCAAGGATATATGTCATTCAAGGAGACATTTCATTTTCAATTTATCAAGGAGGCATAATGGCAATTTGGTAATTATCTACTCCCAAAACCATTTTTAATAAAACTAGCCATGCATGATAATTTAAAGCAATATACATTTGTAAAATGGGTTCAACATGGTCAAAGGCCTACGACTTGCCTTCGTTGACGGGAGAGGGTCTTGATCGTCGGTCAAGAAATCTTCCAAACGCCTAATCTACACGCATGCAGAGTAGCAACAAATAAATAAAACAGCACCAAATGAACTCCAAAAATTACAAAACCAGTACCAAATGAAAGAGGATGAATTTATATGAATTTAGAAATTTGGATCACCCAAATCGGAGTTCGGATGTGAAAGTTATAGCCAAAAGAAGTTGAAAATCACATAAAATGATAGAATTGGATTTTTCTGATTTTCGGAATTATTTTTCTATTGAAAAATCCGACTTTGACGTCAGCGCTTGCGCAAGCGCACACGTGCGCACTACGTGGCAGCCACGCGGGCAACATCGGCGACGCTGGCGCCGACGTGGCGCCACGTGGGTGGCCACGTGGGCTCGGGCCCGCGGTCGAGAGAGAGAGAGAGAGAGAGAGAGACGGGAGGTGGGCGCCGGGCTGGGAAGACGGCGGCGGCCACCGGCGCCGAGGGAGGCGGCGGCGCGCGGCGCACGGGAGACGGCGGCGCGAAGGAGAAGAGGGAGGAGCGCGGCGAACGCGAGAGAGAGAGAAAGAAGAGAGAGAGAGAGGAAAGGCGCGGCGGCTTTTATAGAGCTCGCGCGGAGGAAAACAATGAGAGCGGCGCGCGCGCGGAGGCGGATGGGACGGCACGATCGCGGACGCGACGGAGACGGATGGGACGGCACGGGCGCGGATTGTGGGCGCGGATTCGCGCGACGTGGAGAGAAAGCGGCGCGGCGAGACGATGGCGGGAGCCGTCCGATTTGATCGGACGGTGGGAGCGAGGAGGCGCGGCGACGAGAGCCGTCCGATTTCGACGGACGGTGGGAGGAGAAGAGGCGCGGCGAGGAAGATGAATCGGGCGCCGTCCGATTTTGATCGGACGGTGGGAAGAGGAAGGGGCGCGGGCGATGCGAGCCGTGCGATGGCGAACGGACGGTCGCGATGGAAAGGGGACGCGGGCGAGGGAGACGAACGGCCGCGGGCGAACGGGAGCGGCCGGATCTCGATCCAACGGTCAGTAGCAAGGGGCGACGCGGCGAAACAAGGACGCTTGGATGAGGATCCAACGGGCGAGGTGAAGGGGAGGCGCGGGAGCGGGGAAATGGGCCGCGGGAGGCAGGCCGGGCCGGGGAATAGCAATGGGCCGGAGGGATTTCGGCCCACCAACAGAAAAGGGATTAAAATACCTTTTTGATTTTAGAAATTCAAATAAATCAAAAGGAGATTTAGAAAATAGCAAATAGACTCCAAAAATTCTAGAAAAATTCACAGAAATTACTTGAATTATTATGGACTTAATAAAAATACTTTTAACTTTAAATTTTATTTTCTTTTGCAATTAAAATAATGTTTAATTTCGGGAAAAAGGAAAAACCCTTTTTAAAATCCAATAAATCCAAGAAAATTCTTAAAATAATAATTTTGATTTTTAAATTCCAGAAAATTCAATTAAACCAACTTTAATTTAATTGAAGTTTGATTAACTCATATTAAACTGCAAATGGATTTCTGAAATTTCAAAATTAAGCTTTTCGCAATAAGAAGCAAATGGTTCTCTTTTTAAAATTTTCAAAAACTCCGAAAAACGGGACGCTACAAACCTACCCCTCTTAAAGGGAATCTCGACCCCGAGATTCAGGCTGACTAGAGAATAGGTGGGGAAACTCAGCCTTCAAGTCATCTTCTCGTTCCCAAGTGGCTTCTTCTTCTGTGGTTGCTCCACCGACCTTGCGTAAACGGATGGTCTTGCTTCTTGTTACTCGCTCTGCTACTTCCAAGATCTTGATGGGGTGCTCCTTGTAGGTGAGGTCTTCCTGTAAGGCAATTGCTTCCATTGGCATCTGCTCTTCAGGCACACGCAAGCACTTCTTCAGTTGTGACATGTGGAAGACATTATGCACATCCGACACCGAGGCGGAGCTCCAACCGTAAGCGACTTCTCCTCTTGGGCTAGAATGGAAAGGTCCGATGTACCTTGGTGCAAGCTTTCCACTTACTCAAACGACGATCCCTTTGAGAGGCGACACTTTTAGGTACACATGATCACCAGTGCAAAAGCTAGATCTCGCGACGCTTATCAAGATAACTCTTCGCTCGTCTGGGTCAAGCTTTCAACTTTTCCGATTGATCGAACTTGCTCTTCGCTTTTTCCAAAATATCCGCCCAAACACTTGTCTTTCGCCTACTTCATTCCAATACAACTGTCTCGTGCATTTTCTTCCGTAAAGAGCTTCAAATGGAGACATCCGAGGCTTGACTGTAATCGTTGTTATAGGAAAACTCGCATAAGGTAGCATTTGATCCCAATCGTTCGATTTGCTAAGGCACAAGCCCTTAACATATCTTCTAGGATTTGATTTACTCTTTCTCGTCTCATCCATCCGTCTGGGATGATAAGTCAGATCAAATTTAGATTAGTACCCAAAACATCGCGGCAACTTCGCCAAAATCTTGAGGTGAATCGATCCTCGATCCGACACGATCTTCTTGAGACTCCATCTTGGCACACTATCTTTGCCATGTACAATTACGCCACCTATCACCGAGTAAGTAGTCTTGACGGGAGAAAGTGAGCGACTTTGGTTAGACGATCCACAATTACCAGATAGAATCATAGCCCGACCTTGTCCTTGGCAAACCAAAGGATAAAATCCATGCCAATTTCTTCCCACTTCCATTCGGCACTCTCAAGGGTTGCAGGAGTCCAAAGAGGTCTTTGATGCTCGGCTTTAACTCACGATGACATCACATTGAGCTACATACTCGGCAATCTCACGCTTCATGCTAGACCACCAATACATTTCTTTAAGGTATTTGTACATCTTTGTGCTTCCAGGGTGAATGGAGTACAAAGTTTCATAGGCTTCCTTGAGTATCAGCTGCTTAAGCTCTTTCTGATCTGGAACACAGATTCGCTTGTCAAACCAAATGGTGCCTTGCTCATCTTCCAAAATCTCGTGGCTTTACCCTTCTTCATGTTGCTCTTAATTTCCTTGATATTGGCATCTTCAATTTGAGCTTCCTTGATCTGATTCCGCAAAGTGGGTTGAACTTCTAGGGCAGCTAGGTAACCTTCTTCAACCAACTCTATCTTGAGCTTCAGGAATTCTTCATGAAGGGCTGGCTGATTTTCCTTGATCGACAGTGTATTGCAGTAGACTTTTCTACTCAAGCCATCTGCCACAACATTAGCTTTGCCTGGGTGGTAATGGATTCCAATATCATAATCCTTGATTAACTCTAACCACCTTCTTTGCCTCATATTAAGATCACCGAGTGAAAATGTACTTCAAGCTCTTATGGTCCAGATAGACTTCGCAATGATTACCAATAAGGTAATGACGCCATATCTTTAAAGCATGCACTACTGACTAACTCCAAGTCGTGAGTGGGGTAATTCACTTCATGAGGCCTCAATTGACGGAAGCATAAGCTACTACCTTCCTTTCTTGCATCAGACACAACCAAGTCCTTGCCGGATGCATCACGTAAAATCTCAAAATCCTTCCGGACATCGGGCAAAATCAACACCGAGCTGTGGTCAACCGCTTCTTCAACTCTTGAAAACTTTGCTCACAACTGCTGTCCAAGCAAATTTCTTTTCTTTCTTCAACAAATTGAGTGAGGGTCTTGCTATCTTGGAGAATCCTTCTATGAATCGACGATAGTATCCCGCCATTCCAAGAAAACTTCGACTGAGGCATCGACTTGGGTGACTCCCAATTAAGCACATCCTCAACCTTGCTAGGGTTAACAGATACTCCTTCCGCAGACATGACATGTCCCAAGAAAGTAACTTCTTTCATCCAAAACTCACACTTGCTGAATTTAGCATAGAGTTGATGATCTCTAAGCTTATTCAGACCAAACGGAGGTGTTCTTCATGCTCTTCTTCACTCTTGAATACACCAAAATATCGCCAATGAAGACAATGACGAACTTATCCAAATACTCCATGAATACTTTATTCATCAAATTCATAAAGTAAGGTGGGCATTGGTCAATCCAAATGACATGACCGTGAACTCATACACCCATACCGGTTGAGAAAGTCGTCTTGGGAATATCTTACGACGAATCTTCAACTGGTGGTAACCTCGACCTCAAGTCTATCTTGGAGAACACTCCGCTCCTTTCAACCGATCAAACAAATCATCGATCCCGGGCAGAGGGTACTTGTTCTTGATGGTGACCTCATTGAGGGCTCTGTAATCCACACACATTCGCTGGGTACCATCCTTCTTGCAACAAAGATCACTGGGCTCCCAAGGTGAAGAACTTGGCCTGACAAAACCTTTCTCTTGCATTTCTTCAATTTGCTTCTTTAGCTCAACCAAATCATTGACAGCAATCAGAGGGTCTCTTGAAAATAGGTGCGTCCCGAACAAGATTGATGACAAACTCCAAGTCTCGATGCGGTGGCATTCCTGTAGGTCATCGTGAAAGACATCCGGGAACTCTCTCGACCATGGCACTTCTTCCATAGATACAACACCGCATCGCACCAAAGATCCAAATTTAGCTTCTCCGGGAGGCTTCAAACTTTACCTTGGTTCCATCCGGACCGACCAAAGTGATGCTTCTACCACCACAATCCAAGAGGGCTTGGTGATTGGCAAGCCAATCCATTCCCAAAATCACATCAAGAGACTTGGTGTCTATGATGATGAGATTGGCAAGGAATTCTACCCTTCTATGGTCACTTTAACCTTAGGTAACCTTGGTTCGTACTCAATTCAACCGAGATCGAACCAACAAAACACTTTTAAGAGGCAAAACTTCCAACTGGTGCCTTTCAAAGAAACTCCGAGAAACAAACGAATGCGAAGCTCCGAATCAAACAAAACAATGGCGGTCTGCCGAATTGACAAGGAACTTACCCAAAGACGACGTCCGGTCCGTCGGGCTTCCTCCACAAGTGGCGTGGTTCACACGACCTCTTCCAAAAGGCCGAGGAGACTTGGACGTGCGGTTTGAGTCCGAGGGCTCCACGTGCGACTCGGAGTGGGGGTCCGGCCTGAGTGGCTCCCATGTTGAAACGAACAGAGAAGGGCCTTGCCTCTCGCGGCGCCATCGCGGCGTGCCCACCGATGGCACTTAAAGGTGTGATCCCGCCGCAGGTTGCCATTCCTTGGTTGCCGTTGCCGAGCCGCTGAAGCCGCGGTCACCGGGGCGGGCGAGGTGAGTCTTTGCAGGGCTCAATGTGACAGTGGAGCAACACGGCGGGAGGCGCACATTCATTCTCGACTCGGGAGTGAGACCGATGGGCACCGTGTCGCATCATCTTTCTCTTGCGGATTCTTCAAGTTCACGGCGGATTCCTCGATGAGCATGGCCTTGTTCACCAAGTGCCGGAAATCGCATAATCATTCCCAATGACTTGCACCTTCAAACCGGGTTGAGTCCTCTCTGAAGCGCTTCGGGCATCATCTGTGGCAACGCCCTCTCGGGCATAACGGATAACCGATTGAATCATTAAGATATTCACCACCGACATGTTGCCTTGCCGCACTCACGGAACTCATTCTTCTTCATTTCCACCTTTCCATCGTGGATATGGGAGTGGCGGAAAGCTCTCAAAACTCGCCCAAGTGATACTCTCATGGTTTCCATGGGCGCACAATAGTTCTCCCACCATTCGCAATGCGGTACCTTCAAGCCGGTGAGTGGCATACGTAACCTTCTCGCGATCATCACAACGGTGATAGCGAGCTTTTTTCCATGGAACGAACCACCATTCAAGGCCCAATGGCTCCGAGGAGCTAGAGAAAGTGGGCGGATGGGTCCTTAGAAACTCGCCACTGGATCGAGGAAACATCGGGTGGAGCAAAGCGGGGCGTGGCACCGCTGACTGCTCGATTCATCATTGCGAGAAGGGCAAGAATGGTCCGATTCTCACGATTCATCATCCGAGTCATATTTCGCATCATAGAGCTCATCACCGCGTCTGGCCGCCATGAATCGACTCAAACCCGGACCGCACCGGCGGCTGGGAAGACGGGCATCTGGCGCTTGAGTCTCATCCTCGCTTATGGAGTTGCGGGTCCGAACCATCTCGCGACAAAGCTTCACAGGTTTAATAGACGAGAAGAAATAAGCAATTTAGATGAGAGGGATAAGCATTTAGATAAGCGAGAAACAAGGGAGATAGATGGATCAACCTAATGCGGACAAAATTGGTTTTACCCAACGAACGGATAGCCGGAAAGCTATCAACAAGAAAGAGACACTTAAGCACAAAAGCACTATTACGCAGACTAAACGATACTAAAACTAGGGAGGCAGCTACCAATCTAATCTTTACGGAGGGTCAACTTGGAATGATCATGATCTTGAGCTCCCCAAAGCTTCCATTACTAGATCTTGAAGGGCTCGATCCTAGGGATAATCCAGAGATGAGGGAGTCAAATTTAAATTTGAAAACCAAGTTCCAGAAAAGATAAGATAAAAGAAATCAAGAATGATATAAGAGGGTAAGACGATAAGAAAAGAATAGAATAAGGTAAGAAAGAACAGAATAAGATGAGAGAAGAATATCTAGTCAAGTTAATTGCTTGGTTTGATTTAGAAAATATATTTTGAATCTTTGACTAAGACGACCAATCTAGCTAAAGGTTACGCCCCATATCGATATGGCTCGATACCATCTCTTGTCGGACCCCGGGTGTCACACAACCCCGAGACCCTCTGTGCATACCAAGCTAGTCCCATGATCAAGAGCTAGCTTGCACAGCCACAACAATGATGTAATCATAACCATTCAACAACGAACTAATGAAGCGCATAAAGTAATATTAATTAAAACAAAGAAAGACCTTATGGTCAAGGTTCTTACAAAAGTCACCTCACGTGGCTTAGCAACAACAGAGTATCCGCAATGAAATCTCAAAATTACGTGGAGCCCAATCGACATGCCCACAGCAATCGAGTGGAGGACGTGACCTAGTTCGCAAAGTCTTCAAAGTAGCCTTCTTCATAGTACTCAACATTTCCGGTCCTTCATTGGACCGATCAACAAAGGGCATAAAGCCGTGAGTACATAAAGTACTCAAGAAGTCGTAGAGAAATGTATGCACATAGTATTCATGCCAGCTTAAACAAGGATGGCTTTATGGTTAATTTGCGTAAAGCAAGTTTAATAAAGAAATACAATAATTAGATGGCAAAGCAGATTTTAAAAGAATACTACATAGATAACCAAGTTCTTTTGAATCAAACGGTGAACATCCTGCTCAATTCCCAACCATTCCAACCAAACGCTTCCATCGAACCACACCACATTTTTGAAAATACTACCCTTGCGCGAAATCACTGTGCATGTCCGTGAATCGGGACACGGCTATTCGAATAGATTTTTGACACTCTGCAGAGGTTGTACAGCCTTTACCCACAAGACACGAATTCTCTAGTTTGTTTGGCATCCGTCGATACCACCGCCACTTCCTTAGGTGAGTAGTCTAGAGCACGTGACAAGGCTTTTACAAAGTTCCATTTTGCCTCGGTGCTCGCTCGCTAAGGTTTCGCCATCACAATTCTCTTGCGCCTAATAAATGACCACAACAGAACCGACTCAAAACTTTCCTAATTAATTGGCAGTCCGTCCCATACCGGACTTATGGTTGCACGAGGTGACCTGGATCAATGACTTGCAAAGTTAAGTCCTTAGTTGGTCGCTCGCACAAGTCTACCACAACCCAATGTGCATTACGCACCCACTCTAGCTTCCTACCTCAAGCCCGAGCATAAATCATTTTTGTTCATTCCCGACCAAATGGCAATCCCTGCCATGGCACAACATCTTTTAATAAAAGTGGCCTCACACCACGGTTCCATAGTTCCATTAGTCAAATTTCATTCATCATTGAACATGTGATCGAAAGCCTCATGTAACTAAAGCAAGACTAAGCAATACTACGCTCCCAAGTTGGTATACAATCATGTCCAACTAGCATTAACCATCCTAAGGTGTCCAAGGATATATGTCATTCAAGGAGACATTTCATTTTCAATTTATCAAGGAGGCATAATGGCAATTTGGTAATTATCTACTCCCAAAACCATTTTTAATAAAACTAGCCATGCATGATAATTTAAAGCAATATACATTTGTAAAATGGGTTCAACATGGTCAAAGGCCTACGACTTGCCTTCGTTGACGGGGAGAGGGTCTTCGGTCGTCGGGTCGAAGAAATCTTCCAAAACGCCTAATCTACACGCGAGAGTAGCAACAAATAAATAAAACAGCACCAAATGAACTCCAAAATTACAAAACCAGTACCAAATGAAAGAGGATGAATTTATATGAATTTAGAAATTTGGATCACCCAAATCGGAGTTCGGATGTGAAAGTTATAGCCAAAAGAAGTTGAAAATCACATAAAATGATAGAATTGGATTTTTCTAATTTTCGGAATTATTTTTCTATTGAAAAATCCGACTTTGACGTCAGCGCTATGCAAGCGCACGCGCGCACTACGTGGCGCACCACGCTGGCAACATCGCCGACGCTGGCGCCGACGTGGCGCCACGTGGGTGGCCACGTGGGCTCAGCCCGCGGTCGAGAGAGAGAGAGAGAGAGAGAGAGAGACGGGAGGTGGCGGCCGGGCTGGGAAGACGGCGGCGGCCATCGGCGCCGAGGAGGCGGCGGCGGGCGCTACGGGAGACGGCGGCGCGGGCGAAGGAGAAGAGGAGGAGCGTGGCGAACGCGACCGAGAGAGAGAGAGAGAGAAAGAAGAGAGGAGAGAGGGAAAGGCGCGGCGGCTTTTATAGAGCTCGCGGCGGAGGAAAACAGCGGAGCGGCGGGCGCGGGCGAGGCGGGATGGGACGGCACGACCGCGACGCGACGGAGGCGGATGGGACGGCGCGGCGCGGGATTCGCGGCGGCGGGATTCGCGCGGACGTGGGAGAGAGAAACGGCGGCGCGGCGGAGACGATGAGCGGGAGCCGTCCGATTTTGATCGGACGGTGGGGAGCGAGGGAGGCGCGGCGAACGGAGAGCCGTCCGATTTCGATCGGACGGTGGGGAGGAGAAGAGGCGCGGGCGAGGAAGATGAATCGGGCGCCGTCCGATTTTGATCGGACGGTGGAAGAGGAAGGGCGCGGCGATGAGCCGCGGCGATGGCGAACGGACGGTCGCGATGGAAAGGGGACGCGGGCGAGGGAGACGAACGGCCGCGGGCGAACGGGAGCGGCCGGATCTCGATCCAACGGTCAGTAGCAAGGGGCGACGCGGCGAAACGAGGACGCTTGGATGAGGATCCAACGGGCGAGGTGAAGGGGAGGCGCGGGAGCGGGGAAATGGGCCGCGGGAGGCAGGCCGGGCCGGGGAATAGCAATGGGCCGGAGGGATTTCGGCCCACCAACAGAAAAGGGATTAAAATACCTTTTTGATTTTAGAAATTCAAATAAATCAAAAGGAGATTTAGAAAATAGCAAATAGACTCCAAAAATTCTAGAAAAATTCACAGAAATTACTTGAATTATTATGGACTTAATAAAAATACTTTTAACTTTAAATTTTATTTTTCTTTTGCAATTAAAATAATTTTTAATTTCGGGAAAAAGGAAAAACCCTTTTTTAAAATCCAATAACTCCAAGAAAATTCTTAAAATAATAATTTTAATTTTTAAATTCTAGAAAATTCAATTAAACCAACTTTAATTTAATTGAAGTTTGATTAACTCATATTAAACTGCAAATGGATTTCTGAAATTTCAAAATTAAGCTTTTCGCAATAAGAAGCAAATGGTTCTCTTTTTAAAATTTTCAAAAACTCCGAAAAACGGGACGCTACAGATCGGCCAATTTCAGAATGTGGTATTTTGACCTGGGCCAAATATAGAGGGTGTAGGTAAGAGAGGGGATTCTATTGCACTTGGTCTCATAATTTTTAGAGTCTCCAGTCAAAAGTTCTATTGGTTTGAAATTTCCAGTAGGTTTCGGTTTTCTAGAAAGGAAAAATGGCTAAGTCCCAGCTGGCGGTCTGACCGGCCAATAGGTGGCGGCCGACCGCGAGTGGGCGGTCGAGCCGCCGTGGTGGCGATCGACCGCCGCTGGATCGTCGTCCGTCGTGGCGGCGATGTTCGGTTGTTAGGTCAAAGTCATGAGTTTTAGTGCATATGTATTGCATAATGCATGTTTTGACTAACATGGTAACACCCTGGCTATTCAGAAGCCAAAATATCACGCAAACCTATCAAACTACTAAGCATAGCATTAAAACTAGATTATCCAGATTCAATCAACATAAATTCCTAAGGAAAGACAATGAACGATCACTAGAATCATGGTAAAGAATGGATAAACGGTCATAATACCACGAACAGTCAAACGATACTAACATAGGATTATTACAATCTGGAACTTATTTCAACAATTTGACTTGACTGAATCGCAAGAATAATTGTTCTGATTGGATAAAAGTGAAGTGTAGTGTGCCGAACTACCCCACCAAATCATCTTGTCGTCTTCCTCAATTACCTAATTAAAACATACAAAGCAAGGGTGAGTCAAGACTCGGCAAGTACTAAACAAGAATAATCAAGCATGGAGTGGACAACACAATTCGGTTGAATTACGAACAATTATTGGAACACATACATGTACGTATGGAATGAATACATGAATGGATGAAATGTAAGAATGCATTGAAGGTATGGACTTATCGATTGCATATATGCAGTATAGCGAGTGATACACCCATCGGTGTTCATTTAAGCCCGTACTTCACAAAGTACGGACCCAATCACCGTATGAAGAACGTTTCATACGGTGTCCAAGTTGCCACATTGGAATGGTGGTCAACACTACCCACATTGGAATGGTGGGTTTTCAAATGCCCATTTGGAATTGATGGGTCTTTCAAATACCCATCTTTGGAATTGATGGGACTTACTAAAAGAATCCACTTCGTGGTCATAATGAATTTTATGAATGAACATGATGATTTCTCATGGTACGAGTGAATAGCACACATTAGTGAAAAAGACACATGGCATTCAACAACATGTATAAACAAGTATAAGTATGTATTCACACTCAACATAATGTACCAATAAGGCCACACTAGTCACTTGTAGTATATCAACACCATGAACAAAGCACAAGAACATTCAGGTAAACAACATATCATTATGTGGATATCGTGAGGATATGTGCACGATCTCAGGATGATGAGTCAATTGGCAATGGCCTTGTTGGTTTGCAAAATCTCGCGTTTTCGGGTTTACTTCATGCTGTCAGACCACAGGCGGTCTGACCGGCGTTATGGGCGGTCGGACCGCCTGGGACTGGCCGGACCGGCGGTGGTGGCGGTCGGACCTACCGACCTAAAGTTGGATTTTGGGGCTAATCCAAAAATAGGTTGTGTAGGCAAGTGAGGGGAGTCTCCTGGATGTGGTCCCATCATTTTTTGAGCTCCCAGTCAAAAGTTCTATTCGTTCGAAAATTCCAGAAGGTTTCGGAATGTTGAGTTGAAAATTTGGCTAAGTCCTTTGGACCGGTCCGACCGCCCGTTGTGGGAGCGGTCCGACCAACATGAATCGGTCGGACCGTACGTGGGGCGATCAGACCGGCAATGGCTTGAAGGTTAGCCAAGCGTTGCATTGAGTTGGTTTTGATTGTGTTATTATATGAACTTCAATGCTTTATTGTTGTATATTGCATTGCGGGCGACGTGGGTCAAGTTGTGAAGAACTTGTTCCTAAACGATTTGTTTGTCTATTGTTGTGCGGTGGCTTGCGTGTCAACGACGTCAACGGTGAGTGGATCGACTACGCTTGGAGAGCCGAGGTCCGTAACGATCATGGATACCGGGTGAGGTCGTGTGACTCAAGCAGGTGCAGAATGGGCAAGACGGATCGAACGGGTGGTTCGATACAGCTGGTTGGATCAGGCGGTGCGGATATCGGTGCGAGTCTCTGGGAGGTTCCGATGGGATTCGGACAAGAGAGGCTTGGCGACGCGATGAGAACCACGATCAACCTACACGTGGTGAAGGTGCGATTGCTTCAAGTGTTATTTGTGTGTGGGTCCCATGTGTAAGTGACCCTAAAAAGGAAACCCTAGCTCTCTAGTATAAATAGGAAAGGGGGAGGTGGAAAACCTTCCAAGCATTCATTTTAGCCCCTTCTTCCTTTTCTAGGGTTTGGAGGAGAGGAGTGGAGAACTAGGGTTTGGAGTGTGCTCCTTGTTGAGCTCTTGCCCTCCTTGTTGGAGAGGCTTTGTAAGCATCTTGTGTAATCGAACAATCTTTTGATGCTCAATTGAAAGATCGTTTGCTCCCTTTTGTGTTCTTCTCCCTTTTGGATGATTTTGGTGCTTCCTTGATTCAAAGGTTCATGCTTGGTCTCTTGGCCTACTTTATCTTGCTTTGATGTGTGGGATTACTCCTAGAGTCATCTAGATCATCAACCCCCCACAAGCAAGTCTTGAATCAAGATTTTCATATTTCTAGGGTTTGTGCACTTCTTTGGTAAAATCTCGAGAGATCGATTCTGCGAAGTGGATCTGACAGATCGTCGCTAGAAATAGGTCTCTAATATCATTAGGGAGGTGTGCTCGAAATTTGATCAAGTTTTATTGGTTGAATCAAAAGTTGGATCAAATTTCGTTTTCGATTTGGGTGGAGTTTTTCAAGATCGACTCTACCGTCCGACCGGTCCTTCAACGCGGTCCGACCGCCTCGTATTCGCATCATTGGTTTCTTCGGGTCGAACCGTTGCCCACCGGTCCGACCGCCGATTAGTTGCCGGTCCGATCATTGGTTGACCGTCGGTCCGACCGCCCGTGGTAGCCGGTCGACCGCCAGATCAAAGAAGGAACAAATGAGTTCTTTTCTCCGCTTGTGTCGTATGGTTGAGGGTTTATCAAATCCAACACAAGGCTTCCGTTGTGTGCTTATCGATCTTCTTAGCTTTCATAGCTAAAGGAGTAAAGTTCGTGTTGGTTTTTGATTTAGGCGAGAAAGTTTTGAAAGCGCCTATTCACCCCCCCCCCTAGTCGCCTTTCCGGTCCTACACATTATGCATTCCTTTGAATTCAACACCAGTTAACATACAGTACTTGCCTTTCGCGTTGTGACTCGTTAGTAGGCAACGGAGGTGTTCCCACACATGATGCCTCGCCGCCTACACAAGCATGTTCCCAAAATAAGAACAACAATATAACACTGCTACCGGTGTTCTACAATAACCCCTGACTATCCAATATACCGCATAGACCCAAAATGAAAATAAACTATTCACCGATTTCAAATTCTTCCGAGCAGCGGTACGAGAAAATTCACCATTAATTATCTGTAACTCTAAAAGACCTGAAACTAGTGCTCACTGAATCTTAACAGATCAGGCTACAAAACATTAGTTAGCGGAATCCCCTGATTCGGTCAAAACAGAGGGCTAATTATCAGCTAAACACAACACATCTACGTCTGTCCAGAATACAGATCAGAGATAAAGAAAATGGCGTAACTTTCAACCTATTGATCCAATGAGAATGATTCTTATCAGCCTGGAAAGATAAGTTTAAGGGATAAAATAACTTAGTTGGGTGAAGGTTCTGATTCGGCCCCTAATTTGAACAAAACCGAGGGACAAACCCATCGACCTCGGTTTTGACAGACCGACAGTTCGTAATTAAAAATTTATATCTCCCAAACTACAGATCGGATTTTTCTGATCTTGGTTCCAAAAGAAAGCTAACGTTCCCAGGAATAAAACTCTAGAAGGGAAAAACCCAAGATTCGGCCTCTACAGTAGTCTAAACAATAGATGAAAACACTAACATTTATCCGCCTGCATTGTAACAGTGGTAAAGAAAATATCATAACTTTCATTATACAGATCCAATGGAGATGATCTTTATCAGTTTTGAAAGATACTTTAAAGGGCTACAATAACTTATTTGGGTGGAGGTTCTGGAAATGCCTCTAACTAAATCAAAACCTAGGATCAAGAAGACAGATCCTTCTCGTCGATGCATGAATGAGCAAAGACGCACTAAAAAAATCATATCTCCTAAACCGTAAGGAGGAATCACGTGATCTCGGTGGATATGGAAAGCTAAGAACAATACCTACAACTTTCTAAGAGATGGACAGGACAGAAAACGAACGCATCTTACCCAAAATCGACGCACAAGGCGGTGCAGGGAGGGGAAGGGGCGGCGGCTCCAAAGGGGGGAGGGGGAGAGAAATGTGGAGTTTAGGGTTTGGGGGGTGGGAACCCCCCCCCCTTATGGCCGGCCACCATATGGGTCCCTCCTGGGCCATGGCCCAGGCCCAGGTTGTCAAGAGTTTATGGAAAACCCCTTCTATTTTTCAGGAATTTCTACTCCTTTAATTGTCTTTTCTTTCCCCGGCTTCCATTCAAATTACTCGATTCGATTCTTTACTCTTTTCGTTTCCGGGGTATTACAGTCAAGTTGTGAAAAACTTGTTCCCGGATTCGGTTTACTTATCTATTGTTGTGCAGGTTTCTTGGTTGTCAACGATGGTCAACGGCGAGGATGATCGGGACTAGGCTTGGAGAGGTGAGGTCCAGAACGATCGACGATGCCGGGTGAGGTCAATGAACTCAAGTGTGGTGCAAGATGGACAAGGGTGACCTATTGGCTAATCCGCGGCGCAAGATGGCGCAAGGTGTAGCTAATTAGGTCAAAAGGAGATAAAGACGATGCATTAAAATACGTGCGTGTGTGACCCGTTTATTTTGGGCCTTAACGGGAGCCCAATTGAGTCAAACTTCTAGAAAGTCTGAGCCTCCACTATAAATAGAGGAGGGTGGTGGCTGCCCCCTCTCTCTCGTCTCTTTTGTCGTTTTGAAATCCTAATTTGCTTAGGGAGAGTTTTTGTGGAGGCTACGGTTCTAGAGAGTTTGATGTGATTTTCGTGCTCTTGTATTGAGCATTGTCCTCCATTGATGGAGTGGCTGTAAACCCAAATCATATCAAATCAATTCATTGAAAGTTTGATCAATGTTTTGTCTCATTGCTTTCCTTCTCTCTTTTTGATGGTTTGAGTCTTTCTTTGATCCGTGAGTTTTTGATTGATTTCTTCACGTGATTTAGCTTGCTGTGACATGTGGGAACATATCTAGGATCATCTTTATCATCAATCACCCACGGGCAAGATTTTGGATTTAATTTTCGTTTTGACTCGATTTTGAACCATCCTCCTCTCAAACGGAAAATGATCGTAATTCTTCCAAGAATTTTCATAATCTTCGATTGGAATAGGTTCCTGATATCATAGAGAATGTGTGTTCCAAGTTTCATTAAGTTTTGAGTTGTAGATCAGAAGTTTCATCTATTTACAACTTTATCATCGGGGCTGTTTGATTTGTTCTTCAGGCCGACGGTCAGACCGCTAGGGCCACCGGTCGATCCGCATGGTCGTGGTCGACCGCCATTGACCAATGGCCCGACCGCCAAAGATCAATTGCTTTAGCTTGTGTTGATTTTGTCGTATTGCTTAGGGGGTTAAATTGGATTCAATAGTAGTCTTCCGTTGTACTGGTATATTGATCTTCATAGCTTCCATAGCTACTGGAGTAAAATCTTATTGAATCAATTAAATTGTGAAAAAGTGAGCGTGCTCCTATTCACCCCCCCCCCTCTAGTCGCCTTTTCGGTCCAACACATAGCCATTATCGGTCCGTGTCCAATCCGTTTTCACCCCTAGGTGCTGGTGCCTGGAGGCTGGAGCCTGGTGCGGGTGGCCTACAGGCCTAGAGGCTGGAGTCCTAGACGCTTGGTCTGCTGGACTGCTGGAGAATTGGAGTGCTGGTGTCTGGTGAGAGCTGATCCTGTTTGAGTCTTTGAGACTTTGAGCGTTTGTGATTTTTCAATTTTTCATAATTAGCATAGGCATAGCTAAATATGGAATCTAGATAGGTATTCTGGTGGCCTAATGAGTAATGACTAATGTAGTAATGTGTCCTTAAACTTGTAGTCTGTAGAGCCTATACAATGCCACAATGTTATATTGTTGTGAAGTGTGATTGTGTGAACTTTAGAACTTGTGAAGCCCAGGACAGGGAGCAGTCGAGCTGTCAGCAGCCAGAAGGTGCGGTGCGGGTTCATACTTATGTAGTTCAGTAGTTATGTTTATATTTGTAACTCTCCATACTCTATGTAGTTATGTGAGCTTAATTGTAAATAAAAATTTAAAATTTTTGTTAAGACATGTCAATGTAGATTGTAGAGATATTGATGACATGCGAAGTGATGATAGGTTTAAGGACCTCAACAATCTTGATGACCTTTCTATTAAGCTTGTTGAAATAAAAAAAAGATAAAGTTTACAAGTTGGTATACTTGCTTCTCAAATTGGTATTACTCCTATCGGTGGCGACGATGAGCATTGTAAGAGTATTTTCCGCTATGAGTCTTGGAAAGAACAAGTTGAGAAATAGTATAGGCGATCAATTCTTAAATGACTGTTTAGTCACATTTATTGAGAGAGAAATTTTCTTGAAGGTTAGTGAAGATGATGTAATGAAACGTTTTCAAGGCATGAAAACGCGTAAAGTAGTGTTATAATTTTCTTTGCATTGTTGCATATTTTGTAATTTTCTATTCATGTAAGATCTTATTTGAACTATTTGCATTGTGCTTTTGACAAATTTGGAACCTATGCGTTGAATTTATTATGTTATGAAACTATTGTACAAACTATAGAATTGTGAGTGTAAAATGTGCACCCCTATCATCTAATTTCTAGCTCCACCACTATGTGCATACATACAATTTGGAAAAAATAACTAATAAAGTAAGAATAGAGGCATGCAGCTATATGATTTATGCATGCTGGAGAGTAATTAGTTTTTAAGAACCCCAAAAGCTTATTATGCCAAATAATTTTCTTCCATTAAATCTTATACTTCAATTATGTACCTCAAGTTGTAATTTGCTTTGAGCTTCTGTTATCATTTTCAATATTTAAAATATCTAAATAGTTTACAACATACATAAACATCTTTTTAAATATTTATATAAACTTCAAAATAAATCGATCGCACAAATCTACGGACCAACTTACTGGTTCCCGTTATAACAGCTTCAAGGATGCCTACATATTCACGTAACCGTTGCAACGTCTCTCTGCCTTTTTTTTTTTTTACTTCTCGCAGGTCGCACCAGAATTCCAGAAGCCAATCACGGCTTCCAAAATTTCCAACGTACCATTCCGCCAGGTTCCATTCCATCGCGAACAAAAAAAAAACATTTTGCAAGGGAGATTCCAAGTGCCAGACCTGACAAATTGACCATGTCCCCCACAACATCCACACGAAACCCCGTAACATTATCCTAAATCATAAACAGGTTCCTCCCAGGGACTCAGATGTAAAACTACCCTCTCCCGAGAGCTCGTCCCGCCGGCTATATACGAAGCCGCCCCGTCCCTGTCCGGAAAAAAACGCTTCTTCCCGTAGTGGGTGGTGGAAGAAGGGAATAAAAAACAAGGGGAGAGAGAGAGAGACGAGGGCGAGGTCACCATTCATGGTTGCTTAGCCTAGCCAACCCCAACCCCACCCCCACCCTCCTCACCGAGGAGAGAGAAAGCCAGAGCCGAAGCGAGGGAGGGAGAGAGAGAAGCTCCATTTCCTCCTCCTGTCGGCGCCAACACCCCACATGGCCACGCTGCCTGGCGGGCCCCACCAGGCCGGCGCCGCCGACCCGATGCAGGTCGACCAGCCGCGCGCCGCCGCCGCTCCCGCGGACGAAAAGGTGAGCGACCTGTCTCCGGCTCCTCGGCGGCCGTGGGGTTCCCGCGGCCAGGAGCGGTTCCCCCAGATCTGCGTTTGTTGCTGCTGTTGCCGTTAGGTAGTTCCGCGTTTGATCCGCTCGTAGATCTGCGCGATCCCCCAAGTTTTTGGTTTTTGGTGCGAGTTTGGAGGTGGATTGGGGGCCGGAGCGTAGCGTTGATTGGGCTTGGAGGAAATTCGCTGCCTTCCTTTTTGGGGCTGGACTTTGCGTGTGCGCCATGCAAGCATCCCATCTCCCGCTGCCAAATTAATTGGCTAAAGTTGCCGGCTTTGTCTGTCTTTGGGGGTTTTCTTCTAGTAGCACTAGTTAATTATTATGACTTAGATGTTCTACATGGGGGCAATTGAACTAGTTAATTACGGCTTTGTGTGGCAGTTAAATTGAGCCCTTAGATTCTTGCTTAAGGTGTTCGGGTGGTTAGCAAGGTTTATGAGTCCTCTTGTAGTCTTGCTGGGACTCTAGCTTATTCGTACGGATAGGAGGCAGTATGCAGTTGATTTTTTAGTAATTAGCCTTAATAGGTGAGCATTTTTTGTGTGTCTGAGTTCCGTAAAGTAAAATAAAGGCGGAGAGTCACCATTTCAAGCAAGCTTCTTAGGGTTAGCCATAGTGTGTTGCACTTGGATTTAGTAGTCTGCTTTGCAGCCATGTGTTCTGTGCTGCCATATTAGACATTCATGTTTGTTTTGGTGAGCTTGCTTGCTTTGTTTATGTGCTGCCATGCCTTACGGATTGTTACAACATGGCAGCATGGTGCTTCTCTTATCGAAGGGAGTGATCCGGTCACTGGTCACATAATCTCCACAACAATTGGAGGGAAGAATGGAGAGCCCAAAACGGTAATTCTGAACAAACACTGAAGTCACAATACATTATTGAATTTTATGCATAGATTGATCACTTTCCTTACTTGGTCTATGATTTTGTGCTTCTTAGACCATTAGCTACATGGCGGAGCGAGTTGTGGGAACTGGATCATTTGGAATTGTCTTCCAGGTACTGTCACAGTTGCTTCATTGTAAATTTCATTTCTTAGCTAAATGGCCTCTTCCCTCTTATGTCGGTATCGTGTTTTTGTGTATTCATTCAGGCAAAATGTTTAGAGACTGGTGAGACTGTTGCCATTAAAAAGGTTTTACAGGACAAGCGTTACAAGAACAGGGAGCTGCAAATAATGCGATCAATGGATCATTGCAATGTTGTTTCTTTGAAGCATTGCTTCTTCTCTACCACAAGCAGAGATGAACTTTTCCTTAACTTGGTCATGGAGTTCGTTCCTGAGTCGTTGTATCGTGTGTTAAAGCATTATAGCAACATGAACCAAAGGATGCCACTTATATATGTCAAACTGTACGTGTACCAGGTAAAAAATTATTGTTGAATTTTTTGGAGATTCTTAGTACTTTTGTGATAGAGTTGCCATAATTTGGTGTCGTGATATTGATATTGCTTGGTCTTTCCATGCAGATATTTCGGGGTTTAGCTTACATTCATACTGTACCTGGAGTTTGCCACAGGGATGTGAAGCCTCAGAATCTTTTGGTATGTTTCTTTCACGCCGACTTTTTTTATATCACTTTTGGTTAACAACATCTGATATAAGCTGATTCTCACTTCATTGGTTTTGGCAGGTGGATCCTCTGACTCACCAAGTCAAAATATGTGATTTTGGGAGTGCCAAAATGTTGGTAAGTAAATGCACCTTTCGATCCCGTAGCACTTTCAGTGTTTCTTCACTTTCATCCTCATTTTTCAAATCACTCGCTCATCAGGTTAAAGGCGAAGCAAACATATCATATATATGCTCACGGTATTACCGTGCTCCAGAGCTGATATTCGGGGCAACCGAATACACAACATCAATTGATATATGGTCAGCTGGATGTGTTCTTGCTGAGTTGCTTCTTGGGCATGTTAGCTCCTGTTTATGGTTTCTTTGGCAGTTGTCTTTTCTGCACCTTCTTGTTATATATCCACCTGAGCAGCAAACTTAGGACTAAGCATCATCTTTTATCCAATTTTATCAGCCTCTGTTTCCTGGTGAAAGTGCAGTGGACCAGCTTGTTGAGATAATAAAGGTACTATTTTTATATACTACTGTACATTAGTTCTAAAGAAATGTTCTTATTTTTGTTGTATTTTCCTAACTGAATGAGATTGCTTTGCTGGCAGGTTCTTGGTACTCCAACACGTGAGGAAATCCGCTGCATGAATCCCAACTACACAGAATTCAGATTTCCTCAGATAAAAGCTCATCCATGGCACAAGGTACGGGAAATGGGCAATTTGCTCAGTAACACTACAAACTCGAGTTAGAAAATAACATTGATGTGTCACTGACATGTGATCCCATGACCTATTTGTTATCCTCACATTGGATGTTATTTCCCAATTTATACATCATTTCAGTGTTACTGAGCAAATTTTCCCTACGGGAAAATGTTTACTTTATTTATCCACAGTACTTCATTAGTTAATGTAATGATGCATAACTACAACTTGCAATACCTTTAACGTCGCAGATTTTCCACAAGCGGATGCCTCCAGAAGCAATAGACCTAGCGTCACGTCTTCTTCAGTATTCACCAAATCTACGATGCACTGCTGTAAGTTTCTCATCGCCAGTTTGATTGATTCATGTCAACTAAAAAAGGCATCTACCTATTGATGATTGCCAAGCACTTAATGACATTAATTGTTTCTTCCAACTTGATTGGTCCTTTTCTGCCAATCGCTTTCTATATTTATTTGTTAAATGTTCTATCATTCTATTTTATATTTGACCACACATGCTTTATTTTGTGTATATAAAAGCTTGTGTTAATAATAATGATTGGATTTGGATAGGATAGCAACACTATGTTTTTGTTTGATATTCTTCTAAAGGGTGTACAATACTTCACCCGATATCCTCACAAATGGAAGATAACGTTTGGCCTGATATCCTCTAAAAGGAATAACTGCTCTATGAACTTTTTTTCCTCTTGGAAGTGCCTGGACATGTTTGAAAAGGAAAAAAAACAGTTTATCTTTGTTTGCCTTACTGGTGGTACAAATTTCACTAGATTAAGTTGGTCAAGAAGCTGTCAAACTTATATTGAACTTAGATGCTTGTATTGCTCACTTGTGGGTGTCTATTCTTTGTTGTTATTCCTATATTGCTGACCTCCTCTGCTCTTGATTTTATACAATCATCAATTTCGAGCTTACATTAATATAATTTTATGCAATGTTTGTTCATTGTTCAAGTGCTCTATGTTGAGTTCATATCTGATTTGATTATCATTACAGCTTGAAGCTTGTGTGCATCCGTTCTTTGATGAATTGCGAGAACCCCATGCAAGGTTGCCAAATGGACGTCCATTTCCTCCACTGTTCAATTTTAAACAGGAAGTAAGTAATTTCAAGGCAGATATACATTATTAGTAAGTAATTTCAAGGCAGATATACATTATTAGTACCAAGCATTTGCAGTTTACTGAGAAAGTAGGCAACCATGTGCACAACTATTCTTGTCTGTTATGATATGGTAATTTAGGCTTGCAAGCCAGGCAATTTGCTGTCATGAACGGAAAAAGCTTTTCTAGAGATGAAGAGACCAACATATTTGTTTGTTTGTTCATCTGCAGCTAGCAAATGCTTCACCAGAGCTCATCAACAGGTTGATACCAGAGTATGCAAGGCGACATTGTGGGTTCAATTTCTTGCCTGCTGCTTGACCATAGCGAAGGCTGTACGGTTTTTACTTTTGCACGCTACCAATGCTTGTTTGTGCCAAAGGGCAACCTGCATGTTCTCGCATTTAAGATGTAGAATCTGACCATTATTGGAAAGCCGAACATGAGCTGGCGCCAATGTGTTATACGAGGGGGAAGGGTGGATTTGTGCAGCCAGCCCCTGTTATTTTAATGCTCCAACTCCATTATGGGGAGGCCATGGTGGTCAGGATTAGCCAAGAACTGTCCGGATAGCTGGAGGGCATGGGATGGTGTATTGTTAAGCTACGAAGGGATTAAATCCCAACTACTGTACTTTCTCCCACGTTTAATGTTGTAGCGCACCTGTAAGTGTTTCATGTATCCTGCTGTCAGTCGATGTAATTGTGTAAATGTTCCTGATTGAAAAAAAAAACTGTCGGGACCGGATTTCTGAATCTGAACTCTGTGTATTTCTGTATCAGTCCTAGATCAGTAGCTAGTGCACAGAGTAGAAATATTGTTGATAACCAGTGCGAAACACAAAATAACATAAATAAATAACCGAGTATCAGTCTTATGGTCACTTATTACAAAAGAGGTTCAAAAACCTAAGTCTCAGTAGCGGAAATAAAATAAACTCCGTGGTTGACCTATCGAATTGTATTCAACTGGAAAAACACAGCCTAGCACTCCGGGAAACCTTTGTTGAAGCCGCAAGCGAAGTAGTCGTAGTCGTTCTTGGCATCTTCATAGACTTCTGAGATTTATTGAGTGTAGCATGTGAGTACATAAAGTACTCTGTGAGTCTTGGAAAACGATGAATACGCATAGCTTTAACAATTGGGCATATAGGGTTCATTTGTACAAAACAATATTTTAAGTTTAAACATCTTTTATAAAGCTCATTTGACAAAAGATAATTTAATAGATAAAGTAATTTAAATTGAACTCTAGTGCAGGTTCCAACTACCATACACTAGTAAAAAGGCTCTAACCGTCAAGTTTTCAAGAATTTAGCTTTATCTGCTTAACTGGCTCCAACTACTAGAACCACAATCCAAGAGTTCCAACTACTCCCGGATTCCCAAAATATTTCTTTTAAAACCAAAACTAAAATCTATCATGTGTATACGCACCTTGCCCGCCCTTGACCGTAGGCACAATTATTCGAATAGTTTTTAACACTCTACAGAGGTTGTACAGCTTGATCCACACGAGACAATCAGCTGATCATGTCCGCTCACACACTTCTGAAGGTGTGCGACTAAGCGATTATCACAAAGATTTTACAATACTTTATCCTAACATTAGCTCGTCGATGAGCTTAACCCTAGATCATGAATGTCATTTACCATCGACCTGGAGCTCACCGTTGTGGGGGATAACCTGCCCGAACTTGGACGTCAATTACCAATGCCCGGCGCAAGCCCCGACAAACATGGACGTCAATTACCATCGTTTGCACTACCCAGGTAAATCCTACCATCTACACCCTGCGGGCGTAATGCTAGAACATAGTAAATTATTCAGCTAGGTCCTTCCCATTTAGGACATGTGGTTGTACGGTATTGCTTGGTTTGAATAAACACAAGAGTCAGTCCTTAATCAACCAGGGTGAGACAAACCACACCCATGCCACTCACCCTAGTCTAAAATATTTTCCACCAATTTTATTTTATTTCCAAATATTGACATTACCTAATGTCAAGTATTTTCCAAAATTTAAAGTATAACAAGTATTAAAGGTTTTTCTCTCCCAAAGGTTAAACAGTACCATACAACACGTCTAAACAATTCTACCGTATCAAACTATTCTGCAAAATTATATTCAATAATGCAGAATTTTCTACGCTAGGGTTACAAAGGTATAGGATATCAAATATCAATGATGATAATAACAAACTTTAGGTTTTTAACTAATAACCTATAGTTTAAACGTATCATATAAATAAAATAGCAATGCATAACTTTAGAACTGAAAACAAAATTTACAAATCATAGGTTCAAAGTGGCCAAAGGACACTCGCCTTCGGTGACGTTGGAGGTAAGCGCTTCTTGTTGATCCAAACTCACGTCGGTGACGTCAGGCTCTACACATGCGAATTGGACTAAATAAATAACAGAAATTAAATAAAAACTATAAAATATAAAATAAATACTCAAAATTAGAGAATGAATTTAGGAGAAAGAATCGATGGATTTGGAGTTTGTATGAGAATGAACGAATTTCTGGAAAATAAATTGTCATGAAAAATATACATGTACAAAGCTTCTAGACTTAAGGAACGACTAGATTACTTTGCTACTGTTTATTGCCATTGCATCCAAACAGAAAACACAGCTCGGGCAAGCACAGCGCACGGCGTTAGCTTGCCAGGGACGGCGGTACTCCGGCGCGGCGTCGGCAATGGAAGGTGAGCACGGGTACGGGCATGGCATGGGGATCGCGATGGTGTGGTTGGTTCGGCTGGAAATCCATTACGGTGGTGGCGGCGACGCTTCAAGCAACGACGGCGCACAGCTGAGTGAGGTGCCGGCGAGCGAACGA
Organism: Hsuehochloa calcarea; assembly: GCA_036346395.1. Lineage (NCBI taxonomy): Eukaryota > Viridiplantae > Streptophyta > Magnoliopsida > Poales > Poaceae > Hsuehochloa > Hsuehochloa calcarea. Next base: position 14,854,289 of record CM070596.1, on the reverse strand, counting down.
TGAGGTGCCTACGAGCGAACGACGCGGGGACACAAGGAACATGCGCACCAGCTGCTCGCAAGCACGAGGATGGTGCAGCACAGCTTGGGGAGGCTAGAGACTGCTTGAAGAAACGACGCGACGACGACTGGCGGCTGAAATAAGGGCGGCACAGCGGCGGCATCGCTCAATGTGAATTTGAACAAACGAAGGTAAGCACTAGGTAGAGTGGATGATGGAGATCAAGAAGAAACAAAGAATTGTCTTTCGGCTCACTGGAATGAAGAACGAGTGATTTGGGCGAAACGATTGCCACTTCAGTAAAAATAGAAATTGGACATCGTCGGTGCTCCGATGATTATGAGATTTGGAGGGGATGTAAAGGGGTCGATGAAGACATAGCATGCCAATTTATAGCTCTTCTTGTGATACAAATCGTCGGGAACGTGAGTGAAAATGGCGACGGTTTCTGTTTTGGGTTAAATGACAACGAAAATGACAAATGCTTTGATAGCCAGCCACGATGATGGGCAATTGATGGTGACAAGACGTGGGTGATGATGACGCGGTCGTTTCGCTTCAGACGAAATTGAATTTGGAGCTCTGAACGAGAAGAACGATTTTTTTTGAAGTGAAGCGGTGTGTTTTCGGAAGGAGTACAGAGAGCATTCAGCCGCCGGTTGAGGAAGAAGAACATCAGATTAAATGGTAGAAAAGTAAAGGAGAAGGCATAAACAAATAGAAGAAAAAGCATCCTGGAAACGCATTGAAGTGCTCTGAAGTTAAGCAAGTTTGGTAAGGGAGAAGGAATAGGATGGTTGACCAAACGGGAATTGGTTTTTTTTATATAGATTTTTTGTAAAAGAAAAAGACAGAAGTGCAAAATAGATTGGACCGAGAAACTAGAACGAATATTTTTCTAGAGATTTGAATTTGAATTGAGAATTTTGAGACTTTCTTCCAGAATTACACATAAAATACATATAAGATCCAAATAAAATCCATATATTTTTAATTAATTAATTTGAAATTAAATTTTTAGAGAAAGCGAATTTTGGGATGTTACAAACCTACCCCCTTAGAAGGAATCTCGACCCCGAGATTCGGATGGACTGGGAAAAAGGTTGGGGTACTCTGCTCGTAAATCCTCTGCGCGTTCCCATGTTGCTTCTTTATCTGAATGATTGCCCCACTACACCTTGCAGAATTTGATAGTCTTGCTTCTGGTCTGACGGTCTGCTTCTTCGAGAATTCTGACAGGGTACTCCTGATAGGTGAGATCATCCTTCAACTCGACTTCCTCTAGAGGCATCTGTTCTTCCGGAACTCTGAGGTATTTCTTCAACTGAGAGACGTGAAAGACATCATGCACATCTGATAGCTGAGGTGGAAACTTTAACTTGTAAGCGACTTCTCCTCTTCTGACTAGCACTGGAAAAGGTCCAATGTATATCGGTGCAAATTTTCCACTCACTCTGAAACGACGCATTCGCTTGAGAGGTGAAACCTTCAGATACACATAATCTCTAGGTGCAAAAGCTAGATCTCATCAATGGTTATCAACATAACTCTTCTGCTTGGTTTGAGCTATGTTCAGATTCGGACTAATCCTTCAACCTGTTCTTCGGCCTCCTTCAGAACATCTGGCCCCAACACTTGTCGCTCTCTAGTTTCATTCCAATACAAAGGAGTTATGCACTTCCTTCCATAGAGTGCTTCAAAAGGCGACATTTGCAAGCTTGACTGATAGTTGTTGTTATAAGAAAATTCTGCATACAACAAACTTACATCCCAACTTGTACTATTGGTTAAAGCACAAGATCTTAGCATATCTTCGAGAATTTGATTAACCATTTCAATCTGTTCGTCTGTCTGCGAATGGTAAGGTGTACTGAAGTTAAAGTTGGTACCCAAAAATCCCTGCAATTTTTGCCAGAATCTGGAGGTGAACTGAAATCCTCGATCTGAAACAATCTTCTTAGATGGCCCATGCAGACATACTATTCTGGACATATACAACTCTGCGAGTCGGTCTCTCGAGTAGGTAGTCTTCACTGGAATAAAATGTGCAACCTTAGATAACCGATCCATAATAACCCAGATCAAATCATATCCAGATTTTGTTCTTGGTAAACCAGTGATAAAGTCCATTCCAATTAATGTTCAACTTTAATCCGCTAACACACATCACAAAATGATACGTACTCAGTAATTTCTCTTCTCATGCTTGACCACCAATATCTCTCGTGAAGATCTTGGTACATCTTTGTGCTTCCTGGATGAATCGAATATGCAGATTCATGGGCTTCCTTTAGAATCAAAATTTTTAATTTCCTTATGACTTGGTACAAAGATTCTTTTTCCAAACCAAACAATGCCTCTCTCATCTTCTGAAAATCCAGGCGCTTTGTCTTTTCTCAAATTAACCTTGATTTCCTTGACATCTGAATCTTCCTTCTGAGCCTCCATGATCTGATCTTCCAAAGTTGGTGTAACACCCTGGCTATTCGGAAGCCAATATGCCACTAAAAACCTAACATACTACTATGAAGCAAAAGAATTTACACAAAACTCTTTTAAAAGAACAACATTTACTGAATCCAATTAAGTGAAGAAAACTCATTTAACATGGGAGTATAAAGCAATCGCAGTTAAGTTAATTCATTACAGTTCAACGTTTAACCAATGAAGGACATAACCAAATAATATTAATGGAGTCTGGAGTAAGGTGAAATGTGTGAATAGTGCGGGTCTACTCCCTCCCCAAGGTAGCCATCATCACCAATCACCTAAATTAAACAACAAAAAAAGAATGAGCCAGAGACTCAGCAAGTACAAGAAACAATTGATCATACAAGGTTATGAACAAGTCAATCACAATACGAAATATGAACTTATCTCTGAAAACTTATGTGTATGAATGGAATGAATGGATGCATTGAAAGGAATGGACTGCACACATGCTCATACCGGTATAGCGAGTGACACACCCGTCGGTGTTCACATAAGCCCGTACTTAACAAAGTCCGGGGATCCAATTACCGTATGAAGAACGTTTCATACGGGTGTCTGAAATTTGCCCACATTAGAATAGTGGGTCTTACATGCCCATACTGGAGTTGATGGGTCTTCACAAATACACTCTCGTGGACGGAACATGAACAACGCATGAATGGAATGAAGCATATGCAATGAATGTCACCACTTTCTTCCACATGGATTACCAATTAAGAATGGAATATATAACATGGAATATGAACATGTATCAAAAAATTAACAGTTCATCAACAATCACTCAACATGATTCAATATATATTAACACATTGTACTTACCTTCCGCGTTGTGACGCGCTAGGAGGCAACGATGGCGCTCCTACACTCGCCGCCTACAAAAATATGTACTCGAAATAAGGGCGACATGGTATGACAATGCTACCGGTGATCTATAATAACCCTCTGACTATCTAATACAACGAATAGACCCAAAACTGAAATCAGACAATTCATCCACCTTAAACGACTCTGGACAGCGGCACGGAAAAATTCATATCTACTGATCTGGGACTCAGAACGAGATGAGTCTAGTTCCCAACAAATCTTAACGAGCAAACCTACAAAACTCTAGTTGACAAGATTTCCTAATTCTGCCAAAAATTTTAACTAAATAGTAGGTGAATATGCATGACAGAAATCTGTCTAGACGAAAAGAGTAGTAGCGAAGAATATAACATAACTTTTAATATATTAATCCAATTAGAGTGTTCTTTATCAATCTGGAAAGATTATAAAATTATCTACAGAAATCGTTTTGGGTGACAAATCTGAATCTGATCTTAACCAAGTCATATTTCATTAAACAACTTTATTGACAATTCTCGTCAGGTTTCTCAGGACAGTATGAAAGAATCTATAGTAACTTTTGAACCGTGGATCGAATCTGGTGATCTTGGCGGCTATAGAAAGCTAAGAATCATGGATAAAAATCTCTAGAAGGTGAGAACCTCCATATCGGCCTCTAAGAAGCCAAAACCGGCCGCGCAGCATACTGGACAGATTCTGGAAATTTAACAGCAGCAGATCGATCCAATCCTACTAATCGATTTTGCATCCAATAAACATCAAACCATGAAACAAACTCGTCGTTACCCTTGAAGACTCGCAGGACGATAGAGAACAAGCCGTGGGGACAACGATCCCCCTTCTCCTCACCCACTTCTTCCCTCTTTGGCCAACTGCAATGCTGCCCTCCTCTTCCTTTCCTCGCTACGGTCAGCAGCTGGGAGCTCTGTTGGCGAGATGGGGAGGTGCCACAGCAGGGAAGGGTGGCAGCAAGAGGTAGGGGCGGCGCCTAGGAGGGGAGAGGTGGAGGTGGCCGGGTGGAAAGGGGAAGGGGAGTGGCGGCTCAAGGGGGAAGAGGTGGAGCCGGCCTAGGGTTAAGGAGGTTGGGGCGCATGGGCTTGGGCCTTGTGCGCCTCCCCCCTTCTTGGACCACACTTGGCCGGCCAACAGGCCGGACTAGCCTAGGCCGGAGGCCTGGGTTCCAAAATCCCCACAAGCACCTTGATTTTTCAATTAATTTCCTCTCCCGAATAATAAACTCTCAAATCGAAATTCGGGGTATTACAGTTGGTTGGACCTCAACGATGTTCACACAACCCTCCTCAACTAATTCCAGGTTGAGTCGCTGAAATTCCTCGCACAGAGCAGGCTGACTTTATTTTATCAACATATTATTGAAATAGCTTTTCCTGCCCAAAGCATCAGCTACTACATTAGCTTTGTCTAGATGATAGTGTATTGCAACATCATAATCCTTGATTAGCTCTAACTATCTTCTTTACCTTAAGTTGAGATCTGACCGAGTGAAAATATACTTGAGACTCTTATGATCGGTATAGATTTCACAACGATTACCGATCAGGTAATGCCTCCAAATCTTTAGAGCATGCACCACTGTGGCTAACTCTAAATCATGGGTTGGATAGTTCTGCTCATGCGAACGCAATTGTCTTGAAGCATAGGCTACAACCTTGCCTTCCTACATTAACACACAACCAAGACCTTGTTTTGATGCATCATAGAAAATCTCAAAGTCTTTTCGAACGTCGAGCAAAATCAACACTGGTGCAGTAGTTAACCCCTTCTTCACCTTTTGAAAACTCTGCTCACAAGCATAGGTCCATTCGAACTTTTTTTTCTTTCTTGAGCAATTCGGTGAGGGGTTTTGCAATCTTCAAAAAGCTTTCAATAAAACAACAATAGTAACCGGCTAAACCAAGAAAACTTTTGATTTTCGGAACTGACTTGAGTTGTCTCTAGTTAAGAACACCCATAACTTTTCCTAGATCCACTGCTACTCCTCTAGTAGAAATTACATGCCCCAAGAAAGCAACTTCCTTTAACCAAAACTCACACTTACTGAATTTAGCATACAATTGATGCTCTTCGAGTTTATCCAAAACTAACATGAGATGTTCCTCATGCTCATTCTTATTTTTAGAGTAAATAAGAATGTCATCTATAAAAACCACTACAAACTTATCCAGGAATTCCATAAACACTTTGTTCATCAGTTTTATGAAGTACGCTGGTGCATTTGTTAGACCAAATAACATCACAGTACATTCATAAAAGACCATAACGAGTAGTGAACACCGTCTTTGGGATATCAGATGGTCTTATCTTCAGCTGATAATATCCAGAGCGTAGATCAATCTTGGAGAAGACACTTGCTCCCTCCAACTGATCAAACAAGTCATCAACTCGCAACAAAGGATACTTGTTCTTGATTATGACTTCATTCAGGGCCCTATAATCCACGTACATCCTTAAATTGTCATCCTTCTTCTTCACAAAGATTACCGGGTCTCCTCATGGCGATGAATTGGGTCGAATAAAACCTTTTTCAAGCAACTCTTCAATTTGCTTCTTCATCTCAGCTAGCTCATTTGCTGGAAGCCGGTAAGGTCTCTTGGATATAGGAGCTGTACCAGGCACCAACTCAATGATGAACTCAATCTCTCGGTCTGGTGGCATTCCAGATAGTTCATCGGGAAATATAGCTGGGTATTCCCGCACTACAGGCACACTTTCCAAAGATATGCCCTTCAGGCGATTTAGAACACAACTCTTCTTTGATGATTTATTAGACACAAAACTCCACTCGAATACCTTCAGCATTGGTAAGGGTGATGGCTCTGTTGGCACGATCGATCTGTTCCTTAAACTTGGTAAACCAATCCATTCCAAGGATTACATCAATGCGTCTGGAATCTAATAAGATAAGGTTCGCTAGGAACCTAACCCCATTTATATCTATAGGCACTCCCGGGCATACTGTATTAGTACTCATTTCCTTTCTAGGTGTTTGGACTACCATAGGGTTCTTAAGTTCAAAAACATCCAGCAATGTTTTTCAGGAAAATTCTTCGAGAGAAAAGAATGCGAAGCTACAGAGTCAAATAATGTTGATGCAGGTACGAAATTAACAAGGAATTTACCCAGAACTACATCTGGTGCATCCTGGGCTTCCTCTGCAGTGACGTGGTTAACACGTCTTCTCCCAAAAGTTTGCGGAGTCCTTGGAGTCTGAGGGGTGCCATATCTTTGTCCTAGAGCCGGTGCACGGGTTGGTGTAGTCCCCAAGTTGAAGCGCACTGGAGTCAAGTTCTGATGCTTCTGAGGGCAATTGCTAGTATAATGCCCCATCTCATAACAATGAAAACATTGAACTCCAGCTGTGGATGTCTTGTTTTGCTACGGCTGAACACCAGTGTTGTTGCGGAATCCCTGCATGATTGGGCGAGGTCCTAACATTGGAGTCTTGGGTGCATTGGATACCGGCTGCCTGTTGAATTGTGGCTGGTTCATACGAGACCTGGAACTGTTGGCTCCATGTTGCGCTTGAAAAGCTATTTTTCTCTTACGGGACTCATACAACTGACGTTGAGCATCCTCCTGTACGAGAGCCTTGTTGACCATCTGCTGGAAGTTGGGGTAGTCAACTGACACCAACTGCACCTTAAGGCTGGGGTCAAGTCCTTCCATGAAGCGCTAAATCTTCGCTCCCTCATTAGCAACATCCTCTGGTGCATACCTTGACAGCTGTGTGAACATGTTAAGATACTCAGACACACTGAGATTGCACTGTTGCAGCTTATGGAACTCTCTCTTCTTTATTTCCATCATTCCTATAGGAATGTGAGCTGTGCAAAAAGTAGTAGAAAACTATTGCCAAGAAATGGACTGGACATTCTGGTGAGCTACGCAATAGTTTTCCCACCAAATTCCTGCAGTTGCTTTCAGTTGGTGAGCAGCAAAGAGAACTTTCTCTTGGTCATTACACTGAGCCAAGATCAACTTCTTCTAGACATCCTTTAACCAGTCATCAGCTTCAAGAGGATCAACTGACCTGGCAAAGGTTGGCGGCCTGGTTCTCATAAATTCCCCTAGTCTGGACGGAGGTGGTAAGACTGGAGCAGGGGTTGGTGCAGGTTGATTGACTTGATTATGAGCAAGTGCTTGCAATAGTTAAAGTTACATAGCCATCATCTACTCCATATTCATCATCAGAGGCTGACCAGGAGGTGGTGGCAGTAAGGGTTCTTCTTCAAATAACTGTTCCGGATGAACTTGAAGTTCTTGTGGTGCTTGAGGCAAAACTGGCTCCTCGGAAAACGGTTGACCGCAACCCCTTCCAAGACCACTGCCTCGGCCAGCTGCACGACCTCCTCCACGAGCTCCTCCATGAACTGTTGTGCGACCTCTTCCACGTCCTCTTCCAGGGTTCTCCATCTGAACTGTCCAAGGATAGCATGGAGAAAAGAGGGAAAAGCAAAGATAAGAGAACAGGGGTAAAACTAGCATCCTAAACAACAACCAACACAGACTCAACAAGAAAGAACTCCAACTAAAATTAAAATGGGAAATATTTTTTAGAATGGTTGTATCACAAGTGCTTAAGGCTTGATACAGTCCAATCTACAAAGGCAAACAAAATAATCGTCTAAATTCGCAAGACCTTTATTGGACACTGCAGACTCACGACCAAAGACTACTCCTCAAACTCAACCTCGTCAGGGTCCTCCTCATAGTCATTCTCGTCGTCATCCTCAACGTTGTCCTCAACGTCGACCTCGATGTCACGCACCACAGGCTCGTGCTCCTCAGGCTGGTCCACTGAGTCACTAGCACCTCCAACGATGAGAGCATCAGAGGGGGCGACAATGACAGTTGTACCAGAAGACTCCTCGAGTGGCAGGGGTAAACAAGCTGCGATACACCGCTGCAGTCATGCAATCATCAGGACGGTGCACCCTTTTGCGTGCAGTCGTACAGATGCAGGAAGGACGGGATGGCTTCTTCAACTGGGAGAACTCTCTCTCTCAGCCGCATCTAGCCTGTTATAGACATGCTCCAACTCGTTGGCCATAAACACATAGGCCTCATCTTGCGCCTTGATCAGAGACTCCATGTGTGAGATGGTCGTGTCCTCCTCCCTCTCAGCGGCTCTGAACCTGCTGAAGACTTCCCCCTTCTTGCGGTAGGGAAAGTAACAAAAAGCAGTGCGTACCATAGTAGTGCTGTAGTGGAACCCCAGACGGATGATCGCTTCTCTGGTAGCATCCTGCATTCCAAGCTTGTCGGTCTCTCTCTCTCTACCGTGAAGCGGTAGGGTCGATCCCCTCGTAGGTGACTCTTGGCATAGATGGTGACCTTGACTCACCACATCTCCTTGTTGTACTTGTTGAAGGTGATATCGTGGTACTCTGGGCGATGGATGTAACTCAATCCCTGAAGAATGAACTACATCTCAGCACAGAATCCTCCTTCCTTCTCAGTGCAAGAGTTGATGAAACACATCTACATAATTTTGAAAAACAAGAGAAGATCAGTAACAATTTCAAATAATGAATACAAAGACAAGAAAAAGACACTAAGACAGAAAAAAGTAGCAAAGAGACTTAAAAGTTTATAAATTAATTTTTAGAAAAATATAAATCCTTAAGGCTTGCCATTTCTAACTAAGTCACGTCCTACAGTCGACTCGACTCTGATACCAACTCTGTCGGGACCGGATTTCTGAATCCGAACCTTCTGTGTATTTCTACATCAGTCCCAGATTAGTATCTAGTGCACACAGTAGAAACATTGTTGATAACCAGTTCGAATCACAAAATAACATAAATAAATAACTGAGTACAAGCCTTATGTCCACTTATTACAAAAGAGGTCCAACGATCTTAAGTCTCACAGTAGTGGAAATAAAATAAACTCCGTGGTTGACCCATCGAATCGCCCACTGGCATTCAACTGGGAAAACGCAGTCTAGTACTCTGGAAAACCTTCGTCGAAGCCACAAGCGAAGTAGTCATAGTCGTTCTTGGCATCTTAATAGACTTCTGAGATTTGTTGAGTGTAGCATGTGAGTACATAAAGTACTCCGCGAGTCTTGAAAAATAATGCATATGCATAGCTTTAACAATTAGGCATATAGGGTTCATTTGCACAAAGTAATATTTTAAGTTTAAACATCTTTTATAAAGCTCATTTGATAAAAGATGATTTAATAGATAAAGTAATTTAAATCAAACTCTAGTGCAGGTTCTAATTACCATACACTAGTAAAAAGGCTCTAATAGCCAAGTTTTCAAGAATTTAGCTCTAGCTGCTTAACTGGCTCCAACTACCAGAACCACAATCCAAGAGTTCCCACTATTCCCGGATTCCTAAAATATTTCTTTTAAAACCAAAACTAAAATCTATCATGTGTATACGCACCTTGCCCGCCCTTGACTGTGGGCACGACTATTTGAACAGTTTTTAACACTATGCAGAGGTTGTACAGCTTGACCCACACGAGACAATCAGTGATCATGTCCGCTCACACACTTTTGAAGGTGTGCGACTAAGCGATTATCACAGAGATTTTACAATACTTTATCCTAACATTAGCCCGCCCGATGAGCTTAACCCCAGATCATGGACATCATTTACCATCGACCGGGAGCTCACCGTTGTGGGGGATAACCTGCCCGGACTTGAACGTCTATTACCAATGCCCAGCGCAAGCCCCGACAGACATGGACGTCAATTACCATCGTCTGCACTACCCAGGTAAATCCTACCATCTACAGCCTGCGGGCGTAATGCTAGAACATTGTAAATTATTCAGCCAGGTCCTTTCCATTTAGGACATGTGGTTGTACGGTATTGTTTGGTTTGAATAAACACAAGAGTCGGTCCTTAATCAACCAGGGTGAGACAAACCACACCCATGCCACTCACCCTTGTCTAAAATATTTTACACCAATTTTATTTTATTTCCAAATATTGACATTACCTAATGTCAAGTATTTTCCAAAATTTAAAGCATAACAAGTATTAAAGGTTTTTCTCCCCCAAAAGGTTAAACAATACCATACAACACGCCTAAACAATTCTACCATATCAAACTATTCTGCAAAATTATATTCAATAATGCAGAATTTTCTACGCTAGGGTTACAAAGGTATATGATATCAAATATCAAGGATGATAATAATAAACTTTAGGTTTTTAACTAATAACCTATAGTTTAAACGTATCATATAAATAAAATAGCAATGCATAACTTTAGAACTGAAAACATAATTTACAAAATATTTTTCTGGGGATTTGAATTTGAATTTTCGGAATTGGAATTTGAATTTAGAATTTTGAGATTTTCTTCCAGAATTACACATAAAATACATTTAAGATCCAAATAAAATCCAGATATTTTTAGTTAATTAATTTGAAATTAAATTTTTAGATAAAGCGAATTTTAGGACGTTACAAAAAAAACTCATATCATGATGGTGACTATCCTCCCCTCTCCATTCTCATCTATTGGCCTGAAGTTTTTACCTGTGAATGCTGGTATTGTCACATACTACTGCCTGTTTTAACTACAGTCACCTTGAGCAGGGATCAGAAGATTGTTCTCACCTGCTTCCTGCAGAGTGGAGTGGGGTTAATCTGAATTTCTGACCATTCTTGTCATGGATGAACTGAGCCTGAACTAAATATGTGAAACGTTATGGACCAGGCATGTGTAGTGCAATGCAACTATGCAAGGCAGAAGAGCCAACAATCCTATAATGGGAGAATAAAAGCCACAGTTGAGGACCAACGGGTTGTGTCGGCTATTGTCGTGGTCCTCTTGCAATAGATGCTGTTTGTTAGCGTGGTTGAACAGAGCAGTATTTATTCTCTCTATCACGACGCTGACACACCTGCTCTATTCTGTCTCTCTGGTTTTGTTGGCTGACCATTGTAAGGTTAGCACTTAGCACTTGGTAGTCTGTAAGCAAATATCAGTTTTATTGTTTTTTTCTGCTTTGAAGGCGTCTTGATTTCACACCGGTTGATTTGTTGTCTCTCTGCATCATTTCAGTGCTCCACGGTCAATAACCACGGTGCCGACAAGTCGCAATTAAAATCAGCAGCGCTGCTATGAATTTCTAAGTGAGCAGGTGTAGCCATAGATTTTGTGAGACCTGATCTATGGGAAGGCCGTCGGTTGAGTCTGATCTTGTCGGAATCGGCGTTCAAACAATGCAGCAGGTCTGCAACGAGTAGTAGGTTTCGAAAAGGATAAAGTCGACTTCCAATTGAAAACTATTTTAGTTGCAGTTCAGACGATGGCCGCATTTGGTGATTAACTTGAACTGCCTACTGGTGTGGCGTCAGTGGCGGATGCACCGCGGGACGGGAGCACTGGCTTTGTTCGTCTCATCTTTGGTATAATCTAAGTACTTTTGTTATTATTTGTATAATAAATTTAAATAATTTTATTCTTAAGATAGTTACTTGTGTATATTTCTGGTCTTTCAAAATACACTGTTCGTTATTAAGGTACTACATTTAATGTATTTCTCATTTTAACTTTGTTCCTTGTATTTATGTACCACTTTGGATTTCACGTGACATTTAAATATGTATTTGCTAGCTCACCTCATGATAACTTTATCCCACTAGTACACCTTCTATTTTCGTCCTACATACACCACTGTGTGGCGTGCCAAAGGAGTGAAGGACACGTTTCATGAGCTACTTATTTCTGTACGGGAATACAGAGAATAAATCCTGAAATACCACTGAATACCACACACAAATAGCCCCACGTCTTTTTTTAAAACCCCCCTCTAAGCAAGCCAAACAAATCCTACAACTAATTCTTACTACCTCTTTGTCAAATAGTTGATAGCTTTGACCAATCACAATTTAAAAAAATATTTAGTTAGTGAAGATGAAAATCATGTAGCTTGATTTTGTCAGAAAAATACTTTTAACGATATTGTATACCTATAAGTATTTACACATCTGTTGGTAAAAAATTAAGGGTTAAAGTTTGAATAGTAAAATTAAAGTTGTTAAAAAAGCATCAATATAGGAGCTTTACACCTTTCCCACCGACTATAGGTTTTTCGGGATTTGAAAACATGACTTGTGGGTCAGAGCATGTACAATAGTATAACGTCAGCTATAAGTCTTGACACGTATGACACAAGATAATGTGGAAGAGAAATGGGAGTATAGAGAATTGAGTCATCTCTCGTGCAGTAGTCGACGGTAACACGGGGAACAAGACACATTGTACATAAGATATATGTCTATATATAGAGTGATGCGACAATAGGTGCCCCGATCTTTCGGTGAATGATAACTCAATTTTAGTGGAGACGACTCATGATTCGGCTGCCAGTCGCACATTGCCAATATACCTGGCAATCGCTGAACCAACTACGAGATTGTTATTGATTTTGCTAGAAGCACGATCGACCTGACCGCGAAGCTCTATTCGTGCATGCAATCGAAGAACACGCAAGAACAAGATAATAAGCAATCTAAAATTACAAATAAGATTAAAATATTTGATAAGTTGGGATTCTGTAGCGGTATTATGGTTGGTCTAATCGGCACAAACCAATACACGAAGTTGCAATGAAAGTAATTTTTAACTAAACAAAATTCAAGGAAACTAGAGGGGAGCGACCTCCTTATATAGGGAAGAGGAAGCCGCACATAGCTAACAAAATAGGGGGTGGTACTATTTATATATTGTTCACGGAGGTAGTATTGTTTATATGAACAGTATGGGCTCCCTTGGGTGGCTGGGCAGCGTATGTGCCAATTCTGGTACTATTACAAGGCCCAAATAGGTCCAAATAAGTGACGTGGCACCTTCTTTTGATGCTTACAGTGTGCGCAGAAGGAATTTGAAGGTGAGGCTGGATCCATTGGAAATAAGATGAGATAAGCTTTCAATCAAGTACTAGTGGACCTTAAATGGAGTCCGTATGTGAAAGTCATACTTGTTTGAAGTTGAGCCTGCCTCCAAAGGCCGAATTAGATTCCAGAAGTTGTCCAACATGATCTCTTGCTTTTCTTGTACGAAAAGTGATATGGTGCTGCACAAATATACATTTTCATCATTAGGTAGCATCGTATAGTTTATATAATATAAATACACTCTTAAAAACGAGCCCACTTGATAATTTAAGTGAAACGTACGAGCTCTTGTAATTAAAATAACAAACATAGAAAATATGATTGTATTCATTGGGGTCATGTCCTCATCATAGAGAGACAAGTAAAAAGGTGACTCGTCGTAGAAGTTGCTTTTAGTGCTGTAGACAACAGTTGTCTATACTGTTGTATATGTCCTCACGAGCTTTAAGGTGATTGCACTGGCCAGCTGATCCCATCATCCCAATAAAAAAAATTAAAGTTGTTAATTATTTGAAAACGGAGGGAGCAACAGGTTTTGATGATCTTGCCTGGCTCTCGTCCAATGGATACTGTTCCTATGTATGTTAAATTTGGGTTTAACGGACAAAACCTGACAAGAAAATGATCCATGAAGCTAATGAAAAACGGAATCTTACCAAAATTTATAACCGTATGCTTCCAAGTCGAAGTAAGCGAGATTATTCGGCCAGCCCTCTGTATTTGTATCGCCTATTGACACAATTAAGAACTTCTAGAAAAAAAAACTACATCGAACCTTTAAACAACACTTGTGTCAGAAGTTTTTTTTTTTAAAAAAAATCAACAAGGAAACAAAGAGGCCATGGAGCAGCAGGAGTGATTGGCAGACCGGAAGCGCCAATCCCCTCGCCACCCTCCATCTCGAGGAAGAGTCATTTTTCCATTTCCATTTCCATTTCTATTTCCATTTCCACAAGAGGGGAGAAAAACAAAAATAGAAAACCTAAAAAACCAAGCACTACACTGGGCACAATTCCCGAGCCTCGAGAGCCACCCACCTCCACTCCCCCCCAGTACTTAAGACCCAATTAGTAGCCACCATTTTCTTAATTAAGATGCCCAATTCCCAAACCAAATTGCCTTAATTAACACCAAACTAATCTAAACCCCCGCCTGCGCTGCCCTCGAATCCTCGATACAGTAGTACAGTATTATACCCCACCATGGCCAAGCCCAGGCAGCCAGGTTGCCCGCACTCTCCCCCCACCCCCCACTTGCCATGGCGAGGCCTCTCCCCCTCGCCGCCGCCGTGGTGGTGGTGGTTGCCGCCGCGTGGCTCCTCGCCGCCGGTGGGGTCGCGGCCGGGGACCCGCCGCTCTCGCCCAAGGGGCTCAACTACGAAGGTGTGTGGCGTGGGTGGCTGCGAAACTAAACCCTACCTGTTTTGGTGCTCCGGAATGCGGGTAGCTAGGGTTTAGGGTTTGTTTCGAGGAGGGGGGTTTTGTGATGCGCTGTGTGCTCGTGTGGTGTTGCAGTGGCGGCGCTGATGGCGGTGAAGAGCCGGATGCGGGACGAGAAGGGGGTGATGGCCGGGTGGGACATCAACTCCGTCGACCCCTGCACCTGGTCCATGGTCGCCTGCTCCCCCGACGGATTCGTCGTCTCGCTGTGAGAAAAAGTTTTTCCTCTCTAATTCTGTTTGGTCTCTTCTCTGTTGGATTGGGTTGGATTGCAACAATGCTTCTTTTGTAGCACTATTATTGCTTGTTGTCGATGACGAGGATGATGTGATGGTGCTGTTTTGTTTGGATGCTGGAGTTGCAGGCAGATGGCGAACAACGGATTGTCCGGGACGCTATCGCCGAGCATCGGGAACCTCAGCCACCTGCAGACAATGTAACGGTTTTGGAAACGAATTCACCTTATCGATAACAGATTCACGGTTTATTGTTTTTGTTTCATTAGTGCCTTTAACACGGTGTGTCTTGCAACACCGTAAAATTGGTACGCTTTCGAGCTGAATTGGTTCAATCAAGAACGAGAATGTTCATGTTTGTGTATTCAAAAGTACGAAATTTTCTAGCATGGTAGAGCAACATTTGTAGTTTGGTGGGGGTCAATTTGCCCAACTGATGTTCAGGTGTTTCCATGATTCCATCAGCGACTGATGTAACGGTATTACGATGGTTATAGAGCTGCAAGGTGGGGACTTTACAAAACGTCTCTTGGCATATAGTTGGATTTATGGAAATCCCATGTAGGGTCCGTGCACACTAACTCTCAAGGGCTAGGACAAGAGTTGGTGAGTAAAATATATGACAGATATGGCAGACACCACGACACAACCCCATCTGACCAAATTTTCTTTTCTTTACTTTACAAGAAAGGAACATATTGGGCGTCCCTAGTTTTTTTAGAACTTAACACGCGCAAATTAAGCTTACTATGTATGATTGACAATGCTACCACAACTATACTTCCTGTTCGTTGTCTTCCACCTTTTGTATCTTCTTGAACATGCACCACCCATTTGTGAAGGCATATTGCTGCCGTGTCATAACTCATAACATTCAGAACAGTTTATTGTCTTTGTGATAGCTTTCTTACATTTTTAGAATGTGGTACATGGGGCTAGTGGTGGATTTAGAAATTTGATCTTGCGGTGTAGGTTGTATGGTTTCATTTTGGCAAACAGAGGGGTGGTGTAGATCAAAATTATGTCTGGAATGGATGAGGAAGAGAAGAACTGTCTGCTTGGGTTGATGGGGTGGCTATTTAATTCAAAAAACTATGTTGCTTCATTCACCTGAGTGAAATTGTTATAACATTTGAATATTGACCAGTTGCGTCACTATGTTGGTCATGAAGTATTGTTACAGTATTTGACTATTGTTGTAGTATGTCTTTAGCATGGATTCTTGTTTCTTTAGGTTAACTCAATAAACTCTAATGGTTAACTGTGCTGCATATGAGGACAAAAGGTCTTTAATATCTGACCATTTTACAGGTTACATGGATATACCAAATTGAGCAGAAGTTCAATTTGAATTCGTATTCAATACTCATTTGATCCGTATTCAGATATGAAAATATTTGAATTCAACTTAAAAATAAGGATACAAATATGTCGTGACCAATATTCAATATGTTTTTGTTAAGAGTCTTGTACATATTAGCAGTCTCTCCCCCTCTTAGCCCATGTGACCTATGTAGCCTTTGAGACCTAACTAATCCTGGTTATATATATCTTCTCAATAATAAATAAGATGCACAGTTGTGAATAAAAAAATCCTTCTCTCCTAAATCTAACATGGTATCAGAGCATTTCTACCTAAACCCTAACCCTATTTCCCATTACTGCCGCCGTCGCTGAACACCTCCGCCGTGCTTCCGGATCCGACGTCGTCGCCACTATGTCGCCTGGCCGGACCCGTCGCCGCCTCGTTCCAGTGTTGCCGTCGTCATTGGGTCTGCTCTACTTCGGGCTGCCTCTCGTCTCCTGTGCTTCTGCTCGGCGCCGGATCGAGCTCCCTCTGTCGCCGCTGGCCTCGATCCCGGTCGCTGCATCGGCCCTCTCCTCTCCGTCGCCACCTCTGCTCCAGCGCTGCTGTCCAACTCCGTCCTGCTGTGCTTCGGGTGCTTTGTCCGTCCAACTCTGTCCTACTCCTACTCTACTTTGGCGCAGCCATCGCCTCGTGGCCCTCGTCAAAGGGCAGCAGGGGCAGCGCGTCGCCGTTCCTCGCATCGGCCGCAACAGCCTCTCGGCGCCAATCGCTTCTCTCCCAGCCGGTGCCGCACTGGTCCAAAGAAAGCATCGCTTCTTCCACGTCGGTAGCAAGCAACTCTTCCCCATCGCCTCAGCTCTCCCTTGCGGGGCAGCACGCTGTGTCGCCGCCGCTCGTCTGTCCTTGCCATTCCGTAGTGCCTCATGCTCATGGCGGTCGAAGGTATCCTTGGTCCTAGTCCTATCTGGAGTTAGCTTGTTCTTGTTGCAAGAGACATGACCATCTAGCATATCGGTGTTTTGAGTTGAACCCCGAGCTAAGGTTATCAACGTTTGTTTCGTCTCTTCGAGGTGATGCTGCTATTGCTTCTTCTGCCCCTGCCAATGCTTTGGAGTCTTGTGCAACTCAGTTTGTCAGATTCAGGCTCAGATGAGCAACCTTCAGGCCCAGTTATGTCAGCTGCAAGCATCTTTCGGTGGATCCACCAGTTTTATTGCACCATCACGTCTTGTGTCAGGTGCTTCACTCCCACGGGTGTTGGATTCAGGGGCTTCTTTCCATGTGACTTCTTATGCATCTCAGATCACGTCATGTTGTCCTGCTGCAAAAGGTATCAATATTCAGACAGCTGATGGAACGTCATGCACGGTCACTCATCAGGGGACTGTTTCCACCTCACTTTGTAGTTTTAGATGTCTCATTTGTCTCTACGCTCTCATGAATCTCATCTTTGTTGGGCAGCTCGTATTGATGAACTGTTTTGTTGGGTTTGATGATAGTTCCTGCTTTGTGCAAGATCGTCGAACAATAGTTGTCATTAGTATAGGCGGGGATAAAAACCGTCCCAGAAGGCGGTTACGATCGAGAATCGGTTTATAGTCGGAACCAAGTAAAAAAATACCGGCTGAAAATTTTAAAATTTGAATTTGAATTTTTGACTCCATAATGTCATTCCCTAGTTGGTTTAGGCATTCTTATGCTAGATTATGTATTGAAACATTAGTTTTTAGTATATTTAGTACTATCAAAACATAAAAGAGGACTTTTTATGTACAACTTGAAACACTTTATCATTAATTGGATTGCATGCAGCCATGAGAGAATTGGATTGCATCATTATTTGCTCAGGATTGGATTGATTATTTAATCCTATACTTTCAAATCATTTAGTGACGCGATATGATTAATAAGAGATACGAAAAAGTATTTGCTAATAGTATGTTCAGCGACACAAGTTTTCATATGTATGATTACTAGTATCAATATGCTGGCATTTGTTTGGCCAGGACTGGCCGACCAAGTCCAACTTTCATATTTCTGCTAAAAATACTAGCTCCTAAGGGTAGCTCATGTAACTAGAAAGCTATCCTTTTAGGAGGTGGAGTCACGAAAGAAGCAAGAAAACAATTAATATACGGCCTTTGGAAAAGGTTAAAATTCATACAAACCGGTTTTTCGGTTTTTTGCGGTTTTTCCAAGAAAACGCAGATTCAAAATTTGAAATTTAAATTCATGCTGGTTTTTTTTAAATTTCCGGTTATCGGTACTGGCCGTCGGCCGGGAAATTCACCGGGATCGAGATTTCGATCCTTGGTATAGGCCATCGTAAGAGGGGTTATGCAGAGCTCTATATTCTTGATCGTCTGAGTCTCCCTTTATTCTCCATTTTTGGTACTGCTCCTGCTCCTATTCCTTTATTCTCTGTTGTTGGTTCATCTACTCTTTGCCCTTTTGTATATACTTCTGTTTGCAAGTCTTTTCCTCAATTGCATCATCACTTGGGGCACTTGTGTGGCTCATTCTTCACTATTTTGATTCATCAAGGTGTTCTTGGTCCTGTTTCTGTTGACACCAATTTTCAATGCTTGGTTGTAGATTTGGTAAGCAAGTACAACTCCCATATCCCTCCAGTTTTTCTAGATCTGATCGTCCCTTTGATTTGGTTCATTCGGATGTTTGGGGTCCTTCATTTGCTTCAAAGGGTGGTCACAATTACTATGTCATCTTCATTGATGACCACACTCAATACACTTGGATCTACTTCATAAAACACCGTTTACAGTTGATTTCTATCTATCAGTCTTTTGCTCAGTCCTCAGATGGTTCATACTCAGTTCTCTTCTACCATTTGTGTTTTTCTTTCTGACTCTGGATGAGAGTATCTTTCATCAGTTTTTCGTTAGTTTCTTTTTTCTGAGGGTACTCTTGTTCAACTCTCGTGTCTTGGTGCTCATGCTCAGAATGATGTTACTGAGCACAAGCACCATCACATTATTGAGACTGCTTGTACTCTTGTCATTTCATCTTTTGTTCTCTCTCACTTCTAGGGTGAAGCGGTCTCTACCGCAGTCTCTCATCAACCGTCAACCCTCTACCAAGCTTTAGCGTGAGTGTCCTGGTGAGGTCCTGTACAAAGCACCTGCTCGCTATGCTTATCTTCGTGTCTTTGGTTGTGTCTGTTATGTCCTTCTAGCACCTCGAGCGCACAAAGCTGAGCGCTTAACCGGTTGAGTGTCTTCTTGGGTTATAGTCCTGAGCATAAGGGCTATCGTTACTATGATCCTTCAGCACGTTGCATTCACATCTCTCGTGATGTGATCTTTGATGAGGGTCGATCCTTCTTTTATCATCCTTCTATACATGCCACTCCTTCCACAGATTTCACCTCTTTTTTTGTGTCTATCTCCAATTCCTTCACAAGACTTACCTTCTCCAGATATACTTTCTCCACCAGGTTCATCTTCTAGTGTGTCTCCTCTACCAACTCCACTAGTTTCTGACATTCTACTTTTCCCTTTCTCGGCAGAGAGTTATTTATGATCCTCAGATTTCCTTTCCTCTTTAATCTTTTGATCCTCAATCCTCCTCTCCTCCACTTGACCCACTGGCCATTACCACTAACTTTGACGATCATTCTACTACATCACGATATCTGAGCCGAGTATCTATCAAGAGACGGCCAGTATACTTGAGTGCATTGGCTATGACTGAGAAGCTTACAACATTAGAGTGTATAATTACTTGGGATCTTATTCCGCTACCATCTAGAGCTATTCCTATAACTTGCAAGTGGGTGTACAAACTAAAGAACAAGTCAGATGGTTCAATGGAGTGATACAAAGTTTATTTTGTTGCGAGAGGTTTTCTGCAGGCTTATGGTCGAGATTATGGTGAGACTTTTGCTTCAGTTGCTCATACGACTACGGTCTGTACTCTCATTGCTGTTGCAGCAGTACGCACATGAACTATATCTCAGATGGATGCCAAGATTGTTTTTCTTCATGGTGATCTACATGAAGTCTATATGCAATCACCCCTAGGTGTTGAGGCCAGAGATAGAATTCCCGGCCGGTACGGTATCCGCCGGTTACCGGCCGGGGTTCGGGATTCAAAATCCTGGCCGGTTTTCCTGGGTTTTGCAAATTCAAATTTCGAATTTCGAATTTCGGTTGGTTTTTAAGCAAATTCAAATGAAATTTAACCGGTTTTTCTGGAAAACCTAGAATCGGCCGGTTATCGTTCGACCCCGAACCGATTCGGTCCGAATGCTTTTTTATCCCTGGTTGAGGCTACTACAAGATATGTTTGTCATCATAGGCGTGCTCTATATGGTCTCAAGGAGACTCCTCGTGCTTGGCTCGAGCGTTTGATTCGTGGTTCGAGTCTTTGGTTTCACTCCAAGCGAGCTTGACCCTATCTTGTTTATTCACACTTCTCAGCGGGGTCGTACTTTGCTTCTGCTATATGTAAATAATATGTTGATCACAGGAGATGACATGGACTATGTGGCTTTTGTTAAGAAGAAATTTAGTGAACAATTTATGATGCCAGATTTTGGATCATTGAGCTATTTTCTAGGGATTGAGGTTCATTCTGATAGCGATGGCTTCTAAGCTTGCCCGCTCTGATATGACTGATACTCGCAATGCTGCCACACCCATGGAGCTCCACCTGCAGCTTTGTCCTACAGACGGTGTACCACTGACATATCCTTTCCACAATCGTCAGCTCATTGGAGGTCTTGTTTATCTCACTGTCACCAGACCAGACATTGCTCATGTTGTTCATGTGCTTAGCCAATTTGTCTCCCACCTCAGTTCACTATAGTCATATTCTTCGTGTGCTGAGATACATGAGGGGGACTGCGTCTATACGTCTATTCTATACCAATTCGAGTCGGCTCCAGCTCCTCGCATACTCTGACTCCACTTGAGCGAGTGATCCTGTTGATCGTCGATCTATCACTGGCTACTGCATCTCTCTTGGTACTCCTCTCATTACCTGGAATTCCAAGAAGCAGATTGCGGTGTCACGCTCTAGTGCAGAGGCTGGGCTTGAAGCCCTTGCCGCTACCACCTCAGAGAGTGTTTGGCTTCGATGGCTATTAGTTGATCTTGATGTTCTTTGTGATAATCCTACACCTTTGTTTTGTGACAATACAAGTGTCATTCAGATTGCTAGTGATCTAGTCAAGCATGAGTTGATGAAGCATATTGGTGTTGATGCATCATTCACACGGTCTCATTGTCAGCAGTCGACCATCGACCTCTAGTATGTACTCCCAGAGGTTCAAGTTGCAAATTTCTTCACTAAGGCTTAGACTCGAGAACAACATCGGCTTCATCTACTCAAACTCAGTACATCAGATTCTACTGATCCACCTTGAGTTTGAAGGGGGGATGTCAAGAGTTGTACATATTAGTAGTCTCTACCTCTTGGCCCATGTAATCCATGAGGTCTAACTAATCTTGTTTATATCTTCTCAATAATGAATAAGATGCATAGTTATGAATAATAAAATCCTTCTCTCCTAAATCTAACAGTTTTCACCCCTACTTGTAAGAACATGAGCTTAGTACGCATTGCATGCATCATATTGATCGTAAATGTTGCTTTTCTCAATCATGGAACTATATGCTCTCTGCTGCCTATATATTTTATTTCGTTGATTTTCGTCTATCCTTGTGAAAATGAAACTAAACACCAACGTTGATTGCTCAATTTTTTTATTGACCTCTTTCAGGTTACTACAGAATAACAGAATATCAGGTGACATTCCTGCAGAGATAGGGAAGCTGACCAATCTTAAAGCTCTTGATCTTTCTGGTGACCAGTTTGTTGGTGAAATCCCAAGTTCATTAGGGCAGCTGATTCAACTAAATTATCTGTGAGTTGATGTCAAAATATGACTTCAAATTTGTCTCATATTTTTTATTGACTGTTGTTTCCTCAACCCTTCAGGCGCCTTGATAGGAACAACTTGTCTGGACAGATCCCTGTTGAAGTTGCTAAGCTTCCAGGTCTCACATTCCTGTACGTCTCTTTTACATGTTTATTATCTTTTCACATAAGTGATATGTGTAAATGTATTTGTTGGTTTTTAAACTGACACGGGAAATATGTTTCAGTGACTTATCATCCAACAATTTAAGCGGTCCAGTTCCAAAGATTTATGCACATGACTACAGGTAAGTGGGTGAGAGACTATGTACAACAAGCTCCGGTTTTTCTTATTATTTTCCTCCTTTGTTTGCTCGTCCAAATTCTTTGGGCAGCTGCAAATTATGATTGTTTCCTCGTCCATATGCTAAAACTGAGCATGTGGGAATCATTCTTTCCTGTTGATTTTAGTACTTCACTTAACATTACCATACCTCTGCTTTCCAGTCTCGCAGGAAACAGGTTCCTTTGCAATTCGTCAATTCTACATGGTTGCGCTGACCTGACAGTAGTAACTAATGGTAATTTTTTTATACCTGGCATCATCTCTTTTACATCTGTATCCTTTTGAACCGACTTACCTTTCATTGCAGATACAACAATATCTAGACCGTCGACAAAAACTAAGAACCATCACCAATTAGCACTGGCAATTTCTTTAAGCATCACGTGTGCCACAATATTTGTTCTGCTGTTTGCATGTTTGCTAAATTATTGCAGATGGCGCTTGCCTTTTGCTTCTGCTGGTAATTCTCTAAGCATATATGTTCTTACTGCCAAAAATGTATGATATATGATCTGATATTCTGATAATCATTTTTTTGGTTTACTTCTATATCAAGATCTTGAAATTGAATTGGGCCATCTGAAGCATTTCTCATTTCATGAGCTGCAAAGAGCGACCGACACTTTTAACTCAAAGAATGTATTAGGTCAAGGTGGTTTTGGTATTGTTTATAAAGGCTGTCTGAGAAATGGAACTTTAGTGGCAGTAAAGAGGTTAAAAGATCCCGATGTTACTCGTGAAGTTCAATTCCAGACAGAAGTTGAGTTGATTGGCCTAGCTGTCCACAGGAACCTTGTGCGCTTGTATGGGTTTTGCATGACCTCAAAAGAAAGGTTGCTTGTATATCCATATATGCCAAATGGCAGTGTTGCGGACCGCCTGAGAGGTAAGTTTAATTGTTCACAACATTTTGATGTTTGTGATTTCTAGCTATAGTTAGCAACTTAGCATTCTGTGTAAGTCATCTTGCTGAAATAATAATTACTCAGAATCTGATGTTTTCCTTATAAAAAGTTTCTTTGTGATCCCTGTTTTTGGCTGTTTTTGGGCCACTGTTCTATTATTAGTGTGTTTCTCTATCTTGTTCTCTTTCTAATGTGAAGTTGAAATTTGCAGATTACCATCACGGAGAACCATCTCTTGATTGGAGCAAACGTATGCGCATTGCTCTTGGGGCTGCTAGGGACTATTGTATCTTCACGAACAATGCAATCCTAAGATCATTCACAGGGATGTTAAAGCAGCAAACATATTGCTTGATGAAAGTTTTGAAGCTGTTGTTGGGGATTTTGGATTGGCAAAACTTCTTGATCGACAAGAATCACATGTTACCACTGCAGTTCGGGGCACTATTGGTTATATTGCTCCAGAGTATCTCTCGACAGGGCAGTCTTCAGAAAAGACAGATGTTTATGGGTTTGGTATTCTACTGTTGGAACTGATTACTGGACCTAAAACCTTGAGCAATGGGCATGGCCAATCTCAGAAGGTTATGATTCTTGATTGGGTAAAAGTTCTTTGGCGCATTTGTCTATACTATTCACTGTATTAAACTCCCAAAGTGGATTGACTTGATACCCATATACCCTCTGCAGGTTAGAGAACTCAAGGAGGGAAAAAAGCTGGATAAACTGGTTGACAGGGATCTCAAAGATTCGTTTGATGTAGCTGAGTTGGAGTGTTCCGTCGACGTGATTCTCCAATGCACGCTGACCAACCCTATTCTGCGGCCCAAGATGTCAGAAGTTCTACATGCTCTTGAAGCTAATGTCACGCTGGCAGAGTGCGGCGTAGATTTGAATAGAGAAGCGCCACCTTACGGAGGCTCTCGCGGTTTCTCTGTAAGATATGAGGATCCACATGATTCATCGTCCTTCATAATAGAACCAATTGAGCTATCTGGTCCCAGATGATAACGACTGTAGGTTTCAGGTAAAAAAAACAAAGATAAACAAGACAATTGTACAAAACATGTATAGCCTTAATGTAGTTTTACACTTCTACTTGGAAGGAGTTCGAATTTTTTGCTGGGGTTGCCGCGCCTTGCAGTCTGAGAGACCATTTTGAACCTAACTACTAGGAAGATCATTCTAGTCATGTTGGCACTTGCACCAAGCAGTGCAGATCTTTGTGTCACCCCTGCCTTTGGTTTTTAACTGCCATCTTCAATTTTATTTGTTCAAAATTATTTTTTGAAGTTTTCATGGAGATGACTCATTTCTGCGACTCTTTACTTTGAAAAACGGTCCACATGCTGCTTGCGACCTGCTAGCAACCGTTGAGGTGGCTGAAACGCTAGACAGAGTAACAATGCACTAAAATGCCGAGAGAAGGAAACGCATCCAAATGCTCAAATTCCTTTGCATATTTTCTTCACCGTCTTGTAAAAGTTGGTATAGTGATCTACCACGGGCATAACATTTGCTACGACAAAAGAACAGGATCAGCATCTAGCTCTCAAAAATGGGTGCAGTTACACACCTCTAGTTCTCCATACAAGTCAAATTCGCCATTGGGCAAACCCCAACATGTTGCCTGGAATTTATTTCTCTAGTTCAAACATTTTCAAGGTCACTAACCAAAAAGAGCTGCTTGCAAGCTTCATTTCATTGGCCGAAGAGGGAACGAGGAAGGAGCCTCAATTCGGTTTGGTAACCTCATGAATAGCGTTAGCCAAATATGCCACATTTCCTGTTGTTACCCCAGCCATACTGAAGGAGATGACATCAACAAAGTTACATATATATTTTGTTCTTGTTCTGCAATAAAGAGATAAATAAAGGCAACAGCGACATTAACAAACTGGGTAGAGTATTATACCTTATTCTCCCGTTGCGCGTCATGTAAATATGGTATTCATTTGTTAAGCGATCGACTTGTTCAGGTGTCATCCCACTGTAGCAGAACATTCCAATCTGCACAAACATATTTAGTATTTCTTTAAATACAAATCCACCGTAGAAGTAACTAACAATACAGAGTTGCATGTAGAATCTCAATCTCCAAAGAAAACAGCTTTAAAATAAAAATGCAGCGATATATAAAAAAATGGTAAAAGGAGATTTAAGTTCCAGAGCATTCTTGTCCAGCTAAATATCCATCATGTCAGCACTATACAATACGATATTGGTCTGCAGTGGTATACTTAAAAGGTGAACTAATGAGGCAAGTTGCTGTCAATTCTAGGAATCAAAACTGCGATTCTAATCGTGAATAAAATATAAATTTATTAATCAAATTAGATGCCAAATGATCAAATAAACACTCATATCACTCTTAGAATATACGGTAAATTGAACAAATCTGTTTTTTTGGTAGGATCAGGGGGAAAAACCGGCGATTACCGGAAAAACCGATGGGAACCAGGAGGGAAAAAACCATCCGATTTTTTTCAAATTTAAATTTATGACTGCATCATGCACTTCCTATGTTGGTTTAGGCATTTTCTGTACTAGATTACCTATAGTATGAGCTAAATATGTTTGAATTATTATACTCCCAAGTCCCAATATTTTTTAGACAATCTAGCCTAGCTAGTACATGCTAGTTGGAATCTTGGAAAATACCTTGGGCAACATGAGCAGTAGGGAATACCGGAAAGCACCCTGGAGACTTGGACTTGGACTCTTTTACAACACTACAGCGATAAGACCTACAGGAGGGCTAAGGATTGTCAACAAAATCATTATTGGTCACAAGACTCTTCTTCCTATGAATCTCATGCTAGATCAAGATCTATTCGGACTTATGGACGTCGAGATGCCAATCTATTACCTTCTGATGATGATTCTCATTCGTCAGACATTTCTTAGAAATCAAGTCAATGCAAGAATTGTTTATCAGTGGATGAAACACACATATTACCAACTAATTTATAGTCATTGAGTAGAATATGCCCATCAAACATACACTTGTGATCAATACAAATCCACCTAGCTCAATCTGAATGACTTCTCCTAATTGATAACAATAAGTATATTGCACAACATTCACGTTTCTCGACAATGTATCGGTATGAATTGCTACTCTATTATTGTTTTTAGTTTGCTAGTCAAGTTATCATTCATTACCATTAATTTATATTTTTATTATTTTAGATGCTTTAGAACACTTGGAGAAGAGAGCTTCCCTAGATAGTCAAGCTAGCAAAGAAGACTTTTTATGTACAACATCAGGCTCCTTACAAATTTCTAACTAGACATCAAGCTGTTATTTCATTAAACACTTTCTAATTAATATTTGCATTATTCAAATTGCTAATTACCCATAACCGGTTTTCTCTGTTTTTTCTGGTTTTAGTAGCGTTTTTTTCGGTTTTTTGAAGCGTTTTTTCCGGTTTTTGCGGTGACCGTTCTGGTTCCCAGGTTTAAAACATCCCCAATTCAGTTTTTCATATTCGAATTTTAACCGGTTTTTCCGGTTACCGTTACCGGCCGCCAGGCAGGTTTTTCTCCGGTTTCGATATTTGTATCCTTGGGTAGGATCTTAGATTCTACGATTCAATCTTAGAATGCGATCCTACCGGAGCGTCTCCGATTCGATTCAGGATTACGATTTTGACAACCTTGGTTAAGACATGAAATAAATGATCCAAAACCCACAATGCCTAGTTTGTAGTGGTACCTCAAGCACCTGTCCCCACAATAGAGAATAAGTACATAACTACGCATAAATTTCATTCCTTGGTGAACTAAACTCCAACAAGATTATGGTACAGCCAGACGATCTGCATTGGGCCTTGGGGATGCTAGCAACTACCGTGAACTGGTACAATTTGCATGTCAGCTAACAACTACTGTGAACTGGTACAATTTGTGTGCGACTACAAATCATATTCGGAAATGTCATGGCCGCATTTCTCATGGTGCTATTTACCTGATTGGTGATATGTTCCCATGATAAAGGTGAACCTAGCTTTTCAAGATTCTCCCGAAGTGCCTTCCGCATTCCAATGATACGGTCAGCCATACCCTGAGACAGCCAATAGTGATTAAAAACATTACACTCCTTTCTTCACATACATAACATAGATTTAGGTATTTAGTTACTTTAGGTAGTTGAGACTTAAGACAGAGGATCTACAGTTTACCTTGACCTCTTTCAACCATAAGCTCTTCAATTCTGGGTCATTAAGGATTATAGAAACAACTAGTGCACCATGAACAGGTGGATTGCTGTACATTGGTCTCGCGATCTGTTGCAATTGGCTCTTGACAGCAACTTCCTGCATCTCATCCTCACATAGAATACTGCAATAATAGTAACATCAAACATTACAGTCATCAGAATATGATAACTGTTTATTTAAACACAAGATGACAATTGGACCATTCAATTATATTCAATGCCCTACACTTTTCTCCAGAGAATGAAACGCGGAGCATTCTCTAGAGTGAAAAACTTTTGATTTTTATTTTGGAATGCCTTATGTCTTGAGAATCCAGCAACTAAAGCTCCGAAACGCCACACATTATTTCACAAGAACATGCATGAAGCTGGTCAGGCAATATTACTTGGTCGCATTACATGACTATATGTTTATATGTTTCAAGAATAACTAAAACTGGTCATGTGAATACCTCAGGCACCCTGCTCTTTGTCCATAAAGTCCCATGTTCTTTGCATATGACTGAGCACATCCAATTTGATTCCCATCTTCAAGGAAGATCCGGATTGCCTTAGCATCTCTCTCTGGATCACCGCTGGCAAATCCTTGGTATGCCATATCAAAGAATGGGAAATGGTTCTTCACCTATAGAAACACAAGAGTAAAATATGGTAGCTGTGGCTGGCAGGAACCAAATACAGGAAATACCATTGTCAGTTATTGTCCCTTCCCCTACCTTGAACTGATAGGATATCTCTCTCCATTGTTCCTCTGTAGGATCTACTCCAGTAGGATTATGAGCACATGCATGAAGCAAAAAGAACGAACCGTTTGGAGCATTCTGCAGATGGCAGAGAAAACATAAATTAAAAGCAGCTACAGACAAACTGTCAACAGGACAACAGGTCAGAAGCACCTAAAAGAAAATAGCGAGTCTTTCTGGGTTCCAAAATCCAATTGATTAGGTATTATGCCAGGAAAACTAAACTAAATGTACCTAGTCACAATGAGAAACTCGAATCTATAGCCATGTGATTTAGAAAACAATCCATGAAATAAGACATAAAAAACCTTGATACACGTAGGAGCAACAATGCAAGAAACTCAAGAAGAGCAATACATCTTTGTAACATTACGCAAGCAATAAATAACCTTAATATCATCCATCAATCCTGCAAAATCAAGCCCTCTCGACTCTGGATGATAATATGTGAATGTCCTTTGTGGCACTTGAGCGTCCCTCCAAATATTGTGATGACTGGAGAAGTTTCCCACAATGAGGTTAGAAAAGGGTGTAAATAATACTGAAGAGTGAAGACACCTGCTAAGAGAATAATGGCTGGCTAGCATAGAAGCTAGAAATAATTTAAGATAAACTATTTCTCGAACAAATTGCACTGGAATCTACTCAGTCTCCTTTCTCTTGCACTTTCTTTTAAAAATAAAACATTTTGAGAAGTAAATTGTAAGCAAAAGAACAATTGGTATCAAAGCAGGATATCAACTCACTTGGACCATGTTGGCGTAGGAATGTAGATCTGTGAATCCGGCAAGAAGCGCTTCTGAAATCAGCAAAGAGCGGCATGCGCCAGTGCCTGAAAGAGCCTGCACCGCAATCCTCTTATCTTGGATGAACTCAGAATCTTCCCCATACGCCAGCTTTAGCGACTCTTCAATCATCTTAATACTTCCTCCCATTGGAAGGTACTCCCTGTTTTGCAAAAATAAAAATAAAAAATAATGATCAAAACTCATGGAAACCTTCCTTGTTTAATACTGAAATGGTACAGTATCAATCACAAGACAACATGTGTCGGATCAAAATTTCATGAAAGTCGGATGAAAACATCATTTTCATGAAAGAACAGCCTAAGAAGAGTTAAATCTGGAAATCATCCTGCAAGAAAATGCTTAGAGGAAGTCCAAGTTGGTGTCCTGCTAAGCTGAAAATACCAAATGCTACCATTCCACATTCTTAATTGAAGGAGAAAAAAGGCATTCTCACGCCCGTACAAAATCAAGGAACGCGTCGAATCATTTTTTTAGGAGAGAATAATTAAGCATTAAAGGCATCTAACACGCTATTTTTCACAAAATCGTTCAAAAAAAAAAAAACGAATAAGATCCTTGCAACTAATTTGTCGATTAGCAGCGGCATAGCAAGCAAGTAGCTAAAACTCCTAACATGTACGACAATCAAAGAACACCAAGGTCACGTCACTAGCTAGTTGGCGGATTCCTCTGGGCGAAGAGCATTATTCGTGCCAGCAATTAGCAAGAGGGACGCAAAGAAAAGAGCAGAAAGGGATGGACGAGATCACAAGGAGGAGATCTCACATGTTGAGGTTGCCGGCGATCCGGCGCTCCGCCTCGCGCACGCAGTCGAGCACGACGGGCTGGCCGTTGTCGTCCCGGTAGGCGCCCTGCAATTTGTTCAAGCCCAACCCGCCCCAACTTCAGAACCGAACCACGATTCGAATCGCGTGAGAAGTGAGCAAGCTATTACAAGTGATCGGGGTAAGAACGTACGACGCCGACGTTAACTTTGTCGGGGGACGGGTCTGCGAGGAAGGCCTCGGTGACGCCGAGGATGGGGTCCTTGGCCGACGGCTCGACGTGCCCAAACAGCGACGCCATCGCCCTCGCCGGCGCGCCCGGAAGCAGGGGCAGGGCCCCGCGCCGCCGGATCGCGGAGACCGCGCGGGACAGCGCCATGCCGGAGAAGGAGCTAGCTTATTGGGCGGCACAGAAAGAGACGGGAAGACGAAAGGTGGAAAGCTGTGGGCTTTGGTTTGTTCGCTGCGCCGGTGGTTTTGCAAGAACGGAGGAGTAACGGCGACTTGCTTTGATGATTCCTTCTCTCCTCATCATATAACGAACTTTTTATTAATTAATCTTTATTAATTTATTTTAAAGTAAGCCTTCGCAAATTTTATTTCAAATTCTGACTAGTCGTGACAAAAGATTAAATACACTAAAATAATACTTTTTATCACACTACTAGTGGTAGTATAATCAAACAACAATATCACACCACGGGTGGTGATGTAACAAGAATTCGCTCAGATACGAGCTAGTGTGATAGTGTTGTTTTGTCACACCACGGATGATGGTATGATCAAAGCGGTCAGAATTGGAAATAAAGTTCTTGGAGGTTAACTTTAAAATAAAATTAATTAAAAAAATTCTCAAATAACCGTCTGGTTACTACAGTAACACCATTTGAATTCTAATTCCATTTGACTGAATCCAACCAGAATTTCCGGTTAACGGAGAAATAGCACTGCGCGGGATCTTGCCCAATTCTGGTTTTTGAATCCTTGCTTCTCTCTCGGCTGGTCGCTATTTTACCCTTTTGCTTCATTGTTTTTATT
Organism: Hsuehochloa calcarea; assembly: GCA_036346395.1. NCBI lineage: Eukaryota > Viridiplantae > Streptophyta > Magnoliopsida > Poales > Poaceae > Hsuehochloa > Hsuehochloa calcarea. The sequence continues at coordinate 14,823,365 of CM070596.1, read as the reverse complement.
GCTTAGTGCTTACTAAGGCTCTGTTTGGTACAGGTTCAGATTCTCATTTTTCAGATTTTGCTCCTGATTATCTGAGAATCCACTTCTCTAAGAATCTGGAGCTGTCTGTTAAAACCGTTTGGCTGGTAGGTTGGCTCCAAAAACTATATGATGGAGGATTAGAGGCAAATAGACCATGTCACCCTGGATGTAATATTTCAATTGTATTTATGTAACTCAGTTGCATTTACGGGTAAAAACCTTCAACTTCAAAGGGTATTTTCGTTTCTGAAGGTTGGATTCTCACGAGAATCTGCTGGGAGGATGCTTCTTGTAGCTAGTTCATTTTCGAGACAGCTCCTCGCGAGAAACAGAATCTAGTGGTTTTGAGAATCAGGGTGTTTGGTACGACTCCACGAGAATCGATTGAGAAGCTGGGAGTAGAAGCTGTACCAAACATGACCTAATACTACTACTTCTACTTCTAGAGAAACATTTGATACACTCTAAGCATGTTTCTCGATACCCGTGCTCTTACTCCTTAGAAATTTGTGCAAATGGTCACAATAAAAAGCCAAAAATACATCATCAATGCTGGCACAAAATTACAAAATTTCAAATCTAAATTTGATCTATATATCGATAAACAAAAAACACAAACTCTGCTGAAAAGGAAATATGAAATAAAAAAGGAAAGAGATAAAACTACTTTTCAATGATTTTTTTGTTTCTCTTTATATAAATCGTATTTTAAGTTAAAATTTTGCAGGATGTTCGATTATATCATACCCTATCTTTTTTTCATAGTCATTTGCACCATTTTCCAAAGAATGGGAGCAAGAAACATACTTGGAGCACAGCAAATGTTCTCACTACTTCCGCTCTGGTTGGCTGATAATGTGCTTATTGGTTAATTCTTAGTATACCATTGGAAATTTCCGAAATCTTTGATCGTGTCCCTGGCATGGGAGGATTGGCCCATTTTTTATTGAATAAACCCCTTTACATTCTATTTTTAGAAATGAACCTCTTCTTAACTCATTTCTAAAAATACATATGGAGTAGATCCAAGCTTGTTTTCCTTTAGATAATTGTTAAGAAACCGGGCCTGGCCCAGTACGGGCCCAGGACCCCGGAGAGTCCTGGCCCAGTTGAACTCCTCATCCCGTAGTCTATAAATAGAGGGTCTTCCCCTCTCATTGTAACCCCGATTGTTCCGAAGGAATAAAGCAGACCCTGAAGTCTCGCATATCTCTTTGTTCATTCTATTGTTGTGTTCTTGTGTTCTTCATCGTTCTTACGATACTGATCATTGTATACGAGGTACCCGTTCAGACTGGACTCGCCAGCGACGGTTACTCAACACGTTATCAGCACGATTGACTCTCCTCGCATCGAAAGGTAACCGTCGAAGAACGACACTCGTAGATTGAATCGTATTTTCTAGATTGCTTTCAATTCTGCAAATTTGCTTTCTAGATTGTTTATCTACGGTGCAAATCTGTTCTAATCTACCGCGAGCTGATTTGAAGTCGCCGACACAATGTCGATCGGGAGATTACACGAAAGATCAGATGTCGATTGTACCGTAGATTGATATTGCCAATTCACCACGAGCCGACTCGAAATCGCCAATCGGTACGAAAATTACATCGCATCAACACTACTCATCGTATGAACAGTACTCGTTATATGAGCAGTAAGAAGAAGAAAAAAGGCCGGCGCCCGCCGTCCACTCCAACCGGCCAGCAGCCGCACCCGCATCCCCTACATGGCAAATCGACCGGTGGCTTGAAGCCGCCCATGGCCGCTGCAGACAGCGCACCGCCGACCACACCCACCGGCGGCCGCCGCCTTGCACGGCAGATCAACCGCCGCACCCCAACCCACGGCCAAGAGCGGCATCCCCACCTCCGCTAGCGGCGGTGAAGAGCATCACGAAAAAGAGAAAAAAAGGAGGGAGAAAGAGGAAGACGTCGGCGCGCAGCTGCCGCGCTCCCACCGCACGGCACTCGTCGACACCCTCCGGCCGCGCCCGCACCGGCCGCTCCAGCCGCCGCGATGCGCCGTCGGAGGCCGCACACCGCGCTGGGTCGCCAAAGCCGCCTCACACACCGTCGGAGGCGCGCTTGAAGCCGCGATCGGCCGCCTCTGCGTCACCGCCGCCCGCGACGCTGCTGCTTTTGCTCGCGACCGGCCGCCGCCGCCGACATGGCTCTCCGCCCGCGAGCCACTCCCGCGACGAAGCGCCGTCCCGCTGCCGCCCGGCTCGAGACGCCTCCGACGAAGCGCCGGTCCCGCCGTCGCCGCCCCGAGACGCCCTCCCGACGAAGCGCCGGCCCCGCCGCCGCCCCGCCATCGCCGCTAACGGCCGGAGCCTGCAATGGGCTCCATCGCTTGATTGCGGCGGCTCCTCCCAAAGGAGCCGCCGCCACCCGAGAAGAACGCGGCGGCTCCCATGAAGGGAGCCGCCGCCGCCCGAGAGGAACTCGGGGGTAGAAACCCTACCCCCGAGTCCCCCCTGCCGTTTTCTTGGACCGGCGAACGTGCCGGCCTTGGGCCGTCCCGTATAACCGGACGAAAAAGAAAAAAAATGAAAAGAAAAAATAGGGCCGTTTTTGCAAAAAGGCCCTCGGGTTTTCCGTAAATTGCGTGAAAAATTTCTCAGAATTGAATTATTCACGTTTTAGCCCCTGAAAATTACAGAATTCGCTGAAAATTCATATTCCAGCAGAAAAGGGCCTCATGAATTCAAATTTTGAATCGGTTTTGGCATTTGAATCATATTTTACCTTGTTATTATTATTTCTATGCAATTTATTTATTGTATTTACTGTTTTTGATTATTTGTGATTATTTATATTGCTTTTAATCACTGAAAATAGCAGTAAATCATGAAAATGCATGGAAAAATACGGGATCTCGAACTGGGAGTTCGAAAAGCATTATAAGAATTTTGCAATCATTTTATGAAAATTACCAGTAGTAATCTTATGAACTTTTTGCATGAATATGAAAAATGACTGGCATGACGAACCAGGAGTTCGAAGAACTGACCCGGCATGGCCAGAATTTATACAATCTCCAATTATGTGATAATGTAATCACGAATGAGCAGAAGATTGAAAAGACCATCTCTACCTTTACCCGAATGCGGTGCAATCCGCACGCAGTTATTGTCAAAATGGCTACAAGTAGTATGCCGCAGTGATTGACATAATGAAAATTGCGGAAGCTCAAGATGATGTTCTAAGAAAGAACTACATCTCACAGCCACCTAGTAGCAATATTGGTCATGAAGCCAATACTAGCAGCTACAAGGTGATGAAGCCTCTCACGAAGGAGAAGGGTAAGGTCGTGAGTCGCACGTAATTGGTGTTTTACAGTCTAAGAAAGGGGGCAAAGGATAGCATGAGGCACACCTCATTATTGCAGGCACGGAAGATCCACACCCATTAGTTGCACTTATGGATGTGGACAACCTAGTAGCAATTTCATCATGCCTCCTTTGGACATAGCAGCGGCCACAGCCGTAATTGCCCAAGAGGAGAAGATCGCCATGTAGCAGATTGAGGCAGAAGTTTCTGAATACTTCGCTGATTCGATCTAGTGCACGCATTGCACTTAGATCCTTTTGCATTTTGTGATTGTGATGAAACTTTGAATAATGGTTGTAGGCTCTAGAAGAGCAAAGCATTAAATTCTTATGATGAGTCCTGCAAGACTTATATTTTCCGTATTTATGATAGCAAGTTATGTTTTAATATTTGAAGTATTTTATTTTATGTGTTGCTGGATTTCTGGTACATATTAATAAAGTACATTAAATTAGAACGCATGTAGCGCCCTATAGAGGAAGTGTGCTTAGCAGGTAGCGGCACAATGAATACCACCTTGAGAGAGATGTAATTTTTCAGTCGATCAGTAAGAATGCTCGTAGCCTTACGACAATCGCAGGCAGCGATACATGTATAATAGGCTCAGGAAGGGCTACAATTATACTCCCGACGGACATAACTTTGGTCATTAAAGAAGCCTTGTTGTGCCCATAATCGACTAGAACTCTCAAGGATATTCGCGCTAACGGTTTCCACGTAGAGACTGAAGAAGAGCATGGTAAGGAATACCTGCTCATTACAAAGCGTGACGAAAATAGTAGAATAATGGTATTAGAACGACTTCCTTCATTTGAAAATGGGCCATACTACACTAATATTAAGGCATCTGCAGCCTATACTGCCCTGAAAACTATATTTAAAAGCTCTAAACCTCTTCTATCTCCGGCATGATAGATTATGCCACTTAGGTCTTAGGATGATGAGAAGTATAATTAACAATTCACAGGGACATAGTGTCCATGTAAAGAACTTCCCGAATCCGGAAGATTTTGTGTGCCCTACATGTACCATCGGGAAACTGATTACTAGACCCTCTACTCTGAAAGTAAAGCACGAAATCCCTGCATTCCTGGACCGTATCCAGGGAGACATTTGCAGTCCTAAACAGCCCCTGTAAGGGCCATTTTGGTATTTATGGTGCTCATCGATGCTTCCTCAAAACAGTCGCACGTTTGTTTACTATCTACGAGAAACCACGCTTCTGCAAAGCTCATCTCGCAGATAATTAACATTAAGAATAATATCCCTGATCATCATGTGAAGTCCACCAGAATGGACAACGTCGGAGAATTTACTTCAAGGGCATATGATGATTATTGTGTGAAAATGAGAATTAAAATTGAGCATCCCGTACCGCATATCCACACCCAGAATGGACTAGCAGAATTGTTATTTACCAACTACATATTGGGGACACGCAGCAACTCTCATCAATTTTAGACCACCGGCATATAACATACATTCACCTATGCAACTAGCGCAAGGGTCAACACTGAAAATTTCTCATCTTTGAAGGTTTGGTTGCAAGGTTTATGTACCTATACCACCGCCACAAAGAAATCGAAATGGGCACTCTCCAAAAGTCCGGGATATACGTTGGTTATGAGACAACATCCATAATCGTATTTGGCCCCACGATCGGAGATTTGCATGCGACCGCTCACGATAGCATATTAGATGAGAATTATTTCTCGTCATTAGGGGGAGGAAATCAACCCTTGATGTAAAATGTCGAGAAATAGAGAAGTCCAGAAGATAATTGAAATCCATGCATATGACCCGCGCACTAGTGAAGCAAATAGAGAAGTCCAGAAGATAATCGAAGTCTAGAAGACAATTGAAGTCTAGAAAATAATTGCAGTCCAGAAGATAATTGATTTGCAAACATTAGCGAATCAACTGCCTAACCACTTTAGTGATTTGAAGAGCGTGACCAAGTTGCATATGCCTGTACGCAATGCACCGGAGAGGGTTGAAATATTGATGAAGGTATCCCTAATCCCGTCCTAAGGCCTCTGAAAGGACGAGAACTCCGGCCCCTCGAATCCGGTAACCGGGACTTTGGTGAAAAAGGATGAGAAGGACTTGACACACCGATCACCAAAGTACCCAGAATCGAAGGGGAGCCGGTTGAGACTGCACCGAGATGGAACCTTCGAAAAGGCATACTAGAATTGAACATCCCCATAAAGGGAGACATCAGCATGGATGTGTGCGCACACATCGGAGCTGAAAAAAAACTAAAGGGACTTGCCCGGCAATTGGAAGTAGCGGTAAGCAAATAGAAGCATTAGAAATATCGCCCCTTGAAGACATAGCTATAAACTTTATGATCTTGGGAGAATCTATGAATAAGCCAACAGCCAATGTTGCAAAGAAAATTGTCACAATCATCAATCTTGATCCGAGCTGCAGACGCTCGTTGAATATAAGAAAAGGTCAGATTGAGAAGATTGGAAGAAGGCAATAGAAACTGAATCGTTCTCTCTGAATAAAAGAGAGGTGTTTGGGCCTGTAAGCCACACACCTCCCCATGTGCACCCTGTAGGGCATAAGTGGGTATTTGTTCGAAAGAGAAATGAAAGAAGCAAGGCTCATTGCACAAAGTTTTCACTCAACGTCCGAGAGATTGTTATGAAGAAACCTATTCCCCGGTCATGGGCGGAATTACCTTTAGATATTTATCTCAATGGCAGTGAACTTGAAGTTAGAAGTGAAATTGATGGATGTGGTAACTGCATACCTTTATGGAAATTTGGCTTCGGACATTTATATGAAGATACCTGAATGTATCCCTGTCCCGAACCAAGATAGAGAAAATAGAAATCTATGAGTGTGCAACTCAGAAAGTCACTGTATGGACTGAAGCAATCAGGCAGAATGTGGTATAATCGCTCGAAGCGACTTTCTATGCAAGAAAGGCTACACGAACAATGAGAATTATCCCTGTGTATTTATACGACGATCCCAGGATGGATTTTGTATAAATCTCAGTGTATGAAGATGATCTGAATATCATTGGAACCTTAGAAGGTATTAAGAAAGCAAGCTCTTACCTGGAGTCAGAGTTTGAAATAAAAGATTTGGATCAAACCAAATACCGCCTAGGCTTGCAGCTTGAGCATACCCCGGAAGAGATTCTAGTACATCAGCCAACCTACACTCAGAAAGTGTTGAAAAGGTTCGGCTTTGAAAAGGCATATCCTTCGAAAGTGCCGATGGTCGGGAGATCCTTGCAGCAAGACAAGGACCCGTACAGATCTAAAGAAGAGGGGGAGGAAGTCCTGGGACCAAAATTCCCATACCTGAGTGCAGTAGGAGCACTTATGTTTTAGCAAACTGTACTAGATCAGGCATTGCATTTGCCGTAAACCTATTAGTAAGGTATAGTACAGAACCTACCAAAGGCATTGGCAGGAAATAATGGACATCTTCCGTTACCTCCAAGAAAGCAAAGAACTCGGTCTATTCTACAGAAAGAACCAAGATTTGTGTATGAATGACTATGCAGATGTTAGGTTCCTATTGGACCCACATACAACCAAGTTGCAAACAGGCTATGTATTCCTATGTGGTGGAACTGTAATTCCGTGAAAATCGTCTAAGCAAAGTCTTGTATCGACTTCGACGAACCACTCACAAATCATAGCACTGTACGAGGCCTCACAAGAATGTGCTTAGCTTCGGCGGATGATTCACCACATCCAGCAGTCATGAGGATTGAATACCATGCAAACCCCCACTATTATCTATGAAGATAATACAGCTTGCGTCGCACAAGAGTAAATGTGTTATGTGAAGAGTCCCCTTACAAAGCATATCAATCTCAAGTTCTTCTATGCTCACGAAATGCAAAAGATGGACGAAATTAAGGTACTGCATACTAAGTCATGTGAAAATCTTGCAGATTTATTCACTAAGTCACTTCCAACGTCTAGTTTTGAAAGATACATACGTGAAATTGGAATGATAAGACTTAGACAAGTGCAAAATTCAGGGGGAGAATCTTCACGAACTCATTATTGAATCTTGATCACGAAGATCAAGTACCCAAAGAATAAATCCTGGAGATTAAATGAAGCAGGGTGGATTGTACTCTTTTTCCTTGACGAGTTTTTACAAGTTTCTCGGCTAAGGTTTTTAATGAGGCAATTCGTGCAACACAGCAGAACGCATGACATGTACTCTTTCTCCAAATTTTTCCCACTGGGTTTTTATGGAGTTTTAACGAGACATGAACATGTTGGATGAGTGTTCAAGGGGGAGTGTTAAGAAACCGCCCGAGGACTCCGAGAGTTCGGCCCAAGACGGGCCTGAGGACCCTGGAGAGTCCTGGCCCAGTTGAACTCCTCATCCCGTAGTCTATAAATAGAGGGTCTTCCCCTCTCATTGTAACCCCGATTGTTCCGAAGGAATAAAGCAGACACTGAAGTCCCGCATATCTCTGTGTTCATTCTATTGTTGTGTTCTTCATCGTTCTTACGATTCTGATCATTGTATACGAGGTACCCGTTCGGACTGGACTCGCCAGCGACGGTTATTCAACAATAATGAACCATACCTGCAACAGTGCAACACCACCGACCAAGTGGCGTATAAAATTTATGTCCCCCTTTAATGCCTAATATTAGCTTGAGGCCCCATTTAGAACGGATTTTTTCGGACATTCTTCCGTGAATTGAGAGCCCAATTGGAACATAGAATTTTTGCAGGAAATCAAGAAAAATCTCGCGTTCCAACCAGGGCTTGAACCATTTCCCTATATAAACATGTGAAATTCATGTGTTCCAAACATGACCTAAATGGTTGGGATAGGCTATATGAGCTTGAAGCAGAGTTAAATAAGTTTGGTTCCGAAAAGGTTCCTGTCTGAAGTGAACAAACTGGCAGCAAACTAAAATTGGAAAACCACGGAGCTAGAGCTCAAATGCCATGACCAGGGAAGCCAGTTTTGGTTCGTTCCATTCTCACCCTTCTGAATTCAACTTCTACATCAATAAGCTTATAATAGCTTATAGGTTAGATCCCGAACATGCATTTTTTTTCTACTTATACATTTTTTTTTAAAAAAAAGAACATGATTATGCTCCTGATTTTTCATTGTCTTCACAAAGATGACTCCGCGGAAATCCCTGATCCCTGATGATTAGACCAATATACAAGCAATTCAGTTTTGAACCTAGCAATGAACTTAGATAACAGAACAAGCAAGAGAGGAAAAGGAAGAGCCGAAGCACATCGTAGTATGGATATGTGCTTTTCAGAGAAATATATACTAAAAACTAGTAATTCCTGTATTTCATTGTTTCCAAAAGGCAGAATATGGCAAACCGAATGCTAGCATGGACAACATAATTTGGAACAACACTACAAAATACCACCATCCAAGTGGAAATATGTCCATTATGATGCTAAACAATACAGTACACAGTATTGGCAGATACACTAGCAAGGAAACACAAATTGCATCTGAACTATCGAAGTATCAACTCTCTGAAACCAATCCACTCTGCCTCTGCCTCTGCCTCTGCCTCTTCCTACTACTGGCCACAACCAGAGGAGGGATGCTCTGCTCACTCCAGAACACCTGCTCAGGATCCACCTCACCCTTCACCATTGCCAGCCTCCTGAAGTTCCCCCTGAAGTACTTCTCCCCCCACACCATGGCATCCTCATAGCTTGTGTAGTCCTCCACATTATGCCCCAAGTCCAGGTCCCTGAAGTTGATGTACGCAGCTCTAGGCCTCTTGCTCACGTAGGGTGTCATGAACTCATGCACCCCCCTGATCCAACCCAAGTGCTTCTCCTCATGTGACACATTCCTGTCACCTCCCCACTTGACACAGTACTGGAAATTGTAGAGGTACCCTCTCCGGTGCGCGTAAGGCGTGTCAGATTCCGGTATCTCGCTCATCCTGCCGCCCTGAGGATCAATGTCGATTGAGCCACCCTTGTCTTCGACGATTTTGGTGAGCAGTCTGATTAGACCGGAGGCCGGAATTGGCGATGTCAGGTAGTCCAGCTTGATCTTGTAGTACTCTTTGGGCTGCAGTGTTCTGTCAAGAAGCACTTCTGCAGGTTGGCCATTGGTGTAGCCGTAGAAGTAGAGCATGGATTGAAGCCAATTCATTTCTCTGCAGTCGCTTGACTTGATGTCTAGCTCAGGCAAATGGTTGTCCATTTGGGCGATCATGCCGCTGCAATTGCCAAGAAACATCGACTTGAACACCACCAATGGCCGCCTCTCGCCGTTGTCGTCGTCGACCTTCGGCTCAATGGCCGCCTTCACGAAGAGATTGTCCGGGAGGGCATGTGCCACGAGCTGCCATTTGGTCAGGAGACGGACCATCACTTGTTTGTCTTCGTCTCGCCGCAGCAGCCGGCGGACGGTGAAGACGGATACGACGCTCGGGACGGCAACCAGCCTCACGGTCCAAGAAACGACGATGCCAAAGCTTCCGCCGCCGCCGCCCCTGATCGCCCAGAAGAGGCCCTCCCCCATGGCCGCCCTGTCCAGGAGCCTGCCCTCGGCGTCCACCACCTCGGCGTCGACGACGTTGTCGGCAGCGAGGCCGTGCTTTCGCATCATCGGCCCGAACCCGCCTCCGCTGAGGTGCCCACCGACGCAGACCGTGGGGCAGATTCCGGCAGGGAACCCGAGCCCCCCGCCGCTCCCCTCCGTGACCGCGTAGTAGAGCTCCCCGAGCGTGGCCCCGGGCTGGGCGCGCGCCACGCGCCGCGCCGCATCGACCCGCACCGCCCGGAGCGCGGCCACGTCGACGACCGCGAAGCGGCGACCGCCGCCGTCGGACCGGAGCGCGCGGTAGGAGAGGCCCTCGTAGTCATGGCCGCCGCTGCGGGTGCGGACCGTGAGGCCGTGGGCCCTGCAGCAGGCCACGGACGCCTGCACCTCGGCGACGGTGCTGGGCGTGAGGAGCAGTGACGGCCTCGGCGTCCGCGGCGAGGCGAAGCGGAGGTTCTGGATGGTGGAGTTGAGCAGCGAGGGGTAGGAGGCGTCCGCCGGCGCGTGGACGAGCCGGGAATGGTCCACGGTGGCCGGCGAGAGGCGGGCGACGCAGCGGAGGAAGCTTTCGTGGAGGCCGCCATCTTCTTCTTGTTGCTCCCGCGGGGAAGAAGGCGAGACGAGGAGGAGGAGGAGGAAGAGGAGGAGAGGCCGCATCGTATTCGTATTCTTGCTGGCTCCTCTGAGCTCCTCTTGGCTCTTGGCCTCTTGCCGTGGCTAAGCAAGGATTAGTTGGGTAACGACGAGAAGATTCATTAGTGGTGTACTGGTGTTCTTGTGATTGCGTACAGTGATTGGAGAGGAGGAAAAGTAAAAAATGGAGTCGGGCCGTCTCTTTCGGATACCCGCCATGATTCGACAGGCCAAGGGATGGAGGAAGGGGGTAGGTAGGTTAGCTTGGACTTGGAGACGAGAAAATTTGGAGTAGCTAGCTCTTTCTGATGCATGCCTGTTTGGGTACTATGGCAAACAAGTGAAGTGAAGACTGAAGAGGCACAAGGCAGAGGTGGTCACGTGGCTCGGTCTAACACATAGCATTGTTGACTTAATCTAGGTACGATACTATCTGCACTATTTATTAACCGAATTAATACGAAACGATATGATAGTCTGAGCTGTGCTTGAGCTGCCCCCCGGCACGATGGGCTAGTCTGGCAAGGCATAAACAGTGTTGGGCCGTGTCAGCCATGACACGACACTGACACGACATGTTTGGCCCGGATGTGGAGAAATCGAGGCTGCGAGGAGGAGGAGAGGAGGAGGCTGGTGCAGGCGCGGGGCGGGTGCAGAGGGAGAAGAGGGACGAGGGGACAGAGGAGAGGAGAGAGAAGAGGGGAGGCGGCCGACGACGACCCGGGCGCGTGCGATAGCGGCAGCGACAGCGGTGCAATGCCAAGTGCGATAGTGGCAGGCTGGCCAAGGGGCGCACGGCCGCACGGGAACACGACATCAGTAGGGAGTAAAGGGGGCACACGGGGAGGTGGGCTGCAGGAGGCACGGTGGGCCAAACGGGCTCGGACCGGCACGACACGGCACGAAAGGCCGTCAGGCTATGCCTGGATCGCCTCCCTAGCACGTGGCCACCACTAGCACAAGGCCACAAGCCCAAGTTGGACGGCATTGGCGTGACAATTGACACAGGATGTGAATGAGGCTCGCTCAATCCGAGGAGAATCACTTTGGTTTTGGGGGGAAAAAATATGCCACTGCAAATATTTCGTATCCCTGGTCTGCCACGGTAAAGTGACATCTCAATTACATGCCCTGGAAAATCAAAATCTTATCCTTTTATGCCATTGGTGACCAGTCAAGTCGTAACTGAGCTGCGTAAAGATTATTTTGCCCCTTCCTTATCCTCTAATCTTTAGCTTCTTTCTCCTCCCAAGCTCTTCTCTTCCCCAACCTGGGAACCTACTCCTCCGGCGAGCTAGCCACCGCGACCCCCTTCTCCATTCTTCTGCCTGCCGCCACCTTGCTTGAGGAGGGCTACTACTGCTATGTGTCGGGGCCCAAATATACAAATCTGGACTCTATGTGCATAATACACTAGTCCAAGATCACGCTAGTGCACACAATGTCAACATAGATGAATATCATTCCACACAAGATGAATATAAGAATGAATGACTAATTTGATTAATAAATAACGGTTGTGACCTTGTGGGTCGAGTTTACATTTATTAAACCACACAAGGCTGACACTAAATAAAGAGACGGTAATGGAACGGAAACAACTTCAGCAGAACCCATCGACTTGCCATAGTCAACTGACTGAGATCAAGACCTAGCGATCACCCTCCTCGTAAAACTACTCCTCGAAAGCAGACGAAAACTCCTCCACTTCAGCTAAATGATTGCAGCAAGAATGAGTACTCCGAGTACTCAACAAGTTGTACCACGTAATGCAATTATAGATGATGTTTTATTCCAAAGGAAATGACTTTTATGGTTAATTTGCAAAAAACAATATTTGCAATTGAATACAAATAATATATTGAAAGCTATATTTAAAAAATAATCAATAATAGTTTAACAATTATTTTCACAAAGAATGCAAAGTCTAATCAATTTCTTTCACACAACTATATGAGTTTAACCACACGGCTATCCCTTCCCAATTGTTTTTATGAAAATATACCCCTGATGTGAAATTCCCGAACATGTCCGTGACTGCGAACGTCGCTATTCGAATAGATTGATTAACACTCTGTAGAGGTCACAACAAAACCTTTCTGAAAATTTATCTTGACAATTGACCCTCCTGATGTGTTTTACCGCCGTACCAACCCTAGCGAAGTGATTTGGTCTGAAGCACATCGTTGGACCTAAAGACGACAAACTGCTCATAAATGTGAATCGTCACAGCTTAACATATTTGCCTGAATATTCAATGTCAAGACTCTGTAGCTTACTAAGGTAGGCATGTCCCATACCAGGCATCTGGTCGTATAGTTATGGCTCAGTTCAATGGCGCACAAAATTAAGTCCTTAATTGACCAAGGCATGACTGCCAATTACTACCAACTATCATATTCATATTTTCCCAAGCACACACAGCTCGAGCATATCACAATTCCATCCACTTGCATCGGTCCAAATATTTTTCCACCCTGTTGGTTAAGTGCAACACATGCTATCAATGAGTAACAACATACTGCACATAGCGAAACGGCGACACGGTGCTCCGGCGAGGTCTTGGACATGCGCACTGGGTTCCTGAGACTCTGGCGATGCTAACGGGTGGTGCACGGGACACAATGGTCACCGGCGGTGACTGGAACGCAGTGGTGACAGTGGAGCAGGGCAGCAGCACGGCCTCGACGGTGCTATGAGGCTACGACGGTCCTCCGGCGACAAGAAGGTGCGCACCTGATAGAACACGAGAAGGCGAACCCAACGGTGTAGATGATGGCGACAGGGGTTCACCGGCGGCGACACTGCCTCGCCCATGCGCTTGGGGCACAGACAAGCCCTCAGTTGGCCGGTTAAAATGCGTGAATAATGTTTTTTTACACTATTTGAATACTATTGAAACACTATTTGAAATAATATTTTACACTTTAGAAAAATTCAGCTGAGAGCACTTTTTCCTTTGAAATTTTTTCTTGTTGATTTTTTACCTCGCACTCGCAACTTTAAATATACTACCACATGTACCACAAAAAATCATAAATTTTTTCACATGAAATCACGGTGTAGTACATCACACACAAATTCAAACTTAGGTGTCAACCGTCGCTAGTGCCACCCTTCGCTACACTCGGTGGCTCGGTGAGTTAATAGACGGTGGTGGCCTGCATACGCCCCCCTCCCGCTATGCAATCCAAGGAGACAAGTGTTCCCCAAGTTGGTACGTCTGTCCAGTGCACCTTTTTCTGGAGTGCCTGTGAAGAGTTAAGATTGGTTAGTAAGTCATGAAAATACCGTACAACACATACGGGCAACACATACAAAATACTTACAAGTGTGTCATGGGTGGGACCAACTATCCCAACGGAACTGGGAACTGCTGCTATTGTCCGAACTGGCTCATCACACGGTGCATGACGTAGTCCTCAACGAAGACGTCGAAAAGCTTTCTCGTGAACTAGTACACCTGGTCCTTCGTGCAAAGGCTGGACAACCCGCCTGGTGCGCGGGCATACAACTCCCCCTTCGCATACTGCTCCTACCGCACCTGTCCATCCGTGATCTGATCAAAGGCCTCCGTGAAGTACTCATACACACTACGCACCTGAAGACCTGCCCACTGAGGCTACAGAGGAGAAAGTACGATGTGAAAATGCAACGAAGAAGATGGATGTATCAAAGCTTGCATTGACATTACTAAGAACCATTTACTGCCCAACGACACCAAAGGGACCCCACGGTTGGCTGGTCGACGTCGTCCCCACTGTACATGTCCTTGTCATAGACCCTGCACCCATGGTCGTACAACCTGGAAAAGCTTGAATGGCCATAGTTGGAGTAGTAGAGGGCAACTGGCCAACAGGGACGTCGACTTGCTCCCGAGGCAAGCGTCGCAAAGGCATTGTACGCATCGCACAACACAATGAAACCCTAGCCGAACTATGGTACCGCCTTGACGTCCGCGTCAGTGATCGCCGGGGCAAATTGGATGAATCGGGCGTCGATGCTATTCTCGTGGGTACTCATGAACACCGCCCAACCGAACAACCACAATAGGTATGCCTCTAGGTTGCGCGCCACCTGGTAGTCATTCGTGTCGTGTGCCATCCTCTCAACATGCAAGAAAATATTGCATTAGATTGATACAAACGTGGACAGAAGTGTTACAAAATGGTAAAATCACTAACCTTGAACTATTGTAGCCACATTTGCGTCGGCCTGTGGTTATGAATCTATGTGAATACTTGGTAGGGCGCCTTCCCCTTCTGCGGACGATGGAAGAACTCCGTGGAACCTCTGCATTAAATTAGCACGCCAGTTGTCCCTAGGCTCCTCCGGTATGACTGGGAGACCGTGGATCAATAGCCTTGTGAGCATTTACACATCCTATAGAGGGGGCACCATCTCACCGCACGACAGGTGAAAAGTGTGTGTGTCTGGCCACCAACGTTCCACGAGAGCGGTGATGAGTGAGCGCTCGAAAGGGAAGCGTTTGGATCACTCAATGTCCGCCCCGAGGCAACATCCTGCTCGACATCGTCCTGCTAAGTGGCCTGCAACATCTGAGCGAGAGGAAGGAGTTCGGCGGCTCGCAATCTGCAGTGCAACATTGAAAAGAAGGATATAAGTACGTGAACATTAGCATATGTTGGATGTAACAATTAACAAGTGTCGTACCTGGAGAACCAACGTTGGTCCAACCTCCCAGACATCGATGGAGTGCGAGTCGACAACACTAATCTCATCGGGAACATGCTCCTCTGGCGGAAGTGAAGTACGTAGCAAGCTGCGGTGCTGATCGTCTAGCCTAAGGTCCAAAAGGTCGTACGTTCAAGCAACGCCACCATCCTGACCGCCATGCCTAAACCCTAAACACTGTTAAATTAAAATTGGTATCCCTAGGTCTTGCATATTTGAACATAAGCAGTCTAGATCTTCCAATAATTGATCTATTAATGGAGGTACCCTAATATTTTTATATTATAATAAATACATAAGTATCGTACATTGTAACACTATACGTGACATTAACTCTAACCTAACATTGCCGATCTACAACTACAAACCCTAGTTCTACCATTAAGCTATGTTTATTATTGCGAATCTGAGAGACCATGTGAGAGGTCCTCCACTCTGAGTGATGAGTATTTGACAAGTGTGTTGATCAGATTGAGAGTTGAGGTTTTCAGTTTGGATTGTTTCGGTCGAGTCAGGAAATCGGAACTACACGTGTATGGAGCGGAAGTTCGATTAATCGAACTACGGTGTTGAAAATAGGATCTTCCGATTTATCCGGTTTTGCTCTTGGTGAAGGAAATCGGAACTTCGCACATGGGGTAGCGGAGTGTCCGATAATCTTCGTATTGAGATTCCTCCGAGACGAAAATCGGAATAGAATTTTTGAAGTGCGGATGTTCCAAGATCGGAAGTTCCGCGATGGTAAGAACGGAACTTCCGATAATTCGACAAGTGCGGATTAGGCAATCGGAACTTCCGCCGTGGTAAATGCGAACTTCCGATTGTGTCGTAATCGTGCGAGAGAAGGTTAAATTGTGATTTTGATTTTGTATGAGTTTGAGTCTTATACAAATATTGATGCTATGTTATTGTGCAATGCTATGTGATGTGTTTTTGTGCTGTGTTGATCGCAGAGCATCAAGATGGAGTCGTGGCGAGACACGTGGACCGGACTAGGCGCAGGAGGCGTTGAGGTCGAACGGTCGGGATGTGTCAAGACGGCGTGAATCTTGAAGCGGTTGCGTAGTCGTGCACAACAAGGTGTACGGAGGCTTCTGTAAGGTGCGCAAAGGCGAAGGGTCTTTTCATAAGCGGCAAAAGTGGAGGCGGTTCCGTTCGGATGTAGCGGGCTTAATGGGTTGGAGGCCCATTAGCCAAGGCTATAAATAGGGAGAACCACGGGTTAGGGTTAGACTTTTGGAGAGAAAATTAGGTTAGCTCTAGAAAAGATTTGTTTTGCTTTTTGAGAGCTTGTTGAGAGGGAGAGTATGATCTGAAATCTTATGTAATCTTTCCTCTGTGTTTCCATCTGTAAACATTTGATATCTATCAATGAAACTCTGAGTTTTGATTACTTGTTTATGTCCTCTTCTTTCTCTCTGCTCATGTTGAATAGCTAGGGTTTTGATGTATCTCTTGATTCGCCTTATGAAATAGCTTGAATCTTCATATCTAGAATCGCTTTGATATTGCTAATCTATTATCAAAGTTTCATGTCGAGAATCGAGAATCGTGCATATTGTGAGTTTTGGTCTTTCTTGCCCTTTCTCAAGAAATCCGTTTTTGGCTCGATTTTTGAATCTTTGTTTGCGATTCTTCTCCATGAGGTCAAGATGTTGTTTAGGATGATATCCTGTGAAACTTGACCAGAGAAGAGCATTCAAGATTTAGCACTTTGGATTTTTGGGAAAAACCCGAGCGCACTGTTCTTCGGTCAGGACAATCGGAACTTCCGATTGTCCACGGCGGAACTACCGCAGGCGGAACTTCCAGATGAACCGGAACTTCCGAGTGCGGAACTATCACGGAAGAATCGAACTTCCGATTTCTGACGCAATCTGAAGTTTCGCTGTTCTCGATTTTGCTTCACTCTTCTTGAGTTATCCAGAGGACTTTGTAGGTCTTATTTAATTATAGCAAGGGGAGCTCCTAATTTTAAAGCACCATTCACCCCCTCTGCTGCCATTTCGGTCCTTCAATTGGTATCGAGCGGTTAGCTCTTCTTGATAGATCTTAACCGGTCGGTTGAGCCATGGCAACGGACAAGTATTCCACCAAGCCTCCAGCTTTTGATGGTCCGATTACCCTTCCGAAGAGCCGAATGGAAACTTACATCCGTGCTCGTGGGTATGCCATCCGGAGAAAGGTGAAGGTTAGATTTGTCGTTCTCGCCGATGAGAACATCAATGCCGGAAACATGGTCGATGTTGAGGCAAATGCTAAGGCAAGGAACATAATCATTCGTGGTTTAAGCGTATGAGTTTGATCGTATTTCTCATTTGATTTACGCTTACGACATCCGGGTGACCTCGATGCATATCATGAGGGCACCACTCAGATTAAGACGGTTCGACAAGACCGGTTCAAGCGTGAGTCTGAGAAATTTGAAATGCTTCTTTGGTGAATCTTTAGACGAGTGCTTTTCGCGTTTTCACAAAATCTTGAGCAACCTCCGAGCGGTCGGTCTTACATACCCGACTCGGATAACGCCGATGATGCTTTCGCGACTTGATCTTCGTGTTTGGGAGATGAAAGTGACTACCATCAAAGATAGCACGGACCTCTCGACACGACTCTTGATGCGCTTTACTCGCGCCTCAAGACTCACGAGATTGACATTGTCTCTCAAGGTCGAAGTCACATCGATGGCTTTAGTCACCGATCCCACTTCGGATCTTCTTTCGAGTCGATACGTGGGTTCTCCTAGCGCTCTCGTGACATAACCGATGATCGCTAGAGCGACTTGAGGATGAATAACTAGCCCTCCTAGCTCGGAAGTTTTCCCATGCTTACAAGAGGAGGAGGGATGGTAAGAGAGGAGGTCTGTGATTTGTTTGAGTGTGGTGGCCCCAACCACATCCGAGCAAACCGTCCCAAGCTTGGGAAGGGCAAAGGTGACTATGGCGGTCCAAGCAAGAACGACTACATCGACAAGAACCGCAACACGAAGCCCTCAAAGACTGACCAAGGCAAGAAGAAGTTCCGCAACTTTGGGAAGGCTAAGAAGTCATTCCATCGCGTCCTCACCGCCTCGACGAGTTGGACACCGCGAGGTGGAGGGGTGGAGGACGATGATGGGAAGGACGATCATGATCCCAAGGACGACGGCAACTTCTCGGCATGTGCTTCATGGCCCTCGGGCGAATCGAGCGACAATGAGTCAGTACTCCGACTCGACGAGGTTAGTCCCACTTATGACCAAACTTAATGATGCTTTTCTTAAGCTAGGTAGATTCCATGCTAAGTCTAGGACTAAGTGTGTTGGGTTGGAGAAGGAAGTAGCTAGACTATCACGGAGCTCACTTTACTTACATCCGCTCCCTCCCGTGATGAATGTGACACATCTTGTGCTTTGATTGATGATATGGAAAAACTAAGGACCTTACATGATAGTGTGTCCTCCGAACTTGACATGATTAAGGTAGAGAACATTAGCCTTCTTCTTGAATTAGAGATGACTAGGATAGCACCTCCTTCATCCACTACTGTTGAGGCTCCGCTTGCACCTCATGTGAGGTTAAGGACAATTCGCTTAGAGGTCTTTATACCATCTTGCTTGATCCACTCAAACTTGTGAAAATTGTAATAATCTCAAGATGAACCTAAAGCAGGCAGATCACAAAATTCTTGAATTTCAAGTCGCTTACTAGAGCTGTTGTTTCTTGTTTAAATCGCCCTAAGTTAATCTTTTGAACTAGAATCAGATCTAAGCGGTTTCAAGAAATGATTGATCACAATAACAAATTGGCTCAAGATGCTTCTAAGGACCTTGTTAGCTCACCTTGCAATCATTGTAATAAACTAAAATGTGATTTGGTTGCATTGGATGAAAAATGTGTGAAGCTAACTAAGGACCTTCTAGAGACACAATCATCCGCTTGTATTGTGTGTCTTTGGGAAGAAGTCTAAGGGTTTGGTAGAGACGCCTAGTAACGTGAACCAATCTGCTAGCAAGAGGACTGCCCCCAAAGTCTTGTGCGTGCACAAGCCAATCTTTCCTCTGTTGTTGGTTCGTCTTACGCTCCCTTACCTTCTGTCCCTTCTTCCCCTGCTCTTCTTGCACCTCTCTTTCGGGAGTGTCAAGATCTTATGAACACTCTCGAGAGGTTTGTAGGAGGCAAGAAGAAGCTCAATCTCATTCTAGACAAATCTAAAATTTGCAGATTTAATCAGGGTCTAGGATATGATATCCAGGAGGATATGAGGAAGCATCCACCTGTCGTGCTCAAAACCATAGCACCAGGTGTGATCAAGACTAAGCCCGGGATCGAGAAAGTCAATTTTAAGTCGTGGGTTTTGTTCAAAGGATTTCGACGACAAGGTGATTCCACTGCAGCTTCGCCCTCGTAAGGCGAAGTATCATTGCACCTTTGTCGTAAAGATGGACATTTAGTTGATCATTGCTTCAGGCGCGCCAAGATCGCGCGTAGAGACCGTGTTGAGTCTCTTAGGCACATTCAGGGTCAGCCCCAGATCTTGAGTGCACCTAAGACCAACACGAGGTCTAGATTTGTTCCATCTGATAGTTTTGGGCAGCATCGAGGACTTGGTTTTTCTGAGTTTTCTGAGTTTCGTCCTCATGCTCCCTTTGGTCGTAACTTCCGCCGTCCTGAGGGTAGATCTCGTTTTTCCTTTCGAGATAGCTACCCGCGGCGAGATCAGCATGTTACTGGCACTTCGACTCGCTCTTTCATAGCAGTCGGATCCAGCAACAGGCTGAGATCTTTTGACTTGTTGAGTGACAGAGAGCGTAGGGTAGATAGAGGTCAGTCTTGCTTGACTACTTCATCTGTTCGCCGTGTTACTCAGTATTGGGTGCCAAAATCCGTTGATTCACCCGAGATCGAGACTTTACTCTCTGTTTGACTCAGGGTCGCCGGGCTGGGAAGGGAAAGGTCTGGATTGTAGACTCCGGTTGTTCACGTCATATGACTGGTGAGTCTCGTTGGTTTTCTTCCCTAGCCCGCGCTCCAGGTGATGAGACGATCACCTTCGGAGATGCTTCATTTGGGCGCGTCATCGCTAAAGGTACTGTGAGCATTAATGATTCTTTTATTTTAAAAGATGTTGCCTTAGTAAGTAAGCTGCAGATAATCGCTTTGGTCTCTCACCACCGATGACGGTTTCGAGGTGAGCTTTAAGAAAAACAATTGCAAAATTCTTGATTCTTGGGTAGTCTAGTTTATGGATTTCGT
Source organism: Hsuehochloa calcarea (assembly GCA_036346395.1). NCBI lineage: Eukaryota > Viridiplantae > Streptophyta > Magnoliopsida > Poales > Poaceae > Hsuehochloa > Hsuehochloa calcarea. The sequence goes on along the minus strand of CM070596.1, from coordinate 14,802,903 downwards.
TATGGGAGGATTTTTGTGCTGATTTTTCGGATCTTCCGTGATCCTCTCCGATGTTTAATTGCTTCGAATCCCGTGATTTGTCTTTCGGCATAGGAGACTTGGTCATATAGGATTTGATCATCGACCGAGTTAGTGGCCACGATCTCATTCGTGGTTTGCCGAAACTCAAAATGGTCAAGGATCTTGTTTGTGCTCCTTGCCGGCACGGCAAAATGGTTGCCGCTTCACATCCTCCGATTCATGATGACTATGACAGATGCACTGGGTCAATCGCCCATATGGACACAGATGGGACCGGCTAGAGTGCGATCGATGGGAGGAAGTGGTACGTACTTGTCGTGGTCGATGACTTCTCGAGGTATTCTTGGGTGTTCTTCTTAGCCTCGAAGGATGAGACGTTTACTCTTTTTCGTGGTCTTTTTAGTAGGCTTTCTGTTGAGCTCCTGTGCATTACGAGCAACCAGACCGATAATGGCACCGAGTTCAAGAATTCCTACTTTGAGAGTTTTGTGGTGAGGCAGTGTAGAGCACCGTTCTCGTCTCCATACGCCCTCAAAAAATGGCGTTGTGGAGAGGAAGAACCGCACCTTGGTCGAGATGGCGGGACGATGCTTGATGAGTACTCTACACCTAGGAAGTTTTAATGAGGGAATTGCTCTTGCTTGTCATGTTTCTAATGAGTTTTTCTTGGGCACTCTTGCATCGCACTTCTTATGAGTTGAGATATGGGCGAAAACCAGCCTCGCATTTTCGTGTGTTTGGTTGCAAGTGTTTTATTCAAGTCCGGGAACCTAGATAAGTTCGAGTCACGATCTTGTGATGGGATCTTTACGGGTTACTCGACTTCTTCTCGTGCCTATAGAGTCCAGGCTGCGAATCTAGTAAATTGTTAGAAACTCGTGAGGTGACCTTGATGAGGCCACCCAGGACTAGGCCCGATATCTCGAGTTCCTTAGAGCGCCCGAGTCCATCTTTGTGGACGATGAGGAGGATGGAGATGAGGGTTGTTTACCCGATCCAGTTCCTTCTCTTCCTCTTGAGGTGCCCTCTTCCACCGCACCTCGAGGAGATCACTTACCTTCTCGCTTACGAAGCTAGTGGCTCTGTCCCTATCTCAAATGCGCTAATGAGGTAGAGGCCACTTCTTCATCTCACCTGGACCTCCAAGACACATTCAAAAGGACCATCCTTGAGCGGATCATTGGAGACCTCTTTGAGCGTGTCACACGCTCTAAGGTGGTTTGTCTCTCTTCTGTCTCCATTACGCCTTCGTCGCCTCATTTGAGCCCAAAGACGTTTGTCATGCTCTATCGACGAGTCTTGGACAAACGCTATGCATGAGGAGTTGGAAAACTTTGAAAGAAACAAGGTGCGGTCTCTTGTTGAGCCCCTCAAGGTCACAATATCATTGGGACCAAATGGGTGTTCAAGAACAAGCAAAGTGAAGATGGGCTAGTCATTGAAACAAGGCTAGGTGGTAGCTCGTGGTTACTCTCAAGTTGAGGGTCTAGATTTCAAGAGACCTTTGCCCTCGTAGCTAGACTTGAAGCCATTAGAATTCTCGCTTGCCTTTGCGACTTCTAAGGGTTTCAAGCTTTACAGATGGATGTCAAGAGTGCCTTCCTCAATGGCCTTATTGAGGAAGAAGTCTATGTCGACTGACCTCCGGTTTCGAGAACCCCAAATACCCTAACCATGTCTACTGAGCTTTCCAAAGCTTTGTATGGACTCAAGCAGCTCCCAGAGCTTGGTATGAAAGGCTTAAGTCCTATCTCACGAGCCATGGTTTTGAGATGGGTAAAATTGACAAGACCTTGTTCATTCGCCGTCTTGGCACTGATCTTTTGCTCGTCCAGATCTATGTGGATGACATTATCTTTGGCGGCTCCTCGCATGCTCTTGTTTCCCAGTTTTCCGATGTCATGAGCTCGGAGTTTGAAATGAGCATGATGGGCGAGTTGAGCTTCTTCCTTGGCTTCCAAATCAAACAGACTCGGGAGGGTACCTTTCTTCATCAAGGCAAATACACTCGAGACCTCCTGAGCGTTCGACATGAATGATGGAAAGCCGATATCAACTCCAATGGCATCTCTGGTGCTCGGATCCGGATGAAGACGGCGAACTGTTGACCAAAAGGATTTTAGGAGCATGATTGGCTCTCTCTTGTACCTCACGACCTCGAGACCGGACATACACTTCTCTGTGTGTCTTTGTGCTCGGTTTCAGGCTTCTCCTCGCGTATCTCACCGTCAGGCGGTGAAGCGCATCTTTCGGTACCTTCGAGCTACTATTGACTATGGTATCTGGTACTCTTCCTCTTCTTGTCTATCTCTTAGAGCCTTCTCCGATGCAGATTTCGCTGGCTGTAGGATAGATAGGAAGAGCACGCCCGCACTTGCCAATTCATTGGCACTTCTCAAATCTCCGGTCGTCGAGGAAGCAATCCGGTGTTGCGATCCCACCGCAGAGGCCGAGCACGTTGTTGCAGACCGATTCTTTGTAGTCAAGTGCTTTGGATGGTCTCGACCCTGCAGGATTTCGGGCTATCTATCGACTGCGTTCCACTCTTCTGTGATAACACGTCTGCGATTTGCATTGCCAAGAACCCAGTGCAACATTCTCGGACCAAGCATATAGATATTAGATATCACTTTCTTCGAGATCATGTAGAGAAGGGTGATATTGTGCTCCAGTTTTTGGAGAGTGAGCACCAGTTGGCAGATATCTTCACTAAGCCTCTGGACAGCTCTCGGTTTTCAGCTCTGCGGGGAGAGCTTGGGGTGGTTTGTCCTTACGGACTGCTGTGAGGGGGAGCGTTGTGCTACTACTGTATTATAGTATATTATATTATATTATACGTTTTCTCCTTTTCTGGTTTCATTTCTTTTAATATTTCGGGTCGAAGTCCTTCCAGCATAGGTTAGAGTGTTTCTCTTGCCACATTGCTTTGACTGCTACTTCTTGTCTTGTGCTTCTAGGATGCTGCTTATTAGCTGTCTCTTACCTCTCTAAGTAGAGCTTACTCACTTCTTATAGGTTCTAGCAGGGGTCGGGCCACCCTTGGGTAGACAGGGACAGTGTTTGCTCCTTAGTGTTTGTATAGATCAGCTGATAGTCCTAGAATCATATGGGGTAGATAAGAACACATGCGGCGATAGTCTTCTCTATATCTTTCTATGCTCTAAAGGACCGCCTTTTACGGTTTACTTATCGATTCTCGTTTTGTTCCTTTGGTTTGGGGAGTTATTCTTGGTTATTCCATACTCTTAATTTTGTCATAACTCAACTGAATTAAAAGATGCATCTCATTCGAAGGGAATCGGATTTTGTACTTCTCATCAAGCATTGCATGATAATCAAATGGAGCCTTGTTTATTATCCCTTATGATCTGTTTTCACTTTTTACATCTCGCCATGATTTATGCTAAACTGCTAGATCTATCATGACTTTTTATGTGTAGTTTAGTCTTTGACATGCTAAGGTACTTAAAAATGCTAAACTTGAATTAAAATCTTGTCGATAGCTCTTGAGACTAGTCAGTTAAAACTATCCTTTTATGATCTTCGCCATGTCAAGTAGGCTGAGTTGAGTCCTGAATCTCTTTTGGACTTTTGAGTAAGCTATGTCAGTTTGTTAAGAAACATGACTTATCTCTAATCACTGGTCTAAAAACTTCAAAAGCAAAAATGATCTCTTTTGTGCGAAAAAACTGATCTCACCAAATCTTTCTCATGAGACGGCTTGCCATTGCACTAGGCATGAACTCGGGGAGCCTTGGATGACCTAAGATCACCTCCTTAAGTCATTGCTTGGGTGGTCGCATAAGGCTTGGGATCTAGCACATGGCTAAAAAAATGGTTGAAGCTCAGGAGGCAGTTGTGGATGGCACCTAGTCCAGAGCTTGCTTTACTGAGATAAAACCTTAAAGAGCCTTAAAATAGAAAGTCTTCAAAAAAAAAGAAAAATGTGCTAAAATTGCTTATCATCAAAGAGACCAAGTTCTGGATAAAATGAGTCCTTCTTCAACTGGTAGCACTCTAAACTGTTCAGTATGAGTTTTCTTGGTTCAACTTAGATTATTTGACATGGCTTGCATCATCCTTGGATATCTTTAGCTAGATTTCAATCTTGACTTATTTGACCTGCTAAAGAACTGGATCATTAATCAGATTATGGACTTTCTGTCTTAGCTCTTCTATACATCGATTGTCATGATCTTGATAGCATTCTTCTGTGTTATGGCTTGGTGTAATACTCTAATAGTCATTTTGGATAATCTACATGGCTCCTAATGCTTAAAATGAACATCATATAGTCTTTTCCTCCCTTTTCTACATATTGATGATTTTATTGCCAAAGGGGGAGAATGTGTGTGAGAAAAAGCCTTCTGAAGAAAAGCCTTGAGTTTTGTGCGAAAATTGCTCTTTCATCTCATCTCAAGTCTTTCTCTTTTTGTCAACTTGGTCTTGAGCTTAATTCTCTTGTTTAGACCTTGGTTGTTGGAATCTCAAACTCATCTTATGCTTTTTGGTAATTGTCAATATACTCATCAAGGGGAGATTGAGAGACCATGTGAGAGGTCCTCCACTCTGAGTGATGAGTATTTGACAAGTGTGTTGATCAGATTGAGAGTTGAGGTTTTCAGTTTGGATTGTTTCTGGGCTGAGTCAGGGAAATCGGAACTACCGCTGTGTATGGAGCGGAAGTTCCGATTAATCGGAACTACCGGTGTTGAAAATAGGATCTTCCGATTTATCTGGGTTTTGCTCTCGGCTGAAGGAAATCGGAACTTCGCGCATGGGGTAGCGGAGTGTCCGATATATTGGTATTGAGATTCCTCCGAGACGAAAATCGAATAGAATTTTTGGAAGTGCGGATGTTAGAAGATCGGAAGTTCGCAGATGGTAAACGGAACTTCCGATAATTCTGACAAGTGCGGATGTTCCGGCAATCGGAACTTCCGCTGTGGTAAGTGCGGAACTTCCGATTGTGTCCAGAACTGTGCAGAGAAGGTTAAATTGTGATTTTGATTTTGTATGAGTTTGAGTCTTATACAAATATTGATGCTATGTTATTGTGCAATGCTATGTGATGTGTTTTTATGCATGTGTTGACTGCGAGCATCAAGATGGAGTCGTGGCGAGACACGTGGACCGGACTAGGCGCAGGAGGCGTTGAGGTCAGAACGGTCGGGATGTGTCGAAGACGGCGTGAATCTTGAAGCGGTTGCGAGTCGTGCACAACAAGGTGTACGGGAGGCTTCCAGAAGGTGCGCAAGGGGCGAAAGGGTCTTTTCGCAAAGCGGCAAAAGTGGAGGCGGTTCCGTTCGGATGTAGCGGGCTTAATGGGTTGGAGGCCCATTAGCCAAGGCTATAAATAGGGAGAACCACAGGGTTAGGGTTAGACTTTTGGAGAGAAAATTAGGTTAGCTCTAGAAAAAGATTTGTTTTGCTTTTTGAGAGCTTGTTGAGAGGGAGAGTATGATCTGAAATCTTATGTAATCTTTCCTCTGTGTTTCCATCTGTAAACATTTGATATCTATCAATGAAACTCTGAGTTTTGATTACTTGTTTATGTCCTCTTCTTTCTCTCTGTTCATGTTGAATAGCTAGGGTTTTGATGTATCTCTTGATTCGTCTTATGAAATAGCTTGAATCTTCATATCTAGAATCGTTTTGATATTGCTAATCTATTATCAAAGTTTCATAAGCTGAGAATCTGAGAATCGTGCATATTGTGAGTTTTGGTCTTTCTTGCCCCTTTCTCAAGAAATCCGTTTTTGGCTCGATTTTTGAATCTTTGTTTGCGATTCTTCTCCATGAGGTCAAGATGTTGTTTAGGATGATATCCTGTGAAACTTGACCAGAGAAGAGCATTCAAGATTTAGCACTTTGGATTTTAGGGAAAACCCGAGCGCGTCTTGTTCTTGGTCGGGACAATGGAACTTCCGATTGTCCAAGGCGGAACTATGCAGCGGAACTTCCAGATGAACCGGAACTTCGGAGTGCGGAACTACACGCGGGAAGAATCGGAACTTCCGATTTCTACAGAACAGTCTGAAGTTTCTGTTTTCGTTCTCTGATTTTGCTTCACTCTTCTTGAGTTATCCAGAGGACTTTGTAGGTCTTATTTAATTATAGCAAAGGGGAGCTCCTAATTTTTAAAGCACCATTCACCCCCTCTGTTGCCATTTCGGTCCTTCAGAATCTAACATGTTTTTTTTTATCGAAGTGACCAACAAATTATATGAGCAAGATGAACTCATCGCAAAAGGACGAGTACAAAGAGACACGCCGAACCAAGGGCAAGGTCACCTCCTCCCCTCTCCTTTCCTTTCTTCTCCTCTCCTCTTCCTTTTCTCCTCTCTTCCTTTCTGCCACCGACGCTCCCCTCCCCTCTATTCTTCCCCCGCCGGCACTTCCTCTCCCTTCGGTCTTTCTGTCGCACAAGTCGAAGCGGTAGGACAAATATTGGCCTTGATCGTGTGACAAGAGTGCGAATGGGATCATGTGTTTACCAATTGCGCGTCGCACAAGGGAAGCGTGACTGGTTGTCAGGCGCTTGCTAGTCACGCTTCCCTCACCTGACTGGACGACGTAGCTCAACGTGGTCCGATCGTCACGCGATTGAGTGTCGACGGGCCTCAAATCACTGTCCCACTGCGTTATTGTGCCTAGTCTCCTGGTGGGCCGACTACAAATTGTTATTTTTGTAAAAAAAACAAAATATATTTTTTATTTTTGTAAAATAATTAAAAATAATTTATTTAGAAAAAAATCTCATACCGTCCGCGAGCACAGACGGTGAATAAACACCTAATTACCCGACCATATCAACCGGGCTCGGCATTCAAGCAAACAATGGCTCACGCTACACTACACAGGCACACTTCCGCTGCTACTGAAACAAAAATAATGTAATTCACATCTTTGCGTGACAGCTCACCATCTGCAACTCTCAACACCTACTTCCCGTAGAGATAGTGTAGATATCATGGGGATATGCTCTAGATCTTATGATGATGTGACAATTGGCAATGGTGTTTACGGTTTGTCGTTTCACGAGTTTTCGACAAAGCTTGGGCATCTCGACGAGGCGGTTCGACCGCCATAGCGATGGTCCGGCCAGGTCCCAAATCGGTCGGACCGGCCATGTGCGTGGATCGGACATTTGTGACCTAAAAGTGGTCAAAAGAGTGGGCCAAAATAGGTGTTGTAGGCAAGTGAGGGATCCCAATGCACTTGGTCTCATGATTTTGGAGTCTCAGAAGAAGTTCTATTCGTTTTAAGTTTCTAGAAGGTTTGAATTTGTGGCATGAATTTCGGCTAAGTCCCTAGGGGCGGTCCGACCGGCTCACAGGGAGCGGTCCGACCGGCTAGAGGGGCGGTCCGACCGGCTCACATGGAGCGGTCAGACCGGTATTGACTTGGACGTCGGCCAACTTCGTGACGATGTTGATTTGTTAGGTCAAAGTCATTGGTATCGTGTCATATGGTTTGCATGATGCATGTTTTGACTAACATGGGTCAAGTTGTGAAGAACTTGTTCCCGAATTCGTGTTTGCTTGTCTATGGTTGTGCAGGTTGCTTGGTGGTCAACGGCGAGGAGGATCGGGACTAGACTTGGAGAGTTGAGGTCCAGAACGATCGGCGATGCCGGAGAGTCAATGACTCAAGCGTGACACAAGATGGACAAGGGTGACCTATTGGCAAATCCATGGTGCATGGTGAAGCGGTTTAGGTCAAAAGGTTAAAGACGGCGCTTTGCGAAGCGTGCTTGTGTGACCCGTTTGTTAGTGGGCCTTAACGGGAGCCCAATTGAGTCAAACCCTAGAGAGTTCTAGGCCTCCACTATAAATAGGAGGAGGTGGTGGCTGCACCCTCCCTCTCGCTGTTTCTCACCTCTTTTGTTGTTTTCAAACCCTAATTGGCTTAGGGGGAGTTGAGGTGGAGGCTAGGGCTTTTCATGGTTTGAGGAGAATTTCGTGATCTTGGATTGACCACTGATCCATGATGGTATGGGTGTAATCCAGCAACGATCACGTTCTTAATCTATGCAAGGTTTGCTTGAGATAAGTTTCTTTTCGTTCTTGCTTTCAATTTCGTGATTTTAGTTAGGGCTTTCTTTGATCCGTGAGTTTGTGATTGATTCTTTCACGTGAATTTGCTTGCTGTGATCTGTGTAAATCTATCTACAATCATCTTGATCATCAATCACTCACGAACAAGCATTAGGATCAAGTTTTCGTTCTTGCCCGGTTTTAGACCCTCTGTTAATCAATTGACAATTGTTCAGGATCTATCCAAGAATTATTATAATATTCGATTGGAATAGGTCCTCAATAGCATAGAGAAGGTGTGTGCAAAGTTTCGTAAAGTTTGGAGTTGAGAATCAAAAGTTTGACCTAATTGCAACCGTCATCGGCTGATTTTCTTGTTCGGATCGGTTCGAGTTGGCGGTCGGACCGCCGTCATCACCGGTCAGACCGATTTTGGAGCGGTCCGACCGCCAGTACAACAGCGGTCAGACCGCCCTTGCTTTGAGATTTTACAATCTTAGTTGATTTTGTTATTTTGCTTAGGGGATTTAATTGGATTCAGTACTAGTCTTCCGCTGTACTGGTATATTGATCTTCATAGCTTCCTAATAGCTATTGGAGTGAAATTGTGTTGAATTCATTATTTGGGAAAAAGTGAGCGTGCTCCTATTCACCCCCCCTCTAGTCGCCTTTTCGGTCCAACAAGTGGTATCAAAGCCCGGTTAGTTCACTCTTGATCTTAACTGGTCACTGAACTTTAGGCGATGGATAAGTTTTCTACTAAACCGCATATCTTCGATGGGCACAACTATGCCTATTGGAAGAATTGTATGCGAGTCTTTCTTGAGAGCGAGGGACAAGCTATTTGGGATGTTGTTCGAGCCCCGCTTGTTATTCCTGAAATTGCAACACCTGCTTCAGCGATTCTTGTGGCAAACAACAACAAAGCTAAAAATCTTTTATATGGTGCGCTTGGTAGACAAGAATATGATCGCATTTGCAATCTTGCCACTACGCATGAAATTTGGAACACTCTCGAAACATATCATGAGGGTTCGTCCCAAATCAAAAAAGGTGCGCCAAACAGTTTACAAGCGTGAATACAATAAATTCGAGATGCGTCCAGGAGAGAGCATTGATGACATTTTCAGTCGCTTTAATAAAGTAATTAATCAAATGAAAGCTGTTGATATTGAATATTCTCAATCTGAAAATGCCACCCATCTCTTGGCTGCAATCAACACCAAGGAGTGGGAGATGAAGGCTACTGCTATAGAGGAAAATGTTGATCTTTCTAGTCTTACTTTAGAATTGCTTTATAGTAAACTCAAGACTCATGAAATTAAAAGAGTTGATCATCCTAAGAAAGACAACATGGCATTGATAGCTGATCCTCTCAAAAGGTCTTCTGATGGTACTCTTAAATCTTTTTCTGATCTTTCATTTACTTGTTTATCTGCGATTCATGAGGAGAAACTTGAAAGTATTCCTGAGACAGAGTTAGCTCTTCTAGCTAAAAAAATTCACACAGGCCTATAATAATGTGAGAAACAAAAAGAGAGGTGGTCCGGTGACATGCTATGAATGTGGTGAGCTAAACCATATCCGGGCAAATTGCCCCAAGTTGAAAGGTAAGAGCAATCATAAGGAAGGAAAGTCGACTTGGAAGAAGCCTCCTTTCAACAAATCAAGGTATGAGGCTAATAAGCTTGTGAAGGCGCTCACAGGGTTCTTGCCGCTTTTGAGGATCAATCCTTGAGCGATGTGGATTCCGGGAGTGAGGAGGACAAGGAGGAGGAGATCCTCAAGGCAAAAGAAAGGAAGGCCAAAGACTTCACCGGCATGTGCTTCATGGTCGACACCGCGACATTGATGATGATGATGTATCTTTTTCTTATGATGAGCTTTACGCTAAATATGATTCTATAGTTGAGCAATTGCTTAGTCAAGATGAAGCGCTAGAATTTGTCATGACAAAAATAAGAAATTAGAGTCAAAGATTAACAAACTGAAAGTAGAGCTTAAAAATGCTAAGACTCTTGAACACGATGAATGTTTATCTTGTCATGCTATGCACTCGTAAATTACTAAGTTACAAAGCGCTCATAATATTTCGTACAACAACTTGAGAATGCTAGATCTGAACTAAATGAAATTAAAAGTGCTCCTTGTGAAAAATATTTAGAATCTAGTAAATTGATTGCTTTTGATGTGTTTGATTCTAGCCCTTGCACTTCATGTTTAGAAAAAGAACGTGAAATCAAAGATATCTTAGAAGTTGCTAGAGTCAAATATGCTAAGCTTAAGGACAATATTGAAAATACTACTTGTGCTTCTTGTTCCGCTCTTAAGCTTGAAATTGCTTTGTATAAGGAGAAATCTATGGATAAAACTTGTGATGCTTGTGTTAACTTGAGAAAAGAAAATGCTTACCTTCATGATACATTAGAGAAATTTTCTAAAGGTAAGAAACAATTAAACATGATTCTTGACAAGTCTAAAACTCCTTATAAGAAGCAAGGTTTAGGATTCAATTCTTTTCAAGACAATTCAAACCCAAAAGTCATTCAAGTCTCGGAAAAAGGTTTAATTGAATTCAAAACCCAACCTGCAAAAATATCTTTTAAATCTGCAGGTTTTGTCCAACCTTGTATTAATCCAAATGGTGCTTCTTCTAGTGGTACCAAGTACCATTGCACTTATTGCAAGAAAGGTGGGCATTTGATTGAATTCTGTTGGCGTAGGTTGAAAAATGATAGGAAAAATCTTGATAGAATTTCATTCAGGCAACCTAGAGCTTTTATGAGACATGGTAACACTAAAAAGAATAAACCTGAATTATGATTTTTCTCACATGCAAATCATTATGTTTCTAAATATCCTAATTCTAATGTCTATCAGTTGGCGGTCGACCATTGGTGGTCACCGTCTCGACCGATTTGGTCGCCGATCGATCACAAAGACAACGCCGGTCGATCGCCCGACGATTTAATTCTCATGTTAATTTAAACATTGCTCATAACTGAATTTTAAATGAAATCAAGGATAGTACTTCTGGTTTATATACTACTTTCAGATGTGTGTCTCAGTACTGGATTCCTAAATCTTGTTTATCTAACCCCAGTATTGAGACACATCGTTCTTCTGTTCCTTGATTTCCAGGATTACCGCGGAAAGGGGAAGAACACGTGGTTCGTTGACTCCGGATGTTCACGCCACATGACCGGAAACTCAAAATGGTTCACCTCTTTCACGCGGCAACAGCGGTGATGACTTCATCACCTTTGGAGATGATACACAAGGGCGAATTGAAGGAACAGGATCAGTTAGGGTGAACAATAAATTCATTCTAAAGGATGTCGCTCTTGTGGACAAACTTAGGTATAATCTCCTTTCTGTATCTCAGCTTCTTGATGATGGCTATGAGACTGTTTTTAAGAAAAATGCTTGTCGTGTGCTTAATTCTACTGGTGAGCTTGTGTTTGGAATATCTAGAGTTGGTAGAATTTTTGAGGTGATTTCTCGAGAATCTCTTCTTTGGATCTCTTAAATGTTTGCTTACTTCTTCTTGATTTACGGATTTGGCATCGACGTTTGGGGCACATTGGTTTTGATCATCGACGCGAGTTAGCAACCTTGATCTCATGAGAGGTTTGCCCAAACTCAAAGTCGTCAAAGATGCCTTGTATGTGTATACTGTAGGCATGGCAAACATGTTCTTCGCCTCACACCCTTACGTGACTATGGTTATGGTGACGGACTGGGACGGTTGCTTCATATGGATCTTGTTGGTCTGCTAGAGTCCATCGATCGGTGGAAAATGGTATATTCTTGTCATAGTCGATGATCTTTCTAGATATTCTTGGGTGTTCTTTCTGGCTTCAAAAGATGACGTTTTTGGTTATTTTCATGACCTTGTTCTTCGTTTGGCTTCTGAGCTTCCTGGTGCTTTGAGAGCGATCTGTAGTGACAATGGCACCGAGTTCAAAAATGCTTCTTTTGCTTCTTTTTGTGTTGAGCGTGGTATTGAGCATCAGTTCTCCTCTCCACACGTCCCTCAACAAAATGGCGTGGTGGAAAGAAAGAATAGGACCTTGGTCGAAATGGCTAGGACGATGCTAGATGAGTATAGCACTCCGAGGAGATTTTGGGCCGAAGCTATTGCTACAGCTTGCCATATTGCAAATAGTGTCTTTTTGGGACCTTCTTTAGGCAAGACTCCTTATGAGCTTCGTTTTGGTAGAAAACCTTCTATTTCGCATTTTCGAGTCTTTGGATCAAAATGTTTTATTCTTAAGACAGGGAACTTAGATAAATTTGAATCAAGAACTTTTGATGGGATATTTCTGGGTTATCCTGCTCATTCGAGGGGTTTTTGGGTTTTTAATACTGAGACTAACCTTATTCAGGAGACTTGTAATGTCACTTTTGATGAGACTAGCCCTGGAGCTAGATCAATTGTTACAGATGATTCACAGGTGACAGAGAGCATTTTTGTGGAGGAAGATGAGAACGAAGCTGATATTATTCCTTCATCTGCTGCTGCTGAGGCGCCCATATTGATACAAGAACCTGCTACGTCTACTTCACCTTCAGTTGAGGCTCCTGCTGCATCATCATCATCAGCAGTACCTGCGGAGGTCGAAGAAACGATATCTCACCCGGGTGCTCCACTTCGCATTCAGAGACAGCATCCTCCGGATCAGATAATAGGTAATCTACATGAGCGAGTCACTCGCTCCAGGTATAATGATCCAAATCTCTACTCTCATTCGGCTTTTGTTGCTTCTTTTGAACCCCGCGATATATCACATGCTTTATCGATTCTATTTGGGTAAATGCCATGCATGAGGAGTTAGAGAATTTTGAAAGAAACAAAGTTTGGAACCTAGTAGAACCTCCTAGTGGTCATAATGTTATAGGAACCGTTGGGTGTTCAAGAATAAACAAGGTGAGGATGGTTACGTGGTTAGAAACAAAGCGATTAGTAGCTCAAGGTTTCAGCCAAGTTGAGGGGTTAGATTTTGATGAGACATTTGCTCCTGTTGCTAGACTAGAAGCCATTCGCATTTTGCTCGCATTTGCTGCATCAAAAGGTTTTAAATTATATCAAATGGATGTTAAAAGTGATTTTCTAAATGGTTTCATAGATGAGGAAGTATATGTTAAGCAACCCCCGGGTTTTGAGGATCCCAAATATCCAAATCGTGTGTTCAAGTTATCCAAAACCTTGTATGGTCTTAAACAAGCCCCTAGAGCCTAGTGTGATAGACTTAAGACCTTCTTGCTTAAAAATAATTTTGAGATGGGTAAAGTGGATAAAACTCTATTCATTCTTAGGTGTGGCAATGACTTTCTGCTTGCTCAAATTTATGTGGATGATATTATTTTTGGTGGTTCTTCTAATGCTCTTGTTTCCAGTTTTTCTGAGACTATGTCCAGGGAATTTGAGATGGGTATGATGGGAGAGATTAATTACTTTTTGGGACTTCAAATCAAGCAATGCAAGGAAGGAACTTTCATCCATCAGACAAAGTACAATAAAGATCTACTCAAACGTTTCAACATGGGTGACTGCAAGCCAATTTCCACTCCCATGGCAACCTCGACTGTTTTGGATCCAGATGAGGAAAGAGAAGTCGTGGATCAAAGCAAGTACCTGCATGACATGATCGGCTCCTTACATTTGTGGCCTCGAGACCGGACATTCACTTCACGGTATGCCTTTGTGCAAGATTTCAGGCGTCTCCGAGAACTTTCCATCGCCAAGCCGTTAAGCGCATATTCAGGTATTTACACTCTACCCTTTTATATGGCATTTGGTATTCACCTTTTGACTTTGTCCATTAGGGGTTTTGATTCGATTTTGCGGGAAGAGTACCTCGTGCACTGTCACTTCCTAGGCACTTCTCTTGTATCTTGGTCTTCTAGGAAGCGGTCTTACATTGCACAATCCATCTTTGAAGCGTAATATGTAGCTGCGCTAGTTGTTTGAGCTGATTTTGTGGATGGCGTCCACTTTGAAAGATTATGGGTTAAACTTTGCTAGTGTTCCTCTTTTATGTGATAACACTTCGCTATTAATATTGCTAAAACCCGATGCAACATTTTAGGACTAAGCACATAGACATTCGCTTTCACTTCCTTAAAGATCATGTTGAAAAAGGGGATATTGTGATGCACTTCGTGGAGTCCGAAGCTCAATTGGCAGATATTCTCACCAAGCCTTTAGATGAAACCAGGTTTGCCACCTTGAGAAGTGAGTTAGGGGTAATTTATCCCTATGGGTTAGTTTGAGGGGGAGTTTGATCTTTTCTGATCTTTCCTTGTTCTTTTGATCTTTTATTGTTCTTTTTCTGAACTTAGTGATCTTTTTGAACTTTTTAGGTTTTTAGGCTTTTTATTGCATCTCATTGTATCATATTGCATTCATATGAAAAATACAACAAGTGGTATGAAAAATCCAAAAAGATGCATTGTAATATAAGATTTTCTTCTTATCTTTTAAAATTGATGAAGCTTTGCTTATTACCCTTTGGAGCTTTAGTACTTCAATTCGTGCTCAATGTCATGTCCAGTTCTTTGACTTGCTAGAATTATCATGTTTTTACATGTATAGCTAAGTCTTTGCTATATGAGCTAGAACTTTAAAACAACTCGAACTAAGAAATTGCAATTTGTGGATGTTTTAGCGAGTTGCGCAATTAGTGCTCCTCTTGTGACATTGGCCCTGTCAGAATTGCTTTGTTAGCTCTTTGATCTAAAATTGACCATTACCTGAGCTTCTGTGTTCTTGAGATTCTAAAACTACTCATGTGAAAAATGAAAATCAAGATTGTCTTATGCTTAAATTGTGCCAAACTATTCTTACGAGACTGCTTGTCAAATGACATGAACTTGGAGATAGTTTGATGAACGAACGATCTCATGGGGATGCTTGTCGAAATGACATGAACCTCAAGATTTGTCGCCTAGTAGAAGCTTAGAAAGAGTTTGTGGATGGCTCCTAGTCCAGGATCTTCTTTACTAAGATATACCTTTAATCAACTTCGGTGAAGCTTAGGATGAGTTTGTGGATGACTCCGATCCGAGGATCTTGTCACTAAGTTAGATCATTAGTCAACTTCAATATTCAATGCATATGAGAAAAATGTTGACAAATGAGCTTTTACAAAATATTGAGCAAAATAATTCAATACAGGACCTGATTGACTCTTAATGTGGTCTTTGTTAGATTTTGATCTCACTTTGACATTTTGACATGGCCAATTTCATTTTAGGATCCTGTTGATGAACTTCTTTGAATTTGAAGCGTTGCTTAAATTGATTAAATCTCATTGCTTTACTTTTGAGCCTTTGTGCTTAGCTTTGATATACATGTCTTACCATGATCTTGCTATTTGTCGGGCTTGATATGTTGTTTGTGCAATATTAGAAATCTTGGCTAGCTCTTTTGGGTAATCTCCAAAGCTTCGTGTAATCAAAAATTGAAAAATACAAAAATGAAGACACTCCATTGCACTTCATGCATACTCTGTTTTTGCTTCTTCCTTTATTCTCTATTTGTTATCTCTGGATGAGAGGAAGGCGTGATTCCTTGATGAATCCATTGTCAAAGGGGGAGAAGATGTGTTAATGAGAAGATATTTCATTGTTGGGGGAGAAGATTATTCAAAGGAGAAAGTTAAAAATTTGGAAGTTTCAAATTTAAGGATCATAGTGAGGGGAGTTTTTGAGTTGCATTCTTATTGTCTTATTGAATATTACGAACTTGAATTGCATTCTTTTATCCTCACAATGATCATAGGTCAATTGAACAATTGTTCTTTCATATGGACCTCATGTGAGAATTTTGACCCTTTTCTGGAAATCAAAGTTTCTATACTTTCTTTTGCCTTATCTCACATGCCTATACTATTCTGATGCCAGCTTGGTCATTTACATTGTTTTTTCTTGCTTATGGACCAAGTTGTGCCTTTGTCAAAGCTGCGAGTAAACTCGTTTTCAAACCTCTTACTTACATTTTCTGGATAATTGCCAATGTGTTCATCAAGGGGGAGATTGTGGATATCATGGGGATATGCTCCAGATCTTAGGATGATGTGACAATTGGCAATGGTGTTTACGGTTTGTCGTTTCACGAGTTTTCGACAAAGCTTCAGGCATTCTGGACAGGGGCGGTTCGACCGCCATAGCGAGCGATCGGCCGGTCCCAAATCGGTCGGACCGCCATGTGCGCGTGATCGGACCATTTGTGACCTAAAAGTGGTCAAAGCGAGTGGGCCAAAAATAGGTGTTGTAGGCAAGTGAGGGATCCCAATGCACTTGGTCTCATGATTTTTGGAGTCTCAGAAGAAGTTCTATTCGTTTTAAGTTTCGAAGGTTTGAATTTGGGGCATGAATTTCGGCTAAGTCCCTAGGGGCGGTCCGACCGGCTCACAGGGAGCGGTCCGACCGGCCAGAGGGGCGGTCCGACCAGCTCACATGGAGCGGTCAGACCGGTATTGACTTGGACGTCGGCCAACTTCGTGACGATGTTGATTTGTTAGGTCAAAGTCATTGGTATCGTGGCATATGGTTTGCATGATGCATGTTTTGACTAACATGGGTCAAGTTGTGAAGAACTTGTTCCCGAATTCGTGTTTGCTTGTCTATGGTTGTGCAGGTTGCTTGGTGGTCAACGACGAGGAGGATCGGGGCTAGACTTGGAGAGTTGAGGTCCAGAACGATCGACGATGCCGGGTGAGGTCAATGACTCAAGCGTGACACAAGATGGACAAGGGTGACCTATTGGCAAATCCATGGTGCATGGTGAAGCGGTTTAGGTCAAAAGGTTAAAGACGGCGCTTTGCGAAGCGTGCTTGTGTGACCCGTTTGTTAGTGGGCCTTAACGGGAGCCCAATTGAGTCAAACCCTAGAGAGTTCTAGGCCTCCACTATAAATAGGAGGAGGTGGTGGCTGCACCCTCCCTCTCGCTGTTTTTCACCTCTTTTATTGTTTTCAAACCCTAATTGGCTTAGGGGGAGTTGAGGTGGAGGCTAGGGCTTTTCATGGTTTGAGGAGAATTTCGTGATCTTGGATTGACCACTGATCCATGATGGTATGGGTGTAATCCAGCAACGATCACGTTCTTAATCTATGCAAGGTTTGCTTGAGATAAGTCTCTTTTCGTTCTTGCTTTCAATTTTGTGATTTTAGTTAGGGCTTCCTTTGATCCGCGAGTTTGTGATTGATTCTTTCACGTGAATTTGCTTGCTGTGATTTGTGTGAATCTATCTACAATCATCTTGATCATCAATCACTCACGAACAAGCATTAGGATCAAGTTTTCGTTCTTGCCCGGTTTTAGACCCTCTGTTAATCAATTGGCAATTGTTCAGGATCTATCCAAGAATTATTATAATATTCGATTGGAATAGGTCCTCAATAGCATAGAGAAGGTGTGTGCAAAGTTTCGTAAAGTTTGGAGTTGAGAATCAAAAGTTTGACCTAGTTGCAACTTCGTCATCGGGCTGATTTTACTGTTCCAGATCGGTTCGGAGTCGCGGTCGACCGCCGTCATCACCGTCCGACCGATTTTGGAGCGGTCCGACCGCCAGATAACAATGATCGGACCGCCGGCAATCGGTCCAACCGGCCGGGTCCAGAGGTCAGACCGCCCTTGCTTTGAGATTTTGCAATCTTAGTTGATTTTGTTATTTTGCTTAGGGGATTTAATTGGATTCAGTACTAGTCTTCCGCTGTACTAGTATATTGATCTTCATAGCTTCCTAATAGCTATTGGAGTGAAATTGTGTTGAATTTATTATTTGGAAAAAAGTGAGTGTGCTCCTATTCACACCCCCCTCTAGTCGCCTTTTCGGTCCAACAGATAGAGATGTCAACAACTGATCGACAAGATTGGTTTCCAAGGAATGCAGAAACTTGCAATAGTTCGGAATTTGGATTCATACTTTCTCTTGTTTTTTTTTCTTGAATGTATCGAGAGAAACATCAAACTAGAAGTTGATCCCCACCTTTAATTCCGTGTAATTTTAGGGCTTTGGTTCATAGCCTTAATGAACAAAGCTAAAATTTGATATAGTCAAAACTTAGATAAAGTTAAAATTTGACAAAATGAATGTTATTTAGATTGCAGCTCAGCCGAATTTTAGCGTTACCAAAATTTTAGTAAGTAATTTCTTCACCCTCAGATTGACCGTGTGTGACATTGAATTTTATTACCGTTACCAATTTTTTTTGTTGGTATTACTAAATATTAGTATCAAACTAACCAATTTTCATTTACGTTACCAAAAGTTAGTTTGATTCACGCGAGTAACAATCCAAACAGACCCTATAACACATGGGAAATAGTGTGATCCCGGAACTCAGAACAGAATACACCATCATTCATTATTTCCATGAATTAGATTGCGTCAAAGGAACTCCACATTTTCAGAGCTGACGGACAGAGTACATCACTGGAGGGAAAGGGAATCCTATTTTGCTGATGGAATAGAAAGGCAAGACATGACATTTCTTATGATAATCTTAAGAACACCAATTGATGGCTACTGCTACATGTACAAAATTTGAATAAATATTTACACGACAATATTGAATGGAGGAAAGAATGGGCCAAAGAAACAAGGGGCGGTCACAATCATAACATTTTTCTTATCATTGTTAGGTAAATTTTCCAAGTCCACACAAGAAGGAAGATCATGAGAAGCGAGGCCGCCGTTGTCCAGAATATGATCAACCATGATGGCATTGACTTTGGAAAGAGACCTGTTCAGAAGCCAACATGGTCAGCACGCTTCAAGGAGGTAAAGATTACTTATAAGCTCCAAGAAATTGGAGTAGCAGTATAGCACTCACCATGTCCAAACTTGATACAGATTAGAAGCTCTACAATGCATATAGCCAGGGAAAGCCAACAGAAAGATCCCACCTTTTTAACAGGTTTCCTGAAATCATTTATCACGTAAGATGATTACTTATAGCAAGACTGCCTGCCTGTATTTGTGAGAACTGATAGACAAGTTACATTGGGTACAGATATTATTGCATACTTCTAGTCTGAAATTACGCACAGTTCACATGCAACCATTGTCTAGCAGGCAGTAGACATTAATCGCCAACAATAGTGGCACATGTGCACTGTCATGTAGGCACGTCAACTAGTAATAGTTACATAGTTATTAAGGCGGTAAAGCGAGGCGAGGTGACTCACCCTCCTCACACCTTTTAAGCGGTAAGGCGCGAGGTGAGGCAACGGCTTACACATCCTAAGGCGGTAGTGCAGAGCAGCATGTTAGAAGCAGAAGCCAGCTTCCAGCAGGCTGGAAGGCCGCAAAATATCACGACAGTAGGCTAGAAGGCCGCAGAAGATCCTGCTGCCTGTCTGCCCCACCTGCCCGACTGCCTCTTCTTTTTCCCTGCCCGGCTGAGCGCTTGCGCGTGCCTTCCCCTGCTCGGTCAAGCGGCGAGGCATCCGCCCGCCTCCCTCCACGCTCCTTCGCCCACGCCTCCTCCTCAGTCTTCCCTCAACGCCGGGCCGCGCCGCCTCCTCCCTGATGCTCCTCTCCCACAACACCACCTCCTTGCTCCTCCTCTTCCACAGCGCCACCGACAACTAGGGGCCCCAGATCTCGCGGCCGTGGTGGTGGCGACGAGCGGAGAGCAGTAACCACGGCGACGCAGTGATAAAGTGGAGTGACGACGACAGCTTCGGCAAGCAACAACCACGGTGGCGGTGATAGTAACAACGGGAAGCAAGACGGCGGCTTAGGTTAGCTCTCCCTCTCCCCTTTGATCCAAATCTGGGTTTGGAGGTGGTTGCTGGAGACGGGGATGGGCTGGAGACGGGCGACGGGGACGGGCGATGGGCGACGGGTGACGGCAAGGTGGGGCGACGCCTCAACCCTGAGCTGCGCCTTACCGCTTAGGCGTCGCTTTGCCTCAACCCTGAGCCGCGCCTTACCGCTTAGGCGACGCCTTAATAAGCATGAATAGTTAACAACAAGCATGGCGTGTCCTAGAAAATCCAAAATTTCTGCTCTTGGAAAAGCAATAATGCTAACATGCGTACGTAGTTAAGTCATCCAAATCATGTACCGTTTAATACGAACTAAGTCTGTAAAGTTTGAAGGTAGTGAGTTCAAAATTGTACCTGTCTTGCAAGTATGTATTGTACTCACGGATGGTTGGTATTGCAATCAACCACCAAAGGACCAGTCGGTAGACAATCAAGGGGTTTCGGGGAGGAATCCAAAGGCAGAACTTGAGAAAGAATGTGTTAAGTTCGACAGTCATGAAAACAATACAAAGGCTCAGCACTTGGATGAATCTCCAGGGGCCAAGCAGAGGGTACCACTCATCTTTGTCCCACTGTGCTGGTGTGAACTGACCTAGTGTCCTTTTCACCTAAGAAACAAAAGATGAAATAAATAAACTCATGAGAAAAGCTCACAATACCAAGATCAAGAATCAAAAGATGATAGTTTCAATAATACACAACATAGAACTTCACATAGAAAATTAACGTTGGAGATAATATAGCACACTACAATAAAACCCACACAGTCTGTTTGCTTCTATACACATAAAACAAAACATACAAAAAGAACCTGTCAAGACATAAACATCAAGCTGAAAAGTTTCATTTTATTCCAGTAATGTATCAGTTCTGCCAATGGCAAGTATGACGGTGTGCGAGTATTACTGTGTTGTGAGCGAAATGCTTGTTCCTTAAACTGGAACTCTGAAGTGTCCCTGTCTTAACAAGAATTTAAGCAAGATTGATTCTAACATTTGTTGCATTGGTCAGTGTAGCACTCCGGTTAAGGCTTATGTGGCGCAGTTGAAGATAATCCAATGTAAATGATATGAAGTGTGAGCTCTTTCACTGAAAAGCTTGAGTTTGTACTTACTTTTAGTCCCAAACAGCACAGGAATTATTTTAATTGTCAGACCATAGAGGGAATTGTGTTGGTTTCTCAGTAAACCACATGCCCTAAACTTAATCACCTTACCATGAGACTGAGGTAGGATAACACACCACATATAACTGGAAATAAAAATGTGCTCTCTCAAATATGAGTATCCACCAAAATGGGGACAACGGATAAAAGAAAGATAAAGAAAATCAATGCCACTGCATGCTTTGCTGGGCAGATCATTTGCCTAAACATCCAATTAATATACCTTACTGATAATATTGGGTTGGCGACTCAAGCCAACCCATTCGTATGTCCTCCCATCAAAGTATCTCACTGTCTTCATTCCAGCCCAGATACCTGAATCACAGTCAAGATGTGTAACCTAGCAGGTAAATGTAACTGGCTAAAACTATGCTGTAATCACTCCACTTCAACAAAAAAAATACATACAAAGATGACGCAGCCCAGAAAAATAAACAAATATGAGAGAATACCAAGCATTATCAGTGATGACAGAGCTATGCATGACAACAGTCTCTAATTAATTGCATAAATGTCTTAGCATTTAAAAATGCAGTTCATCATGTGTAATTTCATACAAAATACCACAGCTTTGCTCCTCATCCAAAGGATCACTAATACCTCACAAAACTATAACAATAACAAATCTTCTCTCTATGCAATAAGCAAAATAGTTCAGTGGATTAATGGAGAACATTAAACATAAAAAAGTGCTGAATTTTTTTGATTTCAAATGAGGCAATAAAGCCAGAGAACAAAATGTTGATTTCAGTATGTGCTAAACGCAGGTATCTAGTACCTAGTTCAAACCAAAGAAATATATTTTATACAAAAAGTAGTAAAAACCACATAAAAAATCTCACCAAACCAATTGCAGATCAATATGTCTAGGACAATGCTATCCCACCAGCACTCGTTGAAATTTGGCAACATATGGCGAAAAGTGAGCTGCAGTGCATATGACACTACGTAAGGAATCTAAATTCAAAATATAAACGTCAAAAAAGAAACTGACCACATAGGATAAAAGAGTGCATACCTCCATTAGCTCAAAGCCAATTGATAACACCCATAAAAGTGGTTGGTTTCGTATCATTATAGCCTTTCCCCACCATCCAAGGATATGGGCAATAACAAACTCATCAAAAAGGATCTCCTAGAGAAACCTATATTCAAGTCAGTAACTTGAAGCATCTCCAAGACTGTGCTCAATAGGAGAAATAAGACAAATCGAATTGAACAAAAAAAGGGAGGTAGGTTGGTGAATGAAGTCATCATACATAAACATTGTTAAACCTGCTTTTCGGATGATCAGGTACATATATACGGCAGTCAGTTCCGTAAGATCTTTCAGGTAATTCTGCGCAAATGTAGGTAAGAAAATAAGGATTTCTTCAAGCACAAACATCTGCTGTTAGATCAGATATAGAAAATTAACTGCATTACCTACACCAAGATCAGGGTGAAGATATTTCATAAATTGCCTAGCATCATCACGAGTCTGCAAAATTAAGTAAAAGAAAAATATGAAATGCCATGCTAACTATAGTTTTTGTTTCTCTTTTTTATCATCTTTGACACTAAATTCTAACTTGTTGAAACATTGTTTTATCTGATTAGGAGGACCTATTGACCAATAAAACAGCATAACAGTTAGCACCAGAGTAAAGATATGGGATGGATCATATTAAAGCAATGGTACAATTGTCTAACTACAAATAAAGTGATACATTACACAATTAAATTTGAATTGAAATATTTTTCAAAATCCGATGTACTTAGAAGAGTCTGCTTTTTTTTTTTTAAAAAAAAAAAAGTATGAGAGTTGACAACTTTCTGTTGGCATTTTGGCTACCTGTAGGAATAACACCTGAACATGGCACCGTGCTATCTGGGAAGATTCCTACTGCATAAACAAGCTACCAGGATGACTAAAAAATGGGATATTCTCACCATTTTCCCCATTGCATCTTACTCTCTTAAATCATCCTATTTCCAAATAGATCTATATTTTCTTTCAAGTTGTACTATTACACTTGGCATTGATACTCTAATCTTATGCTGTCAATATGGTCTGCAGATATTTCAATTACCAAGCAATGGCCTATATTTAGTTGGGAGTGAAGAATGAGCTAAAGCACTAGTAAAATGCAATTCCCTATGCTAAGCAAGAAACTGAGATAGGGACTTTTCTGCCATTCATTAGCAATGCGTGAAGCAGTTAATAATGATCTTGTTTTGTTAAAGAGATATAAATAAAATAAAATGCAACATTTTTGACAATTCATGAATCCAAAGGATCTAATAGAAATTTTTTTTTAACAAGATTAATAAAAAGAAACTGTACTTACCTGGAAAAGCAAAAAGGTGAGGGCAACAAGGTAAACAACTGCCATCCCATGGACCAGCCGCCAAATGGCAGGATGTGGTCTAATGAGTACACTGAATCATAGTGGAAGTAAATGTCAGTAAATGTTTGCTTACCCCAGTTACCTCAGAAACAAAATTTATAGAGGGCTGGTACGAAGCAATGTCTTTTATTTTTTTAGAGGAAATGAAGTAATGCCTTGTTAACAGGGGGTGAAATACCACGGTAAAGGAGAAAATGCTCTGAATCACACTGGCAAGCTCAATGATATTGAAAGGTTGAAAAAGAACATTAAACATCCAGACATACATTCTCCTTTTGTTTCATGGTAGTGTGTACTATCCTTGTTTATATCTACATGCCCATCCATACCATAATCAGAGTTAGGATAAAGAGTTTCTGTAACTTACGTTGAAGGTGCCTGAAGAAAAGAATAAGCCAAGAAAACAGCAATCATTGCGAAGACACCCCTGTTGACAAGAGAGAAACATATGAGTACAGAAATTCTCCTTAAGATGAGAATCAGTAGATAAAAGACCGAGAAAAACAATGGTAAAAAGGTAATGAATGTAGAGTAAATGGAGCTTCGTAATAAACAGAGATGCAAAGCAAGCAATAGAAGGGCACAAATCCCTGCAAATTGTTATCCCTATCAAAGATATTGACTAACAGATGTCCAATTGGTGAGTGCTTAGGAAAGCAATCATTTTTATAGCCTATAATAAGTTGAATACCTTTTAACAGATGAGACACGATCAGCGGAGAAGCTTCTTTCTGGATCAAGAGCACCACTTGCCCAGCTGACAAAGAACATAAAACAATTATCCATTAAACATAACACTTGTGCAGTTCTTCAGAGGTATAAAAAAAGGGGCGTGGAAACGGATAGAAACTCTTGAATGGAAATTGAAAATGTTTTTTGAAGTAATCCAAACAACGGTGAAAATTCCGCGGTAGGTCAATCATCAGCAATACATTAGCATCTTCATTATAAGAAATCTCTTTTAGAAACCTCGAAATAGTTCTACAGGTAAAAAATATTGAGCTCACATTAAAAAGCATGTTCCCATCAGCAACAACGAGATCGTCCGTGGTTTGTATGCCCATGCTGTCCACGGATCAACTTCACCAAAATTATTGAGTGGTTTTACACCATTGCAATCTCGGCCAATATATTCTCTTCTAGGTTTGTGATGAGCATTGACCTCCATGGTAACAGGGGGGGCGGAAGTTGAACCCCAAATTTTTTTATTCCACCACGCGGCCGACAAATCCGCAACAAACTGCATGGATTGGATTGGAGAGAAAGAGAGATTTGTATTAGACTGATTGCTCGCAGCAAAGAAAAGATCCCCCAGAACAAAACGACGGAACAACAATCCAAGCAAGTCAGGACTTCCTCACCAACGAAAGAAGAAATCAACCCAAGCAAGGCCGGATGGGATGGATCTCAACTCCACGCCAGTCCAACAGCGCGAAGGAGGAGGACGCCTGCTACGAGAGATCGACTCCTTCGCTTCAAGGTGGCAGGAGCACCTCTCTCGAGGCCTGGAGGCGCGCGCGTTCGGCGGCGAGGATCGTTCGATGGTGTTTGGCGTGAGCCGCAAGGGGAAGAAGAGAAAGAAGAACATAAAAAGATGCAGTGCCGACTGGCGAGGCCGCGACGGCGTATATTTTCTGGGTTTTTATCCTCGTACACGGATGTGGATGGATGAAAGAAGAAGAAGAAAAAAACACAACTTGTCAGGTCGTTGCTGCAGTTTCGTCATTAGGATTCGGGCTTGCGTGCTAAGTGTCATTTTAATTTGGAGTTTGGTTGTACGCTAGATGGGAGTAGCTTGTTATGTGACTATCCGATGGTTGTTTGGTTGGAGATACGAGGAGTCTCGAGGCGGGAGGTCCAGCCTCAACCTTTCTAAACATTATTAGAATGAGTTAGCTATCCAGCCTAGGCGTACAGAATCAGACGCCGAACTCTAGCACTGATGATTAAGGAAAGCTAATCATAACCATTAGGTTCACGGTTGCTATTAATTGCTGCACCGCCGCGATGATATTACCATGCGTCGCCACGCAAGTTGCTCCCACCATCACGCGAGCCCTTGCATGGTCGAACCGTCGTCGGCGCCGGCGTCCTCACCGGGGACACCTTCTCATCGTCCCCTCCAACTTGGTAGTGCAAAAATCCATGACGACGCCCGTACACTGTGGCTTTCTTTCAGCGTTCGCATATTCATTTCTTTACGATACAATTTACTCGAGACATCAGGAAAATAGCCCCCCGTGACAGATAAATAAACGTCCCTAACAGCCGATCAACAAAAGCTTGATCTGAATGGTGAGGAATAAGATGCAGTTATGTTGGAAGCGGCTTTAGGATGCGTGCCAATCCAATGGCTCGTACCTATCCCATCGGTGAGGCAGGAAACAGTATACCATTCCTTAGTTTTTCTGTACAAAATAATAGCAAGTTCCAACATGTACTTTAGAAAATATACACACAAACAAAAGAAGAAGAAAAAACCCCCACCTACACTCAGATTAATCCAAGTCTAATAACCATAGGAACCATTGTAGAAAAGAAAAGCTGAAGTAAAAAAAAAAAATAGAACATCTGCAGCACACTTTCCTGCAAGGACCTTGGATAGACAAGACTTCCATCCAACTGATCCAAATAGTACTTGCACAAGACAGCCAACCACTCAAGCCCTTTAAAATTGTGTGGGCAGTTTTTTTTTTTTTTTTTGATCATGTGCCCAAAATATGATGATCATCAGATTAAAGAAACATACTCCATGGAAGTACATTGCAAAAATTGATGTGCTGGGGGTGAGTGCCAAACCATCAATGGCTGAAATAAATCCCATATGGTCCATCTTGGAATAGTCACCGGGTCACATGCCATGGCCTACAACTGACCAAGCATCCAACTACAATTTTGACATAAATTTTGATCTTACCCATTTGGGGCTGGGGGGGCTAAGGCATTGTTGTGTTTCTTTTGACGTCTTTTGGTGGCAGACATGACAAATCAAGTTGGGAACTTGGATCATGATAAAAATATGTGTAACATGCATATCTACTCCACGTTTAGATGTCGTTGTAGGGCAATATTAACCTTCCCAATTGATTAATAGGAGAGGTGCATGCATGCAAGATACAAGCATGTTGCGTGAACTGTTTTTTCAGGCTGTCAAATATTGTCAAACATTAGGGGTCACAATTGCACGTACTAATGTTTAAACCAAAAAAAAAAAAAAATAAAATGGAAGCATTTTAGTCACTCATGCCTTTCATCTCCCAACTAAGATGGTAATGTGAGCAAAATCTTGCCAAAGCATTAGTTACAAACCAATCGAGTTTCCAAATTTCACCCTTGTTTTGCAGAAATCTATGGCACCAATGATTGGTCCTCATTCCAAGTTTTAAATCGGTTGGTAGGGAGGGAAAATGAAAGGCAAGAGTGTCAGTCACTCAGAGGGGGGGTGGGGTGGGGTCCGGTCGGGTGTCCCAAACTCCCGACTCCCAAATACTACTAATCCTTTTAGTTGAGCTTTTCTCATTCATCATTCATGGTACATTATATTGGTACTACTACTACTATTATACTTTGTAACCTACCAGTTGATAATAAAAATACTAGCTACCTCTAAATGTGCTGTACTGTAACCTGCCTCCCAACATATGCTCAATTTCTCCTAGCTTACACCCTGTAGTCCACCAGTTCAAGAATATTCCCCTCCCCAATTATCAACATATGGTACAGCTCGAATTTTCGGTAACAACAGAAATTTGAGTCAGCTGTTGATTGTATGTATACTGGGAGACATAATTAAGTCCTTTTTTTTAAAATAAAGGAAATCTATTATAGGAAATTAACCGTGTAGTAACATCCTAGGATTAAACCCCAAGGGCTAGCAAACTCCATGTAATTATATTGCACATGGCACTGGGAAAAATATTTTGTCTGAAATCATTTTAGAGCAAAATTCCAGAAGAGAAATGAAGAATTTGATGAACATTCCCATCTCAAGTTTCAAGTTCTCACTTTTTAGTGATATAACAAAAGGAACGGGTGTCTAGTCCCTACCATGTATCATCCCTAGCTGCAAGTGCTGGCAAGGGGCTTTTCGCTAGGTTTTAGGAGCAATGGAGTTGCACAGTTCAATTGTGATGTGTTGTCATGTTAAAGTATGAAATCGACTCTAGATCAAAATGTGTTTTTACTCTCGTATGTGAGAAGGAGATCCAAGATTAGTCAAAGAACAAAATTATGGAAAATTCAGTTAGGTGAAAGCTATGACCAAATGAATATCTTACCATATTATATCCCAAATTTCACTCAATTTTTATTTCAAAGTTGTACCATTCAATTCATTTTAAAAAAACCCCGACAATTGAGTCTCATATCTACCAACATTTTATCTGTTATTTCACATGGATCTGCCAAGTAATCATAAGAACCCTAACTTTACCATCGACAAGGACATTTACCTGGTAAAAATTAAAACACATGGACACGAACCAACAGTTGGACTACTAGAGGCCTTCGTTTTTGAAGGACAAGTAATATGAACTGAGTTGGCAGTTTTGATAGCACTCGAGTCTAGTGTCGATTTATTTATTTTTCCTTTGAAAAGTTTCAACAGAAGGAGACAATGTTCAGTCAATCAAGTCATCCAATAGAGCTGAAGACCCAAGGAATCGGGCCCACACTCATATGCCAGGGGAAAAGTCCAAGGAAAAAAACAGCAACATAATTTGGAAACAGAGAACAACATTTTTTTTTTTAAAAAAAAAGGAGAATATCATTTTTCTGCTTGTAAATTGCACAGTCAAATCAAGAGACGACAAAGAGACTGAGAGAGTGCCTTTTTAATTTGAGTCTCCAAATTGTTGAGTAAAGACAAGATACTTGTCCCATGCTGACCCTTCAAACAGGACCCACATATTCTTTTCCCATTTTTTCTCCTTTCCTTCCTCTTACTGGATCTGGCTGGACAAAATCACATCAACTTGTTGGCCTTTAGGACATTATTGGACTAGGCTTGCTTATCATGTCTGGTGATGCAGCTAATTAGGATCTAAGTGTATTTTATCTTTTTTTTCCCCCGCAAAATTATAGCATGTGCTGCATATGGCATGCTGCTTCCTCGAGGGGGGGGGGGGGGGGAAATGATGTTCTGCTTGATTATCTATTCAGTGATCAAAAGTCTGGATTTTGAGATATGCCATTGCAGAATGTATTAGTTTATTGTGTGTGTGCCATTATAAACATGTTTTGGAGTCACAGACAACATGAGCTATTTTGCATTTATATGTCTCATATATGCAGATTTTTTTTCCAGTGTCAATATATCAAAATATCTCTTTTTCAGCGAAAAGGCAATCTTCCTATGTATAAAGCTTACAGATCAGAATTGGACGGTGCATGGTGGTTGTTTCATAAATAATTTCAGGGCAGTACATTTAAAATTGCACTGCTCCATATCTTAAGGTTCTGGCCAAGATTTGCATGGCAACTGAGTCCAAACAGAAAGGAACCAAACCCTAATTAAGAAACCCCAAGTCCACTGCATGCAACTGCAAGAGACATGGAAGGCCTTTCAGTTCACCGTCACTCCAATGGCAGCAAAAGGACGACGCAAGTAGGAGAACTATATTGAAGGAGCCTCACTCTCAGTACGAAAAAAAGAATGTCTCAATTAATGTCTCTGCCTGGTTTTCCGTAGCTCAACAATCTGATCTCACCTGATCATTCTGCCGCATGCTTAATTTTAACGTGAAGTAATCTCGCAATTACTAGTGCTATTCTCTTCCTTCCTTTTGATTATATGAAAAATGCAATGCAATTGTGATGATGGGGATGGCAGGAGAAATCTGAATTGTGCATGGCAGCCCGTCTCATGAAATTAACATTATCTTCTCCCTATCCAGCAGATGGGCGGATGATCTTGAAACATTACTCTCTTTTGGTGGGAAGCAACCCTGTATGGGGCAGGGGATCAGTTCCAGCTAAAAACAAGATCAATATGAAAGGATCGAGTCGGATTACAATGTATCCAAACAAACCTTTAGAGGGGGAGAAGATCACATCAATTAAATCTTCCTATGCCAAACTAATGAAAACCAATAGGAAATTGAATTGGAGGGAGATTAGAGACAATGCTACATATTGATTTGTTAAGGGTATAATAAACTTTTCTTTGTATTTATAATTTTTTGTGATGATATTATAGACTTTTTCAACTAGAGTTGAAAATATTACTCGTGTGGCATTGTGATCCTCACATGAGCAATTACAATTCTACTTCCTTGTAATTCTACTACTTATAGTACCAGGTGTAGTATAACTAAATCATAACTAATATGAACCATTAGATCAAAGAGAATGAATGTTCCGCATTAAATTGAGTGTACTGTAGAAGAGTTCGATAAGTAAGGATTTGACACCCTGCCTTCTGTAGGAGTCTTCTCAGCTAATTCTGTTACAATCACTGTAGCATTATTATTATTATTATTATTATTATTATTATTACTCCAAGATCCTCGAATAAATTACAAGTTGCCATTTGCTGGCTTTGGAGGATGGGAAGTTTCTATGGAGGCGCAGAAGGTACACTCGGTACGAGCGATTGATGCTATACAGTACATATATACATGAATACATTTGGTTTGTGTGCTTAATTTGTCTCAATGGGTTTAGTGTCTCCTTCATACTTTAAGTAACGAGAAGTACATATATATGGTCTGCTAAGCAATGTAGTACTATAGTGCATCAAAAACTTGAAAAATTAGTGGATGCTCTTTTCGATACATTTTTAAATTTATCAGCTAATGTAATCAAGACTTCCTTTACGATAACCGTGTCGTACGTGTCTTAGCGGTTAAGACCAATCATTGTTAAATATTAAAAATAATAATAAGTTATCTTACCACAGCAAGTCAGGGGAATCAATCACTAGAGAAAGTTAACAAGTAGGTGTATCAAATGTTTGGATACAAAAACAAAGATTTCCTCATCTAAAAAAACAATGATTTCCCCTTTTGTTTTGCTTTAAATTTGTATATGCTACAAGGAAATTTTTGGTCCTGTTATTGCCCAAGAATTAGATCACCAACGTGGTCATTTGCCTATAGCTCTAGCCAGTGACAGGTCAACAGCACCCTAGTATGGTAGGGTGGCAAAAATGTCTGAAAAGAAATACAGAAGAGCAGCAAGAAAAATCCATGCTAAACATGAAGGATTCGGACCAAAACAGTTAAAAGTGGTCACTTACTGGGACCATATATGCATGCATACACAGATGACAGATGTTTGAAAAGTTCACATGGGAAAAAAGGCGTGTGAAATGTCTAGTGTCCTATATTAGGGTGTCTCGAGAGAATATGCCGACACAAGAACCGTCTCAAAATTTACGTTTGAGCTACCAAACCTCATTGACCCACCCCTTTAAGTTGTTACGCAGAATTGTAGATAATAACTTAATTGAACTGTTCCTGAGGCAGACAGTGTACTGCACAATGGCCGGCCCAGAATTTCAGAAATAATCGTGTGTATTTCTTAGAGCTTACACGTCTTTTATTTATAATGCTAAATATTACGATCTAACTCGTACACGATTTGAACTTTTATTAAAGTCTAATTCTAACTCTCCGACCCTCTCTATTAAGATAGACATGAGATAACAATCATAACTATCTTGTTACATATTACAATATCATTGTTAGAATCTAACACTTTACCAAACCTATCACCGACTTCATGGCTAATACCATCGCAAAGACCAAAAGTTGCTCACCACCAATATTACCAGCGACATCATCAAATCTATCTTCACCATCTACCAGCTACCTCGGCCTCGACCTCCTGCTCTGCCCACACGCCTCCACCACCTCTACCTAAATACCCAGCATTGACCTCCACCTTACACCTTTGCTATAGCCCATTACGCTCGACTCCAATCCCAATCCTCTTCCTGACCTCTCCTGCAACACCATCTCTGGCACACATATCAACATAAACACACGATACTAATCACACGACACCAATATCATCACCATAGCCTCAATTGGAGATACCACCAGCTCATGCTTCGTCATTACCATCGTCGAGCTCATTACCAGCTCACCACTATCGAACCCACCACCACCATCCAACACTTATCACCACAAATCCATTCCCTACCACTACCACAACTCCAACAACTACCAACACCAACACCAACTTCAATGACAACACCACCTTCGAGACCGCCACCAATTCCACCATTAGCACAACCATCAAAGCCACCGACTGAACAGTCTTCTCCCCCTGTTTTAGAGCATCTCTACTTACCCTAAAACTCCACAACCAGAATTGTATTATCCATCACAACCTCTGTTAGTATCACCACCACAACAATAACACACACCACGCATCGCAAAAATCTATGCCACACCCGACCACATCAAATCCCCTGCCACACTAGACCCTACCACACTAGATCCTGTCACATCAGACCCTAACCACACCGGATCCACAAATATCAACCTCCTTCAATCCAGTCTCTCTCTCCTTTCCCAACACAGCACACGCAGCCTCTCAATCTACACATCCCAATCACTAAACTATGCCGCACATCTTTCCCACGATCACGACAACAGCTCAATCAGCAACAAACAATAGTCTAACCAGCCCTGGCCAGCAGTTACACTTCACACCCACGTGTGCCTCCATTTTTCCTCCATCCTTCTCTCCTAGATCCCAACATTTTTCTTTTTTATTCTTCTCTTTCATTTTTTCTCCTCCTTCTTTCCTTTTTTTTCCTTTTCTTTTTTCCTTTTCTTCCTTTTGCACGCCTTCTTTCTTTCCTGAGCCACCATGAGTAGCGCTTCCTTCTCCCCCTCCACATCTGAATCCCCTTCTTCCCTCCTCTACAGCTGACCCGAGTGGCCAAATCTGCTTCCCCTTTTCCTCCTGCACCCTCTCCTCTCCTTCTCTCTTCCTCTACCTTCCCTCCAGTTGAGCCGGCCCAAATCTGGACGTGGCCCGACCGGCATTGTAGCATTCCCCGTTGGTCATCCGCAGCCCAGTTCGGCAGGGAGGTAAGATATGTACAAATCTACGTTTAGTTTTATTGGTTATGTCTCACATTCCGCTAACATCATGTCGTTTTCCCGCCGCAGGTTTGTTAGGATGAATCACTTTTGCAGTCCGCACTTGGTACACGGACTGACGCTCTCCCTCGATCATCCTCACTACACATCTGGGAGGTATGAGGTTCTCGCCACGCCGTCGAGTGTTTATTTGTACTAACATTGTTCCATCTTGCGACCTTGATTGGCCTTGGAGGTGACGACGATTTACATCGATCGATGACGACGATCTGAGCCTCCCGGCTTTTGCTAGGGAGCAATACATGATGCTGTGGGTACGGACAATGACAGCCAGGGTTTGGAGCGTACGTAGGGCAGAGCTTCTCCGAATTCGCTGTCCCACCGTACGTTTAAGGGTAGAGCTCCTCCGGGTACACGAGAACCCAGTTTGTCTAAGGCCAGAGCTCATCCGCACAACCGGAGTTGCATGTATCGTACCCCCAGAGTGATTTTATAGACTCTGTCATGGATGAATTCTTCGGGGGTGTCCCCCAGGTCGGCATGCCTCATCACAGTGACATATACGCCTACCAGACTCTGCTATAGAGTCAGCCTATTGATCTTCCTCCGCCTCAACGGTCTCTGTACCCCGCCTCCGAACCGACACGCGCTCTTTAGACCGGTGGACGTATTCCACGGGTCATGTTCGGTGCAAAATAAGGTCGCACACGCGAACACAGCCGCAACAGGCAGAGAGTAGTGGCTCAGACGAGTGAGTCATATTTTATCGCTTGTTATTTGATGTCGTAATGTAATATTTTCTCCCACCTTGTTTATATACAAGCACGTTTCTAGAAAGTATGTATTGTCGCTGTTTAATAGAAGATAAGTAGGCAAGTACACTGACACAAAATTATGAGAAAAATTCTGAATGGATAAAATTTTGGTAAATTTACACAAGTAAGTACACTGTGTCGGGAGGCTCCATATAAATTTTTATAATTTTTTGAATTCATTTGCTATATTTAAAAATTCATGCAAACCACAGAAAAACCCTAATCACTAACCCTAACTACCCTAACTAACTAACTAACCTAACTAACCATCGCTAACTAAACCCAAACACATGGCGGACCGAGGGCCGTTGCCGCACAGCGGCCATGTGGCAACGGCCGAGACAGCTGCGCGTGGTGGCAGGCTGGCTGAGGTGGCTAGGGCTGGAAACGAGCCGAGTCGAGCCGACTAGAGCCAGACTCTGTCAGGCTTGTTTGAACAGTCGGCTCGTTCCAAGCACGAGCCAGGAGGGTGGCTTGGCTCGACTCTAAGGAAGGCTCGAGCCGACTCGCGAGCCATGAACATGTAGCCTCATAGTGGCCCAATAAAAGATGTTGTTGCTACTCAAATTTCACAGAGACAACCACATATTTTCTCATGAACTAATTTCACTAGAACACAACTGACGAGGATCTAATAATCCTCATTTTATCTTTTATCTATAATTCTTATTATGGGTAAATATGATGTCACATAGTCCCCAGAGGTACCCCTTATCTATAAGGGAGAAGCCCAATAAGTGGTTGTAAGTTCTTCTACAATCACCCCACGCTTGTAAGTCTTGCTACGACTATATCATGGTCGTAAGTCCTTCTACGACCACTACATAGTCGTAAGTCCTTCTACGATCGCTACACCGGTCGTAAGTTCTTCTACGACTGTAAACTACGACCACCTTATAATCAAACCTACAAAGCGAGTGGGTCTAATTGATTAAGGAATCAAGCGATCGCACGCACTATTATTCCGCTTATTAATGGTGTGTAATTATCCCATTATCTCGGAAGATAATTGCGGCGGCGTGAAGAAGCCGAGGCGCCGGTAATTATCGCCATCATGCGCCATTCATCGATTAATTAGGCGCATCTCATGAGGCAAAACGGCTACTTCTTCACGACTATATAAGGGCATCGATCAGAGAGATAGGGGAGGCGAACAAGAGCTAGTCAAGTAGGAACACAAGTGCTATTCTCTGTAATAATCTTAGTCTTTTACTTGATCATCAAGAATACCATACACACAGATTAGGGTTATTATTCTCCGGAGAAGGCTGAACTGTCTAAACATCCGTGTCAATCCACTCTGCGTGATCTCATCTCTAGGAGACCCCCCGAATCAAACAATCTTTACGTAAGATCGGTTCTAATACACCGACAGTTGGCGCCGTCCGTGGGGAGCTTCCGGTAATCTCTTGTCAACATACTCTCTTTTTCCAATCTCATGCAATCATGGCAGGAGAATGGAACGAGGAGAACTGGTTTGACTTGGCAGACACGCAGACGTCGACATGGATGCCGGTTTCGACTACGAGTCGAGTGATGCATCCACGATGGTGATGTTGCCTCGGAGATTATTCTCCAGAAACCATCCCATTAATAGAGTTGAGGAGGATCCTTATCCCCACAACAATACGCCCAACAGAGGAGCCAATTCTCTCAAAGGACAAGGGTCAATCCGGCCAGACCGCTCCTGGGAGGACTCACAACACGACGAGAGTTTTTCTCCAAGTGTTCAAGTCCCTTAAGACGGTCCGACTTGGTAAGTCAAGTTCGGGAGCCACCATTCCAGGACTCCACCAAAGATCTAGTGATCCTCTCTCGTGGTAACTCCGGGGAGGGTGGGATCAAGCATGCTTTTCTGCAGAATTCCGCCGTCTCCGCAGATCTCATTTGCGAACGGAGGCGATTATAACCCGGAGTTCCCTACGGAGGGATTACTCCAAGTCGCCAGATGGTGTCCCTCGAGCACTCCTCAAGCGGGAGGCCTCGGCGCAAGTGAGAATCATCAACGGAGGTCTTTGTCCTTCCCCAATCGTGGTCACCTCATGGAGGCCGAGATAAGAACACTCCCGAAGATCACACACCGCGCCTCGTGGTAATGGCAAGGGCACCACCGCTGGCGAGAGAACCAACACTGATGAACGCGAGGAAATCCTCGACATTCTCGCACTCCACTAAGAAGGCCTCAAAGACCGATGAGGAGAATTTTGATGTCGCCGAAGAAAGAAAATTGCGCCCGTAAGAACTCGCTGGCGCATTCAACATCGATCGGAGGAGGTACAAGAACTCCGGGACATCAACGACTTACTCGAGAATCCCACCAAGAGCTTGCTCGAACGCTGTGGTACGATCTTTCTTTGTCAAGAGATTACGCAAAGACTTCGAATCGTGATGACAAGATCGAGGTACCTCATCGACAACATTCGGTGTAGTCGTAGCAATACGACTACCTCACCTACGATCAATCGAATATTTTCACGTAGGAATCGACACGGCCATAAGTCGAAACGATCCCTATTCAGAGAAATACATTTCGATCACCAAGATCAAGAAGCCCCTGAGAGGTGATCATTCACCACTTCGACAAAGAAATTCTAACGGGTGGAGTACGAGGAGTATTCCTCGAGAACTGAGGCCTACTACGAGCAGTCGACTGTCACTGCACGGGTATCGTCGATACGATCACTGGTGACATTAACCCTTCTTTCCTACAAAGAAGGCGTCAAGAAGTGATTACTGGATGCCGCATTTTCGCCGACCTTCGAGCGCGCCATTGCCACCTCATTTTCGACCGGTGAACATGGAGAAATTTGATGGATCTCGTAATCCCATCGAATTTCTTCAGATCTATACAAATTGTCCGAGCAAAGCAGGAGGAGGAGAGCATGTAATGGCGAATTACCTTCCGATCGTGCTCGAAGGATCCGCTCGATCGTGGTTATTAAACCAACCACTGAGTCGATCTACTCTTGGCAACACCTCGTGATCTTCTACGGCGAATTTCCAAGGCACATACAACATACTCGAAAAGAAGACGACTTGCACCGGATAAAAATGAACAACAACGAGACTTTGCGTCAATTCATCAAACGCTTTAGTCGTTCGTAACTCAATTCTGGAAATTTCTGATTCCTCTGTGATCAGGGCTTTTAAGCAAGGAGTCCGCAGTAGAAGAATAACGGAGGACATTGCTCTGAATCCTCCCAACACTGTTGCCGAACTCTTCGAGATGGCCGATCGATATGCAACTGCTTCTGAGGCAGTCGAGTGGAACAACACTATCGATCGAGAAACATATACTCCTCGAGAGCCAGGTGAAGTTGGTAAGGATAAAAAGCAAAAAGTCCAAGAAGAAAATAAAAGTCAAAACCCCAAACCAGTGGTTCCAAGGAGGTTACGCCGTGAAAGATGGAGAGCCCCAAACCACCAAGTCGCACTCGATCAAGGCAAAGGTAAGCGCTCGATCGTAGGAACGACAAACCAAGGTGGTGTCCTTTTCATAAAAGGAAGGACATGACCTCCAGAATCGCCGAAGTTTTTCAAAGAAAGCTCGAGGACTACTACAACGGCAAAGCACCACTCCCTACTCTCGAGCAGGTAGGACATACGAGTGGTCAAAAGTCGTCGGATGATGAGGAGATGCCGTTCCAAGATCCGCAACATACCGTTGAGCACATCTACGGAGGATCATCGGCATACGACTCCAAACGACAACTTAAAGCTGCCGGACGAGAGGTAAATTCTATACATACTCCTCTCGTCAATAAATTACCGAAGTGGTCGGAAGTTACCATCTCTTTTGAGAAGGATGATCGCCCAATCACTACGAGTCGATCAGTCGATATCCGATTGTGGTGAACCCACCATCAACAAGCTGTCGGGTCAATCGAGTGTTGGTTGATGGTGGCGATTCTTTGAACATATTATTTACTAAAGCCCCGGACGAGATGCAAGTACCGGGACAAAGGTAAGGCGATGACGATACTCCTTTCATGGAATCGCATCAGGGTCTTCACCAAACCTATTGGCCAAGTTTCTCTTCCTTTAACATTTGGCTCACCAAGTAATTTCGTGACGAGAAAGTCTCCTTTGATGTGGTCGATTTCGACATCGGCATATAACGCCATACTCGGACGACCAACTTTGGCAAAATTCTTAATGGCTACTCATTACGGGTATCAATGTCTTAAGATGCCAGTCCCAAAGGAGTGATCACCATTCAATGTGACAAAAGATGGCGATAGTCATGCGACCGTCGATCCCTCGAGATGGTTGGTCAAATACCAACTCGAGATGAAAGTCAGCCTTCGACTAGCAAGTCGAAGCCTAAAGCTGCACCAAAGCCGAACGACCAAGTCAAAGAGGTTCCTCTCGACGCAGAAGAACCCTCAAGATCGCTCAGACGGGAGACTTCGACCCCAAATAGGAAGACGCCCTCATTACCTTCCTCCGAGCTAACGCAGATGTCTTTGCGTGGCAAGCATCCGACATGCCCGAGTCCCTGTGGAGGTGATCGAGCACGTGCTAGCTTTACTACCGATAAAGTACCTGTAAAACAAAAATTACGGAGATTTTCCCCTGATCGACGAGATGCTATTAAATCAGAGTTGGATAAGCTACTTAAAGCAGGCTTTATAAGAGAAGTCAACCACCCACAGTGGTTGGCTAACCCTGTAATGGTCAAAAGTCAAACGGCAAATGGCGATGTGCGTGGACTTTCTCGATCTTAATAAAGCTTGTCCAAAAGATGATTTCCCTTTACCTCGTATCGATCAGCTGGTTGATTCAACTGCAGGTTGTGAGATATTAAGTTTTTTAGATGCATATTCTGGATACCACCAGATCAATATGTGTTTAAACGATGAAGAAAAGACCGCATTCATTACTCCATTTGGTACCTTTTGCTATGTCAAATGCCATTTGGTCTTAAGAATGCGGTGCTTCTTTTCAACGCCTAATGCAATCGACTTTTTCATCTCAATTAGGCCGGAATTTGGAAGCCTATGTTGATGATCTAGTCGTAAAAAGCATTAAGAGACTTAATCATATCACTGACCTACAAGAAACATTCGACAACCTCAGAAAGCACCGCTTAAAACTCAATCCAGAGAAGTGTGTGTTTGGAATTTCTTCAGGAAAATTGCTTGGATTCCTAGTATCTGAACGAGGAATCGAAGCAAATCCTGAAAAATAAAAGCCATCCTCCAGATGCGTCCTCCAAACACAAAAAAGGAAGTCCAGAAACTCACTGGGTGCATGGCGGCTTTAAGTCGTTTCATTGCACGACTAGGAGAAAAAGGACTACCTTTCTTTAAACTTCTCAGGAGACATGAAGGTTTTGAGTGGTCGAACGAGGCAAACGCTGCCTTTGAGGATGTCAAGAGGTATCTTTCGAGTGCTCCTGTTCTGGTTTCTCCAAAGCCAGAAGAGACGCTCTTAATTTACCTAGCCGCCACGCCACAGCAAAGAAGCGCGAGATTAGTCGTAGAACGTGAAAACGCATAACGACCGGTTTACTACGTTAGCGAAGTTTTACACGGCCTAAGGAGCGTTACCTCGTGTCCAAAACTTCTATATGCCCTCCTCATGTCTTCGAGAAAATGCGGCATTATTTTCAGCGCACAAAATAGTCAGGCTTGCCCGAGTTTCCTTTGGGAGCAATCCTCCATAATAAGGAAACAATGGACGCATGGCAAAATGGTCGGTCGAACTTGGGAGTTCGACCTCCATTTCGTGTCCCGAACGGCCATAAAATCCAGATCTTGGCGGACTTTGTCGCCGAATGGACAAATCTGAACTCATTCAGATCCCCAAGACGATTCCCACGACCAAATGGATGATGTACTTTGACGGGTTACTTACTTTAAGTGGCTCTTGGGTGGGGTGGTCTGGTATCTCCTAACTGGAGAAACCTTAAAGTATGCCATACAATTAAACTTTCGTGCTACTAACAATGTAGCGTAGTACGAAGGTTTGCTAGTCGGCATACGAGTCGCGAAAGCACTCTCAATTCGTCGACTACTCGTGAGAGGAGACTCTCAACTAGTCGTGAATCAAATCGGAAAGAGTACCAAGGTGCTCTAACTCAACAATAGCTCGGTACTTATCAAGCACGTAAGCTAGAAAACATTTTTAGGTTTCGAGGTACAATTTATCCTCGAAGGATAATTTCTCGCACCAACTTGCTCGGATGGCTTCTTCCCGATCCACGCATACTGTAAGGAGTTTTCTTGGAGCAACTCCAAAACCGTCTCGTCGAAGAACCGAGACACCTCCTCTTGAGATGGCCTCATTAGATTACGAGGATACCGGATGACTCCCATCTACGAATATCTTTACAAGGGTTCCAGACCAAGATGATCTTGAGGCGCATCGCTTATCCCGAAAAGCCAAAATGTATACTTTGGTTGAGGAGTCCTCTATAAACGAGGAACCTAAGGGATACTCATGCGATGCATTCCGCAAAACGAAGGAATAACACTCCTTCATGATATACACAGTGGCATCTGTGGGACGCATGCTTCCTACAGAACATTGGTTGGTAAAGCCTTTCGACAAGGTTTCTACTGGCCTACAGCCCTGTACGATGCTAAGGAGGTGGTTAAAAAGTGTGTCCATGTACAATTCCATAGTAGACAGATACACCAACCGGCTCAAGCATTACAAACAATACCTCTTTCTTGGCCTTTTTGCACTGGGGCTTGATATCCTAGGACCGTTTCCCAAAGCTCCGGGAGGTTTCAATTCCTTTTGTGGCTATTGACACGCTCACAAATGGATCAAGCCAACTCAGAATCTAGGATAACAACTAAGCAAAGAAAAGGTTCATGATGAGAAGCGTAATTACTCGATTTGGAGTTCCGAGTCGGATAATTACAGACAATGGTAAACAATTCGCAAGTGCAAAATTTCAGGAATTTTGCGACGAGTTGGGCACCAAGTTATGCTATGCTTCTGTTGCACATCCCCAAAGCAATGGGGCGGTCGAACGTGCAAACGGCCAAATAATGCGAGGAATTAAAACTCGAGTCTTCGACCCGACTTGTTAAGCGCTCGGGGCTTGGGTACAAGAATTACCTTCCATATTATGGGCGTTCAGATGCGACCACCAATCGAGCAACAGAGAAACACCATTTTTCTAGTTTTGAGGCGAAGCCATGCTTCCTCCGGAGCTAAATTGCGGTCGACACGAGTTGAAACCTTCAACAACTCGGACCAGAACGACTTCGAGCGGATGACATTAACCTACTCAAGAGAGGAGAAACCTAGCCTTAATCCGCTCGCGGTCTACCAACAAGCCTGCGCAGATACTATAATCGTAAGGTCCAACCTCGCAGCTTCTTTGTAGGTGACTTGGTATTGAGGCTCGCCAATCCAAGTCTAATCGAATAAACTTTCCCTAAATGGGAAGGTCCTTACACGATGGTTGAAGTAACTCGGCGAGGTTGATGACGACTAGCAATGGAAGATGGGACAGTTCTCTCAAACTCTTGGAACATCGACCGATTCGCAAATTCTATGTGTGACCGTTTCTCGTAATAAAAGTCCGAGTTCTTTCTACCTCTTTTGCCTTATTTTTGAGTAGTGCTTTTTAATCTTTCGACTATGATATGAAAACACCAGTTTTTTTACACCGGCAAAAGAGAAACGTCATCCGGTGAAACTTCTCCTCTCTGCATGTGGTTACGCCCACTAGAAGGAATTTCCTAGCATCGACTCGTTACTCACTTTTTACGCCAATACAAAGAGCTCGGGTTTTATCTAGTCGTAATGTTCTCAAAGCCAACTCTCTCAATCTTAGTCTATTTTTCAAGAATTCAAAAATATTCTAAGCAGAGTGCACTTTCTTACATTTGTTCGACCACCTTTGGTGTACTCGATTTGTTTTAAGCTGGTGAAGGAAGAGACACACCTAGTCGAAGTCTTTCCTCTCTGCATGTGGTCCCGCCACTAGAAGGAAACTTCCTAGTGTCGCTCGATCTCCTACTTTTGCTATCGAA
The DNA here is from genome assembly GCA_036346395.1 of Hsuehochloa calcarea. NCBI lineage: Eukaryota > Viridiplantae > Streptophyta > Magnoliopsida > Poales > Poaceae > Hsuehochloa > Hsuehochloa calcarea. Next base: position 14,761,638 of record CM070596.1, on the reverse strand, counting down.
AAGACTTATCAAGTCCACCAAAAAGGACGAACAAATGACTAAAGTACTCTTAGACGCTTGTTTAACTCAAGTTGTCGTCTTGGTTTGATTAAACTAGTCGGAGATGGGAACATCACCTAGTCGAAGTCTTTCCTCTCTCGCACGTGGTCACGCCCACTAGAAGGAACTTCCTAGTGTCAAGTCGTTTCTACTCTTTTAGACCAAAGGCTTGACAACCGTAACAAAAGCTATAAGTTAAATAAACCTCTCTTTGTTTTCGAAACCCCATTTTAAACACTATTTATTTAGATTGTCTAAACAATCTAAGTAAATAGTCGGGGCTAGGATAAAGTTATTAATTTGACTTCAATTCTTAGTCTTTCATTCGTTTATTATCTTTTGAGTTACTAACTACTCGACAAGATGATTTTCAGAAATGAGGCGGATCATATATTACTCATTAACAAAATTGTCCGCTTTACAAGGTAGTTACAAGATTACTCAAGGGGAGAGCCTAGTTGCATTTCCTCCGCCACCTTTTACTAATCGATTGCATTTCCTCAATCGGATGACTTGCCTCGATTCAGACGATCAAGTCGGCTTCGATTGGTTTAACATTAAGGCGGGGTCTTGAGCTTTAAGTTTCGCCAAAGCGTAACTTCTGCGACTTCGATCGCTTCCCTTATTGATTGATTTTGATTAGTCTTGAGTGGTCACCATTTCTTGCAATTTTCCGACTTGTTCCCCAATGGTACTTGTGTGAGCAGCTATGGTATCTTCTCGAGGAGTTTTTCCTCGTAATGTAGCTCACTAAGCACATTGTTCAGAGAGTGATGTTGCCTTGAAGACTAGTCTTCATCGACTCCATCTCTGTTGGGTACAAGTCGAAGCCTCATGAAGCTTCTTGTTTCGACCACTTGTTCGAAAAGAATAATATCGGTCAAACAAAAATATACTTCTAGAGGAAGATAACACAAAGATAATTATAGGTAAAAGCTTTTCTTACCTACTAATTGAGAATCCAATTTCTTGACCTCTTCTCGATGGGAAGCAATAGTTTCAAAGATGCTTTTGCTCCCATGCTCGATGTCCTCTGCATTCATCTTAGCAATGCGGACGGACTCATTGCGATTAAGGTCTTTGCTTGGATTTCACCTCGAGGCTTCTCAATTGGGCAGCAATTTCGAACAAGAAATTGGCATTAGAAAAGGAAAATACTCAAAAAGAATAATGTAAAAGATTTACTTACCGTTAATCGAGTTCTAAAACCCTCGAGTTCTTGATCCTTTTCGCAGTAATGCGGAAAACTCTGAATAACCAAAGATTTTTCTTGAACTTGATCCGAGCTTCCGCATCTCTTTTCTTTATCCGGAGAAGAAAGGAGAGTCGAGTAAAGGTTAAAGATCAAAAGCGATCTTAAGTTCGAACTTATCGTTTATTTTTCCTGCAATCTTTTAGATGCGAGCAGGTCTCTCAAGTCTATCCGAGAGAACTAATACTTCATTCCTTAGCCTCCTCGACTCCTCTTTTTCATAGTCGAGCGAGTCGACTAAGGTCTTGAATCATTGTTTAACCTACAAAGGATGAGACGGAGATAAAAATCAGCCGAATGGTTGTGAGTACTTCTACAACCACTGACCTAGTCGTAAGTTTTTCTGCGACTAAGATATGGTTGTAAGTCTTTCTACGACCACTACCTAATCGTAAGTAGTCGTAAGCTTTTTACGACTAATACTTCGTCATGAGTTTCTTCCATGACTATTCTCGTAAAATATTTTACGAATATTTAAGTCGAAAAACAACTATGAATGATAAGTGACTTACCACCTCTCTGCCTCTGCAGAGTAGTTCCTTCTCTGTCTTAGTCTAAAAGTTGTCGATGATACTCACCGACAACGACAATTTGCTCTAGAGCTTTCGCAAAAAGAAAACACAGTGAGAAGAGAAGGAAAGTCACATATATAAGTATTTTGAAGATACTTACATTCATAGTCGTCCTAGCAAACATCGAATATACAAGGTCCGGGTTCTGCAGCTTATCTATCCTCGCGACCTTGTCCCACCACACCTTCTCGAGACGCTCGTTATCAAAAGTATTCTCCGTATTGGGAATATCTTTGGGATGGGGGACTCGGTCACGAGATCTGTAAGCAGAAGACCCTACGACGGAGGCAGGCCCAAAGAAGTCACCACAGAAGTTGAAATTTTCTCCTTCTGGTTCTGTAACTTCTCTTTGGGTAAGGGAAGGAACGCTCCTACAATTTCTTCCCAGTGGTGCCCAGTCGGTCACCACCTTGACCAGAGGCTTCCACATTTGCCTCTGTTTTTCTCGACTTGATGGTCGTGGCGGCCACCTCAACAAGAATACCGCTACCTCAAGAGTTGTAGTTACGACTTGGCAGATGTGGAGTCACTCGAGTCTCGACTTCATCGGCCACAGGCCAAGGGTGATGTTGACCACCTCCATTGCTACCTCTCCGAGAGTGAAGGATAGCAATGGACTTCTCGCAGAAGCATTCCCGGAAACAAGGAGTCGGTGAAATAAAGAAAAGCAAATCGGGTTGTGAAAAGAAAAAGGTAAATGTCGTTCTTACACTTCAAGACATTTCACATACCTCTGCACTCGGTCTTAACCAGAATTTTGGAGCAATCCTCCCAACGGAGGACCTCTTCTTCTCCACGACCACGCCCGGTCGAGGTTCAACAATTGGCTCGGCCACGACCACGCTCAGTCGTAGAGTTTGAACAGAACCGAGCTCGGTTTCTCGATCTTCGGATGGACGAGATCGGTCTCGACCATTCCGTATAAAGATCGCCCTCGATTGCGAGTTGTCCGATGCAAAGATCGTCCTTCATAAAAGACATAAAATCCTTCCGTTCTCCCTTTCCGGTTGCTTAATAAAACTAGGAGTGGCACCAATGCGAAAGATTCCGTGTCATAATAGAAGGGTACCTTAGCCTTGCGAGGTTTGCGCTGAGAGGTTCAACCGCTTCAACCTCCTCGGCCGGCGGCTGCGGCCTCGGCTTCAGATACAACTACGGTGCGCAGCCTTGTAGAGGGTTTGGTCGAAAGACCGAGCTCGAGCTTGCTCCCCCTTGCTCGGCAGATTTTACAAGTCGACGTCTCTTCGAGGAGGAGCCGAGCCTTTGTCTTCGACAACCCGGCGCCAATAGTCATCGAGCGACTTCTTCGTCGTCCGGCGATTTTCCATGCCTACTTTCGTAAAACAAGGCAAAAAGAAGAATCACTAATTAATCGTAAGTTTTTCTCGACTAGTATCAAGTCGTAAGTTTTTCTACGACTCTTTCTTGATTGTAAGATATTCTACGATCACCATTAGTCGTAAGTATCTTCTACGACTATAAAGTCCTAAAGAAAGAATCGATTTACGATTACCTTTAGGCGCTCTATCCTTTCATCTGCGGACAAAGCCGCAATGATTTGAGGAACCGCCTGAGTGGCGGGGACTTCTCACAGATGAGTCGACTGAGTCAACCTCGGCTGTGAAAGATCCGTATAACAGATAAAAATATTAGACAAGGTTGAGAAAGACCAAACGGAGAGCTAAGTCGACAATTGCTTACCCTCCTCGTAGTCTCTGGTGGGGTCTCCTCTCCCGAGTACCTCCACATAGGAGATGCTCGCTTCTTGAGAGGACTAATTAGGCGTGTGATGAAATCCTTCACCACATGCCATCCGGTCGACCTTCTTCCTTCAAGTCCTTAATGGCTTGAATATAAGGGCTAATCCTTTGATATCTTCAGGGTTGAATCCCATGAAGATTTCTTTTCAATGACCTTCCCACGAAAGAAAGGTCTGTCTTCAGAGGTGACCTTCAAAGAGAACCACCTCTTCCTCCACTCGCCACGAAGACCGGGTGAAACTCGAATGTACTCCTTCGACTTCGAGTCGTGGAGCTTGACCACGACTTCCGGCGATTCGGTTTGTCGAGCCATCCCATAATAATATTGGAACAGCTCGAGATCCGCCGAATCCCAGTACGCCTCGCTGCGGATACGAACACACTCAACATGGTAATGGAATTGGGACCTAAGTTCACGGGCCCACCCCAAAGTGTTCGAGTACTCATCAGAAGAAAGGGGTGGGCGAGCAATCAAGGCCGCACTCACAATACGCTTGGAAGACGGATTTGCCCATTTTCTCCCGATGGCGATCTTGCCCGATAGCGGAATCCACTTCACGAGCCTTCTCGGAATCTTCCGGCATCGACCAAAATCTTGATCTTAGCGCATCCATCTCCGATTCCTCCCATTCGAAAAACTCTTGGCCATTTCGCTTAGAAGCAAGAAGTTTTTGATTGGGTTAGCGGCGGAGAAGATGAAACCTAGTCGAAGACGGAGAAAGCAAGAGCTCAAGAACAATGAGTGATTTGGGGAAAGGTAAAACCCAAGTCTACCTCTGGTAAGTTTTTATAATCGACGATCTCTCCGCCCGGAAACCGTCTCGGCTATAGGTCTATGAGAGATGGTTGTACCGCCGGAACCGCTTCATCGGACAAGTCTATGAGAGCCGGTTGCAATTCCCGGATGGTCCGCTCGAGAAAAATAGGTGCGTATTGTCACCTCCAAGCAAAATTACTTTCTTGACCAAGTCTTTCTAGTCGAAGGAAGTATCAATCGGAAGAGTTTTTCTCCGATTCCCCTACTACGACTACCAGACGGTCGTAGGGGTTTTTTATGACTTTTTGATAGTCGTAAGCAACCTTCCTGACCAAGCAAATTTACGGTCAAGCAAGACTCAAATGTCGAAGAGTTTTCCTTCGACTAACATTCTCTGACATTCTCAAGGTCGTAAGTCCATTTACGAAACCTTTACCAAGTAAGTTATTTTCACTTGAAGTTGGGGGGCTAGATGACGAGGATCTAATAATCCTCATTTTATATTTTATCTATAATTCTTATTATGGGTAAATATGATGTCACATAGTCACCAGAGGTACCCCTTATCTATAAGGGAGAAGCCCAATAAGTGGTTGTAAGTTCTTCTACAATCACCCCCACAGTTGTAAGTCTTGCTACGACTATATCATGGTCGTAAGTCCTTCTACGACCACTACATAGTCGTAAGTCCTTCTACGACTGCTACCTGGTCGTAAGTTCTTCTACGACCAGGTAAACTACGACCACCTTATAATCAAACCTACAGGCGAGTGGGTCTAATTGATTAAGGAATCCGAACGGTCTGCACGCACTATTATTCCGCTTATTAATGGTGTGTAATTATCCCATTATCTCTGGAAGATAATTGCCAGACGGCGTGAAGAAGCCGAGGCGCCGGTAATTACTGCCATCATGCGCCCGTTACTGGATTAATTAGGCGCATCTCCCGCAGGGCAAAACGGCTACTTCTTCACGACTATATAAGGGCATCGATCAGAGAGATAGGGGAGGGCGAACAAGAGCTAGTCAAGTAGGAACACAAGTGCTATTCTCTGTAATAGTCTTAGTCTTTTACTTGATCATCAAGAATACCATACACACAGGATTAGGGTTATTATTCTCTCCGGAGAAGGCCTGAACCTGTCTAAACATCCCGTGTCAATCCACTCTGCGTGATCTCATCTCTAGGAGACCCCCCGAATCAAACAATCTTTACGTAAGATCGGTTCTAATACACCGACAACAACATTTCACACAAATTTTCTCATGGACTATTTCGAACCACATAGACAAACTTTCCCCTAAGCAACCACGGATCTAAACAATATTATTTGGAACACCAAGAATCAAAATCGAACATAAATCCTCATTCTAGCAGTTTGTTGCTCACTGCTCAGATCTGAAACAAGGACAGCCGGAGGCGCTTAGGGATGATGGAGGTCAGGAGACTCTGGACAAACGGTGGTGTCGGCGGACGGAGCTAGCGAGTGGTGTCAGCACTTGGGGACGACGGTGGGAACTGGGAGGATAGAGGGTGGCGTTGGAGCTTCTCGCCTCGCTGGGAGGGGTTGGAGGGAGGCGACGGCCGCGCAAGGACGGGGCTAGTGAAGGATCTAGACCCGCCATTATGAGTTAATGGAGTGTTTTGGTGATTAATGACAAATCTAATTGTGAGACTAACAATTCTATATTTATATCTAGTGTGTAGTCTCATTTGGATATAAAGGTGAAACTCAACGAGGTATGCATTTGTCTTATACTCTTATAATGTTGCATTCATCGGATACAAAATATAGGTTGAACTCCACCATAAGTACAACTTGAATACGTGCATATGTTTTATTTACACATATGTGTATTCACATATTTAGGGGGAGCTTATTCTATATTTTGTGGTTTCATTTGTATTGATCCATATTTCGTGTTCCACATATATTTAGGATCCTTACTTTGAAACATATCCGTATGAGTATACAAAACTTGTGTAGTTTTTGTATACTTATGCTTTGAGTATACAAAACTTGTGTAGTTTTTGTATGCTTATGTTTTGAGTATATAGAACTTGTGTAGTTCGCGTATACTCATGTTTCGAATATATAAAACTTGTGTAGTTTTGTATATTCATGATTTGAGTATAAAGAACTTATGTAGTTCTCGTATACTCAAGTTTTGAGGATGTAGAACTTGTGTAGTTCTCGCATACTCATGTTGTGAGTGCATATATGTCTTGTGTAGTATATATATACTCATAACGTGTTACTTTTATCTAAATCAATTTATGTGTGATTGAAATGGTTATCATCAATTACCAAAGAGGGAAAGATAGAGATATCTTGTTCCACCATTATGTGTTAATGGTATGAGGTGGTAATTAATGATAATCATATTGTGGAACTAATATTTTCTATGAGTTGAATCTATAGGTTATGTTTCAGGGTGATGAAGACTTGGGATGATCATGAGTTGATCATCAAGTCAAGATTCAAGTAAAGAATGCATCATGTGTTGATGCATATGAAGAGCTTGGAGAAAAAGGAAATCATCGTGTGTCGATGATGTTCTAGAAGAGGAGATGATCATAAGTTGATCATCAAGACAAGAGAAGACCCATCATGTGTTGATAGAGGTCTAATGAAGAATGCATCATGTGTTGATGCATGTCAAGACTCGGGATGAAGAAATCATCATGTGTTGATGATGTTCAAGACAAGATCGCGAAGTGAAGAGATCATCATGTGTTGATAGTTGTCAAGTCAATGACCCGGACTTGAAGTGTTGATGTGTGTCATCAAGCTTCAAGAAGATGCAAGGTAAATGTATGACTAGCTAGGGCTAAGGATGTGTTTCTAGTCTTTTACCGGTCTTGGTATTTGGATGGAAGACTGGATTGCTAGTATAGGATTGTCGTACTATTAAGAGGGGTCTTGACTAGTAGCATGAGTTAGTCATGTGTTGATAGCTCATTGTGTTTGCTCTGGTTCATCTATGCATTGAGCTATTATTTGCGAATGTGTTTTGCAAATGAATGATGCTCATGCATTTAATCTTTGTAGCATGGGACTATAGTCTGCAAATGTGTTTTGCAAATGGTTGAAGTCCATGCACCTTAGCCTTGTGGCATGATGCTGTTATTTGCGAATGTATTTTGCAAATAGTCGAAGCTCATGTTTGATTCCTTGTAGCATGTGACTTAAGTTTACAAATGTGTTTTGAAAATGGTGTAAGTCCATGTACCTTATTCCTTGTGGTATGATTCTAAAGTTGGCAAATGTGTTTTGCAACTTGTTGGGAATCTTGCTTGTGATCCTTGTTGGCATAGCTTATCAATTGGCAAATGTCTTTTGCAATTGGAGTTGTTGAAAAAGTCATTTGCTGCTTTGCCAGGATAATCAGAAGTTCCGGTGTGTTAACTGTGGAACTACCGCAGGCCGGAAGGTCCGAAATCCGGCGGAACGTTTTTTTTCCAGAGAAGCACTCTTTTCGGGACTTAGCCAATTTCTGGAAGCGAGAAAGTACCGCCACGTTGGGAGCGGAACTACCGCACTGCGGAAGTTCAGAATTTGGCGCGGTACGTTTTTTTCCAGAGGGTGCCATGTGTTGGACCTGAGTGGAAGCGGAAGTACCGCTCTTAGAAACGGAACTTCCGGAAGTGCGGAAGTACCGCGAGTTGAACGACGGAAGTTCCGGATTTCATTTCCAATGGCTAGTTTCTCGTCTGATATAGCCGTTACTGTGCTTGTCGCTGAGGTGCGGAAGTTTCGGACTTTGTACGGTGGAAGTTCCGCATTTGCTGATTTTTCGGCAGATTCTCTCCCAACGGCTAGTTTTTGTGTGTGGGCTAAATATAGCCACCTTGGCCGGTTGGGAATGGTTGCTGAAGTTATTGTTGAGTTCCATACTCATTGTTTGAGCTAAGAGCAAGCCTTTATTCTCTTTTATGCATGTGTTGCACTTGGTGAGATTAGAGAGCAAACCCTAAGTGCATGTGTTGCCTTAGGTAGTGGATTGTGTATCCACTTGAGCGTTGACACTTGATTAGTTCAAGTGAACGTCGAGTCTTGTTACTCTTGGTGTTTGCCGACACCTAGATGGCGTGGAGGCGTCGTGCGCGATGATCTTCTCAAGAAGCTTGTGAGAAGACCCGGCGTGTTGTGAGTGGTTTGGTGCTCGCCATCTCCAGAGTGGAGGAAGAGCAACCCTAGTGGAGCGAGGTGTTGGTTCGGTTTGGAACCGGTCCAAGTGGTTGGACTTACCTCGGAGGTGTTGGCTTAATTAATGGAGCCGTCCAACGTGGTTGGACTTACCTCAACGTGGATTAGGGGAGATCGGTAAGTCTCCGGACACCACGGTAAAATATAATTGTGTCCATCTTGTTTTTACTTGTGCTTTACTTTGAGCAATTTACATTCTTGCTTTAATTGCTTACATATCTTTGTATGATTGCTCTCTTGTATTGTTGGTGCACTTAGTTGAGCCTAGTTGATTTAGGTTTTAATTGTGCAAAATCAATTCGTTATTAGCTTCCGCATTATATATTGGTTTTAAAACCGAAAGATTTTAAAAACTGCCTATTCACCCCCCTCTAGTCGGCCACCTCGATCTTACAGCTAGGGGGAGGACGGGGGGCGGCGGTGGCGGGATGGAGGGCGGCGGATGGGGTAGCGGCGGTAGGCTGGAGGGCGGCAGATGCTGTGGGAGAGGGAGTGGATTTCAGGATCTGGATCAGGACTCGGGAGAGGATGCGTGAGGCGTGGGTGCGGCTGGGCTTTTGTGGCCAGCAGCACGAGCCAATGAACTGCGTGAGTGGCTGCGAGTGGGCTCGAGCCTGGTTCATTTCCTGACTCGGGAGAAGGAGCTTGGCTCAGCTCTGAACGAGCTCGAGCTGACTTGCGAGCTATTTTTCCACCCCTAGAGGTGGCTGCCGGGAGTTGCGGAAGGGCATGTGGCGGCGTAGGAGGCGCCGCGACGGCGACCATGCAAACAACAGTCGTGTGGCGAGGCGGAGAGGCCTCATACGACGGTCGCGCGACATCGGTGCCAATACTATAAATACGACTCGTGTGTGGTTAATATTGCAAATACGCATCGAAAAGGTGCTATATTAGCCAAAAATTCGCTAATAGGATTGTAGCACTTCTACTATACGCGTAGATATATAGTACATACATTAATATACCATGGATGGGATGAGCTAGTAGTTGCCGATTGAAGAATTCCTATGCAACAGCAACCACCAATACAATCGACTAGTACAGCCTGGAAAGAAGCACAAGTCGATCAAGTCGCCATTCAACAAGACAACACAATCAGTATGAATATTGTGTGTATATTGAAGAGGCCCAATAGGCAATATATATAGGGTACAAATGGAACACAAGATAAAACCCTAGTACAATAGAAAATGCTAGAAATACCCTTAACACCTCTCAAATGCAAGGCGTGTACAATAGTATTGCATTTGAAATGGGTTGATACTACAAAAGGAAAAATCCGAAGTCCGAGTCTTGATAATGTCATCGTAGCGTGCAACTCTTGGAAAATATATCGAGTATCAAAAGATCTCCCCCCATCCGGGGTCGTGTGACAACCCATAAAGCACCAGGTGCAGGAGCTGAGAAAGTAGAGGCAAGCGGGAGCAAAGTCGACTACGACAACACGACGAAGAAGATGATAAAACCGATAAAAAATAGAGAAAGCTATCAAATCAAGCCGAAGAGGAATAGATAGAAGCATAACAGCGCAGATCGAAGTCTAAGACAGTGGCGATGCAGTGCATAAAAAGCGCAACGGAGACGTAGTGCAAAAGAAGCGTGGTAGCCTAAAAAGTTTGGAGCATCAACTAAGAGAGAAGCGACAGCATCATAATGATCTACAACGGCTCGGAAAGAAGAGCGACGGTTGCTACCATGCTAAAGAAAATTCATATGCTTCTATGACCGACAATAAAATTGTGGACTCGTATGACTTAGACGAAAATCAAAGATAGAGTGTTACAGACTTAGATGGACGCAATGGAAGAAAAACAGCGCTAAAAAAGGAAAGACTAATTAGCAGTAGATATTAGCAATCGCACTATCCTCCAACAGCAAGCAAACTAGACCTGGCCAACACCCACATCACTAGGCTCATCGCATAGCCCAGATAACGAAGACACACACCAAGCCAAAGATGTAGCTGCACTCTAAGAAGAAAAATGATGACCTCGACAGCGCTCCAAGAATGGAGGGCGGCGGTGGCATCGCTTCAAGGGAAGAGCGGCAGTAGGCAAGCATGCGATGCGCAAATACATCCAGTGGCGACGAGCTGCGCTGGATCCGTCGAGGAGTAGAGATCCCGAGGCAAGCCGAACATGTGGATCTAGTAGAAACCGAAGATGGACAGAATTGCCCGCATGAGTGCGCGGCCGGACCGCACCACGGCCTCTATACCAGAAACGATGCACTTGCTTGGCTTTTGTTGTGGGTCCCGCTGGTCCAGTCTTGATGTGACACACCTGCATTAGCTTGAAGCAGCGCACGCCTTCGTGAGACTTGATGGTCTTTTGTCACCGATGTGATCCGTCTCTTGTTTCGTTGGCACAATGTCTTCACGTGATGATGTGATGACTAGCAAAGCTCCTGGTGCAGCCAACTTCTTTGGGGACCTGCTAGCCTCTGTTCCCCAACGTGACCCAATGAGGCGCCCAGAGGAGGAGGCCTGATCCAGATTGGATCTGGAGAGGCGGCGGCCGAGAAGAAGTGCAAAGGCGCGTCTCGGGCACGAGATCAGGGCACCGAGACGCGTACAAAGATGGTGATCTGACCGCCCCGGTGATCTGACCGCCCCTAAGAGCAGAGATTGCTCCTCCTAGGGGCATCAAGCAGCGGAATACTAGCGAAGGCTAGGAGGCGGTGGCGGCTACAGTAAACCCTAACCTTTGTTCTGATACCATGTTATGAATATTGTGTGTATATTGAAGAGGCCCAATGGGTAATATATATCGGGTACAAAGGGAACACAAAACTAAACCCTAATACCATAGGAAATACCAAAAATACCCTTAACAACAACAATGCATGGAGTTAATGGAAATTATGTGATGCATGCTATACGTACGGTAAGTTGCATTGCTCTTGTAGCTAAGGGCATCTCGGTGTTTAGTATCTCCCCTCTTTCTATCTCTGGGTCCTATCACAGATAAAAATAAAATAAAATCATCTCCTCCCCCTATCCTCTCCCCATGAGAATTTCTCGCCGGCCGCCCCCTCCCTCCTCCCTCCGCACCCGCCCCCTCCTTCCTCTCTTCGTGCCAGTCTTGCTCGGCTCCCCACTCAGCGCCGGCCTTCCCTACCTTCTTTCTTTCTTTGCACCGGCCACCCCCGCCTCCCCCCGCCCCGGCCTTCGCTGTTTCCTCGAGTTCAATTTGTCGGTAGTGACGGCCATGGCAACGGAGGTTGTCGATCCGTGGCGGTGGGCATAACTTCCTCAAGCTCGACTCGCGGCAACGGGCATGGCTTCCTCGCGCTCGATCTAGCGTCGCGTGGTTGATGCGACGGCCACCCCCGCCTCCCCCCGCCCCGGCCTTCGCTGTTTCCTCGAGTTCAATTTTGTCGGTAGTGACGGCCATGGCAACGGAGGTTGTCAGATCTGGTGGCGGTGGTGGGCATAACTTCCTCAAGCTCGACTCGCGGCAACGGGTATGGCTTCCTCGCGCTCGATCTAGCGTCGCGTGGTTGATGCGACGGCCATGAAGCGGATGTCACTGGATCTGGAGACGACGGCGGGCATGGTGATGTTGGGCGACAACAGTAGCCTCGACGAGCCTCTCCCTCCCGGTGTGAGCAAGACGATGTTCACACTTTTTTTTTTTGCTTAGTATCGGTATCAGGCTTTAGTGCGCGGTATCGATACCTAGAGAAGGAGGACCTTGGTACCCGGAAGATGCTCTAATAGTTGCTGCTGGTTAGCTTCTGTTGTTATTAGATCTTGTGGTGTAAGCCTCCATGAGAGAGAGACAGAGAGAGAGAAGAGCAGAGCAGAGTGACAGGGTTGGAATAAGTGGACGGCCGCCGGTCAAGTCCCTGGCCAGTAGCATCATCATATCGATCGATCTCACGCACCCTAGCGAGCTTTTCACGGCCCTACCGGCCGGTCGGCCTCCTCATCTCACTCTGATCTGGCTAGCTAGCTCTTGCCAAACGCACACACGCACTGTATATATATTTTGCTCATCTTTAGCATGCTTCGAAGTGAAAAGTACTAGTCTTTTCTGTCCCTAATCCAGCCCGGCAATGATTGGTTATTCATTCACCGCTGACTAATCTAATTGGCCACCGCCGCTAATTTCTGAATGAAACTAGCTAGTTGCGTGTTCCTTTCGATCTCGATCTCGACCTTGTGAAATTCATGCTTTCTTGTCAAATAATGATTAATTGTATGTGTTTAGGCAGGCAGCAGGGCTGCTGCTGCTTCTTCTTCTTTCTTCTTTTTTGAAGGATAAGCAGCAGGTTTGTCGTTTGTTCTCTTGGTAAAGTATGCCTGGAGTGAGCTAGTGTAAGTTGTATGCACTCCACTTTACTTTGCATGCATCATCACATCGTTCGATCACATGCGCCACATCGAGTGGGACCTCAAGTGACACGTTCATTCAGAAAAGTTCAAATGATATATTATGGAAGATCTAACGAAATGAATTACATATTTGTATTATAACCGACATCACAAAATATTTAAAATTACAACATGATATATATCAAGATCCTTCTTGCTTTGAAAGATATTGATTACATCTAACTTGCAGAAAAAAAAAATACAGGCTAATGGATATAACCAACCCATAATTCGAGCATTGACCATTCATGCCATTTCTTACCTTATTCTTCACTATAGTGCGGTAGTGTCGATCTTTCTCTCTTCCTCCCATCAATCAATGTGGGGATTCCCTAAGCTCTGAGAGAAGAAAAACTTCTTATAATATTTCTGAAAACGAATCGTTTTTATAATACGACAATGGAAGATAGATAGATAGATAGATGATTCGTTGCATTCAAATGTGCGCGGTAGTGTGTGACGTGTGTTACTAGTGCTAGTACTACCAGTTAGTACTCCAGCATTACAACATACTAGTGCTAGCACAGTTGAGTTATCTCTTTTTTTAAAAATAGTTCGTCCATATGCACAGGGATTGGCATGGCACGGCGGAGGCCAGCTGCACGTGCTGGTGCTAATTACTTCCTCATCGGGCTCCGTGCATGCAGGAATTGCACCACCGACCGCTCTCTGTCGATCTGAATTAAATTCTGTAAGCCCTGCAGAGCCCTGATGAGCTAGCTGGACTTATTGGGGCCTGGGGATCAATGTATACATGCAAGCACTGCTTCCCATTCCCAGATACCTATGTGCCATCCAAAATAGACGGTCAGTATTTTACTACAGTACTACTACAACAGAGTGTTAGGACTCAGAAACTGTTTGTGCGGTATTCTCCCGCAGAGAATCCGGATCCCATTCTAAAGGGCTTTCAAAAAAAAATCAAACTCGACCGACGCTAGTTTGGCAAAGTGTGGTCACTTAACCAAACACCCCCTGACTCCAACCAAACCCGGCCTGTGCAGTGCAGCGCAGAAGCAAATACTAGTAGATAAATCAATAATTATTAATGGAGGTAATAATAAACTTACAGTACAGCAAGAGCATCGATCAGAGGTGGGCCCCGCCACGGCAAACGCCAGCCAGACGACGACCAGGCCGGCCGGAGCGAGTCTGACCTCCACCAGCCAGACGACGCGCGACCAGGGCCGGCCGGACTTCTATTTGTTTATCCTCCACTCCACACCACTCCACAGCCACCACCACCACCACCACCACCCGCCTCGGTCGTCGTCGTCGTCGTCGTCGATCTCCTCCAAGATCGAGCGAGATATCCCTGCTTGCTGCCACTGCTGGTTAGCTAGCTAGCTTGTTAAGCCCAGCCTCATGGCCCTCATCGATCGTGCTGCTTGCAGGTCAGCACGCAGCGGCTGCACCGCCAAGTTTGAACAGGATGGCTTCTGATGATCAGCCGTTGTTTAACTCTACCATGTATGCTTTTCTTGTTCAACGAAGGACAGATACACAGGCAGGTTGAGCTCGATCTCATTAGCATGCATATATGTTGAGTGAATCGCGCCACATGCACGCTCAAGTAACGTATCTGATTCTGACCTAGCTAGCAAGATTCCCCTACCTTCCACGTTAAACGCAACCAACCTGCCGGGATCGATACACGCATTTGATTTGTCAAGCAAATTAAGTAAGTAAACTTCCAACCAATGCAAGACTAGAGAGGCGTTCGGTCGAATGAGAGCCATCCACGTAGCCTACCACTGCACGGGTGGCCGTGTATTTTGAGCGTGATATGAGTGTTATTTCTATCGATTCGTTCGCGATAAGACTATTTTTGCCATATTATTAAGCAGCAGTATCATTTCAGCCGATAACTCGGTAGGCTTTCAGCCGATAACTCACAGGCCGCCTCTTCTTTCTGCAGGCTAATTTGGTTTCTTAAACATATATGCAATGCATTGAACCAACCAACGTGGGCTGGAGCAGCAGCACATGCACGAGGGGACGATGGTTCATATAGTACAATGTAGTAATGTACGAGAGGATCGGATCTTACCAGCAGCGGCCTCCCCGGCCGGCTAAACAAAAAACTATACAAGACCTCCCTCAGTCCCTCTCTTCCCTTTGTTTTCTTCTGCTTTACTTGCGCTTGTGCACGATGCGTTCCCGAGCTAGTCGGTGCTCTGCACTGACGCGGCTTGTGGTGGTCGGAACAGGACGATGACGGTGGTGGCGGTCGCGGAGAGAAAACACGACGGAGGCGGAGACGAACGCCGGAGGTGGACGGTGGCGGCGAAGAACGACGGAGGCAGGGACAGTCTGAGTAGCGAATTGCGGCCTCTTTATTTTGTTTTGAGAAAACGAACTGCCCTCGAGGCTGCCTTCTAAAAAAAAGCAGGCCCAAGGCCTGGTCCATCTAAGGCAGCACCATCCAGCGTCTACGGCTGGATGGCTCAATGCAAAAGCAAACACACGACAGAGAGCATGGTGATGTCTTAATGCTCTGAAATCCTGTAAAGTTCAGTGCCCCGGTAGACACAAATTGAACCGGTTACATGAGTTAATTTGATGAAACACCACCATGATGCAGATCTATGTTCAATCAAATCAACACCAAAAGCAGCCAATGATTTTATCAATAAAGAACCGTAATGTCATGAACCTCCTATGTTCAATCAAATCAACACCAAAAGCAGCCAATGATTTTATCAATAAAGAACCGGAATGACATGGACATCCAACTCACAATCATGCAAAAAGAAAGAAGTAAAAAAAATGAGTTAAAGTTCACCTATCTCTTATATGCCACTTATTGTGTCACAGACACATAAGCCCATTGACACAATTAGGTATTTTGCAAAATTGCAGTGGCATATAAAGAATTAATCTAAAAAAAAAAAGACCATTCGAGGGGCCAATCAATTAGGCTACCAGGACCAGGTAGGCATGGGCAAGCACATACGAGTGACTGAAGGTCATGTTTTTTTTAGCTTCACTGACAAAACATCTGCCCAAAGAATTCATAAGTGAACATAAACTTGCAAGTTGAACTTCTGTTCGCAACGAGAGAAAGGCTCTAACAGCTGCGCCTACAGGTAAGATTTTAAGATGTATTAGCCTGTGCCTTGTTGAGGATGACCCCTTCATACTTGACTTGGAACCACTTCATGGCATCCTCCTTGGTCACCCTGTGCTGGATCCCAACACGTGACTTGCACCTCCGGCGACGGGCAACACGGTAGCCAGCACGTTCAAGTACGACATAGAAGTCCATTCCATAGATACCTGTTGAGGGATCGTACCTGCAGAATATGAAAAGCCGTTCAGTGAAGTAGTTGTGCTGAAAACATCAATTAAAAGAACAACATAATGAAAGCAATGCGTCTGCTGAAAAAGATCAAGCTTTGCATTGGCATGTAGCTAGTACAAAAATCAGTGTAGTTCTCTCCATCATCAGACATGCACAGCTGAAGTATGGGATTCAAATGAACTAACATTTCAGTCATTAAACAGCTATTGGTATAATCAATTGAGGAATCAAGGCCACAAAAATCTGTAGTACAAAAAGCTGTAGTATCGAGCATCAGAACACAAAAACGGAACTGAGCGGTAAATTGACATTCAATTTAGATCATTTTAACACGTAAGAATGAAAAGGATCACCGTAAGTAAACATACCCTGATGTATGAAATACCAGGGTGACCTGTTAGTTGCATAAATAAACCGCACTAATAACAAAATTCCAGAACTGGCATTGTACTCGGCGATAAGATAAATTTTCCAGTGGCACATCTAAGAATTTACCGTACAGTTACTAACTGAATGATGTTTTGTGAATTCGGGCCTTGCTGTAACGCCCATTGCCATTAACGTCACCTAAACTAACAGGAATCATGTCTAGGCCTCAGTTTAACATATACACACTGTACAGCAGCGATCCCTACGTATCAAGTGAATGACCCAAGAAAACTAGAAAAACAAGCTCAAGCTTTACTAACATAGAACTGAAAGACATCTACAACTTTTAAAACTCAATGCAAAATATAATTCATTCAATGTGGCAACTTGAAACAAACCCTGGAGACACTATCCTAGGTGACAAAATGGCAAGGGAATATGAATAACCATAAATGTAATACTCGAAACATTTTAGGCTTCTAACAACAACATTGTATCATAACTAATCAAAGACAGTGTAAACAAAAAACCATTGACATAATCGCATCCCATAAAGAGAAGGGGGTTCAAGGGTTTGCCACTATATATACGTGCATTTTAGGATTTGTCACTTTATATCTTACTAACATGTGACCCCAACATGCTAGTGAGACATGGAGTGACAAATCCTAAAATGCATCTATATAGTGGAAAATCCTTCTTTATTTTCCTAATCTTTACTATTATAAAAGAAACACTTGGTGGTGCTGGTGATGCTGGTGAGTCTCCTATCGCTTTTGAGCTGGTAGGATTTTTGTTGATAGATATGTGCATACATGCATATGTTATTATAAAGATCTTCTGTGAACAATTAGATCATCTAAGCATGTTGGTTTGTGATAAGACTCTCTGTGGCTTGTTGATAACATGCGAATTATGTAGGTTAGATGTAGGGTAATTACCTTATGTATATTTGTTTTCGTTTAGAACTTATATATGTTTATTTGAGATACCCACGGGTACTCGGCACTCGGCTATGAAAATCTAATCATAAGTTTCTAGCCCAAGAAAGAGGGCCTTACTTGATGCCAAGATCGATGTGCTCCTGGATACCGAAGCCGAAGCAGCCGGTGTCACTGAAGTTCCTCCTGAGCAGCTCGTACTCCTTCACCTTGAGCCCGCTCTCGAGCAGCTGCATCGCCTTCTCGCCCCTCACCGTCACGTAGCACGCGATCTTCTCGTTACGCCGGATGCCGAACGAACGCACGGTGTACCTCGCTGGAGATGACGAGCCACTGCAAAGTGTAAGGACAGCCGCCATTGGAGTAGACAACAAAGCAAAGCTTGAAACAGTAACGTACCCTTGGAGAACACCGGCGACTGCCCGCTGAGCTGCTCCAGCACCTGCAAAAACCGAAGCGAGATGAAATGGAATCAGCGAGGATTCATTCAAGAACCGGTTGGTACAGAGAGGGAGAGGGGTGTGAGTGACGTCACAGGGGTTAAGGCGACCTTTGAGGCGCGGGTAAGGCGGTCGCCGCTCTCCCCAACGGAGATGTTGAGGACGAGCTTCTGAACCTTGATCTCCCGCATCGGGTTCGACTGCTTCTTCTCCGACGCCTGCGCACGCACGCACATGGGCACATGGCCAGCCACAAAGACAGAGATTGCTACATTAGATTCGCAAGAACGACGAGAATGAGGAAAGGTTAGGGTGGAAAGGGAAGGGAATGGGGAACGACCATGGGAGGAGACGGCCGGATCTTGGGCGGAGGCGGCGGCGGGAATAAGGTGGCGTAGTGATGTCGAGAGAGAAGGTTGGTGGCGGCGCGGGGTTAAAAGAGAGCAACCCTAGGGCGTGGAGAGGGGCTGGGACCGAGAGGTTTTCTGCATGGGCCATTTTGTCTATTGCCTATCGGGCTTTAGGTTGAGTTGAATCCAATCTTCGGCCCTCAGTTAATCCGATGACATTTTATACTTTTAGCTTTTTTATTTATGGACACAGTTAATCCGTATTTCTAAACTAAAATAACAAAAAATTATTTTTCCCCTCAGTAAATACGGTATTTTTAAACAAATGGTTCGATATCGGTAAATACGAATTTATTTCTCTACGATACCAGTAAATACCATTTTTTACCAAAATTAACACAAATTAGGTATGATATGCGATCACAACTCACAAATATTGATTATTGGCCCTAACACACGAACGAACACCAGTGACTCATTAGCACTCTCGGTTCTGCTCATGCTCGTAATTGTTGTAACATCCCAAAAAAATTGGTTTGTTTTGAAGTTTAAAAAGACAAATAACCATTTGAATTTTTCGGTTAAACATGCTAGCTACTGATCTGGGACTAGTTTAGAATACATAGAGGGTTCCTGAGATGCATTTTTTGGTCCCGACAGAGGTGGTATCAAAGCCATATCGACTGTACAACGTAACCTTAGTTAGCATGGTCGTTTTAGTCAAAGCTTCAAAACTTATTTTCTAAATTAAATCAACTTAATTTGACTTAAGTTGTTGTTCTTTCTCATGTACTTTATTTTGTCCTCATCTCAGTCTGCTCTATTCTCATCATATTTTATTTATCCTCATCTTGTGCTAGAGATCTGGTCTCTTGTCTTATCTGAACCTTGTTTTGTGATCTTAATTTGACAATCTTGCCCTGTTAGATGGTTCAAGTGTATCGCGATCAAAGAGAAGATTAGCATGGAGTTCTTCAGTACTTGTTGCAGAGTTTGGGAACAAGTAGAGGTGCAACTTACTTCACCAAGGAAAAGAAAGTGAAGGGGCACATAATTGGATTCGAGACGAGAGTATATTTCGTCGTGAGAATTGGAAACCACATCCGTCATCACAGTATGAAGTGCTATGACAAGCTTGAAGACATGTCGATAGTCATAGTTGCCCAAAAAGCTATTCGGAAGATTTGTAGATTGCATCGGATCAGTTTGTCCAAGTTGGTTCGGAAGTATGTGATGCAAGTAGCGTCAGTACCAGCCGTTCCTGAACCAGAAGGATAATTGGAAGAAGTCCCTGCTCCATCGCCAGTTCCATTGCCGTCACCTACTCCACCCAGTCCATAAGAAAGACGTTGAATCACCAGCAATCGTCAGGAGTATCTTCATCACTTTGTGCCAACTGTTCGTCCAGAATCTCCATGCCTTGTCTAGTTCTTTGACTTGCTAGAATTATCATGCTTTCACATATATAGATAAGTCTTTGATGTATGAGCTAGAACTCTAAAACAACTCAAACTAAAAACTGCAATTTGTGGATGTTTTAGCTAGTTGCGCAATTAGTGCTCCTTTTGTGACATTGGCCCTGTCATGATTGCTTTGTTAGCCCTTGAATCTAAAATTGACCATTACTTGAGCTTCTTGTGTTCTTGAGAATCTAAAACTGCTCTTGTGAAATATAAAAAAATCAAATTTCAAGATTTGTCTTATGCTTAAATTGTGCTAAACTACTCTTACGAGACTGCATATCAAAGACATGAACTTGGAGATAGTTTGATTATCCAAACGATCTCATGGGGACTGCTTGTCAGAACTGACATGAACCTCAAGATTTGTTGCCCTGGTAGAAGCTTAGGAAGAGTTTGTGGATGGCTCCTAGTTTAGGATCTTCTTCACTAAGATATACCTTTGATCAACTTCTGATCGAAGCTTAGGATGAGTTTGTGGATGGCTCCTAGTCCAGGATCTTGTCACTAAGTTAGACCATTAGTCAACTTCAATATTCAGTGTAAATGAAAAATTGTTGAAAAATGGGCGTTTGAGAAATTTGAGCAAAATGATTCAATACAGGACCTGATTGTCTCTTAATGTGGTATTTGTTAGCTTTTTGATCTCACTTTGACAGTTTGACATGGCCAGTTTCACTTTAAGATCCCTGTTGATGAACTTGCTAAATTTGAAGCTTTGCTTAAATTGATCTAATCTATTGCTTTATTTTGAGCCTTAGTGCTTAGCTTTGATATATATGTCTTATCATGATCTTGCTAGCGCTGTTAGGCTTGATATGTTGTTTGTGCAATATTAGAAATGCTAGCTTGTTCTTTTGGGTAATTTTCAAAGCTTCTTGTAATCAAAAAAATTAAAAAAATATAAAAATGAAGCCACTCCATTGCACTTCATGCACACTCTTCTTATGCTTCTTTCTTCATTCTGCATTTGTTATCTCTGAACGAGAGGAAGGCGTGATTCCTTGATGACTCCATTGTCAAAGGGGGAGAAGATATTTCAATGTTGGGGGAGAAGATGTCTCAATATTGTATAAAGGGGAGAAGATATAAAACGGTTATAAAGGGGGAGAAAATAGAAGAATTTGAAATTTTCTGTAATCTGAGGATCATAGTGAGGGGGAGCTTTTTGAATTGTATTCTTATCGTTTTATTGCTTTTCTGAACTTGAATTATATTTCTTGATCCTCACAATGATCAAAGGTCAATTGAACAATTGTTCTTTTATGTGGATCTTAAGTGAGATTTTTGAGTCTTTTCTGGAATTTAAAGTTTTGATACTTTCTTTTGCCTTATGTCACATGCCTATGCTATTCTGATACCAGCTTGGTCATTTCCATTGCTTTCTTTTGCTTATGGACCAAGTTGTGCCTTTATGCGAAAACGAAAGTATTTTACTTTTCAAACCTCCAAATTATATTTTTTGGATTATTGCCAATGTGTTCAGACCGCCCAAGGCCACCGGTCAGACCACCAGGGTCAGCGGTCAGACCGCCATTGACCCAGCGGTCCGACCGCCAGCACTTGTTTGTTTTAAGCTTGTGTTGATTTTTGTCGTATTGCTTAGGGGGTTAAATTGGATTCAATATTAGTCTTCCGCTGTACTGGTATATTGATCTTCATAGCCTCCATAGCTACTGGAGTAAAATCTTATTGAATCAATTAACTGTGAAAAAGTGAGTGTGCTCCTATTCACCCCCCTCTAGTCGCCTTTTCGGTCCAACAAGAACCCTTGCACCAATATCTCATTCAGGAAACTCAGGAATTCCTAATGTCAATAACAACAACCATCCTCAACATCAGAGAGACACCAATCCAGCCGCAGGAATTACTTGTTTTAATTGCCATGAGACATGTCATTATGCCAACAAGTGTCCACAAAAGCAAGGTCTGACACAAACTATGGGTTCGGCCCAGCAGCCGGCCCATGTATGAGCACCCTATCCCAAACTCTAATAGGGTATGTAGACTATAAATAGGGGGTGCTAGTCATTGTAAAGGATTGATCGTATAAAGAGCAATAAAGAGAAGTAAGAAGCCCCTTACATCTCTGTGTTCAATCTACTATTTTGTTCTTCTGTTCTTGCATTATTTGATGCGATTCTATGTTTGTCTACGAGGTTATCATTCGGACTGGACTTGCCAGCGACGATTCATCAACACGTTATTACCACAATCGACTATCCTCGGATCGAAAGGTAACCATCGATGAACGACACTCGTAGATCGAATCATTTTTCTAGATTGCTTTCAATTCTGCAAATTTGGCTTTATAGATTGTAACCTATGGTGCAAATCCGCTCTAATCTACCACGAGCTGACTTGAAGTCACCGACACAATGTCGATTGGTAGATTGCATTAAAAAGTGGATGTCGATTGTATCGTAGATTGGGAATCACAAATTTGTTCTAATCTACCGCGAGCCGACTTTCAGTCATCGGCCAAGCCGATCGGTAATTGTATGAACGATAATTGCATCGGATGAACAATACATTGCATGAACTGTAAATACAAAAAAAATTGCCGACAGCCCATACGGCTTGGAATTGCCGTCGGCCATGCACGGGCTCCCCCACTGTTGCCGGCTTGTAGCCGGTCGCTGCCGCTGCCACCCCCGAACGGGCGCGCCACCCCACACGGCACCGCCTCCGCCTGCACTTAGAGCGTGGCCACCGCTGAGCCGAGCACGCTGCCGCCGCACCGCGCTTGAAGCGCCGGAGCCACTGCACGGCCATGGCAATGATGAAACAAAGAGGAAGGAAGGGGGGAGGCTCCGGCCACTGCGCGTGAAGCCTCCTACGGCCACCTCCCGCATAGCACTACCTCCGCCCGGCTACCCGACGATGCATGGGAGCACTGTCTCCTACCCGGCCACTCGCCACCGCCTCGGCGCCATCTGCGCTAGCTCGCGCGGCCATGACGGCCGCCTCGCGCGCCGCTTGGCCCCGCATGGCCATGCCGGACCTCGCTTTGCACGGCCACACCGCCGCCGCATAAGCGCGCCAGATCACCGCCGGCCTCAGACGGCTCGGCAGCTGTCTGCTGCCGCGCGCGTAGCGCGCCATGAACTCGAGACTGCACGGCCTCCACCGAATCACGTGCGCGCGATAGCCTCCTCCGCGTAGCACACCGCCGCAATGGATGGGCGCCGCCGAATGGCGCCGCCAAGACCGGCAAAGACAACCCTCGCGCCACCGACCATCGTGCTTGAAGCCCCACCGGCGTCGCGTCGCGCGCAGCGTTTGTTCCCGCCTCGTCGTGCACTCCCAGCCAACCCGCACGCGACACCGACGCCGCACGCGAGCACTTGAAGCACCACTGCCTCACTCAGTGAATAGGTTAGGGAAATCCTACCCCAACTCTGTCGGTCGGTCCCTTTGACTCAGCTGTGTGGGCCGGCAGAACGGGCCTGGGGAAAGCAAACGTGCAGTGGAAATCGGCCCAGTCGAAAATTCAGAGAAAAAGAAAAAAGGGGAAAAGGAAAATCCTAGCTTTTGCAAAAAGGCCCTCGGGAATTCTGAAATTTGTGTGAATTTTTTTCTCAAAACTAAAAATTAGCGTTTTAGCCCTTAGAAATTACAGAATTTGCCAAAAATTCATATTCCAGCAGAAAAGGGCACCAGGAATTCAAATTTTAAATCGGTTTTTGCATTTGAAGCATGTTTAACTTTGTTATTATTATTTATATGCAATTTATATATTGTATTTACTATTTTGATTATCTGTGATTGTTTATATTGCTTTTAATCACTAAAAATAACAGTAAATCATGAAAAATACATGAACATTATGAGAATTTTTACAACCATTTTATACAAGTTACCAGCAGTAATCTTATGAACTCTTTGCATGAATATAGAAAATGACTGGCATCATGAACCAGGAGTTCGAAGAACTGACCCAGTATGGCCAGAATTTGTACAAGTCTTCAACTCCGTGATAATGTAATCACAGATGAGCAAAAAATTGAGAAGACTCTCTCTACCTTTCACCCAAATACGGTGCAATCCACATGTAACTATTGTCAAGACAGCTACAATGAGTATGCCACATTAGTTGACACCATGCAAGTTGCGAAAGCTCAAGATGATGTTCTAAGGAAGAACTACATCTCACAGCCACCTAGTAGCAATTTTAGCCATGAAGTCAATGCTAGCAGCTACAAGGTGATGAAGGTTCTCACGAAGGAGAGGGGCAAGAAAGTTAAGGTCGTGGGTCGCATGTTATTGATGTTTCCAAGTCTAAGAAGAAGGGCATAGGACAACATGATCTACATCCATTAGTTGCACTCATGGATATGGACAGCCTAATAGCAACCCCATCATCCCTCCTTTGGACATCGCAGCGGCCGTAGCAGTAGTTTCCCAAGAGGAGAAGATCGTCATGGATCAGATTGAGGCTAAAGTTCCTAAATACTTCGCTGATTCGATCTAGCGTACGCATTGCACTTGGATCTTTTATAGTAACTTGCAGTTTGTAATTGAAGCAGGACATTGAATTATTTTATCCTTTGAATAATGGTTGTAAGCTCTGGGAGAGCAAAGCATTAAATTCTTATGATGAGTCTTGTAGGACTTATTCTCGTATTTATAAAAGCAAGTTATGTTATGATATCTGAAGTATTTTATTTATATGTTGCTTGCTTCCTACTGCATACTAATAAAGTACCTTATATTAGAACGTGTGTGGCACACTATTGAGGAAGTGTGCTTAGCAGGATAGTGGCACAATGAATACCACCTTGAGTGAGACGAAATTTTTTAGTCGATCAGCAAGAATACTGGTAGTCTTACGACAATCGCAGGAAGCGATACAAGTATAATCGTCTTAGGAAAGACCATAATTATACTCCCAATGGGCACAACTTTGGTCATTAAAGAAGCCTTATTGTACCCAGAATCAACTAGAACTCTCAAGGATATTTGCGCTAACGGTTTTCACGTAGAGACTAAATAAGAGTATGATAAGGAATACCTACTCATTACAAAACGTGAAGAAAGTGTAAAAGTGTATTAAAATGACTTCCTTCATATGAAACTGGACTGTACTACACTAATATTAAGGCGCCTGCAGCCTATACTGCTCTGAAAATCGTATTTAGAAGCTCTGAACTTTTCTATCTCTGGCATAATAGATTATGCCGCCTAGGTCTTAGGATGATGGGAAATATAATTAGCAATTCACAGGGACATAATATCAATGTAGAGATTTTTCCGAATCAGAAAGATTTTGTATGCCCCGCAATGTTCTACCAGGAAATTAATTACTAGACCTTCTGTTCTGAAAATGCGGGATGAAGTCCCTGCATTCCTGGATCGTATCCAAGTAGACATTTGTGGTCCTATACAACCTCTGTGAGGGTTATTTAGGTATTTTATAGTGCTCATCGATGCTTCCTCGAAATGGTTGCTCGTACGTTTATTGTCTATGAGAAACCACGATTCTGCAAAGCTAATCTCGTAGATAATTAATATAAAGAATCATTTCCCTGATCATCATGTGAAGTCCACAAGAATGGACAACGTCGGAGAATTTATTTCAAAGGCACTTTGATGATTATTGCATGAAAATGGGAATTAAAGTTGAGCATTGCATACCGCATGTCCACACCCAGAATGGATAAGAAGAATTTTGAAGAATTGTAATTTACCAACTACATGTTGGGGACACGCAGTCCTACTCGCAGCAACTCTCATCAATTTTAGATCGTCAGCATATAACATCCATTCACCTATGCAACTAGCGCAAGGGTCAGCACCTTAATTCTTTCATCTACGAAGGTTTGGTTGCAAGGTTTATGTACCTATACCACCACCGTAGCGAACTGCAATGAGCCCTCTCTGAAAGTCTAGGATATACGTTAGTTATGAGACAACATCCATAATCAGGTATTTGAACCCCATGACTGGAGATTTACATGCAGCCCGCTTCGCCAATAGCATATTTGATGAGTATTGTTTTCCGTCATTAGGGGGAGGAAATCAACCCCTTGATGAAAAAATATTGGGAAATATAGAAGTCCAGAAGACATTTGAAGTCCAGAAGATAATTGAAATACATGCACATGACCCGCGCACTAGTGAAGCATATAGAGAAGTCTAGAGGATAATTAAAGTCTAGAAGACAATTGATTTGCAAGCATTAGCAAATCATCTGCCTGACCACTTTAGTGATTTGAAGAGCGTGACCAAGTCGCATGCGCCTGCACACAATGCACCGGAGAGGGTTGAAATACCAATGAAGGTATCCCTAATCTCGTCCTAATGCCTCTGAAAGGATGAGAACTTCGGCCCATCGAATCTGAAGTAACAGGGGACGCCTGGCGAAAAAGGATAAGAAGGACTTGATGATGAGGGCATCACTTCTACTGATATGAACACTCATCCTCTTTCTACTACTTTGAATGATGTGCAAGGTCCAATTACTCGGGCACGTGCTCGTCAACATATTTATCAGGTAAATTCATTTCTAGGGCTGAGTGTATTATTTGAGAACTCTATGATGCTGCCTAACGGAGATGATTTACTTGTACTTAGGAATCTAGGACTACGACCACTTCAAGAAGGTCTACGATCAGTTTCACCAGTACTCGGCGAGCCCATGACTCGTTGGGAACAATCTATGACTAGATAAGCAAGCACAGTACTCGTTGGACACAAGTTACGACCAGAGATAGCATGGACTTCTCAATACCACCCCAGAACCAGTCCTACGACCAGGTCATCGACCAGAGATACACAACCTGAATAATGAATAAGGTGCTGTGTCACCGTTTTGGCCTAATAAGGGCCTTGTAAGCGTGTCGAGGTTGGAGTCCAGGTTGTGTACGCCTCTTCCCGCGGCCGCACAACCCTAGGTTGACCTCCTCACATCCCCCTATATATATACAATAGCCGTCATAGTTTAACGTGGGTTTTTCTTTGAGATTATTCTGCTTAGCAGTCTCGCCGCACGTTCGGTTGAGGAACCCCACATTGTGTGTTTCATCTATATCCGCAATACAATATTAGATTACATCTTCTACTTTCTTGCTTGTGTTCTCGATTCGTATGCAGGAGATAGCCTTCTTGGCGAGGTCAACCGCGTTCGGCACGGTTGATAACCATCGGAGCAGTGGTGTAGTGATTGCGAGGGGTTTGATCTGTTTTTGTCGGAGCCTTCGGATCATCAACGTCGAGTTCTCCACAATCGACTTATCAGTACCTTTCGGAAGATCGGACCACCGTCACATCACTTGATACAACCGATCACTGAAGTTCCCCAGAACAAGAAGGGGGGCCAGTTGAGACCTGACACTAGTATGGATCCTTCAGAAGAGACATACCAGATTTGAACATCTCCATGAAGGGAGACATCAACATGGATGTGTGCGCACACATCGGAGCTGAAAACCTAAAAAGACTTGCCTTTGTAATTGAAAGCAGCGGTGAGCAAGTAGAAGCATTAGCAGAATCGCCCTATGAAGAAATAGCTATGAATTATGTGACCACGGGAGAATATATTAATAGAACAACAGCCAATGTCGATATATATTTTGTAAAGAAAATTGTCACAATCATCGATCTTGATTCAGAGCCTGCATCGCTCACTGAATGTAAGAAAAGATCAGATTGGAAAGATTGGAAGAAGACAATAGAAGTAGAATTATTATCCCTGAATAAAAGAGAGGTATTTGAGCCTATAAGCTGCACGCCTCCCCATGTGCACCCCGTAGGATATAAGTGAGTATTTGTTCGAAAGAGAAATGAAAACAATGAAGTTATAAGACATAAAACAAGACTTGTTGTATAAGGTTTCACTCAGCGTCCAGGAGTCGATTTTGAAGGAACTTATTCCCCGATCATTGACGGAACTACCTTTAGATATTTAATCTTAATAGCAGTAAACTTGAATTTAGAAATGGAATTGATGGATGTGGTAACTGCATACCTTTATGGGAACTTGGATTCGGACATTTATAAGAAGGTACCTGAAGGTATCCCTGTCCCAAACCAAGACAGTGCAAATAGATATCTGTACAGGGTTCAACTCAGAAAGTCACTGTACGAACTTAAGCAATCAGGCAGGATGTGGTATAATCGCTTAAACCAACTTTATATGCAAGAAAGGCTACACGAATAATGAGAATTATCCCTGTGTATTTATACAACGATCCTATGATGGATTTTGTATAATCTCAGTGTATGAGGATGATCTAGATATCATTGGAACACTGAAAGAAATTAAGAAAGCAACCTCTTACCTGGAGTCAGATTTCGAAATGAAAGATTTGGGTAAAATTAATTATTGCCAAAGCTTTAGCATACCCTTAAAGGGATATTAGTACATCTGTCGACCTACACTCAGAAGGTGTTAGAAAGGTTTGATTTTGAAAAGACATATCGTTCGAAAGTGCCAATGGTCGGAAGTCCTTGCAACAACACAAGGACTGTAAAGACCTAAAGAAGAAGGGGAGGAAGTCATAGGACCGGAATTCCCATACTCAAGTGCAATAGAAACACTTATATACTTATCAAACTGTACTAGATTGAACATTGCATTTATTGTGAATCTATTAGCAAGGTATAGTGCAGAACCTACCAAAGGCATTGATAGGAAATGAAGGACATCTTCCGAGACCTCAAAGGAAGCAAAGACCTTGGTCTGTTCTACAGAAATAACCAAGACTTATCTATGAATGGATATGCAGATGTCGAGTACATGTCGGACCTGTAAACAGTCAAGTCACAAACAAACTATGTATTCCTATGTGGTGGAACTGCAATTCCATAAAAATCGTATAAGCAAAGTCTTGTATCGACTTCGACGAACCACTCAAAAATCATAGAACTTACGAGGCCTCACAAAAATGTGTTTGGCTTCGGCGGATGATTCACCACATCCGGCAGTTATGTGGATTGAATACCGCGCAAACCCCACTATTATCTATGAAGATAATGCAGCTTGTGTTGCAGAAGTGCAGATGGGTTATGTAAAGAATCGTCTCACAAAGCATATCAACCCCAAGTTCTTCTATACTCATGAATGGCAAAAGATAGATGAAATTAAAGTACTGCATACTAAGTCATGTGAAAATCTTGCAGATTATTCTCTAAGTCACTTCCAGCATCTAGCTTTGAAAGGTGCATATATAGAATTTGAATGATAAGACTTAGAGAAGTGTAGAATTCAGTGGGAGAATCTTCACAAACTCATTATTGAAACTTGATCACGAAGATCGAGTACCCAAAGAGTAAATCCTGAAGATTAAATGAAATTGGGTAGATTGTACTATTTTTTTTTCCATTGATGTGTTTTCCTGAAGTTTCTCGGCTAAGGTTTTTAACGAGGTAATTCGTGCAACGCAGCAGAACGTGTGTCATGTACTCTTTCTCTAAATTTTTTCCACTGGGTTTTTATGGAGTTTTGACGAGGCATGAACATGTGAGGATGGGTGTCCAAGGGGGAGTGTTAGGAAACTATAGGCTCAGCTCAGCAGCTGGCCCATGTATGGGCACCCTATCCCAAAATCTAGCAGGGTCTGTAGACTATAAATAGGGGGTGCTAGTCATTGTAAAGGATTGATCGTATGAAGAGCAATAAAGATAAGCAAGAAGCCCCCTACATCTCTGTGTTCAATCTACTATTATGTTCTTGTATTGTTTGATGCGATTCTATGTTTGTCTACGAGGTTATCATTCGGATTGAACTTGCTAGCGACGGTTCCTTTTCTTGGCGGTGGGGCTGTTCTACCACTCCCCGCCGGAGAATAGCCCCATTGCCATCCCTATGCACAATAGAGGTCTTGCAGCGCGGTGGCGACGTGGCAGACAGGACGCCGCCCAATGGGAGGCCGCCACATGGACTGTCGCGCGGTAGGACCCCTGCCGTGCATTTTGAGTGCGGTAAGGGCATCATTTTTACCATTTTGTTAGGGGGGGAGAGGCTATTTTGTTATTTTGATTTAAAATTGCACTAAAGTATCCAAAAACCCCCTCAATAGATGTGTCAGTGGCCTTTGTGTAATGTTTTAGTTCTTCAGGGTCTTTTCTGTAAACTGTTTTTGGTCGTAACAAACTCTTGTTATCAACGCAGAGCTAAGGCCCTTTGGACGACTGAACCACTAAAATCCGCACAGCCGAGCAACCAAGAGCTTAAGGAGCGAATCTGAACTCGGATTTGCCATCTTATTTTGGAAAAAATTCCACAAGAACATCTAGGCATGCAGAGCTTTCCTTTTGACTTTTGAGCGCGACTGATTTTAATAATCAGTTGTACATATACGCTGTATTTGTCATTGATCAATGCCTTGAGTTCGGATAGATGATATTGATGGTTAAACATCACAAGTTGCAGTGCTGAACAATGTCGTTCTAGATATTTTAAACATCTTGGTTAAAATGATTAAACATTTTACAACAGCATACAACTGTTCGCAATGTACACAATCTGCACACATAACAACATGTTGGAAGTTGCAATCACAGGTGTAGTTCTGCATCTTCTTGACAGAAACGAAAAAACAAAGTTCTGTACACAAGTGCGATTATTGTAATTTTCATATCAAACTATCAATTGGTCGTAGTACCACGTGCTATACATGCCAGCTCTCCCGTGTAACTTTAAAATTGAAATGCAAGAAGTCATTTACTGTGAAGTGAATGGATCACGTTCATCGCGTGTATAGAGCTCTGTACAGGAGGAACCCAAAAGATCAACTGCCTCAAAAAATCTTTCCTATATGGCTATATCACAAACAACTTTGCCTTCAAAGTTACAGGCTTATGGGTCGCATTTCCCAGCTCTCGCCTTGCGTTAGGATTCATCTCCCTTGCTCAAAGCACCCTAATTACGAAGTCCACAAATAATCTGAAACAAATGGATGATGACACACTGTAAGACACAAAGGTAGTAGTGCAATAACCAACTGCAAGAAAAGGATTCCTCACCTTCGATCATTGTATCGGGAGAGAAGAATTGCACCAGCCCAAACCACTTAGACGCATCACCAAGATGAGAATTCTGTACTGATGAGCAGCTAGACCACATCGGCGAATCAATGATCAGTTGAAGCTTCAACAGCTGTGATGGTGTGAATCCAATCAATTATCTGTTCGAATCTGGATCCTGCACAGAACAAGAAAAGTTCACTGCTTCACTATTGAGCAAATCAATCGGGAAATAGTACACCATCCGAACTAGTATACTCCACTTGTAATTTACAGCACTGAATGCAAATAAAATGAGACACCATCTATCTAGAGGGTATCTAGACAGTGATGGTTGGTAACAATTTCAAAGTTTATTCCACATGTTTTCTTTCACATGCCCGATGCCTCCATTAGTTTCCATGTGTCCTTGTCACTGTCAGCTTTTACGTTGATCATAAGCAATAGCGAGGGGTCAAAATAATTCTGACAAGTTTAACACAAAAATATCCTACTGTACAATGTAGGGACATTTTGACATTGTTGTGCTGTGCCATGCTGTGGGATCAGGTATATATATATATATATATATATATATATATATATATATATATATTGTTAAGCAAAGGTTTGACCTGGTTTTCAAAAGCCACCATAATGCCAAATTCAGCCTAAATCAGCCTGATGCCTGAACGCACAGATCTTAAGACATCTCAGCATTTTAAATTTTTATCTCAGTAATGATTTCACAGATGATAGAAGCAGACAGACACTACACCAACAAAAAAACCAGTACATAAAAATCAGTGAACTACATACCATACAATCTTTACACTACTGCACTTGATTCTTCTCAGAACCTAGAGAAGATTATAAAAAAACATAAATAGACTAGTAAAAATCGAAAATGAAATCAATACAGTGACGCTGATGTTTATTCAGTCGATCGAAAGAAGTACAAACTCACTGAATATACTTGACTTTGGCAGAAGCTGATTGCCTGATTTTTTTTGATTTTGGCTCCTTCATTTGCCATATTTTCTGGGGTCTTTCGGTTCTAACTGAATGTTTGCTGGATTCTCCAACCAAATTGATTCTCTTCTGTATCTTTTCATGATATATGGCTGGCGGCGAAAGTTTCAGTGGAGGTATGGTTTCTATATGAAGAGACTTCTGTGCTTTCTGAAGATGATTCAGTATTTCATACTGCAAAAGGAAATATTTAATCATGGTAAAAGCTTTAACAAGTACTATAGACCATGTTCATTTGTAACCATTAACATATTAGAAATTAACTTAGCTTTGTCATAACTGAAATTTAAAGGACTAAGAGAGGGATATATTGCCATATTCATTACAAGAGAAACAGTAGAAGGTTATAACTGGATCAAGGCTTCCAAATATCTTCCAAACAAAAAAGATTTCCAAATATCACATCAGTTTTACTCTTTGGAAAGCGTCTGGTTATAATTAAGAGATTCATTATACAAGTGGAAAAGAAATAATCAAAGATAATATCGCAAGATAGTTTTACCCGTGACATCTGCTGAATCACACGAGCTCTCTCAACATGATCTGTTTCATGAAAAAGATGGACGTCATGTGATACTTGATTTTCAGCCCAAGAATACTTTGCTAGCCCTTGCTCAGATATAGGTGGTTTGTTCTGGCCTTGTGTATTACTCGTTGAGAGACAAGTTGGGCATCCATCTTTGGATTCCCTATTGGATGACTTGCTTTGCTCAGACTCACAGAGAAGATGGGTTGCATGTCCACAACTGAATACCCGTACTGCTGAAATAGCACCTTCTTTAGAAAGCGAGCAGTTGCATATGCAACAGACAAAAGTCTGTGGAGCAAATCCATGACAAACCCCTGTCTTTAGTAAGCTCAAGGTATAGAATGAGTCATCCTCAATTACCGACTTTGCTGTTTCCTGCCAGCAAATGCATAAGGTATCAGAGGAGCTAGAAATTATTTCCTATCAGAGGTGGTGTTTTCACTATTCATTTTGCCTTAAGTTGACTGATCTTCCACATAGAGTAGAAAATATTGCAGGTAAATAGCTCAATACTGAAGGAACGACATTAATATACTTGAACAACAAAACATTTGGTTCATGGTATCACTGTACAAACATTGGTCAGATCAGCAAAGAAATGTGTTACTAAATCCATCAGGAGGAGAATCATTAACAAACATAAAAAATAATAAGGGCATATGTATTAGCACTTTCTCCTACTTGGCTCATGAGTTTAACAAGCATACAATTAAAAGATTCAGGTTTGTATCGATCGTTTTAAGCATTGTTAACTTCACGATGAGGGTACAAGTCAACACAACTTAGTGTAACAGCAGCATGGAACATGCTGCAATTTTCTCAAACTCTGCCCTATTGCAATGGAGTAAGTAATTGATTATATCATTATCAATGACCTAAGTTCTCTTTTGCCCAATGATTTTGTATCATGTTTTACAAAGCATCAAACTGCCTGTGTGCTATAACTACAAAGTAAATGGCAAATGAAAGAAAATCAATATGGGCATACCAGTATTCTTTTTTCATAAAGATACATAGACAACATTCTATGTATGACAAGTTTAAAATCACCAAACTCTTGACTTCCATTGTCAGACAATAGCTTTGACATGATTACTGGTAGGGGTATATACCCAGCCATTGCCTCGATTATTTCTCCAACAAACTGTGAAAATACTTGCATAGAGCATTCAAGCACCTTTGGTAAGCTGAAATCCTCATTTGTTCCGAGAGTCCTTTGTTCTTTTGCTGTCCATTTGGTGTTTCACCCCCCTTGGGCCCACCACCTTTTTCATTTACATCCTTGCTTCCATACAATTTTTTCAGTGGCTCCGAGAAGCTGAATCAATAACATTAACAGCAGTAACATCTATCAGAACACATGATGAATATTTTCATATGATATCAACAAGCCATAACATGACAAGGTTGAGAATTGTAAAAAAAAAACTTCATTACACTGTTCTCAGCTATAGGTTGATTATATCTTTCTAAATATGTCAATAATCTAATGGGTACTTTATCATGACAAAATATTTCCTGCATTGTTTGATTTCTGTGTCAAGTCTCAACCATGGACAAAGGCATTGATTGTGATATTAATGTACTACTCCATTCACAAATAGATGTCATCTAGAGAACATGCAATCAACAAAGCTTTGCATCATCATCAACACAACTGCAGTGAGAAATATTTTCCATCTGTAAGAAAGTATTTATATATTAGAAAACTTACGAGTCAAGCAGTTGGAACCAAAGGAACTGAGACTCCTCTGGGTCTAAGCGCTGTGAATTCCTTTGGCACAATCCAATGGAGGCACGTAACGCATCAAGCACAGGATGAGCCTTAATAAAAACATTGAATATGTTACCACCTATACAACAGAGGTTAATAATGCAGCCTAGCATTTAAATGGATACAAGAAAAGAACCTCACTCATCTTTACAACAATGTCTGGTTGCTCAATTTCGGAGATACTTTTTGAGGCAATACCAGAGAAATCATGTTCCACAGAAGAGATAAACAGGCAGATTTTCTCATCAAGTCCAGCTAGAACAAGTGCTAATGCACTCCCGACATCACCAACCCTCTCTTGCAAAAATGCAGCTGCATCTGTAACTCCATAATCTAGACAAATATGCAAGCACCGCTCCAATCTGTAACTATCGAAAGTCTCCAGAAATTTTAGAACTGACCTTCGCTCATACTGACACAAAAGCTGTGCAAAAATGTGTGTTTGATTAACAGAAAGGATGACAATCACTCAATCACACAAAACATGTTGCGGTCACCAGAAAAACTTCAATCTAATACATCGCGTGGAATTACTTTAAAATATCAGTTTTTAATAATCAGTAAGACCAAATGACCAATTTTGCATCTTTTCAGACATGACAAAATTGTAGTATTCTCCACACAAAATGGAGAGACTGCAAAGACTATTGATTTCGTGAACAGTTCTAAACATAATCATATTCCAAACTCCACAAAACCTAACCTCTAAGAGAACTAATCCCCAGTGCAATATAATATACAGGGAATCCTTTGTGATCTGTCATTGCCTACAAATATGCTCTAGAGGAAAATGAAAGGTTTTGTAGTGAAAAATGTTAGATATAACTTGTATAGGGTGTTCTTTGCATATTTACATACAAATGTAACTTATAAATGTTGGCCTTTAGGCCCATTGGAATTGACAAGGGTTCATTACAACATGATATCATAGCCATGGTTCTCTCTCCCCAAAAACCTAGCTATTATTCACCGCCGCCCTCAGGCCGCCATCGCTGCCATCCTCCGGCTGCCGCCGCCGCCCGAGTTCTCTCTGAGCCTCCTCTGTTTCCCTGCATCCTCTGGTTTTTTTGGCTTCCCGCATCCTCTGGTTTTCACTAGCCCAACACCGCCTCTCCACTGTAGTGCTCCGCTGCTAGGATCCGAGCTCCCCAGCGCCGCCGTCACGCCACGTCGCCAGATCTAGTGCCGCCGCGCCCTCGATCTTCCCTGGCTCGCGCCGCCATGCCCCGAGCCGCAGCCTAAGCTCCCAAGCGCCGCAGACCACCGATCCCCCGTCCACGCTCGCCTCCAACCGCCGCCCCTCAGTTGCTCCCCTGCCCAGATCCATGCCGCCGATCCTCTGCTTCGACCGTCCACCGGTCCCACCGCCACCGCCCAGCAACCCAACTCTGCTCGCTCGCCGGCCAGCCATCGCCGCCTCGGCCCTTGCGGCCGCGCGCTCGGGCTCCCCTGCCTTGGCCCAACGCTCCGTCTATGGGCTCAAATAAGCCCCTCATGCTTGGTTTGACCACTTCTCTGCAGTGACTGCTACCGATTTATCCGCTAGTGATCACGACCCTGCCCTCTTTGTACACACCTCTCTTCGGGGTCAGATGCTCCCCCTTCTCTATGTGGATGATATGATCATTACTGGGGATGACTCTCAGGCCATTGATTTTGTGAAGGAGCATCTCAGTGAGCAGTTTTTGATGTCTGATTTGGGTACTCTTCGCTACTTCCTTAGGATTGAGAATTTGAGATCACTTCTACGTCTGAGGGCTACTACCTCTCTCAAAAGAAGTACATTCAGGATATCCTTGCTCACACTTGTCTCACTGATCAGCGTATGGTGGACACTCCTATGGAGTTTAGTGTTCACCTTCGGCCCACTGATGGGGAGCTTCTTGAGGATCCCACTCGCTAGTCGCCACCACCTTGTCGGGAGCCTCGTCTACCTTGGGATCGCTCGACCAGACATTTCTCATCCAGTTTACATTCCAAGTCAGTTCGTTTTTGCCCCCACCCAACTCCACTACAGTCACCTTCGTGTTCTTCGATATCTTCACGGGACCATTAGTCATTGCCTTTTACTTCCTCACTCTAGCTCCTTGCACCTTCAAGCATACTCAGATACGACCTGGGCTAGCGATCCTTCTGATCACTGGTCTCTTTCTGCCTATTGTGTTTTCCTTGGTTCCTATCTGATTGCCTGGAAGACCAAGAAGCAGACTGTCGTTTCCCGTTCGAGTGCTGAGGCTGAGTTGCAAGCCATGGCGGTGTTGACAGTGGAGATCACCTAGCTTCGGTAGCTACTTGAGGATTTCGGTGTTTGACACACGCGACTCCTCTTATCGACGATCTTGGTGCGATCAGCATTACCCGAGATCCAGTGAAGCATGGACTCACCAAGCATATTGGAGTAGATGCTTCATTCGTGAGATTGCAAGTGCAGGACCACGTTATTGCTCTTTACTATGCGCATTCGGAGTTCAGTTAGCATATTTCTTCACCAAGGCACAAATTAGAGCCCAACACAGTTTCTACTTCTCCAAACTCAGTGTTGTTGAACCACCTTGAGTTTGAGGGGCAGGGGTGTGTTAGATATGACTTGTATAGGGTGTTCTTTGCATATTTACATACATATGTAACTTGTATATTTTGGCCTTTAGGCCCATTGGAATTGACAAGGGTTTATTCCAACAAAAAAAACACTATTTTCCAAACCATAATATCTCACCAGGACCCTCGTTTGTAACTAACACTCAACCCTAAGACCTAAACTACACAATTGCTCCCAACGGCTAAATACAAGTCTACAAGAGTCATAGTAGCATGATAACATTAGAGTCTGTAGGAAGCAAATGACAATTATATTTTATTTGCAAAGGAAATATTGCTTCTTGATCTTGTTGAAATATAGTGTTTACCTTTCCTCATTAGCTTAAGCATCCAATTCAATATGGTGTCAGAACAAGACCCCGTTAACGCATATTAAAAACAAATTGTGGCCACTTTGTGTCCACGTCTTAGGCCTAGTGGAGGCTAGACATGAGAGTGTTGAAGTATATTGTTTACCTTTCCTCCCCAGCTTAAATTTTTGGGTGAACTGGATCGTGCATGCAAGTCGATAAGACGACCATAACATGAAAAATGTGGACATAATAAGAACCCAAAGTCGTCGTTCCCATCGCTGCCCCTGCCCGACCACCCTGCTTGACGATGCCTCGTACAAAACCTTCCTCCTGATTTTTTTATCACATAAACCAACTCTACCCCCAAAAGCCCCTCAAAGAAGAGAACACAACATGTTCGGCTTTGGGCACCATGGCCACCACGACTAGAACCCACCAGCCCACCCCTTGCCCCGACGCCTGCGGTGTCCACCAACCCATCTTCAAGATCTTCTCCCACACTGACGAGGGCTACCACCTCACCGTGAGAGACAACAACGCCGTCCTCGACCTCGCCAACCCCACAACCCCAACAACGAGCACCAGCACAGGTACAAGGGCATGCGCTTCAGCACCTAGGTCAAGGATGAGAAGGGCAACCTGGCTTTCACGCTCGTCAACAAGGCCACTGGCCTCGCCATCAAGCACTCCCTCAACCAGGGCCACCCGATGAAGCTCGTGTCATTCAACCCGAGCTACCTTGACGATTCGATGCTGTGGACTGATAGCGGGAACGTCGGCAAGGACTTCCGTTGCATCCGCCTCAACTTCGACGCCTTCCACATCAACAAGGACCACCTTGGAGCGACGAGGCCTATGCCAGCGGCAGTGCCAGCATCGCGCGCGGCCCCTCCGAGCCTCCACATCTTCTGTAAGGTCGACGAGGGCTTCAGCGTCACCATCCGTAACGACACTGTTTGCGCCCACCAACCCTCGTGATGAGTACCAGAACTGGATCAAGGACATGAGGCACATCAACGGCATCAAGGACAAGGAAGGCTACCCCGCCTTCGTCAACAAGGTCACCGGTGAGGCCATCAAGCACTCCCAAGGCGAGGGCCATGCCGTACAACCCAAACTACCAGGAAGAGTCAGTGCTGTGGACGGAGAGCCGTGCATGGGGCATGGCTTCCGGTGCATCCGCATGGTAAACATCTACCTCAACTTCGACGCCTTCCATGCAGTGTTCCCCTAGGTGCTAGGCGCTAGTCGGACGGCAGACCAACGCCTAGCACTTAATCGCCGCCTAGGCGGACCTAGGCGGGATAAGTCGGCTAGGCGGCCTAGGCAGGAGGGCTGCGCCTGGCGCCTTGGCGACCTAAGCAGCACCTAGGGAACACCGCCGACGATGACAAGGACCACTACGACGTCCGTGGCGGCACCACCGTCGTGCTTTGGAAGTGGTGCGAGGGCGACAACCAGTGCCGGAAGATCCTCCACAGGTAAATGTATTGCACTGGAGCTGCATTTGTCATCACCATGATCTGGAGTTAGATAGATCAGCCTGTGATCTGCTGCCGTGTGGCTAGACTAAAGTTGTGTGACATATTTGGTGATGCTGTGTCCATATCATGGTTAAAAAACCCGGTCGGTAACCGGTTTACCGGCGGGCGGTGGTAAAAAAAACCGGCCGAAAAATTTTGATTTCAAATTTGAATTTTTGATTCCATAATGTCCTTCCCCAGTTGGTTTAGGCATTGTTATGTTAGATTATCTAGTGAAACATGGATTTTTAGTATGTTTAGCACTTATAATATACAAAAGAGCCTTTGATGCTCTTTGGATGCTCCTTGGATACTACATCCTGTCATGGTGGCTTTGGACAGCAGCACATGCCATTGCTCCCTATTGCATAGTGAATTGCTAATCAATGGACCAAAATGCTCATAGCCAAAAATATCTTGAGAGCCTTAGAGATAAGGCAAGGGCATAGTGGTCATTAACCAGCCACAAGGGAAGCCAGCTCTAGAGAGAAGCTACCAAGGAAGACTTTTTATGTACAACTTGAAACACTTTCTCATTAATATTTTGCATTATTCCAAATTTAAATTTGCTAATTACCATTTTTTTGTTTTTCCCGGTATTTTCGCCGGTTTTCCCGATTACCGGCTTGTAACCGGTCCGGAGAAAACCAAGGTTTAAAATTTGAAATTCAAATTTGGTCCGTTTTTTGAATTTCCGATGGTAGGCGATTCTCGTGCCGCCGTCGGTAGAACTTCCGAAGCAGATTTCGATCCTTGGTCCATATGTGTGTTTACTGTTTAGTTTCAGTCCTGAATCCTGCTTCTGTGAGAGAAAGGAAACAGGGGAGCGCTGCCTTTTGGTGAGATATCTGATGTAAGCATTTGGCAGATCTCAAATCATGTTTATAGCAATTCACTGTTCTACTAATTGCCAATAGGCTTGCACAAATCCTAAAGCACTTCAAAGGGCAAGTAGCACTCCTCCACCCTTGATTCATGCTTTAATATTTGTGCAACCAATAGATTCAATTAGAACATTTTGTGCAATATAATGGTTAACACGAAGCAGCTTCTAAAGATCTGCTAGATATAAGTCAAACAAGGAGCAATACTAACATCAAAGCTTGTAGAAAGCAGCTGACAATTTTATTGTATTTACAAAGGAAATACTGCTTCTTCATTCCATAAAATGTTTATGGCAATTTACTGTTCTACTAATTGCCAACAGATTGTTCTCAAATCTCAATACAACTTTTTGTGGCAATATAGTGGTCAACGTTTAAGTCTACAGTGATGTTCGAAGGCTCCATACCAAAGGTATACAGTGATGGTCAAATCCTCAAAGACTCCATACCAAATGTACTAAAAGTTATAAAATCTGTCAATACACTTACCTCCAGATAGAGTTCAACTAACTCATCAGTCATAGAAACAGGATTGCGGTCCAACAACTTGGGGAGATTTGATAGTCTCTGCAGATAACCTTCAAGTTCACTAGAAGAGTACTGAAGTTCAACAGTTCGATTGTTTCTGGCGTTAAGTTCGCTGAAGTCAAGTTTTCCTGACAAGTGTACTTCAACTGTAGTTTTCAAGAAAAGAAAGAGGCTGTGGCGATCAGAATGAAGCCCTGACAATATTTGTTGAATCTCATCGTGGAAATGATCAATGACCAAGACAAATGCGCACTCCCTATGAAATTGAAGGATAGGTGAGAAAATTAGCACATTGAGTAGATACACAAGCAAGCAAGCAAAAAAACAAGGTGAAGAATATGATCTAGTCAGAACATTAATTAGCAACCTCACCTGCTTAGCTTGACTAGTTCAGGAAAACGAGATATTACTGTGGAACGAAATGACAACGCTTTATCGTCTGCAAATTCAAATAACTTTTTGTTGATGAAGATAAAAGCGTGGATTGGTTCCACTGTATCCTTCATGTAACTATCTAAAGCATCCAAATTGTTATTTCTGGTTGCATATACCAAGCCACAGGCCTGTACAGTAACAAGAGTGTTTTCAGTCATAGGCTAAAAGGTATTTTTGAGCAAAGGTGCTATATCATAGAAGTGAACTTTCAAAAAGTACTGGTGAGTGGTGACAAACCTGATGAAAATGAGCATCTAAACAGAGATGCAACACATAATCAGAATTCCAGTCAGTTTGAGGAACTACATGGAAGAGCTGAAGAACTTCTTTTTCTTTCTGAGTTGGCATTTTTTTATCATCATATGACGGGATACTGGATGAAGTGAGGTATTTAAGAATGTGCCTAACAACTATTTGAGATGCATTTGCCCTTTTATGGGATACAAAAAAGGACACAAATTCAATTATATAACCAAAGTCCTTCTCTGAAGGCCAAAGTTCTGACTCAGCAGTATCCGGAACAATGGAATGAATCGCCTCATTTTCCAAACCAACGATATCAATGATGGCGTCCACTACATTTTGTAACAAAATATTTTGACTCTGTGGGATCCCAATATTATCATCTTCATCCTCTGACACAGACGCATCAAGAGTACGAGAAGGTTCATTTCTAGGTTCCAAACTCTCCTGTGAAAAAGCACATTTGACAACTTCCAAAGTAGCTTCCGTATCCATCCATAGTAGATAGCATATGTTTGGGCATTTTCTACAAGAAGAATCGAAACCCTTAAATACTTCAGAACTGAGCATCTTAGACTCCTCAAGCAAAAATTGCAGAAGTTCTTCTCTCACTGAATGAAGGCAGGGTCGGGGAATTATTCCATGCCCTGAAAAATAGATCATGTGAGAACATCTCATGGAGTTCTATCTTCTTATAAGAGCATCCTATATAGCAAGTTCATATGTATTCCTGGTTCCGCAAATAATCCTGTTAGGAAGTATACAGATGTCCCTATGAGAATGACACAACGCCAACACCTTATGGTAGAGTTGAACTCTCCAATTTTAGAAAAACAATTTAAGATTTACACATAGTTTTACTAGCATATTATACAATTTACAAGGTTCTAGGTCCAGCAAAAGCCCAATAGCACAGGGAAAACATAGTTTATGGTCCAACTCATGGATTGAAATACCGGCCGGTAACCGGTTGACCGGTGGGGGCCGGGATTTGAAATCCCGGTCGGTTTTTCCGGAGTTTGCAAATTAAAATTTCGAATTTCGAATTTCGATTGATTTTTAAGCAAAATTTAACGAAATTCAACCGGGAAAAACCGGTTACCGGTACCGGCCGCTGGCCGGTAATTGCGCCGGTACCGGTTTTTTTAACCCTGGTCCAACTACTAACCTGGCATTGAATATATGAAATGTAAAATTATTTGCTGTGAATGGTACAGCTACTAACCTGGAGGAAATGCTAGGCCCTGAAAGCAATATTTCAGATAAACAAGCATCCTGTAGCTGTTTCAACAAAGGCATTATACAGTAAGATGTTAGCTTTCTATATAGTACTAGCAATATTCTAACAAAAAATAGATCAATTTCAAGTACAGCACTAGGAATATCTAACAAAATTAAGCAAGTCTAACCACTTAATAACGTGTACTTGCCTCCTTCCTTGGCATGCATCAATTGTTTTTACAAAGTATCAACAAACCCTCCATTTTGTGCACACTCCCACGCAAAAAAAACACACACACACAATCAAGATGCATTCTGAATTATTCATGTAAATTAAAATGATAGCCAGGTTATTAATGCTAATAAAATTATCATACTCCGATTAATTCAATTTACTAGAACATACATTCTATCAGGAACTTCAGAATAATAAAATTATGCTTAAGT
This sequence comes from Hsuehochloa calcarea, assembly GCA_036346395.1. Lineage (NCBI taxonomy): Eukaryota > Viridiplantae > Streptophyta > Magnoliopsida > Poales > Poaceae > Hsuehochloa > Hsuehochloa calcarea. The sequence goes on along the minus strand of CM070596.1, from coordinate 14,719,351 downwards.
CACATACTGTCATGGACCGGCTTACTGTTCATGCATGAACAGTACTACTAAAATTATTAGGAAAGCTTTATTATTTAGGAATCTATCTATTAGGTGTTTGATATTATCTATTAGTTAGGCAAGTTATTATTGGATTGGATTGTTAGAGATAGGTTTCCATATGGATTATTTCTTAGGGTCAAGTCGGGTCAACCTTATAAAAGAGGTAATATGTATCCATTATCAATCAAGCAAGAAAGATGAATTAATCTAGTCTCCCTTTCAAGGTTCTATCATCCCACTTTATAGTCTAATCTCTCGTCCCACCAAGCCGACGCCGCCTGTACTTCTTCTCAGCGGTGTTTACCCCGTTATGAACCAAGGTTTATGACACATATACCTTTATTAGATATATATGTATAGTTGTGTTATTCCCCATTGTTATAAGGGTTATTTGCATATTACCTCTTGTACTTATCTATATATCTCGCCCATTGGCCCTACGAGAATATAAGTTGATATTCCTAACATGGTATCGAGCACATTAGGGTTACCTCTCCTGCTAGCGCCGCCACGCTTCCTCTTTGCGTCCATCGCTCGTGCAACTCCGCCGCCGCTTCCTCGGCTTTCTTTGTCATTGTGAGGACACCCGCCTCTGCGGGGACGCCACATCGCCGCTAATCGCTGCCGCCGCCGGTTCGCCGCCCGGTGTCGCGCGACGCCGCGAGATCCAGCCGCCGCGGCTTCCTCCACGCTCGTCGGCGGTGCCTTGAGTTGCCGCCGCCGCTGTTCGCCGCGGCGTCGCCGACGCCGCCAGATCGCCGCCGCCGCTTCCTCTCTCGCACCGCCATCGCCGCCCGACACCTTGAGTTCTTTGCCGCCGATCCAGTGCCCTGCCGCCATCGCCGCCTCGCTCGCTCGCGACGCCGCGGCCACGCCTGCCGTGAAGATTGCCGGCCGAGAGGGTCGTCGGCGCCTGCTTCGGCTCCTGCCGCCGCCACGAGGGGGAGAGCGGAACCTAGTTCCACGTCGGCCTCTCAACAGCCGACCGAAGCGAGCGCACGGCCGTTCGGTTAAAAGAAGGCCATTAAAAAATATCGCTTAACCGAGCGCGTGTGCGGCTGCGCTGTTAGACCGTCTGTTTTGTCGCGCGCGTCGGTAGCCGCCTACCAATGGGCATCGCTCCCTCCTCGCCGTCCAGTGATCTTCGATGGTGTTAATTACACCGACTTTGTGTCTCACATGCGCATCCACATGCGTGGTCTTCGTCTCTGGGGCGTCCTCTCTGGCGATGTCACCTGACCGCCTTGCCCTACTCCGACGGAGCCTACGTCATTGCGCCGCTTCGACAAACAAACAAAGGTTGCGGTCTTCTTGATGAGAAGGTCGCCTCGCCTACCAAGAGGCTCGATTCCTACATGGATCGATTGACCGCCACGCTCGGTGGTGCGGCGACGGCCTTCGGTATTCTTGTCTTCATAGCCAGTGTCTAGCCCCAGTTCTCTTCTGAGGTTGTGGCACTCCCTTCGGCTATCCAGATGTGGACTCACCTTCGTCAGCGCTACGAACCCTCTGGAGATGCCCTCTACCTCTCCGTGGTTCGCCAGGAGCACTCACTTCAGCAGGGTGATGCTACTGTTGACGCCTTCTACGCTCAGAGTTCTGCTATCTGGCGTCAGTTGGACTCTCTTCGCATTGCTAGCTGTCGCTCCTGTTCGTCTTTGCTTGGCATGCGTCGCGACCGAGTTTCGGCGTGTCACGAAGTTGCTTACTCGCCTTCGTCCTGAGTTTGACCAGAGGCGTGCCCAGCTTCTTACATGACACCCTCGTGTCACTCTTCTGGAGGCTCTTACCGAGATACGTGCAGAGGAGACTCGTCTGAGTGGTGCAGATCTGATGCCACTCCCCTCCGTGCTCGCTGCTCGTCCACCTGCTACACCGACTGCTCCACGCTTCAGTACACTGCCTTCGCCAGCGGTTGCCACAGGTGGTGGTGGCCGCCCTCCATCTGGCGGTGGCTGTCCTCGCTGCCCCTACTGCGACAAGATCGGCCACATTGAGTCCCAGTGCTACAAGAAGCAGCGGCATCTTTCACGCCGTTCTTCTCCTAGCACTGGCACCGGTGCTTCTACATCTACGTCTGCATCGACTTCTTCAGCAGTCTCTCACTGAGCAGGAGATAGCCAGACTTCGACGTCTGCTTGCCGCTTCGAGTCTCTCTCGGCGAGTTACGCTCATCGACTCTTGGGCAATGAGAAACCACCTTCTACACAGTCAGGTACCTCCTCATGGATTCTTGATTCAGGAGCATCATTTCACATGACTTCTGATTCTTCCACTCTGTCTTTCATTACACCTCTTGATTCCCCTGTCAGTGTTCTTACTGCTGATGGTACCTCTTTCTGTCTTTGGTCGAGGACCTCTTAGCAACTCATCCTTTCATGTTCCTTCTGTTGCTCATGTTCCTCACCTAACCATACAACTTCTTTCTGCTGGACAGATTACTGACCTTGGTTGTCAGGTCATTGTTGACTCTGACTCTTGTTGTGTTCAAGACCGCCACACGGGGGCTCTGGTTGGTTCTGACCCTCGGCGCCTTGACTCACAGCGTCTCTGGGAGCTTGATTGGCTTCACCTTCCTTCCGATGCCACCGTCGCCGCCAGTCTTTCCGCTTCTGCCACTCCGTCTACCAGCTCTTTCCAGCAGTGGCATCATCGCCTTGGTCATCTGTGTGGATCTCGTTTGTCATCTTTAGTCCGTCGTGGTGCGGGTGCATCTCAGAGACGTGTCTTTAGATTGTCGGTACGTAAGTTAGGGAAGCAGATTGACTTCCTATTCGCATAGTGAGTCTATGTCTCGTGACCATTTGATCTTATTCATTCGGATGTTTGGGTCGACTCCTTCCTTCGAAAGGGGCCATCGATATTATATCATTTTTATAGATGACTTCTCTCGCCACACTTGGATATATTTTATGTCTTCTCGTAGTGAGGTTTTGTCTATCTATAAACAATTTGCTACTATGGTTCGCACACAGTTTTCCACTCCTATTCGTGTCTTTCGTGCTGACTCTGCTGGCGAGTACCTCTCTCGTTACCTGCGCAACTTTCTTGCTGAGCAGGGCACCCTCGCTCAGTTCTCTTGTCCTGGTGCTCATGCTCAGAATGGTGTCGTTGAGCGCAAACATCGTCACCTCCTTGAGACAGCTCGTACCCTGATAATTGTCGCCTCTATTCCACCCAGGGATAAAAAAAACGGCGGTTACCCCTGATAATTGCCGCCTCTATTCCACCGAGGATTAAAAACGCGTGTAACAGAATTACGAGTTCTGCGTCGAAACCGATCGAACCAAAGAAAAAAATACTGGCGAATTTTTTAAATTTGAACTTTTTATGTACAACTTGAAACACTTTCTCATTAATTGGATTGCATGCAACCATGAGAGAATTGGATTGCATCATTATTTGCTCAGGATTGGATTGATTATTTAATCCTATACTTTCAAATCATTTAGTGACGCGATATGATTAATAAGAGATACGAAAAAGTATTTGCTAATAGTTTGTTCAGCGACACAGGTTTCATATGTATGATTACTAGTATCAATATACTGGCATTTGTTTGGCCAGGACTGGCCGACCAAGTCAACATTTCATATTTCTGCTAAAAATACTAGCTCCTAAGGGTAGCTCATGTAACTAGAAAGCTATCCTTTTAAGAGGTGGAGTCATGAAAGAAGCAAGAAAACAATTAATATACGGCCTTTAGAAAATATAAGATAGTTAAGAATTCAAATGGACCTAATATTTTCAACTAGAGTAAATTGCATTGGAGCTTCCTAAACTTGTGCAGTTGTCTCACTCAACACCCTGAACTTGCATTGTACTTTGCCGCCCCCCTAAACTTGATCATGTTTGCACCATTGATCAATCAAATATTTAGGTAATTTCACACCCATTGCACCAATGCAATTTACTCTTTCAATTGTGTCTGTGCAAGAGCATACTACTCATCCTTTTTGAAAAATCATGTATGCTTGTGTATTTAGAATATATGCAGCATTTTATTTGGTCTATTGTCATTCCATTAGGCAGCCTTTCAATTCATCAGGGACAGACAAAAATTGCTTTGGGAACGTTTGGATCTATACTTAATTTTTCCATCCTAGGAGAGGGCAAACTAGCCTAGTTAAACTTTTGCTTGGAAAATCAAGTTTTTTATGTACAACTTGAAACACTTTCTCATTAATATTTGCATTATTCCAAATTTAAATTTGCTAATTACCATTTTCACCATTTTCCGGTTTTCCCGGATTTTTCAATTGTTTTTAGGTTACGACCGATAACTGTCGGAGAAAATCCGATTCAAATTTTGAAATTGAATTGGGCGGTTTTTTTTGAATTTCTGCAGTGCTAGGCGATTACGATCGTCGTCGGCTGGATCTTCCGTGCAGAGATTTCAATCCCTGATTCCACCTCACTTTTGGGCCAAGGCCGTTTCCACTGTCACCTATCTCGTCATCATTCAGCCCTCTTCTGCTCTTCAGGGTGAGATCCCGGTTGAGCGTCTCTGTGATTTTTCTCCATACTACTCTCCCCTTCGTCTGTGTGGCTGCGTTTGCTACGTTCTACTTGCACCTCGAGAACGCACCAAACCGCTCGCCACCGTTGAGTGTGTTTTTGGATCTGATCTCGAGCACAAGGGCTAGCGGTGCTGGGACCCTGTTGGTCGACGGATGCGGATTTCTCGGGATGTGACTTTTGACGAGTCTCGTCCCTTCTACCCACGTCCTGCCTCTCCTTCGGATTCCTCTGTGGAGTCCCTGTCTTTTTTAACTTTTCCAGATACACTCATCTCTGTCTTGCCTTCGTCCACCCGTCCCACTGAGTCTCCACATATACCTCCTGAGGCCTCTCCGCCGTTGTCGCCGCCTGCTTCGTCCCCTGCGGCTCCTCAGGCTCCTCCCACTCTCTTTTACACTCGTCGACCTCGTATTGAGGCTCTTCCAGATGAGCCATCTTCCCCTGATGTTTCATCTTCTCCTGATGCTCCATCTTCCCCTGATGGGTCATCATCTCCTCGCTACGGTCTCCGCGATCGTCAGTCGATTCGGCCTCCTGCCCGTTTTGGTTTTGCTGGTGCAGCTACCCATGAGCCTGTCTCCTACCGGGATGCTGTTACTCACCCTGAGTGGCAGCATGCCATGGCCGAGGAGATTGCTGCTCTCGAGCGTACTGGTACTTGGGATCTTGTTCCTTTTCCATCTCACTCTCGTCCCATCACGTGTAAGTGGGTCTATAAGATTAAGACTCGCTCTGATGGCTATAAGGCGCGCCTTGTTGCTCGTGGCTTCCAGCAGGAGCATGGTCATAACTACGAGACTTTTGCTCCTGTGGTCCACATGACCACTGTCCGCACTCTCCTCTCGGTGGCGTCTGTTCGTCATTGGTCCGTTTCTCAGCTTGATGTCAAGAATGCCTTTCTTAATGGCGAGTTGCGTGAGGTCTACATGCATCCGCCACCTGGGTATTCATTCTCGATGGCATGGTGCATGCGTCTTATCGCTCTCTATGGCCTTAAATAAGCTCCTCGTGCTTGGTTTGAGCGCTTCTCTCTCGTGGTCACGCTGCCGGCTTCTCACTAGTGATCATGATATCGCTTCTTTTGTCCACACTTCGTCTCGTGGTGGATCCTTCTTCTTCTATATGTTGATGATATGATCATCACAGGAGATGATCTCGAGTACATTGCCTTTGTCAAGGTTCGTCTGCGAGTGGCGATTCCTTATGTCGGATCTTGGTCCTCTTCGTTACTTCCTTGGGATTGAGGTTACTTCCACTCCAGATGGTTTCTTTATGTCCCAAGAGAAGTATATTCAGAATCTTCTTGATCGCGCTTCTCTCACTGACCAGCGTACTGTTGAGACTCCCATGGAGCTCAACGTTCATCTCCGGCCCTCTGATGGTGAGCCTCTTTCTGATCCGACTCGCTATCGTCATCTTGTTGGGAGTCTTGTCTACCTTGCTGTTACTCGTCCGAATATCACTTATTCAGTCCACATTCTGAGTCAGTTTGTCTCTGCTCCCACTCAGGTCCACTACAGCTACCTTCTTCGAGTTCTGCGATACCTTCGTGGAACTATCTCTCGCCGTCTCTTCTTTCCACACTCCAGCTCGTTACAACTTCAGGCTTATTCGGGTGCTACTTGGGCCAGCGATCCATCTGATCGCCGGTCTATCTCTGCTTACTGTGTTTTCTTGGTGGTTCTCTCGTTGCCTGGAAGACGAAGAAACAGACTGCTGTATCCCGTTCAAGTGCAGAGGCTGAGTTACGAGCTATGGCTCTCTTGACAGCAGAGATTACCTGGCTCCGGTGGTTACTTGAGGATTTTGGTGTTTCTGTCACTACACCAACTCCTCTCTTGTCAGACAATACATGTGCTATTAGTATTGCCCGTGACCTTGTGAAGCATGAGCTCACCAAGCATATTGGTGATGACACTTCCTTCATGAGGTCTTGTGTGCATGATTAAGTGATTGCTCTTCAGTATGTGCCTTCCGAGCTTCAGATAGCGGATTTCTTTACGAAGGCCCAGACTCGAGCACAACACGGCTTCTACCTCTCCAAACTCAGTGTTGTAGATCCACCATGAGTTTGAGGGGGGATGTTAGAGATATATGTATAGTTGTGTTATTACCCATTGTTATAAGGGGTTATTTGCATATTTACCTCCTGTACTTGTCTATATATACTGGCCCATTAGCCCCCTGAGAATATAAGTTACTATTCCTAACATACACAACTTACAATAGCAACATATCACTCTTAGAACATACATTTTATAAGGAACTACAGAATAATGAAACTATGCTCAACTCACCTATCCACAACTTAAGAACATAATATATAGTATTATATCTATGAGCAAGGTGTTTATGGGCAAGTTTTATACAACTCTTACTGGCCAGAATATAACATACCAAGTAGAAGTAGCATCTTTTCTAGTAGTGTTCTGGATGACAGATAGAAGTTCCTCTAGTGGTGTACGGAAATCATTCAAGCCTTGGTTAAATAAATAAATTAGTGCACCGTATAACCCGTGTTCACGACAGTCTGACTACCTGCATACAACACAAGCATAGAGAAATCATGTCGGCGTGCATGATTGTCCAAACTACAAAAATGGAACCAGAAGAAACTGAAATGTAGGCAATGAAACATGTATGAGAAGGCAATACAGATGCATTTCTTACACCACTTAGATGCAAATTATTATGTATACCTGATTAAAATCCAGTGAAGAAATATCCATATGAAGAATGCATTGCTCAACTCGCTGCAACCATCCTTTGCCACTATAATGCTCTACTAGTGCTTGCATAATCTACAGAACAGATTGGCATAAATGTATATTCATTTACAGATTTCTGTGCTGACACTAGTAAATCCTTGATGTTACTCACTTCAGGGGGCAAAGAACCAAGCATATCCTTCAATATATAGGGCTCTAGTACCTCCAGAAACATACCTGTTGTCCATGTCATGTCAGCATTTCCAAGTTATAGCAACAATTTAACAACAGAAACGTGCACATGCATCATCTTATCGGCCAGCACATAACTTGATATATGCACTATGTTTCTAATACTATTCCAAATGCCAAAATATAAATTAGCCTCTGGAAAATAAAATAATGAAGTAAAAGCGGCAAAAGAGAGTACGATGCTGGGCCATGCGAATATTAGAGCCAAAGTAAGGCGCTATGCAAAAGCATCCCTCAAAAGGAGATTTACAGAAAGTGCACCACTTAGATTGGAAGCAGGAAATTATCTTCCTTTGCATGCTTCTATAGAGAAAAATTAAGGAAGATAACAGGATGTATTGAAGAAAGATCTTAAAAAAAGATATACTAAACAAAAAAGGGTGGATTGCATCAACTTCCATAAGTGGTTTAAAAGGCATGAACATCAGAGTTAAACAAAAAGGAAAGGTTACTAGTCCTTATGAGTGGACTAAAACAAGCCTACCTCCACTTTGTGCAGCAACAAACTTAGAGAAGACTGTATCAAAAAGGATGTCATTCCGTCCAATGTGAACACAATACTCGACTGCAACCCCTCCTACACGAGCATATTGTTTCTCTCTCTGTGTCAGCAGGGACCTATCGGCATCTACCAGGACATCTGCTGCTCCCCCTTTTCCATTATGGTTTGACAATGCAATTGAAATATACTCAAAGACATAGCCTATATATGACAGCAGCAACTCTACTAAATACGGCATTATGGCTTCCCTTATAGAATCAACTGTTCTCGGGAGATCAACAACACCCTGTGTCTGACCATCATAAAGCTTCATTGCCATGTCCAGTGCACCCATCCAATCACCAGCCCTCTTTAGTGCTTCAATGCGCTCTTTCCATGGAAGAAGTCGGGAAACTGTGAGAAATTTTGGCCCAAGAATATATACCGTAGCACCTCTTACTGCTACTGAATTGTTAAAATGCCTCTCCGGGTTACCAAACCTGTTAGAAACATGTGTATGGTATAGTATGCTATCATCAAAGGTTAAACCATCAAGAATAAAGATGGTCCTGCGAAGCTCACTGCCATCTTTGGAGAACAAACAGAGCTGTCCTCTCAAATTAAGGACAACTAACATCTGAAGAAAAAAGAGTAATTTAATTTTGCGACTAAGAAAAGAACAGGAACTAAATGAATGACAACAAAAGGGAGCATTTTGCATACCTGGTCATCTAACCAGGCAACACCAACAGCTGCACTATCAAGTTTCCAATCCTTATGTTTAATCATCTTTGATTTAACAAACTTTGCCACCTGTACTTGACGATCCCAGGCAAGTGCGAGCCATGATACTCGCTCTTCATCTATAGTGTTGTCATATTTAGTCCACAAAAATACAGCATAGTTAAAAATAAGACAGCAATCAATGCCCATGGATAAGAAGGCCTAATCTTACCTAGTGATGATGAATCACTCAAGGATGTTGCGTATTTCCATGCAGCATAAGCAATGGAACCCTCTCGTGCTCCATCTGGTCTAGAGAAGGTTTCAATATGGTCAACATGGTCAATATTGGTACGGAGTCTAACCTAACAGGAGAAACATGGAACACCATAACTCAGTCCAAGAGTTCGGATAATAATGAGTTCACAAGATAAAAGATAGCAAAAATTCTAAAATGTTTCCACAATTAAATAAATTATTCGTACCACAAGAGCATGTTGATGCATAATAAACATGACTATAACACCATCCTCCATTGGAGAAGAACCTTCATTGAAAAACTTCCATCCGGAATCTACTCCAACTACACCTCCAACAACACCTCCCATCATGCTGCCAAGCCCACCACCAGAGGAAGTTGTTGGGTTGCCCTGGTAGATGGGTTGCTAGAACCAAAGGATTCATCCACTAGAAGAGGACAAGCTGAGAGCACAATTCCAGTACTTCCATCAAAAAGGCGCTGGCAAATTGTAGCTAAGTTTTGTCAGACCAGACATAAATTTAACAGGGGAATAGGATCAAGTGATTTAATACGTACATGGAAATAATTATGTTTTTTCATACCTGGGTTCCCTTGACAGTCAAGCGATTAATTACAGGGATAATGGAAAACGTGTGCAATAGAACTAGCCCTTTTGAATCACCAGTGATGGCTTTAGATTGGCGGATAAAACAAGCATGCACTACAGCTGCTGTATGCTCACCGTATATGACTTTTGCTGCTGTAGCCTTTTGTACATCCCAAATTGTCATATGACCATCACCATATCCTACCAGCAGAAGATCCCCTTGCTGGTTAAAGCACATGGCGGTCACTGGTGATTGAGTTTTCTCACCTTGGTTCCAAAAGAACAGCATCTGAAATTATAAAAGAGGCCATTATAGCTGGAAGATGAAGTGACACTATTTACGGAACTTCAAAACCACCAATCTAGGACAGCTATCCTTATTTTAAACTCATAAACTTCCAGGCATGATGTCCAGCCAACCAGTTTTACACTTTTACTGTTGTCCATATTTGAGTTCATCCAACGAGATTTTGAATAGCAACAGGCTACTGGTTTCCTAGATTAATAACTATATACGCAGCCATTGGGTCATTCTTAAGGAAATTATGAAGTATTGTTAAAAAAATATGATGTGACTCAAAATCACATGAAAGGTGTGATGTGCACCAATCTAGTAGTATGTGAAAGGTGTGATGTGCACCAATCTAGTAGCTACTCCTCAAGTTCATGTGCTATCTTGGTAAAAGAATAGTATTTCAACGAGCAAGAAAGAGAAGAGAAAACAAGGATCGACTGTGCAGAGATTACTTAAGGAACGGTAGAGCTAAATGACCGGTGTGCCTTCATGATTAGGACAAGCTAAACATACAAACAAAATCAGTTTCTTCCATTTCCCTGTTCTTTAAAAGGCATAGAGATGTACGATAATCATCTTCGGGACTTCAGGTTGAGCCTAAATTCTTCCTTACCTGTAGGTTTGGTGAGGCATTCAGTGCTATACTATTAAATCGGCTTTTTCTAATAGAAACTGTTGCAAATCAATCAGACAGTGTGATTACATCCTGGAACAGAAGAGTAGTTGCTTTACAAAAATGACATGAATACTAGAGTACTGAACCATGGAATGGATTTACCAAGGTACACCCTTGTCTTCTATTATTGCCACCAACAACTCACCTTGATTCACGGCTCAAGGTTATAGTTGGGCCTCACATAGTGATGGGGGCAGATGTAGTACTGTGGGGTGTCTATACCCCATAGATTTTTGGATTGCCTTAGTAAAATTTAGATGTAAATATGAAATTATAAAGAATAGACCGCACATTTTTTTGTGTAAACATAAACCCCAAAGGGTCAAGCTTCTGGCTATACCATTATAATCGCAGAACTGACACAGGTGATGCCTATGCCCTTCTGACCATTCCAATTTTCTGTGTTCAGATATGAATTTTTTTTATTTTACTGCTTTTAGTGTTTTCTTCTTTTTCTGTTATATGACCAAATGGATTACCAAATATAACAATGTCTACTGTGAAGATATATTCCAATGACTCACTGATGCATGGCATAGCATTGATTTTCATCCCTATCATATTAATAGGGTACAGAAAACAAAGGAGGCACCTGAGCAGTTTCCTCATGAGAACCTTACTGTACCTTCTATTCCAAATCTAAGATCTGATGTGCTTCTCAAAATTCTGCCTAAATGCCATGTTTATATCAAAGTTTGGTAAGTCTGTAATGGGCAAACACCAGATGTTTGTGTGTCAAATTAGCTCGTTATTTGCAACAAACCAAGTCCGGATTAACTTAATTCTGTGAGGTGCAATTACAACCCTAATCACAGGAAGACCCATTTACATAATGATGGTGCACAAATACAGCATACAGTCATCGCAGTAACATAAGTACAAGACTTGCAACAAACCAAGTCCGGATTAACTTAATTCTTTTTCCTCCCATTTTGCTCTTCAGGACAAGGAAGATAAGAATTCTGGCAAAATTATAACATCAAATGATGTCTAGAACTTAGTGTTATCTAACAAATCATCTTGAAGTCTACACCACATAGACTAAATCATCTTGAAGTCTCAACATCAGAAGCATACCACACAGCATTAATAAAACCATCCATATTCATACCAGCACCAAAGAGGCAAGGACTAACCTTTGAATCTGTATCATCAGCTTGATGGATGGAATATTTGCTTGGGATGACAATGACAGCTCCTTTAGACATGCCCATCGCTATATAGCTCCTATGAACTGTCAGCACCTGGGGAGAGCCATGGTCCTGTCTAAATGATGGGGAGGCCATGGCACGAGTTATTGGGTTATCCATCTCAATCTGCATGTAACCAATAGCTGGTTGGCCCTTTCCAATCCCCTCCAGACGCATGGGCTGTGCCGCTGCTCCCTCCTCCCTGTGCTGCCCGAATGAGGCCTGCCTCTTCTCAAGCTCCTCTGCCCACTCCAATGGTTTCATTGACACCTTCGGTTTCTTCTCCGCATTCTTCTCAGCCTTCCGGCTGATCTCCAGCCTCTCTTTGATTACCTTATCAATGATGCTCTCAGATTCCACTTGCTCTCCCGCAACGGTGTCAGGTATTTCAAGTTCCTGGTCATCATTAACATTTTCCTTGGAAACAACCCCAACTTTATCCCCAACCTCACCAGATTCCACTAAATTTTCGTCTCTAATTTTCTCATCCAAATTTTCCTCATAAACAAGCCCAATTTGATCCCCATCTTGATCGGTTTCTGCCAAATTCTCGCCCCCAGGTTGCTCATGCTCGTCGACATTCTTGGCAGCAACAGATGTTGGAAATAATCTTGTCATTAGTATTTTTGTATTTGTTTTGGCATGCATTTAGTTGCATGTGGCTAGAAGATGCATGTGTATGATGTTTCCTTTAGTCTTGCACGGCTGCATGCAGGAGAATTAGTCATGTCGTGTATTGAGGAGATGTTGCGCATGACTAGTTGGCCAAGTCATGGAGCCGTGAGTTCTGCTTAGTTGGTTGCATGTGCATGCGATTCGAGTTGTTACGGCTTATAGGATCAAGTGCATGCATGTATCGCTCGGAGGAACGAGTAATCCGGCGGACCATGCGAGTGCGCGTGCGTGAGTCTTTCGGGGCGAAGCCTCCGCTTGCCTATGGTATTTATTCTGTTGCATTAGTTACTTTGAGATTACAACAGGAGAAGGAAAATAGTCCATGGTTGTGTGCGTTCTATTTTTAGTCTCTTCTTCCTTCATTTGATCCTTGGTGAGTGTATGTGTGTTTTATTCTCTACGTGAGTTCATGTGTGTTCTGAAGGGGATGATTCAATGTGTGAACTTCCTCCAGGAGAGCTGCGTAGAGAGAGTTAGGAGTTGAGTGAATCAACTAGATACAGAAGGGTTGAGATTGAGAGTGTTTGTGTCCACGAAAGTACTGTGTGAGTGCATTCTCGATTTCTAACAATTGGTATCAGAGCTCCTAGGTTCATACCCAAGATCATGCGCGTTAAGTCGGGAGTGTGGACCGCGACGAGGCGATGTCAAGAACACCCGCGAGGAGGATTTGTGACCCTCCATTACCCCATGCTCACGGAGAGCAATTACGGGGTGTGGCGGTGAAGATGAAAATCATCATGCGCGCGCAAGGAGTGTGGGCGGTGGAGGGCAAAGAATTGGTCGATGAGAAGAAAGACCAGATGGCTCGCCGCCATAGTCCAAGCCGTCTTCGGAGGCCGTTGTGATGGCCATATCCAGAAGGAGACGGCAAAGGAGGCTTAGGATGCTCTCAAGGAGATGCGCGTCGGTGAAGATCGCGTAAGAAGCGCGCACACAAACTCTCAAGAGGAGTTTGGCGTATGTACATGGGGACTCGGAGACAATCAATGAGTTCGCCTCAAGCTCACCACCACGGTCAACGAGATACGTGCTCTCGGTACCAAGGTGGAGGAGAGCGCCGTCGTGGAGAAGCTCCTACGCTCTGTCCCCGACAAATTCCTATCCATTGTAAGCACTATTGAGCAATGGGGCGATGTATCGGCTATGTCGGTGATGGAGGCCATCGGACGCTTGAGGGCATATGAGGAGAGCTTGAAGGCGGCGGCGTGACAAGGAAGAAGGAGAGCACTGCTTTGCTCACGCTACCGAATGGGAGGCCAAAACCGTGAAGAGAAGAGGAGGCGGCGAGGACTCGGCAACGGCACAAAGAAGAATGGTGGTCGTGGTTATGGTCAAGATGGCGAAGAAGAAGAAGCACATGCAGTAAGTTTGACAAGTCGAAGATCCAATGCTTCAATTGTCGGGATTTCGGCCATTTCGCGTCCGAGTGCGATGAGCCGAAGAAAGAACGGGCATTTTTCGCCACGGTGGATGCGGATGATGAGCCAGCACTGCTTTGAAGCTCTGCATGGAGGTGCTCAAATAACACATGACAAGATTAGGGGGTGATTGTTGGAAATAATCTTGTCATTAGTATTTTTGTATTTGTTTTGGCATGCATTTAGTTGCATGTGGCTAGAAGATGCATGTGTATGATGTTTCCTTTAGTCTTGCAGTGCATGCAGGAGAATTAGTCATGTCGTGTATTGAGGAGATGTTGCGCATGACTAGTTGGCCAAGTCATGGAGCCGTGAGTTCTGCTTAGTTGGTTGCATGTGCATGCAGTTCTGAGTTGTTACCTGGCTTATAGGATCAAGTGCATGCATGTATCGCTCGGAGGAACGAGTAATCCGGCGGACCATGCGAGTGCGTTGCGTGAGTCTTTCCAGGGCCGAAGCCTCTGCTTGCCTATGGTATTTATTCTGTTGCATTAGTTACTTTGAGATTACAACAGGAGAAGGAAAATAGTCCATGGTTGTGTGCGTTCTATTTTTAGTCTCTTCTTCCTTCATTTGATCCTTGGTGAGTGTATGTGTGTTTTATTCTCTACGTGAGTTCATGTGTGTTCTGAAGGGGATGATTCAATGTGTGAACTTCCTCCAGGAGAGCTGCGTAGAGAGAGTTAGGAGTTGAGTGAATCAACTAGATACAGAAGGGTTGAGATTGAGAGTGTTTGTGTCCACGAAAGTACTGTGTGAGTGCATTCTCGATTTCTAACAACAGAATCCACAGCACCTGCCTCCACTGACTCCGTGGGCTCAGAATTCTCTGCAATCCCCACTTCTTCATGCTTCTCCTCTTCCAATTCTTCACCCTCACTCGCGTTGACAGTTTCCTCGGTCACCTCAGCATCCGCTTCCGCATTAGCCTTTTCTGCTACTTCTGCTTCCAAATTTCCAGAAGGGGGGAGCTCCTGGGAGGCTTCGGAGCCAGAGCCCTCGTCGAGAAGCTTCTCTATAGGCGCGGAGGCGGAGCGCCGGGACTTGATGGCAGCGGCGTGCGGGGTGAGGACAGCGCGGGACGCAGCTGCAGCCGCGGCGAGTGCGGCGCCGGGCTTGGGGCTGGGGCGGACACCACGGAAGAGCGAGGGGAGTGGCTTCGACGAGGAGGAAGCAGTGTTGTTCGAGAAGGTTCTAGAGACGAGGGAGGAGAGCGTTGCCGACGGCGAGGCGGATGTGGATCTCCTAGGGGAAGCGGAAGGCGAAGGCGAAGGTTTAGGGAGCGGCGTTGGGGCTTGGGGACAGGTTAGGGCTTTGAGGTTGGTGCTGGGGCTAGGGCTTGGCTCGTCGGAGTCGGAGTCGGATGAGGAGAGTAGGAGGAGGAGGTCGTCGACGGCGCGACGGTGATCAGCGCCGGCGTCGGAGGCTAAGGAGGAAGTGGGAGAGGAGGGGAGGAAGGCGTTGAGGTCGAGCTCCTGCAGCGGCGGCGGCTGGGATGCCATCGCTGGCGACGCCGGCGACATGGGGCCGGGGATATGGTCGGCGAGGCGTTGTGGTGCGAGCTTGCGATGCTTCTTCTGTTTCCATTTTTCGGTTGTATCAGTGTCCAGTGGGACCGGGACCAGCACGGCACGAGCCTAGGACGGGCCGGACGCACACGCCATTGCGTTGGCCCGGCACGGCTCGATAAGGTGCTGGGGCCTTGCTGAGCCAGTTCGGCCCATTAGCGCCCATGATGTTTTCTTCAGTGGATTCAACAATGGTGCTCAAAATTAATATATAAAAAAAGGCAGAGTTGATTATTTCTTTACCTCCTTCGTAATCTCTGATCGGGTCAGTAGTCCTCGAGTACATCCATATAAGGTGTACTCAATTCTTCAGAGGACTAATATGACGTGTGATGAAGTCCCTCACCACATGCCATCCGGTCAATCCCTTTTCCCTCAAATCCTTGATGGCTTGGATATAGGGATGAGTCGGTCGAGGTCGCTTGGAGTCGAATCCCAAGATGAACTCTTCTCTGCAGGCTTTCCCATGAAGAAGAGTCTGTCGTCCCTGGACACAGTCCAGTAGAAATACTTCTTCTTCCACCCTAGCCACGATGACTAGGTGAACATCTGAATATACTCCCTCGACTTCCCGTCATGGAGCTTCAGACCGCGGATACCTGCGATTCCGCTGTGCTTGCTCATCCCGTAGTAGTATTGGAAGAGATCCAAATCTGAAAGAATTCTCACATAAACTTCACATAGGTAAACAAATACACTCAGCATTCTAATGGAATTGGAAACCAAGTTCACCAATTCTACCCAAAAATGCTAGAGTACGATCATAAAAAAACAATGAACGGGCAGTCGGAAACCACATTCACAGTATGCCTGAAATACTGAAACGATGTCCTTACCTGAGGGCCAATATTGACCATCAGCGTTGGTCCACTTCACCAAAGCACACCTTGGAATCTTCTCTGCTACAACCAAAGCAGTCATTTTCTCTACATCCATCTCGAATTTCTCCCACTTGGAAATGGTCCTGGCCATTTCTTTCGAGTGAGTTTGATTTATAAGGATTTGGGGGAGAATTGCAGCTTGGTTGGCGGCGGAGAGAACAAGAGTTCGAGAGTAGTTCAAGCAAATGGGGAAAGTAAGAAACCCTAAGTCACGCCCTTGGTAGATTTTTATAGCCGCGGGTCTGAGTTAAAAATCATGGGAACTCAAGAGTTGCCACCCCTTCAGGAACCACTCCAATGGACAAATCTCCGAGAGCCGGTTTGCATTCTTTAATCTGCCCATTCGGGAAAAGCAGTTCTATCTTTTCAACTCAAGTAAAATTACCTTCTTAACCAAGTCAATTTTTGGTCAAATTAAATACCAGTTAGAAAGATTCTACTTCCGACCACCATTCTACAATCTCCTTTCCAAGTAAGTTATTTTCACTTGATGTTGGGGGCTAGATGACGAGGATCTAATAATCCTCAATTAATTAAATTATTTATCTATAATAGTTATTATTATAGATAGCAATATATTCATGTTATTAGTAGGTATACCCTTTATCATTAATAAGGAACAGGCTTAGTCAAGTGGTCGTAAACCATATTATGATCACCATATATAGTCGTAAGTGCTTCTACAACTACCTAATGGTTGCAAGAATTACTACGATCATCTCATGGTCGTAAGCCTTACTACGACCACCTTATAGTCGTAAGCTTTACTACGACCAGGTCAACTATGACCACTATATATGTAACATCCCAATTTTTAGAGTTTTTTTGGAAAAATTTGAAAATAAAAATAACCATATGATATTATTGCTAAAGCTTAAATGAAAATTTTAGAAAACAAAAACAATTCAATACGAATTAATCAAACCTCAATTAATTCAAATTTCGTTTAATTGGGTTTTTTTTGTATTTAAAGTCAAAAAGATTATTTTAAGCTTTTACTTGATTTTTTTGGAATTTAAAAAGGTTTTTCCTTTTTCCCAAAAAAAATTTAAAAAATTTATTTGCAAAATTAAAGGACAACATAAAGTTGTAAATAATTTTATTAAGTTTCAAATAATTCAAGTAATTTCTATGTATTTTTTCTAGAATTTTTGGACCTTATTTACTATTTTCTAAAAAGCCTTTTGATTTGTTATATTTTTGTAATTCAAAAACCAAATAAAACCCATTTCACCGTGTTGGTCGAATCTCTCTCGGACCTTTCTTTTCCTCCTTCCGTGGCCCAGCTCGCCATCGGCCAGCTCCGCTTCCCTCTCCCGCACACTCTCTGCCCGTGGGCCCTGCCGCACAGTGCTGTGCACCCTTGTTCTTCTTCCCCTAGGTCTTCGCCCGCACGTGGTCCCGTCCCGCCGCCGCCCCAGATTCCCACGCCATCCCATCCCGTCGTCGCTCCTCTGCCCTGATTCTCGCTCCCTTCCCCCATTTTTCGCCGACGCGTCACCATCACCATTGCCCATGTGGCGAGCCCATAACGAATCCCCAGCCTAGATCTCTCTCCCGGTCGTCCTCCGTCGCTACAAATAGAGCCCTATGTGTCATTGTGCTCCTCTTTCATTTCTCCGCGCCCTCTCTCTATCTCGCCTCTCGCCGCTTGACTTCAAAATTTCTTGGCGTTGGTCGGCTTGCTTGCTCACGTGGCAAGGACTCTCCGGCAATGTGGTCTTCACCGTTAGCTTCGTAAGACCGTGTTCTACCCTGTGCTCCTCCTTTCCTCGTTGGAGCTCCACCGAAACCCGTGCGCCGCCTCCGACCACCGTCGCCGCCACTCTTCCTCCTCGTCGCTGGCCTTCCCTTTGCGCATTGTCGCCAAAACTGTAAGCCTTGAGTTCACCTCACCTCTCTCTCTCTCTGTTGGTTCCCTCGCCGTCGGCTAGCTCCCGGTCGTTCGTCGGTGACCCTTGGGTTGTGAGCGCCACCAGTTAGTGTCGACGTGGCTGCGACACATGGCGCCACGTCACGGCCACACTAGCCCTCCCGCCTACGTGGCAGTCCACATGGCGCTAACGTGGCATTTTTGGCTTTCCTTTCTAAAAATTTTGTTGGCCGAAAAACCTTTTCGGGAGCTGATGTCAGCTAATGCAGTAAAAAGATTTTCCTTTAGAAAAATAATTCTGAAAATCCTGATTTTATCATTTCATGTGTTTTTCAAACTTCTGAGAGCCCGTTCTCCTTCGTTCGAGCTCCGATTCGAGTGATTCAAATTTCTAAATTCATATAAATTCATTACCTTTCATTTGGTTCTAGGTTGGTAATTTGTGGATTTTTTTGGAATAATTTTATTTATTTGGATCTTTTCGCACATATAGATTCTAGCGTTTTGGAAGAATTCTTGGACCCGACGACCGAAACACCTCAACACTTCAATGAAGGCAAGTTGTACTGATCATGTCAAGTTGTACTGATCATGTCATACCCATTTTATAAAACACTACTATAAAAAGGCTAATACTGGATGTCTCATCACAAATGGTTGACCAAAATCGTCTATATTAAATACAATCACGAACGATTTTGGTTTGGTGATCGTCTGTATTACTGACTGTGCTAAAAATTATTTCTGAATAAGTAATATCACAGACGGCTCATGTTGAAAATCGTCTGTGAAGTATCACAGATGGTTATGAATAAGAACCGTATATGATACTACTAAATTCACAAACGGTTATTTATTGGAACCATCTCTAGTTAGAAACAACTGATTAGCCGATTCCGACTAGTACTCCTGATCGGGCTAGATTGATGTTTTAAAGTGGTCGAATTGAAGCTGATTTCCCTAACAGAAGTACTTCACATGATCGATCGATCGGAAGTTACACATCATAGATAGTGAAGTGCTCACCTAATCGTAGAGATATGATCTTCTACCAATTTTCATAGACCAAATAGACTTTCTCGACCACCTAAATTGAAGTAGTTGATCAATCATCAATAGATTTTGTTCTTCCATGCACGGTGGTCGAAAAGTCAATTTGTTATGTGAATTTTGTCTTACTAGCTAGCTAGAAGGATAGGGATCGAGATGAGAACTTTAAGAAGAAATAGAAATATGAAAAGTTTGTGAGTGATTTTTTCTTAGTTCTGCGCACCCTTCTGATTGTTATTTATAGACTTAATTAACAACTTGTGGCAAGATTAAAATAACAAATAAAGATGGAAGTCCGACGGATATTATTTATTAGAATCTGTTCGTAATAAATCATTGGTAACCAAAGCATCACCATCTTTTCAGGAATTATTTTTCATAAATACGGTTGAGGCTCCTTTTCCTATTTTCACAACTGAAGCTGGAGAGCTCATCATAGACGGTTTTTTAATAAGAATCGTCTGTGATTACATACTTCACACACGGTTTTTAATAAGAACCGTCTGTGATTACATACTTCATATACAGTTTTAAAATATAATCGTCTATGATAATTCAATCTATCGTCTCCCGTGCGATGCGTCTCTTCGTCTCGTGTACCAACGTTACGTACAATGTGTCTCTTTGACGTTTTAGAAGAATGATCATCGTGCGTTATCGTGAGCACGCATGGTATTGGTGAGCACGCGGAGCATGACAGCGAGGACCAAGGTGATGAGATCGGCGATTGCCATCGCTTTTCCTCACAATGTCATCGTCCACATTGTCGGCCTCGTGGCTACGAGCTCTCCTCAGCCCATTGCTGACCTCTGTAGCCTATGAGCTACGTACGTATTATGTTCTTTTGTTTTTGGTAGGTCTGAAGGAGTCAACATTCTGTTCGGTTTTGTCAGTTTTTGCAGAGGATTGTAGCATATCATATACTAGTTAATTATCGGAAAGCTTCAGGTGTTCGTTTTGGGTTCACGTTCCAACGAGCCATGTACGTATCCTGATTAGAATTCCTCTAAAATCTATAAAAGGAGAAAAAAAAAAATCAAAAAGTCGTATCAGTTGATACAACGCAAAATAATCTCGTGTTGATTTCGTTTTGTGTCCAATATCGATCCAGTTCTGAACTAAACTTGACTAGTAACAACGATCTTAATTTGGCCTAACTTTTAATTTTCTCTTATAGAGTAATTATTATATTAAGATTCTGTCATGTTAAATTTTATAGTTGCAAGGCCATTTACAAGACATCCATGGAGCGCGCCGTGGGAATTTTTAAATAATTTTTTCTTTTTATAAAATTCCAAAAAATCCAAATATAATTTAGAAAATAGCAAATAAACTCGAAAAAATCTAGAAAATACTTCTAAGCACATAGGATCCAAATAAAATATTTTTGACAATTGTTGATGTTGGGATTAATCATATTAAATTGTTTTGATGTTAAAAGTCCATATTACACTTTTAAATAAATTTAATAAAAATTCAAATGGTGAATTTTTCCAACTAGCAATTGACTAAAATATTTTTAATGCTCAGAAAATTGGGATGTTACATATAGTTACCCGACTACTTAACAATTATGCCATAAATTACAACAATAATACATGCACACACACACAAGCTTCTTCAGCCACTTGATATGGTCCAAAATACACTCCATATTCAACTCTAGCATGCTCTAGACGCTTATTAAATTAGCGGTACTTTTTTAGTGATACTTCTGATGCTAGCAGGAGAAAAATAAAATATTTTTTTAGATATAGAAGTAACTATCATAGGCGGTTTAGTGGGATAAACTGTCTGTGATATGTATCACAGGTGGTTATAAATTACAACAGTATGTTATGTGTATTTGTTACAAACAGTTATTAAAAAGAACAGTCTGTGATGTGTATTTATCACAGATGGTTTGTAATTGGAATCGTCTATGATGTTTATCATAGATGGTTTGTAATTAGAACCGTCTGTGATGTTTAAACCATTTGATTCCTACGCGAAGCGTTTCTTAGTCTCGCATGTCGATGTTACGATGCGTCTCTTCGTTTCGTGCGCCGACGTTAAGATTCGTCTCGGTTTCTGATACGTTTTTGAAGAATGATCATGTCTTTCATACCCTCCATCAACAACCAGTAGAGTTAAAAAAAACTCAATCATTATGGTATTGAAAACTCACAGACCGTACGTCGCGCGCCATGGTGAGTACATGGAGCATGAAGGCGAGGACCAAGGCGAGGAGGTCGGTGATCGATGTGGCTCTTCCTAACGATGTCGTCGTCAACATCGTCGGCCTCGTGGCCGCGAGATCTCCTCAGCCCATGGCTAACCTCTACAGCCTACAAGCCATATACTACTGTGTGGATATCATGGGGATATGCTCCAGATCTTAAGATGATGTGACAATTGGCAGTGGCGTTAAAGGTTTGTCATTTCACGAATTTTCGGCAAAGTTGTAGGGCTGTCAGGCTTCAGGCGGTCGGACCGGCCAACTTCAGAAATGGTGTTTTGAGCTGGGCCAAAAATAGAGGGTGTAGGCAAGAGAGGGAATTCTATTGCACTTGGTCCCATAATTTTTGGAGTCTCCAGTCAAAAGTTCTATTGGTTTGAAAATTCCAGCAGGTTTCGGAATTTCAAAGGCTGAAATCGGCTAAGTCCTAACTAGCGGTCTAACCGGCCAATAGGTGGTGGTCAGACCGGCCAGGGTGGGCGGTCTGACCGGTTTTCACTTGGATCGTCGCCCATCGTGACGGTGATGTTCGGTTGTTAGGTCAAAGTCATGAGTTTTAGTGCATATGTGTTGCATGATGCATGTTTTGACTAACATGGGTCAAGTTGTGAATAACTTGTTCCCGGATTCGGTTTACTTGTCTATTGTTGTGCAGGTTGCTTGGTGGTCAACGACGGTTAACGGCGAGGATGATCGGGACTAGGCTTGGAGAGCTGAGGTCTAGAACGATCGACGATGCCGGGTGAGGTCAATGAACTCAAGCGTGGTGCAAGATGGACAAGGGTGACCTATTGGCTAATCCGAGGCGCAAGATGGCGCAAGGTGTAGCTAATTAGGTCAAGAGGAGTTAAAGACGGCACATTAAAATGCGTGCGTGTGTGACCCATTTGTTTTGTGCCTTAACGGGAGCCCAATTGAGTCAAACTTCTAGAAGGTCTAAGCCTCCACTATAAATAAGGGAGGGAGGTGGCTGCACCTTCTCTTTGTCTCTTTTGCTATTTGAAACCCTAATTTGCTTAGGGAGAGTTTTTTGTGGAGGCTAGGGTTATAGAGAGTTTGATGTGATTTCGTGCTCATAGATTGAGCTTTGTCCTCCATTGATGGAGAGGCTGTAATCTCAAATCATATCAAAGCAATCAAAGGAAAGATTGATCAATGTTTTGTCTTATTGCTTTCCTTCTCGTTTTTTGATGATTTGAGTCTTTTTTTGATCTGCAAGGTTTTGATTGAATTCTTCATGCGATCTAGCTTGCTGTGACATGTGGGAACCTATTTAGGATCATCTTGATCATCAATCACCCACGAGCAAGATTTTGGATCAAGTTTTCGTTTTGACTCGGTTTTGAACTCTTCTCGCCTCAAACGGAAAAGGATCGTTATTTTTCTAAGAATTGTCACAATCTTCGATTGGAATAGGTTCCTGACATCATAGAGAAGGTGTGTACCAAGTTTCATCGAGTTTGGAGTTGTAGATCAAAACTTTCATCTATTTGCAACTTCGTCATCGGGCTGTTTTGATCTATTCTTCAGGCCGGCGGTCAGACCACCCAAGGCCACTGGTCAGACCGCCATTGACCCAGCGGTCCGACCGCGAGCACTGAATTTCTTTAGTCTTAGTTGATTTTGTCGTATTGCTTAGGGGTTTAAATTGGATTCAATATTAGTCTTCCGCTGTACTGATATACTGATATTTATAACTTCCATAGCTACTAGAGTAAAATCTTATTGAATAAATTATTTGCGAAAAAGTGAGCGTACTCCTATTCACCCCCCTCTAGTCGCCTTTTCGGTCCAACATACTGTTTGTTGTGTCAACCAATCCATGCATGCATACATGTTAGCCTTTTAATTTGACTAGAGAAATATGTCACTAATTTGACTAGCAACAACACCCTTAATTTGGCCTTAATTTCAATTTTCTCTTACAAAGTAATTTTGACGTCTTGAATTGTGTATGTATATTGGAGTTGCAAGGCCAAGTACAAGGCGTCCAAGGAGCGCGTCGTGGGGAGGAGCGGGAGGAAGCGATGAAGTGTTTGGACAACGACTGCTACCTCGTCGTCGTCAACCACCTGGCTGGCGCTGGCAACCCGGAGGCCAGCTTTATCATCGGCCTCACGCTCGTCTTC
Source organism: Hsuehochloa calcarea (assembly GCA_036346395.1). Lineage (NCBI taxonomy): Eukaryota > Viridiplantae > Streptophyta > Magnoliopsida > Poales > Poaceae > Hsuehochloa > Hsuehochloa calcarea. The sequence continues at coordinate 14,695,800 of CM070596.1, read as the reverse complement.
GTGTACTAGGACATGTAGTGCGGCCTCGTATTCCTCTAACGGGGGATCGCCACCGGCCACACGGGCGATGAGGCGCGCAATGTTTGGAAGCAATACATCTGCCAGGTAGAGGGCGAGCCGACCGGCGGGTGCGAGATGGCCAAGAGGACCAACCGGGAGTGCAAGCGGTGCCGAAGGCTCGCCGCGAACACAGTCTACATAGCGATGTGGAAGATGGTCGGGCCGCTGGATCGGGTATGGGCGCAGTTGGAGGACGACCACTAGTGCATAAGCACTGGCTATGGCATGACGGAAGAGTGGGACGACTATGTTGTCTTCTACAGTGACGACTGTAGGATAAGGCTTGAGTACGCCAAGTTATTTGCACAGGTGTTGAACTACTTGTAAAATTAGCATTTTTTAGTGATACTCCTGAAGCGATACGGGTAGGATACGCTAGCAATAATCCAAAATTTATACCATGTAAACCAGGAAACCAAGCAAGTAGATGATCACTGATTGTTACCACCAGAAGAGCAGTGAAGTGGAAGAAGAGTTGTAGCAGCTTGCTCCAACGTAGAGCGCATCGGTGAAGCAGCCGTAGTCGATCGTCTAGCATCCTCGGAGTCGATCATCTCCTCTAGCAACCTCTGCAATTCCTTATGAAGATCGCGGATCATCCTCAAGCGCAACAACAACCGCAGTAGCGCATGTACGATATCCACACGTCCAGGGAAAGAACATCGTACGCTGGTATGCTAGCACCAAGTCGCACGGGAAGGCCTTCTATAGAAGATGGCAGATAGGGTTTCGATGGAGCAACTCAAGTCATGACTTTTGTGTCTCTCGTATATCGCCCCTTTCCCTTTTTTAATAGCCTCAAGCATCTCCTTATATAGTGCTCATTATAGACCCCATCCGAACACGTTTGACGAATCGTATTAAATCTTGGTTTCTTCTAACCCGTTGAGTGTGTGACCCGTTAGGTGTATGCGTAATCAGTTGTGACTCGGAAACTCCTTTCTGATCACGAGTCGTCAGCGGCTCCTAGCAGAAAATAACGATTCTCGAATACGGACGAATTATATCGGACGAATCTTAATACAATATGATCTACGACCAAGTCCATATCACTAATGACCAGTTTGTATATCTATACGACTAGTTTATATTTGGTATCGACCAGTACGTAACTCCTCACGACCAGGTCTCGACTACTTAGTGATCATGTTCGACCAACCTACGACCAGCTCGTATCTCCATACAACTAGTTCGTATCTGATCGAACTGAAAGATCTTCTCGTGTATTCTCCCTTTGCCTCATGATATTTAGTTGAACTCCAGGTGAGATATTATGTTATCCATGGACTGTTTAATACTTTCTCGATCGAGTGTCGGATAACTTGATGTGGTCGAATACTTCGACCACTTGTGGTATGGCCATGCACTTTCTTTATCCAACCACATTGAGGGGTCCAGAGATATCTCTCCTGTTATGCTAGGAGGGGCAAATCCCATATTCGACCAGTCACATTCCTTCGCATGTTTCACCGCATACCTAAAAGTGACTTTTATGACTACCCAGTTACGGAGTAGTGTTTGGCAACCCCAAAGTGTATCTTACACATGTAGAAAACCATGCTGATCTCAGGTATAAGGATTATACATCATCATTGCTTGGGACCAACTAATGACACATAGAATTATAACAATCTCAATAGTATTTCAAGGTGGGTCAATCCAACCCCATGTTCTCTAACATGTGTTCACATTATTGATTCGATATCCCTATATCCATGACCGGTGAAACATGATCATCAATCAATACATGTACTAATCGATAGAGTCACTAGTGTTCCGACCAGTGACATCCGACCAGGGATTCATTCAGAACGACATCATATAAATTAAAAGGGCTTCACCAACAAGCGACATACTTGTTGATCTTATAACCAATGATTCATTCAAGGAACATAATAATATTTATTCAATAACTTATAAACATAGACGTGATACAATCATCTCTATGATTGCCTCTAGGGCATATCACCAACAGTCTCTAACTTACTCTAGAGTCAATCATATAGGTATCTTATACCCATTGCTCTTGTGTGCGCCTCATGTTTATGCTGCTGGAGAGGCTTTATCAATGGATCAGTAATATTCAAATCCGTGTGCACTTTGCATATCCTCACATCACCTCTTTCAACGATCTCACGAATAATGTGATTTGTGTGTTTGGACTTTTGATGCGATCTAGGCTCCTTAGCTTGTGCAATGGCTCCACTATTATTACAATAGAGATCCATTGGACTGGATGCACTCAAACCACAACCAATTCATTAATAAACTTTCTAATCCACATGGCCTCTTTTGCAGCTTCCGAAGTTGCAATATACTCAGCCTCTATTGTAGAATCAGCAACCGTTCCTTGCTTGAAACTTTTCCAACTCACTGCTCCTCCATTAAGGCGAACACAAACCTGCATTGCGATCCGAAATCATCCTTGTTCGGTTTGGAAGCTAGCATCAGTGTAACCATTTACGACCAACTCTTCATCACCACCATATACAAGCAATGCATCCTTAGTCCTTCTTAAGTATTTAAGGATATTCTTGATTGCTATCTAGTGACCTTCACCTGAATTTGATTGATATCTGCTCGTAACACTTAGAGCATACGACACATTTGGTCATGTACACAACATGGCATACATGATAGATTCTATAGCTGAAGCACATGAGATTCTACTCATTTTGTCTAGCTCATCAGTGGTCGTAGGACACTGAGTCTTGCTAAGATTAATACCATGTGACATGGGTAAGAAACCTTTCTTGGAATCTTGCAAGTTGAACCAGTTCAACACCTTGTCAATGTACATTTCTTGACTTAATCCAATTAGTCTTTTAGATCTATCTCTATAGATCCTTATACCAAGAATATATGCTGCATCTCCTAAATCTTTTATTGAGAAACTATTTTTTAATGAAGTTTTAACAGATTCCAACATAGGAATATCATTTCCGACCAGTAGCATATTATCCACATACAATATTAGAAACACAAGTTTACTCCCACTAACCTTCTTGTAAACACAAGGTTCTTCTTCATTCTTGATGAAGTTAAACCCTTTGACCACTTCATCAAAATGAATGCTCTAACTCCGAGATGCTTGCTTCAATCCATAGATGGATTTATTAAGCTTGCATACCTTTCTAGCTTCCTTTGGATCGAAAAAACCTTCAGGCTTGTCATGTACGTATACTTACTTAGGTTTCCATTTAGGAAAGCCGTTTTGATATCCATTTGCCATATCTCATAATCGAAATATGCAACAATAGCTAGAATGATCCGGATATACTTAAGCATAGCGACGGGCGAGAAGGTTTCATCATAATCAACACCTTGAATTTGTTTGAAACCATTTGTGACCAATCGTTCCTTATGAATGTGAACATTTCCATCAATATTTATCTTTTTCTTAAAAATCCACTTGCACTCAATAGTCTTAACACCATCTGGTGCACCAATCAAGTTCCAAACTTGATTATCATTTATAAACTTTATTTCAGATCTTATGGCTTCAAGCCAGGACTCAAAGTATGGGTCCACCATTTCTTTCGCATAAATTTTAGACTCATCATTATTCAATAATAATACGTCATGTCCATACCTTATAAGCAACTGACGTTGCCTTTTTGATCTACGTGATGTTGATGCCTCATCTACAGGTTCAACAATGTGGATATCATGGGGATATGCTCCAGATCTTAGGATGATGTGACAATTGGCAATGACGTTAACGGTTTGTCATTTCACGTGTTTTCGGCAAAGTTTGGTCTTTGTCGGGCTTGGTGTCTCGACCGCCTAAGCGCGGCCGATCGCCTAAGATCGTCCGACCGCCTAAGCGCGATCGGACCAAGCAATGTCAAAGTGGTATTTTTTGCTGGGCCAAAATAGAGGTAGCAGGCAACAGAGGGGATTCTATTGCACTTGGTTCCATAATTTTTGGAGTCTCCAGTCAAAAGTTTTATTGGTTTGAAAATTCCAGTAGGTTTCGGTTTTCTAGAGGGGAAATTCGGCTAAGTCTTTACTAGCGGTCTGACCGGCCAATAGGTGGCGGTCAGACCGGCCCTGGGGGCGGTCTGACTTGTTTTCACTTGGATCGTCGTCCGTCGTGGCAGCGATATTCGGTTGTTAGGTCAAAGTCATGAGTTTCAGGGCATATATGTTGCATGATGCATGTTTTGACTAACATGGGTGAAGTTGTGAATAACTTATTTCCAAATTCGGTTTACTTGTCTATTGTTGTGCAGGTTGCTTGGTGGTCAACGACGGTCAACAGCGAGGATGATCGGGACTAGGCTTGGAGAGCTGAGGTCCAGAACGATCAACGATGCCGGGTGAGGTCAATGTACTCAAGCGTGGTGCAAGATGGACAAGGGTGACCTATTAGCTAATCCAAGGCGCAAGATGGCGCTAGGTGTAGCTAATTAGGTCAAGGGGTGTTAAAGACGATGCATTAAAATACGTGCGTATGTGTCCCGTTTGTTTTGGGCCTTAACGGGAGCCCAATTGAGTTAAACTTTTAGAAGGTCTAAGTCTCCACTATAAATAGGGGAGGGAGGTGGCTGCACCCACTCTTCGTCTCTTTTGCTATTTTTGTAAACCCTAATTTTCTTAGGGAAAGCTTTTTTGGAGGCTAGGGTTCTTGATAGTTTGATGTGATTTTCATGCTATTGGATTGAGCATTGTCCTCCATTGATGGAGAGGCTGTAAGCCCATATCATATCAAATCAATCTAGAGAAAGTTTAATCATGTCTTGTCTTTTTGTGTTCTTTCTCTATATTTGATGATTTTGAGTCTTTCTTTGATCCGCGAGTTTTTGATTGAATTATTCATGTGATCTAGCTTGCTGTGACGTGTGGGAACCTATCTAGGATTATCTTGATCATCAATCACTCACGAGCAATATCTTGGATCAAGTTTTCGTTTTGACCCGGTTTTGAAGCCTTCTTCAATCAAATCGAAAAGGGCCGCTATTCTTTCAAGAATTATCATAATCTTCGATTAGAATAGGTTTCTGATATCATAGAGAAGGTGTGTACCAAGTTTCATCAAGTTTAGAGTTGTAGATCAAAAGTTTCATCTATTTACAACTTCGTCATCGGGCTGGTTCTGTTCTGTTCTTCAGGCCAGAGGTCAGACCGCTAGGAATCGGTCAGACCGCCAGGGAATCAGTCAGACCGCCCAAGGCCAAAGGTCAGACCGCTAGGGAATCGGCCAGACTGCCCATGGCCAGAGGTTAGACCGCCAGTGCATTGAATTGTTTCAATCTTTGTTGATTTTGTTGTATTGCTTAGGGGTTTGAATTGGATTCAATATTAGTCTTCCGCTGTACTGATATACTGATCTTCATAGCTTCCATAGCTACTGGAGTGAAATATTATTGAATCAATTATTTGTTAAAAAGTGATCATGCTCCTATTCACCCCCCTCTAGTCGCCTTTTCGGTCCAACAAACAACATATTTTCATCCTGTAGAGGTTCAGTAGGAGTTGAAACATTTTCAGAAGGTTCTCGAATTTCTTCGAGTTGCACCTTGCTCCCACTGACTCCTTTGGAAAGAAACTCTTTCTCCAAAAAGACACCATTACGGGCAACAAACACTTTGTTATCAACCCAACTATATAAAAATATCCATTAATTTTTTAGGATGCCCCACAAAGAAGCACTTATCGGACTTGGGTGTGAGCTTGTTAGACGTCAAACGTTACACATAAACCACAAAACCCCATACTCCGAGAAAAGACAATCCAGGACTCTTCTCGGTCCATATCTCATATGGTGTCTTTTCAACAGTTTTTGTTGGAATACTATTTAAATTGAAAGTTGTTGTTTCTAGAGCGTATCCCCAGAATTGCAATGAAAGATCAGATTGGCTCATCATTGATCAGTTCCGTCGTTCCGACACTCCATTCCATTGAGGTGTCCCCGACGGAGTAAGCTGTGGAACAATTCTACACTTCTTTAGATGATCACCAAACTCAAGGCTCAAATATTCACCTCCACGATCACATCATAGACATTTAATTGTCTTGCTAAGTTGATTCTGCACTTCATTCTGAAATTCTTTGAACTTTTCAAAGGATTCTGACCTATGCCTCTTCAAATAGACATATCCAAATCTACTGAAATCATCAGTAAAAGCTATGAAGTACTGAAAACCACCTTTGGTCAGAGTGCTCATTGGTCCACATACATCCGAATGTATTATAACCAGTAGATCACTCGCCCTCTCAACTCTGGTCGTGAAGGGCGCCTTTGTCATCTTGCCAAGTAAACAAAATTCACATGTTTCAAATGATTCAAAATCAAATGAGTTTAGAAGACCATCTTTATGGAGCTTCATCATGCGCTTCTCATTTATATGACCTAGACGACAGTGCCAAATAAAAGTGAGATTCTCAATATTAGTTTGAAGTCTCTTAGCATTAATGTTATAGAAGGGCTCATCCTCAAGATTCAAAACATACAATCCATTTACCAATGGAGCAAGACCATAAAACATATCTTCAAAATAAATTGAACAACAATTGTTATTTATTCTGAATTCATAACCTTCTGCTCCTAAACAAAAAACAGAAATAATATTTTTGCTTAAGGCTGGAATATAATAAAAATTATTAGCTCCAAAACTAATTATGAGGGTAAAACTAATGGCAAAGTGCCAATGGCTAATGCAGCAACTCTTGCTCCATTGCCCACGCGAAGATCAACATCTCCTCTTGCCAAACTTCTACTCCTTATTAGTCCCTGCATCGAATTGCAAATATGAGCAATCGATCCGGTACCAAATACTCAAGAACTGGTCGGAGAAGTGACAAGATTAATTTGTATAACATTTATAGCTGAAATGGAAGTCTTACTTCATGTGTTCTTTTTCATCTCTGCCAAGTAGTTCTTGCAATTTCTCTTCCAATGCCCAATCTCATGACAATGGTAACATTCTGTGTCAGTCTTAGGACCCAGCTTGAGCTTCTTAAGCTTAGCCTTGAGACTCTCGATCCCATCTTGAGTCTTTCCTTTACCTTTTCCCTTTCCTAACCTACCCTTCTTCTTGAAGGTTGTAGTCTTTTGAACCATCATCACATGATTGAAACTTTTCTTGATGCTCTCCTCAGCACTCTTAAGCATGCTATGTAACTCAGTCATTGACTTCTCCTTGCCATTCATATGAAAATTCAATATGACGGGCTCAAAGCTCGCAGGGAGCGATTGGAGAACCACATCAGCAGCCAACTCTTGGTTAAGGGGAAAACCAAGCTTTTTCAAGCTCTCAATGCGACCAATAATTTTGATCACATGAGGAATGACTGGGTTACCTTCCAACAGACTACAAGAAAATAATGCCTTAGAGGTGTTAAACCTCTCTACTCTTGCTTGATCCTGAAACATACTCTTCAGACTCACAATCATATTGTAAGCATCCATGGTCTCATATTTCTTCTAAAGCTCAGAGTTCATGGTTGCAAGCATCAGACAGAGCACAATGATTGCTTTGTTGCAATGCTTCTCATAAGCATTCTTTTCAGCACGAGGAGCATCGACACTTGGTTCCTCGGGATAGGGACTCTCAAGAATATATTCCTTCTTTTCTTGTTTGAGAACAATTCTCAGATTACGAAACCAGTCAATGAAGTTGGTTCCACTTAGCTTTTCTTTCGCAAGAATAGATCACAAATTAAAGGTAGGTGCAGAAGAAGTAGTAGGTGCCATGTTCTACAACAGAATATGCAAAAATTAATCACTATATTTATATAAGATCTTATATTAGACACTCATGTTGGTGGTTATATTCGACTAGTCTATGATTAGATCGTATCACCATACGACCAATCCAAACCTAGTCGAACTTAATCATCAACAGTCAATAAAAGATACTCCCACTATAAACCATGTTTCCTTGTAACATCATATAGTGAGTTCAAGATCCAGAAATCATTAAGTCCTAGTGAGCTTTGACATCACTGCTAGAAACTTAGTGATTTTAGGTAAGCAACCATTTGCTAATCATATCACATATGACTCTTGTTTGTTGGGTGGCATCGCTATGCCCCAGCGACCAACACCATGCACCAAGGCCCAAATCTATTTTGATAGTCTTATCAAGTTAAAGCAATACTATGCATATGGGTGTCCGACACCCACCCCATCATGTTGATGCCCTGGTTAGTGCTGCTTGTTACCTGACATGTAATTGCTTTCCCCCCTACTTGGTTGAGAGAGATGTCCACTCTCCTGGTGCCTATCTGTAGTTTTTTTTTATTTACCTTTTTCGATTTTGTTTTACCTGGTTGTAATGAACTCTTGTTCTTTTCTGTGATAGAAGCTAGGTTTCTTACCATGCTTTTTTTTGTTTGTTTGTTTTAGAAGTTTTTTTTTTGCACGCATATTCTCTGGACAAGAGCAGAAATGTAGAGCTATCTATCCCTACCTGTTGCATATCTAGATATATTCTTCAATTGGCTGTCTGTTATGATCAGATATCATCTAATCTAGTCTAGCTATAGCCTGGGCTCCAACTCCAAATTGAAGCTTCACACCAGGTGCCAAGATAACACACCATATGTGTTAATGTCATGCTATTTGTCCTCTATAGGCAACGCTAGGCTTCTTTTGTCCACGAGGAGTTACAATAAAAAAAAAGTTATTTAGGCTTGTTAAAAGTTGGGTACTGGATCGCTAGCTGCCAATCACGTCAAGAGGAGATTATGTAACACCCGGACTCAACACGATGGTGAGTCCATAATATCACCTGAATCGTTCTAACTACTAATTTAAACCTTAATTAACAATAACTTCAGCAAGATATGTATGGAATAAAACCCACAACGGATCACAGAACATCGACTAAACAATATAAAAGCGTAAAGGATTAACTTTGACAGCTTGGTAACACGAGCTAAGAACGCTCAGGTCACACAAGCCAAAGAAACACTCGAGATACATGCACTCAAGAAATACCGGAACCATACTCTTGGTACATAGGATGGCAATAAATAATAATAATCAACCTAATAATAAATCAACCAAAGCTCCAAACTATCAACCTAATAATAATCAGGTCTAATAGATTATGAAGGGAACTACCGTGACGCTAGATTTAATGAAAATGTGCTAATATAAATTATATAAGTGTAGTGTTTGCATGTAATGCATATGTGCTACTCCATCCCATGCTTGATATCGTCAACATCCACCTAAAAACATCAACAAAGCAAGAGTGAGTCGTGTGAGTCCACGGCTCAGCAAGTACATAATAAAACAGTAAACAATCAGTTTAATAACCATAGCCAATAATATCATCACCATTCATGTGCTCAAGGTATATCATCATCTTTTCATTAATTAAATGCATCTCTATTCTGCATACTCATTTGTTTATCTCATCACTCATACCGGTATAACACGAGTGAACACCCACGATAGTGTTCACCTTTCCTCAAGCCCATCCAACAAAGGGCTGGGGATCTCTTCACTCCCGTGAAGTCTTTACCAACAAGGTAGATATCATATGATCACCGGAAGTGATCTCCATTATGCATTGATTGCGCATATGATGCAAGAATGTAATTTATTCCATTATCATCATTATCTTGTCATTAACATCATCACACTCATTCTCATGGCATGTAAATAAGCATAACAAAAGCAAAAAAATAAATATCATGATAATTTAATATTAAAGACAACAACAACCAAATCAACGTCGACCACTCTACCATATACTTACCTCTTAGCCATGAAAGTCGGGACGATGCAAAGACGACACCGCACTTAAAGCAACACTCCCTGGTCAAACAATTAATAACACACTTAAAACATGCCACAACAGTACACAATCATCAAACAATACGCTATCACACCTATGCGCAAACCCGACGCACTAAACTCATCTTTACCAGACAACCTACCTGCTGTGCCAATGATCAAATGTCCTTAAATTTTGCTTCTGGACTCCAAATACAACAAACTCTATATTTTATGTAATCTACACGAAATTTTCTACAATTTCTTAGTTATGCAAATCCTCTGATTTTGCCATCTAGTTCCCTGTTTTTAACTCGAAAGTTATTTGGGAACTTAATAGAATAGTAGACTTCACAATTTTGTAACTATTTTTATACAACATGAAAATACCAAACCATACTATTTCTAGAATCTAAGGAGAATTATCCCGCTAAACCTAGTTATAACCATAATTTAATTACAATATCTATTACACGTAATTAAGCAATCTACACAACTGTTGTCATTGACAACAGAGTTCTGGACAACAGTACTTCCGATGTCATAATTTTTTACTCGCTTATCCAAATTTAATGATCTTATACTCTATGGAAAGATAAGAAAATTATCTACAACTTTCCTAACATAGCAAAGTCATAAATATGTCGTAGAGACCCCCAAAATGCCTCTATTATGTTATGCAATACAACTTCCCAAACTAGAGCATCCCAAAATGCCCAATGTCTGCGACCAAACTAAGCTAAATCATGAATAAACATAAATATAAGATCAAACTATGGTTGATTAGCTCATTACCCATGAAAATTGGGCAAAGATCGACTGCGGAGTGCAAAACCCTAGCTTTCTTCCCTCTTCCCTTCTCTTCCTTCTTCTCCTCCCTACTGATTCCTTCTCCTTGCCGGTCTTCCTCCTCCCTTCTGGCCTTCTTCTCCCTTGCTTTCCCCCTCCCTTGCTCTTCCTTGGCAGCGCCTAAGCATAGCCGGCCGAGGCACGTAGCGCAGCAAGACTAGCGGCTAGGACACGGTGGCACGCTGGGCAGAGGAGGACGGTAGCCAAGGGGCAAGACAAGGGTGGCCTGGGTGCTAGAATTCTGGACTATTTTAGCCCCGTTGCGCAACCAAAATTTCAAAAATAGCCCCTATAATTCTAAAATTCCAAAAATGGCCCCCTCCTTGTACTTTGCTGTGCTGGGACGACAAAGACTTAGTTGTTGTTGTCCTGCACAGCAGCACCTAATTCTTCGCTGTCCCTGGCCACGTGGTAAAAAAATTAATTTTTTTAAAACTAAATAATAATATTTGTTGGATGATTTTTTTAAAATATACAAAATGAGCTCAAACAATTATGAAATTTTTTGTGGAGTCTCCTGGCATAGTGTGTCTACTTGTGTAATTTTTTTGAAATTTTATGCATTCTTATTTTTTCTCCAAAATTCTTTAAAGTCTAATGTATGTAGGAATTTTATAATATAGCAAATGAGGTCCAAAAATTATGAAATGTTTTTGACAAACTCCCTACACAGTGGACTTGATTGTGTAAATTTTACATAATTTTATATACTCTGAATTTATCTCGACAAATTCAGGGTTTAGGTCTCAAAAATTAGGATGAGACGTTTCGGAAATTAGGATTTAATGATTTCATGTGACTTGAAATGTGCGAAGTTTGGTACGACATGACTACTCTTGGTCGCTATGATTCTTGATCACATTTTTTCTGTACGGTGGAGTTAAAGTAGAGTACAAAAATTAACTTAACTGAAGGGTCTGAGAACGTTGCGATTACGGAGAAGTCCTAAAACATAGAAGAATTGATGTCGATGTGAATGGTTATCTCTGGAATTCCACCAGAAGAGGCATACTTTGATGCTTCAGCGGAGGCACAGAACCAGAACTACATTGCAGTCCGCGCGCGGACAGAAGCACGTTACATGTGGTCACATGGCATGATGGTTCGGCTAATTGCTTTACCATGGACGCTACTACTACGGTAACTTGCGACACGAGCTTCCGGACCATGTAAGTACGTATGCCTTTAGGGGATAGTAAAAAATATGGCAAATAGGAGGGGGGACTACTACGGAATGACCCGACCTACTACGTGGACCGGGGACATTTTTCCCTTTCTTGCGAGCTCAGCGTTGTACTCCTCGCCTGCCGCCCTGGCCTCGGCCGCCATTTCCCGCTTTTTCTCGCGTGCCTCGCGCTCTCTGCGCCTGCACGCCTCGAGATGGGCCTGCATCTCCCGCCGGATACGCTGGTTGTGCTCTTCAGTTCGACGCTCCTCCTCCCGGATCTCGCGTCCCCTTTCGGCATTCCACTCCTCGAAGTCGAGCTGTCACTGGTCGTGTGGGTGGATCTCTAGGTCGATCCACTTGCGGAAGCCACATAGCGGCTCTGGAGACTACGGGTAGACGGGAGAGATTGTTAGTGCGTACTCTGAAAGAGAATTGGTATGATAACTTACTATAAGTACTCCTTACCGGCTGCCTATAGCTGCTCATATCCCAACGGCGGTCGGGATAGTCAGATGAATAGTTAGGACAACCCCAGTAACGCATGCCGAGGCTGAGCTGGTTCTTGAATTTGAAGAACTTGCATGTGTCCCTGCACCAACAGAGGGGCGACGTCTCCCCCTCTAGCGGGTGTTGCGACGAAGGCTCGGTTGGAACGTTCTGGCAGGGGTTGCTGCTCGGGGGGCTTCATTGCGGAGAGCTGCCATCCTGGCAAGCTGCTCTTGCCGGACCCGGGCCTTAGCAGCCCTAGCTTGTTCGGCCAGTGCCGTTCAAGCCCTTGCTAGATCACGGATCTCGTCCCATTGCTTCTTGAGGTTGTCCATCCCAGCGTGGTGAAGCAAGCTCTGGTGTAGCGTTGGGTTTGGTTGTGTGGTTTTCTCTCGTAGATGACTTGCACCTCCTTTTATAAGCCAGAGGGTTGGCATGACGTGGTTGGCAGAGTGTTGTCTAATCTTTTTGCAGCGAGAAGTCATGTCCCATTTTTTAGAGTGCTGTCCTTTCGGTATGAAAAGCTGGAGAGGCAGAGTGTTGTTACATCTTGCTTTGCAGAGTCCTCTCTCGTCCTGGTTTGCAGAGAGAAGTCACGTCTTACTCTGTAGAGTGATGTCATTTCGGTCTGAAAAGCTGGCGAGGCAGTGTGTTGTCATGTCTTACTTCGCAGAGTGCTGTCATTTCGGTCTGAAAAGCTGGCGAGGCAGTGTGTTGTCACGTATTACTTTACAGAGTGCTGTAATTTCGATCTAAAAAGCTGGCGAGTTAGTGTGTTGTCACGTCTTACTTTGCAGAGTGTTGTCATTTCGGTCTGAAAAGCTGGCGAGACAGAGTTTTGTCACGTCTTATTTTGCAGAGTGCTGTCATTTCGGTCTGAAAAGCTAGCGAGGCAGTGTGTTGTCACGTCTTACTCTGCAGAGTGTTGTCATTCCGGTCTAAAAAGCTGGCGAGACGGAGTGTTGTCACGTCTTACTCTGCAGAGTGTTGTCATTTCGGTCAGAAAAACTGACAAGACAGAGTGTTGTCACGTCTTACTCTGAAGAGTTCTGTCATTTGATGCGAAAAGTGGCGAGGCGAGTGTTGTCACGTCTTACTCGAAGAGTTACATTATTTGATCGAAAAATTTGGCGAGACAAAGTGTTGTCACGTCTTACTCTGCGCAGGTTCTCATCATTTGATGCGAAAAGTGGCGAGACAGAGTGTTGTCACGTCTTACTCTGAAGAGTAATGTCATTTCAGTCTGAAAAGCTGGCGAGACAGAGTGTTGTCACGTCTTACTCTGCAGAGTTCTGTCATTTCGGTCTGAAAAGCAGGTGAGGCAGTGTGTTGTGACTTAAGTTTGCAAATTTGTTTTGCAGTTGAAGTTGTTTTGAAAGCCATCTGCTACTTTGTTATGATAATCGGTAGTTTCGGCGATATAAGTGCGGAACTACCGCTGGGCAGAACTTCCGAAAATCCCGCGGAATGTTTTTTCCAAATAGCACCCTTTTTGGAACTTAGCCGATTTTCTACAAGCACGGTAGTACCGCCATGTTGGGAGCGAAACTACCGCACCGCGGAAGTTCTGATTTTCGCGCGGAATTTTTTTTCCAGAGAGGGTCTTTTTGCGCTTCATTTAAGAGCGGTAGTACCGCAAGAAATTTGCGGAACTTCCGATAATCGGAAATACCGCAAATTAGTTGGCGGTAGTTCCGCGCTGATTTGGAAATTATGGTTTGATTAATTCACACGCAAAGTGTTCATAACGGAATTAGATAGAGGCATACATGATACAAACGAGTACAATAACGCCGCAAAGGCATACATCACGCAGTGCAGGGATGCATAGATAAAGAGTAGATATTTGTCGGTGTATTAGAACCGATCTTACGTAAAGATTATTTGATTCGGGGGGTCTCCTAGAGATGAAATCACGCAGAGTGGTTGACACGGGATGTTTAGACAGGTTCAGGCCTTCTCCGGAGAGAATAATAACCCTAATCCTGTGTGGTGTGGTATTCTTGATGATCAAGTAAGAAGCTCAGACTATTACAGAAAATAGAACTTGTATTTCCACTTGACTCGCCCTCCTTTTTTTGTCTCCCTGATGCCCTTATATAGTCGTGAAGGAGTAGCCGTTTTGTCCTGTGGAAGAGGCGCCTTAATTGAGCCAGTAATGGGCGCATGATGGCAGTAATTACCGCGCATTGGCTTCCACGGCGTCCGCAATTATCATTCAAAGATAATGGGGTATTTAAGCACTATTACTACGCGGAATAGTAGTGTGTGCACTGCCTTGATTCCTTAATCAATTGGACCCACTTGCCTGTAGGTTTGATTATAAGGTGGTCGTGGTTTGCCTGGTCGTAGGAGAACTTACGACCAGGTAGTAGTCGTAAAAGGTCTTACGACTATGTAGTGATCGTAAAAAGACTTACGACCATGTAATGGTCGTAGAAAGACTTACGACCAGGTAGTAGTCGTAGTAAGACTTACAACTATAGGGGGTGATTGTAGAAGATCTTACAATCACTTGGTAGGCCTCTCCCTTATAAAAATAAGGGGTACTTCTGGAGACTATGTGACATCATATTTACCCATAATAAGAATTATAGATAATAGATAAAATGAGGATTATTAGATCCTCGTCATCTATTGACTTCAAGTGAAAGTAACTTACTTGGTGAAGGATTCGCAAATGGACTTGCGACTATGAAAAATGTCGTAGAACCATAGTCGAAGGAAAAACTCTTCGACACTTGAGTGTTACTTTGACCAGGAGTTTGCTTGGTCAGAAAGATTGCTTACGACTATCAGAAAGTCGTAAAAACCCCTACAATTGTGTAGTGGTCGTAGTAAGGCGATCGGAGAAAAAACCCTTCCGATCGATACTTCCTTCGGCCAGAAAGACTTGGTCAAGAAAGTGATTTTGCTTGGAGGTGACAAAACTAACCTAACTTTCCGAGCGGACCGTGCGGGAATTGCAAGCGAATTCCACAGATCCGTTGATAAAACAGTTCCCGAAGCGATTGCAATTGTGAAGATTGCTTACGACTATTAAAAAGTCGTAAAAACCCCTACGAACGTCTGATGGTCGTAGTAGGGGAAACGGAGAAAAAACCCTTCCGATTGATACTTCCTTCGACCAGAAAGACTTTGGTCAAGAAAGTAATTTTGCTTGGGGTGACAATACACACCTAATTTTTCTCGAGCGGACCATCGGGGAATTGCAGCGGCTCTCACGGACTTGTCCGATGAAGCTGGTACAACCAACTCCCATAGACCTATAGCCGAGACGGTTTCGGCGGCGGAGATCGTCTTGATTATAAAAACTTACCAAGAGGTAGACTTGGGTTTTTTACCTTTTCCTCAAATCACTCCGCTGTTCTTCGAGCTCTTGCTTTCTCCGTCCTCGACTAGGTTTCATCTTCTCCGCCGCCAACCCAATCAAAAAACTTCTTGCTTCTTAGCGAAATGGCCAAGAGAGTTTACGAATGGGAAGAATCGGAGATGGATGCGCTAAGATCAAGATCTTGGTCGATCTGGGAAGATTCGAGAAGGCTCGTAAAGTGGATTCCGGCTATCGGGCAAAGATCGCCATCGGGGAAAATGGGCAAATCCCGTCTTCCAAGCGTATTGTGAGTGCGGCCTTCGATTGCTCGCCCACCCCTTTCTTCTGATGAGTACTCGAACACTTTGGGGTGGGCCGTGAACTTGGGTCCCAATTCCATTACCATGTTGAGTGTGTTCGTGTATCCGGCGAGGCGTACTGGGATTCCGCGGATCTCGATTTGTTCCAATATTATTATGGGATGGCTCGACAAACCGAATCGCGGAAGTCGTGATGCAAACTCCACGACTCGAAGTCGAAGGAGTATATTCAGAGTTTCACCCGTCTTCGTGGTCGGGCCGAGAAAGAGGTGGTTCTACTCGAAGGTCACCTCTGAAGACAGCCTTTCTTTCGCGGGGAAGGCTGCCGAAAAGAAATCTTCATGGGATTCGACCCCTGAAGATATCTGCCGGATTAGCCCTTATATTCAAGCCATTAAGGACTTGAAGGAAGAAGGGCTGACCGGATGGCATGTGGTGAAGGATTTCATCACACGAGAATTAGTCCTTCAAGAAACGAGCATCTCCGATGTGGAGATACTCGGGAAGAGGAGACCCAACCAGAGACTACGAGGAGGGTAAGTAATTTGTCGACTTAGCTCTCGGTTTGGTCTTTCTCAACCTTGTCTAATATTCTTATCTGTTTACACAGATCTTTCACAGGCCGAGGTTGACTCTAGAGTCGACTCATCTGCGAAGTCTCCGCCACTCCGAGGGGCGGTTCCTCAAGTCATTGCGCGCCTAAAGGTAATCAAAAATTTGATTCTTTCTTTAGGACTTTATAGTCGTAGAAGATACTTACGACTAATGGTGATCGTAGAATATCTTACGATCAAGAAAGAGTCGTAGAAAAACTTACGACTTGGCACTAGTCGAGAAAAACTTACGACTAATTAGTGATTCTTCTTTTCTCATTTTGTTGTACGTAAAGTAGGCATGGAAAATCGCCGTGACGACGAAGAAGTCGATCGATGACTATTGGCGCTCGGTTGTCGAAAGACAAAAACTCGGCTCCTCCCTCTAAGAGACGTCGTCTTGTAAAATCTGCCGACAAGAGGGGAGCAAGCTCAAGCTCTGGTCTTTCGACCAGACCCTCTACAGACTGCGGCGGCACTGTAGTCATATCGAAGCCGAGGCCGCAGACCATCGGCCGAGGAGGTTGAGGCGGTGAATCTCTTAAGCGCAAACCTCGCAAGGCTAAGGTACCCTCTCAGAATGACAAAGAATCTTTCGCAGTTTACGCCACTCCTAGTTTTGTTAGGCAACCGAAAAGGAGAATTGGAAAGATTTTGTGTCTTTATGAAGGACGATGTCAGATCAAGACAACTCGCAATCGAGGGCGTTCTTGCTCTTGGAATGGTCGAGACTGATCTCGGCCATCCAGAAAATCAGGAAACCAGAGCTCTGGTTCCTGTCCAAACTCTACGACCAGACGTGGTCGTAGCTGAGCCGATTGTTGAACCTCGACCAGACGTGGTCGTGGAGAAGAAGAGGTCCTCCGTTGGGAGGATTGCCCCAAAATTCCTGGTTAAGACCAGGGTGCAGAGGTATGTGAAATTTACTAAAGTGTAAGAACGACATTTACCTTTTTCTTTTCACAACTTTGATTTGCTTTTCTTTATTTGATCGACTTCTTCCCAGGGAATGCTTCCGCTGAGAAGTCCATTGCCATCCCTTCAGCTACTGAGGAGGTAGCAATGGAGGTGGTCGAAGCATCACCCTTGGCCCAGGTGGCCGATGAAGTCGAGACTCCCAGAGTGACTCCCACATCTGCTGAAGTCGTAGCTACGACCCTTGAAGTAGCGGTATTCATCGTTGAGGTGGCCGCACGATCGCCGAGGTCGTAGAAACAACAGGGCACTGTGGAAGCCTCTGGTCAAGGCGGTGACCGACTTGTGCACCGCCAGGAAGGAAATTGTAGGAGGCGTTCCTTCCCCTACCCAAAGAGAAGTTATAGAACCAGAAGGAGAAAATTTCAACTTCTGTGGTGACTTCTTTGGGCCTGCCTCCGTCGTAGGGTCTTCTGCTTACAGATCTCGTGACCGAGTCCCCCATCCCAAAGATATTCCCAATACGGAGAATACTTTTGATAACGAGCGCCTCGAGAAGGTGTGGTGGGACAAAGTCGCGAGGATAGATAAGCTGCAGAACTCGAACCTTGTATATTCGATGTTTGCTAGGACGACTATGAATGTAAGTATCTTCAAAATACTTATATATGTGACTTTCCTTCTCTTCTCACTGTTTTCTTTTTGCAGAAAGCTCTGGAGCAAATTGCTGTTGTCGGTGAGTACCATCGACAACTTCTAGAGCTAAGACAGGAGAAAGAACTACTCTGTGCAGAGGCAGAGAGATGGTAAGTCACTTATCATTCATAATTGTTTTCGACTTAAATACTCGTATAATGTTTTACGAGAATAGTCATGTAAGGAACTCATGACAAAGTACTAGTCGTAAAAAGCTTACGACTACTTACGACCAGGTAGTGGTCGTAGAAAGACTTACAACCATATCGTAGTCGTAGAAAAACTTACGACTAGGTCAGTGGTTGTAGAAGTACTTACAACCATTCGTCTGATGTTTATCTTCGTTTCTGTTCTTTGTAGGTTAAACAGTGATACGAAGACCTTAGCTGACTCACTCGACTATGAAAAAGAAGAGTCGAGGAGGCTAAGGAACGAAGTATTAGTCCTCTCGGATAGACTTCGAGAGACTGTCTCTGCATCTAAAAGATTGCAGGAAAAAATAAACAGTAAGTGCTGAACTTAAGACTGCTTTTGATCTTTAACCTTTACCCGACTCTCATTTCTTCTCCAGATAAAGAAAAAGAGATGCGGAAGCTCCAGACCGAAGTTCAAGAAAAAGCTTTGGTCATTCAGGAGTTTTCCCGTATTACCACGAATAAGGATCAAGAACTCGAGGGTCTTAGAACTCAATTAACAGGTAAGTAATTCTTTACCTGTTATCCTTTTTGAGTATTTTCCCTTTTCTAATGCCAATTTCTTGTTCAGAAATTGATGTCCAATTGAGAAGCCTCGAGGCTGAAATCCAAGAGAAAACCTTAATCTACAATGAGTCCATCCGCATCGCTAAGATGAATGCAGAGGACATCAGAGCATGGGAGAAAAAGCACGCTGAAACCATTGCTTCCCATCGAGAAGAGGTTAAGAAACTGGATTCTCAATTAGTAGGTAAGAAATGCTTTTACCTATAATTATCTTTGTGTTATCTTCCTCCAGAAGTTTATTTTCATTTGACCGATTTTATTCTTTTCGTAACAAGTGGTGAAAACAAGAAACTTCGCGAGGCTTCGACTTGTACCCAACAGGAGATGGAGTCGATGAAGACTAGTCTTCAAGGCAACATCACTCTCCTGAACAATGTGCTTAGTGAGCTACATTCTGAGGGAAAAACTCCTCGAGAAGATACTATAGCTGCTCACACAAGTACCATTGGGGAACAAGTCGGAAAATTGCAAGAAATGGTGACCACTCTGAACGCTAATCAAGCTGAATCAATAAGGGAGGCAGTCGAAGCCGGAGTAAGTTACGCTTTGGCGAAACTTAAAGCTCAAGATCCCCGCCTTAATGTGCAACCAATTGAAGCCGAGTTCGATTGCTCCGAATCAGAGGCAAATCGTCTGATTGAGGAAATGCAATCGGTTGGCAAAAAGATGGCGGAGGAAATGCTGCTAGGCTCTCCCCCTTCAGAGTAATCTTGTAACTACCTTGTAAGGCAGACAATATCTGTTTATGAGTGATATATGATCCATCTCATTTCCTTAAAATTATCTTGTCGAGTAGTTAGTAACTCATAAGATAATAAACGAATGAAAGACTAAGAATTGAAGTCAAATTGATAACTTTATCCTAGGCCATCTTGTTTCCTGAAAATCATCTTGTCGAGTAGTTAGTAACTCAAAAGATAATGAACGAACGAAAGACTAAGAATTGAAGTCAAATTAATAACTTTATCCTAGCCCCCGACTATTTGCTTAGATTGTTTAGACAATCTAAGTAAATAGTATTTGAAATGAGGTTTCTGAAAACAAAGAGAGATTTGTTTAACTTATAGTTTTTGTTATGGTTGTCAAGCACTTGATCGAAAGAGTAGAAACGACTCGACACTAGGAAGTTCCTTCTAGTGGGCAGGACCACGTGCAGAGAGGAAAGGCTTCGACTAGGTGATGTTACCATCTCCGACCAGTTTAATCAAACCAAGAACAGCAACTTGAGTTAAGCAAACGTCTAGATGACTTTAATAATTCGTTCGCCCTTTTCTGATGGATTCGATAAGTCTTTTCCAAAGAGCAAAAAGTAGGAGGCTGAAGGCGCTAGAAGTTCCTTCTAGTGGGCGGGACCACATGCAGAGAGGAAAAACTTCGACTAGGTGTGTCTCTTCCTTCGACCAGTCAAAACGAAACGAGTACATCAAAGGTGGTCGAATAAATATATCAAGTGCACTTTACTTAGAATATTTTTTGGAAATCACTGAAAAAATAAACTAAGATTGAGAGAGTTGGCTTTGAGAACATTTCGACTGGATAAAACCCGAGCTCTTTGTATTGGCAGCAAAAATGAGTAACGAGTCGATGTTAGGAAATTCCTTCTAGTGGGCAGAACCACATGCAGAGAGGAGAAGTTTCGACTAGATGACGTTACTCGCTTTTCGACCAGTGTAAAGAAAGCTGGGTGTTTTTTTGGATTATAGTCGAAAGATTAAAAAAGCACTACTCAAAAAATAAGGCAAGAGAAGTAGAAAAAACCTGGACTTTTATTGCCTGAGAAATTGGTCACACATAGAATTTGCGTAACTGGTCGATGTTCCAAGAGTTTGAGAGAACCTGTCCATCTTCCATCGCTAGTCGTACCGACCCTGGCCGGGTTACTTCGACCACTGTGTAAGGACCTTCCCATTTGGGGGAAAGTTTATTCCGATTAGACTTGGATTGGCAGAGCCTCAATACCAAGTCACCTACAGCAAGGCTGCGAGGTTGGACCTTACGATCATAGTATCTGCGCAGGGCTTGTTGATAGACTGCCGAACGGATTAAGGCTAGGTTTCTCCTCTCTTCGAGTAGGTTAATATCATCTGCTCGAAGTTGTTCCTGGTCTGAGTTGTTGAAAGTTTCAACTCGTGTCGACCGCAATTTTAGCTCCGGAGGAAGCATGGCTTCGCTCCAACACTAGAAAAATGGTGTTTCTCCTGTTGCTCATTCGTGGTCGCATTTAACCGCCCATAACACGGAGGGTAATTCTTGTACCCAAGCCCCGAGCGCTTAACAAGTCGGGTCGAAGACTCGGGTTTTAATTCCTCGCATTATTTGGCCGCTTGCACGCTCGACCGCCCGCTGCTTTGGGGATGTGCAATGAAGCATAGCATAATTTGGTACCCAACTCGTCGCAAAATTCTCAAATTTTGCACTTGCGTAATTGTTTACCATTGTCTCGTAATTATCCGACTTAACTCCAAATCGACTAATTACGCATCTCATCATGAACCTTTTGTCGCTCCGATGTTATCCGAGCATGTGTTCACTTCAATCCATTTTGTGAACGTGTCAATAGCCACAAAAGGAATTCAAACTTCCGGAGCTTTGGGAAACGGTCCTAGGATATCGAGACCCAGTGTCGCAAAAGGCCAAGAAAGAGGTATTGTCCGTAATGCTTGAGTGGTTGGTGTATTTGTCTACCATGAAATTGGCATCGACACACTTTTTAACCACCTCCTTAGCATCGTGCAGTGGTCAGAGGCCATAAAAACCTTGTCGAAAGGCTTTACCAACCAATGTTCTCAGAGGAAGCATGTGTCCCACAGATGCCTTTGTGTATATCGTGAAGGAGTGTTATTCCTTCGTTTTATGAATGCATCGCATGAGTATCCCTTGGGTTCCTCGTTTGTAGAGGACTCCTTCGACCAAAGTATACATTTTGGCTTTTGGGATAAACGATCGCCTCAAGATCATCTTGGCACGGAACCCTTGCGAAGATACTCGTAGATGGGAGTCATCCAGGTATCCTCGTAGTCTAATGAGGCCATCTCAATAGGAGGTGTCTACGGTTCTTCGACCTGAGACGGCTTTTGGAGTTGCTCCAAGAAAACTCCTTTTGGTACAGTAGATCGGGAAGAAGCCATCCGAGCAAGTTGGTCTCGAGAAATTATCCTTCGAGGATGAATTGTACCTCGAAACCTAATAAATGCTTTTCTAGCTTGCGAACTTCCGATAAGTATCGAGACATTGTCGAGCCAGAGCACCGTACTCTTTCCGACTTGATTCACGACTAGTTGAGAGTCTCCTCTCACGAGTAGTCGACGAATCGAGTGCTTTCGCACTCGTATGCCGCCTAGCAAACCTTCGTACTCGCCACATTATTAGTGGC
The DNA here is from genome assembly GCA_036346395.1 of Hsuehochloa calcarea. Taxonomy (NCBI): domain Eukaryota; kingdom Viridiplantae; phylum Streptophyta; class Magnoliopsida; order Poales; family Poaceae; genus Hsuehochloa; species Hsuehochloa calcarea. Next base: position 14,673,533 of record CM070596.1, on the reverse strand, counting down.
ACGAAAGTTTAATTGTATGGCATACTTTAAGGTTTCTCCAAGTGGGAGATACCAGACCACCCTAGCCCCGAGCCACTTAAAGTAAGTGACCCGTCAAAGTACATCATCCAGCGGTCGTGGGAATCAGATCGGGATCCTGAGCAGTTCAGATTTGTCCATTCGGCGACAAAGTCCGCCAAGATCGGGATTTTATGGTCGTTCGGGACACTAAATGGAGGTCGAACTCCCCAAGTTCGATCGACCATTTTGCCATGCGCCCCATTGTTTCCTTATTATGGAGGATTGCTCCTAAAGAAAACTCGAGGCAAGCCTGGCCTATTTTGTGCGCTGAAAATAATGCCGCAGCTTCTCGAAGACATGAGGAGGGCATATAGAAGTTTTGGACACGAGGGTAACGCCTTAGGCGTGTAAAACTTCGCTAACGTAGTAAACCGGCCGCGTTATGCGTTTTCACGTTCTACGACTAGTATCGCGCTTTGCTGTGGCGTGGCGGCTAGGTAAATTAAGAGCGTCTCTTCCGCTTTGGAGAAACCGAGCAGAGCACTCGAAGATACCTCTTGACATCCTCAAAGGCGGTGTTTGCCTCGCTCGACCACTCAAAACCTTCATGTCTCCCGAGAAGTTTAAAGAAAGGTAGTCCTTTTTCCCTAGTCGTGCGATGAAACGACTTAAAGCCGCCATGCACCCGGTGAGTTTACGGACTTCCTTTTTGTGTTTGGAGGACGATCCGAGGATGGCCTTTATTTTTCAGATTTGCTTCGATTCCTCGCTCGGATACTAGGAATCCAAGTAATTTTCTCAAGAAATTCCAAACACACACTTCTCTCGATTGAGTTTTAAGCGGTGCTTTCGAGGTTGTCGAATGTTTCTTGTAGGTCGCTGATATGATTAAGTCTCTTAATGCTTTTATGACTAGATCATCAACATAGGCTTCCAAATTCGGCCTAATTAAGATGAAAAAGTCGATTGCATTAGGCGTTGAAAAGAAGCACCGATTCTTTAGACCAAATGGCATTTTGACATAGCAAAAGGTACCAAATGGAGTAATGAATGCGGTCTTTTCTTCATCGCTTAAACACATATTGATCCGTGGTATCCAGAATATGCATCTAAAAAACTTAATATCTCACAACCTGCAGTAGAATCAACCAGCTGATCGATACGAGGTAAATGGAAATCATCTTTTGGACAAGCTTTATTAAGATCAGTAAAGTCCACGCACATACGCCATTTGTCGTTTGACTTTTTGACCATTACAGGGTTAGCCAACCACTCTGGGTGGTTGACTTCTCTTATAAAGCCTGCTTTAAGTAGCTTATCCAACTCTGATTTAATAGCATCTCGTCGATCAGGGGCAAATCTCCGTAATTTTTGTTTTACAGGTACTTTATCAGGCCGTAAAGCTAGCCTGTGCTCGATCACCTCCCTGGGGACTCCGGGCATGTCGGATGCTTGCCACGCAAAGACATCTGCGTTAGCTCGGAGGAAGGTAATGAGGGTGTCTTCCTATTTGGGGTCGGAAGTCTCCCCGATGCGAACAGTCTTCGAGGGCTCTTCAAGGCCCGTGAGGAACCTCTTTGACTTGGTCGTTCGGCTTTGGTGCAGCCTTTAGGCTTCGACTTGCTAGTCGAAGGTGGACTTTCATCTCGAGTTGGTATTTGACCAACCATCTCGAGGATCGACGGTCGCAGCCTATACGCCATTTTTTGTCACACTGAATGGTGATCACTCCTTTGGGACCTGGCATCTTAAGACATTGATACCCATAATGAGTAGCCATTAAGAATTTTGCCAAAGTTGGTCGTCCGAGTATGGCGTTATATTCAGATCGAAATCGACCACATCAAAGGAGACTTTTTCATCGTCCGAAATTACTTGGTGAGCCAAATGTTAAAGGAAGAGAAACTTGACCAATAGGTTTGGTAGAAGACCGATGCGATTCCATGAAAGGAGTATCGCATCGCCTTACCTTTGTCCCGGTACTTGCATCTCGCCCGGGGCATTAGTAAATAATATGTTCAAAGAATCGCCACCATCAACCAACACTCGATTGACCCGACAGCTTGTTGATGGTGGGTTCGACCACAATCGGATATCGACTGATCGACTCAGTAGTGATTGGGCGATCATCCTTCTCAAAAGAGATGGTAACTTTCGACCACTTCGTAATTTATTGACGAGGAGTATGTATGGAATTTACCTCTCGTCCAGCACTTTTTGTTGTCGCTTGGAGTCGTATGTCGATGATCCTCCGTAGATGTGCTCAACGGTATGTTGCGGATCTTGAACGGCATCTCCTCATCATCCGATGACTTTTGGCCACTCGTATGTCCTACCCGCCGAGAGTAGGAGTGGTGCTTGCGTTGTAGTAGTCCTCGAGCTTTCTTTGGAAAACTTCGGCGATTCTATGAGGTCATGTCCTTCCTTTTATGAAAAGGACACCACCTTGGTTTGTCGCTCCTACGATCGGGCGCTTACCTTTGCCTTGATCGGTACGACTTGGTGGTTTGGGGCTCTCTATCTTTCACTACCAAAACCTCCTTGGAACCACCGGTTTGTGGTTTTGACTTTTATTTTCTTCTTGGACTTTTTGCTTTTTTCCTTACCAACTTCACGGCTCTCGAGGAGTGTACGTTTCTCGATCGATAGTGTTGTTCCACTCGACTACCTCGAAGCGGCTTGCATATCGATCGGCCATCTCAAGAGCTCTAACATGATGTTGGGAGGATTCAAAGCAATGTCCTCCGTTATCCTTCTACTATGGACTCCTTGCTTAAAAGCCCCGATCACAGAGGAATCGAAATTTCGAAATTGAGTTACTGAACCCGACTAAAGCGTTTGATGAATTGACGCAAAGTCTCGCTGTTGTTCGTTTTATCCGGCAAGTCGTCTTCCTTTCGAGCGGTTGTATGTGCCTTGAAATTCGCTGTAGAAGATCGCAGAGGTGTTGCCAAGAGTAGATCGACTCGAGTGGTTGGTTTAATAACCACGATCGAGCGGATCCTTCGAGCACGATCGGAGGTAATTCGCCATTACATGCTCTCCTCCTCCCGCCGCTTTCGGACGGTGTTAGTATAGATCTCAAGAAATTCGATGGGATTTTGAGATCCATCAAATTTCTCCATGTTCATCGGGCGAAAATGAGGTGGCCGAATCGTCAAGGTCGGCGAAAATGCGGCAGATCCAAGAATCACTTCTTGACGCCTTCTTTGTAGGAAAGAAGGGTTAATGTCACCAGTGATCGTATACGACGATACCCTGAACAGTGAATTGCTACGTAGTAGGTCTCGGTTCTACGAGGGGAATCCTCGTACTCCACCCGTTAGAATTTCTTTGTCGGTGGTGAATGATCACCTCCGAGGGGCTTCTTGATCTTCACCGATCGAAATGTATTTCTCGAATAGGGATCGATTTGACTTATGGCCGTGTCGATTCCTACGTGAGAAATATTCGATTGATCGGTAGCCGAGGAAGTCGCATTGCTACGACTACGAATGTTGTCGATGAGGTACCTCGATCTTGTCATCATTCGAAGTCTTTGCGTAATCTCTTCAAACAAAGAGATCGTACCACGCGCTCGAGCAAGCTCTTGGCTAGGATTCTCGAGCAAGTCGTTGATGTCCCGGAGTTCTTGTACCTCCTCGGCGATGTTGAATGCGCGAGTTCTTACGGATCGCAATTTTCTTTCTTGACGACATCAAAATCCTCCTCATCGGTTCTTTGAGGCCTTCTCGGTGGAGTGCGAGAATGTCGAGATTTCCTCGCTCATCAGTGTTGGTTCTCTCGCCACCGGTGGTGCCCTTGCCATTACCACGAGGGGCGTGTGTGATCTTCGGGAGTGTTCTTATCTCGGCCTCCATGAGGTGGCCACGATTTGAGGGAAGGACGAAGACCTCCGTGGATGATTCTCACTTGCGCCGAGGCCTCCCGCTTGAGGAATGCTCGAGAGACACCATCTGGCGACTTGGAGTAATCCCCTCCGTAGGGGAACTCCGGTTATAATCTGTCTCCGTTCGCAAATGAGATATGCGGGAGGCGGTCGAATTTGCAGAAAAGCATGCTTGATCCCACCCTCTCGGAGTTACCCGAGAGAGAGGATCACTAGATCTTTGGTGGAGTCTCGCAGTGGCTCCTGAACTTGACTCACCAAGTCGGACCGCCTTAAGGGGACTTGAACATTTGGAGGAAAAAAACTCGTCGTGTTGTGAGTCCTCCAGGTGCGGTTCAGTCGGATTGACCCTTGTCCTTTGAGGAATTGGCTCCTCTGTTGGACGTATCGTTGTGGGGATAAGGATCCTCCTCAACTCCATTAATGGGATGGTTTCTCGAGAATAATCTCCGAGGCAACATCACCATCGGCGGATGCATCACTCGGCTCGTAGTCGAAACCGCATCCATGTCGACGTCTCACAGACCGCCAAGTCAAACCAGCTCTCCTCGTTCCATTCTCCCGCCATGATTGCATGAGATTGGAAAAGAGAGTATGTTGACAAGAGATTACCTAAGATCCCCACGGTCGGCGCCAACCGCGGTGTATTAGAACCGATCTTACGTAAAGATTATTTGATTGGGGTCTCCTAGAGATGAAATCACTTGAGTGGTTGACACGGATGTTTAGACAGTTCAGCCTTCTCCGGAGAGAATAATAACCCTAATCCTGTGTGGTGTGGTATTCTTGATGATCAAGTAAGAAGCTCAGACTATTACAGAAAATAGAACTTGTATTTCCACTTGACTCGCCCTCCTTTTTCTGTCTCCCTGATGCCCTTATATAGTCGTGAAGGAGTAGCCGTTTTGTCCTGCGGAAGAGGCGCCTTAATTGAGCCAGTAATGGGCGCATGATGGCAGTAATTACCGGCGCATTGGCTTCTCCACGCCGTCTGGCAATTATCATTCAAAGATAATGGGGTATTTAAGCACTATTACTACGCGGAATAGTAGTGCGTGCAGACCGTTCAGATTCCTTAATCAATTGGACCCACTTGCCTGTAGGTTTGATTATAAGGTGGTCGTGGTTTGCCTGGTCGTAGGAGAACTTACGACCAGGTAGTAGTCGTAAAAGGTCTTACGACTATGTAGTGATCGTAAAAAGACTTACGACCATGTAATGGTCGTAGAAAGACTTACGACCAGGTAGTAGTCGTAGTAAGACTTACGACTATGGCGGGTGATTGTAGAAGATCTTACAATCACTTGGTAGGCCTCTCCCTTATAAAAATAAGGGGAACTTCTGGAGACTATGTGACATTATATTTACCCATAATAAGAATTATAGATAATAGATAAAATGAGGATTATTAGATCCTCGTCAATATTACAATCTTATTAAAACTGAACTTCTACTTAGCAAGAACATGAAATAATAGAAGAAAAATTACCAAACTGGCTATGTTAACTAATTTCTGTAGCGATTTCTCAACCCTTTCCATCTTTCATCCAGTCTTTTAAGAACATTATCTTTATTTTCCGTCGGTTGATCCGATGGTCGAGGCACTTGACGAAATGCAGCCACACGACGGGTGTCCTCTTGCAAGGCTTCAATTTGCATTGCAATGTCTCGAACCTCTGGCACAGCTTCATCAGCCCACAGCCAGAACCGACATATTGTGTTCTGTAAAAATAATTGGAACTGCAAGTGAAAAAACATGATGTTTGGAAAGAAGTTCATTGGGGATGATCAGGCACAAGTTACTGTAAGATTTGAACACTTCATGAACACTCGGGATGGATTCGTTGGCGTATGGGAGGTGAACACATTCACCGGATCCCTGCAACGAGGGCAATCCAAGTGTTGTCGTAGTGCTTCTAATTGCCTGCTCACTCGGAAGTTTGATGAGGTCGTAGACATCCCGTTTAAGACTGGAAGGAAGGAGAAGAGGAACTCAAGAGTGAGGGGAATGGTAGCCAAATCATGCATATATATAACCTGCGGGTAAATTGTAATTTGGTTGAAGAAAATTTGCGTCCGCGAGGTAGCAGGGCCGAGGAGGTATCGTGGGGCAGCATTGCGTTATGTCTTTAAGGTTAAGTAAGTTAAAATCGGGAGGTACAGTTGTTGTTAGTACTAAATATTTCAGAGAACATGTTTGTGTACATAAATCTCATTGTCGTAACGCATAGGGACATTACATAAATCAGAAAGGCGGGATGCACAATGGAATTACACAACAAGTTTTACATGGCCATGAAATTAGTTAGGGCGCATCGTCGTGTCGCTTGCCGGGACGGCGTAGTTGATCCTCAGGGAAGGTGAACCTGTCCGGGGAGCGGCGTACGTCTCGAAGGCCGTAGTAGGGGCCCTGTATGGGAGACGAATATGGGGTGATCTCATCGTGGCGGTCCGGCTGAGGCCTAAGCATATCGTCAACCCACTGGGGCTCTTCCAGCGGGAAGGGTACAGGGTGAGTTAGTCATTAGTTTTGTGCGACGGGAAAATCGGTGTAAGTACGTTCACGTGTACCTGAGTAGGCTATTGTGTTGACGAGGATCCCCCTGGCCAGTCCGAGTCGTAGTGCTGCACGGTGTACCCTCCGTACGTGTCGCCGAACCACTGGTCGCGCTCCCGTAGGTGTGATTGAACGTAGTGCGAGGAAGTCCAGTACTACGCCTCCCTCCGTGATGACGATGGTTGCAGCAGAGTGTTGTCCCCTCGTAACTGCTGAAAGAACCAAGGGTAATGTCAGATACGTCCGAAATGAGTGCATGAAAAGGTACTCACGACAAGAACCGGTTGACAGATGACATACCTGTGGCCCGAGGAGGGTCGAGGCCGAGCGACCGTAGCTCTGACGACTCCCGGAGTGCGATGGGAGTGCAGAGGGCGGTGCCAAGGGCGGAGGTGGTGGAGGGTGCCCGCCGCGAACGCGATGCTATGCGTGAACATCGCTGTGGTGACCACAAGTTACGGATCTAATCGCAGCAATCGCGTCCTCGCGTATCGTGCGTATCACGCCTAAGATTCGATCAAATGTGTTGTTGTTTCCACGGTGTAGAGCTTCAGTAGTCTCATGCCGGATACGCTCCAAGCGGTAGTACTGCATGAAAACCGATAGTAAGTGCGAAAAGTGTTGCCGGACGAAAATTATGCGAAGAATATTTTACCGTCTCGTCGAGGCGGGCCGCCCGGTGACAGTCTGGACCAGCTAGTACGACGTCGTCCTGCATGGCGTCCATCGGATGCCTGCGGCATTGGCCCGAGAAGCTCGCACCTAGTGCGCGAATGTACCACCGCAAGCACGCGCACACGCGTCGGATGGCGTAGCCACGAAACTCCAGCACCACGTCCGTCGTAACCCTGTCGATCCACAACGCCGTCCAGGGCTGCTGCGTCTGCCTCCAGTCGTCGCTCCTCCGCCCTCTCCTCATTTGCCTGCAATTGAATTTATATGTCAGAAAATCTTATTCAAATATGCCCTCAAAATGATACCAAAGAATGACATACTGGTGAGCCTTTGCTGTGAGAGGTCGTCCCGTGGGCGGTGGCACTTTCTGGTAAAGGCCGAACTGCCTCATGACCCGCTGCGGATTGTACTGCTCGACCATGTGCGAGAATACCAGGTGACAGGTCGTCATCCAGAGTTCCTCGTCCAGAGTGCACTGGGACGATAATCTGTAGGGGGCCGTGTCGTGAAGGAACTGTGATGTCCATGGCCATCAGATGACCTCGTCCTCGTGGAGAGTCTCAAAAAGGTTATGGAACTCTGGGTACACGCACCTCGGTCTCTCCCTAGCCCACCCTAGGGTAGCACGTGTCCAACGTGTTCCCATCGTGAGGTCTCGCCGACGGTCGCCCCCGCAGCTGCGTTCGTAAAGCTCGGTGGTCACCTTGTAAGGGTGCACGCTGGTGCGGAAGTACGGTCGGCCGACTGAAAAGTGCTTCTACAACCATAACTGTAGCAGGGCGTAGCATACCGTGAGGACTGGCTCCTCACCCGTGCTGCGCTGACAAGCATCACACAACCCTCGGTAGGTGGCGCAAAGCACTGCAGAGCCCCAACTGTACTGTGGAACCTCCTCGGCGGCGTCGCCAAAGGCGTGCGGATGGATGTAGGCCGGGTACACGCAGTCTCCTGCGTGGTAAGCGAGATCCATCCGAACAGGAATAAAAGGTATGCAACTAAGTGTGTCCTCACTTCCTCCGCTGTCGCATGCTCGGGGCAGATCATGTAACGCCGCAGCCAGGAATGTGGCACACCCGACGCGTTCACAGGAATCGGGTGACCAAATCTGTCGGCCAAACGGATCTTCCAGTCTACTGCACTAGTCCAGGATCACGCTAGTGCACACAGTGTCAACATTGATGAAATATCACATCCATACAACGAATATAAGAATAAACGAGTACCTTTAAATAACAAATAACTGTTGGGACCTTACGGTCGAGTTTTACATTTATTAAGCCATGCAAGGCTGACAATAAAGAAATAAACTGCACCGGAAACGAAATAAACTCCAGTGGCTCCCATCAATTTACTAGAGGCAACTGACTGGGATCGAGACCCTAACGATCAACCTTCGTAGAACTCTTCTTCAAAAGCAGGCGACGACTCCTCCACTTCTGTTGATTTGTTTAGCAAGAGTGAGTACACACCGTACTCGCAAGTCATACCACAGAATGCAATTTATAGATGATGGCTTATTCCAAAGGAATGGCTTCTGTGGTTATTTTGCAGAAATGCAACATTTGCAATTGAATACAATAATAGATTGAAAGCGTAATTCAAAACAAATAGACAATAATAAGTTAACAATTGATTTCACAAAGGACACGCAGTCTAATCATGTTATTCACACAACTGCACAAGTTATCTCACACAGCTGACCCTTCCCATTTGTTTTATGAAAATCTACCCCTCGTGTGAAATTCACGAGCATGTCCATAACCGAGGACGCGGCTATTCGAATAGATTGATTTAACACTCTGCAGAGGCTGTACACTTTACCCACACGATACAATCAGTGGGGCCAGCACTGACCAGAACAAAACCTTTCAGAGATTTCATCTCAAACAATGACACTCCCGATGTGCTTTCTGTAGTCAATTTGTACACTGACCCTTGGAGCGACACACACCGTTGGGCGAGGATGTGACGAATCATCCCGCGATGTGACATATCACACCTCCGACCCATCACACGCGGTTTAAATACAACCCGAGTTGTCAATGTCAAGACTCCATAACTTACTAAGTCAGGCCCAGCCCATACTAGGCATGTGGTCGTACAGTAAGGCCCAGTTCAATGGCGCACAAAGTTAAGTCCTTAATTGACCAAAGCAAGACTTCCAGTTTTTCCCAAATCACAAAGTTTATATCACACAGCTCCACCATTCACACAGATCCACCACTTGCCTCAGTCTAAATCTTTTCCCACCCTGTTGATTAAGTGCAACACATACCATCACGAGTAACAGCACACAGCACACACAGTTTTATTACACAGTTCCATAATCGCTTAGTCAAGTTTATAATTGCAACTCACATGAAATGATGACTCGTGGCATGGCTAAGCAAACTACTCGTATCTAACCAACCCACGTTGGTGCTACGATAATACCAACTAATAATTAACCAACCTACGGTGACAAAAGATCATGACATACAATAGACAAGGTGGTATAACAATTTGGATTAATAACTATCCCAAAAGCATTTAAATAAATACTTGAAATAGAATGCAATACATTGAAACAAAGTATTTTGAAAACTGGATTCAATATGATCAAAGGTATAACTTGTCTTGGAATAGATCTAGATATTGGTCTTGGTCTTGAGGTGCTCCTTCTTCTGCAAAATTCCCCGAAGTATCGACGTCTACTCGCAAACGAGACAAAAGAAACAAAAACAATAAATAACAGAGGCAAAACAAACTCCAAAAATAAAATAAAATTCACTATTAAATAGATCTTAATTTTATATGAATTTACAAATTTGAATGGGCCCAATCGGAGTTCGGATGCAAAAGATATGGGCTTTGAAAGTTTGAAAATCAAATAAAACCCTAATTTGGATTTTATTGAATTTCCCGAATTATTTTTATAAAGGAAAATCGGATTATTGCGCAATGCTTGCGTCCGTAGAATTTCGAAAAAGAAATAGATTTAAAGAAATCGACATGTGGGCCCCACATGTCGGTCTCGAAGGTTCACGGTGGACCGAAGTGCCGAGCAGGGAGATCGGCGCGGTGGGTGAGCCACGCGCGCGTGTCCGATCTTGTCTGGCGCCATGCGGCCGCCACACCCGGCAAAAGCCGCGGCTTTGGCCGATTGGACATTTCTTGGCGGCGGTGGCTCGGGACCGATGGTCGCCGTGAGCGGCGACTCACCGGCGATGGAGGTACAGATTGTTCCGTGCTATTGCGCACTCGGGTGTCCTTACCGTAGGCGCAGCAGCGGTGGCGGCCGGCGGCGAGGAAGAAGCGGTGGAGCCGAGTTTTGTCGGGTGGGTGCTCGGCGATGCTCGTGACGAGGAGTCTGCGCCCGAGGTATCTGGGACTTCTTGGTCATGGTGGTGCGATCGGCGAGGCAAGAGCGCGGACGACGGCGGCGCAATTCAACTGGAGAAGAAGCTCGGCGAAAACCCTAAAACTCGAAATCTGCGGCGCTAGGCGATCGGGCGGCGAGGATGGCGGCTTTGGGTTGCGGAGTGCAGGCGGTGCTATGGGGGTATTTATAGGCGGGGATGCGAGATTTGAAACCCCCAAATCGAGTCCAAAGCGGGGGTTTGAAATCCTTGATTCGGAGATTGAGAGGATTGGTGGCGATTTGGTTAGAGATGAGTCACGGGACGAATCTGGCTACAAATTGGCGGGAGTCGTGCGAAGAATCGACAACCGAATCGGTTTTGTCGGATGAAGCTCGGAGCTCGGCAATGGCGGCGGCGGCGCGAAGAAGAAGAAGGCTCGCGAGCGGCGACTTCGGTGAAGGTCCCGCTGGGCGGCGGCGAGGCGCGGCGAAGCGAGCGAAGCGAGTGGCGAGCGGCCGCGGCGAACATCCAACGGAGGAAGGCGGGGTTGGCGCGTCGTCCCGATCAACGAGGGCACGCGTCAAGCATCCAACAGACGAGGGCGCGGCCGGGCGAGATGGGGTGCGGCGCGGAATAGTGTTGGGCTTGGCCAAAGAGCATTACGAAGGATTTTAAAAGATTTTTCTTTTTAATAAATCCAGAAAATGCAAATAGCAATTAGAAAATAGCAAATGGCTTTGGAAAAAATTCCAGAAAATTCTATAAAATATATCCAAGCATGTAGAATCTAAATAAAATAAGTTTGGCCATTGTTGATGTTGGGATTAATCACATTAAATCGTTTTGTCCTTAAAGTCCATATTAAGCTTTTTAAATTAATATTCAAATAAATCCAAATGGTGAATTTTCTCACTACCACTATTTAAAAGATTTTTAAAGCTCTGAAAATTGGGATGTTACAGTGCACGCATGTAAAACTTATTTTGTGGCACAGAAAAATAAGGCAAAACATACGATTAAAAATTCAACAACACAATATGACCATAATGAGTTAACAACAGACCCGGACAACTTAAAAAGTACTACATAAAGGCATGGATTAACAGCAACACAGCCCATCAAAGACATTGAAATAAGCAAGCGACATCAGGACTTAGTAATTATATCTTCCTCGCTACGGTGCACTGCTTGTGCCGGTCTGTTTGGGCAGCGGCTGATGGAGTGCCCAAGCTGTCTTACGACCGCAGCGAGGCGGCGAACCGTTGCTATGGCCGGTTGTCGTCCATGTCGTTCCGGATGCGTCGGGACTGGCGTCTTCCACGGCCGGGCTGCTTTAGTGTGTCGTTGGGCACCCACTTCACCTGCCCCAGCCAAAGGTCCCTATAGTGTGTGTCCAGCCCGTACGAATGGAACTCGGTACTCCAAGTTGCAAACAGGTGGTGGATGTCGTATTACTCGAAGATGTAACGCTCCGAGGCCTGCCGCCACGCCGCGCACGCCGCGTACACATGGAGCATGGTTTATGCAGAAGCTGCGGCTTGTTGCAGGTGCACGACACTTCCTCACCAATCGTGCAGACCTGCTTACGATCCACTCTAGCGTGGCCCATTACGTACTTCTCCCTGAGCCTGAACTCGAACTTCTGCCTAACGCCATCCATGGTACGAGCGGCGTGCGATCGAGCCTTGCTGATCTTATTCTCTATGTAGGCATGCATTACTTCGGAGAATTACTTCCCATCCTCCAAATGCTTCTTGGCCATCATGGCTCTGTTAACAAAGTATCTGATGGTACGATTCCAGCTCTCCTCCACTATCATAGTGATCAGCAGGGAGCGGACACCGTTGAGCACACCATTGTACACCTCCGACATGTTGGTCGTCATGATCCCGTACCTTGCACCGTCCGTGTTGTGCAGCAGGGACCATTTCTCCAGGTCAGGTGCGTGCGAGTTAACCCACTGTGTGAACTCCCCAACTCTCGCGGACCCTCTAGCTGCTGCCCCTGCCTCGGCATGCGCTGAGTCCCTTACATACTTTTCGGTCTCCTCATCGAGCTGTCTCCACACCGCTTCGAACTTCCTCCTTTGGTTCTGCATGCAGAGCTTCTTGAACATCTTCATGAGGTCCTTACTTCGAAACCTTGTGTGGAAGTTGGCCGCGAGATGCCTCATGTACCAACGGCTCCTAACATCGTTCCACTGGTACCGCGGCTGCATCCCGTTTTGCATCATGCACAACGCAGACAACAACTCAGCATTGCTATCCGAGATGACACACACATCTGGCCGATCTTGGACCACTGCCTGCTTCACATTGCACTGGAACCACAACCAGCGGTGTTCTCGCTCTCAACAATTGCGAACGCCACGGGGACTAACTAGTCATTCGCATCAGCCGCAACGGCGGTGAGGATGGTACCCTTGTACTTCCCACATAGGAAGGTGCCATCCATCGTGAGCACGGGACGACAATGCTTGAACCCTTCGATCGCCTGACGGAAGGCCCAGAAGACCCTTTCAAGAACAAAACAATTGGGCCCCTCAGTCGGATGCACCCGCTCAAGCTTGTTTACGTACGCCTCGTGATTAGATTCCGCGATTTGATGCAGCAATCTTGGTACTAGGTTGTAAACCTCTTCGAATGTGCCGAATATTCGCTCCAGAATACTGCGTTTCGCACGCCATGCCGTCTTGTAGCTGACCGGGAACCCCACCATATTGGCAACATCCGCCAGCAGGAGCTTTGGCGAAATTGACACATCTGCAGCGATGAGGTGGCTTATCAAGCTAGTAACATACGAGGACGTCATGTTGCAGTGCTTGTGAAGTGGCTCAGCTAACTCGCATGTGTGGTCCTTCAGCACCGTTATCCGGAAGCCCATGGCGTGGCCGTGAACCTCGTGCCGCGAACCTTGCGGCGACGAGATTCATCAACACACTGACGATGTGCGACGGGTTGGACCTCTGCACCCGATCGTCAGACCAATTTAACGGCGTATCTAGCGGTAGCATCTTTGTCGCGGTGCTCTTGTTAGGAAAGCGCTGGCCTAGGAGCAGGGTGTCCTCATTGAACCCCCACTCAGCACCCTCCGGACGTGGCAGAACCAGCGATGTCGTTGCAACGTCGTCCAATCGTGAGGGCGTAAGCAATGTCGATGGTCACAAAACCACCAAGCTGCACCTCCTCCCAGCGACTTCTCCGTCGTCGTCGTCTTCCGAACTAGTTGTTTCCACGTCCTCCTCGCTTTCCACCTCATCCACAGTCGGCGGTACTCGTGACAATCAATACGGTGACCATCATCTCTGCTCCTTCATTGGGCTCGAAATTGACCGCGCACCTCCTCGGTCTCCATCGCCCGTCTCCTCCAACAGGAGACCAACGAGGCTCCTCCTCACCCGGCGACCGCCTTCACGAGAACCACCCGCGGATGTCCCGTCCTCTCAAGAAGCGAGCGTAGACCATCGGCCGCATATATCGCTTGACGGGGTTGCAAACAACCCCCATGTAGTTGGCCTATGAGCGTCACATGTGACCTTTATAAGTTGTCAAGCGGTCTACTTTGCACCACCCACCACCGAGGCATACAACGCCTCGATCGCGGCTTCTTCCTTCCAGTGGCGCGATCGAACGCGGAACGCACACATCGCCTTAGCTCCGAGAGGCTCATGTCCTTCAGAGCCGGCGCTTGGATCACGGTGCAGTGATAATTTGACAGGTCCGTACTGTACGGTCCGTCGCGTATGAGAGCGTTCCCGTGGAACACGAACAGATCTTGAATTTCCGCCATAAAGTACCTAACACACGTGCATATGAAACCATCGAATTATTTGTGGGATTTTTTTTCCAAATGAATGATTCTACAAATTTGGTTATGCCCACTGTACACGAGCGTTTTGTCGTACAGGTTTTCAATCCCGATTGAAGTTCGTATGATTTTTCTATCCATGAAATGTCCAACCTATATTATTTGTAGTATAAAAAAATCCGTAGCCTATTCTATGTTACACTTCAGAAATTTCCTGTGGTACTAAATCAAAAAGAAAACCAACAAAACTGATTTCCCTGGATTTTTATATAGTTATGAATTTTTTTAACTAGTTCGATATTACAGTGCAAAAATAATTCACTTCAGAAATTCTTATTGCATTTGTACGTTTCCATACCCGAGTTAGACCTAGCTTATACCAAAGACATGCGGGGTCTACGACACAGTATTCTTTTTTATTAAATTTCGGACATAAAAACTTACTGAAAGGTACGGCAAGTTTCTCATTCTGGCGATGTACTGCGTAGTGCATGCACCGAAGGCAATATGCCCGATCAAGAGTACATATACAAAGCGTTCAGTGGGTCTATTTCTATTTTGTTTAACGACCTCCAAATATTTTGCTATTTTATGACCAAGTTCACGAAACTATGCAAATAGCCGAGATGAAATTTACAACACTATTAACAATAGGTCTGTTAAGTCAACTAATTACAACCTAATGACATTGCTAACTACTGAGCCTTCAAAATAAACTAACTACACAACTATAACTACTCCGTTGCTACAATTTATCTAATTGCATCCTAATCACATTGCTAAAACTAGCGATAATAATAGCCGAAAGCGAATGACACTTACCTTTTCTAGGTGCTCGCAGCAGGCCACACAACTTATTTTCTAAGTGCTCGCAGCAGGCCACACAACTTATTTTCTAGGTGCTCGTGAAATTTTTCCTTCGCTCTCGCACCTGAATTTTTTTCCCGCTCGTGGAATTTTTTGCACAAAAATTTTACCCCATAATCGCGTCGCGAGGAGCGGTGAGGCGGCGCTCCTCGACTCCCTTTTATAGGCAGCGCAGCCCTGCAGCGTGGCGCAGGCTTGGCCGGCGCGCCGGTGCGCCGCGATGTGGCAAGCGGCACAAGGTCTTTGCCATCTTCGCTGCCACGTGGCGGCCGAGGTGGTCTGCCGCCCGGCCGGGTGAAATTGCAGCAGTCTTGCCGTCTGGGACGACGAGGCGGCACACAGGGACGGCGACAACAGGTGCTGCTAGTCGGATAGCAGCAAGTACAAGGAGTGGGTCATTTTTAGAATTTTAGAATTATAGAGATTATTTTTATAATTTTTGTTACGCAACGGGATTAAAATAGTCTAGAATTCTTAGTGCTAGGAAGGTCGGCAGGGGTGGCAAGGTGGTGGCTTGGCAACGAGCCCCCCTCCCTGAAGGGACGCCGGCCCCGCCCTGGCCGAGTCCACCTTGGACGTGGACTCGGCTTGGGGATTTGGGCCTTGGCCACCCACCTACTCTCTCCCCCTTTTTCACCCAATCAGCCTAAACTCTGAATTCCAAAATCTGAAATCCAAATCTTTTAGCCCAAATCCCTTTTAAATAAAAAACGAGATATTACAGATTAACCTCAAAACATGGTGATCAATGTGCCATGGGTATCGCATTGAAATTAACGAGCAGCGTTGGAGCCGGAGGCCAGTGCTACAAAGACGCTTCGGCTGATCCCGCCCAAGATAAATTTACCAGAAAACTAGTTTGCACGGGTTTTTATCCTAGCTTCGCCCAAAATTAATGGTAAATAAAGGCCCCAAAAAGGAATAGGGCTACTTCAGTTTCACATACTGACGACACACATGACATGGGCGACGGTCTCACAAATGTGTCTGTGATCTGTACTTGCCACAACACCACCACAGTTGTCAGCCTGTGCAAGAACGATGGCGGAGTTAACGGCCAACATTGCTTTTCGATAGCTCCTGCTCTTGCCCCTCTGCAAAATGCGAAAGAATCAGATGCATATTGCATTCTTCGGAGACAGCTCGACGAGCATCCAATGAGAAGATCCGTGAGGATGTTCCATAACAAAGCATATACATCAACATTCAACATGATCTTCCACATGCATGAAAAAAACCGCAATCTGCACAAGGTCCAAATACATATTCATGTCAAAGATGGCTTCGACAAGTGTTGTGTTTAATACGCTGGCCAGTTCATTCAAAATCTTAATCAAGCATATCCAGAATTCGCTTACTGATCTTTGCAGTATATACACATGTATCTTGATAACACATGCGGTAACATCAGGTTTTCAATACTGTCAAAAATCTCGTTAATCAGCCAGTTCCTCAGATCTTAATTATATTGTTCTGACCAGTTTTGAGAACTGCAATAGGGTCAGAGAGATTACCGTGAATAATTAAAAAAAAAATCCGAACAAAATATCAGGCTGTAGGGGCTGGATTTAGCAAATCTGTAGAAATGTCATGCATAACAGTGCATCATTGGTAAATACGTCCAATTTCAGGCCACGGACTTGTAGGAATAAAATAGAGATTTCAGTTAAGACGACATAACAACTGAGGATGTCATTCCATTCATTCATTGCAAGAAATAGTTTTGGGCATTCTATCCATTGCTTCATCAAAAATCTTTGGCTCCTCACTCCAGATTTGGAATGACTATCACTTTTAGAAATACTTTACATACATAGAAATAAATATGCAAGTGCAATCAGGATTTCTATAAATAGCTCTAACCTGTTGCCAAAAACGCCTACACTTCAAAGGATGACAATGTTCATGAACTTCCTCTTTGCAAAAGCCAACCACCATTTGTTTGGAGTGCCATTAGCTCTGTATGCACAGTTGAGCAGCCTCCCACTCGTTTCCTCCCTTATCTGCTTCAAATAATTCCTCAATAATTCTGCACCCCAACAGAGAAATGGTTAACGATCACAATCAATGGGACTAAGAATGTTTTGCTGTTAGATTTAGTCCCTACTTAGTTACTAGCTTAATTAGTATACAGTTTACATAAAATAGTATTACTTCGGTGTTTCTCCTAAAAAGGTCATTAGGTGAACTGGTGAATACTAAGTAAACAACTTATTACTTCTGCAACCACAACAAAATTAGTTTACTTTGACTAAAAGCGTATGCACATGCAATTAAAGTAGATGGAGACATGGAGTTGTATACCTGCTTCCTCCTGAGATTGGGGAAGAACGAAAAGTCCAGGGAAAGAAACCCTGGTTCCCCAGGCACAGGAACTTTCTCCAAGCCCAGATTAATTATTGCCTTGGTCCCAACAGCCAGTGTTCGGTAGCCTTCTAGTCTTTTCAAGACAATATTGATGTAAAATGTCAGATAGATCAGTAACTTGTCTGCTGGGCTTTTCACATGAAAGTTTTGAAGAAAACATTTGCTCGAAAGAAAGTTATTGCTTCATCAACTATGTCCACTTTATCTGTAATAGCATCAACGCAAATAAGCAGTTCGGCATGGTTGTATAGGAGTGAAAGTACATCACCAAATGTGTTTAATCTTTAATGTTGTCACAATACCTTGATCTGAGGCTGGGGCTGGGCCCTTTATATGAGTTTTTAGTGGAAGCAAAGGACACCCACAGGCTTTGGTGATCCCATCATCGTCAATGAAACTAGAGTGATAAACCTGTCCACAAGGGCGAAATCCATATGGTGCTCAGATATCACTAGTTAATGTTAATCACAACCAAACAGAACTAACAAAACTAGTATGGAAAAACCTGGAGAAAAAGTGATGAGCACATCTGGTCACTATTTGCTATCATTGATATGATCTTCCTCAAATGCTTAAACCCACAAAAGGGGTCATTAGCCGCGTGACTCCTATTGAGGTATTTTGACCCACAGGATTTATTTCATGGTATTACTTTTCTACTGTTGGATTACCTCCACTGGTATTTACTCTTAAAGTGCATCATATTGCCTCTTCATTTGATTTGAAATAAACACATCATATAGCTTCTTCATTTGAACTGGAATTAACTAAAGGATATAGTTGTACTTCAATACTGAAGCCATAAAAAGGTTTCATTGATTTGAGAATTAAGCATGGGAAACCAGTTGTCAGCATACTAGTTTATATTTTTAGTCTTCAACATTTTATTTCATTGTAAATACAACATTGTTATCTCATTGAATTCTGCAACCCATGATGGTTGTCAAACTAGATTTTTCAATTTTCATTAATTTGAGATTTTTCTAGTCGTTGGGCTCTACTTTAACATCAGCTTCCAGGACCTTCCTAAACATACTGTGAGTTGCTCTGGTATGTTATATGTAGCCTACGTTGCCACAAACCACGGCTAGAAATTTTCTGATGAACTGCACAGCATTGGTTGAACATAAACTAGAGGTATAGCAATATCTCATTCTAGTTTGTAGAAGTCAGCATGACGACCTCTGATATGCCGATACGCCTCCCAGGCCGTGTACCAGTATCCGATACGTATCGGATACGGGTACGACCCCGATACGACCCTGATACGTATCGGGAAGTATCGGAAATTCTTTTCATTAAAAAAAAATAGAAATACAGCCCGATACGGCCCGATACACCCCGATACACCGATACGGCCCAGAAAGAAACTTAGCCCAAGACAAAAAACTATTGTTCCTAGCTCAAACCCATCGCATAAGATACTAACTATGAAAGTTTTACTAGTGGTGTGGTCCAGGGTTCAAAAACCGGCGGTAACCGCGGTTACCGGTAGATTCTGCGTTCTACCGGCCGGTCGTCTGAAAATACCGCTTGGGGTTTTTTTCCTTTCCTTGGATTCTTTCTTTGCTCGATTGCTTTTCTATCATCCCATGTGGGCGTGAGCCAGCAGCCCCCTCACCCCATTGCTTTTGTTTTTACTCCCACTTGCTTTGCTTTTGTGCTCCCTAATTGCTTCCCTCTTGGCCTCTTCCCTCCCTCCTCTCCTTCTCCATTTCCAGGAGCTCAAGCAAGCAACCAGGGCAGCACAAGCAAGCATAAGCACAAGCAAGCAGGAGCAGTAGCACAAGCACAAGCAGCGGGTCTGAAATTTTTTCTACTTGTGGAGCTTTTGAGTTCATTGTTTGTAGGGAGTAAGGACTAAAGAGAGATCGTAGTGTAGGAAACTCTTGAATGCATTTGTGGAGGGTTGCACATTTGGATTACTAGTGGTTAGCACATGCTTGTTGAAGTGGTTAGCATTTGTGGAGGGTTGCACATTTGGATTACTAGTGGTCATGTGAAAGACTATAGCATGCTGTGTGTATCAGTGTATGCAAGACCACATATTGCTATCCTTTCATGCTGTGTGAAATTGTGAATCAATGTGTAAGTCCATGCATGTTGTACATCAGTGTATGCAAGACTACAGAATGCTATCCATTCACAAAACAACATATATGCCTTCAGTAACCTATATAACATATATCCATATACGGAAGATGAAATCACTTGTCAATATGATACATGACTAACAATTTTCATCCTGTCTGGATTATTGTAGGTGATGGCTTCTAAATCCATAAATGTTTGGGACCATGGAGAGAGACTAGGAGGTGCTGGTTGAAAGTGCAGATATTGCAATCTAACAAAATCAGGCGGAGGTGTCACCCGCCTAAAACAACATCTTGTCGGGAGACACGGAGATGTTGTTGCTTGCAATGGGGTTCCGGCGGAAGTTCGAAGGCTCATGCTGGCAAGTCTTGAAAAAGCGAAGGCAAGAAAGAAATCTCTTAAAGATGAACGACTGCGAATGGAGGAAGCCGCAAGAGAGCCTGTAGCTCGTGGTCCATCATATGAAGATGCCTTTGTTGATAACGAGGAAATGCAAATGGAATGGGCTCGTCGGGAGTCGTTAGAGTTACATCAGATACAACAAAGAGCTAGAGCCAGGGGTACGGCGTTTGAACATGGTGGTGGTAGTGGAAGTGGTACGGGAAGTGGGAGTGGAAAGGGAAATGGAAGTGGCAGAGGTAGTGGTACAGGAAACAATGCTTTTTCGAGGATGTTTGGCATGTCACAGTCCATGAGAGTTGATCACGATATTTTCTTGCGATCGGGCACCGTCCAACCCGCATTGATACAACACTTGCGGAGAAGCAAAGTCAAAACATGGAAAAATTTGGTCAAAGTGGTTCCATAGTAATGACATTCTTTGGAGTTAAAGCGAGTGTCCTTATTTTCATCGCCATCAAAGAGACACAAGAACTTGGTCAAGAGGTTCCGTCACCAAGAGGGCATGAAATTGATGGGACATATCTTGATGCCAACGAACAAGAGGTCAAGGAGTACATATCACAGTTCAAAGAAGACTGGGATATATATGGAGTCTCTATTATGTGTGATTCCTGGACTGGGCATACACAAATGAGTATCATTAACTTCATGTTGTCTTGCAATGGAAGAATATTTTCCATAAGTCGATGAATGCAAGCGGTGACATACAAAATCTTGACCTTTTGTATCGTGAGATTCGTAGAGTTGTGGAAGAAGTTGGAGTTAAACATATCATGCAGATTGTGGTGACAATGGTGCGAACTATAAGAAAGCATGCCAGCTGGTAATTGAAGAGTACCCAACTTTAGTCAGCGACCATGTGCGGCGCTGCACCGTCAACCTCATGTTGAAGGATATTGGTCGATTCGAGGAGGTTGATGCGGTTGTCAAGGCGGCTAAGAGGATTTGTCGGTTCCTATACAACCACGATCGCCTCCATAATGAAATGCGCCAACAAATTGAAGGGAGATAGTTAGTCCAAGCGCCACAAGGTTTGGAACCACATTCATTTTCTTGAAAAGTTTTGGGATAGAAAAACAAAGTTCACGAAGTGGATGGTGTCGGATGTATGGGGCTCCAACCATTTGAGCACGGCCAGGAAGTAGAATACATGTATTCTGCTTCACAAGTAGACAATGGTGGTCGAGTATGGATTTGGTCATAAAATTAGTAGAACCAATTTACCAACTACTCGGATATATCGACCAGCGAAACCCATAATGATGGCGGGAATGGTTGGAAAGGCGTCACGAACTCAATTTGAACTTCAAGGCGTCTTGAAAGAAGATGATGCCACTTATGGTCGTGTCATAAAGATTGTTAATAGGAGAATTGCAATGATGAAGGACCGCGCGTACATAGTTCGAGCAAGTTCATAGTTTCCTAAATCCAAATAAATATCACATATTTGTTGTATTTTTTCTAACATTCTAAGTGTGTTTGTTTGCACTGACATCGTTGCTAAACCATGAGCCGCTTCTATAATGTGGGAAGAATCCGACCCTCGTCGCTTCACGACAATGGCGATTCAAAGAATAGCCGATACACAGGGGCCTTGATCACGGCTCTAGGCGAGCTAGAACAATACCGTGTCGGCGAGGTTTATTTGCTTCAAATGAGGCTCACATGAGTGCTAATCGTCATTCTGCGGTAGGTTGTTCTGAACTTACATATACATGAAAAATGACCCATCACTATTAGTTTAACACAAATTTTATGTTACTTGTAGCTACATGGTGGATGGCGTTTGGGCGCAAACACCGACATTAACAAAATATGCCTTGCGAATTGTCTCGTAATGTGTTTAAATCGATGGATGTAAGCGAAATTGGAGCACATTTGCATTGGTACATACACAATTGAGGAACCGTCTTGGATACAAGAAACTACATAAACTCGTGTATGTCCACTACAATCTAAGACTACGATTGCAAGAGCATGAGACTAGAAATGAAGATAGGGATGTAGATCCTTTTGGCGATCTAATCAATGCCACTCTGTACGACAGAGAGAACCCAATCCACGAGTGGCTTGATAGCTCTATGATACAATCAGAGCCCCTACTAGACGAGGAAGGTGAGCCCCCCATGCCATCTACAGTTGTAGTTGATACCATCCCTCGAAAGTAATTGAATAAAGCACTAGATGATGAACCATTGAAGCAGTGGACAAAGAAAAATATTGGCAAGAGTCATCTTGGGAAAAGGAAATATTGTAGCCAACCAACTGAAAATTTGGCTGAAGACTTTGCCTCACTTACACAAACAAGGAAACAAGTGCCTAACAAGAAGAAGAAGAAAGGCCATTGAGGAGGATATTGTGGGAAGCGACGAAAAAACAGAAAGCCCGCCATCTGATGAAGTCCAGTACCAAGAGTCTGGTGATAGTAGCTCTCCGTCGTCCGATGATGGTGCTGATGGTGGGACTGCTCATGATGCAGGGCAAGACCAACTATTGGAATTCACCTGCGAGTAAAACTTCACGCATGCTACTCAGGATGAAGACCATGGTTGTCATACTTCAAAACAATTTCATAAGACCTACACGAGAGGTAAGGGTCGCCAAAAAGATCAATCTCAGCCACATGACTCTTCTTCCTATTAATCGCATGCTAGCTCAAGATCCACTCGGACTTATGGACGTCGAGATGTCAATCTATTGCCTTCTGGAGATGATTCTCATTTGTCGGACGTCTCTTCTGATCCTAGTTTCCATTACGGTCTTGTGTCCTTCAATACCAATGCCAGAAACGTTTATCAGTGGGTCGAACCCACATATTACCAACAACTTTACAATCATTGGCTACAATATGCATACGAAACACACACTTAGGATCAATACAAGGCTCACCTAGTACAATTTGAAGGACTTATACTCTATGATAACAACGACTACATTGCACAACCTTCGCGTTTCTCGACAATGTATTGGTATGAATTACTTCTCATTATTGTTTTTCGTATGCTAGTCAAGCTATCGTTC
Source organism: Hsuehochloa calcarea (assembly GCA_036346395.1). Classification (NCBI taxonomy): domain Eukaryota; kingdom Viridiplantae; phylum Streptophyta; class Magnoliopsida; order Poales; family Poaceae; genus Hsuehochloa; species Hsuehochloa calcarea. Next base: position 14,650,513 of record CM070596.1, on the reverse strand, counting down.
ATTATCATTAACTTATGTTTTTTATTATGTTACATGCTTTAGAACACTTGGACGAGATGACTGCTCTGGAGAGTGAAGCAACCAAGGATGACTTTTTATGTACATCTTGAAACATTTTCTCATTAATATTTGCATTATTCCAAATTTAAATTTCATAATTACCATTTTCACCATTTTTCGGTTTTTCCGGTTTTTGCGGTTTGACGATTCTGATTCTGCGCGGTAAAATTCGGATTCAAAATTCAAAATTTGAATTCATAGGTTTTTCGAAATTTCCGATGCTAGTGATTCTGAATTCTGCCCAATCAGGGATTTCATCGATTCAGAGTTTTCTATCCTTGGTGTGGGCATCCTTGAGATTGCTAATCTCTCTTGATGAACCAAAGTTGGAAATGGAATTATGTGAAGATGCAACAAGAGATGATGATGTTGAAACTACTATGGATGAGTGTGATGAATAGAAGTGGTATTGATTATGTTTTGTTGCTTTATGAACATTGTTGAACTATGTTATGGGGCATGGACTCTTATAGTTTGTGACTGGGTGTGCTTGAATTATGTAATATGAACTATCTATCTATGTTCTATCAGAAGCTAAGTCTTCTATTGTTCATTTCATCTTGATTCTTGACATACATACTGCCATAATTTACATACATTGGTAAACCCTTGACTCAAAGTCTCAAAATTACCAAGCATCTTATTTTATATTTTAACTATTTTTAATACACACACACCCCCGTATCGCCGTATCGGGTTTTTCGGGGAAATGGGGTATCGCCGTATCGACGTATCGGGTTTTTCGGGGAAATGGGGTATCGCCGTATCGATGTATCCGTATCGCCGTACCGGTATCGCGTATCGGTGCATCCTAAACGACGACCTAATGGAACACGCACCAAGTATATTTCGTGACCTCCATTTGACAGTGCGGCGAACAGCCAGCATGGTTACTACAGGAGGTTCTGAACCTGTAAACCATCTAGGCATCTACATTAAGATAACCTGTTATAGCAAATTAAAGGATTCTAATAACTTCTCATTAACGGATCACACTATACATATTTTAAATGGCAGATCGTCAATTCTTGGACATTGAACCTACCAGCACAACTATGTCATGCATTTGCAAGCAAAACTGATTTTTTTTATCCAGAGGAACATACATCAAACATACAAAATCTCAAAGCTAACGAATTTCCTGAGTTGGCCGTACCCATTTCCGGTGCTCGTACATATGTCAACAGTGCAATCTCTAATCGCAGCATTCATCAACATCAAGACTAATAGCTACTCAATCACAGATCCTTACGAATGATACGTACTACGAGGAAGAGAAAAACAAGTCCCCGAACAAGGGTGGGAGCCGAACTGATCGGATATGGGCACGGGAAATCGAAGATCCGTACGGCGGAATCGGGTCAAGAAAGCAACGCAAAGCAAGGTGAATTCTTGTCATGGGTTGAACGGAAGGAAGAGAGAGAGAGAGAGAGAGAGATGCGTTCCGTACCATTTTCTTGGTCCCAATCTAGGAGTACCCGGCGCTACTGACGGCAGTTCCTGCGATCTAGCCGGGGGCGGTGCAGTGCCCCGACCCTCCGGAGATGCGGTCACCCTGGCCGGCCGGAGAGGAAAGGAGAAGACTGCGGCGGAATAGGATAGGAATGCGAAAAGGGTTGAGACGACGAGAGGATTGGGAGAGTAATTTTCTGGTTGCTAGGGTCCCTTATACAAAATGGCAATGGCAAAGTTTGCCCCTTCCACACTGTTCATTGCAGCCGCATGATGAACATCCAACGGACCAAGAAGCTGCCTTGGCAGAGCTTGACATTTCCCCCACGTGTGATTTATTTGAGGGAAAGCCTAGAGAATGGTATACTTCCGGGAAAATTGATCATCTGCCACGTATTACATATGTTTCGATCATTTGGAATTACTTTCTTCGTAATAGATTATTTGTCATATAGTTCATGAGCTAATCGATCATTGACCCTTTGAGAGAAAAAATATCAATTTTGCCCATGTCTTCTTCCATGTCGCATCACGCTGCGGATATAAACCCCATCCCTCCTCACCGTCTGGCGAGACTTAGTTGCAGAAATGGACACCAAACTGCTCCTCCCCTTCCCCTCCGCGTCCACGTCCACGTCCCCCCCCCCAAGTCCCGTTCCTCGACACCTCCTCCCGCTTCATCCTCCCCACCATTGCGGCTAGGGTCGTTGTGGTCGACGTTGGAGGACCCGAGGGAGCGCGGATGTCACGTTGCTCGTCGGTGTGGGACTGCCGGCGCCCAGGTGGCGAGGAGGGAGAACGGCGGCGAAGGAGAAGTCGCTCCGGCGCCGCCGGCGACTATAGCGCGGGTGTGGGAGGCGCTAGGTGCAGTGGCGGCGGAGATGTGGACATTCGCGCGGACTGACCTGCAGAAGACCGTGTTCGCGACCAAGTTTGGGCTCGCACTCATCTCGCCACTCGTCTTCCTCCGCGAGCCCCACGTCATCGTGAGCCACTCCGTCTAGCCATTCTCACCGTCATCGTCGTCTTCGAGTTCAACATCGGCGAGCAGTCGCAACCCCCGCCGGTCGCAAAGACATCGTGAGGTCGTGAAGCACACCTCGGGCGCGGCATGCGTCGACATGAGGAGCACCTGACGCATGCTCAGCCACACCAGCAAGAGAGGCGCGGTGTGCAACTGGCCCCATCGTGCTGTGTCACGGCGAACGCGGCCAACCATGGCAGCCAGATTTGGCGGGGAGGCAGCCATGGCTAGTGGAGGGAGAAGGAAGGGGGGAGAATAAGAGTGTGCGAGAGGAGAAAGCGAGGAGGTGGTAGAGTCTTGGTAGGCCATGGCCGGAGTAAGTAAGAAGGGGAAGAAGAGGAAGAAGAAGACAGAGGCAAATTTGTCCAAAAGTGTAAATGATCAAGTGGCGAATGAAAGATGTGGTGTTTGAGCTATTACCTTGTACTTAGTCCCAAATAAGCAAAGACGCATATAAGGTGTGACAAATGATCAATTCTCTCTGTACTTATTGGAAGATGTATACCTCCACCAACACTGACCTCCACAAGCCTCGAGCACCGCGCTCCCCCCCTCCTCGCCGCGCGCCCTACCCTACCCTCTCTCTTCTCCTCCCCTACCGCCCTCCCTACCTTTTTCTCCACACCGGTCACAGCTCTGCGCTCCTCCAACATCCCTCCTATCCCACTGGAGGCCGATGGCGACCTCACCGCACCCACCATCTCCCTCCCCGGCCCCCCCCCGTCCAACCTAATATTCACCGAGCCACCACCTCGTCGTCTTTGCTCTGCAGTGTTTGCCACCCCCTCAAACACCGCCTATCATCAACTGCCGAACCACCGCCTCCCCGGCTTCCCTCTCCATTGGGTGTGTGGTGAACCTACCGACGCTAACAGCACCCCCTGTTGATCGTCGCGAGAGAGAGAGAGAGAGAGGGAGAGAGATAGAGAGATGTGGTTGTGGAAGGGGAGATGAATGCATCAGAGAAAGGATAAGGTTGATGAAGTGGCTCTAGCGTCAAAATCGGATGGTTACAAACAACTCTTATGTTTTGATCGGGTGTATGTTCTTTATCCCATTAGAACGTGGATGACGCTATAAGCGTTCTGAGTTTTCTCGTATTAAAATGGGGTGAATAAAATGTAATGCTCTAGGATCCAACATGCTTCTACTGAGAGAAAATTTAGAGTATATTCTACTAGTAGTATATAGTGGTAGTATAAATTAAATAAAACCATTGATTTTCTAAGGGCATAATAGATTTTTCTTTGTAGTTATAATTTTATTTGGACGATATTATGGACCTTTTCAACTAAAGTTGAAAATATTACTCTTGTATTGTGAGATTCCCGTATGGACAATACAATTCTACCCACCATAGGGATTGTACTACTTATACTATCAGACGTAGTATAGCTAAATTCTAACTAATCTGAACCATTGGATAAAAAAGAATAAACAACATATTGAATTGAGTATACCGTAAAATAGCTCTCTACTTAACCCACACTTTGGATGGACGGTTGTACACAGACAAAGACACTTTCCAAGCGATAGGGCGGTGTCACATAGATCGGTACATAAATTTATTAGTGCGTATTTTTTTAAAAAAATAATTTTATCAGTGTGGTTTGTCGAAGAGGGTAGAAGTATATACTATTAGGGAAGAGGGTAGAAGTATATACCATTAGGGTCAACATCATAGTGGATTTGGAGTGCCAGACAGAGGAGACGTAGCATTTCAACTAGAGATTACTATAGGCACAGGTGCCTAATTTTTCTCTAGTTAGTTAGATCCTACGTCTAGTCGGTCTGAATAACCAACCTACATGGATATGGGAAGGATTGGCAGGCCCCCCTACTCGTGGCTCAACCGTCCTTGTCTTGAGGATGCCCCAGAAGGTCAAACACGCTGTCGTATTATTCTCGGATCTGCACCCTCCGTGCTACTGCACACCCCCTCTGTACTAACAATATTAATGTTTTTTTTGTGAGGAGTAAACAGCGCTCTGCAGTACTGTAGTAGCAATGACATATGTGCTGCATTGGTTTACTGTAGCAAAATACTACAGTAACCTGCTGTCACGATTGATTAGGACATTCCATTTTTAATCGAACAGTGCATATCATTCCTAATATCATACTACGGATCTCTGCATTTGATAGTTTCAATGCAGATGATCCAATCCATTATTCTCGTATCTGGACTATCGCTGTTCTTGGTCTTGCCTACCTAACCGAACCAGCTCAAATCTATCTTCTGAAAGCTGAATCCATGTTCCATTAACAGCGAAGTAGTCCACTGCGAGGCTACTGAATTTACAGAACAAGAAACCATGGTTTCTGTCGTGTTTCCTGTACTGTTGTCGCCGCAAGTAAGTTCAATGGAGTTCCACGCAACAACCAATTTCCTTCCAAAACTCAAAACTTTTTCGAGGAAACGAGACCTGGCCTCGCTGCAGTCTGAGTTTACCGCTACACAGGCGTGCAGACCGTTGGATCATAATCCATGATCGGGACGGTCGAAGGCACGTGCGATCTCCTCCGCACAGTGACAGCTCGTGGCAGCATCTAATGCCTTGCGTTTACTGCGTGATAAATACACGAGGAAGCCGTTTTGCATCTCACGCATGGTCCAAGCCGTACTTGTACGGGTGCGTCTTACACTACATGTACCCCATCCCTCTGTCTCCATCATGTGTACCCAGATTCAGAGATCCCTTTCTTCACAGCGATGCATCACATGAACGAAGGAAAGAAAGGTCCATGAATGCATGGCTAGCTGCTCACTCATAAACAGACATATAACCGGCATTAATGTTTAATAAACAGGTGAAGAGATGGCCTAACCTTATGTCCTAATCATGCAGCCATGCGCATCACACACACATGCATGATGCAGCAGCTGCTTAAAATCATCAGAAAAATGGAGGCATCCTAATCAGGTCCTTTTCCCCTCCAACCACACAGCCCCCAGCGGCAGCAAAGGCAGCAAGAGATTCTTCCTGTTTTCTCATCCCCCCCAGCCCCACAGGCACAAGCACACACACCCCCTGGCACCTTGCCCTGCAACCAAGCAAACACAACAGCTCACCTGCCATTCTCACATCTTACCTTACCTATCTATCCATATTCTTCCTCATGCATTTGTCTGCCTGATCAGAACATGCCATGCCATCATCTTCACCATCACTCCTGGACCTCATGAGCCTCCCTCCTTCCCCTCCTCCTGACGCGTCATCACCATCAGCTTCAGCTTCGTCGGCTGAAGGCAGTGCTATGGTGCAGGTGGTGCCAAGGGACGTTTCTGAGGAGCTCCTGGGGAAGTTCCAGGACACCAGCGAGTTCGGCTTCGACTACGGCAGGAGTGGCCTCTGGTCGCCGCTGGTGGTGCTGCCGTCCGAGGCCCTCGCTCGTGCCGCGGGCCGAGGAAAGCGCCGGCCCCGGAGCTGGAGGAGGAAGGTTGGTACTGCCAGCTCTGAAGAATATGGCAGTGGGTGCAAGGAATTGCTCTTGCTCCTACTAACAGTTCTTGTTTTCTGATGCAGGTGTTTTGCTGCTGGTGACATGCAGCATGAGTGTTTTTTTATCAGTAGGCAATGGGCTCATGGATTCTTCTGCACTTTAGAGGAGTTTGTCGATTTGTCAATGTAATTATGGGAATATTAGTTGGACTTTCCTTTGCCTTTTTTTTTTCTTTTAGTGGGGAAATGTAAAGATACTCATGGCATGTATGTAGTGGTGAGTTCACTGATTTGTAGTTTGGTCAAAAATCCAAAATATTTGAATTTACTGTTGTAATTATTTCTTTTTCAAAATTTTACTGGTATGAATGTACTCTGTTTTCATGTTCTTAATTCTTAATTCTTTTTTTTCTTTTGTCTTTGAGGGCATTCATCTTCCTGTTCTCGGTTGCAAGTTATACAATAAAAGATTATGCATAACTGCTATCATCTGAAAGAAAGTCGCACAAGAAAAAAGGGAAGTGCAAAATCTCATATACAGGATTCATGAAGGATAAACAAATACCTTTGAACAATCCGGTTCGCCCACCAGTTTCACTTCCTGTTGGTTGGATCTGGAATGCACTTTCACTAAGACCTCCCATTACAACATCATCAAGTGCCCCCCAAACACGCGTTCCAGATAAGTTGCCTATATCAAAATGACTAACATGTTGTGCTAAGGAAAATAAACTCGTACAGGAAAACAAAGAAACATACAAATGTACGAAATGTAAGAAAGAATTCACAATGTTAAAAAAGGAAATAAAACAACTTATACATGATTTAGTTGCAAATAACTCACTGGTATGGTCTTTTTTATATTAAAAAAAAAACGTCACTGGTATTGTGGCGCCCCGTGTCATTACCCCCGGGTAATCACACTTAGCCATACGGATTATTATTCGTCTGCCCGGTAGAACATCGCTCCAGCAAATAATAAGTTTTACCAAAGTTAACGCAGCAGAACAATAAGATAAAAAAATGTACTTTTATTACAAACTGGTAGCCACGCAAGGCTATGGTCTTTGATACAATACTTAATTACAACTGTCGGACGGTACAAACCCTCTTGCTTGCCTGCCTTGCTCCAGCGGTCGCCTACTTGTCCCACTCGTCAAATAGGGTGACCATCTCACCCTGATCCTCGTGGTAAGCGCCATCTTCTCCTGCAGTCTCTTCGGCACCGGTGTATCCTTCATCCCACTTGAGGTAGTTCCCGGCCAGACTAGAATCTAACAAAGGAGATGTAATACCCCGGCCTGCTCGTAGTGTGGCCCATGTGGCCCATGAGGAGTTGTGTGGTGGGATTAGTCCCACATTGCTTGTCTCAAGTGAGTTGTAGTAGTATATAATGCCTGTTGGATCTAAGCGTAGCACCTCCGGGTTAACCCTTTTACATGAAGCGAGGGCGAAAAGTGTAAGTGAGGTGCTATGTGTGGCGAGTCCATAACGCTGAAATTTGGGCATTGAGCCGATTTTGGGTCAGGTGTTATAGATGGTATCGAGCATCAACCTTATTGTTGCAGGCGCGTGCGGGGCGGTAGCGGGCATATGGCGCATGGCACATGTGGGCCGGAGTGGACACATGGCATGGCATATGTGCAAGACCTTTGGACGCCTGAGGCGTGTACCGAGGGGTGGTTACGGGCATTTGCAGCGTATGCGGTATCTTTGCCGAGGCGTCGACCTTAAGGGGTGAATGTAATACCGGCTTTGCCGTAGTGTGGCCCATGTGGCCCATGAGGAGTTGTGTGGTGGGATTAGTCCCACATTGCTTGTCTCAAGTGAGTTGTAGTAGTATATAATGCCTGTTGGATCTAAACGTAGCACCTCCGGGTTAACCCTTTTACATGAAGCGAGGACGAAAAGTGTAAGTGAGGTGCTATGTGTGGTAGGTCCCATACGGTGAAATTGGGCATTGAGCCGATTTTGGGTCAGGGTGTTACAGGAGAATAATAGCAAGAATGAGTACTAGTGTACTCAGCAAGCATTTATTAGCAAAGATGCAATGTATGACTCTTCTCTGTTGATTATCATATTTTCTAGCTCATCTCTTTCTCTGGAAAATACTTCATCAAAATTTAAGTGGCAAGTTTTAATTCTGAAAAGATTACTTATCACTCGGCAAGAAAATAGACCCCTAGCAATCATCGTAGACTCCAATCCAGGAGACAAGCATGAATTCATGGTTTTGTATATAGCACTGTGCAAGCTTTGTATCACTTTACCCATAACTACTCTGGGCTCTCTTTACGCTAGGTCTTCCGCATTTTCTTTGATGCGATATCAAGGTCAGAGTACGGAACGTTTTCCAAGTTTCATTATTAAGTCTCCACCCATTATTTTTCGTCGGTATCCTGGGGCGCTCACCCAATCCTCCATCGAGTTCCCATAATGTTGGCTGGGTCGGTCATCCCCTGAAGGACCGAAATGGCAACAGAGGGGGGGGGGTGAATGGTGCCTAAAAATTAATACTTTCTGCCAAGAGCCCCTTTACGACCTTAGTATTTACTCTTGCGACTCATCTCAATTGTCTTTGCTCTTTTCTCTTTTCTCATCTCTTTTCTCTGTCTCTTATCTCTTTTATCGATTTGATTTTGAGAGATAGTTTTAATGCACATACATATATTGATACAGAAAGATATCTTTTACATTTAATATCACTAGTTGATGTTCAAAAGAATAGGCTTGCCTTTATTCGTAGAAAAGATCGGTGTCAGCGGTTCCTAGATCAAATCTGTTTGCTTGAGTCGGTTTGTCTTACGCAAATATCTGTGTGGCTTGAATAATAAATAAATACTTAGTTTTTGGGGCTACTATGAATACCTTAATCGGTGATTTCCTTTTCAAGATTTTAGTTTAGTTAAATTCTTTTTGGACCCGTTTAGGTTAACACTCTCAACTACGATTGTTTCTTGGGTTGGCGCCCTCGAATTGTCATTTGCTGCTTTCAATCTGCCGCCACAAATACTACACACATTCGCATGGGCCACTCGCTCACACATCCTAAAACACTAAACACACCCAACAACACCTACACACACACACAACACACCTACACACACACACAACTTACTCACACACGCACACATAACACACACACACTCAGCGCACATGCCGACACCCTCTCCCCTCTCGGTTCCTCTTCCCTTCCCTTTCCATGGTGATTCTCCTCTCACTTGCTCGGATCGGCTCCCCTACAGGCGCTCTTGACCTTCTACCGCCTACCCTTGCAGGGCCTCATTGGTGGTGAGGCTAGGATTTTCGGTGATGGTGGATTGGTGGTGCTCTTTGGTGCCACAGGTGATGCTTAGTTATTCTTGGAAATGGTGGGCTTGGCATAGGCCTTGGGGATAGCATGATTGTTACTTTGGCTCGGGAAGTGAGGGTGATGGTGGTACCTTGGCTCGAGGACAGGAACCTCAAACCTAATCTAGATACTCCTCTTCCCCCTCTCTCATATTTTGCAATGCTTAGCTATCTTTTGTTTTGTCGGTTTTATTTTCACCAAGCAGGCTTGGGGTAGGCCTAGTTGGGGTGCCGTGGCGAGACTCAGGCGGGGTTTGCCAGGAGCTTATCCCGCTCAGAGGCGCCGCGGTGGTCCTTGAGGTTTGCCAGCGACATTGTGGTGTCAGCCGACTAGAGGCGGGTGTACTTTCCTTCTATGGTCACTTTTCGGTTGGTGGTGATTGGAGTGCGGTCGTGTTGTATGAAAAGACGATGCCAAGGAGGATATAATGGGAATGAAATGGTGGGCTTACCGGGATGGCTTGTGCGTTGAGGCCGGTGGGTTGGTTACGGATCTTGAGTCGGTCTAATGTTGTCGTGATCGCCTTTGGTTGTCTTCCTTGCCTTCTCCCCTCATTGCCTCCTGGTCCCCTTGTCTTCCCTTGTGGTTGTGGGTGCTTGTGGCTGCTGGTTGGCTTTCTTTGGCTTGTTCCCTTGCTTTGTGGTGTTAGTGGGGGTTGGCTTGGGGTTGTTTGGTTTACTTGCTTGCTTGCTTTCACTGCCTTGGAATGGCAATGGTCTTTGTTGGTTGGTTGTCTTTGGTTGTGAAGTGAGGCAATGGTTGGCTTGGTGTGAGCAATGGCTTTTATCTTGGATGTTGTTGTGGCTTCGGCTGGGACTTGGTTGTGCTGGTCTCTCTCCCTCTCTACTATGCCTTACCCTATTTGCCCTTACCCTATCTCTTTCCCTCTCTGTGAATCCTGTTCGGCTAGGTAATATGCATGGACCAATGGTCCATAAGGCACTGTTTGTGGGATTTTCTTTGATTGAGGTAAATCGGAAAATTGTTGAATTTTTTTAACTGTCGGGTGATGAAACCCACTGAAGTGAGAGGATGTCGATTGGCCCCAGATAGTCTGGGAACCTCGATGAGCTTTACAGCGATCGATGGCGATCCTTCTTTAGTTTTAACTTTAATCCATAGCTTTTGATTTACTCTTGGTCTTTTGGTTTTTGCGAACAATGGAAATGTGTGCAGGGTTTTGGATTGGCCAAGGAAGGGCTCGACTTGCTGGTGATACACAGACAAGGATGCAAGGGCTTCAAGCTACCAAGCATGCAAGTTTTGTTTTTCTTTTGTAATGTACTCAAAGCTGTAATTTCCATTTTGATCTTATGTAAAGAATTCTTGTACTTCATTCTAAGTTTGTATTAGTGTCTTACTTTCGCTTAAAATGAATTCTTGTAATTTATTCAAAGTTTGTAATGATGATGTATTTTTTTATTTATATGCTCTGCTGTAAACTCTTGATGATATAACATCATATTAAATTGTTTTGCGATGTGTTCCATAACAATTGGTACTTACGATTAATTTTTATTTAGATGAAGTTAGTTTACTGCTCGTTATCGTTTATTGATGGTTAGAGTAATTTAAGTTTTAGAGTTCTCACGAGGCATGATCATCATTCTTTGCTCGTTATCGTTTATTGATGGTTAGAGTAATTTAAGTTTACTGCTCGTTATCGTTTATTGATGGTTAGTATAATTTAAGTTTTAGAGTTCTCACGGGCATGATCATCACAATCACCAAAAGTGGATTTCTTGCAGCTTTTACATAAAAATGGTTCGACTAATATCATGCCATGCATGAATAGCCATGTGATCTATTTCACCACATGACTGATCATCACAATCACCAAAAGTGGATTTCTTGCAGCTTTTACATAAAAATGGTTCGACTAATATCATGCCATGCATGAATAGCCATGTGATCTATTTCACCACATGACTCATTAATGGGACTATGTTGGCCCTGGCCCGAATGTAAGTGGTGCACTCGGACTAAGTGGTTTCTTTTGACTAATGCTAGACTTTTCTTGGGGGCTACGGAGGTCCCTATGAATATAATAGTGCCAGACTACACATGAATATGAGTGGAATGGACATACAGTTTTCTCAAGTAACAAAAATATACCTTCCAACCCAAATAGTAGATTTCCCGTTATGAATAGCATTTGTATTCAATATGAGATTAATAGATCAATATATATGCAAATACATATGTGGTATATATGCAAAGAATCACTTGTACAATACACATCTAACACCCGTCTCAAATTTATGGTGGATGAACAACATTAAGTTTGGAGAGATAGAAGTTATCTTGAAACGATCTGCGCCTTTATGAGAAATGCATAGCTGAAGTTACGAAGATACATCTTGAAGAGCAACAATGCAGTTACGCACTGGGTCGGCATGTGAAGCATCAACATCAATATACTTTGTAAGCTCATACTTCACGGATTTGTAGCAATACTAAGAGCCCCTGTCTTGTAAGGCGAAAGAGGGTGGGCGCAACAAACACCAAAATCCTCAAGTAACCATCGTAGCCAAGTAACCTCCTGATCAACAAAGCCATAACTCGCAACTCTGTCTCAGCACTAGAGCAGCTGTTATGCGCTTCTTAGTTTTCCAAGCAATGAGAGATCCACCAAGAAAAACACAATAGGCAGAAAGAGACCAGCGATCAGAGTGATCACTAACCCAGGTAGCATCAGAATATGCCTAAAGCTGTAAAGAGCTGGAACAAGGAAAAAATAGACAACGAGTGATGGTTCCACAAAGATATCGTAGAACACAAAAAGATGACTATAGTGGGTGAGTGGGAGCGGATACAAGCCGACTCAAGATATGCACATGGTATGAGCGTCGGGACGAGTGACACCTAGATAAACAAGACTCCTAACAAGGTGACGATAGCGAGTAGGATCAGTAAGAGGTTCACCTTTAGTGGGCCGAAGATGAACATTAAGCTCTATGGGAGTCTCAGTGGTGTGCTGATCTGTGCACGATCAAGAAGGTCCAGAATATACTTTTCTTGGGACAAATAGAAGGCCTTAGGCGTGAAATAACCTCAATCCCAAGAAAATAGCGAAGAGGACCGGATCGGACATGAGCTGCTCATTAAAACGCTCCTTGACAAAGTGATGTACTAAGAATCATCGCTAGTAATGATCATATCATCAACATATAAAGCGAGAAGTGTCGACCACGAGGTGAAGTATGAATAAAAGAGCGAGAATCATGAGCACTGGCGGAAAAACCAGCTGCGGCGACAACGAGAAGAAGCGATCAAACCAATGTAACATCCCAATTTTCTAAACTTTTAAAGATCTTTTATTAGTTAGTAGTTGAAAAATTCAGCATTTGAATTTTATTTGAACTTGTAATTAAATCTTAATATAGAATTTTAGCATCAAAACAATTTAATGTGATTAATCCCAACATCAACAATTGTTAAAACTATTTTATTTGGATTCTATATGCTTAGATATATTTTCTAGAATTTTTCCTAGTTCATTTGCTATTTGGATTTTCTGGTATTTTCTAAAAAGAAAAACTAATTAAAATTCTCAGAAACAGTAATGGGACGAAACCCAGCCCTATTCTCGCCAGCCCAGCACTGTGCGGCCCGGTCGCCCGCGTCGCGCCCCATCCCCGACTGACCTGCGGGCCCCGCATGTCAGTCTCTCCTCTCTCTTTCGCTTGCTTGCGCTACGGTCGTGCTCCGTTTCTCGGCCGATGGCCCGCGCCGATTCATTGCCGGTGGACCGGGTGTGTCGTTGTCTCCGAGTCGCCTTAGTCCTCGTGAGACCGAAGCCGCGTCCACCATGGTCGCCTTCTAGAGGATCGTCAGACAAAGCGGACTTGCCAAATAAAAGATCCGGAAAATCCTACCAAGCTTAATCTTTATCTCTTACGCATCCATTGAATCGAAATCATATCCCAATTCGTTTCTATCTCATAAATCAAAAGAGTCAGAGTTTATCCGATTTGGGGATTTCCAAACCAAGTATGCCTCGGCCCTATAAAAGGTGCCCCAGAGTTTGCCTTTGCCCCGCGCATGAAACACTAGCTCAATTTCACCCCAATCACCCTAGCACCTTGCGATTTGAGTTTTAAAGTTCGGTCACGAAACCCTAAAAGCTTCAATTCCTCGCGCGGCGACTCTTCGCCTCAGGGACCACGCCACCGACTTCCTCGTCGCAAGAGCATCCTCGTGCACCTCTTTGTGACCTGGGCGTCTTTCGTGTTCAACCCGACAACGCCCGACCCGTTCTCCATTCCATTGCAATTCGGCCGACTTTGTCATTCTTGGTGCCAACTCGAGCACCTCTAGGTGCGAAATAGCGAGCTACCCAATTGGATCACTCACTCTCGTTGAGCCACCGCCGTCCGCCGTTGTCATGCGCAATCGAGCCATCGCCGCCGTCGAAGTGACGTGGCATCTCGGTCATGTCCACGTCCCAAACCATGTCAGCGCATGTATACGCTCGTCCTCGGATCATCGCCACGTGCACCTGTGTTGCGGTCGGTCGCGATCTAATACCTAAGCCGGTTCGGTGGACTTGGTCTATCATGAGCCGTGTGGGCGACTTGTGGGTCCCATTATCGGATCCATTATTACGTGGCCTGTGCACCGTGGACCGTGGTGAGTCAGTGGACCCGTCTATAGCTATGGGCCCCACATGTCCCATCTTGTAGCATTTCTTGGGATTTATTTTAAATCTGAAATTTCTTCGCTGACATCAGGTGACGTCATAATCCATATTTTTCTTTATGAAACTAATTCAAAAAATTCAAAATTCCAATTTAGGGTATTTTCTCGAGTTTTGATCTTCCAAAGCCCATATCTTCTTCATCAGAACTCCGATTGAGCTCATTCAAATTTTTAAATTCATCAAAATTCAAGATCTATTTATTTAAGATTTTTATTTAATTTTTGGAGTTTTTATATCTATTATTTATTTATGTTATTTTATTTATTTCATTTTGAGTATACACGCTAATTCTTGAGGACTTTTGAAGAAGAGTGCCAAGAACAAGACTTGTACCTAGACCTATTCCAAGGCATGTTATACCTTTGATCATGTTGAACCTGTTTTCAAAACTACTTTGTTTTAATGTCTTGCATTCTCTTTTAAGTATTTATTTAAATACTTTTGGGTTTGGTTATTAATCCAAATTGTTATATCCACTTTGTCTATTGTTATGTCATGATCTTTTGTCACCCAGGTTGGTTCATTATTAGTTTGTATCATCGTAGCACCAGCGTGGGTTGGTTAGATCTGAGTAGATTGCTTAGCCATGCTCGAGTCTTCATCTCATGTGAGTTGTAAATATAAACTTGACTAAGTGATTATGGGCGTGTGATAAAACTATGTGTACTATATGCTATTAATCGTTGATGGCATGTGTTGCATAGCCAACAGGTGAGAAAAGATTTAGATTGAGGCTAGTGGTGGATATTATGTGATATGGTGGAAGCGTGTGAATGGGAATCTTGGTCTATGTGACATTTAGTTAGAAATTGAAAGTCTTGCCTTGGTCAATTAAGGACTTAACTTTGTGCGCCATTGAATTAGGCCTTCTTGCATGACCACATGTGCGATATGGGACGGGCATAACTTAGTAAGTTCTGAGTCTTGACATTGACAACTCGGGTTGTAGGTTAGGTTGTGTGATGGGTTAGAGGTGTGATTCTCACATCGCGGGATAGTTCGCTGCTTCCCTGTCCAACAGTGTGTGTCGTGCCAAGCGCTGTGTGTATCGATTGGACGATGATAAAACAAATCAGGAGTGTCAATGCTTAAGATGAAGTTTTCGAAAGGTTTTGTTGTGATCAGCTCTGATCAGTTGATTGCATCGTGTGGGTAAAGTGTACAACCTCTGCAGAGTGTTAACCAATATATTCGAATAGCCGCGTCTGCGGTCTTGGACATACTCAGGGATTTCACACGAGGGGTAGATTTTCATAAAATATTTGGGAAGGGAGCAGTGTGATCTAAGTCAAATGGTTGTGTGAATAACTTGTTTAGGTGTGTGTCCTTTGTGAAAATAAACATTAAACTATTCTTTGTTTACTTGTTTTTATCTTTATTTCTCAATCTATTATTCATATTCAATTACAAATGTTGCCTTATGCAAACTAACCACAAAAGTCATTCCTTTGGAATATACCATCATCTATAAATTGTATTATGTGGTATGACTTGCGAATACGGTTGTGTACTCATGCTTGCTTCAAACAATCAACAAAAGTGGAGGAGTCTTCGCCTACATTTGAGGAGGAGTTCTACGAAGGTGTTGATCGTTAGGGTCTTAATTCGATCATTGCTGTGGTGAATTGGCGGGATTCGCTAGAGTTAAACTTTGTTCCACTGTTGCTATTTTATTTATTGCCAGCCTTGTGTGGCTTAATAAATGTAAACTCGACTATAAGGTCAAAACCATTAATTGCTATTCAAATTAGTCGTTTATTCTACTAATCGTCTTGTGTGGATTGATATTCATTTATGTTGACCTTTGTATGCCTTTGGCGTGATCCTACACTAGTGCGAGAATACACAAAGGGTCGAGTGCATTTTTGGGTCAGACAACCAAGCACGAGGAGCTTGCTTGCGCCATAAAGAGATCGGCGAAGGCGACAAACCATACCTAAGTAATAGAATACTCGGTGGTGGTGCATATAAACCTCCTCACGCGACTCACCATTGAGAAATGCATTCTTGATATCAAGGCGAGAGATGGACCATGCCGAACAGGCGTCGCAACAAGAAGAGTACGAGCGGTGGTCATGTGAGCCACGAGGAGCAAAGTCTCATCATAATCATGACCATGCTTCTCACGAAAACCATGTGCCATGAGGCGAGCCTTGTAGCGCTCAAGAGAACCATCGGGCGGGTCTTAACCTTGTAGACCCACTTGCATATGATAGGAGTAACACGTGCGGGAAGAGGGATAAGATCCCATGTGCCAGTACGTTTAAGGACATCAATCTCATCTGCCATCGCATGCTGCCACTCCTGATGAACAGCAGCATCACGATAAGAAGTTGGTTCGGCAATAGCCGCTAAACAAAAGTGCAGGATGCGAATAGGCGGCGATCACGAAGAGCATATCGAGGAGGAGTAGCTAAAGAAGATGACCCTTCAAAAGAAGATGGTGCATCAGGAGAATCCTCAACTCGCGGACAACGAGTGTAGTAGAGAGGATAAGAATGAACAAGACCAAGAGGAGCCTCTGGAGAGGATGGCAGAAGTGAAGGAGACGATGAAGGAGGCACCGAAGAGGTCAAAGACTGTGATGGAGGTGTGGTGACTATGGGAGTGGCAGAAAAAGTCATGAAAGAAAGAGGCTCAACAAGAGATGCTAGAGTGGTAGAAGGAGAAGGACAAGACTCATCAAAAGTGACGTCACCAGAAACCTGTATCTGTCGACCAATAGGATCCCAACAATGATATCCCTTATGCTCAGCGCTATAGCCCATAAGCACTCCACAAAGCGAGCGGTCGACAGTGCGCTCACGAGGACAAGAAGAACATAGCACACGCACAAACCCAAAAAGGCGAAGACTAGAATAGTCGGGAGTTTTACCACATAGGCGTTCAACTAGGATCCCACCTGAAGAAGCGGAAGGCGGTGGATGTTAATCGAGAAAAAGCGATGAAAGCGACCTCGGCCGGAAATGTGATGGAACAGAAGAGGCAAGCATAAGAGCACGAGCTGTCTCAAGAAGATGACGATGTTTTCGTTCAGCCACACCATTCTGGGCATGAGCACTAGGGCAAGAAAAGCGAGAGAGAGTGTCTGCTCGGCAAGAAAACAATGAAGGACTCTTGACAAGTATTCTCCGTGAGTCATCACGAAAGACACGAATAGGAGAATTAAGCGAGTCACGGATCATGGTGTCAAAAGTCTTGTAGATTGATAAAACTTCACTCGAGATGACATAAAGTATATCCATGTGTGGCGAGAAAAATCATCAATAAAATTTATATAATATCGATGACCTTATTTGAAACAAAGGAGACGGACCCCATACATCGAATGAACAAGATCAAAAGAATTTGTGACCGATTCACTAGAAGGATAGGGAAGTTGATCTTTGTTTACCAAGCTTACAACCCTAACAATTTAGAGAAGCATCACGAATCTGAGACCCAAAAAGACCGTGGCGAAGTAAGGAGGATAGACGCAACCCGTAAAGATGTCCCAAGCGATGATACCACCGAGCAAAAGCGCGGTGGAGGGCTGGCATGCCGTGGCGATAGTGGAGGCGACAAGACCGGCGAGGGGCGGAAGGAAGATGAAGTCGATCAAGCTCCCAAAGATGTTATGAGTCACGGTGGTGAGGGCGGTCTGAACTAGAGTCCCCATGCGTCGATCCCGAACACAACAAGAATCATAATCGAGAATAACACAACAACCATGATCGGTGGTGGCCGCGGATATGAAGTTTGCACGATTAGTTTGGGAACATGAGAAACATTAGGAACATGAAAAAAGGAATTCAAAAGTGTGTCTCATCCTGCGACAGGAAGAGAGGTACCATATGATGTTTGAACAGTGATAGGAGCAGCTAAAGGGCGAATGGAAGTGAAACTTGTGGATTTAGATGTCATATGAAAGGAAGTTCTAGAGTCAAGAATCCAATGTGATATACGAGAAAGAAGTAGAAGGTGGTCTCTCACTAGAAGGCGTGCGTGCAGAACCAACGAGCCGGATGGTGCAAAAGCGACCATGCGGCCTTGGCGGTGTGAAAAACTCCTGAGAATCAGAAGCACCAGGGCTCCTCTAAGAAGAGTAACCACCAGTTCCCTGTGGAGGATGACCACCATGCCATAAATCTTTCTTCTTCTTGCAGTAGGTCTGTTGTACATGTCCATCCTTGTTGCGATAAGTGCAATGTAGTTCCCTACCAGCGGCGATTGTCACTGCTTGAAGACACAACCGGTGATAGAGTAGCTGTAGGAGGTGTAGAAGCTGGAAGAGCCGCCAGAACCAAAAGAGATGGCTAGAGCGGCAGTAAACCTGCAACACGAAGGCGAATCTCCTCAGCACAAACAGCTGCAAGGGCCTCTAACAAAGTAACACGAGGGTGTCGTGCCAGCAACTGAGCACGAGTCTACTCATACTCAGTCCGAAGACGTGTCAAGAAGTCATAGATGCGACGAAACTCCGGGTGAAACTCTGGCCCGTGACAAGTGTGATAAACATCGGTCCCAAAGCGTTAATCTAACGCCATACCGTAAACAATTGGGCATAGAACTTCGTCCATAGTGGCATCTCCTGCTTTGTAATGGCGCTCTGACGCTGTGAAAGATATAAGGAATCACCAGACGGCTCGTGGCGGTTGCGCGGATGCATCCATATCAACTATCTTTGAAGCCAAACTAACCACATCCCTAGTGAATTTCATCTCCATGTTAACAACCGAGAATAGCGAGGCACAAGCATCCTCATCAATTCATATCTTGTAGGCGACATCTTGAGTGCGAAAAGTCTCCATAGTATCCTCAAAAGCATCATTTGCCTCCTTCGGCGTCTTAGTAGACTTGAGCACGAGCTCATCGAGCGGAAGCGGCGAGGCGAGACAAGGTAACTTGCCGGTGAAACTCCCAAAGACAGCGCCACGCATGTGAGCGCATGTCTTGAAACTAGTCACGATAATTGAGACCATCGAAGATCACGGCGGCGAGGAACAAAAGCAGTGCCCATTGGTGTGGCGGCGTTCAATGACAACGAAGCCTAACGGGATGCGCTAGCAACGGCGGCGGTTAGAACGACGTATTGTTTTTCACCCGGTAGACTTAAAAACTTTGGCATGTTATCACATTATGAGACCACAGCGCCGCAGGGGAACTAGGGTTCCCCGCGACGGCAGCAGCGATAAGCGGCGACACCTCCGCGACGATGGCGGGAACGCGGCTGAGCTACGGCCGGAGCCCTCCTTGGCGCAAGCGACTGCGACGACCAGCGACGATCGCGCGTCGTGGCGGCGGAGGCGAGGCGTCGACAACGAGCTGCGGCGGCGGTGGAGGCGGCTTGGATTGGTGGTCAGTGGTGATGGCGACTTAGGTGCGATGACCAGCGACGATACGGCGGGGCGGCGGCGAAGAGTGTCGGCGATGGCGGTGCGGCGGCGGCGGATGCGGCAGCTCGGTGGGCCAGTGGCGACTAGAGGAGATCTGAGGCGTCGGCGGCGTCGGTTCTTGTGGCGGAGAGGCGGCAGCTCGGTGGACCGAGTGGCGACCAAAGAAATCGGCGGCGGACCAAGCGGCGACAAGCGACGGATGGCAGAGGACACGGGAAGGGCGGTGGCGGTGGCGGTGGCCGGCAGAAAGACCGGTGGCGGCAACTGTAAGACCCTAACCCTAACCTCACTCTGATACCATATTATGAATACCGCTTGTATTCAATGTGAGGTTAATGGGCCAATATATATACAAATACATGTGTGACATATATGCAAAGAACCTCTTGTACAATACACATCTAACACCCTTCACTTTGACCAACACAGTTCTTTACAACATTAATCAAGTTTTCCATTCTGATGTACTTTAGCATTTCAGGTGAAGGTCCCTTGATCTGCTTGGCAAAACAAATATATAGTGAACTGGATTTTGAAATAGGGAAAGATAACAAAATAATCCAAGGTTTTCAGGTAATATATTGTGGAACGAGGATCTTATAAATCAAAGTGTAACTTATTATACATGAGAAGATGTACTGATGCTGCTACCTCAGGTTAAAAAAACTTGATTCCCTGCATGAATATGATATAAACGTGTCATTCTGTGTATATGCGATACACCAACAACTAAAATATGATGTTGTAGGCAGATGGTAGAACACATAAAATTTCACAACACATGTTAGGACATATGACTTACTTGTTTATACTTCTGCTTGTCTGGTTATCACCTTCCTTTGGTCCTACTATGACAGAAACTGCAGCGACTACTTTCCTGATCCCTTTGAAGTAACTAGGATCAAGTGTATTTTCTTTTGTAACATCTCCTATGATCTGAAACAAAACAGAAGTTTAAATATTCAACAATGGATTACATGCTTCTTTGCAGGTGAGCACTGGTCATATTACCAATAACAAAAACAAACCATAAGCAAACTACGAGCAAACAGATCGGAAGATTCGTTATACAACATCAGTGCATCACTGCGTATTCATATACACACTCAAATAAATTTCAGGAAAAAATGCATTGCAGTTTCCATTATCATATAAGGCTACCGAAAATTCTCTAGTTTCATGTTCTACTAACAGGTTTGCAAACATGTAACAATGATGTTCATGTCAGGAAATGATATTGCTAAACAGTATTGTGTAATGCCATAGAGCACTACTAATCTTCGGTAGCCATGGTGGTTCTAGTTTGTGCTTGGTTGCTTTGACATAGGCATAGTTGATTGAAACTAAATCCCAAGGCACAGCACGAATCAAAATTTTACTAAAATAAGTGGCCTACCAAGTCTACATCGGGCCCCAACATGCTCCTCGCCTTCTCTTCATTTATAATCTGAATTCAAATGCGGAATCAACATTATGAGATCCAATACTGTAAGAAAAGAGGGAAACTAAAACTGTTCATGTAACAAAAGAAAATGCCCAAAGCCAAAATAGGTATGGTTGAGCCACTTCAAAATGGATACGGTTGGAAAGTAGTATACTAATACTCGAACAGGCAGCCCCAGTACCACATCATAAGTTTCCATTTTCTTCGGCTCTTCACCGGGAGCAGAGCCTGTGATACTGGTAATAATGGACTCTACAATCTAAAATCAAACTAAAACATGAGCACAAGCCCCAAGATGAAGATAACATAACAAGAGAGAAACATCGTTAGTGAGGAAACCATGAGAGGATTTGGAGGCCCGTTGAAGAAATACAGTGTTCTAACAAATCTACCGATATCCCAGGAGGATTGCTGGCCTGCAAAAGCTATTCTCTCTCTCTGTCTCCGCGACAAACACGGAGACGCACGGCTTGCTGGGCTGTAGATGATCCGAGGAAGCTGTCTTAAACCGAGGAAAAGCGCCTTCTGATTCGCTCTTGTGGAGCAGCTAGCAGCGCAACCCCCGTAACGAAGTGACGATAAAAAAATGGGAAATCACTAACATGCTGTAAGGATTTTCAGAAAGTATTGATTCCATATAGGTATAGCAATGCTGCTTCAGTGTAGCTAAACATTTCTAGCATCAGAGAGTCAGAGCCTCAGAGGTGGAAAAACAATGGGAAAATAAAAATCCAAAAAAAGGTCCCACCGAGATTTGAACTCGGGTTACTGGATTCAGAGTCCAATGTCCTAACCGCTAGACCATGGGACCCGTGGTGCCGATGTCATCCTAACCTAGCGTGGAATGGTCAAAGTTGTCTGTAGAACAACAACATCAACCCCCCGAGGTTAGTAACTTAATCTTGCATTTTCTAACTCACCAAATCCCTAACGACCTCGCTTCAATACCTCAGAGCTCAGGCCTTGGCTTGTATCATCACCGAGGGCATAAAGCACAGATAAATCAAAGAACTCTTGTGCGGGGAGAGGCATTAGCTTGCGCAGGCGAGGTGGGAAGATGGTTCGAGGAGGGCGAGAACCGGAGGAGAGGCGGCGCAGCAGGATAGGCTCTGCGCCATGTGACCCATGGATTAAGAAGAGGTTAAAGGGTAAACCTTTCTTATTGTGCCGCCATGAGGATCATATAAGTCGACTCTTACAGTGTTTGTACATACTTCATATAGTAAAGTTTTCTGATGCGCTAACAATTATACACTAGATAATAAGTCAGGCATGTCTGTGTTTTTGTCACATACTTCAACCGTATCTAGGCTAACAATCATAGCGCTAGGTATAAGCCGGGCATCATGCAAAATGCATAAGCAATAGCTTTCATACATCAAGGTTTCCTGATATGAGCATTACATGATTACACTGATCAAGAGCTATCATAAGCAATAGCTAGAGAGAGCTTCATTAACCATCTTTTGCAACAAAAAGGTTCATGTCCTGATATCTGCATACAACCAAAAGGTCTTCAACCGGGGAATCAATCAAGATATGCTCAACTAAAAATAATGGGATCGTACGTCATGACGCCAAGTTTGCCTCCTACAAATGAACAACAACAAAAAAAACATTCAGTTCCTCTCATCTTAGACTCTTACAAATACGTGCTACTACCAATGACAGAATCACACCAAGCCCAAATGCTTTGCGGAGAACCAGACAAGTGGGCCAACATTTAGATAGTTCTTCCCATTCTGCATATGGAAAAGGCGACAACATGAGCACCAAAAGGATGATGGAGAAGGAAAACAAAAGTGCTAACAATTTTCATACCAGGATGGATCAGCAATTAGTACAAGATAAATATGAAAGAAAAGAAAGGCTAAAGACAAAAATAAAGAGGAACATAATAAAAATGTATTGCCAGCTTAAAAACCCTTGGTGTGGAAAGCTTTTAGTTCTGTGTGATTAGAGGAACAGGATAAAACATATAACATCTTGTGTCCAAAATAGCACCTTGTTAAAGAAACTCCCATGAAGCTAATATATTAATTATGGTAGCATGCTTCCACACACAAAATCAAAGCACATGTATTGTCATCTTAAAAAGATTAGACTCTTACAAAAAAAAAGCAAGTCAGCTATCGTTTTGCACTGCAGCAACAAAAAAAAAATCAGAATAGAACACGACTTAGACTCTTACAAATAGAAGGTGTAACACCTGACCCAACACCGAGCCTAGAATGCCACCACACTACTCTTTAAACTAATAATTATTGACACACTATAAAATTACAGAAGAAAACAACAATAAACATATCCATGGATCACAAAAGAACATGCATAATTATGGATCAAGCGATAATAAATAAACAAGGGGAATATAACCAGGTAAATAGTCCAAAATAGCACCAACCAATGAATCCAAATCATTAAAACCAATAGTCTAGTCCAAAACGTTGTCCTAAACTTTATTCAACCTCTAACATGTCCAAGGGTAATCCAATTTTGAATGAAAAGATTCTTATGGCAAATGATCATGTGTTGTCCATGTGCTCTACTCGCTCTCGATTCACTGGCGCCCTCGAGGATCACCTAAAGACAACAAAAGAGCAAGGGTGAGTCCACGACTCAGCAAACACATCCATAAACAACGAACAATAATAAATCAACAGCATTCAATAACTTCATTATCATCACAAGTACTTCTATTAATATTCTCATGCAGTTATCTTCTCTTTGATTCACATCCATTAATCTCATGTATCAATGCAACTCTAATCTACATGTCCACATGCACTTCTTTCGCAGATATCTGGGTATAGCATGAGTGAATGCTCGCGACAACATTCACTCTCAAGCCCGTTCCTCCATAAGGATCGGGACCTCCTCCACTCCCGTGGAGTTGTGATCATTCATGATCACCTGCTCATATGCAAAGATGCTTATGAATGCAAACATGCAAACTCCATCATAAACATCATATCCAACTTTTCATCATGTTTATCAACAAAGATATAACCATGTCATTCCATTGTTTGCAATTAAATAAAATAAAAGCACAACAATAATGGTAATAGAAGATAAAGAAAAGCGATGATCGATCATTGATCATTGTCTACCATGCACTTGCCTTTACTAGTTGCGACCTTACGATTTGGCTAGAAGATGGCAACAAGCACGACGCCTCCCCTATATTAAATACACAAACTTCAATACAAGCTACAGCAACAAGAATAGCAATCAATATACTTCGCTCCTACCCGTCCCCAAAAATACAACGCTACTCCGGTACCGAATAGTTACCCATTGCTGTCCTGGTACTAAAACGAACGTAACTTTTGACTCAAAAGTCCGATCACGACAAACCACCCTGTTCTGGATTCTTCACAAAATTCCCCTCCTTTTCTTAGATTACAAAGACTTCTAATTAAATCATCTAATCCTCCGTTTTTAGTCCAGAAAACCGATCTGTCCGCTTCGGAACAGCAGGTCTTACTAAATTCATAACTTTTGTTTTACTTAACCAAAATACGTGTTCTTAGATTCTACAGAACCATTGGACAATTATCTACATCTTTCATGTAGATCAAAAACTCTAATTAGTTTATTTACTATTTTTAATCCGCAGTCTACCAAAACAGCGCCGAAAGACGACAACCACAATGACAGCAGCCTTCCGAAATTCATAACTCGAATTCTACTTGTCCGATTGACGTGAATAAATATGCTATAGAAAGATATCGAAATTATCTACAATTATTTAGTAGATGACATTTCCAAAATTTGCCATTAAAGTACCCGAATAAATCGTTCAACAGAACAGCAAGCTAAACCAATCTACTTTTCGATTTCTTCCCGACTAAAAAACATGCTAAATAAATTCCCTTACAAACATGCTAGCTCTTCTCTCTCCATTAATTAACAGAACTAATTAAGCTACCCTTGCATGATTAGTAAATCACCATAGCTAACCATGTGAACAAAACTAATTAACCACAACCAAAATAGCTGATCAATCAATCTGTGAGCTAATTGATTACTTACTCGGGAAACTAGCAACCTGAGCACTAACCAACTACTAAATAGCAGAGTCTAATTCTTCTATTTCTAATTCGGCATCTCCCATTGATTAACTAGACTTAGCCGTACACAAAAAAATAAATCACGTTACTAGTCCTGGCAGTGTAATCACGCTATTAGCAATACCATGAAAAATTGCATTACTACATTAATTACTAGCACTAGTTGTTTGCAATCATACATAGCTACAAGATAAAATAACTAATCACTAAAGTCCAACCGAGGCCTTCACAACCCGTTAACAAAAAACCCGGAGAGCAATAAATCAATACGTCTCAACAGCAGCTACACAATCCGGCTGGCAGAACTTTTACTCACCTACTCAATCGGCTGGCTCCTTCACCCACGCACAAGCGCGGCGAAGCCGCCGCGGCGCCTTGCACTGCGCGGCGGCGGGAGAAGATCACGCCGCAGCAGCAGCCACTCGCAGCCGATCAAGCACTCGGCCGCGTCAAGGGAATTCAGCGCAAAGAAGAAGACTTCTGGCAGCGGCGTCACGCAGCGAGGGCACAGCAAGGCGAACACGCGCATGCGCCGATCCACGGCTAGCGGCGGCCGAGCGTTGCGGCGTTGGTCGTAGACTCGAGCGACGAAAAGAAAAAAACGGCGCAGATGGTTGAGTGCGGTGGTGGGTGGAGAGAAAAAGAAAATATGGCTAGGGTTTTCTAGAGTTCCCACAATCTATTTATATAGCTCTTTAAAACTCGAAATTCTATTTTTATGTACTATTTTATTTAATTACACAGGCCCTTAAGAGGTTAATATTTATTTATTAATTTATTTGAGAATATTACGAAGGTACCGATCCAATAGGTTTTGAAGATCATCTTCCTCAATAAAGTCGTAAATCGAATCCGTCCTAAGTTTGAGTAACTATGGTACAAAAGGAAAGAAGAATTATTCAGTAAGCATCATAACATTAAGTAAACTGAGTTATTCAGTAAGTTCTTTTATCCATAAGTCATTCATCCATTCAATAAATACTTTAGTGCACTAGTCTAGAAATTATGCAAGAAATGTAAAATTGAATCAACAAAGTACAACCAATTATCTATTCTAAGCGAAACCCATGTTTATATAGAACAACAATTGTCCAATTAATGGAAATTGAAAAGATATTCTATTTAAAGTTTCTGGGATGCGCTCGAGCTCACCTAATCTTGTAGGCACATAAGTGCTTCAACTGTCTCGGGAGTCATTCGGCTTGAAAATCGAATACGACTCTCGACCGTGCTAAAAGGCGACTCGGATGCTCTTGTTGAAGCGAGCACTGACCAAAACATCCTTAGCCATTCGAGCAAGAGTGGGATATTCAAGATAATTCATTTTCCACGGTTCAAGATATCAAAGTGACCACGTCGAGGAGTGGGGGCTTCAATTACCTATTCTGGCAAAAACATTCCCAGAATACATATTCTTGGAATCGGTATTTCTTTTAATTTTCATCAATTTGTCTCATGACCATGCAACAAGGCATAAAGTATAAACTATTCATACTTTCAAGGGTACCATAGAATTGTGTCTTTCTATAAAAGGATGCATTTTCATGAAACAAGGCATAAGTCAATTTTAGAGTAAAGAAGGATTTAGAAATTTAGCTAGCTGGACAACCCCGGCGTTTACTTCTGGGATGTTAATATCAAGCTTGTGCCCGAGTGATTTTCTAGTTTTAGGTAAATGCTGTGACCTATCAGTGTGTGCATACATATTATATTATCTAAAGCAACATGCCAAAAACCTTTGTACATTTTTACCAGAGATAGATGCCGAGATAGACATACAACAACATTCGTATGCATCGAGCACACTAAAGAATGCCAAAAGCATAATCATATTACTAGCAAGTAAGAAAGCTGGCCATGCCATGCTTCCGACATTGAGATATTAAAGATTACCTAGCTAGGAGAAAACGATATTAAAGATTGCCTATTCTAGAAAAAACATATGGTCTTATATCTAATATATCTAATATCTAATATTCCCAACAATTACCTATTCTGGCAAAAACATTCCTAGAATACATATTCTTGGAATCCTTATTTCTTTTAAATTTTTCATCGGATTGTCTCATGACCATGCAGATAATTGGAGAAGAAGCCAATACCAGCAAAACTTTCTGACATGAAAAGAACACGAAGGGATCGTAGGGAACTGGAAAAATATCATATTCAGGCTTTTTGAGAGGCAGCCGAATTGGTCACTAAAGCAGCTAATGCAATAAGCTGATCAACCAGAGGACTAAATCAAGGAACGCATTTCTGCTCAAGCGAGGACTAAATCAAGGAACGCATGAATACAAGAAGTCTACAGAGGACATTGATGCTAGAAAAATGATAAAGTGGGATCAAGAAGCCCTGCAATTATGCACACAGGGGAAGTGCATGCTATCTGGTGGTAGTCACTACTACACAAAAGTACATCACAAGCGGTTCGAATCGTCATCACGAGCGGTTTTGAACCGTCTAAATTTTTATGTATGTGATAACAGTTGGTTATCACAGACAGGTTTTAAACCGTCTGTGATAAGGCTCAACACAGACGGTTTTTAGTTGAAACCGTCTATGATAGTGGCCCTTCACGAGCGGTTTGAAACCGTCTGTGATAATCTTGTTCCTGACGGATCCAACCAAAAATCGTCTGTGATAATTATTTATACCTAATTAATTTTTTATTTTCGCTTGCCTCGGAATTGCTAGCCATACCCTCTAAAAACTAGCGGTGAGAAAACGGATACATCACGGATGAATCAATTGTTGACAACTCAAAGTGATCATTTAAAACTCA
Source organism: Hsuehochloa calcarea (assembly GCA_036346395.1). Lineage (NCBI taxonomy): Eukaryota > Viridiplantae > Streptophyta > Magnoliopsida > Poales > Poaceae > Hsuehochloa > Hsuehochloa calcarea. The sequence goes on along the minus strand of CM070596.1, from coordinate 14,622,806 downwards.
AAATCAATTACAAAAGATTGTGTTCAAGTATTGTCGTCGATTTATAATTGAATTACAACTACTCAAAGTAATCAATTACAATTGAATCAATAGTTTCAAGGTCGTTCGGTGGTGTCAGCGGAGTGAAACTCTCCGTCGGCGTTAATGATCTCCGTCTTGATGAAGCGCGAGCGCCCATCGAACCTCTGAGACCTCTTTCATAACGAGTGCATCTAAATCTATGTTCAAACCACATGCGCTAGCAGAGTAAAGTAGTATATATATATATATATATATATATATATATATATATATATATATATATTAGGAAATAATTATTACGAGATTGACAAACCTCGGGATCCTTCATCTTAGCACTCATCATTTGCCGTATATGATGGCAAACGTAGAATGCATATAGGTGATCTTGTTTTTGCTGGTGGCACTACAAAAATAGAATTACATATATAGGTACAGTCAGTTCGAGACGCATTATTACAGTATGATATAGGATTATTGTGTTGTAGCGCGTACTGAAAATCACGTCCTGTGTTGTAGTGCGACGCTCGATTCGTTGTATGGCCCTCCATCGACAACATAGGTGACGAACGACCTGCATGATTCCAAAAAGTTATCATCGACCATTTGAAAAGAAGGAATGCCACAATTGAGTTATGTATGGAGGAAATGAGCATACCTGTCGAGTATTCCTTTCACAAGGGTGAAGTTGTGGTTTTTGTTGAGTAGGGAATCAAGGTATATTATCTTGTTTCTCTTTGGTATAATGACTAAAAGGATCTAGTGGTACCTAATCATGTATGTCGCTATAGTCATAAACCTAAGTTCATGCTACATATAAAGTACAAATGAAATTTGTATAGCAAGTAGTGAAGCACTTACTTCTGGTTGTAGGGCACCATTATGTAGTCATTGTCGTCCTGAGCAAGTATTCCCGTCGTTATGTATTTCACAACGTAGGATGCGTCTTGGTTGATGGTTTTCTCGGAGATCACTTGTGGGTCGAGGAAACCCCGGATCTTTCCATCGACGGACATTTTTCATCATGTATCTATACATAAGAAATTAGTTGTGATATTTATTGGTATTACGTGAGTGTAGAACTTGATTGTACACACTTACAGTGTCCAGCGTCGTAGAAGTGAGACGTCGAGGGCAGTGAGGTTGAATAGGTCGAATAAGTCGTCGAAACCCACGACGAAGTGGCCCGATTCATGGAAGAAATGCTCCCGTGTATCGGCGGTGATTCGATGTCGCACCCCTTCTCTTAGGTCTTCCACAAGTACCGGACATGCAAAGATTGACAAGCTACTCGGTAGCGGCCTAATCGTGTCGGGGCCAATGGACTTCGAGGAGTATTTCCGGGCTTGGGAGGCGCCTCAATGTTCTTCGATTTTAATTTGGCCTTAACGCGTTGCCTGTGGCACGTCTTCCCATGAGACAACTCAGGAACCGATACGGTGACACGCTTTTCTTGTTCCTTTGGTGTCTTCCCCACGGGAACCGATGAGGCGACCTTACAGGCGAAGGATGAGGTGGAGTCATCGAGGTCTGTTGGAGAAGCATGGTCATGTCGAGATCGCGACCTGCGAGGTCGAGCGATGTCCTTCTTGGGCCACTGGATAAAAGTGTACACGGTATCCCCTAGTATTCTGATGTCTTCGTTCGGGCGAATCTCCAGCGGGATGGCCATGAAATTGTTAGTACCATGTCCACCTAGACCCTGGCGTGACCCTACGCCAGCTAGGCACCGTCTTTGCCGCCCCTTCTGGTATGGATACACTATCCCCCTTGACCTTAATAGAAATGGACCCAACCATCCTCACTTGGAGTTTGCGGGCGTTGGCTCCTACAAAATGATACACAATTAGGTAAGGCGTCCTATAGGTCTATATTTGGAGCATTCGAGATGTACATTACCTTGATGTCGTCGATAGGTAATTGGACGTCGTCATGTCCATAATTTTGTGTGGACGCAACGCTACTCTGATGTTGAGGAGGACTGGCTCCCAAAATAACGGGGGCGGCTTACGACTGGTTGAGGAGTTGATTTATTTGATACTGCAATCTTGTTATCTGTCCTTGAATTTTTTTTAGTAAGCACATGTTCCAACCAGGCGTCGTGCTCGTCCTTGGATCTCTTCCTACTCCTATACGTGTCAGAGTCGTGTTAGAATCCATCCCTCCAAGGTACGTAAACCCCAACGCCTCGTGTGTGACCCGGGTGCTCCTTGTTTCCCAAGGCTGTAGATAGTAGATCCTTCTCCATGTCTGCTTCGAAGGAACCTTGGGAACATGCAGAAGTCAATGCTTTCTGCAAGAGGTCATCATGTTATTATAGACACTATGAAGTTATGAATTTATTAACAACTATGTAGTTCAACATATTTACCAGACGTTGAGACACTGCCTCGTTTGTCAGGACCAGGTATTTATAATGTTCACATATCACAGACGGTTCTTATTACAAGCGCATGCGTGATATGGACCTATCACGACGATTTCTAAATACAACCGTCACGTGATACTTGAAGACGAGTTACGAACAAAACCGTCTATGATAATCTAAGTCATCACGAGCGGTTCTTGTTAAATACCGTGCGTGACATCACGACAGTTCTTTGTGATACTTCACGACGGTTCTTAACAAGAACCGGCGTGGCGACTTAGATTATCACGCATCGTTCTTGCCCATAACCGTGCGTGAAGTATCACGAGCGGTTGTATTTAGCTCGTCTATGATAGGTCCATATCACGTATGGTTGTATTTACAAAGCTGCTGCGTGATAGGTCTATATCCTGATGCAGTTGTATTTGGAACCGTATGTGATGAGGCGTCTTCTATAGTGCATTTTGTAGTAGTGAGTTGACCGAACAAGAGCAAAAGATTAATTAAACTAAGACCTTGCATTGCATTGCAACAACATAGTTCATCAGAAACTCACCATTAGGCGTACTGACAAGGGCAATCGGTGTAGCGGAGACCCCATCGCGACAAAGAGCCTTGCCACGGAGACATCACCACTATGGCCCTTGCTACGGCGGCGATGAAGAATAGTCTTGCCGCCCTTCTTGAATCTGCATCTCGCCCTAGCCACACCTCCTCCTCACTCCCACCTTCGAAATCACCCCCTCCGCCGCCCTCCTCCTCGCTCCCACCTTCCATCCGCCTTGATCCTCCACCCCCACTGCCGGCTGTCACCCTCTTCCTCTCTCGCTGCTCTTGTTCGGCCACCCGCTTCATGTTCGCTTCTTCTTCCCTTCTTGTCCGCACGGGTGGAGGGATGGAGGCGGGGCGTGATAGGATGGAGGATCAAAGAGGCACGCGTCGGAGGCGGCCGAATCCAGCGGCGGTGGGGTGGAGCGGCGGATCGATCTAGGGATAGAGGGTGGGGAGGTGATGTACCCAAAGGTCTGATTCGGCACGATCTTTCGGTGAGAAGGTAAGTTCGGTAGTAGTTGCTCAACTCCCATGATCCTGGCTATGAACTCGCAGGGCTCGAAACCATGCAATCGATGAACTGCTCGACAAGTCGTTATCAACCGTGCACGAATACCGGATGACCTGATCACGAAGATCAATTCCTGCATATACCGAAGAAGCACGCAAGAACAAGTTAAATAGGCAATGCTGGAATTGTGAATAGGAATTGAAATTGTATTGATAAGTGGGGTTTGAAGAACAATATCGATGTTGATCTCGCCGAACAAGAGGACAAAGTATAAAGTAGTAAAGCTAAACTTCAATCAACAAAACCCACCAAACCCTAAGGGTGTGACCACTATGTAAAGGAGGAAGAGAGGAGCGGCGGCCACTGCAGTGCATTCACGTGTGAACAATACTATGTGAATAGTACCAAACCATAGGTGTCGGCCCAAATTACAAGGCCATGGCCCATTAGTATAGGTGGCGCAACACCAAGTTCCTTTACTCAAATATAACTAAGTGCTGTCCTAAACAACTTAATATATAGTCTTCATGCTAGATTCTGCTAAGCCTCGGTATATAAATATTTATTCCTCGTATGATCATCTCAATGCTTGGTTCTGCCATCATCTCCATTTATCTTGCCTCCCGATCCTTAATTCCTAAGTAAAATAATATCACGTGCTTTAGGTAGCATCATAGAGTTCATAGAATATGGATGCACTCCGAGAAACGAAGTCACCTGATAATTTAGTTGTCGAGCACGTGCTCTAGTAATTGGTCCTTCCACATCAGAAGCAGTAGGGATGGTTGTATCAGTGGAAGGGATGTCCTCATCATCCTCTCCTTCTTAAATTGGACTCGTCATCGACTCAAGGTCATCTTCTGCTCCCAAGTATGGCTTCAAATCTGCAATGTTAAACATGGGACTAACCAAAAAATCTACCGGCAGATCAAGCTTATATGCATTAACATTAATCTTTTCTAGCACTTTAAAAGGACCATCAGCTCTAGGCATCAATTTTGGCTTTCTCAAGTCAGGAAACCTATCTTTTCGCAAATGCAACCAAACAAGATCGCCAGATTCGAATGTTATTTCTTTTCTACCCTGACTACCCGCAAGTTTATATTGTGCGTTCATTCGCTCTATATTCTCTTTAGTTGTCTCATGCATCTTCAGAATCAATTCAGCACATTGTGTAGCATCAATGTTTACCTTTTTCGAAGATGGTAGAAGTAATAAATCAATAGGAGCGTCAGGAATAAATCCATAAACTACCTGAAAAGGGCACATCTTTGTGGGTGAATGATACATGAGGTATGCATTTTTCCTACATCTTCAAGTTCTTTAAAACAACCCTCAACATAGTGGACAATTTCCAGTTGACAACTTCAGTTTGTCCATCTGTTTGGGATGACATGTAGTAGAAAACAGCAATTTTATCCCCAATTTAGCCTATAGTGTCCTCCAAAAGTGACTAAGAAACTTCGTATCATGATCAGACACAATTGTATTGAGCACTCCATGTAGTCTAACAATTTCTTTAAAAAATAATTCAACAACATTTGTAGCATCATCGATCTTATGACAAGGTATGAAATGCGCTATCTTCGAAAGTCTATCCACGACAACAAAAATAATATCCCTCCCCCTCTTTGTTCTAGGCATCCATAGAAATATCTTCCCAATGTACGCTAGGAACAGGAAGAGGCATATATAAACCATGTGGATTAAGACGTGACTTAGCTTTGTGGCATGTAGTGTAGCGAGACACATAACGCTCAACGTCGCGCCTCAACTTAGTCCAATAAAAGTGATTGGTCAAAACATCCTTCGTCTTCTTGGCACCAAAATATCCCATGAGTCCTCCTCCATTCGCCTCCTATAACAACAAAAGCGAATGGAGCTAGTTGAAATACATAGCTTGTTAGCACGAAACAAAATCTATCATTCATAACAAATTTATTCCAGCTTTTGCCTTCTTTATAATTCTGAAAGATATCTTAGCATCTTCAGTTTCTTCTAAACCACAACGCAACAAACTAGTTTAGAATTCTTGATAATAATCCTCTACAGAACTACTACCTAGTCTTAATCGTTGTAATTTATTAACCAAATCACGAGAATAATACGAAGGTACAAATCTATGCATCATTACTCTCTTCAAAGCATTCCATGTTCTAGGTTCTTCATTCGCTCCACGGATAGGCGCAAAATCAGAAAACTCGCTAGTAGTAGCTCGAACTTTCTTATCTTCAGGGAATTCATGATAAGCAAATTTTTATTCTACGGTAAGCTCCCATGTGAGATAAACCTTATGATCATATTTTTCAGTAAAAGGAGGCATAGTGAATTTAATTTTACCAAATGCATCATTATGGTCATGTACCTCACGTTGATTTCTTCCCATACCTTGATGATTTTGACGAAGCCGACGATGGTTGCGATCATTGTGAATATTGAATCCATCGATTTTTGTATCAGCAGTGTAGTTGTTCATATCTTCTTCTTGCACCTCATCTGCCCAAGAGCGGGCAAAGGTGGTGTCTTGCGGCGGGGCGGACCTCCACTCTTGGCTCACCACAGGCCGTGGTTTGAGCAAGTGGTTGACGTTCGAGTAGCGCAATACGTGTGTGGAGCGCCGTGAGGTTGTCGTTGATCTTATCCAAGACATTGCGTACGCTCTCACCGAGTGAGTGCTCCATGTGCCGCACGAGCTCTCTCGTGCAAGGTGTAGGAGACCCCTCACCCGCATGTTCCAAAGAGTGGTCGTTGTTGTTTGCGCTATGTGTAGATTCGCGTGACCTTGCTATTGTTAGTAGAAAATAAAGAACAAATCACGGTGTATATGTCCCTATGGACTACTTGGTTCTAGAGTTTCACGAGTCACTCTCTCACAATGCACTACCAAGTTCTTATAAGCTCTTACCAGTGCAGTAAGAATGTGGTACAACCGGTGGCTGGTTCGTGATACTCTTACTTGTGAATAGCCCAACGATTACGAGAAAATGGTATCTGTTGAGTTAGTAGGAAGTGGAGTTCGGAAGGCTAGTATGTAGCAAAGGAATAGCAATTGTTCAAATCGGTATGCAAAGTTGAAAAGTAGTTCAAAGTACTAGTCACAAGTGCTGGTTCTAGTCTAAACCAAGCCTAGTTAGTGCAACTTGCAAGAACGACTAGGAACAACAATCGGAAGGCTAGCATAAGAACTATTCAAGCGAGCAATGTATTAACTACGCTAATCTAAACAAGGAAGAAAAAAAATCAAGAAAGGAGCCAGCTCTGAATTTCTTTCTTTTCTTCTTCTCTTTTTTTGGTCCTCTTTTTTTGAATCCGCAACTGACTCAAATCTCTTCGAAATCCTCTTTCGGGCCTACGGAGGTATATGGGTCACAAACTTTTTTATAAAGCGCAAGGGTACAAAGGTAATTAAACTATGATTTTTTAATCATGTTGCTGAAGTCAGATGAATCTTAGGTTTCCTTCTAGCAACACGAAACAACCTCTTTTAGCTCGCGGCGGTAGGGTGGTTAGTGGTCGCAGTAACAAGATGGCCCAAGGTCGGTAGGTAACGGCAGGGTAGGGGGTGATGGGTCTTTGCGGCAATGAAGGTAGCGACACTACATGGGGTGATGAGTGATGTGGTAGAACTAGGCGACTTGTAAAAGACTCCAAACTAGACCAATCTAGAGCGAAACAAAGACAATTACTCGACGATGCAACGAAAATTCAACAACGCGAACTAATGAAACGGATTGCAATAGCTCAAAGGGCTCGGTATGGATGATAGATGCAATTTTTTTTGCAATTTTATGAACTCTAGGTATAAAAAATAAATATACTACTAGAAAACTGAAAAATCTCACCGATCAACTGTAGCTCTAATACCACTTGATGAACCACAAAGGTCCTGTTATGGCCTGATCTTTTGGTGAGAAGGTAAGTTCGGTAGTAGTCGCTCAACTCTTACGATCTTGGCTACGAACTCGCAAGGCTCGAAACCACGCAATCGCTGAACTACTCGACAAGTCGTTATCAACCGTGTACGAATACCCGTATGACCTGATCACGAAGATCAATTCCTACATACACTGAAGAAGCACACAATAACAAGATAAATAGACAATATAGAATTGCGAATAGGAATTGAAATTGTATTGATAAGTGGGGTTTCGAAGAACAATATCGCTGTTGATCTCGCTGAACAAGATGACAAAGTATAAAGTAGTAAAGCTAAACTTCAATCGACAAAACACATCAAACCCTAAGGGTAGCGGCCACTACGTAAAGGAGGAAAAGAGGGGCGGCGGTCGTAGGTACTGTTTATGGGTGAATAGTATCATATAAATAGTACCAAACCCTAGGTATCCAGCCCGAATTACAAGACCCATGGCCTATTAGCATAGGTGGCGCAACACCAAGTTACTTTACTCAAATATAGCTAAGTGTTGGCCTAAACTACTTGATATATAGTTTTCATGCTATATTCTGCTAAGTCTCAGCATATAAATATTCATTCCTCGTATGATCATCTCCATGCTTGGTGATGCCATCATCTCCATTTATCTTGCCTCCCGATCCTTGATTACTTAGTAAAATAATATCACGTGCTTTCGGCAGCATCATAGAGTTCATATAATATGGATGCACTCAGAAGCGAAGTCACTTGATAATTTAGTTGTCGAGCACGTGTTCTAATAATTGGCCCTTACACATCGTAAGCAATAGGGATGGTTGTATCGGTGGAGGATGTCCTCATCGAAGGAGGTTTAGCGATAGGGTCGATCCGGTCCATCCAATGGAGCTCTAGGTTACGGGACCTTCGCCTCGTTTTTCCTTTTGGATCAAATCGGTGGCCCATTTGACCGATTTTTTGGAGCCGATCGGTGGTTCATTGGGCGGCCTGATCCGTGCCCACCCCTAATCATATTCATGGGTGCGGTGTGCTTTTTGGCTTGCCGGTCAAAATTTCAACATGATTCGCATATTTGCCCGGACACGTCTTCTTATCAAAACTTGAGTAACTTATGAGAGGACTAATTTCGCATCAGATTTTGGTACATGATATTAGTAACGCAGATTTTGGCACTAACCATAGACCGATGCTATTGCTATAGCTTTTTATACCCCGTTTGGAACACTGTGATTTCACCGGATTCCCGTGTTGTAAAGGGACATTAGCTTTCATAGGTTCAACCCCCATTGGAGTGACGAAGAATAGAGGACTTTTGGAAGATGAGCATCCTATAGGAAAATTCTCTATGATGCCGGTTGGAACAAAGGAATGGCTCGTAGAAGATGCTTTACAAATTCCTACGGAGTGGTCTATTCAATAGTAATTTTGAAGGAAAACAATGGTAGGTCTAACATCATGTTTTTTCCTTTATTTGCATCGTGAATTCTTGTATGACATCCAAACGGTACCTTTTCAAGTTTTAGTGCTACAGGGCCTTCGGGGGTATGTCTGGTGGCATGGAAAAATTCCGGCATTCAAAACTGGGCCTTATTCCCCGGCTCCTGCAGGCCGTGGACCTCAGCAACTCGTCGCGTCACCGATCGCGAACGTTCCCTTAGCTATGGACGATGCACACCGCATGGAGCATACATGCGCATGGTGAACCTGCCTTGCGGTGGTGAGTTGCTTACGATGCGGGTACGTGCACGCATGATGACGACACCTTGGACTTTAGATATATGGTTGTAACGTCTTGTTTTCGAACAGTAATTAGTATTTGTTTTGATTTTTGATTTTCACTTGTATTTTAAATTTGTGTTATTTTCAAAAATTCCCAGCCTCCTTCTAAGTTCGGGTTTGTGTTTCAAATCACCTTCAAATTTCGAATCAAAATTTAAGTTGAATTCTCCATTTTAAATTTGGACCCCACTCCAATTTTTGCCTCCCCTTATTTTCTTGGGCTCGGCCCATTCCCTGGCTCTCTCTCTCTCTTTCTCCTCCCCCCGTTCAATCCGGTCGCCCGCCTGGTCAGTCCGGCCCACTCCCCCCTTCTCTCTCTTATTTATCCTACCCCCGACCGCATCGCCGCCTCCTCTTTCTCCTCCCCTGCTCGGCCTTTCACCCACCACTTCTCTTCCCCTCTCCTCTCCCTTGACTGCATCGCATGGCTCGGCCTCCTCCTTCACCCGGCCCCCCCCCCCCATTGCCGCCAACTCCTCCTCCGCCCCACCACCTACCACAAAGATCGCCTCCGCACTCCACTCCACGATGCGCCGCTCCCACCCATCGTCACCTCTACCACCTGCTCCTCTGCACCAGCCGACTTTGGCCTCGCTCGTCTCGTCCGTCTGCCGCCATCACCATCCCCACTGCCGCGTCGCCGCCGTCCTCGCCTAATCGCCGCCATGGCTGCCTCGGGGCTGTCAGGCTCCTCCCCTCGCCTCCCGGCTCCACCTCCCTTCTCCCGGCTATAAGAGCCTAGAGCCCCCTCGGTCTTCACCGCCTCCCTTCCTCTCTCTCCCCTCTTCGTTGCCGCTCTGCGCCGCCCCAACAGCCCCGGTGCCACCGCCATCCTCCCCCTCTCCGACGCTTCTCCGACCGGTTCGGCACCTCCAGGAGCTCCGCGCCGACGCCCCCTTGCCTCCCCAACTACCGGCCGAAGCTCCCCGCCGCCGTGGATCGCAGCCCCCGTGCGCCTCTCCCGCGCCGCCTCCGCTCCCATCACCTGCCTCCTCCCGTGCTCCCCAGTCCCCACCGACAGCACGGTAAGCTTCCCCGTGTCGTCATGGTGCTCTTGCCCACCTCCCTTGGCTCTCCCCTCCCTCCGGTCGCCGTCACCGCCCAACGGCCTCGGCACTCGACGCCTCCTCGACCGCCGCCGCCTCCCCTCCAGTGCCGCTCTGGCCGCGCCAAAACCACCCTTGGCCTCCTCTCTTCCCTGGCATCTTATTTTGCTAGTCCCCGTCGCCCCTCCTACCGCCGCTCGTCACCGGCAGTTGCCGCCAAAGCGCCCCCCTGCTCCCCTACTTCCCCTCCTGTGCTGCTACCTCCCTCTCTCTGTGTCTCTGATCAGTGGGCCCTCCTCCTCTGTGCAGTGCATTTCAGTAAAAGTGAAGGGCATCATCAATCAACAGTGGATCAGTGGCTAGTTATTGAAGATTTGTGTATTGATCTTGTATTATTTTGTTAACCCCCTGTGCAGTGTAGTCGTGGAGCAGCAGCAGTAGTTGAGTATCTTGGCAAAAAGAATTTGTGTGGTGAACATGAAATGTTTTGCCAACCTCGATCGATTAGTAGCTTTCCATTTGGTGAAAATATTCCAAAATAATTATTCTCTAATGATTGTATTGTGAACTTGCGATGATTCGATTAACCATTGTTAGTTGTTAACGTGCCAAATGACAAGAGTTAGCGGAATTATCTATTTCACCAATATTTGAGAGCTATCGATTAAGAGCGTAATTTGCAAAATCTCGAAAAATCAAAGTTATGCAAATGACCTTCGTAATCGCCTCTGCAATCATGTCAGATGTTTTGTTAAAACTAATTTGAATATATTTTCCCATTTTTGTGTAAAAGGCTTTGCGGTATAAGAAATTAATTTGCAGTTTGCTAAAAATAATTTCGGGAAGCTATTCGGGATTAACTCGTTGATCTCAATATCTTGCTTTAAAAACTTGTATATTAATCTTGTAATCATATCATTTGTTCATTGGTCCAAATATCATTTTAGCGCATCCTTTTCATCCCCGATCAAAAGTCGTCAAAGCCAAAATGTTTTATTGTCTTTTAAGCCAGGAAAAATTATCCAGTACCCTAATCTTGTCGATCAATATCTGTCCTTGTATCCTTCTCTCTGGTTTTTATACCACCGATGGTATTTAATAATAATTAATATTACCACCATTTCCAAGCAACTGCAGGAGAGAACTGTGAAAATTCTTGGACTCCCTCTATGATCGTCAATTTTAATATTACCCTTCACTTGTCAACTCGCACACAAATCTCTTTTGGTTAACCCTCAGCAAATAGTATTCCTTATTTTAATGAAGCCCTTGTATTTATAATTTGGTCAAGCTATGTCGTTACCCGATTGGCAATATCTTGCTATCTTCCAAATCCGAAGTGAAGTATCCCTGCGAAAGTTCCTTCGACCTTGTTTCCCCCGTTGTTTTCCCCGACAGAGTCTCTCCGCCATTGCCTCTTTTACTCAGCTGGACGTTTGACTTTGTCAAACATCCCCACCTTGCTAAACATTTTCCCTTAAGCTCGTTAATCACAAAACTTATTTAAAGCTCTTTGAATGTATTTGGTCTTTTGAAGTTCTTTGGACTTAATTGCTTCTCGCTTATTATCGTGTAATTAGGAGTCGTGGTCCAGAAGAAGTAACAACTCGAGCAGGATCAAAATTAGGATAAAGATGCCAACCCAGAACTCAAGACCCCTGGTAGAGAAGACCCTGAGTAAGATCAAGGCCGTGATAACCTGACCCAGACGAGTCAATACTTTGATCATTTTGAGCCTACATTTTATGCAAATTATATTTATTTAAAATATCAAAGTTGCATGCTTTAATTCTGTAATCAAATCTATGTTAAAGCTTAAGGTAGTTAAACACATATTTGATGATTAATTAAGTATTATCCATCATTTGATAAATTGAATCTCTCATTTCATGTCACCCTAGTAAATATGTGGTAAATACTAGCATAGATTGTACTTAAGCGACATGCTAGTCTTGCTTAAGTACCAGGACAATAAATGTCCTATTTTTTATCATCTTTTAATCATGAAAGTGGTTTTGGGCAGTCATTGGATGTAAATGACTGGCGTGTTGTGTTAATTGATTTTCCTCCCTAAAACCCTAAATAACTTGCTAGTACCACATCTGTGCGGATGGGAAGAGTGGTGGGTGCCGTTGTGCACGATAGTGGTTGGTATGTGGCATGAACCGGCCAGATAGATTAAGGACTTAATTTTGTCATGACCTCCTGTGTAAAACAAGTACAACCGCAAGTCTGCAAAGTGCAACTTGGCTTAGTAAAATTATTAAACCCTGGATGTCATCCCACAAATGGTGTTTGGAAGCGTGCAAATGGTAGGATGTATGCTGGCTTGAAAGGGACATCGAGGGAGGGTGAAGTTGCCAGCTGCGCTGGTTGTTGTGGCCGGGGCCAACTGCGCTAGTCGTTGTGGTGAACATCTCGCACAACTTATGGGATTGGCCCATAGGCGTGAGATGACGGAAGGGGCGAGGTAGTTTGAAACGTTACTGTGACGATCGCTCAACTACATGACTAAGGAATCATATGAGGTAACAAGTATAATTATCTCTTGTGGGTGCAGTGTACAACCTCTGCAGAGTCTAAACTGTTTAAACAGCCGCACTTACGGTCAAATGCGGACATGTGATCTTAACTTGAGTTAGTTCTATTTCAAAAACCTTTGTGGGTGGATTACAATCAGGATGGCTCACCTAGCCTGAGGTTGGATTTTTTCTGAGCCGTCGAGCTCAGTGGTGTGAAGGAGCGGAGGTAGCTCCAACAAAATGATGCATGTGTAGAATTCCAATAGAGGGAACATCTATTGTTATTTAATATTGCACTTACTCTCTTTAATAAAAATTAATTTGTTTAAAATTCTAAGTCATAGCAATTTGTATTATGATAATTGAAAAAGTTGCTTTAAGCAAATAAAAGAACCCGAGCCACCCTTGTTAAGCCTTGCATGTATATATTGCATCTTTTGTGTTGGCTCGCGAGCACGGAAGTTGTGCTCATCCTCGCTCTTTCCCCAAACCCTCATCAGTAGGAATTCCTGAAGCTTTCGTCCAATACGAGGAACCAGATATCTGAAGACTCATGAGTTTTTGAAGCGTAGTTTAGTCTTTAGCCGTTCTAGCCTCACCTCAGTCTAGCTGATTCTGCCGATACTTATGTGCATCCTATATTGTCTGAGTTTTCGGGTAATATCATATGTACACAGGTTTCCCCAGTCGCTTGCCTATGGAGGGATGTGTCCTCACCTTTTTTTGCTTCTGTTGTCGTTTCCGCTACCTTTTGATGTAATTGTTTGGCATGTTCGGCCCTTATTGTAAAACTTCTCCCGAAGAGGTCTATGTAAATTCTGATATGTTAAATTAATGAATGGTATGGTTTTACGCCATGTATGAAATGATTCAGTGATGTATCTGTGAGTGCTACCTACTGATCCAGGGAATAGCACAGTGTATCCACGGAGGATTCAGGATTAAAAAATCCGGGTTCGACAATGGTCGCTCACTCCATCTCTCAATCGACGGTGGCGGAGGCGGACCACCACTTGTTTGACGGAATGTGTGACCGAGCATCCTTGGGCCTACTTGGCCGATGACGCCACATGTTCGGTACACCCTTTGCATGTGCTTCCTTCCCGTCTCCCATCTTGTCGTTTTGCCTTAGTAAGAAGTAGAGTTGGCATGCATGCATACTGACGTTGTTGTGGCACAATGGCATGTGGCCAAGAACCGGCTAGCTGTGCTGTTTAATTGGCTACCCCACGAGTGTCAAGTGATCCAGTCGGTCTGCAAGGAGTTACATTGGGTGCTTTCCCGACTGGTCGCGAGTCGCTAGAGGATTCGCCGTTGTATGTTGTGTTCTTCCAAGTTAGTTGCTTATGGATCAGTTTCACCTTCAAGAGTTTCACCTTCAAGTTGATAATATGATTGCAAATTGCAGTGTGGTAATAATGATACCCCGCTATTTTGGATGTCTATTCAATTTTTCTAGAGGGATGTATTTTCAATTTACGATAGCTATTATGTTGCAACTGAGGCACCCATGTAATATTTTTTCTGGCTCACTCGGCAGCAAACTACATCATGAAAAACCAAATATATGATGCATATTTAAGGGGGGAAAACTAATTGAATCTTGTTAGATGTATATTGTTGCTTATATATTTTTCCATTGTATAAGGGGTTATCTGCATATATATCATATCTATACTGTATATATATTGGCTCATTGGTCTCATGATGAACACAAGCGCCATTCATAACATGGTATCGGAACAAACCTAGGGTTTTGCTTGTCAAGTCGCCGCTGGTTCTTCTTCCAACAGCCGCCTGGCTTTGCCTGTCGCTTGTTGCCATCCTCTTCGTCGACCAGACGTGTCGCCCGGTGCTCAGTCACCCAAGGAACCGCCACACGTCTCCTCTGCCGCCGCGCGTGAAGGTAGCCCGAGCCGGTGCATTGTCGTCTTCGTTGGAGCCGGTCGAACGAACACAGCCCTTTGCGTCGCCGTCGGATCCTTAAAGCCCGATCCGATGCAGCCCGACTTAGATCGCCACCTCTTGCCTCTCGTTGACGGAGGCTGCTGGAGAGGGAGGCCACGAGCTGAGCGGAGGAGGAGGAGGCGAGCTCGCCACCACCTCATTGTCGTCGCTGAACCACGTGCCCGACTCAGACAGCCACCCCTTGCCTCTCGTCGACGAAGGCTTCTGGAGAGGGAGGCCGCGAACTGAGCAGAGGAGGAAGGAGGGAGGCTCCACCGGCACACCCGCCGCCATCGCCGCTGCCGCCTTCGTCGGTTCAGCTGCCGGTGCGTTGCCCTCGTCGGTCCCGCCACCAGCGCTACTCTTTCCAGGGGGAACCCTACCCGTGCACTCCTTTTGGTTGCAGGCCGAGATAGGCTTCGGCCCAGGGTAAGAAGTTGGCCCGGTAACAAGCTGGCCCCAAAAAAAAAGAAAAAAAGTACATTCTAACTGCCGCGTCGTCCAGTGCCGTCTGTTAGACTTCGTTGTCTTGGTCGCTGCGCCGTCCAACGCCGCCTACCAATGGGCACTGTTTCCATTCCTCGTTGTCCAATGATCTTCGATGGTCTCAATTATCGGAACTGGTGTCAGCACATGTGCCTCCATATGTGTGGTCAGTGTCTTTGGGATTTTCTCACCGGCGAGTTGTCTTGTGCGCCTCGCCCTGTTCCACCTGTTGAGCTCATGCTCCCGAAGGATGCTTTCAAAGACACTCGTAAAGGGATACCTGATGCTTGTTAAACATCTTCAACTTCTCTATCCTTCCAGTGAGTTAGTGTCACAGCGTCCTTTTGATCTTGTTCATTCTGATGTATGGGGTCCAGCTCCTTTCATTACGAAAGGAGGCCATCGATATTATATAATTTGTATTGATTACTTTCTCGTCACATATGGATATACTTTGTGTCATCTCGTAGTGAGGTTTTATCCATCTATAAGACTTTTGCCACCATGATCCGTACTCAGTTTGATTCTTCTATTCGTGTCTTTCGTGTTGACTCTGCTAGGGAATACTTGTCAAGAGTTCTTCGTGGTTTTCTTGCTGAGCAGGGCACTCTCTTTCAGTTTTCTTGCACTGGTGCTCATGCCCAGAACGGTGTAGCTGAACGGAAGCATCATCATCTCCTTGAGACAGTTCGTGCTCTTATGCTTGCTTCTGATGTCCCACCACACTTCCGGTCTGAGATTGTTTCTACTGCTACTTTGCTGATTAACATTCAGTCTTTTTTTGCTATTTAGGGTGGGATCCCAATTGAGCGTCTCTTTGGCAAGACTCCTGACTACTCTAGTATTCGCCTCTTTGGGTGTGTGTGTGTGCTATGTTCTTCTTGCCCCTCATGAGCACACCAAGCTGACCGCTCAGTCCGTGAGTGTATTTTTCTGGGCTATAGCGCTGAGCATAAGGGATATCGTTATTGGGATCCTACTGACCGATGAATGCGAGTTTCTCGGGACGTCACTTTTGATGAGTCTCGTCCTTTCTATTCTCATTCTTCTCCTTCTACCATTCCAACATCTCTTGTTGAGCCTTTTTCTTTCTTGACTTTTTCTGCCACTCCCATAGTCACCACACCTCCATCACATCCTTTGGCCTCTCTGGTACCTCCTTCATCGTCTCTTTCACCACCGCCACTCTCTCTAGAGGCTCCTTCTGGCATTGTTCCTTCTTATCCTCTCTACTACACTCGTCGTCCACGAGTTGAGGATTCTCTTGATGAGCCATCTTCTTTCGATGGGTCATCTTCTTTGGCCTCTCCTACTCGATATGCTTTTCATGATCGTCAGTCTATTCGGCCTCCTGCGCGCTTTTGTTTAGCGATTCTTGCTGAACCTACTTCTTATCGTGATGTTGTGTTCATCAGGAGTGGTAGCATGCGATGGCAGAGTAGATTGCTGCTCTTGAGCATACTGGCACGTGGGATCTTGTTGCTCTTCTTGTATGTGTTGCTCCTATCACGTGCAAGTGGGGTTACAAGGTTAAGACCCACTCTGATGGTTCTCTTGAGCGATATAAGGCTCGTCTCGTGTGATATGGCTTTCAGCAGGAGCATGATCTTAATTATTATGAGGCATTCATTCCTGTGGCTCACATGATCACCGTTCGCACTCTTCTTGCAATGGTATCTGTTCGGGCATGGTCTATCTCTCAGCTTGATGTCAAGAATGTCTTTCTCAATGGTGAGTTGAATGAGGAGGTTTATATGCAGCCACCACCGGGTATTCTGTTTTTGAGGGAATGGTTTGTTGCATTCGTCGATCTCTTTCTGACCTCAGCAAGCTCCTCGCACTGGTTTGATCGTTTTCTTACATTATCACCGCTTGGTGGTTTCTCCAAAGTGCTTATGATCCTGCTCTTTTTATTCACACTTTGCCTCATGGTCGGACGCTTCTCCTTTTGTATGTTGATGATAGGATTATTACTGGATATGATTCTCAGTACATCACTTTTATCAAGGAGCGTCTTAATGAGAAGTTTCTCATGTTTGATTTGGGTCATCTTCGCTATTTTCTTGGGGCTGAGGTTCTTTCTACACCTGAGGGCTTCTATCTGTTCCAAGAAAAGTATATTCAGGATTTTCTTGATCGTACTTCTCTTACTGATCAGCACACTGCTCAGACTCTCATGGAACTTAATGTTCATCTTCGCGCCCACTAATGGTGAGTCTCTTACTGATCCTACTCGCTATCGTCACCTTGTTGGGAGTCTTGTTTATCTGGGTATCACTCGTCCTGACATTTCATATCATGTGCATATTTTGAGTCAGTTTGTTTCTACTCTACTCAGCTCCACTATAGTCATCTTCTTCGTGTTCTACGATATCTTCGTGGAACCATCACTTGTCGTCTATTTTTCCCTCGCTCCAGCTCTTTACAGCTCCAGACATATTCTAATGCCACTTGGGCTAGTGATCACTCCGATCGCCGGTCTCTTTCTGCCTATTGTATTTTTCTTAGTGATTCTCTCATTGCTTGGAAGACTAAGAAGCATATAGCAGTTTCTTGTTTGAGTGCTTAGACTGAGTTACGAACTATAGTTTTGTTAACTGTAGAGGTTACTTGGCTACGGTGGTTACTTGAGGATTTTGTTATTTCTGTTTCAGCACACACTCCTCTTTTGTTTGACAGTACAGCAGCTATTAGCATTGCTAGAGATCCGGTGAAGCATGAGCTTACCAAATATATTGGTGTTGATGCTTCCTACATGTGGACACAGGTACAGGACCAGGTTGTTGCTCTTCATTATGTGCCTTCAGAGGTCCAGTTGGTAGATTTCTTCACAAAGGTGCAGACCAGAGCCCAGCATAGCTTCTATCTCTCCAAACTTCATATTGTTGATCCACCATAAGTTTGAGAGGGGGGTGTTAGATGTATATTGTTGCCTGTGTATTTTTCCATTGTATAAGGGGTTATCTGCATATATATCATACATGTATTGTAGAGATATACCTTATGATGAACACAAGCGCTATTCATGACAATTCTATCTCTGGTTGTCTTGCTATTCTTTTGGGAAATTCTGAGTCAATGCAACTTTATATTTCATTCACACATTACATAAGTTAAGAAACAAATTTACAAAAGCACTGCACACAATAGTTTAAAATAAATTGCAACGAGTCGTCTTTTGCCTGCATTCCCCACAAGATTTCATTTTGCTGACACTGGCACCGGGGACAGCGGGGATGAAGCGTCAAAAATGTCATCTCTGCTAGTTGCGTTATAACCTGCGACATGGCTGGCCTTTTACTGCACTCACGCTGCAAGCACCAGACTGCAAGCTTGATTACATCTATTATTTCTGCTCCATGTAATTGGACATCTTCATTCTGATTGTCCACTATATCCAGAACTTGCCCAACCTTGATTCTCTTGCAGCAGGTTAACTAGATTAGTGCTCCCTTCAGACTGATTACTGTCCAGATTTTTCCTTCCGCTCACGAATTCCAGCACAGCACCACCAAAGCTGTAGATACCGGCCTTTTCAGTAATCGTTGATGACAACCACTCTGGTGCTAAGTAGCCCCTTGTTCCTCTGATTTTGGTCATCACATGGCTTTGATCCCTATGAATCAGGTTTGCTAAACCAAAATCAGATATCTTTGCATTAAATTTGTCGTCAAGGAGGATATTGCCAAGCTTGATATCTAGGTGAGCAATCTTCTGTCGGCATCTTCGTGAAGATAGGACAAGCCTTTTACAATGTCAAGGATAATCTTGTAATGAGTTGTCCAACTGAGTGAACCACTTTGGTATTTTCTGAAGATCCATTTGTCCAGAGATCCGTTGCTCATATGCTCATAAACAAGGAGCCTGTGAAATTTGTCAGAGCAGTACCCTATCAATCTAACAAGATTGATCTGATGAATGCTGCCAACGGTGATGACTTCCGCCATGAATTCTTCCTTTCCATGGCCAATGTCACGCAAGCATTTGATTGCAATTTTGATATTTCCAAGTTTTCCCTCATACACTGGCCCAAATCCTCCTTGTCCCAGCTTTTCGCTGAAGTTATTTGTTGCTTCTTTCAGCTGTTGGTAGGAGAACCATGTTGGCATCCCAGCAACTCCTTTAAATGGATCATCCTCTTGCATCCTCTTTGCTTTTTATTTTTTATTTTTTATTTTTTATTTTTTAGATGATGAGAATGAGTAGGCAGATGAATGCAACTAATACAGGGATACCAACATGATAAGCAGTTGCATTCAAATTTTTACTTGATGGCGGTGGGGGCAACATCTGCACCTTGATATATGCAGATAAATTATATCCAACAACTTCAGGCTGGTAATCCATGAGTGAGAAAATCTTTGGCATCAGATAGCAAGAACCATTAGAAAGATTCTGATACCGGAAAAAGGTGCTTTGCATGAACAGGACTTTATGCATGCCTCCTTGCAACTCTCTTCATCAGTACTCCAATCGTATGCAAAATCGAAGTATGTGACATTTGGGAGGGGTAAAAGCTGTTGATACTGCATCAAGTCACATAACAGAGGAATTGCTATTGCACAGCCCAGATTAGGCTGTCGGTCGTCCAGCTGACGAAAAAGCACGTCCCCAGAATTTCCACTTGGGCAACTACATTGTCCTTGCGAACAAATTCCATACTGTCCACACACCGTAGGATATGCACAGTCATCAGGATACACATTCAGAAAATTAGCCAAAGGCTTCCATGAGATACCATCCCATCCATAAAGCCGCAGGTGCCCATCACCCTCGAGGCTCATGAACTGCGCTGAAGATGGCCACGGCAGCGATATATTGAATAACTTGATGTCAGTGTTGTTGAAGCTGACAAATGTTGAGGCTACCTTGTAAGAAGGAAATTGATGTCTGTGTTGTTGAAGCTGACAAATGTTGAGGCTACCTTGTAAGAAGGAAATGTAAGTCGTGCAATTCTTCGCTTCATCAGAGGATATGTTCACCTTTGATTGAACCATTGCACCAGTAGCATCAAACCTTTTCTGATAGTACAGCTGTGGAGGATCTGCGTTGATGAAAGCATACAGGCCATTGTCAAGCACAGTGAGGTAGAACTGGCCTCGAGTCCAATTTGAGGAAGCTGAAGTAAACCTCTCTCCTTGCCTCAGTGACTGCCCAATAAGGAGTGTGTCAGTTGGGTGCTGAAATGATTCCCACACCATCTTCCCCATCACGTCGAAGAGAATAGACCCAGCAAGGTTCATACCGACAGCAGGGCTGCCTGATGTGTTCGTGGACCAGACCAGCGAACCATCAAAGTCTCAGAGTATCAGATTGCCGTCCTTGGTGATTGGACTGATGCATTCTCTTGTACTGTACTGGATGATACCTGTTGGCTGTCCACACGACCCTTGGTGTGGCCGAGGCACTGTTAGTACCACCAATGGATACAGAGGAGACTGCGAAGAGGAAAGCGTCACACGGAGCAGTGCAGATGAAACCGCAGGCAAAGGATGGGCCGTACCCGGCTAGATTCTGCCTGACAAGAATGGCTCTGATCGTTGAACCGTCCGTGTAGGTTGCATTGTCGGGGATGGTGGCATTGTTGTTGGTCCAAAGAGAAGGAAGATTAGCAATGGGGCTGGGGTAATCAAAGGACCAAGCATGGGAGAAGGGGATGGCTAGCACAACGAAGAGGACGATGAAGCTTTCAACCCAAGGCATGGTTGATCTGTGAGTTCTTGGATGGGGCATGGAGATCTTTGCAGATTGTGTGATCGTTTGGTTTGGACAATGGAAGGTGGAGAGGCAACCTCAGAGGGAGGCAAGGAGTTTGGAGCCTGTTTTAGGAGGAAACATTGCGCAATGATAGGTGCCCGTGTATCATGTTACAGAATTGGACAAATGGATGGAGTGGAGACTTAGTGGTGCTCAAGTCCTATTATTCTAAAATAATTTGCACTGCAAACACATTTCTCGTGACCGCTGATTGTTGATATGTGTTCTGAATTTTAAATAGCCAAAGGTCCGGAGACGGGGAGCGTCGCGTCGACAAACCTGGCCCATAAGGAGGCCTGCGATGTAGCCCGGGGCATGCAGGGGGTGGAGCCCCCCGCGGTACGGATTCTTCTACTTTTTCGGCTTTGTTTTTGTTTTCGACTCGAGTCAGTTTTATACCACCATATATACCTCTTGTAAGCTGTACGGGAAGAGTTGACGACTCATTAAAATCTCTGCGTTTTGTAAACACTTTTTCTGATATAGTGAAGATCACCGTCGTGCGTCCGTGGTTTTTTTTCCCCGTAAGGGTTTTTCACGTAAAAATCAGTGTCTCCCTGTTCTTGATCTACTTTGTTATTTGCCTGTCGATTTCTAACAAGTAGTATCAGAACCATGTTCGTTGCTCGTTTTAATCTAGGGTTTGTTCGACATGGCGTCATTGAAATATAATCTTCTGCTGCTGGATCGGGACAAACGATTCTCTCTGTGGCAAGTCAAGATGCAGGCGTTATTGGGGCAATCCGATCTGGATGAGGCACTAATGGCTTCGGGAAGAAGGTAGTCAATACTTGGTCCAATGAAGAGAAGAGAAAGGACCGTAAGATACTGTTCCAACTTCAACTTCACATGAATAATAATATTATGCAAGAGGTGCTGAAAATTATGTCGGCCGGTGCTCTATGGCTGAAACTGGAAGAGATATGCATGACAAAGGATCTCACCAGCAAAATGCATCTTAAACAGAAATTGTTCTTACACAAGTTGCAAGAGGGAGGTAATGTGTTGAATCATCTTTCAGAATTTAAAGAGATCGTCTCTGACCTACAGTCAATAGAGGTAAAATATAACGAGAAAGATTTGGGTTTAATTCTTTTGTATTCTCTGCCTAGTTCATACTCAAATTTCAGAGATATCATATTGTATAGTCGTAATACACTAACCCTCAGTGAGGTTTTATGAAGCCTTGCATGTCAAGAAAAAGATGAAACAAATGGTGTCTTCTAAAGGTTAAGGTTCACAAGCAGAAGGCTTGTTTGTTCGTGGCAGGCAAAAGGAGAAGAACTCAAACAATGGATCTCGAGGCAAAAGTTCGAACGGCTACAAGGATCGATCGAAATCCAGAGGTAAGTACAAGTCGTGCAAATATTGCAAGAAAAATGGGCACGACATATCTGAATGCTACAAGTTCAGAACAAAGAAAAGAGGAATGACACATAAAACCGAAAGGTAAAACAGAAGATGGAGGTACTGCAAATATAGCTCGTGATAGTAGTTCTAATGGTGAGATGCTTGTTATTTCTATTTTTACTGGATGTGCTGAAACTAATGATGAATAGATTCTTGATACTGCCTGCACTTTTCATATGTGCCCGAATAGATATTGGTTTACCTCTTATGAGCCAGTCAATAGTGTTGTTTCTGTTTTGATGGGTGATGATTCAGCATATAAGGTAGCAGTCATTGGCTCTATTCGGATCAAGATGTTTGATGACACCATTAGAACCTTATCGAATGTTTGATACATTCCATACATGAAGATAAATCTTATTTCGTTGAGTCCTCTTGATGATAAAGGTTAAAAGTATTCAGGTGGAGGTGGAGTCCTTAAGGTCACCAAAAGTTCTCTTGTTGCAATGAAAGGTGACAAAAAGGCTTCTAATGGCCTATGTTATCTCTGAGGTACGACAGTTACAGGTAATGCTACTATTATTTCAAAAAGGTTATTAGATTCTGATGTTACTAATCTTTGGCATATGAGTCTTGGGCATATGAGTGAACTTGGCTTGGCGGAGTTAAGCAAGAGAGCACTTTTGGAAGGATACAACATCGGTGACCTAAAATTTTGTGAGCATTGCATCTTCGGCAAGCACAAGAGGGTGAAGTTCAATACTTCAGTTCATACTACATAAGTTATTTAGGATTACGTGCATTTTGATTTATGGGGACCATCTCGCAAGCCATCGCTAGGAGGTGCTCATGATATGTTAACAATTATTGATGATTACTCTAGAAGAGTGTAGCCTTATTTCTTGAAGCATAAATCAGAAGTATTTTCAGCATTTAAAAAGTGGAAGACTATGGTTGAAAGGCAAACTGAAGAGAAGGTAAAAAAAACTTCGCACTGATAATGAGATGGAATTCTGTTCTAATGAATTTGAATCATATTACAAGACTGAAGGCATTATTAGGCACTACACCGTTCCCCATACTCCTCAACAAAATGGTGTAGTTGATCGTATAAACAGGACCATAATTTCCAAGACCTCTTGCAGTTGTCAAATGCAGGTTCGCATGGGCATTTTTTGGGCTGAAGCCGCTTTCACTGCTTGCTATCTTATTAATCAGTCACCCTCTAATGCAATTGAAAAGAAGACTCCAATTGAGGTATGGTCTGGTTCCCCAGCAAATTATTCAGAATTAAGAGTTTTTGGTTGTACTGCTTATGCTCATGTTGATAATGAAAAATTAGAGCCTAGAGCTGTTAAGTGCATCTTTCTTGGTTATAATCTGGTGTTAAAAGATATAAGTAATGGAATCTTTAAACAAATAAGGTTGTGATTAGCAGAAATATTATCTTTAATGAATCTGCTATGCTTCACGATAAACTGCCTACTAATGTTCCTGTTAAGAATGAGCAGAATTCAAATGTTCAGGTGGAACACTCTGTTGGTTCAGGTGACACATCAGATAACGAAAATTTTATTATTCATGATGAGCTTATTGTTGAGGATCCACCTATTGTTGAGCAGCCACCACAACGGTTCGTTGCAGTTAACATACCTAGGAGAGAGATTAAAACACCCAAGAGGTTGATTGAAGAAGCTAACATTGTTGTTATGCTTTCAGTATGGCAGAAAAAATTGAAGGTAATACAGAACTCATACTCTGAGGCTGTTAACTCCATTGATTGTAATAAGTGGATAAGTGCTATGCATGATGAGATGGAGTCACTTAAAAAGAATGGCACTTGGGAATTAGTGAAACTACCAAAAGAGAAGAAGTATGTTCGTTGCAAGTGGATTTTCAAAAGAAATGAAGGTATTTTTCCTACTGAACCAGCAAGGTATAAAGTAAGGTTGGTTGCTAAAGGGTACAGTCAGATTCCAGGTATTGATTTAATGATGTCTTTTCCCCAGTTGTGAAGCATAGTTCTATTCGCACTTTACTCAGTATTGTTGCTATGCATGATTATGAACTTGAGCAATTAGATGTTAAAACTGCATTCTTACATAGGGAGTTGGAAGAAGATATTTATATGAACAAACCTGGGGGGTTTTCTTATTCCTGGAAAAGAACACCTTGTTTGTAGATCAAATAAATCTCTTTATGGTTTGAAGCATTCTCATAGGCAATGGTACAAGAGATTTGACTATTTTATGCTCTCTAATTATTTCAAGCAGTCTGATTATGATAGTTGTATTTATTTAAAAACTATTAATGGTTTAGCTATTTATTTGCTTTTCTATGTTGATGATATGTTGATTGCTGTACAAGATAAGTCAAAAATAGCAAAACTGAAAGCACAATTGAGTAATAAATTTGAGATGAAGGACCTAGGTGCAGCAAAGAAAATTCTTGGTATGGAGATTATTAGAGAGAGAAAACCTGGCAAGTTATACCTTAGTCAACAAGGTTATATTGAGATGGTCCTTCGTCGTTTTAATATGTACGATGAATAACCAGTGAGCACTCCATTTTCTTCACATTTCAGATTATATTCAGCCTTATGTCTTAAGTCAGATTATGATATTGATTACATATCTAGAGTTTCATATTTTGGTGCAGTTGGTTCTCTTATGTATGCTATGGTTTGTTCCCGCCTTGATTTATCTCATGCACTGAGTGTCGTTAGTAGATACATGGCTAATCCTAGAAAAGAGCATTGGAAAGCAGTTCAGTGGATTTTCAGATATTTGCGTGGCACTTCTAATGCTTGTTTGCAGTTTGAAAATTCTAGAGATGAACTTGTTGGTTATGTTGACTCTGATTATGCTGGTGATTTGGACAAATAGGACGTTTCTCACAGTTTATATTTTCACCATTGGTGGTTGTGCTGTTAGTTGGAAGGTAAGTTTGCAAGCCACTGTTACCTTATCTACGAGTGAAGCTGAATATATGGCTATTTCCGAAGCTTGTAAAGAAGTTATTTAGTTGAGAAGTTTGTACATTGAGTTTTGTAGAGATAATTCTTGCACTGTTATATTTTGTGATAGTCAGAGTGATATATACCTTATAAAGGATTAAATGTTCCATGAGAGAACAAAGCACATTGATGTGAGATATCACATTATTCGAGGTGTTATTGCTCAAGGTGGTGTCAAGGTGTGCAAGATAAGTACTCATGCTAATCCTGCTGATATGATGACAAAGCCAGTTCCAGTTACTAAGTTTGAGCTTTGCTCAAGCTTGGTTGGTGTTAAAGTTTAGTCCAAGAAACTTTCAGCACACGGTGGTTTTTTATTGTTGGAAAAGTTTTTGCATATGCTACAAGGAGGGAATTCGTCTCAAGGTGGAGATTGTTGATGTGTGTTCCGGATTCTAAAGATGCCAAGGTCTGGAGTCAGTTTTTGGATTTATTTTTGTATTCGACTCGAGTCAGGTTTATACCACCATATATACCCTTTGTACGCGGCACGGGAAGAGTTGACGACTTATTAAAATCCCTGCGTTTTGTAAACACTTTATGATATAGTGAAGATCGACGTCGTGCGCTTGTGGTTTTTTCTCACAAAGGTATTCCACGTAAAAATCGGTGTCTCCATATTCCTGATCTATTTTGTTATTTATCTGTCGATTTCTAACACTGATATCCATCATCATCTTGATTACATAATCCTATGCAAAGTGTCGATGCCGAGAACCCTGATATTATCCGATTACTAAAAAGCTAGCAGTCAATCATCTCTGGTGATTTCTGCCAACCGAGCTGCCCTTTGAGTTGAGTACCTGTTGTGCAAATCGAGCCTATCATTAGTGGGGAAGAAACTGTTGTCCAGAAATCATTTGGACTTATCCCGAATGTTGGAGGTTAGTCATGTAGAGCACTAGTTTTGAAAGAACTAAGAAAGTCATGTAGAGCACTCATGCAAGTTCAACTTGCTCACTAACAAGCAATATGAACAATTTTGGACGCATTCTTGTTCATCGTGCTGAGTGTTGACATATTTTATGATCTATTATATTACGCTTTCCGGACACAACCCTATAGAGGTAACGCAGTTGCGTGGGGTTATGAAATACTAAGCATCAACCCGGGCATCCGCACCGGTTACATATTTTAAATGGTGTTTCTTTGTGTCACAGAAGTTTTACTCCCTCCGTTTGTTTTTTTATAAGGAGTCCACACATTTCATGAGTCAAAAATTTGTAAAAAAAATTACCAATAATTAGTTTTAAAATATAAAGGTTAGTACAGTCATGATTTTGTACTTATTATAAATAATTTTTAATCCCTCCTATTCGAACTCTTTAGTTTCAACGTATAATGTTAAAAGACATGGATATCTCTGTAGTTGATTCAAGCTGTAGATTACAACGGTGCAAAAAAAACAAAAAAGATTGGAGTGGTTTAGTGTTTCTCACGTTCCATGTGCTGAAGCGTAGCAACAACGGACTCCATGTTTGTTAAGGAGAGAGAAGTACATGTTTGATACGGAAAGCACAACAATTAAAGGCGTTGTAATAAATCTGCCAGCTAAAAAACATATCCAAGCCGCAGGTTGTACAACATGCTAAATTGGATGGTTTTCCCTTTTTTTTCTCTGATTAATGTGGGAATTTCTAACTTTTTACATCCTTTGATTAATATAGGGGGTTTCTAGGAGAGCCTCCAATAATTATAGATATAGATAGATAGATAGATTGTGGGCTGGGGGTGTCGGGGTGAAGCCCCCTTCGGTACGGACTATGAGTCCGAATCGAACATGTAATTCAGAAAGCGTAATTATGGACCCCTTGTAACCCTAATTATAAAGAAAAAACTTCCCATACGAACGGAGCCGTCGCAATTCGTCTCCCGGGGATGTAGGCTTTACCAAACCTCGTAAACAAATTCTCGTGTCTTTTGTGTGCTTGTTGTGATTGTTCTCTCGCATAAAGAGATGTCGCCGGTTCCAATAGCCTAGTACCTATCTATTTTAACAAGGAATTGGGTCATGGACAACCTAACACAAGCAACCTATCTATTTGGTCATGATTCCCCTATTTCTCCTATCTTCACTCTGGAGCTTTCTATCAGACCGCAAATTTGCAATTTGGAATCTACCGTATCAATCTGTGCCATTCCCTATATCATTAGATAGGACACATAAATACATTCTTGGATCATTCACATAAATCGCATACAACAACATAATACATTACATAACAAGCCGTGTGGCCCACTGTTTTACAAAAGAGGCCCGAAGGCCACAATATTACACAGTTCAGAGTACAAAATAAATGATAAGTGCGAAGTAGTAGTGGATCCATTCACTTTGCCCACAGGCAAGCGACTAGGGGTCCCGGCCTAAGCTTCACAATCTTTACCACCGTCTGGTCCAGCGGCCACGAAGTAGTCATATGGGTCTTGATCAAGCGGTGTCGCCACCGCCGCCACGCCGGATCGCGCCTTGTGGGCATGCG